>CP139770.1:15727500-17038750 GCA_034370585.1 Fragaria x ananassa
TGAGGCTTTTAGAAACTTTGAAGCAAGTGGTTATGGAATGATGAACAACGCATAGTGAACATTGAACATACTCAAGAGCTTCTGAAAAAAGAAGTTACATATGGTTTCTCTCCTAGTACAACAACTTCAGCAATGTCGACGTACATATATGCAGACCATAAGCAAGTTGAACTAGTTTTCTAACAGAAAAAATTTGAAACCAGTTGCATCGCATATTCTTGGTCCGTAAATATCTTCATCGATTCATCTTGTAGTCACTCAATATACACTTACAATTTGAGATGGCCAGCTCGTACACAATTTGGAGTGTCAGAAAAAGAGAATCATAAGGACATAAAATTTAGTATGGAGCATCACTTTTGCAATGAAGAAGCAGTTTCCAACTTTGAGGAGGCTGCATTGGTCCTTGAAGTTGAACCCCATTCTATGGCCTCTGCTACAGCGCGTTTGCGTTCCTTTACACTTTCTTCTTCCTTTGAATTCCTGTATTCTACGTCAGACATGTCTTCATCATCGTTATCATGATTATCATCATCATCGGCTTGTGAGGGTGAGGAGGGAATACTTTCTTCATCATCAATCCCAAGGAAACTGAGAGCACTGACCACATCACTCATTAAGGGACGCGCCGGCGCTTCCTCATGAAGACACATTGCTGCCACTGCAACTGCTTGATTCAATGCTCTTACTGGATAGTCTCCTAGAAGAAGTGGATCAGCTAGTCCCGGATACTTATGAGGATCCTTGAACACTGGCTCTGCCTGTTAAAACACCAAATATTAAGATATGAGCATATGATAAAACTCTATGAGTATCTTGCAGGAAGTGTCACATTGGTGTTTGAGGTTATCAATACAAAAGCTTACCCACGACACAAGATTTTGCTCCCTTGTTGGCCTTGTTGTGTCGATTGCTCTCCTTCCGGTGATCAGTTCTAACAACACAACTCCAAAACTGTACACATCCGACTTAACAGTCAGTTGGCCTGTTCTTTGGTACTCAGGGGCACAATACCCGTATGTTCCCATTACTCTTGAAGATACATGTGTCTTGTCTCCAACTGGGCCAAGCTTAGCTAGCCCGAAATCAGAGAGTTTTGCATTGAAATCGGAGTCTAATAAGATGTTTGAAGATTTTAAATCACGGTAAATAACTGGAGGATTTGCCTTATCATGCAAGTATTCTAGACCCTTGGCAGCTCCTAGAGCTATCTTCATTCTCTTGGTCCAATCTAATGGCTTTTGCCCTGGTGGGACGTCTGTGTATATAATAAAACGATATGTTAGACTTCAGGACTGTAGCTATTGGTTCCAAACTTGCCACAGATAATAACTACAGTGTTTCATTGCCATCTGCTTTCACAAGTTTAGATAATCAATATTAGAGTAAGAGGGAGAGAGGCAATTTACACAGAACGAGTGTAGTACCTAATAAATGATCTTCCAAAGATCCCAAACGCATGAACTCATACACCAGAAGTCTCTGATCACCATCAGCGCAATATCCGATAAGATTCACTAAATTGTCATGGTGTAAGAGACTCAACATCAACACCTCAACAAGGAACTCTCTATTTCCTTGCAAGCCATTCCTATCAAGTTGCTTCACAGCTACAATCTGAACCAAAAGAAAGCCAAAAGGGTCACCACTCAATGTTGCAAGCAAAGTTGTTTGCAATAATGAAGAGGAAATATAAAAGGCTCATCAGACATGCATTTTGCCTACCTGGTCTGTTGTTTCAAGCTTCCCCTTATAAACTCTTCCAAATCCACCCTCTCCGATCAGAAATTCTTGTCGGAAGTTCTTTGTTGCTGTTGCCAGTTCACGGAAGGTGAAAGTTTGTGCAGCAATATTATGACCACCATCTTTACTGGCATTTGCATTAGCATTAGCATTCCTATTGTTTGTGGTTTGCTCATTAGGCAGGGAATGGGGATTGGCTTTAGGCACTTCTGTTCATACGTACAGAACGAATCACATTAAGAAGCATCAATAAGGCAGCAAACCTCTAATTTCCAAGACACTATAGATATATCTTAACCAATTTAAAGCAATTGGAAAACAAGCATAGACTAAGATTTATCGTGTAAGGCAATCGGCGAAATGAAAAAACAATCATAGTGCTTACATGAACACTAGGAAGGAGAAAAATGCAACTTACCAGCAGGTGCTACATTATTAATCGGTTCCCTGTCGGAAAGAGACAACAATTCTTCTCTCTTCCCACTATTTGATCTTTTGGCAGCAGTTTTAGATGAAAAGCACAAAAAACAACTCATCTCATGTACTAGTTCAAATCCTTGCAACCATGCATACAAGATAAGTGTAAGCTTATGATCCTAACAATGAAGTAGATGGTTTTCCCCTCTACTTCAATGTATGGATCCTGCAGACTCTGCTGATCAAAACTGATCCTGGGAGAAGAAAAACTGAATCGACCCGAGAAACAAATGTGGAAATCATGGTGGAGAACATGAAATAGAACCAGGGTTTTTAAACATGTGATGAAAAAAGAAGGAAAAAATGTACAGCCTAGTTGGAGTTGGTTGTACAAACATGACCTGAAAAGTTAAAATTAAGATGAAACAAGCTAAGAGAAGAGAATCAAAAACAACAAGTTCCATGACAGGCATGCACCAAACAACCTTTGTGGTCTTTTTCCTGGAAAAGTGGGGAAAGTGTTGGCAATAAACCAAAATGGTTTAACATCTTTTGGTGTGTCCGCAAAGCATGGAGAAAGAGGTTGTGAACCTTTCTCAAAATGAAGAGAAAAATGTGGAGTTCAAGTACTTTGGGGGGCTGTAATGCTATTCTCAACTTTTAGAGTTGCCGTCAAATTATAATGTTTGATCAACATTCAACCCTAAAATTATTCACAGCACAAAGGCCAGAAAGTAATTTCATTCATAACCACCACTTTAATTTTTCTTAGTCTTGGCCTGCCTTGATGCCAACATCGCGTTCGTACACACTATGGCAGTCTCTTTCTTGATATTTTAAGACACCCATTTGACAGTATAATTGCATTATCATGGACTGCATGCTCATTACAACAGAATCAAATTGTAAAGAACAAAAGAACAATATGTAGTCATGCCTCTATGAATCAAATATTACGAGCTAAGTGATACATTAACCTCAATATTGGAATCTGTTAGGATAATGTCTTTTCCATTAGCTGCCTTTGGGTGATCAAGGCAATCCAATTTCACCCTCACATGGATAGGTTTCATGAAGATGAGGTCTCTCAAATCTCTATTTGATTTCAACAAGAATTGGATGAACGAATCTCTTCCCATCTTTCCACTTCTCTCCGAGTTCAGAATATCTGCTATCCTCGCCGCATATTTCTCCTGATTATCCTCTAATAATTCTTGCTTTCTAAGTTTTAAATACAACGCTGCATAAACAATGACCTGCATGTTGGCAACAATGAGGATGTTGTGGCAATATCAGGCACCACTACGCCTGCACAAATGGAGTCATACTACAAGGGAAGCGTTGTAAATGCTGCAGAGTTTTTACGAAATATAATGTTTCTAGATCTCAGCAAACAATATGAGTTCAAGTAGAGTTATACTGATATACGAATATTGGTATGTTCTTATTCGTTTCTAAGAAGGTAATGGTAAAAAAGAAATCTTCAAAGACTTTATCTTCATAGCACAGGTAAGAAACCTGAGGGGTAACGTTTGGATAAAAGATAAACCCTTTAGAGAAGTGCCTGTCTGCATAGGGATATCCAGGTACTTCATGTAATATTCAGAAAAGTATGATATGATCAAACTAACAACTAACAACTAACAGAGAGCACTTTTGATGTCTATTTAACCTAAGAACATTTCGAGATCTCTTAGGACTAAAACCCCTTCCCCACCCACCAAAAACAATATAAAAGGGAGGAAAAGTAAATTGAAATTGATGGTAATATGCAGTGGATGTTCACACCTCACTTGTACCAGGACTTGTATTGACAGCACAATCAATGTGAACTTTCGCATCTTGAAATCCTATATCCGAAGTTGTACAATCATCTACCACATTCAGCTCTGATTCAGGTGCTGAAAGTGAAAAGGCAAGATTATCCAATTCATCATACCATTGTTGGGCAGCCCCAACCTGAAAATACCAAACAGCTAAACTCTTAAGTTCCAAGAAGCATAGATGTAAAATACTTGGTATAATCATGATAACTAATTTGCAATACGAACCACAACTGCCAGTACAGCCCACGGAAAAAATTATAAGAATTAAGCTCTGCCAGTACCTTCTCTGACGATCCTCCTGCATCCTCTGCTCCTAACACTTCAGTGGCAGCACCCCTAGCCTGGCGCCATATACAACCCTCTTGCAACTGTTCTACAAACTCGGTATCCACAGGGATTTCAACATTTAATTGTATACCAATTCTACCTGTTACATAGATGAAAAAACGCCAGGATCAAAGAAAGCTTATACTAGACTTGGCTGCATGGCTAACAGAAATAGCAATCAATCTTTTCCTTGAGTCTTATCATAGTTAATATAAGCATCATATGCACCCTTTAGCAATTCAATTGTTTTCTTTGAATCTTAAGGTCTTGACTTGAAGTCAATTACAGACTTCTGCCGATTTGAAATTTACACTTTTGACAAATATGGCTTTTTCGCTCAACTGTGAGATTATTCAAACAGTATTGCAAGGTAATAAATCCAAGTAAGTGAAGAAAATAGAAGCAAAATGTCAAATATAATAGTGAAGTAAAAATGAAGGATTACACAAAGCATATTCAAGTCTTAAACAGTAAGAAAAATACCTGGTAACAAACTGAAATATTCCTGATGATCAATCTCTTCTTGATGTCCACCACTGCATAATGAGACCAAAAATATACAAAAATCTGGATTTAAAGAAAACAACTTGGAAGCTGCTGAAACAATAGCCAGATAATGACGTACTAAGATAAAAAGCTGATTTTTCACTCCCATTTCTACACTTTCAATCCTCCTATATATTATTCTTCCATGTTCTTATTACTTGTGCTTCTAAGCTAAAACTGATGATATATCAAAAATATAAAAGATTCAGAAGACAAAAGATAAAAGGTAGCAGTGGGAATGCACACAAATTAATTTTCATTAAAGATAGCATATGCGATTCAAGTGGAGAAAGAGGGAGGAGGAGCTGATGACACAGGAGGAACTATTAGCATAGTTTTTCTTTGTAAACATACACTGCATAAACTCTCTCCAAGGAGGAAGCCAGCCAATACGGCAATCCAAGTAGCCCAAAGTTTGAAAACTGGAACGTCGAACATACTCCAGATTCTTCACTTAGTTTCAAAATCTGCTGTCCAACTTCAATTATGGGAATTGAAATGAAATGAGTATTTGACTTTTATAGACCAATATTTAAGGAATGATTGGCAAATGGAAAAAAAACATACCCATGTCACAAAGGATAACGTGATTCTGGAAGGTGGTCAATGAAGATATAAGACCAGCATATGGGAGACTCTTTGGTGAACATACAGTATTAGTCTGCTGTTGCAACCAATCATGTGGCATCTGTTTCAACAGGGATACTTTCTCCATGATCTGCTGCCCACATACATCCACAATCTTTGGGAACCCTATTACATCCTGATGTTACACTCAGATACATGTAGTAAAATAATGTAGCAAACAGGAAATATGTCAAACCTTTGACAACTTGTTCAATATCTCCTGAAGCCAAATTTAGGATCCATAATGTTCCAAAGCTGAAAATCAAGTCAATTAATCTTATCAGTACCTATAAAAAGTTGAAATGAGAAGTAGCTTTGTTCACTAACCGGCCATTCATATATTCATGAGCATATTCAAGTGATTTAGGTTTTGCATGATTTTATTCTACGAAATCGTCATTGAGTCAATCAATCTCATAAATACCTACATAAAGTTGAAATGAGAAATGTCTTCATTTCACTATCTGGTTATGGCAATATGGCATATATTCAGTTTTTACACATGTGCTTTAGGTTTTGCATGGTAAGTTGATTCATATGAGTCCACATCAAGTCAATCAATCACATCAATACCTATATAAAGTTATGAAAATTGACTTCATTACAGTATGTGGTCAGGGCATATGTAAGGAGCACATGTGCTTTAGGTTTTGTGTGGTAAGTCAATTCAAAAGAATCCACATCAAGTCAATCAATCACATTTATATGGTAATACCTACAGCGATTCGAAAGATAAATGGCTCTGTTTCACTATCAGGTCGTGACGCATAATGCATTAGCATATGCATCTGCTTTAGGTTTTGCATGGTAAGTTAATCCAAGGTACTGGTTGTGAGCACTGAAATAGAGTTCCTAACATGACATGAAAGTTTCTGATAGAAGTGGAACACTCAGGAGTACTGGTTAAAACAAATACAGATAAGCTGCCATCAATTTTTGTTAAGAGATAACAAGAACAAAGGCATATGTTTTACCTTCGGTTTATAATGGAAAAGCTGTCTTCACTGGATTTCATCAGGTACCAGGGAAACATTAGTGATTGTACATCAAATTCTTCAGATCGCTTATCATTGCTTCTCAAACCCAGCTTGATCATGATCCTGGTCCAAATTGAGTTACTTTTCTTACTGGCATCATAGTTCGGATAGAGAGTTTCTAGTACTCGCTTCCCCAAATCAGCTTTCCTGATGGCATGATTCTTAGTAGATAAAAAGATGCACAAAGAAAAATGGTATGTCAAAACTTACGCAATATAGTGACGGGGTTATAAAACAATATAGTGACGCAATATAGTATTCAATACATACCTCTGAATCAACAAAATACAGGCAATCCTCAGTAGCATCATAAATAGAAGATGCAGGGCAAACCATCTTGGCAGATTCAAAGTTTCCATCTTCAAAACCAGGTGAGGAACCAATCTGCACAGAAACAAAGTAAGTTTACACTGCAGCTTGAACAATTGCTTCAGATTATCAAGCCAAGACACTATAGCCAGAAAACTAAATAAGAGACAATTTAAATCTTATATGGAAAGAAACCAACTGGTCCAAGAACTTTTCTTAGCCATTAATGTCCAAGAAGAACCTGATGAGGCCAATTCTAGGAACTCAAAATATGATCCCAAAGGAAATCAGTTCAATTTTGACAAGGAAAACTACCTTTTGTTTACTCTTGAGAGATGAGAAACTTATAGTCATGATGGATTATTAATTCAGAGTAGCTTAAATCTTTTGACTAAATCTTTACATTAACTGATAATGAAGTTAAGAGTATTTACAAAACCAAACCATATATCAGTTACTAAAATTCCATATACATACACAGTCCAGAATCTTTCCGTTTCCATCAAATACAATAATTCGATGGTGGCTGCTGTCAGAAAGGAAGAGACGGTTTCCAATTTCATCCGCAGAGACACAACCTGTAATTAAATGATTTCAGAACATTAATTTACTATTCCCAATCACATAATGCAATTTGTGATGATACTAGAAATGTATGTGACACATATGACAAGCAACATATGCAAGTCCATTTGTTCTAATCAGATCTTCATCAATTTCATTACACTGCTCAAGCACACATCTGCATTTCGAGAACTCCAAGTTGGCAAGTTATACATGAACTTTCTCAAAATGGAAACAATTAAGTAGTGGAAAAAGGTATTTAGTGCTTCGAGCTCACATGGATGCTTACACAACTAAGCACAGGAGTAACTATAAACTTTGGGGAGAATATCATGCATTACCATAAAGGCATAACGGCATCAACATAGTTGTTTTAATCTAATGGAAAAAGGTATTTAGTGCTTCGAGCTCACATGGATGCTTACACAACTAAGCACAGGAGTAACTATAAACTTTGGGGAGAATATCATGCATTACCATAAAGGCATAACGGCATCAACATAGTTGTTTTAATCTAATGGATCTTACAGATGGTACTTCATGAAAGAATATACATAATAGACATGGTGCCAATCAACTCTGGACTTCCAGTTTCCAGATCAAGAGCTTTAGATTATGCATTTTAAAGTTATTTTCCAAAACATCACACATCAAAAGACTAAACTACCATTATATTAGTAGAATCGTTATCTAAGAAGACTTCATCTAAAAGAAACTTCTATATAAACAACAGGTTACTTGAGCAGTAAAAGATGTTTAAAACATAGACTTAGTTGAAGATTAGATTCTTCAGGATTATTTCAATTTATAAATCCCTTTTTTGCATATCCTACAGAGAATTTTACAAAGCCATCAAAACCTTGGAAACCGTCTCCTTAGTGAAAGTACACTATACCAAAATTTTAAAAGGAACAAAGACCACTTCTACAATACCAACGCATATATTAGGCAGCAAGTCAACGAAGCAGAGGAAGACTATACCTGGGAAGTTAAACAATAAATTCCTCAAAGCATGGACATATGGCTCCTTGATAATCTCAAATTGCTTTGCCCAAGTGCTTTTCAAGTTATCTCTGGACCTGGCTCTCCCATCATCTTGCACATGAAATTCCTCAACAGCTGCAAAGAAGAACATTAAAATTTAACTAAAAATAAGTCTATGCATGCAAATGTGTTCGTATGAGACAAAGAATAGGTATATAGAATCACTGGTGTGCAGATACCAAAAAGATGCAAGATGTATAATAAAAGTGAAGTTGTTTGCAACAATCTTAGTAAAAATGATCTATTCCCTCAAGAGTCTAAACAAGAAGGGGAAGAGAGGTAGAAGAGATTGGAAATAGACAACTAGGAAGAAGAAATTTATTGTTACAAACAACCTCTAACCATGTCATGCAAAATGACAAGCATACCTTTGTTCAGAATTGTGAGATCAATGTCCTTCTCATGGTAAAACACCGGACTTTCAAAATCTTTGAACAAAATGTAGCAGGCCCCATTGTCCATCTGATTACATCAAATCAATTAAAAACTCTTATAGTAATATTAGGAAAAAGGATCCAATTACTTCTATTACACATGCTTAAGACTGTAATCAAGTAGATGATATGGTTTTATGTCTTTACACAACCTGAACCAAATGATCTTTACCTTACCTCAGGGAAGGTCCTGTTAGACAATATGACAGGAAACATGACATATTCCTTCATTACATATTGGGTTAGGTGGCTTCGATCAGCAGTTAAACTAACTGAACTGCCTGACAGAAAACCCATGACATGGAGCTGAGGATACCTACAATAAAGCACACAAGTAGATATGAGAGTATGAATACCCACCCAGCACACAAGATTAAGAAAGAGAAACAAATCTCACAAAATAACAATATTCCAACTAACTATTCAGGTTCTAAGTGGAAGAAACTTTATTAATGCTTTTAGATTTTGTTACCTCTGTTGAAGTGACTTCAATTTTTCTAACATCATAACAGATTCGCAAGTTGTTAGTATAGTTTCACACCGCCCAGCAAGAACCAAGAAAGTTCCATCTCTTCCTAGGAAATCTCTGTTACCTTTGGACCTATTCAACCAACAATGACATGGGCCTGTACATTGTTAATACAGAAAGTACATAAGGAACAACTAACAATAACAACAGCATAATGAAATAAGGAGTTACTTCAACAGGCAATAAGAAATATAAATGTTTACACATAGAAACCAAATAACCACCATCATCTAGCAAAGAAAGAAAAAATGTCTACATAATTTGAGTACCTTCAGGGTCATCCAGTGATGATTTAATGAAGGACAAAAGATCAAGCTCCTGGGTAGAGTTGACTTCTGAAGTGGTTGAAAACCTAGAAGATAAAGCTTCGATTACAAAGACAACAAGAGCCAAAAACGAAAAATATAAAACTTGAACCGAGCCAAGCAATAATTTGACCCACATAGTTATCAATCAAACCAAATAGACAAGGGCCTACAACCATCGAGATAAAGACGTGACAGAACCAATGGCAAGCTCTATGAAATCTTCCATCAGCACAACATAACTGAATCACATATACATACACATTGAACTAATAATTTAAACTGGAATGAAAAAGAAGTGGGTTTTAATTAAAGCGAAGCATGATACCTACTCTGTGGCATCCTCGTACCATTTCTTTCCCAAGCATGCACTCGAGGAATGCTGGGCAGTGCCACTAATTTGGAGGCTGAACCACATTGTATATAACGATCGCCTGAATAAAGGGTATCAACAACACGGTTTTTCAATAACTATAATTGACTCATTTCACTTCTAACAGCAAGATTAACTGCTTCCGGGTCGAAAGAACTTTCCTTTAGTAACAAACTTGAATTGAATACATTTAAGATTATGCAATAGCAAGCTTAGAGCTACACAACTTCAAGCTAACTTAAGATACAGGTTGAGCTCACCAGATTGAATTTGCGGCAAAAGTCTCGAGAGTTCTCTGAATCGCCGATATCTCAGAGCCATTTGCTTACCAAACATGTAAACTCTCAATTCTGAAGAAAAAGAATAAAGAGTATTCAAAATTTCAGAAATTGCATATCTTTATTCTGAACCCAAAGCTTGGTACAATTGAAAAACTAAACTGAACCCAACATTTGAACTCATTATAGCTAAACCTCTAGATTCTGATAAAGCAAATGTCAGTAAAATCCGATGGCTTTGAGCTAAGAACAAGCAAAGGAAAATGAATAGTATATCAAATTTTAAAGAAATGGAATTGGAATTGAACAAGATACCTGTGATTGAGGTTCTCAGATAGTTGAGATAATAATTCGAGGAGCAAAGATCGAAGCTTTTTTTCCCGGCGGGTTTTATTTCTTGGGTTTAGGGTTTAACGTTTTCAGGGTTTTAGGCGTTTGATTCAATTTCTGGGGGATGTGTTTGCAAAATTATACTGAGATCCCTATCTTTAAAGTTATTTCCTTTTCGGACCCCTTTGATTTTTTTTTTCCCCTTATTTCTTTTTATTTTCGGCCAGCATTGAGTGAATTGAAATCATTTTCATCACAAGTCGCAAGTTAGCTATGTGATTATCAAGTGCAACATATCAATCTTGTAGTTGTCAACTAGATTTAAGCCACTCGCAATCGATCACTTAGGGGAGTTATTACGAAGCCACAACTAATGGGAGCGACTTAGATCAAGATAGACAAGAGTCTAACAAATAAACTTAGATACAAGATATTAACATAGAAAAAAAAAATTACATAGACGTACAAACGAGCTTGTTTTTCCAACCTCGTCTTTCTCTCTTATTTTTTGTGTTTGCTATGATCTTTTTCTGTAAAATGGTAACAGACACTTATGCTTTGTCACTCACATTATTAAAGTAACCATTACTATTTGTATTGTAACCAAAATAAGTAATTATCAGTTGGCATGGCTCAAAATTTCATAATACAAAATCTTGATGATCGTTTGCAAGTACATTTTGTCCATTGACACTGAAGATTTGAATAATAGGGATATAATTACTTATAAAACTCGGACAATGACCAACACAAGATGATCATTTTTGTGTCAATGTACAAGTCAATATGGATTTTTCTTTTATCCTGTATTTAAAATTGGCTCATCATGAACGCACTCCTTTTGATCGTAAGGAACAGTACGTACTATAAATGAATTGCACAGAAAATAAATTAGGGTTATGTTGGCATTGCGAATCAGCACATATGACAGGTATCATGGATGTGCGCCAAAGGAGAATACAATCTCCATGAAAATAGTGTGAGCAGGGCAACCTAGCTAGTAACCACTGGTTCATCATCATCATCATCATAGCACTCCAAACAAATGGCACAAGTTTCCCTGAAATCAAGCCTAACTGAAGGTACAAGGTTGTTGGCAATCCTTATGTGGAATAAAACACAATCTATGAAGCTTAAAACAATTGAGATATTGGTCTTTCACAACTGAAAACAAGTTGAAGAAGTAAAAGAACCAACATGATCTCATGGAACTCAGGTAAAATCATGCATGTGCATTTCATGGTGTTTCACAGAGGATAGCAGTATCACTTGTCATCTTAAAAACCTAGATTTCCAGCTTTTTGATCTTTTGAATAGTTGTCATATGTTTAAGTTTCTTTACTCTTATGACATTAATCTTATGCCTAGGGGAGATCCTAATTTGAATTTCAAATTGACAACTAGAATATATAAAGATCTTGCCTTTGTGATCAATTTAGTTTTGGGTTTGATGTCTTTGTTTCAACCCATCACTCATGGTATAAGAGCTCTAAGGCTACAACTATGTTTGTGATACACAAACCAATATAGCAGTTGTCTTTGTATGTCCTCTCCCTTTCAAAGTTTGGCCAAGGACAAAAGTCCAAAACTCTTTCCTTGTTTTAGCCCTCGTGTCTGCCTTCTTATAGCACCTATTTGGCTTGTCTCTCTCTCTTGTTACAGCACTCCATCAGCCTATATATTGAGCAAGGCTGTCTTTGCTCAATGGTTGTCAAAATGTAGATTTTACATTTGCATTGTTGGGTTTTGGTTTTCTTTTGCATTGTTCATTAGTCTCTAAGTCTTCCTTTTGTGATTATAAACCATAAAGCTGAACAAAACATTTTCTCATAAACTCATTGCATTCTACATAACATGAGATCAGTTGGTAGTGCATCAACCCCGGAAGTGTTCATGGAAGAATCAGCTGAGGATAGTTGAGTTCTAATGTATCCCGCTGAGGTAGTTGGGTTCATGAAAGAATCAGTTTAGGATAGCTGAGTTTCTGAGAGTGAAACTTCTGAGAAGTATTCAAGAAGAATCAATTAAGTGATAGCTGAGTACTGAGTTGAAACTTCTTATACCTTCATGTGTAGCCACTAAGAGACAAGAGAGGTAGATCCAGACTAGTTTGGGACTAGGTAGGATAGCATGTCGTTGTTGTGTTCTATACTGTAATCTTGTAAGGAGTGAGGTACTCAGAAACAAGAGAGAAAGTATAGATCTAGACTAGTGGCTAGTTTAGGCAGGATAGCAAGTCGTTGATGTATCCCTATACTATAATCTTGTAAGAAGTGAGTTTTACATAGTGGAAAAGTTTGTCCCTCAAGAGTTAGGGGCACGCAGTTTTTCTCTCTGGTTGCAGGGTTTCTGCGAGTAAAAAACATCTTGGTGTTCATTGTTATTTTACTGCAAATTTTATTTATTATCATTGTGTATTTGTTATTCAGGATAGCTATAACCCTTGATATCCCTGAGAACGAATTTATATAAAAAAAAGTTGTTAAGGACCTATTCACCACCCCCCCTCTAGGATCTTTAAGCGGTATCAGAGCGGTCACTAGCTTTTGTTAGTGAGATCTTCTGTGAGCCAAGAATGGACCATGATAGAGGCCCTACTTCCATTAACGTCCCCTCATATTTTGATTGGACTAATTATGGAAGGATGAACATCAAAGCTTTTAATAGCTTGTTTGCTGCTCTATTTGACAAAGAGCGTCGGAGAGTCAGTTAGGACACATTGGCGACGACCTATGAAAAAGCTCAAAAAATTTCATAGCTTATTTCATTGTAGTCCCAATCATATTAGATGAGTCCTTTGAGGACAAGGATTCTAATGATAGTATACTTGACATGTACACTGAGCTGTTTTATGATTCAAAGTCTATTCTTACTAGGATTGAAATTTTGTCCATGAATTATCAAATAGTGAGAAGACGAAATTTAGGAAGGGTTGGTTTAGGTTTTGAAATTAGAGAGTGCTCAAAGCAGTAAAGGTATTGTTTTCGTCAGGAGAAAAGAACCCCTTGTTGTTGAGCCTAGTCAACTAGGGGTTCCAAAACTTCTAAACCATTTATCCCCTTTTGCTCGCCACCATTGTGGTGTTGTTTGTCATATTTGATCCTTCTGTTAGTATAGCCCTAGAAGATCACATGAACGTAGGTTACTCACCTTGCTTCAAATTTCATTAGAATATTCTTGAGTGCTAGGATAACACAGAGCTTGTCTATCCCGAAACCTAGATTTCATAAACATCCACTTGGGTTAGGAAGAGAATTCCAAGCCTTGCTGTTTCAAGGCCATATCAGTTGATACCAAACCTTTTGACATATTTTGGACGAAACCTAGATGATGAGCATGCATGCCTTTTTCTCTAGACTTAGAATTTGTCTTGGAGAGACTTAGTTCATGGCCATGTGCAATATTGTTGCACTTAGTGTTCTTACGACGAGTCGTTTTGACTTGTGGTATGTAAACAATGGCTGTTTTAAGGCACATGATCTGTGACCCAAAATGGTTCACATCTAGATTTAGACAAGTTGTGTTTGGGGTTGGTGTCAAAGCTGTGTTGGTTGTGGGATAGCTAACACTCCTGGTCTCCCGGACATGAAGGATGTTTCTTTTGGTAAAAGGGTTAGAGATCAGTCTCCTAAGTACATTAGTGAGATTGACCGTGATATATGTTTGATACCTGATGGTAAAGGTAAAAGCATTATGAGAGGTGAGAGGACTAAGGACCAATGGTATGGTACCCTTACGTCTCCTCAAGAGTGTTTTCTTTCAATGGTATATGAGAATGCTCTTGATCCTTGGCACAAACGAATGTGTCATCTGAAACTTTAGCACATTGTGAAGTTATCATCGAAAGAGGGAGCCACAGGGATACCTAAGCTCACTGGTATCCCCGTAGGTATGTATGAGTGTTGTAGAATTGGTAAGCTGGCTCATTCTCCTCATTCTTGATTTGGTGTTTAACTTATTTATAATATGCTTGAAATGTTGCATATAGACTTAGTTGAACTTGCTAAAGGTAAAACATTGGTGGTTTGAAACATGTGCTTGTAATTGTTGATGTTTTATTTTTAGATTCACTTGTGTTAAATTCTTAGCTATTAAAGGTGAAACTTGCTCTAGCTAAAGCATTGACATGTGCTTGTAATTGTTGATGTTTTATTTTTAGATTCACTTAGGTTAAATTCTTAGCTATTAAAGGTGAAATTTGCTAAAGCTAAAACATTGGTGGTTGGAAGCATGTGCTTGTAATTATTTATGTTTTTTTTATAGATTCACTTGGGTTAAATTCTTAGCTATTAAAGGTGAAACTTTTGAAAAGATTATAGTCGTGTTAGAAATTGTGTTTCAACTAAATAGTGTTTTGTTGGCTTGCATTTTGGTATGATTAGATTCGATCATGACATTAATTTCAACATGCTTCATTATTGTTGTGAGGAATTTGGTGTACATCATGAATTTTCTGCTTTCACTACTGCCAAATAACATAAATTTGTTGAAAGGATAAATTGTGTCATTGTTGACTTGGGAATAGTTATGCTTAAATGCCTATGATCTCTCTCATTTGTTTTGGGGAGAGGTTTGCTTCTAACGTCTGTTATTCTTTGAATAGAGTGATTTTCAGGTTAAAATCCTTCAAGCCACCCTTTAAGCTTTGGAAAGGGAAGAAGTCATGTATCACATGTGAAAGCATATTGTGTGGACAACAAGAGATCACGTAAAGTAAAGGAAATATTATATGTTGCCATATATGACTTCTCTATGCTCTCATGGTTGTTCTGTGGTGTCTGAACATGAACAAGTCTGAGATGCACCCATTGTTGACTGAATATCCAATGAGGAAATCCCTGGGACTGAATCTGAATTCCCAGACTCAAGGATGGATGAGGGTCTTGCCATCCTAACACCTCATAGATCTGGAAAATTGTCAAGCTCAGCAAGATCACACTTCTTTTGACATATTTTGGTAAGGTGGATGAGACTAGACAAACCAGGGGTAAGTCAATTCGAGAGATAAGTAGTGTTGTCATCCTCAAATGTTTACTTGCTACATATTGATATGATACCCACACCATATCTTATTCATGGTTTTGTATTTATCATAGAGTCCATATTTGATATAAAAGTTTTGCTTGATGTTGATTATATCAATGTCTTGCAAGATGAGTTGGACCATTTTGAAATAAGCATTGTATGACACTTAGTTCTTGCTAGATCTAAAGCCCTAGGATTTTAAAGTCTCAGTCATCCTAAGCATGTGCATAGGTTAGCAAGACCTTTATGACCTTAAGCAAGTTCTTATAGCTTGGTATGAGTGACTGTCCACACACTTGCTAGGTAATGGGTATGTGAGAGATTCAGTTTACAAAACCATGGTTGTCAAAGGGACATCAAAGCACAATTACACAACTATATGTTAGATGACATGTGTTTAATTGCATGTTCCATTTCTGATATTTTGGTGGATGAGTCATAAGTTTACCACTGTTTTGAAAATTTGAGATGAGTCTCTGTGGTAAACTTTGTTACTCTCTGTGTTTACAAGTTGTACATAAAAAGGATGAATTGTTTATCTGTCAATCCAATTATAGCATCCAGAAATTTGGGATGGAAGCATCCACTGCCATCCTGAATCTGATAGGCATGAGCTATAAGATCATTGTCAATCTGAAGGGTATTGATGTTGATCAAACTCATTTCAAGAGCATGATTGTCAGCCTCTTGTACTTCACAACTAGCAAGCATGAAATTGTCTTATGTGTTGAGCTTTTTGCTTGTTACCTAGCCAACTCCAAGGGATCCTATGTGAAGGCGGTAAACCGTATCTTTGGATTCATGTATGGTACTTGTGATTTTAGTTTTAGTTATTCATATGATACTAATGCTGATAATGCAAGTTTCTCCAATTTAGATTAGGCTAGCGATGCTACGGATAGAAAATGCACCTTGGGAGGTTGTTCCTTGTGGGAACCAATTTGGTATCTTGACACAATAAGAAGCCAAAATTATGTGTCCATCCCCACTGCACAAACTAAGTCCATTGATGCAGAAAGTTGCTGCATGAAACTATTGTCAATAAAGCATATGTTTGCTGACCATAGATTGCAACAATGTCTGTTATCCCTATTATTGTGGTAATACTTATGTCATCAATATTTCCAAGAAAGTTGTGTTGCATTCTAGGATTAAACATGTTGATATTAAGTATCATATCATCATAACTTTTGGCTGAACATAACTTGTTTGAATTGTGTTTATACTTGTTGAAGATTGATATCACTACTAGAAAAATGTACTTAAGCGACGAAAACAAATAAGCAAAACAATTTTTTTCGTCGCTTAAGTAACCACTTAAGCGACGAATCATATTTCGTCACTTAAGTGACCACTTAAGCGACAAAGAAATGTGTTTCGTCACTTAGGGGATCACTTAGGCGACAAAATCAGTGTTTGTTGTCTGAGTAATCACTTATGCGACGAAATAAACTTTCGTCGCTTAAGTAATTACTCAGATGACGAAAAATGTTTTACTTAAGCGACAAAATTTTACCATGTAATTTTTAAGAAAACTATAAATAAAAACAGAAAAAACTTAGGCGACGAAACCAAACACTTTCGTCTCCCAAGTCACTTGGGCCAAGTGTCAATGCAATATATTTTTTTTCAAAGAGAAAGAGTGTATAAATTGACATTTTTTTTTTTTGCTAAGCTAATAGAGTAAACAATTTTGAGACTTTGAGTGTCGACTGTTCTAAAAATAGAGCTTCAAAGAATAGTTAATTAACGTTTTCGTTTTGTAAGAATTTTGGTTCTATAGTTGACTGACGTGATCAAAGACTTACCGAACATCAAACTAGTCAATATTTTTTCTACATACACATTTTCTTATATTAATTATATCTAACGGTCGTTTGCTTCAAATTCAATTTCCCTACTATACTTGTTTCATGAACTTAAAGATACGAAATTTAAGCTATACCACTTTAGTCCACAATATTTTTTGCTATTAAAAAAAAGTTTAAAGCACATGTTAATAAGGTAAAAAAAACTCTTAGCACGATTTGTATTCATTGTATTAACATTTTAATAGTATAAATATTTATTTCATCTCATTAATGTTAATATTTAAGACTAATTAAGTTAATTTTTGAAAGTCAACACTCAATTTAAAAAGATTTAAGGGATATAAATTTATGATGACTACATTTAATGGTTATTTTTAATATGTTATTGAAACATGTGATTTCCCACTTTGCAGTAAGTTACCAATTTTATCAGTTAAGCTTTTAAATTTTAAATTTAAAAAATTATTTTAAGCACCTATGCAACAAAATTTGAAGATTTCGTCGCATGAGACCAAATATTTAAGCTGTCAAATCTTCCGCCAAAAATTTGGAAAATTTTCAAACCAAATTTTTTGAAAATTTCAAAACCTCCATTTTATACACCCACTCTCCCATTTTATCTTTTTATACACTCTCTCTCATTTTATCTTTTTATACTCTCTCTCTCAAGTTCTTCGATTCCCTGTCTTCCTCATCCTCTCTCTCCCACAAAACCCATCCACCTCAACCATTTACTCTTTCCCTCACCATCACCCAGCTAGCTTCACTCTCTCTCCCACTTCAAATTCTTCCCTCTCTTCCTCCTTCTCTCTCTCCCACATAACCCATCCACATCAACAACTTATTCTTTTCCCTCACCATCACCCAGCCCTCACTCTCTTCCTCTCCACCAAATCCGGTCTCCTCCCTCTCCGAATTTCCTGTACCCGAACCCGAACCCAATCCCTCCGTCCAACTCCTTTAACTCGCCGCCGCTGCCGCCTCCTAGAGTCGAACCCGCCACCAAATTGTCGAGGTAATGTACGGATCCGCCTTTATACTCACATCGAATCTATGTATTTATTGTAAATTTTTATGGTTGTATGTGGGTTTGTTGTGGTTAAGGCTTGGTTTCGGATTCACGATGTGGTGGTACGTGGTGGCGTAGGAGGAGGGAGGAGGCGGAGACGGATTAGAACTGTGAGAGATATAATTGATGAAATTGTGAGGAGATGTGAATGAAATTAGGGGGTTGTTGAGGGAATTGTGAATGTAATTGTGGGTTTATTTTGTGACGGAGGGGCACCGGCAATGGTTATTTTGGTGGGAGAGCTCGGCAGTGGGTTTTGTGGGTGGCGGCGCGTGGGAATAAAAGAACTGAAAAGGAAAAAAATAAACTAAAAGAAAAAAACTAAAATGTTTTAATTAATTTAATTTAATTTAATGTTTAATAAACATTAAATTAAATTAAATTAATTAAAACATTTTTTTTAAATATTATAGACATTATACCAACGAAATGTTTTGTCGCCTTAGAGAATTTTGATCGTTGTTTAAGTATTAAGGCGACGACATGGCTTTTGTCACTTAGGTGAGCACTTATGCAACGAATTAGAAATTTTTGTCCCTTAAGAACCTATGAGACGCGTCATATGCGACGAATCTTAAGCGACAAAACATTTGTCACTTTAGTTCTTAGGCGACAAATTTTAGGATTTAGGCGACGAAATGTATCCGTCGCTTAAGTAATTTTTTCTACTAGTGTATGCATGTTTATTCATATTTGTTCACAAAATCTCTTTGACAACATTGTTTTATACGCCTTCGAAAGGCCATTGGTGTTTGTCAAAAAGATTGATTTCTCCCCTTGAGATTCTTGTGTGTTTGTACATAAGTGTTAGGCTTAGAAGTTCTTCTTCAAAGAGAAAAATCAAAAATATGCCAAGGAATAGAATGTCTATCGAGGAAGTCCACATAGACCTACACCGAATTAAAGATGCTTACAATGGTATCAACATCCGTCGTGAGAGGCCAAGAAGAAGCTAAACAAGAGGCTAGGTGCATTTATTTTCTTCTCTATGATAGTGAAACAAAATAGTTTATTTTTTTCTTTATTGTTTGTTGATTCTTTCATTTCCTCTTTATGACTGCACAATCCTCATGTTTTTGTGCAAACTTACACTATTACACAGTATGTCATGGGAAGCGAGGAGTCAATATTCTCTGATGGAGTTGTGCTACTGGCCGGAGACATTTAAAGACCAGGAAGTGTGAAGAAATAAGTTGTAGGCATGTAGCTACTAATAAGCAAGTGTTTGATTTCAACATCTAGGATATGAGTTGTTTGCAGTGTAGCTCTCCCCCAAGATCTATTGGAGACTAGTAATGTTGTAGTTCGTAAATGTGTAATAAGTGAGGCATGCATGTAATCTAAAGAATTTAAGAACAAGAAAACACAGAAGAATTGGAGAATTTTCTCTATATTTCTTGATAGCTTTACAAGAGATTAGGATATGTATATATAGATACATAGTGTGCAATAGAAAAATGTATAGGAGAAGCTAAACATATAATAATCTAAAAGAGCCACAGCTGTGGCACACCATGTTGCTGATAAAGAAGAGACCAAACCAGCAACAACACAAACATCACAGCAGTGCTGCTCACAGGAGAGCTGTCATACACAGTAGTAATCTCACAGCTCTATTCACACTATTAAGTCAACTTTAACTAGGTTAGTTCAATTAAAACTAATCTTCAACACTTCCCCTTAAGATGGATCCAACAGATTGATGGAGCCAAGCTTGGACAAAATGATAAGGAATTGTGTAATAGGCAAGGCTTTGGTGAAGATGTCAGCCAATTGATCTTGACTTCGAGTATAGATGGTTTGAATCACCTTGCTTTGAACTTGAGCACGAATGTAGTGACAATCCACTTCTATGTGTTTTGTTCTTTCATGAAACACCGGATTCGACGCAATATGCATTGCAGCTTGGTTATCACAGTGAAGAGGCATGGATTTGGTTGACTGAAAACCAAGATCTTGCAAAAGACCTTTGAGCCAAATCAACTCACAAGCTGTTGATGCCATTGCTCTATATTCTTCTTCAGCACTTGACCTAGCTATCACAGTCTGTTTTTTGTTTTTCCATGTGACCATATTTCCACCAACTAGAGTACAAAAACCAGTAGTGCTTTTTCTATCTAGAGAATTCTCAGCCCAGTCTGCGTCAACATAACCACCAATATTTGTTCCTCCATTGTTTTTAAATAGCAAACCTCTACCAACAGACCCTTTTAAGTAGCGAAGAATTCGCTGCACAATGCTCAAATGTGCCTTTGTGGGAGCATGCATAAACTGACTCACAATAGTCACACTATAAGAGATGTCATGTCTAGTAATGGTGAGATAGATGAGCTTTCCAACTAATCTTTGGTAGTAGCTCACATTTTGAAGTAGATCACCTTCTGCTTCCAATTTGAACTTGCTGTCGAGAGGACTGTGAGCTAATGTACACCCCAAAATATTAGCTTCTTTGAGAAGATCCAGGATTTACTTCATTTGATTCAAAAACAAACCCTTTTTAGAAGTAGCGATCTCAATCCTAAGAAAATATTTTAATTTTCCAAGGTCTTTAATTGCAAACTTTTTGTGAAGAGCTTGTTTTAGAACTTCAATCTTTTGCACATTATCACCTGTGATTATCAAATCATCAACATAGATGAGCTAGTACAACCAATTTCCCAGATGCACCATGTGTCTTTATTTTCTAGAAATAGTTTTGAGGATACTTGTGTGATGTGCTATCCCTAGACAATTTCTGATCTTGACCTAAGTGAGTGTTTGAGTTTCACTTGTCTTGGTTGCTCTCTTGTATACATGTATGTTTGCATCTGATTGATCATTATTTCTCATATATGGTCTGTTAAGCTTTGAAAGACATAAGGAACTACATGGTTCACATAGTCAACTTTATGGGTTACAAAGTGCAAAACTATAAACTTGAGATGAGTTGATGCAAAGAGTTTCTATGTCAAACTAGCCTCAAAGTATACATTCCTTGGTCGTGACGAACAATATAAGTGATAGCTGAGTTCTGAGTTAAAACTTCTTATACCTTCATATGTAGCCACTTAAAGACAATAGAGGTAGATCTAGACTAGTTTGGGACTAGGTAGGATAACATGTCGTTGTTGTGTCCTATACTGTAATCTTGTAAGGAGTGAGGTACTCAGAAACAAGAGAGAAGGTATAGATCTAGACTAGTGGCTAGTTTAGGCAGGATAGCAAGTCGTTGATGTATCCCTATACTATAATCTTGTAAGAAATGAGTTTTACATAGTGGAAAAGTTTGTCCGTCAAGAGTTAGGGGCACACAGTTTTTCTCCATGGTTGCAGGGTTTCTGCGAGTAAAAAACATATTGGTGTTCATTGTTATTTTACTACAACTTTTATTTATTATCATTGTGTATTTGTTATTTAGAATAGTTATAACCCTTGTTATCCCTGAGAACGAATTTATACAAAAAAAGTTGTTAAGGGCCTATTCACCCCCTCTAGGACCTTTACTTTCCAAGCCTTCAATGGACTCCCTTGTCGCAGGAACAGATCTGCTGGTTGCTATCTCCGGAGGACCACGAAGACTCATGTCCAATATCTTCACATGAATCGGCAGATCCGGGGAGACAGCCACGTCAAGAACCTCGAATAACTTGTTCATTATAGCATCTTGTACTCTTTCGGTGACATCCATGGATGAAAGATAAATCTTGATTGATGTTGCACACCGGCTGCGGTAACGGGATGGAACCTTCTTGATCCCTGGGAGATTGAGCCAATAAGGTATAGCATCTACAAGGGTTTCTGAGTCAAGACTATATAGGCAATCAGGGTCAGGGCTAGGCCAGTCGCCGATTCCTCTGAACAACCCAATGTTGACGAGAATAAAATCGTCTCCAACCCCCGTCTGTTTGGAAAATGGTACGCTTTCTTGCTTCACCGTGATATATTTACCGTTGACAACCGTCTCATCCGTGAACGAACTTTCAATACCGGAGACTATTGTGATGGAGTCACTGGACTTTTTTTTTTGGCCGACAAGATGAAAAGTGGAAGGAACAGAACTCTTGTGTTACCGAAACAAGTCTACCAGGAATGGGAAACATAATTTCCTTACCGAAACAAAAGACTACAAAGGAAAACAAATCCAATAAAGAAAAAAGGTTCAGTCTCATGAGAAGATATATCAAGACTCTCAACAAGTACGGGCTGCGGCGAGATAGAAGGAAATGATTTAGGGTTTGCTATGGCTACCAATCTACTTTCTTAGTACGTCTTTTATCTATAATTGAATATTTGAAGCAACATCAGTGGAGGATGATGCAGCTTGTTTTAGTTTCATATTCATTGCCTAGAGCCTTAGAGCAAAAGAGTAGTGAGGTATGTTCAATATCAGTGTCGTTTCTTCTAAAAAAAAAATGTTCATGAGGGTGTGATATATAGATAGAGTCCTTATTTGAGAAGCCAATGGAGTTTGATTTGGGACTTTGATTCAGTTGTTAGTTTTAACACTGATCGATGTATAATGCATACATATTCTCAATCTCTCACTTTTTCCTGCATATGAGGATAAGTAATTAGTATAAGGCTTCTCCTCCTATGGCTAGCTCATGGCTGTGTTAATGAATGCATTTCAGTTCGTCGAGTACTCTTTATAATTTCAATCACAACAATAAAGATGCATACAACTTAAAGTAGGGATAATAGGGAACATGAAATCAAAATACTGTGCTAGTTTCATTCTGAAACTAATGATTTTCAGGAAAATAATTCAGAAACAAGCGATAACATTCAAGTGATTCAAGTGATTCAACTAAAGAAACCTATTCGGCTAAAGTTGCATATATATCATTAATCATTGGATCAACAGATCCCAAATTTTGATGAAACTAAAATCCTCAAACATGATTACAACATATCATAATTAATTCCCTACTATTGCGATCGGATTTATTTTAATTACAAACTCATGGTTGATCTAAAATCTTTATTTTGAGAGCTGAAAGTAATTTTACCAACGCAAGTGCACAAGACACCAGACGTGATAGTTACAATTTGGAATTCAAGTGACGACGCAGATATGTAGAGAAAAACATTGTTTCGTTAGAGAGAGAAGCTCCTGCTTCTGTCTACAATTCCAGCCTCTCTCATCTTCCAACCTTCTTTCTTCTTCTTAGATCTGCCTCACCCATGTGGTGATTCCTCATCCTTGTGGTGATTCCTCACCTTAAGCGGCGATTTTCTCTTCATTTTGCCTCTAATTTTGGATCAAATCTGTTTTTATCTCTTAGATCTAAAACTCTAAGATATACTTACAGATCTGTGCTCAAGATGAGTTGTAAGTTTTTGTCTTCCCTTGTTCCCCAAGATCTCCAAACCACAAACAAAGCTCCTTCTTCTATTCTACCTTGCCATGTCATGGAGGATTTTGTTTTCTTCTGCAACCACCTCTACATATCTGAGTTCATTTGGTTGAGATCTTTTTTGGTTTGGTTGTGGGTGTTCCTCTATACGAGATCTTCTCGTAATCGGTCAACTAGAGAATGTATGACGGCTCTGGTCGTATCCTCAACTCTGTAGACCACCTTGGTTCTCTATCCATGCTCTCGACTTCTGTCAAAGCTTCAGCGACGAGTCCTCCATGGCGGCTGTGAGTTAGAGTTGAAGAAAAAGTTTTTTTAGGATTTGGATGTATTGGGCTGCTTGGACTTTTTATGTTATAGGCTTTATTTTGTGTAGTTTATTGTCTTTCTCTTGTCTTGATTTTTTATGAATTTGACTCTGAGTGACTTGTTTATAGGTCTACCCATGACTTTGTTTGAGCCTCCATTTGCCTTTGGGCATTTATAAATATGTTTCACGACCAAAAAAAAAAAAGTGACGACGCTGCCTTCAGTCAGTTGATTCCGATTTGAAATCCATGTAAAGAGTAGGGGGCTAATACTAATAGCAATTAATATATATGTTTCTTGTGTTTTGTTTCCCTTATAAACAAGAAATTTTTCTGTCCACCCGGAGGACCATGTCACCATGTCATTTGGTCTTCCTTACCAATGATATTTCGACACATAAGCTTCAATATAGTTTAATTAATATTAGACTGTTTAATTATATTATCGAAAGACCTTTTTGGGTTTCAAATTTGCCGCAACCCTCCTCATCCTCGATAATGCCCTGTATCTCATCTCCTTCTGCAACTTTATTTCAAGCAAGCATTCCCAAATCAAAATTATTGATACTTGTAATTGTTCTTTTATTTGATTGGGTCGTTTCATTAGTAACTGGGCAATTCATAAAGGTTCCTAGATGTAGTTTGAGGTTTTGAGCTTTAAAAATTGTTCATAAATTTATAGAGACTGTTTACTGAGATTTCTGGGTTGAGAGGAAGAGAAAAGTGAAAAGTCAATGAAATTTGAATCTCATAATCATTTAAGATACTAGAGGGCTATTCATTGCAATTCATCAATGAAATTATGACTGGATCTATATGTGTTTGTCTAACTGTTAAAATAAGAATCTCTGCAGTTGATATATATGTTTTTCATTCTCCGATCCCATCCCATCACTCCCACCCAAACCTATATATGGACATCGAGGTTCTTCTTCATAAAGAGGTCTGGCCTCTTTAGTGGAAGAATCACCATTTCAAATAAGGCATCCTTTATATATACTCTAGTCCTCCAATGGTATTGAACTCCACATCAATCTGGTTAGGGTTTCTGATAGATAGAAAAAGAAGAACAGAGATAAGGAGATTTCTGACGCTATGAAGAATTGGAGATTAAGAAGATGGAGGACCAGTAAGGTCTTTTATGGATAATATAATTAAACAATTTAATTATAATTAAACTAAATAAAAGCCTATGTGTCAAATTATCGTTGGTAAGGAGGACCAAATTAGCATGGTGACATGGTCTTCCGGGTGGACAAAAAAATTTCTCCTTATAAACTGCTTGCTATGCTACTGCAATGTACATGTAAACTAGAAAATTATGGAACATATGGCATTTAGTTGTTACCACACTATTTTTAGTGAGGAAATGAAACAACTACGTACGAGGGCTTTAATTTTCTTCCTTCCACTTTGCGTGTACATCCAATTTGTGTATTAGTTATACACTTACGTATAAAGGTTTAGAATTTCAACTTTTATTTGCACGTGGTGATGCATCCAAGAATTTAATCACCAACATTTTTTAGTTTGCAATATAAGCGGTTAATCCACACACATGAGAAGATTGAAATAGGGTCAAATTAGGGTTAATTAAGTTCGTGAGGAAATATTAGTAGCATATGATCCATGATAGAAGTTCTTCTTCCTCTGGGTGTTGAAACCTTGAACAAAGTTTTGAGTAAAAAAAGATGAGAAAGGTAGTTGCATGATTTCAAAGACTGGAATGGCGAAAGGAAACTGTTAGGCTTCCCATGTGTAAAACGGTGACAGACACTTTTGCTTTGTCACTCACATTAAAGTAAAACTTACTATTTGTTTGGTAACCAAAATAAGTAATTATCAGCTGCGCGGTCTGGTTAAAATTTCATGATACAAAATTTCGAACAAGCTTATCGTACTGAAATCTTGATGATGGAGTACGTTTTGTCCATTGACACTGATCGAAGATTTGCATATAGAATTAGTTATAAAACAAAAACAACGACCAACACGGGATGATCTTTTTTGTGTCAATTTACGAGCTACTTGATTGATTTTCTTTTATTGTCTATTTCAAATTGGCTCATCATGCACACTTCCTTTGATCGTAAGGAATATGTACTGTGTATAGGAATTGCACAGAATTTTGATCTCCCCCTTCCAGAAAATAGAAGTTTAGGTTTGGCTTTCTATGCATTGTTTGGACAACTATACTAGTTACTTATAGTTAAGTGAGGTTGAGTTTTTAAAAAAAAAAAAAAAAAAACAGTTAACAGTACTTTAGTTTTCTTTTAGTTAATTACTTATGTAGAGAAAAGCGCGCATTAACAGTTTTTCCTCAAAGCAGAGAAAAAAGAAACTTTAATTAAGGCGTGTAGATACAAACATCAGTTTGTATCCCATACTTCATATTTTTATATACTCAATAAAATCTACTTCATAAATAAGAAATGTCACAGACAACGTGATATTTGAATCTTTGATGCATGTATTTATACGTCGTATTATCACCTATACGTGTAATTTCAACGCTTAACACTAATTTCTTGAGTTAAGTATGCTCAATTGTACAGGTCCTTAACCCTCCAATTCGGTGGTGAAGTTGAGACAATATCGGTACAAGGATGATCCACGGGCCACTCTTGTCGATGTTTGACATGGTATCAGAGCGGGTACCTTTTCAGTTGCGTCTCCACGAGCCCGAGTTAGTTCTTTCGAGGGTCATGACCTTGGTTTGGTTCTTTCGAGTTTGGGGTTCTTTCAATTGTCATGGGGAGTTTGGGGTTCTTTCGATTGTCATGGAGCCTGAGTTCAGTTTGTTAATCAGTTTCACGTGCAGACCTAAAAGTTAGGTTGCACGTAAGGGGGAATGTTTGAAGAGATCTCACATTGGAAAAGTGATCAATAAAATATAACTTATAAGTGAGTGAATCATTCCTAATTGTACTAAATCCTTTTGTGATTAAAACCCAACACCTTAAAGGTGGTTAAGTTGAGACAGTATCGATACAAAGATGATCCATGGGCCATGTTTGTCGTTGTTTGACACTCCAATATGTATTACCCTTTTTCTTAAGCTTCCCATAATATTCTTAATTCTTTTTTATACTCACGAAAACGTTAACTACTAATCCTCACAATTTGATAGGTTGGACTTGTTAATTAGGCTTAGACCTAATTTTCATTTATATCTAGGCACTACCAGAAAATGAATCTTGGGCGACGAAAAAAAATCGTCACCCTGTTAAAAAAATTCGTCGCCTAAGTACTTAGGCGACGACATGTCGTCGGCCAAGACGTCGTCGCCAGAAGTGCGTCGGCCAAGAACTTGGGCGACGAAAATTCAGTCCGTCGTCGCCTAAGAGTAATTCTTAGGCGACGACACAAATTTCGTCGCCTAAGATCTATTTCTCGTCGCCCAAAAATATTCGTCGCCTAAGATTTAACGCCTTGGCCGACGAGAAATTATTTCGTCGCTTAAGATCTTATAACCTTGGGCGACGAAACTAAATATTTCGTCGCCTAAGATCACTACATCTTAGGCGACGATAATTTTTTTTCGTCGTCTTATACGGTAAGTCCTTGACCGACGATTTAGCAATTTCGTCACCTAAGATATATTTAAATTTTTTTAAAATTATTTAAATAATTTTTTTAAATATATAAATAATGTTTTTTTAATTTTTGCTGGAATTTTTTTTTTGGCATTTCTTTAAATTTTTCTAATACTAAAATTTAATTAAAAATAACACAAATTTATAAATTTATAAATAATTTATTACAAAAATTCAGTCCATCTGCCTACGGAGAAACTCGAAATCTAACTCATCATTCCCGTTCGGAGGGTCCTGAGGCGGCGGCTGGTCAGGCTGAGGAGGCTGGGGCCACTGAGGTAATGGTATAGGCGTAGGCATGGGCGGAAAATCAAGTCCGGCCGCATGTGCAGCGATGCAGGCAGTCATCCACTGTCCCATAGCCGCCTGGTTGGCATTGGTGACTTCATTCACCCGCTCCATATGCGCAGCCGTGGAAGCCGCATATGATTCCGCCATGGCTATCTCCCTCGCTCTTTGGGCTTCCAGCTCAGACTGTAAACATTCGAACTGATCCTGTAGCCGACTGTTGCTGCTTGAGGCTCCGGCGGCTCCCTTGCGCTGAAATCCTGGCGTCGTCTTCAGGATCCCCTTTCCAGCGCCTCCCATACCCCGGCAGTAGTAGCTGTTGGAACGCTACGCCAAGGCAGTGGCCATAATCCGCGCCCCAACGGTAGGATCTGAAGTGTCGATCCTGGACATGGCCTTTGACATGTCATCCTCTGCCGTGCCCGGCCATGTGTCGTTCACTATGCCTCTCATGACCTCTTGCTCCGCCTCCCTCACCCTCGCCTAATTGGATATATTAAAAAAATATATTAATATACATTTAATAAAATGTAATTAAAATTAAAAATTAGAAAATATAAGGAACTTACAAGATCCTCCTCAGAATGAGGATATGCCCTCTGAAAGGTCCCCACATAGGGGTTCTCCTCTGGCCGCTCTCGCCGCACGTCGTCCATGATGGCCGAAAACGGCCTCGAACCGGCATGATGGTTGGTTGTGTTCTGTTGCCGGTTCTCAGCGTTCACCCGGGCGAGGTGCTTCAAAAAAAAATTTATCGTTAGTAAATATTTAAAAACATACAATTATAATTAACTCACTAATTAAATATTCAAATTTGTTTACGAATTACCTGTTTGTGAGGGTCGTTGAACTGCGTGACAAGAAGCCACCGCCACTCGTACTCCCGATACTCGAACTCCTTCGGGGTACCCGAACGGTCGCTCCCGTACTGCTTCCAGTGTTCCCGGAGGTCGTGCTTCCACTCCTTGAACCAACATATACAAAAAAAATATTAAATATATTATTAAAAAAATAAAATTTAATAAATTATTAAATAGAGGTACCTCTCCCTATGGGCCTTGTCCGCCCAGTCACGTCCCTCCTCGGGAACCACAAACCATTGCTGCATTACCACTTGTTAGTATTTTTTTCGATAATTAAATAATTTATTAGTTAAAAAAATAGTAATCATTTACAATATATTTACAAATTATTTAATCATTTACAATATTATTTAATCATTTACAATATATTTACAAATTATTTCCACAAATCCTAAACCCTAAACCGTAAACCCTAATATTTTACAATTATCATTTACATCACAATTTACCATAATTTACCCTAAAATCCTACCATAATTTACACAAATTTACCCTAATTTACCATTAATTTCCTAAATTACAACAACAACAACAATAATTTCACCAACAATTTCACAACACAACAATAATTTCACCAACAATTATGGTCGGGGTCGGGGCCGGGGTCGGCGTCGGGGTTGGAGAGAGGGAGAGAGAGAGGGCTTCGGTGGATTTTCGGAGAGAGAGAGCGAGGGCTTGGATTTGTGAGCGGATGCGCGAATGGTTAGGGTTCCGAATTTTTGCCTTTTATATTGGCGTTCTTGGGCAACGATTCTAGAAAAATCGTCGCCCTATTTTTTCAAAATCGTCGCCTAAGTTAATCTTGGGCGACGATTTTTTGAAGTCGTCGCCTCAGATACCCTACTTGGGCGACGATGTTCTTCACTATAAATATCGTCGCCCAAGATGAAGAAAATCGTCGGCCAAGAGTTCTATCATAAAATTCAGAATATCGTGATTTTGGTGATCGGAGAAGAGGAACTGAAAACCGACCGTTAGATATGACCAGCATAACTAATTACGTGGGTGGGAAAAAATTCAGCTCCATCGGACAACGATAAAAGCTCGATCCGTCCAGTCAATCGGCGCGGTCAAACCCCTAAACGGACGGAAACGGCTATTCGACCCTCCAAATCACGTAATCTAGCCTGACCTTCAACTGAGAATAGTTTCCAATCAACGAGACGCTTACGGGTCTATAAAAATAAAAAACAAAACAAAAATAAATACCCGGGATAGGGCTACCACTAGGTAGAAATAAGAGAAAAATTCGTTGACCGGAACAACCGGCACCGAAATTTTACCAGAATATCTTCATTTTTCACGGGTTGACGTATTTCACCGTTCCGGTCATATCTTATTTCACGAATTTTTTGCGTTTGAGGCCTCTACGTATACGTTGTCTTCAAAACGAAACTTAAACTCAACACTTATATAAAAAAGTTATACAACATTAGTACATATATCGTGAGTTTGGTGATCGGAGAAGAGGAACTGAAAACCGACCGTCAGATATGACCAGTATAACGAATTACGTGGGTGGTAAAAAATTCAACTCCATCGGACAACGATAAGGGCTCGATCCGTCCGGTCAATCGGCGCGGTCAAACCCCTAAACGGACGGAAACGGCTATTCGACCCTCCAAATCACGTAATCTGGCCGGACCTTCAACTGATAATAATTTCCAATTGACGAAACGCTTACGGGGCTATAAAAATTTGGTAAGAAATAAATACCCGGGATAGGGCTACCACTAGGTAGAAATAAGAGAAATTCATTGACCGGAACAACCGGCACAGAAATTTTACCGGAATATCTTCATTTTTCACGGGTTGACGTATTTCACCGTTCCGGTCATATCTTATTTCACGACTTTTTTGCGTTTGAGGCTTCTACGTATACGTTGTCTTCAAAACGACTCTTAAACTCAACACTTATATAAAAAAGATATATAACATTAGTACATATATCGTGAGTTTGGTGATCGGAGAAGAGAAACTGAAAACCTACCGTCAGATATGACCAGCATAACTAATTACGTGGGTGGGAAAAAATTTAGCTCCATCGGACAACGATAAGGGCTCGATCCGTCCGGTCAAACCCCTAAACGGACGGAAATGGCTATTCGACCCTCCAAATCACGTAATCTGGCCGGACCTTCAACTGAGAATAGTTTCCAATCGACGAGACGCTTACGGGGCTATAAAAATAAAAAACATTTCCTTAAAATTTAAATTTGTTTTATCTATTTTAATTATTCGGATTATCTTGGCCGACGAATTACCCTAATTTCGTCGGCCATTATGATACTTGGGCGACGATATTTGTTAAATTCGTCGCCCAAGGGTAAAAATAAAAAATAATGTACAATGAAATTTAAATGTGCTTTATTTATTTTAATTATTCAGATTATCTTGGCCGACGAAATGAGGGTAATTCGTCGGCCAAGATAATACTTGGGCGACGATATTTCTTAAATTCGTCGTCCAAGGGTAAAAATAAAAAATAATGTACAATGAAATTTAAATGTGCTTTATTTATTTTAATTATTCGGATTATCTTGGCCGACGAAATTAGGGTAATTCGTCGGCCAAAATAATACTTGGGCGATGATATTTGTTAAATTCGTCGCCCAAGGGTAAAAATAAAAAATCCTGTACAATAAAATTTAAATGTGCTTTATTTATTTTAATTATTCGGATTCTCTTGGCCGACGACATTACCCTAATTTCGTCGGCCAATATGATACTTGGGCGACGATATTTGTTAAATTCGTCGCCCAAAGGTAAAAAAAAAAATCCAACGAAATTTAAATGTGTTTTATTTTAATTATTAGGATTACTCTTGACCGACGAAATTATTGTAATTCGTCGGTCAAGATGTTATTAGGCCGACGAAATGCTTGTATTTCGTCGGCCAAGTAAAAATAAAAAAATAAAATACTTAGGCGACGATATATTTGAGTTTCGTCGCCTAAGGATTAAAAAACTTAGGCGACGATATAAATATCTTAGGCGACGACATATTTTTTCGTCGCCATAGTTTCTATATTAGGCGGCGAAATTTAGCCTTAGGCGACGATTTTAATTTCGTCGCCTAAACTTGAACTTTAGGCGACGATTTTTTTTCCTTGGGCGACGATTTTTTTTTTCGTCGCCTAAGTTCCCTCTTAGGCGACGAAAAAAAAATTTGTCGCCCGGTTTTTTCCATTTCGTCGCCTAAAGCCTTATTTTTGGTAGTGAGGTCTTCCATGTCCCCATGGAGCTGACCCGGAGAATGAAAATGAGTATGGTGATTGGCTTAGAGCATTTCCACCTCGAAAGCAAATCAGAAAAGAACAATCTCAGATAAAGACGGCTAGTGGCCGGAGTAGAAGGAGGTTTCCCGGCCAAACAATCCAGCCTGTAGAGGGCCAGGACAACGGGAAAAATTCACAACCCCAAGGTGCTTTATCAAGTCAAATCAATGATTCTCAGCCCCGAGGAAAGCAGCTAGGCCCCTCGGGCAGATTACAAATTTCTGACACAAGTGGCAAGGTCCCTGCTGTCAACCAACGTGAAAGCAACTACAGCAACAACACAATGGAGTTGCCAAGGTATCCCACTACCCCTACTGTGTTGAACCTTAGTAATCATTTAACACCCAACCACCCTCCTGGATTTGAGCCTATTCCAAGCAGTGTCCAAAGTAGGGGTGGGCACAAATCCCGCAAATCCCGGTCCCGTCCCGGTCCCGTCCCGATCCCGTCCCGATCCCGGCGGGATTTGAAACTAAAAACACCTGTCCCGTCCCGTCCCGTCCCGTTAGAGAAACAGTGGGACGGGACGCGGGACTGAAATTTTAAGTCCCGTTAGGCCCGTCCCGTCCCGTCTAACTTTCAAAATTCATAACTAATTGTAGAAAACTTATTTTCGAGAGATTTCAACTCTCAACTGATCTTTAAGATGTCTTCTATAACTTCCATGAAGACACTAAGCTCACATAACCAATCAATTTGTACAGTTTTTGAAAAGAAGCCAACTGGTTCAGAATTAATCTTCAGAGTTTACTGATGCAGACCCTAAACTTTCAAAATTAATAACTAATTGTAGAAAACTTATTTTCGAGAGATTCCAACTCTCAGCTGATCTTTAAGATGTCTTCTATAACTTTCATGAAGACACTAAGCTCATATAACCAACCAATTTGTACAGTTTTTGAAAAGAAGCCAACTGGTTCAGAATTAATCTGCAATTTACTGATGCAGACCCTAAACTTTCAAAATTCATAACTAATTGTAGAAAACTTATTTTTGAGAGATTTAAACTCTCAACTGATCTTTAAGATGTCCTCTATAACTTTGTTGAAGACATTAAACCCACATAACCAACCAATTTGTACAGTTTTTGAAAAGAATCCAACTGATTCAGAATTCATCTGCAGAATTTACTGATACAGACCCTAAACTTTGAAAAATCATAACTTAACCTAGAAGAATCCTTTTCAAGTGATTCAAATTCTGGAATGAACTTTAAGATGTCTACTACAAATCTTCTGAAGACACCTAGATGAAATTTCAAATGAAACTGTACGATTTCCTGAAGAAAAGAAACGGATGTGGGATGGCCGGGATTGGGCCCGTCCCGTCCCGATCCCGTCCCGTCCCATCCGGGATTAGGCCCGGCGGGATCCATTCTCAAAAATGTAAGGCCCGTCCCGATCCCGTCCCATGTGTAACAACCGGGACGGGACGTGGGATGACCTCAATCCCGTCCCATCCCGTCCCATGCCCACCCCTAGTCCAAAGTACCTTTTTTCTAGATCAAAATAAAAGTGTGACAAAAGGGGGCATTTTGGGCTACCCATGGTTTTTTAACCAAGGCCAAAACTCTGGTAATGTTAACCCGGTTGCAATAGCCACTCTTTTCTCACAATCTTTCCCCCAAGCACCCTCATGCCCAAATTACCCATACCCCAACCCATCACAGTTTCTCTTCCCCCAAGCTCTTTCAAATACAATAACCAACACAAATATCCAAAACCCTTCCCCCACGCCAGCTGTTAGTCAAGCAAAAAGGCATTTTCACTCAGAGCAGGCCAAAGTTCCATCTGAAAGGAAGTTAAGGAAATTCACCAAACATTGCAATCCTAGAAATGACACTCTTTTGTTGAATTCTGAGGGTGTGATGGATGGATGTTCAACGAGTACAAGCGTTGAAGGCGGTGGTGGCTCGCCAAAAGCCACAAGGTCTCTATGATACAACTCAGCTGGAACTGTCATGGTCTAGGGCAATCCATGACAAAACAAGCTCTTAAGGAGCTGATAGGAAAGTACCGCCCATCCATTGTCTTTCTTTCAGAAACTCGAATGAAAGATAAGGATATCATAAGTATAAGGAGGACCTGCAAGTATTCACATGGTATTACAGTGAAACCTATCAAAACTGCTGGGGGGCTGGCATTATGGTGGGATAACACTGTTACAGTTCAAATACTCTCTAAATCTAAATTCTTGATAGATACAGTGGTCAAGTTTAAAGCTGATGATACTTTGGTTCGTTTCTCTTGGTTCTATGGTCCACCCGACAAGAGTGATAGACCTGGGTTTTGGAATAGGTGTGCTAACCTAGCTGGTTCTATTGATCTCTCGTGGCTTTGTGCTGGTGATTTTAACGAATTTTTATGGCCTCATGAAAAGGAGGGTGGTAATCCTTGGAACCCAGGTAGAAGGCGTTTTCTTCGCGATTTTATGGAAGCTAATGATCTCATAGAGCTGCAATCAAGGGGTCAGAAGCTTACATGGTGCAATAATTGGCCTGAAGGAGGTCTTATTAAGATCAAACTGGATAGAGGGGTGGTAAACACAAAGTGGTTGGAGCGGTGGCCTGATTCAAATGTGTTCAATCATCCTCGGTTGGGGTCTGATCATTGTGCTCTAACTTTTGATTCAGATCCACCAAGGGTGTGTGGGACCAAACATTTTAAGTTTGATCCAATGTGGGCTGAAGATCCTGAGTGTAGAGATATTGTGGAGGTTTCTTGGACTGACAACTTGCCAATTACTGGTGCTGCCCAATGGGTCTTAAGAAGTCACAGATGTAGTGTTGACTTATCCAGGTGGAGTAAAAAGAAATTCTCAAACAATCGCATGGCTATTAATAGAAGAATAGAGGAGCTTCAAGCCATTCAGGAATCTACAACTAGTGAAGCACGGAATAATGAAGCCTTATTAATTGGGGAGATTGAGGCTCTTTGGGTCAAGGAGGAGAAGTATTGGAGGCAACGGTCCAGAGTCAGTTGGCTAAAAGCAGGGGACTCAAATACCAAATTCTTTCACTTGACAACCATCCAACGAAGACAGCGGAACAAAGTCCTCAAGCTTAAATCCACCAACGACGTTTGGCACCGTGAGTGCACTATTCGGTCTGAAGTTGAGAATTATTTCAGAGATATTTTTAAGAGCTCTGGGGAGAGAGATTGGGATGAGGCTCTGACTGCTGTGTCACCGGTTGTTAGCCCTGAGATGAACTGTTCTCTCACCAAAGATTTTTCTGTTGAAGAAATTAAAGAGGCTGCCTTCCAGATGGGGGCTGATAAAGCTCCAGGCCCGGATGGCTTTCATGGGATATTTTTTCAAAAGTTTTGGAGCATCATCAATGAGACTTTGAGGGCTTCTGCAAAAGAATTTCATGAGACTGCTCATATCCTCTCAGACCTGAACAAGACGAACATTGTTCTCATCCCAAAAGTCCCTTGCCCTGAGAAAGTGGATCAATTTCGCCCGATTAGTCTTTGCAACTACTCATACAAGATCCTCTCTAAAATGCTTGCTAATCGTTTGAAAGAGTTTTTACCTAGCATAATTTCTCCCCACCAGTGTGCCTTTGTTCCGAGTCGTCAAATTCAGGATAATATTTTGGTGGCACATGAGGCTTTTCATTATTTAAAGCTGAGGAAAACAGGAGACATCCAAGAGCTAGCTCTAAAGTTGGATATGAGTAAAGCCTATGATAGGGTGGAGTGGGATTTCCTTGAGGAGGTTCTAACTTGTATGGGCTTTGGCAATGGTTTTGTTCTTTTGATTATGGCATGTGTAAAATCTGTGTCTTTTGCTGTCACCCTAAATGGAAAGGTTGGGGAGTACTTCAAACCTTCAAGAGGTTTGCGACAAGGTGACCCAATCTCCCCTTATTTGTTTCACACGTCTTTTCCTCTCTCATCAGAAGGGGTTGTGAGGCAAGAACCCTTCAAGGCATCAAACTTAGTCTGCATTGTCCGAATTTGTCTCACTTGTTTTTCGCTGATGACTCTCTATTCTTCTTGACAGCCTCTACTGCCAATTGCTACGAAATTATGAGAATCATTAATGTCTATTGTAATGCCTCAGGTCAGCTTGTTAACCACAACAAGTCTACTCTTTATTGCACGCCTAACATGTCTGATGCTAGGGTACATGATATTTGTGAAATCTTGGGTGTCCCTGCCACTATCAATCCTGGGCGTTATCTTGGTCTCCCTACTGTTTGGGGTAGATCAAAAAGAGCATCTCTTTCTTTTATCAAGGCTAAACTGGCTGACAAGATTCAGAATTGGAAACTTTGCTCCTTAACAATGGCTGGGAGGGAAACTCTTATCAAAGCGGTGGCTCAAGCTGTTCCTACCTTCCCTATGCATTGTTTTAAATTTCCAGTCACTCTATGCAATGAGCTTGATGCGATGATGGCTAATTTTTGGTGGGGGCAAAAGAAGGATGAGAAAAAAATTCATTGGAAGAGTTGGGATTTTCTCGGCCAGCCTAAAGATTGTGGTGGTTTGGGCTTTAGAAATCTAAATGAGTTTAACATCTCGCTCTTGGCTAAACAAGTATGGAGGCTCCATTCTGATCCTGATTCTTTATGTGCTCAGATTTTAAAAGGAATTTACTATCCTAACTCTGATATCCTGAATGCCGGAAAGGATTCTCGTGCTTCTTGGGCATGGAGTAGCCTCTTAGACGGTAAAGGCTTAATTGTTGATGGGGCAAGATGGCAGGTTGGAAATGGGGAGCTGATTAATATTTAGGCAGACAAGTGGATTCCTTCTTCAATTAATGGCTTTTTGCGACCTCTGCTCCCTGTGAATGGCTCTAGACCCCACATGGTGAGAGACCTAATCGATTGGGACACTAGGAGTTGGAAGCTGGATATGATCAATGACCTAATCTCGGGGGATGATCAATTGGACATTGAGTTGATAAGCTTGGGAGATCAGTCTATGATTGATAAGATTATTTGGCCTAAGACAAAGAGTGGTCACTACTCTGTCAAGTCAGGCTATCATTTTATACATTCTCAAAATTGCAAGCCTACTACACAGCAGTCTCACTCATCGCACAGTATAAATCAGAAAGTGTGGAAGACGGTTTGGTCTACCCAAACTACTCCCAAGATTCGCAATTTCCTATGGAGAATCCTGGCTAATGTTTTGCCATCTTATCTAAATCTTCACAGAAGGAAAATAATATCTTCCCCCTTGTGTCCGGTGTGTGCTCTGTTTCCTGAGTCTATCGAACACTGTAAAGAACACATGTTTTTACAGTGTTCGGGTGCGGTGTGTGCTTGGTTTGCCTCTGACTTGCATTACAAGATCAACCTTCAAGCTATAACTACTTTTGATTTGTGGTTCGAAAATATTACTCTCATGATAATTGACTGCAAATCAATTAGAGAGGAGTTTCTCACCAAGGTTGTTTTTCTGCTTTGGGAAATTTGGAAAGCTAGGAATGCTTTTGTCTTTGAGGCTACTCCAATTGATCCAAGAATGGTGGCCAAGAAAGCTGGTATTGCTGCTGCAGAATTCATCACCTGCAAAAACCACAATCTCATGTCAAGATCAATTTCTCTGTCTCATATGCACTCCAGCCAGACGCAGTCGGGGAGTAATTTGACCCAAAGTTGGAGGCCCCCTCCTCCTGGTCATATGAAAATCAACTGTGATGCAGCATGGATTGAAAGTTCGAAGCTTACCGGCATTTGTGCTATAGCTCGTGATTCTCATGGCTCCCCCTTTGTTGGAGCTACCTTGTTGTGCCGAACGGGATCTGTGTTAGAGGCGAAGGCGACGGCGGCGGCTATCGATGTGGCCAAGCGCATCCCTTCTTCGCCAATTATCCTCGAGTCAGATTCAAAGACATTAGTGGACAACATCAACATTTCAAGCAGTACATGTGATTGGAGAATTGCTCCAATTGTGTCTATGATTAGAAATTCAATTACCTCGAACCCATGTTTGGCGTGGTTCTGGATTCCAAGAAAAGAGAACTCTGCAGCCGATTTGGTTGCATCGCTAGTTGTGAGGAGGAAGTGCCCAGAGGTCTGGATTGACCGACCGCCTTCTTCCCTTGTTCATGTCCTTTCCCGCGACGGACTCCCTTGTCCACCCTTTCAAGTTGATCATTTGGAGCATCGATGACTATCCGAGGTTGTGGGTGTTTTTTGTTTTCATCGGACCGGTGTTTTTCTTCCTTGTTTTCTCCATCTCTGTTTCGTTGGGTTGGCTTCTGCTCTTCTGTGTTGTTTTCTGTTTTCAGTCGTTTGTTGTTAGTGTTTGTTTTTGGTTTCCTAGTCATTTGCCTCTGTTGCTTGACTTGTGAGAACCTTGTTGGACCTCTTGTATCATCTCCAGAACTTGAGCCTCTTAATGAAGTTTAGTTGACCAAAAAAAAAATGAATTTGTAAATTTTGGTCCCTCCACATACAGCTCCACTTCATACACTCATGATTTGTTGATACACATAAACGACATGGGTGGCCCTGATGCCATTGTCGCATCTGCATGCTAAAAGTTGAATGACTCTACATGCAGAAAACAATGAAGCTGCAGCAGCTAGTCTCTCAGTGGATATATATTTTATATATACAGAGGAATTTCTTTTTAAATTGTAATAGTTTTCAAAAGCAGCATGATAAATCAAATGATTGGTGACATACATTTTATTCAACAACAGGCAAATGATACTGTTATGATTATCAAAATCATGATTCATGACCACCGCTAGCTGCAGCAGCTCTGGTTCTTATCAGCTTTCTCGGAATATGAATTTTGACAAGACAAAAAGGAAAGTCCAATTATCAAAAGCTAGCCGATGATGGATCAATGATGCTCACTCGCTCACTCTCATATAATTTTCCCAATCAGTATATTACTCTCGCAGGCAAAACAAAAGCTCCTCCCCTCGCTGGCTGGCTGGCTGGCCTTCATTGTGTGTATGGCAGTGATAATCTGACAACCACTGCTTCCGTTTCATCAGACTAGACTCATCTCTCTCTCTCTCTCTCTCTGTTCATTCATGACCTAGCTAGCTTTGAAACCCACATGCCAACCTTCGTTTTCTGATCTCAGACCCAAAAAAAAAAAAAAAAAAACTTCGTTTTCTGATCATATATACGTTTCTTTCTTGAATTTCAACCACTACTATGTAAACTCTCTTTCAATCCTATGAGATCTAGTACTATTGTGTAATTAAGCTCATCAAAAATTAAGATAAGGATTCGATCACTTGAGTAAAATATAATTAGAACCAAGCATACAAACATCAATAAGAGACGAAAACATGTCCATATATACCACCCAATGAACTCATATATAGTACCATCATCATCATCATCATCTATATATGAAACTATATAGATTGATAGATATTACATAATATAAATTTAAAAAGTGTCTCTTGCTATACATGATATCTAGCCAGAAAAAAGGGGATAATAAATTAAACGGCAAACTCAAACAATTGACAACCAGAAAGATCTTGATAAACCATTTACTCTTTGCCGTTAGAGATCGATCTTCATCCAGTAGCTAGTGGTGGTATATCATCTTTGTGTAGCTAGTTTGATATGGGGTTCGGACCACTAGGAACTTCATGAGCTTCAGCTCCAAACTCGGATCTTGCTCTTGTCGAAGTTGAAGAGGTACCCTTGTGCGAGTTCTGGGTTTCCTTTGGCTGCAAATTTGTGGTGGTGGTAGTAGTAGTATCGGCCAAGAGAAGCCTTTTCGTTGCCATTGATGATTGGTTTGATAACGGAGTGGCAAGAAGAAGGAGCAGAGCGAAAACAAGGGTAAGAGAGAGAATCAAAGCAGGGTGTAACTTTGTTGCAGGTGTTGTGTGGGATTCAGAGATGGATTTAGGTGCTGAGGCCATGCAATTTGGAAAAAGAAACCACCCCCCAAGAGCCCACAAGGGTTCAATATCCATGAACCAGCTCCAAGGCTAAGCTAAGCTAGCTATGAAGGCAGAGAGAGAGAGAGAGAGAGAGAGAGAGAGAGAGAGAGAGAGAGAGAGAGAGAGAGAGAGAGAGAGAGAGAGAGACAGAGACAGAGACAGAGAAAGTGATAATGTTCAGAGAGCTAGGGAGAGAGAAAGCGAGACAAGAGAAGCTTCAACAAAAGTGACTGTAAAGTGGGTTTTGAAATATGCAGAAACCAAAGTGAAAGAGATAGAAGAGAGAGAGAGACAGGGGAGGCTAGGCTGCTTAACATGGAAGTATATATGAAACAAATTAAGAGGGAGCTAATCATGCTTAGCTGAAATGGGTATGAATGTACCGGAAGATCCTCGTGTAATTACATTTAGACGAGGACAGTTTAGTCAGTAGCATAAATCAAATATAATCTTTGAAAGGAAAAGGCCAAAGGCACCACCTCTTTCTTCTCTCTTCTTTCTCCGCTATGCTGGCTTTTTCTAGTTTGGCCGGTTCCTCAAGAAATCTTTCTTTGACTTGGAGAACGCTAACAAAGGAAAAACCTAATGCATCATTTTTATTTTCAAAGGAGAGAATACAATTCAGTCTCTTCCATTCCTGCGTGACTTTCACACTCGGATATTCCTAGCTACTAGCTAGCATGGCCGATCGACTATGAATCCCCATATCATATATGTCATAATTTGGAATATAGAAACTAAAACTTTTTCCCTTCAGGGGTTTATAGGAAAAACGAAACAATTAGATTTTGTTCATATATATATATATATATATATATATATATCATACATAGGCCAACCCAAACCTGAAATGGCACCTCCATCCTACACATATAGACGAAGATCAGCTAGATTAGAGATATTTAATTATACACCTGAAACATGCAATTTAGGCAAAAATTAACCATGTAAATCCTTTGACACTAGCTATGATATATGTTCTATGTAATCCTCCAAGAATTATGACATCAATATCGATCTCACAGTGTGCATTGAGATCGATAGGTAGCAAAGGGGTTGAGAGTGGGTGGATTATTCTTGCGTTGGTGGGAAACAAATTAAGGAAAAGTAGTACACGGAAAGCAAAGCATCGTATTCGATCTCTCGCTCTCTCTTTCTCATATTCATATACGTACTACTGCTAGCTGCTTTGCTTTAATTTACTTTGCTTTCTCTCATGGCTCTCTACTGCAATGAGCAGCTAGCCCATGAGTCAGGCATCTATTTCCGTCATTGTTAACATACGGAGAAGGATGATCATACTGCAACATTTCAATGGAGGACTGAAAGTGGCCAAAGAGATAGACATGTATGTCTCCCATTATGGGTATTGCATGGGTCCTCATCAGAGAGGGATGTTACGTTAAGGTTTACATCATCAATCAGTGCCCTAGCTACATTCCCCTTCGATTACGAGACCACATATATAAATGGTCGTATTTTGGAAGTCTAATTGCTTAATCCATGGCCCTTAATTGCTTCATGAAAGAAGCAAACCAACGAATTAACCTACTTAATTAATTGATCTGTAAACACAACATTAATCGAGTTTAAATCCCTAAGCGATAGTAACTGTTGAGACTCGCCATTGATCCCTTTGGGTTATCAAGTTTAAATCTCTTCTTCTCCGATGAATATGGTTTATAACACGGTGGAGCATCTCCAACAATAAAGCCGCCGGGAGGCGATTTAGTTCATGCTTCGTTGGGTAAGCTCGCTATTACGAATACTGAAGTTTTCAGTTGGAAAATCATATATCTCCTAGCCTTCTCGAAAATCATATATGAAATGATCGATCATCAAAGAACAATTCTCGTCTCATTATGCATGCACGGTTCATATTATGAGTCTAATTGAAAATCTAATTACGTCAACTCATAATGTCATGTCGGAGTTGCGGCCTAATTAGATTTGAACGGTACGAGCATGGACAAATATTAGGGTAAGGAGAAAATAAGTTCGTGATCTAGCGGAAATGACAAAAGCTACTTTTCAAAACCACCAGCAAAAAGACTGATTGAACAACGGGGATACAAATTTCTCACCCACCTCAATGATATGTGTACGCTCATTTTTAAGCAAATATGGAAAAATTAATAGAGCTAACTATCTAGCTAGCTAGGAGATCATTGCTTCATAATTTGAGAAATTGATATCCCTGATTTCTTTGCTTGCTTGGTTAGAATAGGATACACAACACATTGTGATCATAAAGCACCTCGATCGTGCTTAACTTCCACGATTAATTAAGGGAAAGTCCAGGTACCTTAATTATGGTTAATCTTAACAAACAAACTTGAATATGAAAACAACATATTATCTCCATCCTTTGCAAATACTCGATCGATCTAGCCCATGATCGAAGCGGGTGTGTCTGGCTATGTTTGTATATATACTTCCATGACATCTGGGGCCAAAACCCTAAAGTCAATTGGGTGGAATTTTATAACATTGGTTTAGCATTTTGCAGATGTAAGTTTTGCAACAAGCCAACAACCATAAATCTCTGCAAGAATTCCTCTCAGTATCTTCTAAGAGAGTAAGAGATCGACAGAGACAAGACATGAAGACAACCTCTCTCTAAATATTATTGCAATCTCTTTTCTTTGGGGTTAGCTAAGTCATACTATTATTTGCTCAAAATGTCAACAAATTGAGGTAAGCTAGCTTAATTGTTAGCTCAAACCCTAATCTAATATCATCTTGTGGACTGTCTTTTTATATGTTTTCCTAAGGTAAATATATACATGGTGCCGCTTTAGATATTGTTGTCTTCCTTTCCCAAAAAAGATGATCCTTCAAGAAATCATTCATCTTATTAACAATAGAAAAACTGTGGATATGCTTAGTTAGAAGTCTTTCTTCCTTTTCTTTTGGCATGAAAAGTCATGCATAATTTAGAGAAGGATTTCTCCAGCGCTATATGGAGATGGAAAGAGGATTCATATTGTGTGTGTGGCACCTAATATAATGGCATCTGATATACAGAGATGGTAGGGATGTCCATTTTTATGGATGTGACCCAATTGAAATCACATGCTAAAGCAAAGAATATGAAGGCAGTATGCATATGATTTTAAATATGCATGCACAAGCTTTATGTATTTTGCATACTTTGATTAATCTCAACCTTTCTTTACCAATGCCAAATTAGTCAAAGTAGAATTCCCATTTCAGGTGCTTAAGGATCGAATGTCCAAAGCAACCACTCCTTCATGTAAGCAATCTCTTTACAAAGCATATAACTGTGAATTTCTAACATATATATCGAGCTTTTAGCTTATTCTTTTCCCACTTATTTACATTTATATAGCATGGATTTGCAGTATATATGTAGTCACTCGATCGATCACTTACCTCAGATTGAAGTTCTTCAATAAACCAGTTAAAGATCGACTATTGAATATGACCTGACCTGGCCTATACTGCATGTAATGAATCATTCATGTATAGTGTGATGGTGGGTACGTAGGGTTCCTGGTTCTGACATTAGACACCACCAATCTGACCTGAATAGATGACATTCCAACTGGTCTTTTTACATAGTGTGTGTTTCGACTTTGAAGCTTTGGTCAGTTTTTTGTTTGTTCAATTTGGTCCACTACTTGACTGGTCGTACACTTGTATTTGTATCCACGTGCTACCCAATTCTGGAGAATAAGGATCACAAATATTACATATCAAGTACGTCTTTACCACATTGATATTAATAATGTCTTCTGTGATAAGTATTTCAGACCCTCTAGAGTTGAGAGCTTTAATCAAGAAGCTAGAAAAATCGTTTGAGTTCTTTCATCTTAAATCAGAATAGCATCCTCAGTTTATTAGAGTTTGCAACTGTCTGCCCACCAATCAGAGTTTAGATGATATGAAAATCATATATATATATATATATATATATATATATATTTTGGGTTTATATGATCAGGGACACACTCCCTGCCGCCCGATCTGTTTTAATGAGCTGCAACGGCTGTGATCAAATCAAGTTAATAAACCCAGTTTTAACCTGAGTTAACCCAACCTGTGCGCGACTCAAACTTATCGATCTCTTCCTTCTTTGATGCTCACAAGGAAAAGACCGCGAAACGAAAGTAAGAGAAGCTCGAGAGGCCACTCACAAAGAGAAAGATCGAGAAACCGGTCAAAAGAGAGAAAGCTCGAAAATCATCTATGGTTCCCTTTTATTGCCAAGTCAAAAAGGTATGACGATCTTCTGCTCTCAATAAATTTCTTTCCAATTTCGTTTATATGTGCGCTGGGTTAATGATGTTTTTGTTTGTTCAAATAAGCATGGGTGAAGAATGATCTTCAACTTGACTAAACTGAAAAAAAAACAGTTGTTTTGACGTATTGTATAATTGCATATTTCAGAACTTTGTATGATTTTCATTGTCTTTGATTTTCAAGCTCTAACTTCTGTATTATTGTTGATGTTCAAGAAACAACAGCTGACATGATGTCAATAGACCCCATGGAAATTGAAAGTGTTGAGATGTCGATACCTATGGAATTAGATATTAATGAGATGCTTGTCGCTGAGGAACAAAAAATTGATCCTATTCAAGTTGTTCATCCGTCACAAGAAAATATCTCTACTTCAGCTTTCTATCCTCAAGTAAGAAATGAGCTTAAGCCCTTCAAAGGTCAGCAATTTACAACATGGGAAGAGCACATGATTTTTATAAAAAATATGCATCTGCAACTGGGTTTATTGTACGACTTGGTTCTAGTAGGAAGAGAAAAAAAACTACTGAGTTTATAAGGAGAGAGTTTTATTGCAATAGACAAGGACACGGTCCGAGTGAATTGGTTGGTGATGAGAAAAGGATTCGAGGTGTAGTAAGGGAGGACTGTAAAGCAAGAATGATAGTTGTGAGAGTAAACTCTGGTGGATTTGTAGTTACAATATTTGATGAAGGCCACACTCATCCTATGACAAGTCCAAGAAGACTCCACTTAGTAAAGTCTAATCGTGGGTTTACTAAAGCTCAGCGATCATTATGGGAACAACTATCCATGGTAAACATACCCCCATGCAAGCAATTCGACATTCTTGGAGTTCAAGCAGGAGGTTTTCAGTACATTGGTTGTACACAGCAAGATTTGTACAACCTTGAAAGGGATAAGCGTAAAGAGAAAAAAGGGCAAGATGGAGACATGTTGCATGACTATCTACTACTGGAGCAAGAAAAAAATTCAGGGTTTTGTTTCACAATAAAGGCTGATGCTGAGAATAAGATTACTCATTGTTTTTGGGCTGATGCAATTTCAAGACAGTCGTATAAGTTTTATGGTGATGTCATTATCTTTGACACTACATACCAAACCAATCGGTATAGTTTGATTTTTGCACCATTGATGGGGATTAATAATCATGGTCAGACAATTGTATTTGGAGCTGCATTTTTAAATGATGAGACTACAGATTCATTTGTGTGGTTGCTGAAAGAATTTCTGAATGCTATGCCAGGTGGTGTTCCTAAAATGATTATTACAAATCAAGATCCAGCCATGAAGAAAGCTATTTCAGAAGTCCTCCCAGACACATTTCATAGATATTGTAGCTAGCATATTTTGAGAAAGTTCTCTGAGAAGCTTGATGCAATCAAATGTAGAGATCACTATGAGGCCTTTAGAAAGTGCATATACTCATCTGAGAATGAAGAGGAGTTTGAATTGAAGTGGAGATCAGTTCTTGCAGAGAGTGGATTAAGTGGGCATAATTGGCTGCAATCAATTTATGAAATTCAGTTTAGATGAGTACCAGCCTATATGAACCATGTTTTCTCAGCTGGTATGTCAAGCAGTCAACGAGCTGAAAGTGCACTCATTCTTTAAGGATTATGTTTCTGATAAAAATTCTTTGGTGTAGTTCATGGTTCAATTCAATAGGGGTATGTTACATAAACGACATGAGGAGTTGATTGCAGATCATATTGACGTCAATGAGAAGCCTAGATTTAAGTGTCCCATTAAGATGGAAAAACAAATGTCTAATATTTATACACGTAAGTACTATTATAAATTTCAAGATCAGCTGTGGGAAAGCTACAACTACAATCTAGAGGTCAGATTGGAGGATGAAAATAAGTGCACACTTAAGGTTACGCGTGAGGATCATGAAGATGGAAGAGCCCGGGTCATCATGTATGATAAATCAAAAAAATTTGCTTCGTGTACTTGCAAATTGTTTGAGAGTGCAGGAGTTCCATGTAGACATGTTTTGGCATACTTGCATAGAATACATCAACTGCATAAATTGCCAGATCAATACATTTTGAAGAGATGGACAAAGTCTGTAAAATCTGAGGTTGTGATGGACAAGAGTGGCATGGAGATCACTGTTAACAAGTCCTTACTTGAAAAACGTGGTCTACTGTTCCAGCAATATTCACATATAATTGATAACGTTGTCTTGAGTGAAGAAGCAAGTCAATTGTTTCAGGAAATAATGGATTCTTTGATTGAGAAGATTAAGCCACTACTTGCTAATGGTAGCAGTGACGGTGTGGAGCCTCTTTCAAAAAGAAGTTCAACTCAAGAAAGTGCTTTTCTTGAACCGGATGAAGTTAAGACAAAAGGAAGAGCAAAAATAATTAAGAGAGGAAAAGAGAAGAGCAAAGGAAAGCGCAATGGTACCGGAAGACATTGTCATGGATGTGGCAAAGACGGGCAGACTGATCATGACAAACACAATTGTCCAGTGTTGCTCGAAAAGTAAGGACACATTAAACTTATTTCAAATAATTTGTTGTTGATGTTTGGTTAGTATGTCATTAAACATATGTTGTTTTGCTGTTTTAGATTGCCTGGTGCTGATACAAATGAAAATTCTAGTGGAGATGGTACTGATGATAGTTATTCTTCAAAGGTAATATTCCTTAGTATGACATACATAAGAGTTTGACTTTTTTTTCTCAAAGAATTTATTCCCTTCCTTTTTCTCATTTATACATTGTGCTCAGGATGATTAGCTGCTTATTGAGTGCATGATCAGACATATTTTGGAGATGCAAAGGAGATATGCTGACATTTAGTCTTTGGATGTTATTTTAGTGATGCAGAAAAGATTTCTAATATTTGGTTTTTGGCTCTTAGCATTGTTGTTCAAGCTGATATAGAATGGTAGAGTAATTTGCTTATGAGTTAGTAGTAGCCATGTGTGTCTTGTTGTTAGTATTTTCAGCTCTATTGTTTTGATGTTAGAGTAATTTGCTTATGAGTTAGTGTATTGATAATTGCAAACTAATTATGAATATGAGCATGTGTGTTTGTGTTCAATCTTGAGGCACGAGAAAAGTTGGTTATGCAAAATGTTTTGCAAAAGATTTGAACAATAGATTTAAAGCTAAGCTACTTGCAAAAGCTTCTTGATAGTCTATCAATAAACATTGATTATGCATTTTATAAGTGAGTAAAATACATTTGTTCAGATGCTTCTTTTACAATTGATAATAGGCAACAATAGTCATTAATGAAGGATAAATTGTATTGATACAACTATAAGGTGAAAATGATGGTGACAACATCAATGGTAAGGCATATCATTGCCTGATCACCGAGCTACAGTCATGTATTTTTGGTCTGGCTTTGCCATCTTCTTGAACGTGCATCCAGCATAGGTCTAGTACTCATTGCTCAATAAATCAACTTTCAAGAGCTTGTGGGAAGAGAAATTACATCTACATTGTACGGATAAGGATCTTTAATGTCTTTTGTCTGTACACACAACATAAGCTTCACATTTCCTCAACATGTAGACCAGAAAAAGGGAAAAGAAAATCTCCAGTTAAAAGTTGAATTAGTATAACTGAATTGACACCATTTGGCTCTTGATCAACCTATAAAAACATAAAATCCTTGAGATTAAGAACATGCCTGGATTTAAAATAGAGAAAGATAAGCATAGTAAATGGTCTAGAATCATAATGTAGGCAAATTGATCATATACCAAGCAATCATATATCAACTATTTCTTCAAATTATAGATTACAATTCAACCAATATGGTTAGACGTTCAGTATAAGGCGTAATACTTGTAGTGGCATATTTCCACTTAAACCAATCTATATGATTCATATAATTTTTCTACCGGTTACAAAACATATAATTCATGAATATGGCTAAAATTTGTCCTAGCCTTGTAGCATATTTTCATAAACTGAGCTTCATGTAGTTACCTTTATCACTAGTAAGCTTCAGATGGTAATGCTATGCCTGACCAGATAAGATCATATATGACATAGTTCATTGTACTCGGGAATATGTCTTACCTGAAACAACCATCAAAGCCCAAAATCAGCAAAACACCCAAATTCATGATCACAATAAAATTCAATAATAAAAAAAATTCAGATCCTCATCACTCAAAAGAACGCAAATTCATTACAAAGTTATGATCTTTCTCCTTGAATCGAGTACCAACATAGAGATTTGAGAGAGGACCTTGTTTTCTTTTACTGAGAGGGCTTGTCGAGGCAGTTAGAGAGTAGCTTCATCTTCTCGAATCTGATCATTCTTCTTCAGGTTTTTGTCTCAATCTTTGAGGTCCCGAATTGTATAAGAAATGGCTAACTCGATTCTCAAAAAACATAAGCAAAGAGAGGAAGACGAGATTTGGAAACGGAAGAGTCGCACACAGGTTGGGTTAACTCGGGTTAAAACTGGGTTTATTAACTTGATTTGATCACAGCCGTTGCAGCTCATTAAAACAGATCGGGCGGCAGGGAGTGTGTCCCTCATATAAACCCAAAAAATGGGATCCCACATTAGAAGGGGGCTATATATATATATATATATATATATATATATATAGTCCGGATCAGAGATGGATGTCCGCAAACCCGTAAAAGTGCGGACGTCCCTGCTTTTGCAGCAATCAAGCGCCGACGACGTCCCTTCTCTTGCCGGACGGACACCATAGGCCTCCCGGACGATTTTACCATGAAGATGAAAGCCATAGAGATCGGAGTTGAAGGTCTGGGCAGCAACCTCCACCCAAAACTTCAGACAAGATCAATCTCGGCTGCAAACTAGTATTCGGCGAGTCCACCGGTAAGAGGAAGCCCACAATGGAGGTCTAGTGTCCGTCCGACAAGAGAAGGGACGTTGTCGGCACTTGATCGCTGCAAAAGCAGGGACGTCCGCACTTTTTCGGGTTTGCATACGTCCTCTTCTGATCCTGTCTATATATATATATATATATATATATATGGGGCTTCTTGGCTACAAACGTCCGCACCAATGGTTTTGGTGCGGATTTTCATTTTTGCACCACTTTTCGATTGAATTTCCTCATCTCCACCGTCTAGTATCTATATATATATATATATATGTATGTATGGGGCTTCTTGGCTACAAACGTCCGCACCAATGGTTTTGGTGCGGATTTTCATTTTTGCACCACTTTTCGATTGAATTTCCTCATCTCCACCGTCTAGTATCTAGATAATATTGTGTAGATCTTCTCTGCAAAATTTCAGCCAAGTTGGTAATTGTTAAGACCCTCAAACTCGAAAAACAAATGGACGGACTGAATTCTGTCAAACATGAACCGTTCATGTTTATAACAGAAATACGCAAATTTTGAGGGCCTTAACGATTACTAAATTGGTTGAAATTTTGCAGAGATGATCTACACAATATTATCTAGATACTAGACTGTGGAGATGAGGAAATTCGATCAAAAAGTGGTGCAAAAATGAAAATCCGCACCAAAACCATTGGTGCGGACGTTTGTAGCTGAGAAAAGTTATGTGTGTATATATATATATATATATACAGCCCCATTCCATTGAGGGATCCCTATTTTTGGCCACTTTCTAGGGATAGGGTATTACACCATTTTCCAATTGAATTTTTACATCTCCACCGTTCATATCTTAGGTCTATATGAGTAGATCACCTCTACAAAATTTCATATGATTTGGTGATCGTTAAGGCTTTCAAAAGTTTGATTTAGTTTTAATGATCTTGAACGGTCCAGCTTATGTCAAACTAAAACCGTTGAAGGTCATTAAAACTAAATTGAACTTTTGAAAGCCTTAACGATCACCAAATCATATGAAATTTTGTAGAGGTGATCTACTCATATAAACCTAAGATATGAACGGTGGATATGTAAAATTATAATCGGGAAGTTGGTGTAATGTCATATCCCTATAAATGGCTTAAAATAGGGATCTCTCATTGGAAGGGAACTATATATATATATATATATATATATATATATATATATATATATATATATATATATATATATATATATAGTTCCCTTCTAGAGTACTGAGACACCGCTTTGAAATTAAAATGTGGTGCTCCTCATTTCGGTCATATTTTCACATCTCCACCGTTCAGTGTCTAGAACATAATATGTAGATCATTCATGCAAAGTTTGATCCAATTTGAAAATAATTTGAGCTTCTGTAATTGTGATTTACACGAACGATTTCATTTGGACAGATTTTGTTCATTTGATTCATTTAATCTAATTCAGTACCTAAATGATCTCCAAATTAGATGAAACTTTGCAGGAATGATCTACATACTATGTTATAAACACAAAACGGTGGAGATGTGAAAATGTGACCTAAAAATGAGTAAAATGAGAAGCACCACACTTAAATTTCAAAGCGGTGTCCCACTCTAAAAGGGAATTGTGTGTATATATCCGAATCAAAACACCTATATATTGATCAAAACTATGCTTACTACTTTAGCAAGAAAAGATTAGATCAGAAACTTTGTGCTACATTAGTGAACTTAATTACTCTTAATTATATAAGAAAGAAGAATTACCTCCATCAAGGAAAAGTGCGTAATTGTCATAATCCGTTAGGGGAATTGATTGAGAGTGCATAGTACAACGCATATCCATATAGAAAAACTAATCAGTAGACTAGCTAATTCATCAACTTTTCTTTATCTTTAGATTTAGTCGCAAGGCGTGCCTAGACCGCAATGTAGGTTTTGTTAACTCTATGGTTAAACACTTAAACTGATCTATAACCAGATAGTGCTGGGTCAATTCAACATTTGAAGGCAGAAGCAATTCAACAACACTTTCTGCCTCCCAAATAGATAGAACTTACAGAGCTAGTGGGCAATTCTATGTTATTTCATAGGCAGTGTGTGCATGCTACCCTCTGATTGCTACTGCTACTTTTCTTTGATTCAATTCAACAACATATGTATTATTGCTTTAGCTAGCTTTTGGATCACAGTCAAACAATCATAGTCAAATATGTAGGAGTTTCTTTTATGCAGGGGTTAAGTGTCGATGAAGGAAATATGATATACAATGGCCATTGCTTAATTAGGTTGGAGTCTGCCTATATATATATTGACCTCTCCACTCTACATGCAAACTTTTATAATATCCGTGATTTTTGCATATGTAATACATATTCAATTTGTTCATGGCTATGGCTAGTCTTCAGGTTCTACTTTAAACGATAAAAAATTATTTAAATGTTCCCTCCTTGCCAGTTTGCCATGAAATTGTTTGACTACGTACCCTCGATCTTTCTCATTGGTAGCAAGGAATGGATAAATGGCTAAAGGGGTGGCTTTTTCCTCAAAACGTGAAGAACACAATGGCAAACCAAAGTTTGATTCTCGAGGGGAAACGTTTCCTAGTTCGAGCAATGATATTTTTTCATGGGTGCAGTTTTTCTAGTTTTGGGGTTTAGGATGACATGATCTCTGTCAATGATCGACGTATTTGGCAAAGGAAACTTGTCGAGAACAATTTGCTTCAGTAGTGATATATGGTTGTGTAATACTCTTCTCCTATCTATGGTTTTATCCCACGTAGTTTACATAGAAAAAGCTTAACGACTCCACTGGACATAAAACCTCTAGTTGTATTTGATGGAGTTTTCTCCATCTTCCCATATTAAAGTTCATCATTCGATCAAGAACTTAAAAAAAATAAAGGTAAAAGAAGCAGCTAAATATAAGTAGGATATGTTCAATCTGGAAGTGTTAGCTAGGACATTGTTCCCACAATATCGTTTGACAGTTCTCACATCCTTCCCCAGAACTTTGTTCCTTGATTAATTCCTTCTGGGTTTGATGTTGTCTAGGATCTTTGTACTCTTGTTCTTTGTTCTATAATATACAGTGTTTTCTCGTAAAAGAAAGAGAAAAAAAAGGGAAAAAAGGGTTATTTGTGTTCCCCGGCCCCCTCTTGCATTGTGCAAATAAAAATAGTGCTGGAAATGTGAATAATTAATGGTGTATAATTCAGCAGCAAATAGGATAGTTTTTGAACATTTCTCCTCCACAATTTCAATCAGATCACTTGCATGTCAAGATTCTTAAGATCATAACAGTTGCCTGACTAGAGTCTCATGGTTCTTTACACCAGGCAACCACACATTAGAAAGGTTACAAAGAAACCAAAGCCAGTGAGGTCCACAGACACACAATAATATCAAAATCCTTTATCATTGTCTAATCATAGCTAATAAAAGGTATTTGCCCTATTGTGAACACTAAACACCAAACCCAAGGTTTGGTCCGGTTGGTAGCAGGCTGGTCCTGCATGTTGGGCGAACGCTGTTGTGATACTCCTGGTAGTAAGGAAGTCACAGGTTCGATCATCCGCATGTGAAAAACATCTTATGGGGAGGGGTCTTACTTAAGTGCTCTCGGCCCCGGAGTGGTAGTCCCACCCGACCACCATTTTCTCAGACCAAAAAAAAAAAAAACACTAAACACCAAGATAAATAATGGATTTCCAATCTCTTACTGTTTCGGTGCAACCCTTTAATCATGCCTCTCTTTCCTCCTCTTGTTTCCTCCACTTCTCTTCCTGCATTGTCGACTTTGGTACCCATTATGCCAGATCTTGTACATCAGCTACTGCATCCGAAGAGAAATATGAACACCTACTAAACCCATCTATGAGGACACAAGAAGCGAAGAGGGGAGATAATTTGAGTGCACCTACTGCACTCTGTGCCGACGCTGGGTATGAGACCCTATCTAAGGGTGAGAACACCACACAGGGTGTTAGGTAACACAAGCTCTTTGTGAAAGGGGGGATACAGTGATACACATTCCTTTGAAACTATAGTTATCTTGAACTCAAATGAAGAGCCTCTACAAACACCAAATGTGCTAGAGGTCGAGAAATAAAGCCAACAAACGCATGAGTGATGAAGCAGTTGTTGCAAGTTCCTGAGACCCTGAAATACATTTGTGTGCACAGTAACTCTACTGATTTAGCGATAGCTATACAAGTTTTCTCAATAATGTGCTTAGCTTCCTCCTAATTAGGTCAGTCAAAAGGTAATAGGCTCAAAGTGGGAAACCATGCTTTAGAAAAAGGTATGGACACAATGAAGATTAGTGCATAATAAGAAGTTTCTTATCAAAGAAAAGATTATGGTGTAAAGATGGTAGGGTACAGATATTATCTTCTGAAATGAACTTTTGCTTTTGTGATCTACTGAAAAGTAATATCATTATGTGCCAGTCATTTTCTCATTCCATTGTTTCCCACCATTTTCTTCATGAACATCAAGGGAGAAACCACACGCAAGTTTCGACATGATATAATATGTCATATATGGAATACGGTGACACAAACATTAGTCACCATATTTAGAGAAACTTGTTGATCTTTCTGTATCTTTAACTATCATAGATTTGTACTCAACAATCACCTACCAACTTTATCCGAATAGACATCATTTCACCAAAACTTTACCGGCAGTAAGTGCTGGAAGTGGCTAGCTTGTTTAATAAAATCTATCAATTATTTGCTGTTTCTAAACCGAGACTAAATCCAACTAAATACTTGCGCTACTACATCCCGTTGTCAAGCAATGCTGAGAAAGAAAACTTCTTGCACAGTTCTATTGGTCTACGTTGCTACTCCAGAATTGCAAGAGTAGTTGCCACCTACAATGCATACTTATCAATACACAATATCCTATTCTCACAATTAGGAACAAAACATCCAAATTATTGTCATTATGATTTCTCAGATTGTTAATCAATGGGTACAACGTGTTGCATCTAATGTCCCAAATAAGAGCACTTCCGTATAGAAAATGAATTTACAATCTTAGAATCAAATTGGCTATAGCAAATAAAAATGACAAAAAATATTGCAAGAAACAATGAAAAAGAATACCCGTCAATCACTTCCATCGCAGAGACTGCCTAATTCCGGTATAAATGAGTCCTAATGACCTCCCAATCAAGCAGACCAGAAAAAATGACATAGCCTTGCTGACTTTATCAATGACTACTCTGACCAAAGGCATGCTAATGTCAGATAACTCAAGGAATAAACTGAAGTAGTACCTCCTGCAATAGAAATGAATGTGAAGGCAACTCGGATCAAATATTATTTTCGGAGGAGAAATGGTTCCAAATTGACAAACAGAATCAGATTGACAAAGCAACTTTTGTGTTGTTCCAAATTAAGAGGAGAAATGGTTCATAAATGAAATAAATTGATAGTACCACAACAAAAAAAAAAAACAGATTATTTGTTCATCTATCTCTCATGTATCTGGCCCAAAAGTCTATACCCATGTTGTGGGTGGTTCGGGGGAATATAAGCTAAGATCATTTGTGCATGGTCAAGGTGTGACTAAACGATCACAGTATCCACACTCACAGGAAACACAATGTGCTTCCTCAAGCAGTCAAAACCATATGTCCATCGTTCTGAATATACATGAGCACTATTTCTGCAGCACCTAGTTCATTAAGTCATTGACCTTTCTCAAGCACCTAGAAAAACAAACTCAAGTGCACTCTTGTGCTATAATTTTATTCATGATAAACCTTTGTAGAATTTCTGAATGCTCATTTCTTATAAGCTGTTCTATCCATTTTGTCCATATACTATACCCTAAGAATGATTCAAGTATTCTTGGTTCTGCCCTAATGCATCCCAGTAAGTATCACACTGATGTGATTCACATGACACTCCAATAAGAATCTTTTCAGCATCCACATATGTGTAGCCCTATGAAAACTAGCCAGCTCAATAGTTCTCTGGTAGAGAAAATATATACATATCTGATTCACATCCCAATTAACAGGTGAAAGTGAAAGTAAAATTTTTAGGAATGAATGAAATATGAAAAAATTCTGAGAGAGGGCAAGATCATACCAGCCTGTCAGGGCCCTCAGTTCTTTTGTTCGCTTTACAGGCATAGAAAAGTTATTTATCAAAATATGGTCTAACGTTGAGGACGCAGTGTCAGAATTTTTATGGATGAGTCTCTTCAACCAACTGTAGTTTTCATTCCAGCTATTGTCTACTTTCTTGATGAGTTGACTCTCAAATGTCCATAAGTCAAACCGATCCTCATACATTGATGCAACTGCTTCCAAATTTTGATACAACCATTGGTACAAAGCCACCTGACATAGTCGTGAAAAAGCTCTAAATTTTGTTCTTATATTTTCCATTGGTTTAAATATCACATTACTACAATAACTAGACACTAAAGGAAACCTAGCTAAGAATAATAGTGGCAAGAATAACTTCTTCATATGTAACCAGATGAGATTAAGAATAAAGTTAAAGGAAAATAGATGTTACAACTAAAAGTTTGACAATGATATCCATCAGCGTAGCAACGAGAAACAAGAAAATAAGCAAAATTAAAACCGACAGGTGATAATATTAGCAGTTTAATACTTTAATTCATCAGGGTCCAGTTAAATAATGTTCTACTGTTCTTGTGTGTGTGTGGTTGTGTGTTAATGTGATAAAATTAGCAGTCCAATCCATCAGTTAAACAATGTTTGGTGTTTCTCTGTGTGTGTGTGTGTGTCTGTGACCGCGTGTTGGGAGGAGAGAATGACAACGTATTAATAATGAAAACTAAAGACCTTAGAATCAATGATCAAGCCACTCAGTTGTATAAATGAATAGACAGATTGTACCTCATTACGTAATCGTTGTAGTGCTCGTGTTGACAAAGGACACAATGCTGAAGACACGCCATCCATTTCATCTGAGAAATTGCTATCAACAGAAATAAGCTCCAAATATATGCTTATTATCCCATCTGCTAAAGTTATCACCAAATCTTCCAGTATGGAAACTCCATGGATCATAAACAGGCCACTGTCATAAGAGCAACCCTCCCTGATAAGACAAGCAATGGAAAGTATCTCAATAAAACACAGGTTAATTGGAAAATGCAGTGAATGAGAAAGCTACGCTATTAACTAAATAATATAGATATATTGTCAAATTGTATGCAAAAAGCATAAATTATTAATCACCAAAGTACCATCATGGTAAGTTAACCATTCTTTCCAATTTCCCCCCTGAGTCCCTTCTTTCTAGGAGAAACTGGGAATTGACATGTAGTTCAGCTTAAAAAAATTGTACTCGAATATGCTAAAACAATTAAACAATAAGAGATCCTTTGGCAGAAGCCTAATTAGTTAGCCAATTCTAAAGAAACATTGCCAAGATAAAAGCAAGCACAGCCAAATGGAATCTCTCTCTTGCTGGAAATGCCACAACCACTTTTCAAGTAAAGCTTCTTATAGAAATTTTCCCACATCTAAATTCCACCCCCCCTCCCCCAATTTCAGCTTGTATCAGCAAAACCACTAAACTAGATAATCCCTTTTCACCACCAACTCCTTCTGACTGCTTTTTTCAACAGATATAGGAATGCATAAAGGAGACATTGCATATTGGTATGCCTGCTTAAGACCAGCACAACCCTGAATACTTCAAAGGCCACTCACACCTAAAAAATCTTCACTAAGCCTTTCACGATTGTTTATTGGGTATTATTATTGCAATTGAACATTTAGCTGTACTTATCAGCCTGGGAACAGAACTAAAATCTTTTAAAACCATCAATAAATGCTAGCGACTAAACTTACTGGAACTAGTTAAAAGGCTGATTGAATAAGACCTATTATGTTAACCATGTACGTGCCAATAACAGGTAATTGGTATGAGGGGATCAATTGGGTATATAACATTCTACCGAGCCTATATTATAGCCTTCACTAGTAAAACTTTTGTGCTCAAAGCTACTAAAACTAGTTAGTGCTGGTATTTTCAATATACTGAAACTCAAATATTAATATTTTGCAAAGCTAGAGAATCTGATTTTGCAGAAAAATTCAGAAACACAAAGGAGAGAACCAGGGTCATATTGCAAACATAGCGGAAGATGCAAATTAGTTGGCCAATTCTAAAGAAACATGACCAAGAGAAAATACAATCACAACTAAAATTTACCTGAGTGAACCAAAACTAAGAAAGTACAGCAGTTCTGCATAGAGATCTTCCTTTCCAGAGTTCCTGATGTTCTGTAAAATGGCATTGTCGCCATTTAACTTTGCATCCATCAGCAAAACAAGTGCCTGAACAAAGTGGACAGCAGAATAACCACTTTATCTAGAAGTGTACGTAAGATGCAGAAAAATATGGAGGAAACATTCACTACCCAATTACCTTGTTAGGTTTGCTGCTCAAAAGATCAAGTTCTGTTTCTAGCCAGCTAGTGCATACAGGCAGACAGGAGTTTTGTATGACACCAGAAAAATCGGCCAAGCAATAACCCGAGTTAACAGTTTGAGAATTGGAGATAGATTTGACCTATAAAAACAATTTTAAAGGAGTATAATCAGCACATACTTCAACTGAAGCAACTTAAGAACTCTTTGATTCAGCTATGTTTGTAATCAACATCCAAAAGGGACGTGTACGAAATAGCTCCTTTGTAGAAGTATCTCTTGACTTAGATAGTCATAGTAATATGAAGAACAATATGTAAATATCCACCGTGTAAAAAGGAGCATATTTACTAGTTATAGCCCTTACTAATAGTATGAACATACCAACATCATTCTTAATATAAAGAGAAAAAGGAAGGGAATTTAGCTTTTTCTTGATAGCAATTTTAACACTCGAGTGATTTTGCAATTAAGTGGCAATATATCTCTTAGAAATAGCAGAGTATCCATGGCAAAGCAGGAGTTGTTGGAAAAAATAAAAACATAGCAAAGCAGGACAGGAGGTGCTTACCTCCTCCTCAATTCGCTGCAATGATGTCCATAGCAATCGTAGTCGGGGACCATCAGCAATAGCATTCAAACTTAAAGGTCTCTTTGCATAATACCCTTCAGGTTCAAGGACCCGATTTCCCAGATTGTCTCGTAGTTCAAGTGCTTCTAAAGAATCTAAGAGTTTCTTTTTCACTGCATCGATGGGATAACCTGAATCTGGATCATTGTTCTTTCTTGCACTGAAATTAGAGAAAATGCACTTTCAGAAACCGAAACAAACCCACATACCAACAACAGAAAAAGCAAATGATGATAATAACAATCAGAAGCTCTGCACCCATATTTCTATATATCTTAAGACAAGTTCACAGAAAAAGAAAAATGTTTTCACAATTACAAGAACTTAGTTCAATGCCAATAGATTTTGCGGTCAATGGGCTCTTACACCCCTTGAGAACAAAGCTGAAAGTTGAGTTCTCAGTGGGTGTGAAGGCACTTAGTAATCTACAGACATTAAAAAATAAAAATGACAAAAACTTCAAGCTTCAAACTTTTGACATGCTTACCCTTACCTACCAGAAGCGTTTGAAGCCTTTGGAACTGCATTGTCGTTGATATTCTTCTGAAAAGGTGGACTAGAGTTGTAACCAGGAATTACTCCAGCCATATATGTGAGAAACACACTGGCTGTCAAAAGCACTTGATCAACAATAGGAACCCAATCAGAGGCGGTTGCACCATCAGAGCCTATCAAAGTCCCCAAGCAACTACATTTCAAACCAGCCTCTCCAGAAAAGGGACTAACTTTCGAATTTGAGAAGCCAGGTGCAGTGAAGTCACACGCCTTCCACATTGGAAATGGAACAGTTTTTCTGGAATACTTCCTACAGTCACAAATGTATTATAGAATGATGAGAATCAGTCCATGTAAGATTGATCGTAAAGTATGAACCTTCTTTTTTAAAGCTTTTCTGGAAGATATTATTCAATAAGGTGCGCAGTATGATTGGCTTTTCCAACTAAACTGCGGTGTCAATTCGTTTCTAGAACTATAACTGTCCCTCTATGAAAAGTTTACTAAATAACATGAGGAAAAATGTCAATAACCAACATCAGCATTATCCCACAATCCGCATTCTAACTAAACAAACTACTATACTATAAACCATAATAAAAACAAAGCAAGTAGAAACACAAATTTGTTAAACCTTTGCGCAATCTTCGGATGTGAACTCCGGGGCTTCCCTCGGACGAAACTCCTCTGCATTTGCAGCTTGACACATAGTGGAGATGCCAAACATTCTGCCATTACAATGAAAAATTCCTCCTCACCCCCACACAATCAGCACATTTGATGAAACCTCCAGGTAAGCAGCTACCACATCAAACTCTCCTAATAAAAATGAGCAAAGATAATGACTTTCTGAAACACCCAAAAACAGTAAAGAATCGAATTCAAGAATCAGTTACTACTGAACAATCTTCATAACAAAACCGGTGTGTAGCTGACCCCAGCAATTACATTTCCAGATACGCAATCGAATATGGGAGAGAGAGAGAGAGAGATGAAACCCACCTCCAACAGATTATGGCATGGAATTGAGTCAAAGAGTCAAGAGTCTGTCTTATTGGAAAGCTACGGGGTGGGAGAGAGAATCCTTTTCATTGCTTCTGAGGTTCTGAGATATGGTTGTTTTAATTTTCTCCAAAACGAAATTGTCAATTTACACATCCAATTTGCAACTGCGTCGCTTTACCTCTTAAACTCCGTTTTTCATCCAATTTAACGTTTTTCATCCAATTTAACGTACATCAGACGTCATGTTTTTTACGGTGGTGGCTGTTTCTAAGGTTGGCTATGAATGAGATGAGTTAGTTCCTTTCTTGATTTTTAGTCTTCAATTTCCCTCCTTTTTGGACCGTAGTTTTTGCATTTTTTTCTTTTTATCTTGTATTGTCGTCATCAGTTGATCACTGGAATACATTTTCATTTTCTCAAAAATTTAGATTATTTATATTTGGTGGTCAGAAGAAAGAAACGTTTATGTCATGACCTTCAGACACATATTAGTCTTTTAAAAAAGTGTGTAATCTCGATAGAGAAATACCCAATATTGTTTAACCATCAGAATACAAATTAGGAGAAAATTTAAAATTCATGATGATTTGAGTTTCCACGATAAAATTCCATGATCTTTTCAATTCATTCCCCAATCAACGCCTAATTACTGTAATTAATTAGTTAGCAATTAAATTAACGCGGTAGAATATTCTCTATATATAAGTACTTGAAAAGACGGACAAACATGTAAAGCATACCATTTTGCCTACACATACCGCATCTTCTTCAATGGCGTCCTTGGAGAAATCACTCTCTTTTTTCTTCTTTCTCATGCTTTTCTCCCCCCTGCAGATGGAAGCTGGCGGCAGATTTTTCTTCAGCAAAGCTAGCCGTTCCAAAAACAATTACAATGCCCAGGATGCCAACATCCCCCTAAGTTACGAACAACAGGCTAAACCTCTACCAGAAGTTGCAGCACCAACCAAGGCACCAAAAGTGGTTGTTGATCAATCAAAGGAACCAAGTTTCACTCGCAACCAGTACGGCGGCTACGGATTATTCGTTCTACATAGGGCACATCGGCTACCACTGATACCAGCTCAAACAACAAGAAAAACAACAACAATGGGGACAACTTCATTTACAATATGGAGAATGATTCTAACGGCAATAGCAAGGACAACATTTGGGATGAGATTAAACAACAAGGTCTTGCACAATCTTTGGAAGATGGTTGTTGCAATGTTGATCTAGACACTGGAAATGAGGATTATGATGGTGAGATCGACAAGCAGAACGAGTTCGACTCCTTGGAAGAGTTTGAGAAGTACCTACAGAGGCTCGGATATCTTCCTTGATTAATTATGTATGATTCTTAATATGTTCTTTATGTGGATGAACCTGTCTATGCATCTATTATTTGCCTCCACAGTTAATAGGAATGTTCTGGTGTCTACCCGGGCTGTTTTTATATGTATCTACTACGGTTCCGTGCCGTATCCGTGACTGGAGAAGTTAAGTATCGATACGTTTGAGATTTTGTTACCGTCTGTATGTCCAGCACGTGTGTTGCACGACGACTTCCTCTATATTGTGATTCATCTTCTGAATTGAAATCCAGGGTTTGCCTGCGTCCAACAAAATTTGTAGTTTGAGCCGTCTGTCCGACGACAGAAATTCAATTGGGTTTTCCTTAATTGTTGCCCAGCAGCCCTCGGTTTGGGATCTAGAACCCATTGGTTTTGTCATGTTCTTGAGGGTGGATGTTGAAATTGGGAGGTGGTGGTTCGAATGTTTACATTGGTTATCTAGGAAGGAAGCACGGCGACGATCACGAATCGCGGTTCTAAAGCCAAAACAATGGAGGGGCTTTCAGACCTACAACCGCTGATTGAGATCCGTTGCTTCGAAGAATAGTTTCAGAATTAAAAAAAGAGCTTATCATCCATGGACGATAAGGTAAGAAATTCCGTATCAATACAATTTTGTTGAGATACTGAGGAACTCCACATGTGATTTAATTTAATTTTTGATGAACGCAATGAGTATATTTACTGAGTTTGAGAAGGATTGGATAATTAGTGTTATGACGGTTTGCCTGGTTTGACTGGTTTGACACTTGATTTAAATTTGTAGAGATTTGTTAGTAGAGTCGATCTGTTATCCTAAACACTTCAAATCTGTATAATTGCTTATGAGCCTGAGTATGCAAGGAATTCTGAATCAACTAAGAGAGCCTGTCATGAAGCAGTTTTCCATCTGGAGGAGAAGCATATTGAAAAGAGGAAGAATGATGTGGACAGAGACTGTGGAATATCAACAGGATGTGACCCGAAAGCATTTAAAGCTGTAGCGTCCCGAATATCGAATGAGAAGGTATTCCTAATTCAAGAATTGGGATTTGGGCATGTGCAGCAGTTCCGGTGCAGTGAGTTAAATCTGTCGCTGTGCAAAATGTTGTTGGACAATTTTAGTGTTGAAAAATGTACGATCAAGATACAGGGGCGAAACCTGACAGTTGCGGAGAAGGACTTTGACCGGCTAATGGGATTAAGGTGTCGCGGCACGGAAGTGTCCCTACCAAAGAGTGTCATCCATGATCCAGAAGTAGCGGATTTGCAAGGTATAATTTGGGGGGTTGATAAAGAGATGAGTATTGACAGATTGAGGAGGAATGTAGTGTTTTCAGACGATCCAGACAACTTGTTTGTGGTTAGTTTTGTATTATTTGCGTTGGCTATCATGTATTGCCCCAGCAGAGCAGGTTATGTAGATCCAAGGTTGTTATTATTGGTGAAGGACAGGAAGCGTATGAGGAGTTATCACTGGGGTCGGTTAGCGTTTAGAAAATTGTTGGAGGAAGTTAAGCTGTATCAGAACAACAAAACTGACCATATAGGGGGTTGCCTTGTCTTTCTACAGCTGTTCTATTTGAGTGTTATAGGGGAAAAAATGTTCATAATTCCAAAGAGTGTCCCGCCGGTAATGACATGAGGGAGGAAAGAGTCGAACATGATATATGAAAGGGTTGAAGAGAAAGGGGGTTTTTACAAGACTGATGGTATATGGGTAACGAAGAGATACTCGGGTGTTAGATCGACCGAGTTTTCGGGTTCCCGGGATTACAGCATGGGACTGAAAACAAATCTGGTGGACGACATGTTTGCGATGAGGTCTCACATTTCCGCTGCAGAAGAGAAAGTTGGAGTCCTGGCGAATACCGTGTACCGTATTGGTCCAAATATATCCAACCTGAAGAAGGCAATGACATTGTCACATGATTCAATGGTGAAGCTGAAGTCAGGAGATGTGACCGGCTTAGTGGATGAGGTGTTTAGAGCAGTCCATTCAATTGAAGGTGGCAATGTTCATCCAAGGGAGGTCAGTGATTACAGTGGGTTTCAGAAAAACCAATGTACAAGGGTATGTTTTTTATGTTGTCACTCTCAGGAGTCGGCTATCTGATAGTTATGTTTTGATAGTAACATGGTATGTATCTATTAACATTGTTTGTGATGTTTAATTACTTTTATCTGTTTTTTGTGTCATAGGAGGAGGATGTGAATGCCCATATCTTGAAACCAGTCGGCCCTAACAGTGATGGTAAAGGGTCTCAGCCCTTTAATGGCAGTAGGGAGGTGAAGAAACAAAGGCGGCGTAAGTTTGGCACTGTGGCAAAACTATCCCCTTTAGACATGGATATGCTGAAGTATTTATCCAACAAGAAGGGTCGTGCTGAGGACAGGCTAGGAAGGTAATGATGTACTTCTAAATCCTTTGACGTTGTACGCTCACATGTTATAATGTGTAAATTTTATTTGTTTGAAATCCCCTGACTTTTTGAAATATTGGTGTCCGCTAATCTGTTTGGTTGTAGACGGTGTAAACGTGTTTGAAATGTGTCAATGTTTGTGAAACAGTGTTGAAGTTGGGAGATATAGAGAATTCAGCGTGTCTCGTTGGGACCTTCAGTGCCTCAGTCCCGCGCGTTCAATTAGCAGCGAGGTTAGTTGATTAATGTTATTAGTAAAACGTAGATTTCACGTTGATCTCATATGATTCAATTATTTTAATGTACCGATTGAATCAAAATTCACCTCTATACTACATGCAGATGATCAACATCATGGGGGAATAATGTTTTGTGAATCGGGAGGATTGGTGGTTCCTTTCGACTTTATTTTCTGTATGTACCATTTTGTGCAACTCAGCTTAAATAGCATGTGACTGTTTGTGAATCCTTGTGACAGGGTGTTTATCCTTGTATACAGGAGCGTGCAAAAGACTATTATGATTCTTATGCGGGAGTGCAGTCATACATATTACCAACCATTAGCATGTGTAGGCACGCAAATACTACGGTCGTCTTAAAGCATGTAAAAGGTTAGTAGATATATTTAACGCTGGTATTTGATATAGTCAACACATACCAGACCATATGCTTACAGTTAGTGAACATAGATATTCGTCCCCATTCTTGACGACGTTGTGGATCACTAGTTTCTTGTTGTTGCCAACACCACCGAAGGGGAATGTGAGATATGGGACTGCATCCCCGACCTCCCAGAGCAACAACGCCGCAAGTACCTGGTTAACAACGTTGTGAGTTCATGCATAACTGAATTTGATTTTGTTAAAAGAAGGATCGCAACACATCATATGACCTGTTGCGCTTGTTGTCTGTGTCTTCGGCAGATGAGTCTGCTGGGAGAAGTTTTTTCTTCTGAACTTGAAGTTTCGGATCTGGCTCCATCAGCATTGTCCTCGTACAGTTTCACGTGAGAGCACCCGAAAGGTTCCTAACAAGTACGACTCTAGTATATTCATTATCAGACATGTCCAGTACTACTGAGAGCGGTGGTTCTCTGTGTTGAGTTCTGCTAATTTTTGTAGTCAGTGTAATGTAGTGTCGTTGTCCTTGTATAGTTATGTGCACTGATATTACACTAATTGGTGTTGTATGTAGTTCAACTCTGTTGATGAGAGGATTAGGATCGCACTTGAGATTGTGAACAACCCCATGAACGAGTGCTATAAGAGTGTTTGGGATTCCATGTGCCGCGAAGAGAATGAGATAAGTGAATGCAAGGAACTACCTGCAACAAGTGGGGATGTAGTTGGTGATCACACAGGCCCAGTTATCACAACATCAGCTATGAAGTTAAAGCCTCGTGTTCCACACCGTTAGCCAGGAAGACTTGTGTCCGTTCCACAAAAAATTTTAAGTAATAACAGTTTTTTTGTAAACTGCATCGTTAAGGACCTTGTAAATTATCTACTTGGACGTGTGCTTGATAATATTGTGAAACGATGTTTATTTATTACCGTACCGTTTGTTTTTCTTGGACATGTAATTTGAACAGGTAAATGCTTTTTGTTAATGGTAATATGTGACTGTGGTTGTGGTTGTGGTTGATGTCGGCAATTGTGATCAGATGATCTGTGTTTTGTATTGGTTCTGCATTTGACTTGTGTAATTTTCTTTTTGAAGCAGTGCTAGAGGGAATGATTCTTTGTTGTAGTGTAATTTGAGTATGTAGGAGACGATTTAATCCCACATACCTTGTCACCGTAGAAAACATGTTGCAAACAGAGACGTCTGCTTTACACCTAGCTAACATTACATCCACAGGCTTTGATGACGCGCTGCAGATGACAGATTATGGTTGTTATGCCTCCTAATGTACCTCGACAGAAAGGAGTTCACGACTGTGGCATATACACAATCAAAAATATGCAGTTGTATGGAACTACATGGACGAACGACGTAAGACACTCTTTCACATATGTTCAATAGGTCTTGTAGACAACTCTGATACTAACAATGTTTGTGTGAGTTTATTGACTATGTTATGATGACTTATGTCTGCAGTACAACTCCCATTGCATGAGATTGTCCATGATGCTTGAGTGCTTGAAGGAACCGGCGAACGAGATATATTACTTCGTTCGTCAGAGGGCGGACACTCTGCATGAAGGAATAGATCCAGTAGTTGTGGATATTGATCCCCCCGCCCCGATAGAGTTTACAAACGGACCGGGGGATTGCATAATTGAAACCGAAAACCCCCAGATACCTAACATAATTGAGGAACAAGTGGAAGTGCCACGGTCCGAACAAGTTACACTTTCTACCAATCACCATGACGACTGTGTGTGGACTGATTGGTACTCAGGCATAGAGTAGGGGGCAAAACAAGGGCGAACTTTTGTTTTGATGTTCGCACATAGTAACATCACAGTATGTTATCCCCATCAGTATGGATGTTCACCTCAGATGAGCACCAAGTGTTGTCATATTTTGATGGACTTTTCTTCTATACATGTGTATAACATACAAAAAGCCGTGAGCCGTTCGATCGTCTTCAGGAATTTTGAATTGCTAAATGATCGGATGGTTGACGGCTTGATGTATGCCATACAAATGTGTATAGCAGCCAAACCATATTTTGATAGCAAGGAGGCCGTGAAGGGAAAAGTTAACTTGCTTCGACACTTTGTCCTCGTATGCAGGTGTACAGGGTTTTGTTCACAAATATTGGGGTTGGAATGTTTTCATATAGGAATTGTGTATCAAGGTGGGATATGTATGATGATTTGTACAACAATGGCCATTCGTGTTGGGCTTTTGTAAACTTATATTATTAATCAGGGTGGCTTAACTTTGCAGGTTATCTTGTAATCAAATGCACAAACGAGAACATTTTCAACATCCCCTAAATCCAGAACATACTTCCCGGCCCCCAGAAGAAAAAACACTCTCCCATCCCCAACACAGAAGAAAAAACATACTCCCCCCCAGACGAAAAAATGCTCTCCCCCCCAACACAGAAGAAAAAACATACTCACCCCCCTCCAAGACAAAAAAACACTTCCCCCCCCAAACGAAACAAATACTCTCCCCCCCCCCCCTCCAACACAGAAGAAAAAACATACTCCCTGGCCCCCCAGACGAAAAAAAACTCCCACACAGATGGAAAAAAAATACTCCCCCCTAGACGAAAAAAATAAACCCCCCCCCCATATGAGTGGTTACATATCATCAATTTGAGAGTTTTGTGTGTGGAAGAATCAACCAAACTAGGTTGAATTTTCATTTTGTGAAATTTAGACATTAAGGGAGCCTTAAATGAGACCACTGCAACGCAACACTGTACAACTGACATGCATAACTAACACACAACATCAAAACAACTGTTTACATAAGAAAATACATTCAGATAGGGGTCCCGAATCACTCTAAACTCCCGACACAATCAAACCAGCGAAACTTACAGATTGCTTCCAACTTAAAAGCATTTAGATCTGAGTATAGAATATCCATAATTCAACAAAACATGGTTTGTCGGAATAGAGTGACTGGCAAATGAAACAATAAAACAAACCAAAATAAGATCATGATAACAACGCTGACAGAATTGGATAAACACATGTCTTTGCAACATGAGTGCCTAACAAATCCAGCACAACTTGCCTTCTATAAAGTATCACCAACCTGGGAGTTCAAATCAGCCATGTCTACATCGTCACATCGTCACGGCATTCAGCCCTTTCAACTGATTCTGTCACGTATTCTAATGAGTTGGATGACCGCTGCGTGCTGTCGATAACCTTACACTGGTTTACCTCAATAGCCTCATATTCAGATTTTGAAAGGTTTACTGTCTCACATGCATCTTGTTCATGTACAGAAGCAGTCCTCCCAATGCTGGCAGATTTATCGGCCTTCCCGGATTGATCACCGTTCCCGAATTTAGCAGCCTTCCTAGATTTAGCACCCAACACTGATTTAGCAGCATTTTAGGACTTACCATCCTTCCCGGATTTAACAGCAATACCAACGAAAGCAGCATCACCGGTTTTAGCAAACTTCTCAGATTTTTCAGCATTACCGGACTTGTCGGCCTTGGTAGATTTTTCAGACCTCCAGAATTGTGTAGACCTCCCAGATTTAACACTCTTCCCAGCCAGGTCTGTTTCAACCACTACAAGCGGACATCTGCATATGTTGCGACTAGGAATACCACACTTTCGGCTCCAACATTCCCGTTAGCCGCGGCTGCCACATTGTTACCATGCATATCCTTAGTTCTTGCAATGACAAGGTCTTTTAAGATATTACACATGCCATTGTCAGGCTCCTAGTCTGCCACCCTTGGTTTTTTGCTACCCCGGTAGTTCATGGAACTCTCCACAAGCCCACACAATTGGATCATCCCTGTATCAAAACCTTCGGCTGAATAAGACAAGTTATGACATGTTTTCTTTGCTTCGGCCATAAACGCGGAGTACCTCAGAAGTCTGCCTGACATGTCGTCACCACTTTTAGCGGCTGTATGATCAACTTTCAATCTCCCACCCCCTTTAGTCCACATATCTAGAATCATTTATTTCAGATGTACACTCACATTCTGATATTTCAATACTGAGAAAATATGTGGACACAAAATACCATCTGACTCGTACTGCAGGCAAGAACATGAGTACACTCCATCAACCGGCCTGTACAACACTGTCCAACTACGGTTTGGTCTCTCGTATTGGGACAAGTAAAACATCAAGTCTTCTGACCCACCAAACTGAATACGACTAGTCACACTGAACCTGGCCTCCAGCAATATCTGATCCTTTATAACCACAAATATATCATCCGTGAAGATATTGAATACATCTTCCTCAACTCTCTTAAGATGGGAGTCGTATTTTCTCTTGTGGTTTTTGGACTTGTAAATGTCCAGCAAAACACGGTTTCTCAAATAACCAACACCTGAGTAAAATCTAGGAAGAAAGTCAGATAATACAGTAAACCTTCCAATCCGAGTCTTAATCTTACCATTATAACCCTCGCATCTTTGGGTGCTGCACATCCCCGCACAAAATTGACCTCTAAAAAATGCTTCCGCCCACCTATCACGCTTCTCGTAAAGTGCTGTAATCCAAGTGTTGTTCTCCAACCTAAATTTGTCTACCATATTGTCCCACACAGCCTCCCATTCGTCAATAGTATAAGAAGCGTAAATCATCTTCCCCAATTCTTTTTGCACCTCCGCATCCTTCACGTTCTGCCCAATATTTCTACCAATGTGCCATGCACATAGCCTGTGCCGCGTCATAGGCATGAGTTTGTTCAAAACAGTACGCATGACTTCATCACCATCAGTCTCAACCGTCTTTGGATGCTTGTTATTCATGCTCTCAAGGAATTTCTGAATCACCCAAGTAAATGTTTCCTTCTTCTCATTAGCAACAATGGCACATGCAAACAAGACGCTTCCTCTATGGTTGTTCGAACCTACAAATAAAAAAACCAGACAGCAGTATATGTTTGTCTTGTATGTATTGTCTATTATCACATCATCACGAAAAACATTGTAGTCAAGAAGGGACTCAGTATCCCTCCAAAACAGATTAGCTAGCCTCCCTTCCCCATCAGGAGTACACCTGCCAAAAAAAGACTCTTCTTCATGACCTTTCATTCGCAACCAATTTATGGCAACCTGTGCATCACCCTTGTTATTATTATGTTTTCTAACTTCATCTAATTTGTTGTACAAGTCTTTCAACAGGAATCCAACAAACTGAGGGCCCCCTGCTTGAAGCGCTAGAAACTCATACGCAACACTAGTAGGGACATGCGTTGTTCGCATAGCTAGAACGACAGAGATGTCATCCTCAGTCACTTCCCTAAAACATGATAGAAACTGTCACTCCACAAACTTTCGAATTGTGTACAACATCATCTTCTTATCCAATCTTAATACAAAAACAGCTTCACATCCTGTTCTTGAATATTTCCATCCCCTCACAGCATTCTTTTTCTTCTTCCTCTTCTTTAAACAAGTCTCATCCTCACTCGCATGTTGTTCTTCAGTTTCCGTTTCTGAATTATGAACCACATCCAGCTTCCCATTTGCTGCACTCTTTTCACAACCCTCTTTTGAACAACACCATACCTTCCTGGAAACATGCTCTACGCCATTAATTGTAACCTTGTCATTCTTATAAACCCTCTTACAAAACCCAATAATAAAGCAGTAATACCCATAAAACTTCTCACCTTCTTTAACATTGCGAAATGTGATGTCTTTCAAGTCTTCATAGGTAAGCGAATTCACCTCCTTCCCCTTCAAAGCATAATACCATTCGGAGGTATACACATCGTCATTAATTTTATCAGCCGGTGGAGATTCTTCATAAGGTGGTTTATCAGCCTCTCTCGGTTTAATCATTGGATCTTCTAGTTTTTGCCTCAACTCCCTCTCTGAATTTTCATTCAAACAATTGTCTTTACCTAAAGCAGGAATATCGTAGTACTTTGCATCACTGAAACGAAGACCACACTCATCTGTATCATCGATCTCGTAAATGTCTTCGATCTCATCAATGTCTTCCATTTTTGCCTCTGCACAAAAAAGTCTACACTCAGTAGCTGAATACCGATCACAAGATTATAGCCACATACACAACACATCATATTCAGTTTTTTTTTTTCAGTTTGATATTCAAGAACAAGACAAATTCATAACAATGTCTTGTAGAACCCAAAATAGCATCATATCGATGAAGTTCAGTAGAATATCAAGTTGATGAGCCAACTATTTACATCAACACACATTTAAAACAATCACAGAGAAAACTTCGACAAACATACTGATAACATGCTAAATTAGAATCACAACAATACAGAAAAGTTGTTTTCCCTATCACATATCTTACATATCAGTAGCCAAGCATGTCCAACAGAAATCACGCTACACAAGCACCCAAAAGCATCTCCATCACTTAATACTATTACATTTAGATTGTTAGAAAAAAGAGGTCAAACCCATGTTAGCAATATCAATTGAACAAACCCTATGCTGAAGAGAAGAGGACAAAGTTTTGAATGTAAAAGCTATAACCACTCCAGTAGAATTAAAGAGTTCATACTTTTATATTGGTGCCCTTTAGCACCATGAATGTCTGGTCTCACCAATACTATCAATGGTTTGTCTGGTCTCACCAATACTATCAATGGTTTCAAGCAACATGAAACATTGCCAGTCTTGACCCATTTTGTAGCTAATGAACAACAACTGTATCCACATTTCCTCATTAACCCAATATCAATTTCCCACTCAATTCCACACTTCTGAATTAGTAAACCATAAAACACCAAAATTTGAAACCAGGAGAGTAAAACCTCAACATACAAAACACCCCATTAATCCTAAGTGCAAACAAAACCCAATACTAAACACTGAAAAACCCACCTAATAAACACATAATTTTGACTGCAAAAAGCAGAACTGAACAAACCAAACAAAGATAAGTACCAGATTGCGAGGAAGTGATTGGAGAATAGAGGAAGACGAAGACGAAGTTGAGGGCTGCTGTTGGAAATAGTCGCGGCCTCCTTCATGGAAAACTTGCTACACAAATTCTTCTCTATGCCCAGAATTTCACCAAACGCCAAAAGGTATGTCACCAGATTGTGCCGCCGCCGCCGCAATAATATCTCAGACCAAAGCGCGACCTCGTCTGCCCACTGGATCCCCTTCCGATAGCCCCGATTCGATACTAGTTCAGTTCAATACCAGCAGCAAATGATAAAGTTAACCCCCCATGACTCTCTGAATACATCCCCGTATCTACCTCAACAAACTAACCCAGACCCCCAAATACATCCCCGTATTTACCATCTCTCTTAGTTAACGACAGCAGACGCTGTCAACCCGTGGCATGCCGGCCTGCTGACACCTGTCCACAAACACCTTGGGTAGACAACAGACATCTCCCTATTCGGAACAAAAAAAGAAGAAGAAGAGGAAGACAGAATTCAAAAATAAGAATAAAATCCAATTATTAACTGGGAGATGTCTTATCTATGCTTTTTTTTTTAGAATTCTGTCTTCCTCTTCTTTTTTTGTTCCGAATAGTTTAGAACTCTTATCTATGCTTGCTACAAATGTATTATGTAATTCAAACGCTAGAACGTCAATGGTTTTTTAATTAGTAATATAGTGATTGTGGAATATTTCTTGTATTGAAAAACTAGATGCAAAAAGTATCAACCTCCAAGCAACCAAGAAGCTCGAATTGTAAAAATTTAGGCAAATGGTCATAATCAGCATGGCTGGTGGTCTGGTCCGAGGAATGAAGAAGTTTTGAGTTTACATGCCACAGACCATGAGCATCATCCAGACCTCCTAGTCTGTTTCTTCTCCCGTCCAAACAACAGTAGTAAATGGAAAAATAGTGAAAAACTAGTACTGTGAATCTGTGACAACCTTCCTTCGGCCATGTATACATGAACTATAACTTTTTAAAGAATGTCAAGGACCTAAACTTTGCTGATAAATATAAAATGTCTTGCTCTTTGGATGCTCAGTTCAATTGCCATTGCAAAACGTTTTGAGATAAAATAATGGACTGTTCAATGTGAAAACAAAGGATTATGGTGTTCTAAGGAGGCAAAGTATGTCATCTATGCACCTTATAAGGGACCCAACTAATGCAATTATACGTTTATACCATTATATGGATAACCATATGCCTTGAAAGACTATAATAGCTTATTATCAAAATGATAAGTGGTGATCTATACCACAGTCGATCAAACCAACTGCACTGGCTCAAATATACGACATTCTAAAACAACAGATGGATTTCAATCATCAATTGGCACCTCTGAAGATGTATCCTTGTCGGCAGGACCGGGTACATTCTTAGTTATTGAGGGGGTTGGATCAGATAAGGAAGGTTGACTCACAGCAGGAGTGACGTCGGTACTGGTGGTGGTTGTTGGAGTTACTGAAGAAATGCCATTGGTGACGGTGACTGGTGTTATACTTTCTGGTTTTGAAACAATTCCTTGTGCCTCTGCAGCCTCACGAGCTGCTTTCTCTTTGGCTTTCTTAGCTCTTTCCAGTATGTCTGCCTGTGGAATCAGAAATGAATGAATAGGCTTCTTTAGTATTCAGAGGTAAATAAACTATTGATGTATAGCAACTAATTTGCATCATGATCAATTCCACACCCATACCAAATCAGTGACAATCAGAATTGTTTAACTAACAATCTAACACTATCTGGTGTATATGCATGATGATATGGTCAGCGAATTTAAGTGAAACTGAGTATAGAAGTAAAAGGGTTCTAACTTGCTTCAGTACCCCAAAATTGGGATATGGAAAGTGAAGAGAACTGTTTGACTGCTAATCCAACACTATCTGGCGTATATGCAAGATGATATCATTATCTGTTGCAGTATAGAACTATAGATCAAACTGCAAAGTCAAGTGAAATTGAGTATAGAAGCAAAAGAGTCTTAACTTGCTTTGTATTTAAGCTTCGAAGCAAAAGGATCTTAACTTGCTTTGTATTTAAGCTTCATCCAAGCAAAATTGTAATATTGAAAGTGAAAGAGAATTGTTTAATTGACAATCCAACACTATCTGGTGTATATGCAAGATAATATTGTTATCTGTAGTAGTATAGAACATTAGAACTGTAAACCAAACTGCAAAGTTAAATGAAATTGAGTATAGAAGCAAAAGGGTTACAACTTCCAACTTGGTTTGCATTTAAGCTTTTCACCCCCTAAAAATTGGAATATAGAAAGCGAAAGAGAACTGTCTAAATCCAACACTATGTATATGCAAGATGATATTGTTACCTATTGCAGTATTAAACTGTAGATCAAACTGCGAATTTAAGTGAATTTGAGTACAGAAGCGAAAGGTTTTAACTTGGTTTGCCTTAAAGCTTCAGCCCCAAAATTGGAACATGCAAAGTTATCTTTTGTTTTAAAGAAGAGGAAAACGAACTTCTAAAGCAGAATGGTGTAAAAAGAAAGGGCAATACTTTATTAAAGGAAAAAGAGAGTAGAGATTCATGTCTATGCATGATGATATAATGTAAAGTAGAGTGACTGAGAAACTAAGTAGTGCATCAAGAATAAGAACACAAGGATCTAAACTTGATTTCACGTTTAGCATAAACCCCTCATTGTTATACAAATTTTCAAAACAAGCTTGAAGGAAACTATCCACAATGCTCAACATTTATGGAACCAACAGATGAGAGAGAAAGAGTTTATGAATAGTGTCTAACACAAGCAACTTGAATTCGCTAACCTGAAATTCCTCTACTTGCTTTTGTTGCTCAGCTTGCAGCCTACCAATCGTACTCAAAAACTCGCCAACACTGGACTCAATTCGCTCATTTAGCGCTTCGGCTAGAGCTTTCCCCAAGAAAAAAGCATCCAGAACACTCTTGCTATCACTCTCACCTGCAACAACAGTCTTCTCAACTCTTCACAACTTCAAATCAAAAACCCTTCTCTTTATCCAATAAAAAATAACAATTCTGTAAGACAATGAACAAACTCTCTTCTTTTTTCCAATCCATATATGAAATAGACAATATCTCTTCACAACCCAACTCACTCCACTATCAAACTTAACAGTTATAGCGGTCCAAGACTCTAAATCTTCATTTCTCACCTTAACAAAAACACCAAAGCAACAAAATTCCCAACTTCAAATTCCAAACCAACCAACCTCAACTATAAATTTTGCCAAAACACCAAATCACAAGAATTGGACCAATCTAAAGTTCAGACAAACCAATTTCAAATCAAGAAAACAGTTCACGAACAGAGTTTGGCATACCAGGTCCAGTGTTGCAGTGAACTCTGCTGCCTCTTCGAGATCCCTTTAACCCATAAAGGCCGAACCTAACAATCTTCAGATCCAAGGAGCTTACCCTGGGAACCCTGACAGAACTGGAAGCATAGCTGAAACAGCTGGTTTTGGGTTTAGAGACGAGAGATGAAGAGGAAGAAGAAGAAGAAGGAAAAGTTTGTGGGGAAGCTGAAGCTAAAACCCCACAAATCATTTTGAGTTGAGAGTTCAGATGTCTCTGTCTCTTTCTTTGCTTTTCTCTCTGTTTTCTCGCTTTTTTCTTGTCAAAATCTAAGGAATCTATGGGGTTCGGACAGTCGCAGAGGATGAAAACGTGGTCGGGTTGAGACCGATGGTAACTAGGTGGGTCTTTCATGCCCGACACTGGGCCCCACTGGGGAGGTGTATCAATTCTTTAACAAATGCAGGAACATCGCTTCCCGCGAAATGACCCGAGTAGAGCATTACCAACGACTTTATCAAAAATTCTTACTCAAACTTATTTTTTAACTCACCTAAACTCATTATTATTTAAAGGACAAAATTTGGGTGACCATGCCTTGTTACCTCTAGGTGATAAGGCCAGTAAGAAAACAACACCTGACAATTTTCAGTTTTGACTTAGAAAAAAAAAACTTAACGTTGCTAACAGAGAGAAATTTAAGGGAGTGGACATTTTCTGGTAATAAGAAGATGCTCAAACTATCAATACTTACAGTAAACTCATTAGTGTTAATGTCACTAGTTGTTGTTTTTTTTTTGAATGGAAGAGGTCAACACTTTATTATAACCAAAAGATTACATAGAGACGATGTAAAAATACATCGAGAGAAATACGAAAACATTTGAAAGTAAAATTGCAATAACGAGTGTCAACGCTAAACAAACGCCTAGACTCGGTGTTACGCTCACGAATTGCAGCCGTTGAGCGAAATGAGTAGTCGGTGATTTGACTACCCATGCAAATCCAATGCCCAAAATGATAAAAATCACTTCGGCACCGCCCTGAGGGTAATCTTCCACCTGAGGAATCGAAGCCGGCCAAGGGTGATTCCAGACATGGTCGTGATGGCAGACGTTCCTTAACGAACAAGTACCAAAGTTGTGGGTCTGTCAACCAATAGCAAAACCAGTGTAGAGGCCAAAACCAAAGACACTTGCAGTATTTCCAGAAGCAAGAAGAAATTGAATTCCAAGCCCAAGGCCCACAAAACCAACCCGGGTCCTAGACCCAAACCTTGCCCCCTTCCCGGATCCAGATCCGACCCAGCATACACAAATGAGCCCAGATTCGCCCCAACCTAGTTTCCAGTCGAATTGCCGTCGTCTGATGGAGTTGGAATGCTGCATCACCGCCTGGGCAACTTCCCAACCTTTGTCAAAGTCTACCATGTTGCAGATCTCCTCCAAACAACTGCTCACCACCAAACTTTTGGATCGAATCATGATCCAACTCAACCACCAATATGAATCTGTGATCCAACAACCAAGATCGCCATCGCACATCCACCAGACGGAGCCTAGAATTGCGACCACCAATCCTGAAGAGCCCTAAAACCACACCATCTTTCATACGAGCCCTTTGTGGCCTCATCGGATTAGTCTTGCTTACCGTCACCAAGCTTGATACCCACCACCATGGTCGCGTACCGCCCCCAAACTCTTCCTCTCTCCGTTGGATCTGAATGGAGGAAATGACCACAGAAAGATAAGTTACCCATGACCAGATATTTGGCACAGCAAAAGCCGGGCTAGATGCAATCGGCACCGATGGTGGTGTCGAGAGAGTTCTCCACCGACGAAGGAAGAGGGTGCAGAGAGGCCGGAGGCGGCACACTCCCAACCCTAACAGAGCGAGCTCTCGAGGCATTTTTTCTTGAATATCAATAGTTGTTAAACAGCTTGGAAGTGCAAATAAGCCCTCAAATACCAATTTTTTCTAGAGAAAGCAGTGTCATGAATTTTCTTTTCCCATGTCAATGATGAGTTACATATGATCCCTTTCTTTCTGAGAAGTTACAAAATCTCATCTCTTGCAAAAATAGAATAGCAAAATAACAATGATAATCTCTATTTGTCCGATCTTTCAATGATAAAAAAAATTCGAAATAGGATAGCTGAGGCATGCTCAGTCTGCAATATAATCTTGAGCTCAATTTCCTCAGTGTATGTTGTGTTCTTTCTCTTGCGATAATGAACTAAAATACCTCTTTTCCAAGAATTACCTCTTAAGTCGCCTCCTCATTATGATGAGAATGCTCAAATTGCTTTTCACCTTCTAAGTATTTCGAATCACTTGTCGGTTGATTGCCTAAGATTGTACAATATGCATTATCATCCATTAACCTGCAACAGAGTAACTTATAACTTATAACCAAGTAACCTAAAAGAATGAAACAGATAAAATTAAAAGTTCCAAAGACATATATTAGTTTTGCCTTAATGTATGTTTTATGTGAATGTTTCACAAAGTCAAATTAACTCTTATAAAGAGAATGGCTTTAATTATTCCTCTGATGAAAGTATTGCACTTGGAATCCTTTCTTATACACCCAGACTGACAGCAGTAGTATCTTGATTCAAATTACAACAATTGATATTTTAACCAAAATAAAATATAAAAAAACCGTAAATTGACAAATAGAAGAAATTTAAAAGCAATTGGAATAAAAATCAATTAGAATCGGCAATGGAGGATAACAATAGCTCAATCATATATACCTACCCATCAACTTGTAACTCAAGACCTTTCGATGTCACTCAAGACCGAGTCGGGATTGAGTCGAACTCAGAGAGAGAGAGACATAAGGAGGAGGACGAGAAGCAGATTGGCGAACGCGAGGGTTTGGATCTCCGAGTCTCCACGAGAGAAGTGGAATTTGGGAAAGGAGAGTTCATCTCCACAAAAGTAAGGGTTTGGGTCTGTGAGAAATTTGGGAAAAAAGAACTCGACTCCGTTAAATTTCTCTTTGTTAGCAATGAATTTCTCTCTGTTAGCAATGTTTAAGTTTTTTTTTAGTCAAGAATGAAAATTGCCAAGTGGCATTTTCTTATTGGCCCTTGTCACCTAGAGGTAACAAGGCATGGTCACCCAAGTTCTGTCCTTATTTAAACTCATATTTCATCTCCAACCATTTATCTAAACTCATACTCATACCCAAATTTTAATCATTTCATATAATTATTGAACAACAAATGAATTATATATAAATCATATATAATAATTTTATATAATATGCTGACGTAATTAAAATTAAAAAACAATTTTTTCCCTATTTGTCAAAGTTATTTCCTTTGAAAATGTGATCTTTTAATTATTAGCCGTCGAATTTAATCTATCAAATATTTAGAACCGTCAGATTAGAAATTCACTAATTATATATGAATTTATTCTATTTGGAAATGAATTAATCTAGACCTTCCATTTTAAACAAAATCAAATCTCAACCATCTGTTATTCTAATCTGGACTCACTTATCTGACGCAACCAACGCGTGTACAATGCGTCCCCACTTTCCAGCCCATTATTTTGTCGTTTTCCGTGAGTACAAATGAAACCCAAAGGTTGGTGCGTTAAATCAATGTTTCCTCCTATCTTCACGTGCACTTACAAGACGTGGGTCCCGCGCCAAGAGATATGAGTTTCCTCCTTGGAGGTCGACACATTTTAGGTCGATTGGGTAGAAGGAAACTCATTTATGGGTATGGGTTTGATGGTTGGAGATTAAGAATAATGGGTTTTGACTATGGGTATGGGTTTGAAACTCCTTGTTAGAGATGCCCTTATATGTTCATAATGAGTTTGATGCTCTTGCACAAACTAAATTCTCTAGAGTGTACTTGTGATCTAGGGTAAGTTTGAATTATAAAATTATCGTGAAAATATGAATTTGATATGACGACAACAACTTTTTCTTGTTCAGATTCACTATTATTCTCTTCAATAGAAATGAAGAACAAATAGTTTACTTTAAATTTTAATATAAACTTTACATAAACAAGACTATATTCAAACTAACCATTGCAAGGTACTCTAGTGGTTTTTGCTTAGTTGGGTGTGCTCCTCAATCTAGGTTCGAATTACAACGCTATCAAAAGTGGCAAGGGGAGGGGCTGCAATGTCTTGCTGGTTGCCCGGCCCCCCAACAGATTAGTCATTGGGCCTAGGAAGCCTTTGGGATGTCGCGATCTTGAATCAAAAAAAAAAACACCTATATTCAAACTTAAGAGAGCGAAGAGGGCAAAAGCCTACTAATCTTCCAAACCTGTCAGATGGTGTGCCCTCCCACCAACATAGAACAAGCTTTTTTTCGACTTCTGTGGGTCAGGAGTGAACTAAGTCCTTGATCAAAGTGTCTTTTTCAGATTAGTGTTTTTGAGGTGGCTCTTTTGGATCAGTGTCTCTTGGCGAGGTGGGGAAGGCTGTGTTTGGCCGACAGTTGTGGTTGTCTCTACTGCTTGGGTTTAGGCTTGGGCTCTCTTGTTGGTCCTAGTATGTGTTTTTTTTAATTATGTTTTTTTAGTAAACACTGAATCCTCAGGCGTGCAGTAAATAATTATATTAGTTGTATGTAGGGCTAGTCGGACTTTGTGTCGGCGTGTCCATCCTTAATTTCTTGTCTGCTTTAAGTAGACGATGAGTTTCTTACTTCGTCAAAAGGTCGTTGTCGCTTAGTGGTAGGGTGGTAGGACAAAGTTAAGTGTTGTCTGATATGTCTTCCGGCGGTGTTGAGGCCTAAAAATCTAGATAGCTGGCCCAATTAATTCGTTAAGCCTGATTCATGTTTTAAGGTAAATTCTACTCGCAACATCATGCCTTGCACGTGGACCCAAGCCACATTCATGCATTTGGGGCTTTCAAGAATGAGTGTGGCATGGAAGGTAACATATTGCATGAGGTTCGTAACAGGATCCACCCCGGATTTCACCCTGAAACCCGTGGTAAATCCTGCGAGGTCCACCTCCAAGGAAAATTTACCGAAAATTCGGCTAAACCTTCCTTGAAAATGGACAACCCTTACTTGAAAATCCAACTTGACATTTCTAAACCAAACAACAAGGACAACATAAAATTACTAGCGGGTTATCAGAGTATATCTAATAAGGAACAAATGACCATGAATAAAGATGAAGCGGAAGCAGCCTCTGACTACTAGACTAAGCCTTGACTCCATGTACGCTCGACCTCAATTTAACTTAGCCTGCAAACTGGGTATTTGAAAACAAAGGGCCCAAAGGAAAGTAATTTAAAACGTTAGAGTGAGTGGACAAAAATAAACTAATTAATTTAACAAAACATAATTTTCAAGACTTTCCTAATTTTTCGATAAACAATAATCCATTGCATACAAGTGTTGATAACGCCTTCAAAAGAAAATCCCGAGGACAAGGACTAGCCCCGCTAGTCAAAATATTAACAAAGATAAATAATAACCTTCATTGAAGAAAGTGTCAAAATAATGGACCAGCCTCGCTAGTCAAAACAACAATAAAGACCTTTGCAAAAAGGAATATACATCTCTCATATGAGAATCTCCCAAAATAATGGACTAGCCCCGCTAGTCAAAATAACAATTCAAATAAGAAAACCTATATGGCCATATAAGTGAGTCTCCCAGACTCGGTTGCCTCCCAGGCATAGTACTCCCATACTCCCTACACCTTCACGTTATGATAACAGAGATGGTGCAGGGCTTGAGTGATGTTGTCAACTACATCACATCACCCGAAGGCGGAAAGGGCTTGAGTAACCCCACTTAAAACGTGGAAGCCACATCGTCTCGAAAGGCGGAACTACATGCTAGCATGAATAATAACGATCCAACAAGTATGTCATAATTAAAGAAACATAAATCCATATGAGTTTCCCCGAAACTCATAACTAAAACATAAGTATGATTCCCAACCATACTCAAAGAATTCAAAGATCAAAGAAATTAATTAAATTCACGACGTGTCCCACACGTTAAAATGCACAATGAAATAAATAACTCAAATAATTATCATCTTCCGAAAACCCGACAATATGCAAATCTGAGAGTAATCTCAAACCCGAAAATTATAAAGAATATCAAAACTCAAATACCAAATTAATAACCCACTCAAATCCATAAATCATGGCCAACACATAATCGATGCATCAAACTCAAATAAATTTTGACCCCAATTCATAAGCCAAAACCATATAAAGCTCAGAAAATAGAACAATAATTTCCAAGAGAAACCATGCATGTATATTCATTTAAAAACAAAATGTCCACTCACAGTGCTCGGCTATGCTTGCCGACGACCCGAGGCTTCCTCCAATGATCCTCCTCACGTCCTGTACAATAATTAACCTTAATTCTCATTCAACAATAAAACTTCAATAAATAATTCCAAAAAATTAAGGGTATAAAATCAATCCTCTTCTTTGCCCATTTTCTCCATCCTTAATCCATTATAACTCACGATTCACCAACATCACCTATAACAAAAAATTAACCTTAAACACTTTTTTAAAACCGGTCAACCTAACTACCAATATTCCATTCTAATCACCGCCAAAATCCTTAACCATTGAAAAATCCTCAACATTAACAAAACTCCTCAAAAAATTCCAAACTATACTTCATTAGACTCCTCTCCTTAATACCATCTTAAAAATATGAAAAAATCAGCCCGTAAGGGGCGGCTCCGCCGGCAGCCGTTTTCCAGCGAGCTCCAATACTTCTCAAATTTTAACAGCATAATCCTCTCATCATACCCAACAACTTCCATAACTATCACTTAGTCCAATTCTAAGGCTAACTAGGGTAATCGAACCAAAACATCCATAAATCCCTAAAACTTTCAATTATACAAATTACCCTAACGAGATCGAATTAGACCGATTCCTTTTAAGAGAATACTCACCTTGACGAGGGCTACAAGTTGAGCCAAGAATCTCGGCCTATGGTGGCCGGAGGACGGAGCTCCGGCGAATGGAAATTCGGCGATTCCGGCGGGTTTTCTTCTCTCCGGCGGCACTACCGGCTCGGACACTAGGCTGGGGAGAGAGAGGAGGTGGCGGGGGTCTGAACCGGGCTGGAGCGGTGGCTGGTGGCTGGCCGGACGGCGGCAGCTGGCGGCCAAGCTTTCTGACGATAAAGGCTCGGGAGCTCGGGAGGAAGAGAAAGAAAAAGAAAAGAAAAGAAGAGAAGGGAATGGGCTCGGCTGTTCCCTCCCCTACCCGGTCCATTAATTACACCAACAACAATAAATCCACTTCAAATTTTATCCTTTTTGTCCATTCAAAAACTTTACCATTTAATTCATAACTTTATCATGCTAACTCTGATTTTAACGCGTAGCATGTTTACAAACTCGTAACCACATCCTCTACAACTTTTATGAAGAAAGTTTTCCCATATTCCAAATGGAAGAAAAAGTCAACTTTAAAGTCCTTAACAGTAAACAGTTCATTAATACGGTAAAAGAATAAAATAATACCAAATTTAATAACCGTAAAAATAACTTAAGGACTGGGGTGTGACAGTCCGTTATTAGTTTTATGATCGTTGGTAATCTCAGGATCTTAGCACCGAAATTCATGCCCAACGATCTAACTTCTAATACGGATAAATGAAGAAGAGAGGCCCAAAAGTCAAGCCCAAACCTTTTAAGATCCATTTTAACATAAGATTCTTAATTCCAGCCACACAATAAAATACCACAGAGGTACATTTTCTCAGCAACACAACTGAAACACGCAAAAGCAGTCCCATCAGTAGATTTCACGTATGAAATATGCAATCTTGTTCCACTTTCACATGTTTCAAAGTCTATTCTACAATTTCAGCTTTAGACACAATTTGACAAAGCAAAAGGCAATACAAAACCAAATATATGCTTTTAACCAGACCATACCTAGCAATAAAAACATTGAACCTCTAGCTTATAAATAGTTGTTGTTATAAACCATAGAGAAACCAGAAGGAAGGAGGCTAGCAAGCTTTCTAGTACTCCTCTTCTGCCATGTTACATCCCTCCCACCATACTTCTCAAGCTTATCCAATCCCATATCCAAATCCAACCACGAAAACATATATGCAAACCAAGTAGCAAACTCAAGCATTTAACCAGTTTCTATCCCAAAAACCTAACTCCTATCCCTTATATCTGACACATTTTTCTCATCTATGTTCTTGATCTTTAGATCACTGCCAGGATCTCTTCTTCTGCAACTCATGCTTTTCTAGCTCCCATGCCATACACATCTTGCCAAGGCCTTCTTTGAAAATGTCACGTAATCAATCCACTGCCATTAATTTACATGGAGTTGTCGGGAGAAACACAACAGTAAACTTCCTTGGATTCTTAGTCCTTCAAAGTTTGGGTCTAGTCTTCGCTAACTCAGACAAAAGGGATAGATTTTGGGCTCGGCCATGCTTGTCTCACTGTTGTATCACCCTTAATCAAAAGTGCCCTCCACAGGCGGAAACATAATTGGAAAACTAAATTATTGAACATTACGATAATACGATGTTTAACCATTTTGCATATCTAGTGATCTTCTCATTATGTCACCACTCAATCAAAGCAAATGATCAAAGTCGCAACTAAAATAGTATTCTTTATTATATCAGAGCCTACTCTAGATGTTTTTTTTTGTTTCGAGTAAAGCATAGCAATATCCTGGGAAATTATCAGAATAGTACGGATACATACATTCCCTTAATTACTAGCGTAAGGTAAGTTAGAGGAGTTAGTATACTAGTATTATTCAATTATACATCATCTCATTTATTTGCAAAAATAAATAAACCTAGTTACAAGGAAATAGTTATTGTTCAGAAAAAACAAACTAGAAAGCAACACAAAGCAACTCTTCAGATTTTCTCCTTGCCCGTTGCAGTTGGGCTAGGAGGTACAGTCAGGAATGCATAACAAGCTTCTTTCGCCTCAAGTACCTGCTGAGATTTAGGAGGATTCTTGTTTCTTGATCCATTGGGGCGTCCTCTCTTCTTCTTTTCCTTCTTTGTTCCAGTGTTTGCCTGCATCTGTTCCTTGTTGACGAGAAGCTTCAAAGAGGTTTAGAGACCTAGGTGTTAGTTTGCCTAAGAATTTTGGACTTTTTTGCTTCTTACCACAACCAGTTCCTTCCTTTATTGCCACCTGCAATAGCCCAGGCAAAAGGTTTTGCAACTTTCAAGGGGACCTTGTAGATGTGGCTTGTAAAGAGCGCTTGACAGCATGCTTCCCAACAACACCATTTTGGGAATTACTCTTCCCATTAGCAGCTGAGTCAATGTCACTACAATCTTCAATAATCACATGTTATGTTGCCTCATAGAGCAAGGCCAGAGTAGTATCTGCTAAGCCAATTCCCACACTTACTTCAGGATGGTGTTGAAGCTCTGTAACAATCCCAATTTGCTTCAAAGTTGCCGCATTCGAAATTGCAGTTATCACAATGTCAATGGTTTCATTCTCTTTTTCAGTGTTCTCACTAATAGTAGTGCCAGTTTTCTTCTTCAAAAGCACATACTTTTGAGGTTTGGGAACACTATTGGATGGTAGTAAAGGCTGAGTGCCTCCACCCGAGCTAGTTTCTCCCTGGAACTTGAAATTGGTGAGATTTTCCCCAAATTTTCGAGGTCTAAATCCATGAAGGGGTGTGACATTCTGCACCTACTTGTTTTTCTCCATTACAGCCAAGTTCGATTTTCCCAATAGAGAGCAAAAATTGTTTTCATGATAGATAAGCTTGCAAGGATCACATTTACCAACAAGTTTCTCATAAAAGAAAGACACCTCCTGTTCAATCTTAGCATTGAATTTGATCTACTTTTTCATACAAAAGGGTTGTCTAATATCATGAGTAATAAACACCCAAACTTTACCTTCATTTTCCAAAAGCTTATTATCATGATGGATGAACTTACCAGTTGCAAAACCAATGTCCTCAATCCATTTCGGTGTTTCAAATTCAAAGCGGATGTTCTCGATCTTGACCTAGAAATGCAGCATATTGAGATCAATGTTGTGGATCAGAGTAATTCCGTCATACTCCTACAAGATGACCTGTTCATGATGGTACCGCCACGGGCCTCCATGGAAGACTTTGTTTCGATCTTTTCGCATATCAAAAGACAAAATGAATCGAGCCTTGATCTGTCTCTTCAATCTTGAATCCTTTTGTTAACACCCACACTCGCTTGAAAAAGCTTCTCAAGTCATGGAGTTGAACTACCTCCTTGACTAGAGGCCGTGCTAGCAGATAAAAGGTTTGGGATTGGCAGCGATTGCGACTTTCTCCATGAGAGAGATCAAGGATATCGTTTCGAGCACGAGAAAAGTTGGAAGAGGAATTCCTAATTCTTACACGGATGAGACTGATCACACCTGATCAGTGAAAAATTCTAACACCAATCATTTACGAGTGAGTATTACACTTGACAAGCGGATGAGTTTTCTAGTTGGCTATGTGGTTAGATAGGTAAAAGATACTCGGGCTGAACTTTTAAATCCGGGGCTTTTGGCAAAGGATTTGGTAACGTCGTCTCATCGTCCACGCTCGAAAAATTTATTAATAGGGTAAAATAATTACATAAGGAAAGGAGAATTAAACCAATGTCACTTCTCCAAAAAACAAACAATATTGATACAAGATAACAAAATGAACAAACAACGGAAACACAAAAACTTTACAAGAACAAACAAGCACCAACTAGAGCTAAGAAGGCTAAAATAATATGAATTTGTAAGGAGTTGGTTTTCTCCAATCTCAGGCTGTTGTGTATTAGGTCGACCAAATATGTTGAATTTGGTGAGATACACGTTTGGCCGTATATCCTATCTTGATATATAATGTTGGGGGATCGACAATGAATCCAACCCGACAACGAAATTTAAATCCAACCCGATAATATTTTTTCTCTGAAATAACCTGATTCGTTTAGTTGTGTAAAATACATGCACATAGACGCCGACATTGAGTACATTTGGTCATTGTATGCATTATTGCTTTTCCAAAATAATCTCATACGTTTCTTATTTAGGTGCAAATGGAAATTAAACCCATACACACATTGATTATATTTTGTCATTGTATGCATGTTTCTTCTCTAGTATAACCTCGTACGTTACTTATTTAAATAAAAATAAAAATAGTAATTTTAAATACACACCTCTTACTAAATACACTACTTTTCAGTATTATACTAAATACATATCCCAAACTACCTAAAATACCCTCAATATCTAAAACTAATAACAATCTGTTATTTAATATAATTATTATATATTTACTATTTCACAACTCTCTTTACATGTTCTCTTTTATTTTTTTTAAAATTTTTTTGATCGGGTTAGAAATTTTTTCTTGATATTTTTCAATTTATAATCAAGAGTAATATTATTTTAGAACTCCAAATCTCCAATATGACATCAATTGGCTTGAATTTGAAGAAAAAAATAATATTGAACATACATAATTTGTTCAAAGTTAAGAAACTAGTAAAAGTATAATAGCATAAAAACTAGTTTTTAGTCTGCAAGATAAAAACTAAAGTTGATAAAAAAAACAAATGAATTGGTAAATAGTATATGTGACAGTAGTCGAAATTCAGGTGATGAATTTTGGAAAAGAAGTTTTTATTTCTTTTCTTTTGATGCGTAGTGATAATGGAGAAGAGTTAGATTTTAAGGAAGATGAAGTTTTTTTCTCTTTTTTTTCCTTTATAATTAATGGATATTTTTGTAATTAAACATATCTATAAAATCTTATGTGAAATATAAAATAGTAGAGTTGTGTGTATTAAGAGTTTAGAAGTGTGTATCTGTTTGACTGTTTCAAACTTTCAATCATCTAGGCTGCCTCCAGATCTTGCTTGAAGGTAAGACACATGGTGGTGGAAGGCATCTATGCATTCTATTATTTTCATTCAAGTTAGTGCCAAGCACAACACGCCAAACATTCATCTAACTGCAGGAAACAATAAAAACACATAGCATGATCAGTTATTACCTGGCCTTCCCAACCATTTGGAGCAGCAACTTCAGGAATTATACCACTCTTGTCACTAATGCTGGGCGTTAAGGCCCGAAAGCCCGAAAAAATCAACCAGAAAGCCCGACAAGGATCGATCGGGCCGGTCCTGAAAGTGATGATAACGGCTCGGTCCAAAGACGGGCCTGAATGCTTAATGATCGGTCCTGTTTAGGGTTCGGGTTCGGTCTCGGCCCGGAAGCCCATTCAGGCCCGAAATACCTTTTTTTTACGACGTGTCAGCTATCTATTGGTCCATATAATTAAAAAAAAAACTAAAACTGAAAAAACGCAGCTCAAATCTCTCAAAACTCAGACTTGAAGCCTCCAAGACCTAAACCGCTAAGCACCCCCCTCTTCTCTCAAAGCCTCAAACTCTCTTCTACCTCTTTTGCTGTTTCGAGTCTCATCGAGTGGAGACAGATGGCTTTTCAGCTTCTGGGTTTAAGTTTTCTCTCATTTCAGGTACAAATCCCAACTAGGTTTTCTGGCATTTGTATTTTGTATTCTGGGTTACTGGACTATTTTGATACTGTTGGGTTGTTAAAATTGGTAGATAGGTTGTTTAAGTATGGATTTGATTGATTTTGGTGGCCATTGGCCAATTTGTTGTTTCAGGGAAGCTGATTGGAATCAGGCATTTAATTTTCACGAACAATTTGGATTTCTTAACTTCATGCATTCAAAAGAATAAAGGTATAAAAGTATTTGTAGTTTATGTTGGCAATCAAATTATTTTTGTAAGCTTAAGCAGTCTGATTAGTGCTCATTGTTCATCAGTGTTCATTGTTCAATTGTTCATATCATTAGAATGGTGGAAGATGAATGGTGACAAGTATCCGGGTCTTGCTGCACTTGCGAAAGATGTGTTAGCCATCCAAGTGAGTACGGTCGCAGCCGAGTCTTCATTCAGCACTGGTAGAAGGGTGATTGATCCATTTCGGAGTTCTTTATCTCCCAAGACAGTGGAGGCCTTAATCTGCTACCAAAATTGGATTAGGTCTGAGAGTATCCACAACATCCAATATGTTCCAACTATTGAGGATATGGAGTTTTATGAATCTGTGGAGGAAGGTAAGCTCTTTTTTCTTTTCTTTTCTTAATTCATATATCTCTATTTACAGCAGATTAAAAAAAAGAGCATGTATTAACTAAACTCCATATTAGCTCTGATAGTAATGAGGTTCAGTTTTGTCTTACACAACCATTTACAAATTACAGCCTTAGCTGCTAGCGATGATTTCTTATTGCTTATTGGTATCCATGGTGCAGAACAAGAAAAGGAAGACGCTATTACTGGGACTATGGATCACCCGGAGCCTATTACCACCGGTTCATCTCATGCTTTTAAAGGGAAAGCAACTAAAGAGAGAAGGCAGCAAAAACAAAAAATAAGGCTAAAGAGAGAAGGCAAAAACAAAAAATAAAGCTTGTGTTGCATCCCCATCTCCAGGTAACCCTTGTTTTGATGTGATTCTGTTGTTCTTTCTATTTGAAAGCTTGGTGATCAGTTTTGTTTTTTTTGTTTTTGTTTTTTTTCTTTGGTGATCAGCTTGTAGATGACTTCTTGTGTATGGAATAGAAATGTCAAATAGCAGAGTTGAATGATTGGTGTTTTGTGAATTGGTAACATGAGTTAAAATTGATATGATAATTATTCAGTAAAAGGATGTGGAATTGAAAAATTTATTTTGAGAGATTGTAGTAGGGTTTGAACCAATGCATTAGTTTTTCTTGTGTATGAAGAGTCATTTTCAGTCCAATATACTGTGCTTTTGGTTACGAAAGTTTGATTTTCGGTGACAACCTAGGACTATGGTTGGTTCAGCTTTGTTACTTGTGATTGATATCTTTGTGTAACTGTGCTTCAAGTTTGTAATTTCCTTTTCACATTTGAAATTATGCAGGAATTCTAAGGGATATGACTTGGCAAAATGGTTTAACTCCAAATTTACACATATATCTCCAGTCTGGTATGATCTGAAGAGGTATACTTCCAGTTTTCTTTGTCTTATGAAGTGAGATGAGTAGTTGGTCTTTTTCCTAAACAATAAAAGTAAGTATTAAATTCCTTCCGTTTCATTACCAGTCAAGGGGCCAGCTTAATTCTGAAAGGCAGACATAATGCTGATATTGGGTACGGTGGATCTCAGACCTTAGAAGGGCAGGAGACGCATGAGAAGGGTGTCAACTGATGTAGAATGAAGAGATTTTGAGTCAAGTAGATGTCATTGTATGATGATTTTGGTTGATCCATTTAGTTTCCTTGATTTGTAATGTTGATCTGCAATGTTGATGTATTATTTTTGGATATCTAGAGTTGAAATGGTGTAAACTGCAAGAATCATGTTTGGGCCCGAAATAATACCCGAAAGCCCGAAAAAAAAAATTTGGACCGGGCTTAAAAACTGAAAAAGCACAACCCGACCCGACTTGACCCGACCCGATTTTTTCGGGTTTCGGATCGGGTTTTCTGAAAACCCGAACCGGCCCGACCCGAGCCCAGCCCTACTTGTCATCAATGAAACTTCACTTCTCTGGGAGGGTACTAAGCAAAGCACCCCATTCTTTTGGAAATCTTGCTCACCATGTATAATTACCAAGCCTTCCAGGCTCCTCTTGTACACAAAATTAGTCTTTTGTGTTGCTTTTTATTTTCGGTTCTTTGTTTCTTTTCCCTCATTTGTTAATGAAATTTTCATTATTGACCTAAAAAAAGAGTAGGAATTTTAAAAACGCATGAATGATGAGTATAAATCAGCTCTAACCTTTACATTTTAGGTTTAAACTTTCACAATCGTAAACAATAATAAGAGTAATTAGGTATGATTGCAATTTATATTTCGGTCGATAAATATTATTCTAATGATAAAGAAGTATTGTACAATGAATTGTTTGAAAATTGAACCGTGGACGGACAATGTATAATAATAAAAACAAAAGGGAAGGACTATCTTATTCATTAACAATGATCCATGCCATTTTATTATGATGGCACCGGTTGTAATTGGTGGCCAGGTTGCTAACATTGAGTTAGCCAATCATTTTCTATTCGCATTAAAATAAACGAAGTATTTTTACGTAAGTAGGATAGAGGGGACAAATTACATCTTGGTTGGATAAATTGTTGAATCTTGGAGATCATTCTAGGGAACCACTCTGGCAGTCTGGCGCCATTAGCTTTTAACCTATTTGTACATCTGAAATAAACAAGACTAATGACAAGTGTTGAGCAGCACACCCTGTGTTTCCAGCCCCCTTATCTCATTGTGAGGGTTGTTTTTGATTTGGAAGATTTTTGGGAAGGGACCTAGGTTTCAAAGATGGTGTGTTGGGTTTCAAATTCAAATGTGTTTTGGGTTTAAAAGATGAGCAGTTCAATTCTCACGTTTTTTACCGATTCGTCGCTAACTTAAGTCGTTAGGCTTGAGTTTCAGGCCCAAGACCGAAACTTCTTAACAACATTAAACCGGCGGACGAGCGTTACGTGCCTCTGTAACCATCCACACCATACCCACTTCTACAAGCCCTAATGATGCGTGTATGCTGCTTTGGCCCACATGAATGCATGACTATGTTCACTTGGGTTAAATCAAGAATTTAACATAAGATTGTATGAAATTATTGTGTGACGAAATATTAATAGATCGTATGATTTTTTGGGTATCAACACTCATATAGTTTATATATAATAAAAAAGAAAGTTAAATGAAAGACTAATGCGCGGTAAACTACATTTTCACATACCACTTGAAATTCATGTTAGATGGTAACTGATATGAACAACAATGTTCATGAAATTCTCTAGTAACAACATTGTGAAGGCATCCTATATATGTGCTTAATGAAAAGTCGTAATTAACTTTTTCAAGTTTCCTCATTTAAGATTTAAGAATCAGAGTTGTGACAGTACATACCTATAAGTCACAAATATGTGACAACTACAAAAATTATACTAAAGTTTTGTTTGTAAAACCTTAAAGCTTTTAGTGGAACTGTCGCGGTGACGGAGCTAAAGATTATAAATAAGTATGTTGCATGAACTCATTTAAACCAAGTTACAAAATAAAAAATAAAAACATATACAAGTCCAAACTTGGAGGTGCCATGGCCCCTTTTGGCCTTTGAGTAGTTTCGCGGTTTCGCCGCCATGTAGCCTTTAGATATAGCCCAAATTAGATTAACACGTTTTCAAAATGTCGGAAGATGGTACCAGCACAAGAAATTCCGAAAACACTGATCCTTGGCTAAATAATTTTCAACGCGGCCGGAAAAGCGATCAACGCTTTTACTTGATCCCCCTTTCTAGAGGGCTCTTCTCTGCGCGTCCTCCTTGACTTTTGTTCTCAAAATCAAATTTCAAAAATTCAAAACTAGACCACAACCGTGGCATTTCCGTCATTTCCACGAACTCGGGGACACCTTAAGTCTTCAACACCCCAATAACAAAGACCAACTTGGCTACCTAGCTTCTCATCTAAGCAAAAAACCCGAACCAGCCCCCTTTCCTCTGTTTCTCTCCCAAATCCACCAAACCCTCTCAAAATCTGAAACCTCCATCACCACCTAGGGTTAGGGTTTCCAATCGAATCCGATGGGGCAGCAATCGTTGATCTACAGCTTCGTGGCGCGCGGGACCGTGATCCTCGCCGAATTCACGGAATTCACCGGCAACTTCACCAGCATAGCTGCTCAGTGCCTCCAGAAGCTTCCCGCCACTAACAACAAGTTCACCTACAACTGCGACGGCCACACCTTCAACTACCTCGTCGATAATGGCTTCAGTAATTCCTCTTCTCTCTCTTGTTGATCACCTTTCGCTACTGTCTTGGTCCGATCCAGGGTTCGTCGTGGTTTTTGATTCGGTTTTTTGCTTGATTTGAATTGTCAAAGTCGTTTTTGTGCTGAGTCGTGCTTATTTTTGGATGAACTTGTTTTCGATTGGCTTTCGTGTGAGATTTTGTGGCGGTGTAGCTGGAAATGGTTGAATTATTTTTAATTTTATAGGAAATTTTATGTTTGGTGTATTTTAATTGATTGATTGTGCAAGTATTGTGAGTTTACTAAATTTAGACTAAGTTTGCACAATTGGAATAAGTGAAATTAAAAGAAACTTGATAGCCGTTTGATGGAGTCTTTGACTTTAATCCTCATACCAGAAAGATATATTGAATCTAGGTACAGCTTATTAGTTTTCATGATCATCAGCCGGAGTTGGGGTTTGAATTTTCGATTTTCTTATTGCAGTTTGTGAAACTCATGTAAACCAATATTAGGTTCCTTTCAGATTGCTCGAAAATTTTCCTGCAGTCAAATGAGCATAGTTTCTATAATGTTTGTCAAAGCTAGTGATACTTGTGCATTTCAATGGCTTGGGGATCTTGACATCTTGTGCTGTTTGTTTTCTGTTTGATTATTAAGTACTTGAAGGTCCTACAATATTATATTTTTCGGTTGTTGCTTCCATATTAAAGTTTAAGAATTGCGCAAGGGTGAACTAGTGTTTTTCATGATCATAGACACTATATTAATTGAACTGAGGTTTACCTATAATCGTTTATATGATTATTGTAGTCGGTTGGAAATTATTGTTTCAGCATTTCATATGCAAACCAGAGATTTATCTCTTTCTTTTTTCCTTTTTGATTTATCTAACTAGCATTTATAGTGTTGTTCGTAGTTGTTTGTTTCCAAATTGGTCAGAAGCTTACGACCACTAATTATCATTTTAAAGAAGTTGATTGAGATGTAACAATAGAGCAGCAAGGATGGGGGTTAATCTAAAGTCTGAAGTACTAATCTGATGTATGTTTTGAACCATACTTTTATGAAGTGCAAATTTTAAAGAAAAGGACTACCAAAGTGTTACCAGTTGTAGAGCAGCGAGTACAGTAGTTATTGAATAATCTAATTTCTGAAGTACTGATCTGATATATGTTTTGAACCATACTTTTATGAAGTGCAAATTTTAAAGAAAAGGACTACCATAGTGTTACCAGTTATAGAGCAGCGAGTACAGTAGTTATTGAATAATCTAATTTCTGAAGTACTGATCTGATGTATGGTTTTGAACCATACTTTTATGAAGTTCAAATTTGAAAGAAAAGGACTACCTAAAGTTACCAGTTATAGACAGTTTCAGGTTATTTGCCACAAAAACCATAACACAATGTCATGTTGGGCAGTATAAGAATTTGATCACTGTAAATGTATGGTTAGCTAATAGGAACTCTTTATTGTTTTGCTTACCTCTTTGATCTTCATTACGTTTAATGTATATGAGAACTAACTTCAGCCTTTGAATGCCACAGCATACTGTGTAGTTGCAGTTGAGGCTCTTGGTCGACAAGTTCCTATTGCCTTCCTCGAGCGAATCAAGGAAGATTTTACCAATAGATATGGTGGAGGAAAAGCTGCGACCGCAGTTGCAAATAGTCTGAACAAGGAATTTGGGTAACTGTTGCTTTATTTTTTTTTTCATTTCTTGAATGGATTGTGCCTCACATTTGCTATAAAGTTTTCTAATGTTACAAATTGGTGATATAGGTCTAAGCTGAAGGAGCATATGCAATACTGTGTGGATCACCCCGAGGAGATCAGCAAACTTGCTAAAGTAAAAGCTCAGGTTTCAGAAGTGAAAGGAGTTATGATGGAAAATATTGAAAAGGTAAGCATTCAATATCTCTTTCCATAATTAGGTAACAACCTACCTAGAAGTTGGGATCAATCTGGTGTCATGTGTGTTTACATTTGATTGATGGTGTTCCTTTACAGGTTCTTGATCGTGGGGAAAAGATAGAACTTCTGGTGGACAAAACTGAGAACCTTCGCTCGCAGGTCAGAGAATGACATCTTTAGTTAATTTTGGCTGAATAGAGTTATTATTGAGAGTTATTTTATAGAAGAGTAATGATACAAAAAGACCAACGATTAGATAGTACACAGTTAGACTTCTCAAATGTGTATAATATATGGGTTCGTGCTATATATTAGATATCAATAGCCAATTTAATTACATATTATCAGCTTTACTTTTTCATTGGTAATGGTATTCGTAATCCTACTTCTATTATATGCTGTATTGCTTATTGTGGTGGTGTAATGCAGGCACAAGATTTCAGGCAGCAAGGAACCCAGATAAGGAGGAAGATGTGGTTCCAGAACATGAAGATCAAGCTGATAGTTTTGGGAATCTTAATCGCCTTGATTCTCATCATTGTCCTATCTGTTTGCAATGGATTCAAGTGCTGATGAATCCTTAGATGCTTTCAAGGAATTTGGTGGAGTTTCTACTGCTGTTATCTACAGTGCCGGTCTACGTATTATTATTTTTGGTTACATACTCCACCTTCTGGCATAATTCTCAGTTCAAAAGACGGCTTGTATATTTGTATCGGTGAATTCTTTTCTATATTAGTCTCATGGATGTGTGAATGGTTTTGATTCCCATTGTTCCATTGAACCTTGTGTTGTAGCAAAGAGAATGGCAAATCATTGTGATTGGTTTCAGATTTGTTATTCATGCATAGCAGTTGCATCATAGGAAGCATCTGTTGCATCTTTATTGCCACATCTTATAACCTGAAAACAGGTGCAAGTTATTTTCCAACTTGCATATGCGAACCAAAACCCCCTATATGCTGCTGCCCCGAACCAAAAAGTATTACTTTATCAACACCTAACCAACATTTCACGTATGCAAGTACGAACTTGTTCTTGCAATCTCACTGATCAAAATTGGCAACTTTTCCGTGTCAAAGAAAATCGTAGTGCTCATGTGCGACGTGTAGTCCTATATATTTTGACTTTCTTTGTGGCACTTACGTCCTGTACACCGGTTCCAAGTGATGTGCAGAGTATTTTCAGTATATGACATGTATATTTTTACGGGAACATCATGTGTAACATAACATCTTCAATACTCGACATTTATATTTTGTGGAAGTATCATAAAGTGTAGATATGTATAGATACAGGCCGTATGGAAGATGCTCTAATGCTTCCGCAGAATTAATTGCATTTGAACGACCAATTGAATTTGGATTAGGAAAGGACTTCAGTTATTCTCAAATGGTACATAATTCATGTCTTTTTCCCGTTTTGGATCCAAGAGATCCATTATTATTCAGATAATTATTTTCTAACTTTTGCTTGGAGTCAGTTTGTTTTTCGGAGATCCTTGTTTTTATCTATAAAAATACTCAAGATTTTGCAGAAACATTCTACGGATGGGAGGGAACCGCAAACATGAATAATTTAGAATCATCAGTAGCAACATGGAAACGTCTGCCGGAAGAACCGGTTGTATTCATTCTGGATAAACTGTTGGAATCTATTGACTATGTTCACTTCGCTGCTGTTTGCAAAGAATGGTATCGTCTAGCCAAAGACAACTATCCACCCATGCTCTTGCTTCCTCCTAGTGCTACTCCATTCCTTGGGCGCCCTCGTCTGTTCAGTTTTTCTCAACAGAGAACCTACAATAATTTTCGTTTACAAGTTCCTAGTCCAAGAGTGGGTAATATATTCTGTTGTGGCTGCGGCCATGGCTGGTTGGCCAAAGTCGATGTATATGATGATGGTCATAGACGCTCTGAGCTTGTGTGGCGTATAGAACTCGTCAACCCTTTTCGGCAAGCAACAACTACTCTTACCTTGCCTCCCTTAGCTTTCGAACGTGATTTTTTTTTCTCTAGCTAAGATCCCTAAAGCTCCGAAGGTTCTAGTATCTTCCGATCCAGCCTTGAATCCCGATAATCTTTGGGTTCTAGCATTCCTCACTGACGGTGACGAGCTTGTTTTCCATAAGATAGGACATAACATCTTCAGGAATATAAAAGCAACAAGAGGATCATCATGGTTTACCGATGCTATATTTTACAAAGGTCGTTTCTATGTGATTGATAACACGGATGGAACTATTCTAGTGTTCGATGTTGAAAAAGTCCAGTGGCGTGCACTTAAAATTGCTGGGTTCAGAAGTACTTATGCATATCGTGCATATTTGGTAGAATCAACCAAGGGATATCTATTGTGTGTTAAAAGATATGTGAAAAAGATAGGGCAATATAGGATGAATGCGGAGGTGACGGAGGGCTTTAGGGTTTACAAGTTGGAGTTGGGCAACAAGTGAACCAGGTAGTGACTCAGGTCGAGGTCACAAACATGGAAGACGAGACTTTGTTTATAGGTGACACTCCATCGGTATCTGTACTGGCTTCAAACTTTTGTGGATGTCGACCCAATTCGATTTACTTCACCGATGATTTGATAACTCATCCTATCGTTGGTATCGAAAATCTTCCGGGATATAAGCCGGAAGGAATTAAATACGATGTCGGCCTCTTTAGTTTAGCAGATAAAACTATTACGCGACGACATCAAGCGATGCATTTTGGTCCTCCGGTTGGATTACGACGCCCCCACCGTTTGATCCATTACCTGCTGCATCAAGCTCATTAGAGTTGACAAGAACAGTTAGCAAGGAAGACAAGAAAAAAAGAAGGCTTAAACATTGGCCTATTAGCTGTTTATCGACAAAAGAATAATAAGCCTGTGGCTCTGTTTAGGTTTACAATAAACATTAATTTTTTTTATAGTAAACTATATATTAGTTACTAACCAAATTTCAGTTTACAAATACATCCATTATACAATATCTTACACATCTAAGGACAAAAATTAACAAATAAGGACAAACTGTTATATTGTTGTCATGTGGCAATAACACATTTACAATTGTAACCTTCAAACTTAAAAAAGTCAATTATAACAGAAAATAAATCTGTTAGAATTTATAGACACATGTTCAGTCTTGTGCGCTGCTACTGCCTAATAGAAAGGTGCTACTGTTGGTTGGAGCGCTGCTACTGCCGGTTGGAGCGCTGCTATTGCCTAATAGAAAGGTGCTACTGCCGGTTGGAGCATTGCTACTATCGAGTAAAAAACTAGACTATAAAGGGAGTAACAATTTACAAACGAGCTGAATAATCTGCTACTGTCGATCAAGGTAATATCGACTGCTACTGCCGACTTATACTACCAATTTGTCTGCTACTGACGACTTCTACTACCAATTTGCCTGCTACTGCCTACGTTTGCTACTCATCCCACTCTGATACTGCCTGCTTCTGCTACCCAACCCACTGCTATTGCCTCAACCAGTCTCCTCCATTTTCAATGCATTACCTCAACCCAATCATATAGCTCCATTTTCAGTTCATTGTCTCTGTCTGACCTCAACCTCCCATTGCTACTCAGATGCTCAACCCAATCATACACCCAATCCTAAACCCCAAAAATTTAGTGACGTCAATTGAATTGAAATGCTTTGAACAAGAATCGACTTAACTTTTTTCTCGATTGTGTCAACTGCTCATGTTGTTGGCCTCGGATCAGGTGGCTTTAGTAGCAGAATGGATTTTGACGACTGTGGAGGACTGAGGAATATGTACAATGAGAGGATCGGGGTAGAGTTGTTGTCGTTGAGGCGGAGCCGTCGTCGTCGAGGCAGAGCCGCCTTTGCCGTCAAGGTAGATTCACCATCGTCGTCAAGGCAGATCCGCAGTCAACGTTGAGGAGCCACGCGTCGTCCATCATATATGGGTGTCGCCGTCGAGCGTCTTCCGCCGCTGTTGGTATGAGAGAGAGAGAGAGTAACAGAGAGAGAGAGAGCTTATGAAAACAAAATACAGAGAGAAAAGAAGAGATCTGTGTGGCAATGTGGAGAGAGAAGAAGATAAAAGATGAGGTTTGTAATTTTTGATTTAGAGTTGGGCATTTTAGTCATTTCAATCTACAACTCGGGTCAGGCCTGCTATTATTATTGTTGGGCTTGGGTTGATGTCTTAATCTGTATAAGAAATATTGAACGTGGGTTTTTTGTGTTTTTAAATTTGGTAAGTTCCTTGTATGTAATTTTCTCATTTTTTTAAGGGTGTGTTTTACTTTTGTTTCGGTTACACTTCATTATTGTAACGACTTTCTTTTAACCTTTTTTTTTTGTCGTCGGTTTACCTTAAGGTTTAGGGTGTAGAGATCCAAGTGATTAGGATTTAGGGTTAATGTCACCTTTGTCTCGTGCATGCAGGTCATGATACGTGGTTTTTCTCGTCCGAGGCACTACTGTCATGGTTAACGTACTCTGATCCTTTCTTTCCCCATCTTCGATCAGCACGTACTTGATTGAACTTATTTCAAAGCAACTTAAGAAATGGAAGCTTCAATTCTTCCTGATACATATATATTTGTTGTCATAGTGTTACTTGATTATAAGATATACATATTGATGTTATAGATTAAAAGGGTGTAATCGGTTGTGCATAAAACAACATTTCAAGCCCGTAAACCAGTAAGCATCCCATCATGGTTAAGACAACCGAGACCGCCCTAGGGTTCTCGTCCGAGAAAAGGATGGGCCGGGTCCGACCTCGGTGGCAGCCCTGGGCCGGGAACGGTCTTGGAAGGTATAAGAAAACTGGGAGTTTGAACTAACAACAAAGGGAGTTGTCCCACATCGGTTTTCAAGGAAGGAAGACCCACTCTTGGGCCATAAATATGGCCCAGCCACCAGCTTGTCAGGTATGATTAACTACCCTCATTAATTATATTCGGCAAAGATATTGACTTAAGCTTCAGAGGAGGAAAGACCGGAGGCCCCTGGTCACCCTTGTTATTGTAGGTCAGCGGGAGGATAACCAACCACCTATCAGATATGTCACCAGCTTCTGCAAACCCCATCTAGGATTGTGCAGAAACAAAGGGTGAGCACTTTGGTGGGCAAATAAAAGTGGTCAGTAAATTTGTATCATTATATCCAACTGTTAACTATATATCCTGCATGCATAATCGGTCAATCAATTTAGAATTAAGCCACACAATATCGAGGATCATATTAATCACCACAATTGTAAATCAATCTCGTCTAATCCTCCTAACAATGGGGAATCAAATCTCAATCAATCATTCAGTTGATGTAGGAAATTCGGATCCCAGTAATGGATATGACTTTTGACTGGCTCTCGTTAGCCGGCTAGGCCGTTTGTCTCAGCTAGTCGATTTATACGAGTACTGCTGGATGAACCATATCTATTTGAGAACCCACATAGAGCCCACCTATGTCGCAAAGCCACATCACCTGATTGTTCTATATTTTTATTTTTTTTCTTGTTTACAAAATTCAATTTATTTTTTTGCACTTTGTGTTTATCTTCTTCTTTAAAAAAAAACATTTCATTTTATCTTTTGAACCCTATTTCTTTTTTCTTCTTGTTGCGTCGTCTTCATCTTCATCGATCAACTACCGTTTTCTCCTCTCTCACAAATTAGTATATATATGGAAGCCAACACTAAAGTGAATTATGTTATTATAAGTACTTCAATTCCTCCGGTGATGGCAATTGGATCCAACATGAAAATGATGAAATCTGGATTCACTCGAGAGAATGAAGGATTTCTCATTGGAGAAATTATAGTCATATAGAATTTATAGATACAAAGATCAAAATGCTACCCAGCCGACCCAATATCAACACAATAAAAGCCTAAGTGTCATGTGATACTCTTAGCTGACTTTAGTTGATCAATTCAACATAGTTAGAAGATTCAGAGAGGAGGAGATGGTGATGAGGATGACACATATTTATTTATTTATTTTTTTTGAAAATTTGGAATGACTCCATTAGGCTTGAAGCCAATAATGACCGCGGAGCGATCAATGCCTGAATGATCCGAGGACCACTCATACACAAAGTTTAGAACTTACTACAAACTACAAATTGAAAACCAAACTTCCAAGAAAAAACTAATGTCCAAAACAAGTGGACCTTGCAAACTAGAAAGAAAATAAAGCAATGGAACCTTCCTCACCCCATCCATGGTCACTCTCTCAACAAATAGAGGCCTAGGACCCATTGGTGTACCTTTCTTCGTGAGTTTTGAGAGAGAGTCCATGTTAAGGTTTGGAGAGGGGTCTTTCCTAGCTGCACTAGGAAATCAGTCTTCCTCGGATTCAGGAGCATATGCCTTCTCCTCCACCGTTGGACCAGGAGCCATGGAGTCGGGATTCTCTATCAGATTTGGTTTCTTATTCTTACTGCCACAGGGATGACCCATTTTCTTTGGAGGTTTCCTAGTCCTCACAATGCTAAGGATACCATCTGCAGCAACTGAAAACCCTAACTCATTAGGGTTTAGGGGCATAGGAACCATCACCAGCGAATGTCCTGCTCTTATGCCGCCATCATCATCTTCCTCTTCTCTTCCTCTCAGAACACCAGTAATTTTCAAGGGAGAGGGGAAGTCATGTACCTCTCTAATGGACATCGATTTCTTTTCCTTTGTTAACACATCCCTAAATGTTATATACATATGTCTTTTTTTAAACAAATTATATAAGACTTTGTGAGTACAGAAAATTATCAAAAGAGACATTCATATCAAAAGTAAAGAAACCTAGTTGAAATAAAATATTCCACTAATTAAGAGTTTTCTTCTCCTCTACGAGAACAATGTATGTGAAGACACCAAACCCTAATCAGAAATAGCTAGCAACATTTATCATGAACAACTATAGTTTCAAGTAAAAACTGAAAACAACGTAATGAATTCCAGTGTATTTCTCAACCCCTAAATAATGAGGTATATATGACTTCTCTATGTTTGATTAAATTTGATATACTACAAAATTTAGATGTTAGAATTTGTTGTTTGATTAGATGGTAAAACCGATAAGAGAAGATGTTAACAAAGGGAAAGCCGTCGAGGAAGATCTTAAGAAGGTAAAACTCTTTAGAGAAAAATAAAAACCTTCGAGGAATATGTCAATGAGGTGACATTACGAGAATAGATGAAACCTTTTGCAAAAAATCTCATCAATGTGAATTTTTTTGATTTTGAATAATTAAATTGAGTAGCAGATATAGAAAAATATGTGTATTTAGTGAATGAGTTGTGTATTTTAAATGAGGGTATTGTAGGTAGTCTGTGTATGTGTATCTAATAAAATGTTACAACAATAAAGTTAATAGGTGATGTATTATATATGAGATGTGTATCTAGTAATTATGGATGTGTTAATAAAATTTCTCTTATGCAAAATAATAAAACGGACTTATGATTTAATTAAAGTTAGATTTTTTTTAAATTTTTCAATGATGTCCAATTTTTTTATAAATCTTTTTTTATAAAAAGAGAAAAGTTTGCCACATTAGGAAGCCCACCGCTCGTCCCCTTATTATTTTTAATTTAACCAAAGTTAGATGATTCTATTATTGTCGAGAAAAACAGTTAGATGATTCTAATACATTTTAATGATCTAGTCATATCAAATCAGATGATTCTATTACATTACATTATATAATGCCTAGTCAACTCTGTGACATATAAATATAAATCAACAAACTAGTTAGGTCGTACCATCAACTTAACTGTACGTACTATCCCGACCAGTCTCTCGCAATCTCCCTCTTCGACTTCCCCCTCATCATTTTTGCTCGCTTTGTTCTGTTCTTGGTTTCAACAATCTTATTATCTTAATTCTACAGGTCATGGAAGCTCAAACTCAGCATTTTACGAGACCGATGAGCGAGATCTGGAAAGGTGGTACATATATATTGTACACGAGGTCCAAGGAACTGGGGGAGGTTTACCTCTCTCTCTTATGGGTAAGAAGTTACCCATGATTTTTTTTTGTGATTTGTTAGTTTCTCTTTGTGGGTAAGAAGAATACGATTGGCATACAATGAAATAATGGATTACTTGTGGATTGAATTTTTCATATAAAATTCTGAATTTATGATTAATCTGGGTTCATGTTTGATCCTTGATATGTATTGCTATCTATTGATTACATTTTAGATTTCTTAATTTATATGATCTTTGATCATGTATATATGTACTTAATTCCCTTGTGTTAGTCTGAACCTAGAGGTATAAGAGTCGAGCTTTACAAGCTTATGGCATAGATGAATTAAAAGTTAAGTCTTGTAGCTTTAGTTTGGCTTCCGTAAACTAATCATGTGTTAATTATATATACAAGGAGATTACAGACCTTGAACTGAACATATATATATACAAGGAGATTACAGAGTTATGAAATTGGCCTTTATTGATCGGTTCTTATATATAGTTTATACATATATGCATATATACATTAGCAAAGGTTAACTTGTAGACTAAAATTGGCATGCAGCTATGGCTCGCAGACCCTTGGCAAGGACTAAAAAGCTTCTTCTAATGTTGGAAAATGTTAAAGATTTGCTTAATTTTGTTGTCATGATATACATTATCATGTATATCATTGCTGAGCGACATTATCGCAAGTACAGAATGAAATCAAAATCAGTTTATAATGCTTTTCTAAGAGTTGGAAATTTTCAACTCATGGTGTATGCAAGTGATGTTAGATGTATAAATGAACTCAGAATGGATAGGTATACATTTAACAAATTGTGCACCATGATCCGCGCATCTGGTAAGCTTCGAGATACCAAGAATGTTTCTGTTGATGAAATGGTTGCTATGTTTCTGAACATACTAGCACACCATGAAAAAAACAGAGTCATTCAAGACAAGTTTTTAAGATCAGGGGAAACTATTAGTAGATACTTTAATGCAGTTTTAGAGACAGTTTTATGCCTACAAGGACAACTACTAAAAACACCAGAACCAGTGGCTGAGAATTCAACAGATGAGAAATGGAAGTTCTTTAAGGTACATAAATATGAGCATTCTTATTAACTTAGACTTCAAGACAGAAAATTAATTTCTAAATGTGTTTTTCTTGTAGAATTGTCTTGGAGCATTAGATGGGACATACATTAGAGTACATATACCAGAAGTTGACAAGCCTAGGTATCGAACTAGGAAGAATGAAATTGCTACAAATGTCTTGGGTGTATGCTCTCAAGATATGCAATTTATTTATGTTTTACCGGGTTGGGAGGGTTCCGCTGCAAATTCGAGAGTGCTTCGTGATGCCATCAGTCGAAGACATGGTTTGAGAGTTCCTCATGGTGAGATGATGTGGAATAATGAGTTCACATTCTCAAGTTCTTAGGTTTTTACTTGTTCTATTTTTGGTTATAAAACTAATAATACTAATATGTATTCTATAGGATATTATTATCTTGTTGATGCTGGATATCCAAATGGGGAAGGATTTCTTGCCCCATATCGAGGACAAAGGTATCATTTGAACGATTGGAGACCAGGATACCAACCTATCTCAGCTGAAGAGTTTTTTAATATGAAGCACTCATCTGCTAGGAATGTGATAGAGAGGTGTTTTGGATTACTGAAGTTACGCTGGGCAATTCTAAGGAGCCCTTCGTTTTTTCCTATCAAGACTCAGTGTCGGATAATTATCGCTTGTTGCCTACTGCACAACCTTATAAGAAGAGAAATGGCAGTAGATCCAATAGAACATGAGTTGCCTGATCTGTATACTGAGGATGAGGATGACATGGACAATATTATAACTAGCATTGACTCTTCTGAAATTTGGAATAATTGGAGGAGAGACTTGGCAAAAACAATGTTTGATACGTGGACAGCAAGTAGGAACTGAAAATGACTATATCCTTTCTCTGTTATATATAAATCAGCAGTAGGAACTTAATGCGTTCCATTTTGCTTTTTTGTGTTGTGTCCTGATATGGAGTTGATCCTTTTGTATCAAACATTGAAAAGTTATGTTGTTAGTTGAATTGTAATGTATTATAATGAATTGGACAGCCGCTTCTTGTTGGCTGGTTTTTGCATGTTGATATTTTTATGAGAACTTAATTATTAATGAATCTTAAATCTCATAATATTGTGTTTATACCTACTGTACGTATTCATAGTTTTGTTAAATCATTGCCTATCATTATTTATATCATCACTTAACTTATTGCTGATCACTATGTATATGTATATAGGATGAACTCTACTGATTCCACTCGTAGAACTGGAAGGAAAAAATCAGATCAACACAACTGGACCCCTCGTGAAGATGTGGCTCTTGTTGAGGCCCGAACAGAATTATGTGTTGGTGGCTATTGGAAGGTCGACAATGGCTTTAGGTCAGGATACTTAGCTCAGCTTGAACATATTATAAAGCAAAAGTTACCGGATTGTGGGATTAAGGCAGATCCTCACATTGAGTCTCGTTTGAAGACATTGAAGAAACAAACACTTGCCATTCATGACATGCTTGCTAACTCAAGTGGCTTCTCTTGGAACCATGAAGAAAAAATGGTGGTGTGTGAAAAACAAGTGTTTGATGATTGGGTTAAGGTAAGTACTGCAAACTTTTTTTTTTTTCTGTACTGATGTAGAGTTTATTGAGTTTTTGGTAAGTAATTATTCAACCAAGCACATGAGTTAGTAACATGACATGACTTAAGGGAGCTCTCAGTCTTCACTCTTCAATGCAGTTCCATAAGATTACTTGCCTATCTCTCTACTAGTCTTTATACTTATGTATGTCCCAAACAACTTCATTATATATTTTTCGGTTTAACGTTTAGCAGCTGGGGTTTAGAATTTTAGTTGAGATAGTTGAGATATAAGTATGGAGAAAATATGATTATGTGAAATGATGCAATGAAGTATACGTGACTTCAGCTTACAAATGGGGGCTTTTGTTAATAAAGATACTACCAGAGCATTTATCAGTGTTGACAAAAAGCTGTACATATTCCAGCATTGCTCCCAAATTTGGATTATAGAATATGACCAGACCTACAAAGATTTTGGTAGCAGCCATACGTTTTAAGTAAGCAAAGGACCTTGGGGATTAGTTGGCTAGTGGTCTGATCTCATTGCTGATGTTAAATATTGATTTTGACATCAATTTGTTTGCCACATTGAACAGTAATACTGATCATCTTTTAAAAATTGTCCATAAATATATATATATATATATATATATATATATATATATATATAGTGTTTTCTTGATACCTTATGCCTATTATATGTGACAGGTCCATAAGGATGCAAAAGGGTTAAGGTTGAAACCATTCATTCACTATGATAGCCTGATTGAAGCCTTTGGCAGAGACCGTGCAAATGGATTAGGAGCTGAAGGACTAGCTGAAGCAAATGAAAATCTAAATAATGACAATGAGTATGTTGACATTAGTGAAAATGATTTGGATGATATCATGACTCCTTCACCTGTTGCTCCTTCAAACGTTACCCGCACTCCTGTAAACCCACCTTCGGCTCGAACTAGGAAGCGAGCACGAGATGCTTATTCTCAATGTTTGGGAGACATGGCTAGCACATTGCGCTCCTTTGTGGATGTGACTAAGGCTCACTTGGAGACAATGCAAGGAGTACTCATGAATGAGCATCTAACAACTGAAAGAAGAGGTAAAATTGTTGATGAGCTGATGAAGATTGAAGGTATAACTGATCAAGATGTCATAGATGCTGCTGCTGTAATTATTGGTGATGACTCTAAAATTGACCTACTTTTCAATCTACCAGACAACTTTAAACGTCGATGGCTTCATAGGATTCTTGGCCATTAGAGAGATGAATGCAGCTGGAGATTATCTCTGACTTGAGTTTCCTTTTGTTTTTGGTTATGGAACTCAAGCTGTGATCTATTTGAACTTTATATTATGGTATTAGTTGTTATTGGCCATTAGAGAGATGAATGCAGTTGGAGATTATGTCGACTTGAGTTTCCTTTTGTTTTTGGTTATGGAACTCAAGCTGTGCTCTATTTGAACTTTATATTATGATATTAGTTGTTAACTTGTTGTGTATTTTGAACTTCATGCTGGAGAGTCTATTTTGAACTTTATATGATGGTATTAGCTAGCAAAATCTATTATGAATTTCTTACTGAAGATTAATATAAGGCTATTATTCATGTGACTGATAATTAGCATACAAATTTCCTGTTATTTGAATCTTCTCTTTGATTTCTTCTCAGCTGTGTAAATGGCCGGTTCTTAACTGTGTATATATTGATGTTTTTTGAATTATGTCATGTTTGAAAATCATGGATTAATATTCAAATACAGGGGTATTATTGCACATTTGATGTACTTTTTCTTTCCTTTCCTATACCACCCAAACACTGGAAGGGAAATGACATGATGTAATGTCTTTACTTCCCTGTTTTACCAAACACAGGAATGGAAATTGAACAGGAAGTGTGACTTCCTTCAGGAAGGGAAGTTATAGGGGAAGTGAGTTCCCTTCCCACAACCAAACGAGGCCTAAGGCCTTGTTTGTTTGGCCGAATGGAAGAAGTTGGAAAGGAACTTCTTTCCCTTCCTTTGTTTGGTGACCATGAAACAAGGAACTATATTCCACACAAAGGGGAAAAAAGGCTGGAAGTATGTTCCATCAATTTTTCAGGGGATTGAACTTCCTTCCGTGTTTCCCAGCATTGATTACAAGAATTTATGACCATATTGTCCTTGTACGAATTCACTATTGCCCACTTTACCCATTAACCTCTCTCACTCTCTCAAATCTCAATACTCTCATAACCCTATCAACACTCTCAGAAACCTATCGCGCCTTATTTTGGCGCTTCTTCAGTTCTGAAACAAAAAAATTGCGCGCCTATTCCATCACCATAGCTCCCGCGTCCCACAGTTATATATCATAGGCTTAATCATCTTGAATCAAGCTCACTAAGAACTCACCTATTCTCACTGTTATTGCGCAACAGGCTTACAAAGGTATGTGGATAGAACTATCTATCAATTACCCATGATTCTTTTGTGATTGAAGCATGATTTGTTAGTTTCTCTTTATAGTCCATTGCATGTCTAAAGACGATGGCCTCGGCCCTCATGCTCTTCAACTAAACACACAGTACATCGGGAATTTCAAAACAGTAGTTTTTTTGGAAAAAACATTATTCTGGTGCTATTTCAACGCAGACAACCAAGTTCACGTATCATTTCATGCGTTTTGGGAGGAGAAGACCCACGGCTTCAAGAACGATGCTATCCTCAAGATTGCTTTTGTATTGCGAATCATTGAAAATACTCAAACCAACACTGATGAGCTCGTTCATAAATGGGAATTGGGAAGCATGGTGATGAAAAAGTGTAAAGGAATTAGTTACGGAGCCAGGACTCAAATGTCACATGGACTAATTGAAAAGGCGGAAGCGTTTTTTTTTTTTTAATTTTATTAAAAATGGGTACGTCTAAGGAATCAATGACGGAGCGAGGACTAAAATGTCATATGGGGCTAACTGAAAAGGCGGAAGCTTTGAAAACGGGTACGTCTAGAAGCTTTGAAATAGACTAATATATATATATATATATATATATATGTAATTATATAAAATAAAATAATATTACCATAGTTCTACGTTGCTATATGTTGCGACAATTGCGTAATTTTATTCCAAACTCTAAAATCCTTTAAATGATGTACAAATATTGTTATCCAACATTAATAAAGAAAGAGATAAATAAGTAGTGGTCAAACTTTTACGTTTTACCAAATCAAATAACAAAATCATTGAGACACAAACTCTTCTTTTAGTTTTTATCTCTTCTCTCTGTCCATCAAGTTTTCGTCTCTTTCACCAAACAGTAATTCATTTTCTTTCAACAGGTTCGTGAACTCTCTCTTCATCTTCTCTGACCGAAAACTTCTCTCTCTGCATGCAATCCTTTTCAGTCGAGATCTCAGGTTCAACCAATTGATTCTTCTATCCTAGCCTACTCCGTAATCTACACCCATCTCATATCCCATCTCAGATTTAGCCATTGTTTACGATCCCTTTCCTGTCCATGGTTCTCATATATATATATATATATATATATATATATATATATATATATATATATATATATATATATTCGTTATGGGATATGGTGTTTTTTTATGGGTTATACTCTCACCTGGGCTTCAGCTTAGTCTTGACTAGGCTGGCTTCGCCCCTGAAAGGAATTATGGTATGCAATTCCTACCCTACGCTAGCTAGTGTGTTAAAGAAAAGAGTGATAAGTAGAAATAAATGCGCTCAATTAGTATTTTTTTCATTTATGTTTTTATCTTAAATAATTCTAATTGTGATGTATTGGAAAATTGAGCATGATTTTATACAAGTCTAATAATTCAACTTTCCAATACATTCTAGTAAGTAGTAAATATGTTGTAACTTATGTTTTTATGCAAGATCCAAGTACATTTGGTGACAGTGCCTTTGGCGAAAAACCATGTATCCAACGTACCCTGATGTTCTCTAGGCATAACCTGCATGCACTTTAGACAAAGGTGACATTAACCCTTGCATCTCTAAGACTCTTGAATACAGAAAAATGTTCAAAGGGAGAACAAGTCAGGACCTACTACGTCATCAAAACATAAGTTACAACATCAAAACAAGATTAAAGATAGAGAGAAAAAAAAAGAATCTTTCCACAGAGAGGGGAAGAATATTAACAAAAAGTGAAAGACATGCGCATTAGCCATATAAGATTGTATTGTATCACAAATTAACAAGTGCCAACACAAAACAATACATGATGATTTTTTATTTGTTTTAGAAGAAATAACTTTATTGATAACGAATACATGATGATTTAAAAGGCAGAAGTAGAAAATAATGTACCAACATTATGGTCTTATATTTGAGCATATACATATAGGACAGAATATATATGGTTGAACTTTGTGGAAAGTTTTCTAACTGTAGAGCTGAAGAGCTTCATCTTTGTTCAATCCCTCCACCAAATACGGCTCTTCTATGCCATGTTTTGCAAGCAACTCTCGATCCATTGATGTAATGATGATCCTGCTACCATTTCCATACCAGTGCTTCTCTCCACCCAAGATTAGTATTTGGTCAGATTGATCCACATCATCGAGAATCCGAAGAACCTTTTTATTAAGTACACATTTCTCTATCAATTCCTTTCCCACAAAAACATCTGAAACTACTGGTATGGAACTTCCATTATTTAGTTGTTTCAGAAGCTGAGCTTGAAGAAAAACCAAGCTTTTGCTTTTGGAAACCTTTCTAATATCTCTAAGAAAGCTGCTTACTTCAAAATGATCAGAAAACTTATTATAGACCAAATCAGCAGTGGTCTTAATGCCTATCTCATCCGTCCCCCATATTCCTATGACCCGCATATCATTTGCGGCTGGATTCATAAGTAGATCTATTTTTCTTTGTTTACCATCGATCAAGTCCAACAAATTTCTGTGTAGAAGTAGAACCTGACCCTTGAAATGTACTATGAATTTTCCCCCACACCACATCAACAATTTCTTTGATAAGCGCAGTCTCAGACCTATAAGAAAAAGAAAAGAAAATCTCAATGTTAGTCATAAGTTTTTTTTTTTTTTTTTTGTCTTATCTTTTTCTTTTTTCTTGCTAGCCCCTATATTGATCTAGCTAGCTAAAAGTATAAAATGACTGAGTCGATCAAGAACTTGTATGTATCTAATAAAAATAGAACGAAATACAAATTCAAGTATTAATTGTTAAGCAAAATTTTGTGTACGTAGTACGTACGAGTTGTTCAGTCATGTTTACCTATAATCCGTTAAGTTCCAGCCAGCAAGATTACCCAACGTTTTCAATGCATCTCTCCACTGGCGCACGTTCTCTGCATCTTTTCCATACTTGTTTTCATGCCTGGTAAAATGCTCTGCAAAACTTCCCGTTTGATGACGTACATCACCAGGATCCACGCCATAGAAGATTGGCATGATTCTACCACTCTCTTTCATGCATCGAACAATCTGCCCAAGTTCAAGCAAGCACCAAGCTGAAGAAGCATAGTTTTCCGAAATAATGACAATCGAAAACCTTGACTGCTCAATAGCCAGCATGAGCTCTTCATCGATAGTAGTCCCTCTGATGAGCTTTGGATCATCCCTGAAAGCATTGAGAGCTCGCTCCTTCAATTCCTCAAAGAGATGATCCGTAAAACCCTTGCGAGTGTCTGCACCCCTAAAACTCAAGAACACATGATATTTCCGATGAGGTGCTGATGAGGTGGAGACCTTTTTGTTACTCAAAGCCATAAGATATCAAGTGGTTCAAAAACAGTTTTCTTTTTCCAGACACAATGGCTATAGCTAAGAGTAAGCAAGAATTGTGTACATGTACGTGGAGAATAGACGAATATATATAGTTTCTCAAATCCATCATCCAAGCTGATATTAATTAAATTAACATAATAGGAAAGATAGTAAATTGCATCTAAAGAGAGGAGAACGGAAGTGCTTGGTCTTTGGGGTGCTGCAAGTATATATAATAGATAGTAAGATAGAAAGAGATGCTTCTGAGACTAGGGAAAGAGATGGAACTAGTGGGAAAAACGCAATTTGCTACTAATAAAACGCTTTTTAATTAGTTTAACAAACTAAAAAGCCTAAAAATAAGATAGGTAAGTCGCATGGAAGGAGAAGATAGACGGAGAAGTGCGTACTTGGTGTTGCGTTTTGCAATATAATAGAGGAGACGCTCGACTTAAGGGACTTGGTCTAGGCGTGTTGCTAGTGGCGAAAGAGATGGAACTAGTGGGAAAACGATGCATGCAAATTGCGACGACGGACCAAGTCAGTCATCACCTAATTTCCATTTGCACAAGCCATAGCAGAAGAAGCATCATATCAATTGCCCCTTTAAATGTCGAAAAAAATTGCCCCTTTGAAATTAAGCTTCAACCAATTCGGAGAAAGATTCAAGAGCTAGCTAGGTTGCCATCATATCTCAGGTGGTGTAAGATCGCGTATGGCTTTTCCAACGGTGACCGATCATTCTTGAACGGCAAGCAAATTTTGTCTACTAATCACCAACGACGTACTAGTTTAATCACCTCATACCACATCTGCTTGAACCAATTAACGTACCAAGTACTAACTGTTTTCCGAGAGCCTATTCCCTGCACCAGTCGGACAGCTGCACCAGGACTCCTAAGAGCGCGTGCAAGCTAAACGACGTTAGCTGCGAATGACCTTTTTTCTCTTCCTTTCTCATCTCTCATCTCCCTTGATTACACAGTCATCTGCCCATCTCCCTCAAAACTGAAAACCACATCCAGATCTCTTTCCCTTTCTTCTTCGACCGCCAAATCCCCCTCTTTAAATCTGCCGCCCCATGCCTCCATTCTTTGACCACCTCCGTCTCCTCGACATCCAACGCTAACCATGACCAAATCCTCTCCACGTCATCTTCATCTCCCTCCATGGACAATTTCTTCGACCAACAAGTTTGATGGCGCTGGTCGTCGATAATTTGAGAGGGCGATGAGAGAGAAAACTAAATTCTCAGTTATTCTGATATTGTCGATATAGATCTTGTTTGATGGGTGTTTAGGGTGCCAAATCGAGTAGGAAAGGGTCGTGGCTTTGTTGTCGGGTTCATGTGGTGGTAATATATTGGACTCGGTTGCTGTGTTGGAATTAATTTAGCAGGTTAGTGTTGGGTCGTTGACAGAGGACAGAGAGGTGGTTGCTGAGCAAGAGAACCGATTAATGGGTCTGAATGAAATGGACACGGGGAAAATTTGGAGAAGTTGACCAGTAAAGCTATCGATGCTTTGATTGTTCTGGGGTTTGGGACCTTTGCTGTGTCTAAGCTGCTCACGATTGATCATGACTATAGGCATGTATGTTTTCTTATTTTAGATTCTGTTCTTGGTTTTTATATTTTGGATTTGATGCTCATACGCAAGTAAGCTGCAGAGATTTTTATTGGGTTTGTGTTTGCAGTAGTGAGCTTTGAAATGGGTAATGATGTTATCACTACAACACACATTGTAATTTCCGACAATGGAAATTGTCGGTAAAAGCCGTTTTCTCGTTGGAAATGCTGTTTCCAACGAAATATTTCTCGTCGGAAGGCGTCGCTAATACTCCCGTGGGAAATACTATATTTCCGACGAATCGTCGGAAATTCTTCCTTATTTCCGACGAAAATACCCGTCGGAAATTGGTCAGAACTTATTATTTATTTCATCCAAAAATAAGTCGTCGGTAACTCGTCGGGAATAGTTCTAATTTTGACGGGTTAGTTTCGACCATACATTTGTCGGAAAATAAATTTCCGACGACTTAGTTTCGACAAATCTCCTTGTCAAAAACCTTTTTCCCGACGAATTGTTCCCAATTGTAGTTGTTGTCGGTAATTTTTTTCCTACAATTTTTGACCACCAATGTCATCGAATAAATATTTTCTATAAATGTAATTACATTTGATTTTTTTTATTATCAAAAATTACATTTAATTTTAATTATTTTTCCCACCAATTCAATTTTAATTATTATAATTTTCTTGGATTCTGAAACATTGAGCAAAACATAGACTAAGAAGATTCATAAAAATCAAACTCAATTCAACTACATTGTTAATACATGTGGAAAAAGCATCAACTATAACATCCATAAGCAAGAACTGAATTTAGAGGTTATGTTGCTACATATTGATAGAATAAAGTTTCTCCAAGAACATTCTGTATTGCTAGCAACCAGAGATCAAGGTGCGCGTGCTTCGTAATCTCCATGAGCAGATTTTGAGATTGGTGCAATTGTAGGTGAGTTTGAGGAACCAAGCTGTAACACAAAAAATACGTTATAGCTTATACTTGAATAACATAACAAAACTAGACATGCATACGCCTAAGCATGTTAAAACCATTTCTATGGAACTATTAAAGTTCACAATTCATAATGTATCACAATAAATCATACACCCAGACCAATTAAGACAATTCAAACCATGAATTCTCTTCACACGACATAAAATTTAGCATTGATCATCAGACGGTCTCTGTAATTTTCATCAGCAAGTGCATATATAACAAAACTTGAAAAGTTGTTCAGACCTCATGTTAGAAATCACAAATCACCAGTCTACTTAATAAATAAATATCCTTATCATGCAGAAACCTTAAACTAAAACTCAAATGCTCTTTACTGAGCCAAACAACATCACTTATTCAAGATACATTTAAATGTTTATTTGCTGCAGAATAAGATCAGGACTGAATTTTTCTTATTCTTACAGAAGCAAGATACCCAAAGAAATTCCTTTTCTATCATGCAAACTGAAGACTTCCAATATATAGAAGATAAGTGAAATAATTCACTCCCACTGTTTCTCACTCTTAATCCTTTCTGATTGAACCATAAAATAAAAGAATCCATATAACAGTGACAAAATGATGAGGACAAGAAACACAAAGTTGCAGACTTTCAGAAGACTAAAATCACAATTATGAGAACCAATTTCCAGTTCAAAGAAAAGAACTTCAATAATAAAAACACATATAATCCTTCCCCCTGTTTTTATTATTTACTTATGCATATAGTATGACCCGTAAACAAGAACAAGTAACATATAGAGACTGAAGGTCAAGAAGTTCATTTTCAAAAGCATAGAAAAACATAGTCTGTGTTTGTCTTCTGTCAAGGTAAAAATCAGCAACCATTCAAAATGAAAATTTTGTAGAGAACCTGAAAGGGATAATACTTGAAATATTAGTACAAAAGAGCACTTAATGTGAGTGGATGCTCACAAAACCATATATCAAACGTGTGCTTCTGTAGGAAATATATATAACAGTTTTAACAACATTTAGGAATTATAATCACAAGCAGCCACATGTATCAAAGAAGCTGAAAATCAAAGTGAAATCACTAACAGAACAACAAAAACACAAGAAGACATTTATTCTCCAGAATGTGTATCACTGTTAACTTAATCGGTAATCTGTAATTTCAATACCAAGCAACACCTTCGATAATCTGAAGTTCTTCTGGTTTTACTTTTCTGAAAACTCAAGTGTTTATAGTAAAACCAATTATCCTGCAAATCGATTCATACAAGTGGGAGACATACAAAATCATATACCATTCATACATCAATTGCAGACACAGAAACATCATTCAATTGAAGAGGCTCAATGAAAATACCTAAACCTATGGAGGATTAAAACAAAAGCAAATTATACTTCAAGGTAGCAATCATGAGATGAAGACCTGTGGTATGTTGATTGGGTTCGAGCTGATCTGGAACGACGACAGATCTGCAAAGACAAATCAAGAGGACTAGAGCCGATGGATTGTTAATTGTATAGACATCGAGACGGTGATAGTGGTTCGAGTTACCTTGGGAGTTTGGTTGAGGCAAACCCTTGGGCAGTCATGGATGGGAGGTTCAGAGCTAGTAGTCCGTGAGTTTCTCCATGAAAGAGACCTGAGAGAGAACCGTTTTCTGCCTTCAGCGCGCACTTATTCGTATAGCAGTACCGTGAGTTGAGGGGGCTCCAGAATTTTAGGGGCACTAGACATTTGAGGCCGCGGGAAGGAAAACTTTAGCGGGGAACTTGAATTTTCAGCCAAAATTGAGATGAAGTTCTGCAAAAAAGAAGAAGAATAAGGAAAAAAAAAATAGCTGAAAATATAAGGAAAAAATAGTTAAAAGCGTTTAATTAGAGTTAGAACATGTGGATCGAGATGAAAACGTTATCAAAAATAGTTGAATTTTTTTTCCGTAACCATATTTAATTATGCTGATCACATCAGACGGTCAAAACTTTATTTTGTGATTTTAGTCATCGGAACCTCAACATACCTACTGATGTGGTACGACTTGTTTAATATTCTATGCAAATATACATATTTATAAAACAATTGTATCTTGCAAATAGAGTTTTGAAAAATCGGCCGTAGGATGTGATACGTATAGTGAAATACGGATATAATAGAAAAATCACATATTTTCGATAACGTTTGGGCCTCGATCAAGGCGGTCAACCCTATTTACATGTAGTATCTCTTATGAGGAGCCCTATCGTTGGGAGGTAAACTTTTCCAAATTTTTACTTGGGATGCTACATCTCATCTACGTGAGAGTGTGTACGCGGAAGAATCGACAAAAATAAGTCAGAAGGGGGTAGGTGAGAACGTTTTCGTATGATAAGGGACGTTTATTTAGGGTTGACTGTGTGGATCGACACCTAAATCTTATCAAAAATTGGTGAATTTTGTTCCATAACCATATTTAACTATGCTGATCACATCAGACGGTCAAAATTTAATTTTGTGATTTTACTCATTGGTACCTCAACGTGCCTACTGATGTGGTATAACTTGTTTAATAGGTTCTATGCAAGTATACATCGTTGTGAAACAATTGTATCTTGCAAATAGAGTTTTGAAAAATCGGTCGTAAGATGTGATATGTATAGTGAAATATGGTTATGGTAGAAAAATCACATATTTTCAATAACGTTTGGGCCTCGATCAAGGCGGTCAACTCTATTTACATGTAGTCTCTTTTATGGGGAGCCCTATCGTCGGGAGGTAAACTTTTCCAAATTTTTACATGGGCTGCTACATCTCATCTACGTAAGAGTGTGTACACGGAAGAATCGACAAAAATAAGTCACAAGGGGGTAGGTGAGAACGTTTTCGTGTGATAAGAGACACTTATTTTGGGTTGACCGTGTGGATCGATACCCAAACCTTATCAAAAATTGGTGAATTTTTTTCCATAACCATATTTAACTATACTTATCACATCAGACGGTCAAAATTTAATTTTGTGATTTTAGTCATTGGTACCTCAACGTGCCTACTTTAGTAGGTTCTATGCAAGTGTACATCGTTGTGAAGTAACAGTATCTTGCAAATAGAGTTTTGAAAAATCGGCCGTATGATGTGATACGTATAGTGAAATACGGTTATGGTAGAAAAATCACATATTTTCGATAACGTTTGGGCCCTAATCAATGCGGTTGTAACATCTTGATTTTCAAAATTTCTTAAAATTGATTTTTTCTTCTTAGAAATAGAAAGTAGATGTCGTCATGAGTTCACCGTATTTTTCAGTGAATTTTTCGAGTTCCTGAACTATTATTTGCGATTTTTCAAAATTCGGATAAGAATTGCTGAGGTGACAAGCTCGGATTGGGTGAGAAAGTGACATGTGGCACATGGAGAGACCAGCTGACGCTGGCATCATCAGCTACAGCATTAGTCATTTGCCACATGGCAAGTGGTGGCCAAAGGTGGTGTGGTTTTGTCTTAAGTTGAAATGTGACATTTTCCACCAATGGAGAGATGACATGTGGCAAAGCAACCCTATAAAAATATAAATAAAAACCAGCCTTTCCTTTTCTTTCCTTTCCGTATCTGACTTTCTCTCTCTGTTCTCTCACATCAATTTTCTCTCTTTAGCTTTCTCTCTCTAGATTTATTACTAAATTTCGACGGATCATAACTTTTGATCCATAACTCTGATTTCGAATCCGTGAAGTTCTACGAACTCGTCTCAATGTTCTCTTTCTATCCTTGAGGTTTCGGTTAGATCCAACGGTGATTTCTAGATGGCTCGTTTTAGGAGGCTCGGTTTACGATCGATATTCATGGTGGAGATTCGTATTGACGAAGTTGAGTGGATTTGTGTGATATGTTTCAAATATTCTCATTTGTTATTAAAATAGTCGAAAAACATGATTTTGATCTTTTACGAAATATCTCTCTATTTTCAAGTGAAACATGTTATCAGACGGTTAAAATTTAATTTTGTGAATTTTAATCATTAGAACGCCAATGTGCCTACTAATATGGTATGATGTGATATGTATAATGAAATACAGCTTGAATCTGGTTATACTTTAGTAATATTGAATTACTCTTACTTTTTTAGATTCCCGACAACGTATGTGTGGTCAGAATTAAACCTTTTATTTTCCGACGACCTTACGATAAAACAAAATCTCGTTGGAATATGATCATTTTTTTCCGACCACATTGGACTTCGTCGGAAAAATAACTAGCGGGAACTTTTGCCGCCAAATTATAATCATTTCCGACGACATTTTCTGACAGATTGATTTTCGTCAGAAATAATTTTCACCAAAAAATTGTATTGTTGACCATTTCCGACGACTCGTCGAAAATTGTGTTATTTCCAACCAATAATTTGTTTGGTTGGGAAATGTTCGTCGCAAAAAAGGATATGTGTTGTAGTGTATGAAATTGTACTTGGTTTAAGCCTGTCTGGAGTTGTTTAGGTTGGATGACTGTTAGTATAATGGCTGTGCTGAGGAATGTCTTAATTTGTTCATGATTGGTTTCAAGTTCTAAGTTGTCTTGCTGAACTTAGTTGATCTTGAATCCGTTGTTGATTTTAAAATACCGTTAAAGTATCTGTGGGGTTCAGAACTTAATGGTGAGAGCTGAATTAATATCCAGTTTTTTCATGATAAAAGCATTTAGGCCCGATAAAAGCGGTCAACCTCTAATTATGCTTAGGCGCTCTTAAGGGGAGCCTAACTACCGGAGGGTCAATTTAACAAAAAAAATCATGAGATCATAAATCTCATATATATGAGCTTCTTGTTTGAAAATGGGGAAAAATATGATATCACATGATGTCGGTTAACCGCGTTTCGTGTGAAAAACGAGATATATTTAAAGTTAACCGATTCGATGGGGGGCGTAACAAATCCGAAACATGGTGGATTTTTTTCAGTAAACCTATTTATTTACCAAGCCTACATCAGACGGTGAAATTTTTATTTTCAAGTAATTATGACCGTGCCTACTAAAACAGTATAACTTGTTTAGTATGTTATATTCAAGTGTATATCATTGTGAATCAACTATACAGACAAAACAAAATTTTCGAAAATCTTGTGAAATAGGATGTGATCAAAATAGTGAAATATGGCTAAACATGAAAAATCACAAACATCCGGTGACGTTTAGGCTCCGATAAAAGCAGTCAACCATAATTACGCTTAGGCGTTCCTAAGGGGAGCCTAACCACCGAAGAGTCAATTTAACAAAAAAAAATTCATGGGATCCTAAATCTCATATATACGAGCTTCTTGTTCGAAAACAGGGAAAAATAGGATCTCGCACGATGTCGGTCAACTGCGTTTCGTGTAAAAAAGAGGTATATTTAAGGTTATTGACTGATTCGATCGGGGCGTAAATAATCCGAAACGGGGAGAAATTTTTTCAGTAGACCTATTTAATTACCATGCCTACATCAAACGGTAGAATTTTTATTTTCACCTAATTATGACATCGAATCGCAGCGTGACTACTAAAACAGTATAATTTATTTACTAGGTTATATTCAAGTGTATATCATTGTGAACCAACTATACAGACAAAACAAAATTTTTGAAAATCTTGTGAAATACGGCTGAGGATGAAAAATCACAAACTTTCTGGTCACGTATAGATCTCGATAAAAGCGGTCAACCTTAATTACGCATAGAAACTCCTAAGGGGAGCCTAACCACCGGAGGGTCAATTTTTTTAAAAAAAAATCAGGGGATCCTAAATCTTATATATATGAAATTCTTGTTCGAAAATGTGAAAAAATAGGATCTCGCACGATGTCGGTCAACCGTGTTTCGTGTAAAAAACGAGGTATATTTAAGGTTGACCAATTCGATGGGGGCGTAAATAATCCGAAACGGGGTGAATTTTTTCAGTAGACCTATTTAATTACCATGCCTACATCAGACGGTAGAATTTTTATTTTCACGTAATTATGACCTTGGATCGCAGCGTGACTACTAAAACAGTATAATTTGTTTAGTATGTTATATTCAAGTGTATATCATTGTGAACCAACGTACTATACAGACAATACAAAATTTTCGAAAATCTTGTGAAATAGGATGTTATCAAAATAGTGAATACGGTTGGGAATGAAAAATCCCAAACTTTCCGGTAACATTTAGGTCTCGATAAAAACAGTCAACCTTAATTATGCATAGGAGCTCCTAAGGAGAGCCTAACTACTGGAGGGTCAATTTAACAAAAAATATCATGGGATCCTAAATCTCATATATATGAGCTTCTTTTTCGAAAACGTGAAAAAATAGAATCTCACACGATGTCGGTCAACCGCGTTTTGTGTAAAAAACGAGATATATTTAAGGTTGACCGATCCGATGGGGGACGTAAAAAATCCGAAACGGGGTGAATTTTTATGAGTAGACCTATTTAATTACCATGTCTACATCAGACGGTAGAATTTTTATTTTAATGTAAATATGACATCCGATCGCAGCGTGACTACTAAAACGGTATAACTTGTTTAGTAGGTTATATTCAAATGTATATCATTGTGATCCAACTATATAGACAAATCACAATTTTCGAAAATCTTGTGAAATAAAATGTGATCAAAATAGTGAAATAAGACTAGGGATGAAAAATCACAAACTTCCGATAATGTTTAGGTCTCGATAAAAGCGGTCAAACCTAATTACGGTTAGGAGCTCCTAAGGGGAGCCTAACCACCGGAGGGTCAATTTAAAAAAAAAAATCATGGGATCCTAAATCTCATATATATGAACTTCTTGTTCGAAAAAGAGAAAAAATAGAATCTCGCACGATGTCGGTTAACCGTGTTTCATGTAAAAAATGAGGTATATTTAAAGTTAACTGATTCGATGGAGGCATAACAAATCCGAAACAGGATGGATTTTTTTTTCTGTAGACCTATTTATTTACCTTACCTACATCAGACGGTGAAATTTTTATTTTCACGTAATTATAACCTCGGATCGCAGCGTGACTACTAAAACGGTATAACTTGTTTAGTAGGCTATATTCAAGTGTAATAGGATGAGATCCTAAATGTAATATATACGAGCTTTTTGTTCAAAAACAGAGAAAAATAGGATCTCGCACGATTTCGGTCAACCATGTTTCTTTTAAAAAACGAGGTATATTTAAGGTTGACCGATTCGATAGGGAGCGTATTAAATCCGAGCTTTTTTAAATTCTAAAAATCATAACAATTAAGAGACGCACTATCTACCCTTAAAAAATAATTTTTTTTATGTGTGATTCAACTCGTAAACTAATTTAATTATATAAATCAACGTGACATAACTAACCCTACTGATCCGTACCCTATTTGTCCTGCATGATCCCCTGCAATACACATACCCATCTTGTCAGGACCCACCCCGGATTTGATCCTGAAACCCGTGGTAAATCTTGCGGGGTCCACCTCAAAGGAAAATTTACCGAAAATTCGGCTAAACCTTCATTGAAAATAGACAACCCTTACCTGAAAATCCAACTTAACACTTCTAAACTAAACAACATAGTCAGCATTAGATCACTAGCTAGTTATCAGAGCATATCTAATAAGGAAAGAATAACCATAAATAAACATGAAGAGGAAGCAGCTTCTGACTATTAGACTAAGCCTCGACTTCATGTATGCTCGACCTCAAATTAACCTAGCCTGCAAACTGGGCATTTGAAAACAAAGGGCCTAGAGGAAAGTAATTTAAAACGTTAGAGTGAGTGGACAAAAATAAATAAATTCATTTAACAAAACGTAATTTTCACTACTTTCCCACATTTAAACTTTAAAACCTTGCTGCACGCAATTTTGATAAACATTTAACTTTGAATTAGGAGTCTCATAAATAAATAGACGAACCTGCCCCGCTGGTTACTCAAATACGGAACTGAGAAGATTAAAATAAGGGGAAAATTTATCACCATGTAAAAAGGAGCCTCCCAGGCTCGGGTCGGTGCCTCCCAGGATATAATAGCGTCCCACGCTAAGCGCTCAACCCTCATATGATGAGGACTGCTGGTATGACTATAATAACGTCTCATGCTAAGCGCTCTACTCACATATGATGAGGACTGCTAAATAATGGCTAGCTAGCAATAAATATATATATACCGATCGGTTGCCTCCCAGAGTACTAATAGCGTCCCACGCTAAGCGCTCAACTCTTATATGATGAGAACCGCTGATGAGACTATAATGGCGTCTCATGCTAAACGCTCTACTCACATATGATGAAGACCGCTATATAATGGCTAGCTAGCAATAATCCATATAATCGACCCTACATTAAGGTGACTAATAACATACGAAACACATAAATTCACTGATCTTTCCCAAGATCATACGAATGGTATGGTTCCCAACCGTACGTGAAAATCATCATAAGAAATTGTATTAAAACTAAATGACGTGTCTCACACATCAAAGTATTCTCAATTTATAAATAGATAAGCGAGATTTCATTATTTCATATAAATCATAAATAATAATAACTCCACTCGAAAATACTCGTTAAAATATTCTCCAAGTCAAAATCATTATATTATGATAGAGAACTATCGAAAATCTCATTTTCGGTAATCATTTATAAATTCCAAAATCATCCAAAAATAAAACCGATAATATTTAAATCCATTGAACTCAGTACAATTCCCAACTGTACCTGAAAATATTGCGTAATAAAATAAAACACTTGACACGTCCCACATGTCAAATAAAATACTCAAGAGAGTTCCCGAAAAATAAATGGAACTCATTACTCCAAGAAAATATTAAATTTCTAATATGCCTTTGAAAATTAAATAACTCTAGTGCATGCATGACATTCAAGACAAAGGTCCACTCACAGTGCTCGTCTATGCCTGCCGACAACCTGAGGCTTCCTCCAAATGATCCTCCTCACGTACTGAACAATAATTATTATTAATTCTCATTCAACAATAAACTTCAATAAATAATTCCATAAAATTAGTGGTCTAAAATCAATCTTCTTCCTTACCCATTTTCTCCATCCTTAATCCATTATAACTCAAGATTCACCACTATCACCGATAACCAAAAATTAACATTATACGCATTTTAAAACCGGTTATCCCAACTACTGATATTTCATTCTAATCACCGCCAAAATCCTTAACCATTGAAAAATCCCCAACATTATCAAAACTCCTCCAAAAATTCCAAACTATACTTCATTAAACTCCTCTCCTTAATACCATCTTAAAAAAACATGAAAAACAGCCCCTCAGGGGCGGCACCGCCGCCTGCTCCGCCGGCAGCCGTTCTCCGGCGACCTTCAATACTTCTCAAATTTTAACAGAATAATCCTCTCATCATACCCAACAACTTTCATAACTAGCACTTAGTCCAATTCTAAGGCTAACTAGGGTAATCGAATCAAAACATCTATAAATCCCTAGAATTTTCAATTATACAAACCACCCTAACAAAATCGAATTTAGCCGATTCCTTTTGAGGGATTACTCAACTAGATGAGGGCTACAAGTTGAGCCAAAAATATCGGCCTAAGGTGGCCGGAGGAGAGAACTCCGGCAAAAATGCAATCGGCGTCTCCGGCGAGCTTCCTTACGAACGGCGGAAATTACACGACAGGTCACCGGCCCAGGAAGAGAGAGGAGGTGGCGGGGGTCCGAACGAGACTGGTCCGGTGGTCGGTGGTGGCCGAACGGCGGCGGATGAAGGTGGTGAAGCTGGCGGGTCGGGGAAAGTTGGGCTGCTCCCCACCCGGTTCACAACTTAAACCCCAAAAATTATATCCACTAAAAATTTTACTCCTTTTTACCAACTCAAAATCTTCCCTTTTATTTGATAACTTTTTCATGCTAACTCTGATTTCAATGTATAGTATGTCTACGAATTCGTATTAATGTCCTCTACAACTTTCATGAAGAAAGTTTTCTCAGAATAATTTTTCTTACAAAAAGTCAACCCTACGGTCCTTAAGGGTAAATAGTTACTCATCACGGTAAAAGACTAAAGTAATACTAAAGGTAAATAACCGTAAAATAACTTAAGAACCGGGGTGTGACACATCTACCTTGGTTTTTTTGACTAAACACCTCTACAAGCTAGCTTCACCACTGCCAAACCTGTACCAATTAATTCTGTTTTTATTTATATATTTTTTTATATTTTTTTACGCATTATATGAACACGACGACCTTTTCATCAACATGGCACGACGATCAATTAAGACTTTTCTCTCAATGGCGGATCCAGGATTTAGAACCTGAGTGGTCTTGAAATTGTTTCTCTTCAAATCGATTACCTATCAATTTTTAGCCAACTACAATAGGTATCTAAAACTACCATTTAATTGATTATTAAACAAAAATAATAATCCTTTATAGTGAAAAATAGTAAAATAACAACTCGCAATAGTTATAAACACGCGCCTACAAAAAATACTTTTGAGCTTCGTAAGTATCGGGAGAATTCAGAAAAAAAACAAGTTGAGGAAATAAGATGTAAAAGTTAAGGAACTAAGAAAATAAGATGTAAAAAATGTAAAAGTAAAATAACGACTCGCAATAGTTATAAACACGTGCCTATAAAAAATACTTTTGAGCTTGGTATGTATCGGGAGAATTCAAAAAAAAAAACAAGTTAAGAAAATAAGATGTATAAGTTAAGGAAATAAGAAAAAAAGACGTAAAAATGTAACCTAAACCAATTCTGCTATGTGAATTTTTATGCATAACGAACACATTCTTCCATATCTATTAAATCGAACCAAAAGAACACATTATTAACCGGCCGTTCGTCCTTGTTAATAACCACCGTGCTCCTCCTCATCTCCTCCGCAGCCCACCGCTTCTATACATCTTCCCGGAGTTTCTCCCGTGATTTCCGCCTCGGGGATCCACTTTATATGAGAGTGAACAAATTCTCATCTACAAAGACACAACTCCCATGACTACTACTAGCCTAAACAAATTCAAAACAGTGCAGATCTGGGGTTGGTTCTTCTTGGTGAAATCAAACACGATGAGGCATCTTCAAAGCACGAAGAGGCAGGGGAGGGGTTTGTAATGTGGCTCTCGTCCATGAGAAGATGAGGATCGCTTCCACCGTCTTGGTGGATGAGAAAAGAAATGAAATGGGAGATGAATGGTGTGCGGCGCAGCCGGCGCTCGTCTAAGGAAAAAGGGTGCAAGAATGGTTGATGAGGCCAGTCTGTGGTTTTTTTTAAGAGAAGAGTAGAGGGAGGAGCTAAGAAAAAGGTGATGATTGATACATCCCATTTCTCCACTCTCACTCGCCCACCTAAAAGTCTCCAAACGGTCCTTATTAGAAAAATGGTCCACGTTTCAAATTGGACGGTTCTGATGCCTGATGCAGCTGTCCGACCGGTGTAGGGTTTCCCCGGTTACTTGTTGCCTGAAGCCTGAACTAGATAACAGCATATAACCATATGTGATTTCTACAGATATCCAATTTGTTTTTTTTTTTGGTTTTTGGTTTTTGGGGTGAAGAGCAAGCTTAGAGCTCCGTGTGCCCAGCTCTCATCCAAGTTCCAACATGAAAAAACAAATAGATTACGTACTTTGATTATTTATTATTTAGTGCTGCTTATAAAACTAATCCCAATTATATATATATATATATATATAGTTGTTATAAACTATAGAGGAAATTTTCTAAATGGTGCCACAAGTTAAGCTCATTCATCATTTTGACATCTCAATCTTGAAAATTATGATAATGATACCTCAATACTTAAACTCAATCCAACATTAGTTCCTTCCGTGATTGACACCGTTAAGTTGGACTTTATCCATAAGCAAAATTGTTTTTTCATGTTTTCCCAATATTTTCCCTCTACAAACATTTCCCTCCAGAATAATGTCATTTTTCCCATCAGTATCAAAATTTGTGAGCCATGTGTCGGCTGCATACAAAAATTAGAGCCATCTAGAAATTATAATACACCATTGGTTATTAATATTCATAATTAAAAATAGCTTTTGTAACACATCGACGAGAGAAAGAATCAACATTGATTGAAATATATTTTTTATCAAGTACAGAACTCACATTCAAAGATAACTAGGTAATAGGACTCACATTCATGAAACATATATACTTAATAGAACAATCAAAGATAACTAGGTAATATGACTCACATTCATAGTTGATATATTCATGTCGAGAAAATCTAATTCAATGACGAAATGACCACTATAACTGGAATTAACAGGCCAGACAAAGTCATCCAATGCGAACTGCGAAGCAGTCTTTCATGAACTGCAGTAGGAGCGCATTATTAGCAGAACATAACCATTACTATCGAATGCATCGGCTGCTATAAATGGTATATTTCAAAAATATTTTATGTGTTCAATATATACTTCTTGTGGAGTTGCCATTCTCCAGTGTTATCATTAGAGGCAGAACAGTGAACTTGCCATGCCAAATATTGAATGCATGTATTTACATGTGTTCATCAAATCATGAACAAGCCATAAAAACGATGAATGCAATCAATTTAAAGTGATTTTGCCATCGAAACCTCCTTATCCAGTATTGATTCCAATTCTCATGTAACTCAAATCCGAAACAAAACCACTAGACAAACCCAGTACACAAATTGAACCCCACGACAAAATAAACCCTTCTCTCATATGCCAACAAAACAAAGAATGAGATAGAGAGAAAACAGAACAAAACGTAGGAGAGGAATAAATGTCTATTTCATTCTTATTAATTAGACCTTTTTATATAGGAGTAATGCTTGCATTGTAAGAACGTAACTAATAAGTATTTAAGTGAACATCCACATACATTATAATATTTACATTCCACTCATTCTCATTAGTCTTCTCGCCGATAGGGGGAGAGAAACGACTACTGTCATTTGAATAACTACGTGAATTTGAGTGAAATGTTTCCAGCAGGTCTAAAGTTTTAAACTCTTGAAAATGGAAAATTATGCAGGTCATATAATGCTCTATGATATATTACAAGTAAAAAATCCACATTCGCTAGATAATGTTTGTCCAAGAAGTGACAACATTTGCCCCAGAAGTAGCAAATGGATACTCAATATCAATAAGCTCATAGTAGCTAATGCATGCATATAAGAATGTATGAGATCTATGAATGATGATCATCTATGACAAATTTACATATGGTAGCTACCAAACACTATTAAGGACTGAATGATGCAATAACACGTTTCATGAAAGATAAGTACCACAACAAATAGGTTGTAAAAAAAAATAATTACTAGACCTGAATTGATCAATAGTCATAAAATTCCAAACAAAAAATAGAGGTTATCAATAGTCATAAAACTCCAAACTACTACGTATTACGGAAACATCCATCGATCCAGGCTATGTAATGAAACTAATAAAATGTAATTAATATACATACAATTCAAAAATTAAGAATGATGCTGTTACGGGCTGTTTAATAGGCAAAACCGCAAAATGAAACCGATGCATTTCCAAATTATTAATAGCTGAAATTTCGTATATATAAATGCTTGTAAATGATGCACATAATTGTGAACAATGGCCTTTGATTGCTAGATTAATGACCTGAAAAGTATTTATGTGCACATATTGGGAATTAAAGTAACCTTATTCACTCGTATAATAACCTTAATTTAAGGCACTTATATCAATCACAATAATTCGGTGTCTAGAATACCATTATAATAGATTTAATATTAACCGGTGTTAAGAACTACCCCATTGATCATGTATTTAACATTTCATTTTGGCCACAAAAACATTGTCAACTTGGGTTAAGTGACATCTACTGATAGCGCAGATTTCCCAAGAGACTGATTTATATAATTAATTTTAAAATTATTGTCATTCAGAGAGGACTTTGTAAAGTGTCACTAAATGTTAGGGCAGACGTCAAATGCGCCGAAAATGGTTATCATATCCACAACTATAACTATATCAAGATCCATATTAGAAGACACAAATGCGTCCATTCATATTGTCCTCTTAGTAGAACAATGATTTTTTTTTTGGTGGGGAAACCGATATATATCAACCAATGCTTGCCAAAACTCAAGCAGATCTTTCACCGTTAGATACTTGTCTTTTAGACTCTTTGTCAAGGCCACATCGATCATCATGGATTCAATTATGTTGTTTAGAACTTCATGTTCATAAGAAAGAAATATCAATATCAAAACTTCAGGTTCGAATCTTGTGAACAGTGGATCACATGTACAGGTATAAAACTTCATGTTTATGCAAACAATTAGAATTGCAAGTCTAATGTAATATTTGAACTTCAGGTTCATAATCTCGAAAATTTCAGTTTCGAGTATTATTAGCGAAACTTTTAGCTCATTAATATAAGAAATTGTTAACATAGAATTGAACAATATAAACAAAGTATATATGTAGACAAGATATAATCAAAATAGAAGTAAACTCATAAATCGTGAGTATGAATAATAAGCAATAAAAGTTGCACCAATATCTCATAGATCATCATGGAGTTCATGTAATGGAACAAGCGATAACGTGTAATAAATTAAAGAATGAGACAAAGAGAAAAGAGAAGAACAACATGTAAGAAGAGGAACAAGTGTCTATTTCATTTTCATTAGACCCATTTATATAGGAGTAATGTTTACATTGTAAGGACGTAACTAATGAGTATTTACGTGGACATCCTCATACATTATGATATTTACAATATGATAAGTGTCTATTAAAGAATGAGATAGAGAGAAAAGAGAAAAACAAAATGTAGGAAGAGAAAGAATTGTCTATTTCATTCTCATTAGACCCCTTGTTTCTGCATAATCCCGTACCTTATGCGGAAGCACAGTGGAACATAAACAATAGACAACACAAGGGCATATAGTGGTTCACCATGTCTCGGAGGACATATGGCTACTTCCACTTGGAATCAACTATCATGGCCAATAGGCCTTTGGTGTTACAAGAGCATCCCTCCATCTCGCCCGGGAGGAGCAGGGGAGGGAGAGGGAGCATCATCTATCTATCCATATGTGGTGGGAGTGAGTCCAAAAGTCTAGTCTCTGTCCCTATCTACACAGGGAGAGCCTTCCTTTTATAGATAAGGAATGTTTCCTTTTATTACATATTTCTGATGTGGGACTAACTAGGAATTTATCTTATCATGGTTCCTTTTTGTGGAGCCTGGAGGAGCACCTTCCCGATGTGGTACCGACGATCTTTCACCATGGCGAGGTAGCCTGGACGTCGGTCTACAAGTTTCATGACTGGTCTATGGGCGGGGAAGATAGTTTACTGACTACCGACTACACCCCTTTATATAAGAGTAATGTTTACATTGTAAGGACGTACATAATAAGTATTTAGGTGGACATCCACATATATTATGATATTTACAACTAGAGTAACTATTTCTCCAAATTAGAATCTACTACTGTCATGTACGTGCCTGATAAACTAGCTTTATACGTATCTCCCTTTCTCGGTCATGCACAAATTTTCTCTCCTATCCCTAAATTTGATTTTACAGAAAACTGATCGAGAAATGATCGATTTTCATCAGGGCGTGCAGCTAAGGCATCCATTAACAATTATAGCATTTTTAAGGATCCAAAAGCTAGCAAGCGTTTGGATTTGAATCCGATCAAAAGACGACTTGGTTCAATCATTCTCCTAACTATATTACTAACATATTTCAAATTCGTTTTACCCAAAAAAGAAAAGATAAAAAATGTGCGTCTATTACCACCCCACAAACTATTTTGTTTACCCCACATTCTCTTCACACCTCACTCATATAATTTTAATTGTAAGTCTATTTTATTCACCTGTTTACAATACCTAAAATATTATAAACCCTAAACTTTGTTCATCATACATTCTCTTCATATATTTTATCAATTTCAGATTTACTCAAGGTAAGTAAAATCACCAAGTGAACAAAAATTCACATGAAAATATAAATCCAAGTTAAAGAACAAGAAAAAACTCTAAAATTTAACAACTCGGTGGTATCAATCGATAATTCTAAGTTTTTGAATTTATCTATTTGTTGTTCATAAATACGGTACAATAGTTGTCAATGAGAATTTACATACAAAGTCGACATGAGAAATAATGAGTAAAGATAGACGAATCATTAACAAAGGAAAAAAAATTGTAATTTGTAACAACTTATTGTCCCTTGCTACAATTTTACATCAAGGTATTTTAGTATTTTAATAAATCAACAAAGTGTGGGGCGAGCAAAGTGGTTTGTGAGGTGACAATAGGCAACAAAAAACTACATGAGAAACGTTCCTCTTTTTTTTTTTTTTTTTTTTTTTTTTTTACTGTAATTTAGAACATGAGAAACGTTCCGATGGAAGGGTTAAAAAAAAAACTATAACATGTGGAACTGTTCCGTAGAAGTGTAAGATATCAGATTCATACTTCGATCTCCATGTTATCTATCAATCTGACCGTTCCAAACCAAGCAGCAACACAGAACACAACAGGACTTCTTATTTCTTCAACTGGCTCCAAACTTTCTTGGTCAACAATCTGCCAAGAAAATACACACAAGCAATAAGATTCAACTTCCCAAATATGTTGAAAAGGCAGTAAATATTCAAATAAACTATAAATGTGGGCGATATGCATTGTCTTATCTGCAATCAATCGGTTGAATTATAGGAGCATTTGTTCTGAACGAAATATTTGGTAAACCCCCTTTGTTGATTCCTCAATCCTCTCTTACCTGGAAAGATTGGATATTGGAAAGGGCTATTACTCTTTCTCCAGACTTACATGACATGTTTCTGATTCTTTGTGGAGTATTTGGAGAAGTCGAATTGATAAACTCTGAGAAATAACAAGACTCGTACTCAGATAGTAGAGACAGCTATGGCAATGTATGAGGAGTTTCTGCATGCCAACTCCTCAGCTAACAAACCTACTCCAGTGTGTCAAAAGCAAAAGAGCCTCCAACTGGTGAGTCTTTTAAACTCAATCAGATGGCTCTTTTCTTCCCTCAGTGAATCATGGTGGAGCTGGAGGTGTTCTCTGCAAATCAGGGTCATCTCATTGTGGGTTTTGCTCATAGATTGGAATTTGTCAGCTCTCATTTGCATTCAGAGTTGGAGGCCATGAGGTATGGCATTGATTTGCTTCAACCTATGGGGATCAGTAGGGTCATTATAGACAGCGATTGTTTGATGGCAGTAAAACCAGTAACTCTCTAGCTACGGATCTCTCTCCTATGGGCGCTACTATTTTCAGATAACAGAGATTTTGGTCTCGAGTTTGTTCAAAGACAAGCAAACATGGTAGCACATAGGCTAGCTGGTTATGGCTATGATTCATATGTCCATTTAGAGTGGGTTTTTCATGCTCAAGACTTCATACTGGATGCACTTATGTACGACTCGAATCGTACTCAGTAATCAAATTATTACTTTGGTCAAAAAAAAAATTAATAATTCAAAAGCAGTGAAACAAGGAATTTGGATCCGTGCTCACCTCAGCATAATCAACCTTTCCACCGGCTTCATTGATTGCTTGGATGACTGAATATGTTAATTCTTTACAACCAATATGACCCTTTTCGGCAGAGAATCTAGCACTTGATAGGGACTTGTTTATAGATAGTGCCTGCAGACAAATTCAAACATTTATACGGAAGAAAATGAAACAGGTACAGAGAAGCAAAACATTTGCGGATGTAAAAGACCCCTGTATAAGAAAAAATTTCCGCAAACTTGTCACTAGCCAGTCCCCACAAGCAAGCATTCACACTGAACAAGACAGGGTAAATGCAAAACTTACAAGTTCAGAAATCTGGTGTAAGAGATTACAAGTGAAGTCTGTTGCAATGTAGTTTTACAAGTAGCAGTATTGAATTGTGAGTTAGGGTTGTTGCCGTGAATTGGATTATACCTTGCAGTTGTTTCTTAATCTTGGTTCTTTGGTATGACTATCTTAAAGACATCAAGAGTTTCAGAATCAAAATTACACAGCCGAGGGGGACACTATATGCAATCCAATGAAGGGTTATTCCCCTTCTTGTGGTTGGGACTTCAGTATTTTCATTGTATGTATGAGAGATATCATAGAAAGGAAGTGACAGAGGATAGAGGGAGGAAGGGAGTCTAATTAAGTTGGAACATAGAGATGGATGGAAGTTTGTGTATTTCACTATTTCTATAAGCACAGGATCTAGATTCTTGTTTTTTTTATTTATGTTTGGTGTGCAGATGCATGATTATATTTCGCTTTTCTGAGATTGTCAAGACCGTTCTCCAACCTGTACATAGGTGGTGATTAAATGAGGATGCCATAGAGATCACAATGAAAAAAAAAAGTTGCCAAAGTTGTTGTGCCTGCACCCGATTTAATGTTTCAAGCCTTAAGGTCTTCCACATTGGGATTTCTTTTCTAGAGATCTATCTAGATCTATCTAGGTATCAATTCATTAACTTTCTTTTTAAACTGGTACATAATCTTCTGTAGAACTGAACTAGAATAATCAGCCAGCTTAACGAGCATGTATATACGGTACCTTTTGCCGTTCTTCAGGTGAGAGACGCACATTCCGTGAACTCATTGCTAGGCCATCATTTTCACGGACTACTTCAGAACCAATCACTCTAACACATAAATCAAGATCCCGAACCTGTACAAATTCAATGAGACAATTGAGACACAACTCGCATCATTTCATTTCATCACCAATTCAAAGTAACTAGTTGCATGTGAAAGAGACTAATTGAGATACAACTCCAAGCTGTACATAATTACAACCCACATAACTCATTTGACCAACAATTATGAATATACACAACAAATTAGGCACAATTAGTCAATCAATAAAGTGAAAAATAAACCAAAGACAGATTTTGTAACCCTTCCAAACTCTAAACAAAAACTCCAATTCATTAACCAGCAACAAACACTTCAATTATATTACAGCAAGCACCAGCTTATTATATCATACCCTCCCAATATAACTATACAAAACACAAAATATCCAAATTCACCAAACACAACAGCAATAGCAATAATTTTTCCTCTAAGAACATTTCATAATCGTATCATATATATGAACACTAAAGAACACTTACCATTTGCTGAATAATCCGCCATTGCTGATAATCCTTCTTCCCAAACAGAGCAACATCAGGCTCCACAATGTTAAACAACTTGGTGACAACAGTCGCAACCCCTCTGAAAAACACCGGCCTACTCTTCCCACACATACCCTTCTCCAATCTCTCAACTCTAACCCAAGTCTCATGCCCCAACCCCTTCTCCTCCACACAAGATACTGGTTTTGCCCCTTCACCATCACTCACCGACGTGCTCGTGTTGGTTCCGTAGTCATAGAGATTGTGAGGATTGAAAACAACATCAACGCCGCCAGGAACAGCCTTGAGCTTTTGGATATCGCCATGGAAGTCAGAAGGGTACATGGAGAGGTCTTCAGAGGGAGAGAACTGACCTGGGTTGACGTAGATGGAGACAACGATGATGTCAGAGTGGGTGTGGGCTTGTCTGATGAGGGAAAGGTGGCCTTCGTGGAGGTAGCCCATGGTGGGTACGAGGCCTATGGTTTTGCCTTGGGATCTCATAGACCTTGACCAGTTCCTCATCTGGTCCTTGTCTCTGATTATCTCTGGTTCTTTGGCTGCCATCGGGAACTGGGTTGTTTTGAAGTTGAAGACGTGGAGTGAAAGTATGGAACAGGATTGAGGTTGGTGATGAAATGGTGGTTTGGTTTGGTTTTATATAGGAGTCGAAAACGAGTTAACTAGACATGTGTGTGGCGGGTTGGTTGGGTAATTGCCCACACTTTGCGGCGGTTCATGGGAGTTTTATATGTTTCAGTTGGTCAGTTGGTTAGTTTTCCTTTTCCATGACCTACAATGCACAATGTATATATATTTTGTCAAGATAAATGTGCAAAGAAACTAAAAGGAAAAAACTTCTATCTATTCTATAGCTACAAATTGCACATGTAAGTCACCTTCAGTCCTTGGGGTAGGAAGACTCAAACCCTTGCTATCCAATATATGATGAAATGGTCAGGCTAGAGGGAGCAGCTGATGAAGGGCTGGTGTTTGCTGGAATTTTTGGAAATCCCCGATGCTGACAGGAGAAAATATTAAGTGCTAAGTGCATAAGCAATCACTATACTGATCTGAGACAAAGAAATTAAGCTTAATCAACATACAACCCTAAGAAGTGTCATACATAGTACCAAACTACCAATCTCCTAGAAGATTTTGCAAAGTCACTCATGATGAAAAAACGAATTATTAATTCTCCATGTAAACTTGCAAATCAATGCACATAGTTAGGTACATAGTTTGGAGTTATCGGCTAATCTGAAACAGTGGTACAACTATATCAGCTACCCTGGCTTGCAGAACACTTTAAATCAGGCATCTTTGATCCTTCATCATTAATAAGGACCACCATACCTTTTTCATTATACCCAAGTATTACTGAACTCTTGGCTTCTAAAGAGTATCATGCTAACATAGCCATCACAGGTCATTGTAAATATCAGAATCCTTTTCACAAAATTCACCGTTGGTCAAACCCGAAAAGAAAAATCATATCAAGTCAAACCTAGTAAATATAAGACCAACTTTTTTCTTTTGCGTAAAAGAGAAAAATTGAAACAATCTGACTAACTTTTCATAAGACTCTAAAACAGGGCAACCGCGGTGTCAATTTGTAGCCTAATATTACAGCAAGCTCAAAATCAACTTGAATCAAACCTCAACTTCAAAAATCACAAGCCATATATACGTAAATCAGTCTGCTTTTGGAATTGGGACATGAGTGAAATTGTTAATTTCAATTCCTAGCTATCAGCAACAAAAGCACATTAACAACTGTTTCTGCTACAACAGCAACCTTATCAACATGCAAAACAAAAGAACCTAAATTTACGGTACCCACAAAAAAAAAAAAAAAACCCCGTACCAGAATAAAAGAAAAATAAAAAAGTAAACATTGACAGTAACTCTTGTAAATTCAACCAAAGGCATCTCAAAATCACAGACTAACTTATCAAAGGCACCTCAAAATCACAGACCCAAAAAAAAAGGGCAACTCAAAAGCCTAGGATCAGCAGAGACATACATAGTTCATTATCACTCATAATTAGATCACGAGTGCAATAAGACTCAATTGTGTGTGACAATTGGTGTCAAAATGATCCTAGGCTTATGTTTTTGTACTTTTCTACTATGTGTTTGTGGCTGAGGCCTGTCATAATAAGAAGTTGAATATTTTTTACCTTTGACTGTTCAAACCACGAAGCAAAAGGATGACCAGCTTATTCCAAACAAAGCAGGAGCAAGAGAAGTATGCAAATCCTCCACACAAAGAAGAACAACCAAAAGTAATTACTCTGCAGCCTGCAACTCAAAATTGAACAAAAAGTGAGCACACTCTAAATACATCAAGTTAACTTTAGTTCAATTAAGAATCATGTCATCCAATAATAAAGAAATTAATCCCAAGTATCACTGCAACCAAGTTCCTTGTCTTAGGCATCTCCGGACTTTTGATAAACCTACAAAGCAGCTGTATAACAATAACAATATTTGACATGTCACCATCTTTTCTACTACAACTTTGATTCCCTTGGAAGTCATGACTATTTGATAAATTGATCTTTCACTAAATTTTTGCTGTGATTGGTGTAATGGATATAACTAAATCCCAAAAGAAACAAAAATAGGAATAGAAGACTCCAGGACACCAACAATGATAAGCATTTTCCGAAACATGATATACCTTTATCATTTATAGCTCTAATTCTATATGCTACAGAAGATAGTTAAAATTTGCAGGTCACTCAGGTGCATACTACCAAACAGAACATGATTTGGCAAAAAATCAAAAGTGTAGAAAGGGACAGTTAAAGTTTAACTTGGCTAGCAGCTTAATGACAACTTTGATTGCAGAGAGATGAGTTGAAGAAATATCTATCACCAATCAGGAAATCGTAACCCCCCCCCCCCCCCCCCCCCCCCAAAAAAAAAAAAATCGAATCACTTGTCGATGAGAAGCTCAATAATACACAGAAACATATATAGACTTTCCACTACAGCCTTGATTCGACATATATTAAAATGAAATAAAGGTAGGGATGAAAACCAAAAATATAATTCACATCAAATACATTCATTTGCAGAGCAAAATTGAATGCATGCACCAAATTTGAAAACCGATTAACCAAAAAAGAAGCTTACCTGAGAGAGAGAGATGGAAAACCGACGTTCCAATTTAATAGAAGACGCCTAAACTTTCAAAGATCGATCAGGAGACGAAGCAAAAAGATGACCAACTTCTTCCGAACCAAATGAAAGATGGAAAAGATGAAGAACGAACGAAGCAGAGGTGTGGCAGCACAAATAAAGATCAACACAAGAACCAACACCGAAACGACGAATTCGAACAACTACTAGTAGTATTAAAAACGACGACGAACCAAAATTAGTCGACGTTCTGCATGATATCCTTATCCGCGGCGGCGCGTCACTTAGCCTTGCGGTCCAGCAGCGACTTCCGGTCCTTGTCCAACCTGATCTTGGTGATCACCACCTTCGACGGGTTGTTCCCGACGTTGACCGATTCCAACTTTTAAGTTGAAGACTTGGAGTGAGAGTATGTATAGAACAGGATTGAGGTTTGGTGATGAGTTGGTTTGGTTTTACATAGGAGAGTCGAAAAACGAGGCAAACTAGATATGTGTTGCGGGTGGGTTGGGTTGGGTTGGGTTGGGTTGGGTTGGGTTGCGCCTCCCGAGGTTGACTACCAATGAGATATATAGGCTATGTTTGGCGCAGCTGAACTTTTAACATAAGCTGGCTTCTGCTTATTTTTTAGAACAAGCAGCTGAAAAGCAATGAAGCTGCGTGTTTGGTAATCTGGCTTTTTATAAGTGCTGTGAGTGGTTAAAGCAGTGGTAACGCGTTTGGTAAAATGTGAATGAGCTTGTGCTTTTAATTGCAGAATGACCAATTTGGACATGAAATATTATATTGGGTTTAGGATTGATTGTTTGATAATAAAATTTGAGACAATTTCATAAATCATAATGACCATATGATTAATAATAGGAAATTTCAAAAATAACTCATATAAATATATTATTACCAATGGTTCTTGATTAACATAAGATAACTACATAATTTATCATCACTCATTCTACGTTATTACGTGCACTCATTAGACTATGAGCAATTATATCCCTCAATGTTGTCACTTCTTGTGCATCATGACCATGATGTTCTTCTTCTACATCATCTTCTATCTCTATCTCACCACTTGACCCTTCAACTGCATTTTTCTTTCACCTCGCACAAAATTTGTATCATGATATGCATGTCTCCTAGAAACCTATTACGCACAACTGCTTGCCGTAAAAACCTATTAACTTTGCACGCTGCTATTGGCAGTTCTGGTTTCCACAATTATATATTAATATATCATTTTTGACTACACATTGATTCATGAGTAAAACCCACATTTTATTGCAATAAAATTATAGTCAGTATACACAAAAAGAACAAGGGAACAAACTTGGAACAGTTTTAAAGCAAGCTAACTACAACAAAGGGAATCAATCTAGCCTTGTCTTCTCCTTAAGATGGAAGCTCCTTTGCTCTTCTTTCTTCTGATTTCCAGTACAGTGACCCTTGACTTCTCTAATCTCTACTGATAACATCGACCTTTTCGATCTTTAACCTTGCAACAAACACAAGCTTCAAACAGAATAATCAAATTGAAATGGTACAAGGTCTGCACAAAGTATGCACAAAAGAAAACATCATGTCCTCACCAGTCACAACGAAAGATTCAACAAAGCAGACTGAAAGTTCAAATGCAGAAAAAAGATAAACAATTGCATGATCAAAACGTCAAAACCAGTAAACATGGATCCCGGCAAGTTTTTCTATCTACCTTTTCCTTTCTCTATTGTACCGCTTCACCATTTGATTCTTAACCTCCAGTTTTTTGTCCCGCAAACACTCAAGCTCACTCCTTAATGTCAAGATTGACGAGCTTCAAGTTCGGCTTCGCCAGTGCTTCATATCCTAGAAACCCAGAACAAAAGTGAACCAAAATTTCAACAAAATTAGAGGAATTGAAACTGAAATTGTTAAAGACTAACCCTGAATCAACCAATCTCTAGTCTCGAACCCGACCCGTGATATTGATTGACGAAAACAAAGTGAACCGGCGACGACGGAATAACGGCGTCGGCGTGGGTCTGACCACTGACCACTGATCCCTTTTTCTTATTTCTTCTCTTGCCTGCCTTTTTCTCTTCCCAATCGGTGGTTGATTCAAGGTTGCTGCCCAACCATGAAGCCGCCGTCGTGATCAAGGTGGTCGAGAGAGAGAGAGGTGAGAGAGAAGGACGAAGAACAGGTTGGTCATGTAATTCTTTAGGCTTGATGAGGGTACCCATTGGTATTGCGAAAATTTCATTTAATTTCGGTACAGTAGAGGCCGCGTAAGTCGCGGCTTGTGCTTCTCAAAGCAGGGGTTCAGCTGCTTCGGCTTTTTCGGCTTAAAAGCCTTGGCTTTTGAAAGCACCTTGAAGAAGCAAACCAACCAAACGCTCTCCCCTACTTTTGCTTATAAGCAATGGAGGGAAAAGCCCTCCCAAACGCAGCCATACTCACATGGTCAGTGACTATCAGATGCAATTAGATTTACATCGGTGAGTATAAATGTCACCGTTAGATTTACAAAATAATTCTATTTAAAATAATTATTTTTATCATTAAATTTAAATCTAACAATTACTGACCATAAATGTCACTGATTAGGTGAACATGATTTACATCCTAAGTTACACGAATACGGCGACACGACACAACACGACACGGTGACACGGCAAAACTCAAAAACTGAGTTTCCGACACGGCTTGGACAAGGCAAACAAAAATATATATTTATGTATTTTTAATAAATAAAAAATATACTAAAATATGAAATAAGTTCATTACATTAATTAGTATATAAAGTTCTAAATTAAATCTATTTCATAACCATAAGAAATAAGTCAAGTGCATAAATATAACATTAAAAGCAGAAGACACTACCAGGACAAGTACTTTAGCCGACGAAAAATTTTCGTCGGCCTGTTAAAAAAATTCGTCATCTTAGATCTTAGCCGACGAACCTTCGTCGGCTATAGTGTCGTCGGGAAAGGGTCGTTTGGGATGACTTTAGCCGACGACATTATTTCGTCGGCTATAGTCCATACCTTAGCCGACAAACTAATGTCGTCTGCTATAGTCCATACTTTAGCCGACGAATTTTTTGTCGGCTATAGTCCATACCTTAGCCGACGACATTTTGTGTCGTCGGTTATCTTCCAAACTTTAGCCGACGAATAATTTAAAATATTCGTCGGCTAAAGGTTGTAATAAAAAAATATAAAACATCTATGGCCGACGAAATATAATATATTTCGTCGGCTTTATAGGGGTTTAGCCGACGAATTAAAGCATATTTTGTCGGCTAAAACTTATTTTTAAAAAAAAAAACTTTAGCCGACGAATTAAGGCTTTTTTCGTCGGCTATAAGTCCATTCCAGTAAAAAAAAAACCCCAAAATTTCTGAATTATCATTCCAAGCAAGCTGCAAAATACACCAAAACAATTCCATATAACCAACAACAAACACATAAAAGTATATATCAACTACATAAAAGTATCAATTACATAAAAGTATCAAACACATAAAAGTATATATCAACTACATAAATTCTATATCGTCTAAATTAATATCCGCTTCTGGGGGCTGCTGCGGAGGTTGCGGCGGCTGGGGTAGCGGCATGGGCGGAGGCGGAAGTCCGTGAATCTGGGCAGCTGTAAAGTCTTGCATGTACTGGAACATCTGTTGCTGCTGGGCCTGCTGGATGGCATGTATCTCGGCAACATAGGCTGCCTGCGCGGCATTATAGGCAGCCTGAGCAGCTTGCTGTTCTCGTAGTCTCTGAACTTCCGACTCTAGCTGAGTCGTCCTGGCGATCGAAGACGTGGTCCTGCTGCTGGTCGAGGCTGCCTTTCGTTGAAATCCTGGAGTGGTCTTCAGGACCCCCTCGCCTCTCTTTCCTAGACCCCGGCAGTAGAAGTTGTTTGCTCTCGGTGGGAAGGCTGTGCCCATGATCCTCGCCCCAATTGTCAGATCCGAAGTGTCGATCCGGGACATGGCTTCGGACATCTCTTCCTCCTGCGTGTCCGGCCATGTCTCCCTCACTAAGGCACTCATGACCTTGTCACTAGCCTCCCTCACCTTCGCCTATATGGATAGAAAGAAAATTATTAATTAACATTTTTACATAAATTTAAAAATTTAAAAACGTAAGGTGACTTACAATATCCTCCTGGGAGTCAGGATATGCCCTCTCGTACGTATAGACGTACTGGTTGACTTCTGGATGTTCCCTAGCCGCCTCGTCCATGAAGACAGCGAACGGTCTAGAACCGGCATGATGGTTCCTTGTGTTGCGTTGCCGGTTCTGAGCGTTCACCCGGGAAACCGCCTTTAAAGAAAACAGTAAACTATTAGTAAAATATTTTAAAACACACGTAATTAATGATAAATTAACTAACTAATTTATTTAAATACCTGTTTACGAGGGTTGTTGAATTCTGATGTCAGAAGCCAACGCCACTCGTACTCCCTGTACTGGAACTCAACAGGGGTACCAGAACGTGCGTTCCCGTGCGTAGTCCAATGGGTCCGCAACTCGTTCTTCCACTAATTAACAACTAATTAATAACAAATTAATTAACACACACACATATATATATATATACTTAATAATTACAGAACAATATTATACATATATATATCTACATCATCACAAAATCATCATTGTGGTATATACCATCAACACAATATTATAAATTACTTAAAATATATATATATATATATATATCTACTACTTAATTATAAACAACTTCATATATATTATATCAAATCATCAACCAAATCGATCAACATATATGTATATATATACATCCAACATACTCAAAATCAATTAACTCGATCACAATCAAAATCATATATCAACATCATCACAAAATCATCATGAACTCATATATATCATCAACAACTTCATACCATATCAACACAATAATATTATAAATTAATTAACATATATATATATATATCTACTATTTATTAACAACAAATTAATTCATATATATTATCGATCAATTCAAATCATCAACCAAATCGATCAACACATATATATATACATCCAACGTACTCAAAATTAATCAATTCAATCACAATCAAAATCAATAAACTCAATTAATCACACTTAAAATCGATCAACTCAAATAAAACTCAATTAATCAACATATATATACATATACGTACCTATATATGGCTCCACAAACTAATTATGGACAGATTTCGACAACACCCAAACTTTTTCTCCCCTTTTTTCTTCTCCCGTTTTTTTCTAGATGAGCTGCTACTGCCCAGATCCGCAAATATAAAGCACTTTAGCCGACGACATATTAATTTCGTCGGCTAAACTTTTAAATATTTCGTCGGCCATAGTTTGTGAACTTTAGCCGACGAAATAAATTCTTTAGCAGACGAAAATTTAACTTAGCCGACGAAAGAAAATTTCGTCGGCTAAAGTGGACTTTAGCCGACGAAAAAATGCTTCGTCGGCCTAGTTTTTTTTTTCGTCGGCTAAAGCCTTTCTTCTGGTGGTGAGACCTCTATTTTATTTCGATTTAAATTATTCTTTCAATTCTTTGTGGCTTTCTAAAATTATTCAAATTTTTGGTTTGTCAAATTTTGTCTTTTGAGCTCATAGGATTAAACTAGACATCGTTACGAGTTCGTGGGATTTTTCAGAACATCGGAGCTATTTTAATGATTTTTAGAAGTTGGTATTATTCAAAAAATTTAATTAAAAATAGAAATATTGGTGGTTGGATCTAGGCCGTTGGATTTGAGATATATAGAGGTAGGAGTGGATCAGCTCAAGCCCAGACCGACCTCGGTCTCGACTGCTTTACAACGACGCCGACTGCTCCTCATCCGGTGGTCTCTCGGGGTCCAGCCGATGGCCATGGGTCCGTATCGTCGTCCCCGACCTCCCTGTGATTCCAGTTTGAAGAGTGGAGCTCCGGTGAGAGAGAAAAGGAGGAGAGAAGGCGATTGGGTTTCCGGTCGAGTTCGTGATTCCGGCCACGGCGGCAAGCGTGACCGGTATTGATAGCTTCTTCTCGTCCTCCCCGATGTCGCTTTGGTATTGGATTTCCATGGGAAGCTGAGGAGAGAGAGATTCGAAGAAGGGAAACTTTTCTGAGTTCGCCGGTGAGTTTCCATTTCTGGCTTTTTGAGTATATTGAATTGGTTTGAGAGATTGTAGAGGCTTGAATTCGTTGTTGGTGGAGTTTTGAGGAATTTGGGATTTTGGGCAGTGTGTGCAACTGCTGTGTTCGGCGGTGAGAGTGGCAGACTGGCGGTGGTGGGGTGTGCGCTGACGTGGCGTGTCGCAATGCCGTGTCGAGGCCGGTCAACATGTCCGAGACGTGTCCGAAAAGTAAACTTTTTCGAACACACAACGTGGCGTGTAGGACACGTATTTTACCGTGTCGGCGTGTCGGAGTGTCCGATACTCCGACACTCTAGGGGTGTGGAGTGTCCGTGCAACATAGTTTACATCTAATGATTGTAAACAAAATAATTCTATTTAAAATAATTATTTCTACCATTAAATTTAAATCTAATGGTGACTGACGATAAATGTCACTGATTAGGTGAACATGACTGTATATGCATTCTACAAATTCTCCTTTTTTTCTCTTTTTTTTACTAGAAATACGACATTTCTACTACAATAAAGCCGGACGTTCAACAAATTCATCAAAATATGAATTGCCAATTTTGCCCAGCTATCATATTACCCTTACAATCAAGCCGAGCGTTCAACAAATTCATCAAAATGTGAACTGTCGATTTTGCCCAGCTATCATATTACCCTTACAATCAAGCCGAGCGTTCAACAAATTCATCAAAATGTGAACTGTCGATTTTGCCCAGCTATCATATTATCCTTACAATCAAACACGAAGGTTATTATGGTAAAGAGATAAAAAAACAAGATAAATTAAAAAGGAGATAACTGATAAGAGAAAAGTGAGAAATAGTAACTGCAACATGTGAGAGTTATAACTGCCAAGAAACTCACCAGTTCCCACTACCTACTAACTTCATTAAATGACAAAAAAAACAGTTACAAATGAGGAAAAAAAACAGTTACAAATGAAAAAAAAACTACCTATTGAAAACGTTTTCGACACGCGAGTATCGCGAGTATTGAGGCTAGTTATGTATAACAAGATGGAAATGTGTATATCCGAGATAGAGTTACCAAGATATGTAAGACCATTTTTATCAAAGAAAATATTTGCAAGAGCATTGGCAAACAATTACTTATTTTGTGAAAATGAGATTGTATGTTGTAATTTTGCGTGTCTAGAATATGCCGCAAGTCTTCTTCTCAAGGTTTTACAATGTTAGCATGAAATGTTGTAGCTTTTAGCATGCGGAACATTGGTTCGACCATTGTATCTTGTGCCTGTGACAACAAGATGGTTAAGATTATTTTTAATAATTATTTTGTAGGAATATTTTGATGATTCAATAACATGAGATCTGTAAACTTAGATTAGATAAGGCATTACGGTACTTTTTAATCCCATGTAACAAACATTTCCTAAAGAGACTGAAATACCAAACGGAATCAATAATTGTTGGATTCCAGCTCATATTCTTGTTACTAATTTTTTTCGTCCCTCCACAATCATCGTGTACAAGGGGAGCCTTATTTTACCTAGACATCCTTACACATGCAATATTATGTTTCTGTCTTTCTGGTCTAGGCATATGTTGCGCCACAACCAATTTTACCACACCTACATTATCATTTATCAACCAGAGAAGTACACCAAAGCTAGAGAAAAAATTCTTTGAAAATAACTAAAAAAACAACCAATATTAACAGGCCATTTGATCTCTGAATTGAGAGATTTCTTCGAAGATGGGGAGCCTCTTGGATCTGAAAGGACCCCATTCATTCATCAACTGCTCAAGCCCCTTTACAAAATCATCATCTAGCGCCAACAAGTCCAGTGATTCAGGTAGATCATCATGTATGGACCTCAATTCCATTAGCAGTTCATGTGCCCTTCTCCTCGACTTAGTCTCATCGGCACCCGGAAGTTGACTTTGTAATACATCCTCAAGTACTAACTGAGCATCTTCATAGCGGCCCTGTTTGATCAGGCAGAGTCCCAAGTTGCATGCTTTATTGGAGTCAGGATCGATCATCTGAGCTTTTCGATACACTACCTCTGCCATCATATAGCTTCCTTTCTGCATGTATGCCCAACCCAAATTTCCCTGAAAATTGAGTCAACAAATTTCTTTCAATTCATCAATATGATGTGCACTACTTTACTACAAGGGTTTGGAAGTGCTAGAGGAGTAGAGGGGTGATTATAATTAGGGTTTCACTTCCCGAACTTGAAAGTTAAACCCTAAGCGAATGAGATATTGACATACAAACGAATCGACATTAGTCATATATGCACTTATGCATCAAGCAACTCTTCATTAGCATCCAAATTAGAGAATAAATCTTCTCAGACACATTTCTAAGTGATTAGGATAAGATGCGTACGTACCAATAATCTGGAGGTTTCTTGCTTAACAGAGACTTGGAACTTCTTCCCATGAGAGTGTGCAGTCTTAGTCGGTCTGCCATTGAAGGCTGCTCCTTGGTATATCAACCTCAGCTTCCTCTTGAGCAAGTCAATTTGTTCCTCGATTTTCCCACATTTCTTGTACAAGTCGATGAGAACATTATCAAGCGAGTCTTGTGCTTGTTTAGAGCAAAGGCCTCTGAAGGACTTGACAGCTTCAATGGCTTCTTCAGTTCTGTCTAATTGCTTCATCACCACAGCCATATCCTTTAGGGCACTGTCTACTCTATCTCCTGCGTTTATTGCCTTCCAAAACAACACAATTGCAGCCTCTGGATCCTTTTCAACAAGCTGAAATATTGTTATACAAAAAATATGATTAGATTGCGAGGGAAGGCCATAAGGGGAAACAGAATTAGAACAAGTAGATATTACCAGTGGAATGTGTGAACATTTCAGGTCAGATTCACCGGTAAAACAAAAACAAAAACAAAAACAAAAAAACAAAAAACAAAAGGTAAACATCTGCTTTCTGTTCAGGTCAGATGACTCAGATCATGTACATCACATCTGTAGTAGCAATTAGAAAAATTAAAGTGATGAAATTATTGATCACATTGCTGAGAGACTTCAAACACGTACAGTTGAAGATAAATTTTTAACGCTTGTCTTGGATATTGTTGACTACTTAATTGACACAACTTCATGAAAATGAAACCCAAATTAAGTTACAGAAATAAAATGATTACGTTAAATACATATGTTGGCTAAATTTGTATATATTATATATAGTATAGCTAAAACATATATTTCGATCGATCTATCACCTTGTTTTAGATCTCATTTACACCTGGAAAGGACATTCAAATCTGACTTACCAATGAATTGTGGTAAAACGATTGCGTTGTTGAATATACATACAACTTATATAAATGGAGATCTGATCGATTACAGATCAAGATTACCTCTAAGTCAACTCGTAATGTTCATCAGTCAAATAATATGATCGTGCCTCAAATATCATATATATGGAAACAACAATTGACTATACAATATTACATACATAATTTCCTTGATATATATGAATCCTATTCTAATTTTGAGTTATATATGATGATCATTGGCAAAGATAATGAATAAATGATCAATTAACTGTCTGAATTGGTAGGTTGATCAAACATTCAACATATATATGTCAATATCGAGCACTTGCTGGCAATCAGCTGATGAGAAATGCCAAACAGGCACCCAAAACAAAGATGGAAGAGATGCAATGATGAATTAATGACCGAAAAACTTAATTTCCTTCATCATTCCTCAGCTAACCAGACAAGTTTCGTTAATGCAGAAGTCGTGGTGAACAAGTTAATTGAACCATGCAGCAGTGCAGCACTAATAGAAAAGAGGTCTCAAAAGGGAAGTCAATGATGTAATAGTATGTAGGAATAGTAGTATTACCTGAGCATGCTTGGCTCTAACATAAGGAGTATCACCAGAAGGCACCTTGTGAATAACATGATAAAGCTCATCCTTCTTCCCTTTCGTAGCCGCAGTCGTAGTGCTGTTGCTGTTCATCTTAAAACCCTCCATTATTCTTCTCTCTCCTTTCTACCTTTATATCTATCCGAAATATACGAACATACAGCTTCCTGGGGTGCTGTGTTTTTCTGAGTTTGCTGTAATAATCAACAAGAAAATAGGAGGAAGAGGAGGGAGCTGGAACTGGGTCTACTCGATCCCAAAGAGCGAGAGTGAGAAAGAGAGAGAAAAATTAGTTCAATTTATATACAAGCAAGGGAGAAAACAAAGGCAATTATTTAGCGATGAGAATGAACAAAGTGTGGAATGAAGACTCCATTCATTCATGTAGGTTTGTGTTCAACAGCCAATCAACGTGTCGGCTGCCACACGTGTCGTGCTGCAAACGAAGCCTCCTGGGATCCTTAGCTTTTATTTGCTTCTCGATCACTTTCTCCTAACAGTCCTCTCTACTTTTATTGGTACATGAATATATTTTGACGGAGTTTTCCCGCTACAACATGTATTGGGATTCGTTAGGCATTAAGTACTCGGGTTTCAATATTCCGATTTAGCACTCCTTATTTATTCACAATTGCTGACGGTGACAATATTAGCATGCATATATAGTGTTTTATTATTTATGCTTTCAGTTATATGGCTTTTAGCTCATAGTTTAGCGAGTTGTTGGTTTCATCTCACTCTTTCTATTTTGATCGAGTGAAGACTCATGTTCTTTGTTATTAGCTTTTCGAACTTGCATTTGCAGGGTTTGTAATCCAATTTGCCTTTTAATTAATAAATTATTCATTTCTTGATAAATAAAAAATGAATATGAATATCCCTTCTTTGTCTAAATCACCATCTCTCGTGACCATTTCGTTTATGAGTTTATTATAAACCACTTAAGCATGATTAATGTTAATTACCATAAAAGCTCTCTCTCTCTCTCTCTCTCTAAGTTGGCCGCCAACCACAAAATTCCACCTTCATCCGGCGATGGTCTAAGGCTAGGCAGGTCTCTAGATCTGTTGAAGCCGTATGACTTTGTTGTCGGATGAAGGATATGTCAGCAACCAAATGCTTTAAGAGGTAATTGGCTAGAGGTTTTTAACAGCTTTTGATCAGCGTGGCTTTTCATATCAGAATGAAGGTATAGCACCATGGACTCAAGGAGCAAATCGGGTTTCATCTTTTCGATTTCATCTCCGCCCTTGTCTATTCTTGGGAGGAGTTTTGGTTTGATGGAGATGTTGTTTGGTCTCTAAGTTCGTGGCGACAGAGTTTTTCTCCTTGGGGTGTGCTTGTGGCTGCACGGAACAAGGAGGCGGCATCCCATGACGGTGACGTCTCACGAATGCAAATTCATCTCACGGCGGCGACAGCTACGATGTTCCTCTTCCATGTCCTTCCTGCAATTGTGAAGGAAAGTTTAGGCTAGGTCAACTGTTTTGGGTTTAGGTTTAATTTCTTTTTAGGCTTTGGGATGCTTTTTAGTACATAGTTGTTGATACCCAAAAAATCATGCGATCTATTAATACTTCGTCACACTATAATTTCATGCAAATCTTATGTTAAATCCTTGATTTAACTCAAGCAAACATACTCATGCATTCATGTGGGCCCAAGTCACATACATGCATCATTTGGGGCTTGTAGAAGTGGGTATGGTGTGGATGGTTACGGAGGCACGTAATACTCGTCCGCCGGTTTAACGTTGTTAAGAAGTTTCGGTCTTGGGCCCGAAACTCAAGTCCAACCACTTAAGTCGGCGACGAATCGGTAAAGAACGTGAGAATTGGACTACTCATCTTTTAAACCCAAAACACATTTGAATTTGAAACCCAACACCCTTTTTTATTTCTCTTTTAGAAAAAAGGCCCAAACTCTCTTTTCCTTTAAGGAAAAGCCCAAATCTTTTGCCTTTCTTCTTTACCGACTACACAGTCAGCCATTTCATCTTTCCTCGCAGCAATACGTCGACAAGCTTTGCACAGCAGAAAAGTGTCATCCACTCCCAATCTGAGGAAGAAGAAGGTCAGCGACTGGTTTGAAGACAGCTTTTTCATCCTTGGATGACGAGATTGTGGGATTCAAGTTACTTGGTCCGTCCTGTTCCAGAATTTTCATCTCTGCAGCCATCCTCGCAGTGAGTCGTCTCTTCCATCTCTCAAGGTCAACTCCTCTCTGCCAACTTTTGAGGCCAAGATCATGTTCTTGAGAAGAGCAACCCTTTTACACAGTGGATTAGGCATCGTGACCCGTTGCAAAACCCTCCAATCAGGTTCTATAAAAGGGAGGTTTGGGAAGCTGCAGAGGACATCAAGCAACCAACCCAGAAAAACCCCTAAAGCATTCCAGCCTTCATGCTTTCAAGCCTCCAAGCCAAAACCCCTCTCTAGCCATCTTCCAGTCAATGCTTTTGAAACCCAGGTCCTTCCCCAGAAATCTAACTTCAAAACTCAGTCCAATTTTCACCACCGGAGCGTGCCTTCAGCTCCCACGCCAGCTCATGCTACAAGTCTCTCTTTGATTTTGAAACACGCACAAGGTTAATTCGATAGTTCAATTCTTTGAGTTAACTTTGGCTTAGTTACTTCCAAATCAAAAAGAACCCTCATAATAGTTTTCTAATACAATAAGTTCCTTTCATTAGGACTCTAAGCACTTTTTGTGCCTCATGGCGTCTTGAGTCTATCTTTCTTTTAGTTTTTTTCTAGTTTTCTAGGTGGGATCTTAGCCTACGATCTATTTTCTATTAGATTATAGACTCCTTGTGAGCCGAAATTTGTAATGAGGATGCAACCCTCATATGGATCAGATGATCTTATTTGTCCTCTATATGTATGGCAACATATTGATTCGTACCGTACCCTCTCCTTTAGTACTAATGACAAAATTGTCTTTTGAGTTCAAAAAAAATGTTAATTACCATACGACACCGGAGGGCTATAGCTAGTTCAGATCGGTGCTATTAGTCAAGTTTGATAGATGTATATGCATTCATCTTAAAGTACATTAATTGGCATAACATGTAAGTGTGTATATGTATTTCACTCCCATCTCGATCAAATATAGACATATACGAGTCTTTCTTTCGATATGTTACCTTTTGGTTAGGGATAATGTAGTTTCTATATAGAAAGTGGATTCCAACCCATATATGACACAATCAAATTCATTGGTGCTCTCTCTAGGGCATGCCATTTCGTTAAATGTCACATGAAGTCTCTCTACTCTACCGCTTATCTTTTTAATCATAAGCTATTTCGATAAGAGTCACACCAATTACTACATGATTATCGATAATATAGAATTTGATGCATTATTCTTAATTAGTCTTTTGTCATTTTGGTATTATCGATTCATTTCTCTTTCAGACGGAAAAAAAGAAGATAAATTTATCTTCCAGCCGCCTCCACACTTTGAATAATGGCTCCAAAATTGGAATTATTGAAAACGAAGCAGGCAAAACCTGTTTAGTAACATGAACTGATAATAACGTTCTTTTTGTAATACTCTAATCATCTAACATCAGTACATCACCGGATATCTGATATCTATCTCTTGAATTTATGAGAGCCAGCATAGGATTTTTGTGTGCTAATGAACCTGAACTTTAAAGCAGCCGGATACATTTGGGTGGATTTAGATGAAGAAGGCGTACGAAATGCATATATCATGATGAGGAAAAAGAAATAGAATGAAACTACCTACTTGCAAAGTTAGTGACTAAAAAAATTGCATCAGATATGTTTGGCAGCAAATCATATGCGCTGTGACAAAAGATAGATGATCAACCTTCTGAACCATCTTCATAGATATCATTCTCGGATAATTTAAATCGTGTAGTTGATGATGATATACCATAGAACTAGTTCAGATGATGATGATTGATTTCTATAGTCCTATAGAGAATCTATGACTGTAATACCCCGGAAATTTAATATTAGTTTCTAATTTTATTTGGGAATTTTTGAGTTAGAAGTTATTGTGTTTTTGAGGTTCGAAGGAAGAGCGGAAGTGTTCGAATACATAAGTTACCCGAAACAATTCTACATTCTTTAAGGGTCATAGAGTTGACTTTTTTTTCGTTAGGTTTCTTGAGAAACTTTCTTCATGAAAGTTGTAGAGCACGACGATACAAGTTCGTAGACACGTGACACACTTTAATCGGAGTTCGTACGAGAAAGTTTTGGTCAGCAGAAGTTCTTACTTTTTCTGGAAGTTGTCTTTAAATAGAAAAGAAAAATCAGAAACTCAAACCAACCAAATCTGAAAATCCCGCATCTTTCTCCTCCTCCCAACCTCCTTTTGTTTTTCAGCCATATCTTGGTCATCCGAGCTCGGATTTGGGCAAATAAGGTACCGTTGGAAAGCTCTCTTGATTCTCTACAAGTTCGTGGTGGTTTGGTAGCAAGGTTCGAGCATCTGGAGGTGCAAAAAGGCCGGGAAGCAGCGGTGGTGCCTTTTTGGGTTCTTCATCGGAACTCCTAATTCCGATCACATTCGGCGTCAACTCTTGGGGGCTTTTGAAGCTTGTGAGACGTGGATCAATCTCTCCAAGCCTCTTGAGCTGACTTGAAGTGTGGAGGGTGAAGTGAGGATTTGAAATTCCAGGGTTTTAATCACCCATTTTACTTGAGAGGTAATTTCCACCTTCTATAATTTTAATTGGATTTTGTGATAGTTGAGACTATTGTAAGGCTTGTTGAGATGAAGAGTTTGGTGTATGAACCATGACCCGGTTCGTGGGTCGCCGGTGGTGCGTGGGGCACATGCACTCACCATCGCCTGTGGCGGCGCGTGTAGTGTTGGTTGTTGTAGTTTGCTAGCTCATGTTGTTGTAAGCTTGTTGAGATGTAGAATTTTTAGGTTTTAAACAAGGATTGCATGCTAGGACTTTATGTTTAATTCTAGATTTATGAGAAGTTTTGAGTTTAGGATCTGAGGATTAAAGACAATTGTATTGGGTCGTTAAGTTCGACGATCTTAGAAGGTTGCCCTCCGTTGGGCAAACCTTCGGGTTTAGTTTTGAGCTAAGAGGGTAAATGTTACTTGTAGTTGGTTGGTTACTAAGTTATTATTTTGTGCTAATTAGGTGACTTGTGGAGTGTGGTTTAAGCTTTATGCTTGTGTACGTTGTGCGTGTGAAGACGCATCTGGATTTGAGGTGAGTAAAATCTCACCAAAGTTCACTTTGTGACCTATTTAATTATAATGATTTTAGTGATGATAATGTTGATGAAAATGTTGATGATTATAGTGATGATGATTATGATGATTATAATGTTAATGATGATGATGATTATTATTATTATGTTGATGATGATGATGATGATTTTGATGATTAAATGATGATGAAAATGTCGATGATGATGATGATGTTGATGTTTTAAAAAAATTATGTTTTTCTTTTGTTTGTTTTAAAATATATGAGCTTGATCGCCAACGGCTCATGGTAAGTGAAAACAAATTTTCTTTTAAAAATATAATCTTTCAAATAGACTTCTGTTCATGTGGGTGTCTTAGTGGTGAAGGTGTGCATTTGTTGTGAATTGGTGTCTTAGTGGTGAATGTGTGCTATAGTTGTGTCATGGTGCCTTAGTGGTGATTTTATGTATTAGTTGTGGATGTGGTGCTTTAGTGGTGATTTTATGCATTAGTTGTGGATGTGTGTGCCTTAATGGTGATTGTGTGTATTAGATTAGGAACCTTCGTGGTGGACCGGGAACCAAACCTTGGTCGAGTGATTGGTTACGATCAGTATAGAGCTCTAGTCTGTCTGTTGGTACTTCATGGGGGCTGACTAAGTGTTGACGAACCCATGAGAACGTGTTTGTTTGGTTACTTATGGGGGATGACTAAGTGTTGGCGAACTCATAAGTAAGAGTAGAGAAATGATTGTGTGATTGTCTCAGGTGTTATCATTTAAATTCCTTGCTTTAAGTATTTCTTTAACTATGTTTGTCCGCAGGAGATTCTTTAATCTTAATTGTGTGATTTTTAGTGAAATTCCTGAACTACGCATTTTGCAGGATTTCATTTATGAATTGAGTGATTGTGATTTGTTGGGTTTCCTTAATTATTTCTTTTGAATTCTCTTGCTTTTAGGTGATTCCTGAACTAAGCTGCTAATGCAGGAATTACCAGTTTTATCTTTTGTTCATGTGTTTTACTTTGTTGGTAGAAGTATTTAGTTATTTTGGGATTTACTCATACGGGCTTTTTAGATTACCGGGTTTGTTGTTTAAAACTCGGTGCACCATTTCCTGGTGTAGAGGTTAGACCTGTAGGTGTTGATCAGCAGAGTTGAGACGGAGGCATAGTGACAGGATTGTAGATTCTATGCACTTTATGTTATTGTGTTATGACTGTTGTTTTAAGCTCATGTGAGCGACTTAATTATTATTAGACTTTTGAAGTTCATGTAATTAAGTAAGATTAATGTTTAACTCGATTTACGAGTTTGTTGACTTGTACACTTTCAGTATTGTTTTTAGCTTAGAAGTTCTTGAACAAGTTTTTGGATATAAGATTTTGAGTTATATCATGCTCAGATTTTTGAAAATTTATCCTTCGAAAATTGAGGTGTGACAATGACCTAAATATATAAGTAAATATCCACGTACAAAAGCCTAATTGTCACACTACAAATGAAGTGATGAAGACAATCTGACAAAGTGTCTAGCTAGTTTCAACTTAGACACAATACAAAGAGAGAGTAGGAAAATGTCATGAAGATAAAATGTCGAGTTTCCAATTTTTCTAGAGATGTATGAATAAAATTACTCTTTATAATATGAACTCCAAAAGAAAAACAAAAAACAAAACTACCAAAACATGTTACAAGAAGCTCAATGAAGGATCCTGAGTTAGCTTCTTACGGTAAACTGTTGTGAAATTTTAATTAAAACTCGCAAGTGCACGAATTGGTTGTAGTATAGCTTATGCAAATACAAGGTCGTTCTAACTAGAGATTGATAATCAATGTAAATCCTAACTTAATTAATCTAAACTAAGAACACAAAAACAATCAAGGCAACAAATGTATGGCTTTTTAGGTTTTCAGATAACAAAAGAAACAAACAACAAACTAAGTCGAAGAGCAAAGAGATAGAACCTAGGGTGTCAGAATCAACCACTAACAATCATATTTATGTATCGATGCAATTAATACTATTTCGTTTCTCTAGATAATAATTCTCGTATCTAAGTCCACGTACGACACTTAGACCATAGTTTTTCTTAAGTGTATGATTCTCTTCAGGTATGGCAGAGGTCGTATATCCTAGTATGCAGTCTATCTAGTTACGACATAAATTTAACATGTAGGACTCATTATGTTTTACAAAACAAGAGAATCATGCAAACCATTACTTCAGTTACGACAATAATGTAATTCACAACTCTTAATCATAAGAAGCTAATTTGAATTATATTACAGGTACGCCTCAAATTCATGTTCAAATTACTAGATGCAAAGTCCTAAGGTGATCAATCAAACAACTCAAACATATAGCATCATTTAAACTTTAAAATAGTAACTAATAATTCAATCATAAAGAAACTATAAATCCATTAATCAATCATCAAAAACATAAACAATCATTTAGGGCATCATTCTTACTCTACAAAAGGTTTAGCAAAAGATAACTAAGTAAAACATAGAAAAGATGGAAAATGGATGAAAGGGAAGATGGATGGATGGTCTTTGCTCCTTTAGGTGTCTTCGATGTGCTTCCGAGATCTCTTTTTTCATGTGAATTCATGCTCCCTTAAATAGAGAAGTTTTCTGCTCATTTTTTACTTCAGTTTCCTTGTAAAACTTGGATTCATATTTTTTTCTTGATATGGAATGAGAAAACCTTGAGATATCTCTTATAGAAATGAGAATACATGTACTCTTTGAATCCTCATCTGCATTATTGTCCTTGAAGCTTTAGGTTTAACGGTCTTGTGACATGGAACTTGAGTTCTCTACAAAAGCTTGTAATTTCCCGAGCAGATTTGCTGATGTGACATTTTTTCACTCAAATGATTATAACTCTATCTAAAAGTATTGAAATCAAGATCCGTAAAATCTTACATAAAATAGACATTCGTAGCTTTCCAATGATATAAGGCTCATAGTCTAATTCGATCTGAGTAATTCTCAATAATTCGGCAAAGTTGGATGTTTTGCACATGCATATTCTGACACTTGGGATTGCAGTCGTCTTTCAATCCTTTATTTGAGCATTTTAGCTCCATTTTCTTACCATCTACGTCGACACAAACCTACAAAAACATTAAATTAACGTAAATAAGTCATAAAGAAGAGAACTAAACACAAATCTCAAGCATAAAAAGCTTAGAAAAATAGGATAATATGAGCACATCATAAACTAAAGACTCATTCTCCAGCCCACTTCGCTAATTCTTCAAAGACGGTAATCTTTGCCTCCGACTCTCAGATATTCTTATCAAAGCCATGATTTCTGGAACCCCTCCCTCAGATTGGAAGGTTTCAAATTTGTTTGCTCAAGCCCGGTACCTCTCATCAACCCGGCAAATCAACTGGTTATAGACCAGCAGGAAGGCAAATCGTGCTGCAGACCACGTCGTTGCCCTTGCCTTATCATTCTTGCCCCTCAAATTGGGTGATGAACCCTCCTTCCTCCCCGCAAAACATTCTGGTGTATGACGGGTTACCGTGCCCTTATTAGAAGTCTGTGCCAAGTTTTTTTGTTTTTTTGTTTTTCTTTTGTCTTTTATTTTCTTTCCCTTAATTACTTGTATTTCCCTCGCCAAAAAAAAAGTTTCTTCAAGACGGTAACGTATTTTCCTGGGGAAATGATTCTTCATTAATGAATATGAAAAGCAAATCTCCTCCAATAAGTTTCTTTTCAAAAATCCAATTTGGAACCAATTCCAAAAGCAAGTTGCTCTTCAACATTCTTTCTGCCAATTTCCGGCCAGTTAATTAAATAATATTTTGTGTACAAGCTCCTGTCTGGTGAAAACAGGACGGTTCATTAACTGAATCCTGTCAAAGAATTTAGGTAGGTTGGCAATCATTTCCTGCCGCTTCTTGGCTTGTGTGATGGCCGGAGCTCTCTCTTCTGTAGGTTGTAGCCTTCCGCTCCTTCTCTCTAACCAACTGGAAAACATCCCCATGAATCATGTCCTTATCGACTGATCCGTCATCAGTACACACAACTTCATCTTCAGCATTCCTACTTTTGACAGGTGTGTCAAATTTCAGCGCCATGGTGCGTAGAGGACGCCTGACCAACTTGTTTGGCGAGCTATCCCCTGGGATCATAAAACATCGCTTTGGTGGGTGCGGTGCAGGTGTGCTAGGCACCATCAACCTAGCTGGAGTAGAAAAAATCTTTTCTAGAGTTGAAGCAAGCTTCCCTGGCGCAGATTGAATGGCAGTACTATTTCCAGGCAAACCATCATCCTCTGAAGGGTTTATCTTTTTGGTTGGGGCTGCATGCACTTGACCATGAAAGGAAACGACAATACTATCTTCCTTAACAGAGCAAACTGTATTGAGATTTGACTACGAAACCGAAAGATTTGAAGCTTGGAGGGATGCCTTGGGTGGATCAGGACTCAGGAATGGATGAGGAGGGCAAGAGCTTGACCCCATTTGGATATATATCTAGCTGGCCATAGTTAAAGGGATGGGGAAGAGCTTCCTCAGGATGGGATCTCAAAACCTCTACCAGCCGATCACGAAACACCCTTCTCAAATTCAGTGTCTTGTTGAACTTGACATCATTCTGCAACGCTTGAACATTCAAAGCAACACGAAGATCCGGCTTCACACAACCGGTTTGCTTATCCACCACACGCATTTTCTTGGTCTCAATCACCTCAGGCAATATATACTTCAACTGAGCCAAGTGACCGAACATAAACCTCATGTCAGACATATCCTCAACGACAGGGTAGATATTCTTGAAGCTCGTCTTCAATCCCTTAGCCCTTAGCATCTGAATCGAACTATCAAGAAATTGAAAAACTCAACCAACATCTCATACTTATCTACTAGCAGTCTCGCATATATGATATGCACGTTTTTCTCGTCGGCGACACTTTTCGCCGCAGCTCGTCCGAATTCTCAGATCGACAGCCTGAAGTTTCCGTACCGAACTGGCGGCGGAGCCTGCTACAGGGCCTTCTCGAGCGTCGCGATGGTCATGATCGGGTCGGAATCCCCCGATTGTTACTTCGATTTAGGAGTTAGGGTTGAAGGTATCCTTCATCGGTCTCTGAGTAACTGTTAGGGTTTAGCCAAGTAAGTTTATAGATGGATATGTAGGCGTAGCATGTTAACTATACGCTGCGTTCATAGTACACAATTTTTTTTTTTTTTTTTGAGAAAGATTCAGAGTACAAAGTTAAGACTCCGAAATTCAACTAGAAATTAACTAGTATAGACCTAAAGAGTATACATGCTCTCAATCAAAAAAAAAAAAAAAAAAGAGTATACATGCTTTTGTTTCATGTAGTTCGTGTTTGGGTAGAGGATACGCCATAATGGTTATCCCATGTATTTAGAAGTTAGAACTCATGTATCTGCAGTCGATCTAAATTGCTTATCAATGCAATTATTTTCTGATAAAAAAGTGTAGACCTAGAGAGTTCTTGGTCACCAAGAGAAAGAGAGTGAGGCATATCTAGTTTCAACTAGATCAATCGTATACTCCCAAAACTGATAATTTTATATTGCAATATTTTTACCTATTTTTCTTCGCTTAATAATAATTAGAATTAATTACAAAACACTACCCGAACTATGATGTTATATTCATTTTCATACATAACTATCAAAAACTTGATGAAGGATAAAGTGTAGAGACAAAGAGATAGCAAGAGAATCGTGAAAGATGATATCTTATTTATTGAGTCTTTTATATAGGGAATTACACAATACCAATTAGGTAAGAAAAAAGAATACATAGATCTAGTCAAATTAAATATCCTATTGGTATAAGGCCAAGACACATATAAAGAATATCTAGAAAGATACAGAATATCCTAGAACACTCTCCCTTGTGTCACGCGCTGATATGCCGATGGTGCTGATTTGTTGCCTCGTCAAAAACCTCGTCAAGTCATAAAACTCATGTGGGAGAAAAACTGAACTTTGATCGTAGGAGAAAAAGAGTATAACACACCCTTCACATTTGATAGTGACATGTATGTATGTGCTAGACTCCCCCTGAAGTTAGCACCTCCCCCTGATTTTTATATCAATCATAGGGCTCTTCCTGATTCTTACTAATCACGGAAGTTTCAACAACTTAGCATGACCATGCTCTTTAACATGTCTTCAAATGTGGCATTGGGTAATGATTAACTAAATCATACCGTATTGTCCTCAAACATGATCTTTTCCAGTTAGATCTTGAGGGGAAGGCCACGTGTGAACTCAAAACATAAGTTCGTGCAGGAAATCAGATTTCCATGCAGCATGACCTTCAGTTACTAGAACAGCCATAACTTCCTCTAGGAAATACATATGAACAAACCATAAACGGTTTTGAAAACTAGACTCATTTAGATTTCCAGCCGTATATTACACACATTCGGGTTCATCAGGAGCTGTTCACAAAGTCCGGTCGAAGTTGACTGTATTGCCAAAATCAGATTCTCGGACAGATTCATCCTACTTTACGAAAACAGCCATAACTCACTCAATATGATAGTTATGATCAAATGATTGGTGCCCCTGGAAAGTAGACACATAGACCTTTCCAATGGTACCAATTTCACCATTTTCCAGTGAGTGAGATTTCCTGTATGTCTAGTAGAATTTGATCTACGAAACTTGACAGATTATGATTTCGTTTTTGATGTGTCTTTCTTATGTAGGGATAGAATAATGCTCAACCTTTCATACCATTAAGTATTGAAAAAGGAGTTACTGTCATTACATTGTCATTGTGTGGACGCATAGCTACACTTAGCTTTTACAACTTTTCATAGCGAATGAGATGTCAAGTTTTTCGTGTTGTGTTGAGTACATTGATGCTTCTTATTGTACTTAGATGGGAACTCCATCTCTTAACACATATTTGTCATCTTGCTTTAGACAAAACAACGGATCTCTCTTTAGAGCAAAGACTTTGACTAATTATGGGAGTATATGTAGGCCTCACTAGTTATAGAGTGTCTAATTAAGCCGATTGATGGAAAACCATCATCAATACAGTTATCGAGTATCTTTTCGAGACCGTGTCTTCCCAAGATCTTTTTTGATAGTCGCATATTTGTGCGACTTTTATCATGCTAATTATTCTTATTACTTAGTTATTTTGTGATGTTTTCTATTTTTAATTAACTTTATTTGTTTTTAGGTGTTTTGAAGTCAAACAAAGAAAATGAGATAATTGGGCTTAATTAGGATCCCTAATCCTAGTTGGGTTGGTGATGGACGTGAGACACAAAGGTTGACTAACCTATTTCAACAAGAAAAGGAGGCCGAACAAGAGAAAAAAAGGGGGGAGAGAGGCCGAACCAGGGGAGAAGAAAAGAAAGAGAGAGAAAGAGAAGAAAGAAAGGGAAGGAAAAAGAACTCGATCGGCAAAGATCTTCTTCAATCAAGTTTTCTTCTTCTCATCCTTATTTCATCTTCCATGTATTCTCTGATATTCTTAATCAAGATTATGTGTAACTAAACTCCTTAGTAGTTAGGGGCTGATCAAAGCCCTAGATATGTCTTTGATTTCGAACCCCAATTGATTTATATAATTTTAGATGAGAATTTCTTCACTGATTGTTCATTGATAATTCTATTGCATGTTTCATTGAGTCGACACTTTGATGCATGTTTTAGGGTTTATTATTTTGAATGTGTTTATGACTGACATATCGTTGCATATTCTATGAGAGATAACAAGTTCTTTCCAGGTACTTGTGTGAAGTGATTCCTTGGTAATCTAAGGCTACCGACATTGACCTTAGATTCTTTGTTGCTACTCAAAAGTTCTTAGATCTTCATGATTTCAGTTATTTTGATCTAGATACCGACATTTCATAGGTCAATTAATTGGGAATATAGTTAAATCGATACCGACATTTCACTTAACATGACAAGTAAGAGAACGTAATACGGTTAATGACCTAACGACATTAATTAGATTAACTGTGAGTGCATTCATCTTTAGTCATTGACATTGTTTTGGGGTGATTGAAGCATATCTAGTGGTGGAGAGAAGTTCCTAGCTATTGTTTCTCTCATATTTACATCCATATTCACTTTTTAATATTCTGTTTTCAGCAGTACTTCTGTTTTATCTATTTTTGTTCTCCAATCAAAACAACTCAGAATACCCTCAAAATTTTTGTGGTAGTCCGTCACTGTGTCTAGTTACTGTGTATTTAATTTCATAATTTTTGGTTGAGTCTAGATTAGCTAATTAATTAGGTTTCTTCTCCTAGGTCGAGTCTGTCAGATTTCTGGTTTACGCGTCTGTTTGTGTTTCTTGTGTGTTTAAGTCTTAGTATCACCAATCCTCTGCGGGTAATGACCCCTATTTGCCGTTCACTACATTGATATAATTGATTTGATAATAGGGTATCTTTGTAGGTGCTTTTGCGCCTATCATTTTTCTTCGGATGTTGATACATATGGGCATCTCTTGATCCATCAAGAGTCCATGTAAATCCGGAATAAACACGCAAAGGCATAATTCATCATATCTCTGCTTCCAAATAAAGTAGAGTCCATGTGCGTTTCAATTCCTTTAACAAACGTGTGCTCCTGTGGTCTGAAGCCACTTGATTCAGATGAATGAAGTCCGTTTAAGACCTTCATGTATATCTCTAATCCCATAGAGATGTTATTATGACCACATTCATAGGCTGCATGTTCAGTTATTCAGAAACTACCAAACTGACAAAGTAGTGGAGTTCAATGAGATCCATTACGAGAGCATATCTCATCGTAGTCAATCTCAGTGCGTGTTAATGAGAGACCTTACACCATAAGGTGAGTCTAAGCTCTTGTTCTCACTACGCTATCTAACAAAGACATAGTTGATAGGGTTTAGCTTGCGGTGTCGACATCACATGCCCAAGAACCTATCTCTTTGTTAATGCTGGATCGCATCTTTTCATTAGGCCAATCAACTAAGTTGATATCCATCAACGAAAGGTGATTCGATAGTAGACTCATTATCTCACGTCCTCATGTACACTAGTGTAATACTTGTAGAGATCTCTATATGGATTGGATTTGACATTGAGGCGTCCCCCAACGATAATCACAATTTATACTTCATGAGACGGATTTGAGTATCATTGATCAATGGATCAGGTTGTGCCAAGCTCACTTTCTTCCTAGTGCGAGAAAGTATCAAACCTAAGGGCCTCCCTCCTTATGGGGAGCCACACGGCCTTGTGACACCAATTTTGCCACTATATGGCGTCACCATTTCACCATCTATGGTGATGGCGTCAAGACCAACATCTTTAGGTCACGCCATGTCCTTTTGTAGAACATCAATCCTTGCAGACATATTTGCAGCATGTGATCTCGTCACTTTAACACTTTAAGCATTTGGGATCAAGATGAGACTTAGTGGGGACAAACCACGACAATTCATGTCGTTCCACTTGAACACTTGTGTTCTTATCTCCCCCTAACGGCGGGAATATTGTCTCATCAAAATGACAATTCGCAATTTAGCGGTGAATGAGATCGTCTGACAAGGTTTCTACTTATGCGGATTATAGGTGGAGGTTCATATCCAACCGAAACTTATTCATCTCAAATGACCCATCATTGTGCACAGTGGCATTGTGATTTGGCACCTAGAAATAACATCTAGCCGAGCTCAAGGATTGGAGATCCGTTTCAATCCTGCTGAACTCAAGGATTGCAATTTCATGTCAATCTTAGTACACAGTCACGAGCTGTAGTACAATAATATTTAATGATGGTGATCGTAGGTGAATAGTAAAGTTACATGTAAATATTGCATAGCCCCAAGACGCAATAGAAAGATTGGTGTGCATCAATAATGTTCGAGCGACTAGCTAAAGTTGCTTAATCGTAGCCTTGGTGAGACCGTATTGCATGTGAACATGGGATACAGGACACTTTAAATTACATCCCGATACACTTTTTTAAAGAATGTGTAGTGAGCCCGTAGAAGTATAAGCAGCATAAGCAATAGATAATAGTGTAACATGTGACCAGTGTGTTAACACTTCAACCAATACCATAAAGCATAAAAAGGTGTCCGCAAGTTGGTTGTATCTATCTACATGGTTTGATCTAAGAATGAAATGTTCACTTTTGTGTCATTTAGCATAGGAGGGTCTCACTCTTAATTTAGCTAAATAATAGGCTTTCAAAACGAGCAATGAACATTGCAGGGGGCCAATGCGATATCGAGGGAAGGCCGATGCACCTCAATTGCTTGAGGAATTGACCGGACGGACTCCAAGAAGTTGGAGTCGTATTCGGGTGACGTCAATGTCCCCCGGGTCACCACCATGCTTCATGGTGATGCTAGATCTCGAATGTCTTCGTTTTGAGTGGAATAATGGATATCCATGAGAAAATCTCAAAATTTGGACCACCTCTTCCAAGATGACCGATTTGGTCAAACCAAAGCCTATATGAGTCGGTGTCTCAAATATCATGTTTTGCGACAATATGAGATTCGATATTCGAATCCTAGTGACATACAGTCCACTAGATATTGACTCATGAACTTCTCCAAGATGCGCTTTAGTCCTCATTCATGAGAATGTATACACAAAAGAATTCTTGTTCATTCTCACAATGTGTTTTCAAATGAAAACTATTAGCATGAATGTCTTTAAAGCTCAACATGGTTTGGTTGCCTCTAAATGCATCGAGGGCATCTGTGACATTGATTATGGTGCTACGAGGCATCAAGATTCAAGCTAAACCACGTCCCTGAATGACCGGTATGATTCAATCATTGTAGTCACAGAAGATTTACAAGGGCACAAAATCCAAAGATAGTTGCCGGTTCCTTAGAATGTTATGGATAGTTTCACTATCTACGAAGTACTCAACGTCTCGTTGAGACATATATCTACGAAGTACTCAACGTCTCGTTGAGACATATCTACAAGGAGTAGATAGGCGAGTTAATAGTTCCACTTGAATCATTTAGAAGGATTGAAAGAAACTACGAAAAGCTGCAATCCCGAGAGTGCATAAAAATTTCCGCGCATAATGACATTTACGCACTAAAATAGCCATAACGTCTTCGTTAAAATAGATATGGATGAACTGCGAAAAGTTCTGAAAACTAGATTCGTAGAGCTTTCCAATGATATAAAGCTTACTGTCTGGTTCGTCAGGAGCTATTCACAAAGCTCAAACGAAGTTGACTATCCAGAATGGACAGATTGCTGTTTTTCGCAGAATTGACATGTGCGATGCTATGAAGCTTGCAGATGGAGTGTAGGATTTTGCCTTAGCCAAAAGTGACGTGTGTATGATCAAAACCAAGTCCTTTCGGTCGTTCTAAGGTCGTAAACTCCATGACTAGTTAGCAAAAGCTCCCTGACATGAACATAAACTAACTCAGAGGACCTAGAGGATTCGATCATGATGATAATTTTCCGGTTTTGATAAGTCTTCAACGTCTTTTGCAAGACAGCAATTGGTTTAATAGCGTAGGAGGATCCAAAAATCAAAAGCTTTCGGTAACTCCAAGTCAGTATGACCAGGCATGTCCGTGGAGTGTCGGTAGTGCGAGACACACTTGAAACCACTATCTCCTTAATTTAAGACAATTCTAGGATATCACACTGAGCTTGGATGAGTCTAGTTGAACAATTGATGATGGAAAATCCGCTATAGGGTAGAAGACTTAACCAGAAACACGTTGGCGATCCTCCTTGAGGATGTAAGGCCGTGCGTCATCTTCACTTGGAAGAGACCAAAACGGCACAATCTAACCATGTAGATTGTAAATATGCCATGCTTCTAAGGACAATGTAAAAATGTACATCTTGTTTGTAAATCAATACAAACCATAAGAGGAGAATAGTTTCATAACTTCGAAAAAATTCTCAAGGCATTCATTATTGCTAATGTAAGTACATCGAGGTCACAAACAATGTTTTTAATAGTTTGTCCTTCGGATTGATCACACACAATCTGGAAAAGCAGCGAATTGATCAAACACAATTCGGAAAAAGGTCTCGGATTGATCAAACACAATCCGGTGATAGGTCGGGGTTGATCATACACAACCCAGACAAGGAAACAAGAGTGATCAAACACACTCTTGACCCGCGAATAAAATTCCAGGATTTTTGGTACTTGCACGCACAAAATCACAAGCATAGAATGGAGATGGAGAAGGGAGAAAGGATTTTATCTCCCCGAGTTATTCCAAAGTAAATAACTGTAATATTAAAGCTTACTTGCTAGTTTACCAAATAAACTGCGTTTATAGGAGCTCTGATGAGTTTGAGTCGATTGCAAGCTTCGACCGAGGGTTGGGAACCTTTCTAGCTTTCCTTGGAAGAAGAGCAATCTTGAAATATTTGGTTTCTAGAGGTTGCCGAGAGGAGAAACAACGTTTCGCCTACTTCTACGAAATTTGACACGAGGAGAAGCTCTAGATGGGAAAGCTTCTATCAAAAATTCAGGTTGATCGGAGCAAGGAAAGATGGTGAACAGGTGATTGGTAGTGGCGGCGGTCTGGAATATTCCGGCGGCCGGTTCGGAGACTTTCCGACCGGTTCTCAGGGTGAGGCCGGCGACGTTGGATCCGGGACGGAGAGAGATTTCTGGGGATATAAAATTCCGGCGGAGGGAAGTAGGAATTTTGGTCGGAAATTGGGAAAAACAAGGCTGCCCGATTTTAGGGTTTTGGAAAACAAATAGTGGGCTATTGGCTCTAGGGTTAGAACAAAGTGCATGATAACGTGATGAAGGATAAAGTGTAGAGACAAAGAGATAGCAAGAGAATCGTGAAAGATGATATCTTATTCATTGATAGAAACTCTTTATATAGGGAATTACACAATATCTATTAGGTAAGGAAAAAGAATACATAGATCTAGTCAAACTACATATCCTATTGGCATAAGGCCAAGACACATATAAAGAATATCTAGAAAGATACAGAATATCCTAGAACAAAACTTGCATTTTCATATCTGAAGTTTCATTCCGTTAGCATTTTAATACCCTGACCACTAACACCGTTAAATTTTGAGGGCATTTTCGTTATTTCAATAAATATATCATTTTTTATATATACCTTAACAAAATAATTTATTTTTTGAGGTTATCAAATGCAAATAGAACAATTTGATAAATATTAGTAGAACTCTTGTGTGTGTGTGTGTGTGTGTGTGTTTAGAGTTACATGTTAAGCAACACAAAATAAAATATATTTAAAATATAGTTTTGCTCAACATGTAACTCTAAAAATATATTTACATAAAAGAGTACGTTCTACTAACTTTTATCACTATTGTTGCAAAAATAAATATTTAATTTTGAAGTTTTTTTTTGAATATTTTTGCCAAAGTAAATTGTTCTATTTGTATTTGATAATCTAAAAAAATAAATTATTTTGTTAAAGTAAATGTAAAAACTGATATATTTATTGAAATAACGAAAATGCCCTCCAAATTTAACAGGGTTAATGGTCAAGGTATCAAAATGCTAAAGAAATGAAACTTCGGGTATGAAAATATAAGTTTTTGATAGTTAAGTATGAAAATGAAAATAAAGGTAGTGTTTTGTAATTAATCCTAATAATTAAACCGAGGCACCAATTTAAGACCAGGTACTTTGCCAGTTTCTATGTTGTTTGTGACTAGTTAGCTTCTATCGAGGATGGCGAGCTGACAGAAAAGACCGAGTGTGGCAATTCAACTGAACAAGTGAACAACCATGGCCAGTGTTGTTTTTTAGCAGCTCAAAGCCTCAAAATGTAACAAGCATTATAGAGCAAATGGAAAACAGAAATTTGAACTAGGGTGGCATCTGCTAGCTATAACTTGTACCAAGTCGGTAAATTGGATGGTTCATTATTCATTAACTTGGGTTTTGGCATCTCCTGTTAATGTAAAGCAATATGTATAACCTAAACAGTCTAGTTTGGCAAATGTCTGGTTTGCTTGCTTCGAAATCAGTCTCCTTCTCAACTTTGATAACATCCAAACACCTTACATTTTCCATCTCCACCATATAGCGCACATTTCATAATTACTAGCATTCGACACGGGATATTTGATAGATTCTGGGGCCGTAGACGGTAAAAGCTGCTACTCCTATCGCTAGAGAAACGGTAGTTTTAGACCTGGGTGTTTAACTATTTAGGTTAGTCCCTTCCAAACCATTTGCTAGGGACTGTTGTTGGTACCAATGCACAGTTTCTACAATTAGAACAAAGAAACGGATGTGGTGTTACAGTATTAAGTATTACCCAAGTTTCGATATACCAAATTCAAGCAAAAAAGAGAGACAGTGATATTAATAACTGGGCAACATATAGCCAAACCATGATACAGATTTTCTTTGTTTTGCTTGTTGATATAGGACATTAATAATAGGAGGGGCAGCATTGGTTTAAGGCAATCAAGATATATATTGTACCAAAGCTCTAAATACAATATTGCCAACAATAAATTGTGAAATGAATAACAGCAATACCAAAACCGACCATTTTTCACTTGGCTAAATGCAACCAAAACAAGCCTGCCCATGTCCACATGCACTTATCAACACAATGCAAGAGCAGTAAAACATCAAAATAGAAACTGTTTTAACAACGCCAAATATTGCAAGCCACATTTCACGCTATTCAAACAGCATTCTGATAAAACTCCACCCTCATGGGCAAAAGGCATGCACATAGCGGAAGCAAAAAAATATCACCTACTGTCAATTAAGCTTGGTTCGCACCACCCCTAGAGCGTCCACCCATCCGTCCCCTCCCACGACCATATCCTCTGCCCCCTTGACCTCTACCTCTTTCATAACCACCAGTACCACCGGCACCTCTTTCATAGCCGCCAGCACCCCTTTCGTAGCGGCCAGCACCCCCTTCGTAGCCGCCTGAACCCCTTTCGTAGCCGCCTGAACCCCTTTCGTAGCCGCCTGAACCCCTATCGTAGCCGCCTGAACCCCTTTCGTAGCCGCCTGAACCCCTTTCGTAGCCCCCTGATGGTTCTGAACTTCTTTCATAACCACCAGACCCTCTTTCATAGCCAGTACCTATTAGAATAGCAAATCAAACACATTTAGTCCATCACTGCATGTAAAACATGTTCACAAATCCATTTACACAGTTGATGGAACCCATAACATATACAGCAAAGCATGGACCAAATATTTAATATACAGCGCATTTTTTTTACTAAAGTAGGAATCACTCCCTCCTAGTAAGTGGGTTCTATCCAAGGACCTTAAACCCCCATCTTTGACCATCTTTGAGGATGAAGTGCTTCCTCACTTGCGCTTAAATGAACATATGCAAACATGAATAAACACATCGGTCTGAAAGTTATTACACGTCTACAGCCACTAATGGAAGTTAACTTACCACGATTGCCCCAACTTCTGCCTCGTCCACCACCTCTACCCCGATTCGGGTACCCACCATTATCTATCAGAAAAGAAGGGCAAGTCAGTGGCAAGTTGGCATTCAGAATTCATACAGGGACTTCATGAAACTACAAGTAATGAAAAACAAAACTTTTAGTTCCCAATGGATACCATAAACAATTAATATACCTTGATGGTTTCCTCTACCCCGATTCGGGTACCCACCATTATCTATCAGAAAAGAAGGGCAAGTCAGTGGCAGATTGGCATTCAGAAATCATACAGGGGACTTCATGAAACTACGAGTAGATGAAAAACAAAACTTTTAGTTCCCAATGGCTACCAAAAACAATTACTATACCTTGATGGTTTCCATAACCACCCCCTTGATAGTTGCTGTATCCTCCACCTCTGCCACGACCTCTGCCTCTACCACGCCCCCGTCCTCGACCGTATGAATCTAAAAAACCAATTAATGAAACACAAAGATATTTCTGAGGAACAGAAAAGATTCAACAAAGGTGCATAGTTGATAAGTTGTCAATTGCATCACCTTCATTGACAGCATTGTATGGACCACGAGCTTGTCTTGGTTGCTGTTGTTGGTAATTGGGCTGTGGCTTTGATTGGTCTGGGGGAGATGGAGCTTGATATCTACAGAAAAACAAGATGGCCAGAAAGAATCAAGTTAGAACAGCCAATAAAAGAGAATAGAAAATTTCCATAAGCTTGATATCTTTGTGCATAAATAGCAGAGAAAATGATCAAGATTTAATCCACAAAACACAATGTAGTTTGAAACCAGAGAGCACATCAACACTTACCCAGCAGAGGTTGTGTTTAGCTCCTTAGTTGATAGTGTAATTGAAATCATTGATACATGGCGAGTCATCTCCACACTGCAAAATATGTAAATACACGCATGATTAAACAAAGCAACAAAGGTATATACATGTGGAGATTATGCACACAATCTTTTGGTCATCTACACAAAATGAATCCAAATATCAAATAATTGGACAAGAGAAACTTACGGTACAAGACCCTCTTCAATAGGTTCCCATACATCAGTTATGCTTACAGAGCTGATTGCAGTATCTTGATGCAGCATTGGAACCCTTTTCTGTTTCAAGACACATGTGATGGGTTAGTTGTGAACTGAGAAGTAAGAAACAGGGCAGAGGAGATGGTTCTTGATATAGACCTTTATGATCTCAGCAATAGCCACTGTCTTGCTGATTGCCTGTCCCATTGCTTTCAAGACGATTTCATTGACTTGTTTATCCTGAAAATATGTAACAAGCCATACTACATTAGCTCATAACTTCAGATGGATGAAAAGGAATTACAATAACTGCACATAAAACCCACAGAAAAGGTACCTCATGGTCTAGCTGGGAAGTACATGTGACATGTATTTAATTAAATCATTCTTAATGCTATGACAATCATGTTACGACAAAAAAAAAATTACCAAATAGCTATCAAATAAAAATACAGACTAGATACCAATCATGTACAAACGGAGAATCTGGTATGGATAGGGAACCCATAGAAAGGCTGGACATGATTGTCAATGTAAGAATTACCATAGTATGTAAGAGTAAGGCCTCTACTTTGACACTAACAAATGTTGTCTTCACAATTAGATAAATGAGAAGAAAGTAAGCAGAACCTTTCCTTGTTCAAGCGAAAAAAGTAAGCAGTGATGAAAAGACAACTGTCCCCCAAGCAATGGGAAACAATATCCTCACCAAAAGGACCTGGTAGCATATGATGTTGGGATCGCCAACAAGGCCCTTACTAACCAAAAGCCCAAGGGTCCAAAAAACTGATCAAGGGCGCAAAGCTTTTAAAGACCGAATTGAATGATTCCAAGGCATTGTGACAAGAAGACTAGTTGAATAGACACGCACTTTATACAATCGCTTGTTGGTGAATTGAAATTATTTCCACAAACACACAACAAGACTTTAACCACCCTCCATTGAAGTTAACGGAACTATTTAATCCAAACAGATGATTCCTCGTGTATAGGGTTAAAACTAGTAACACTCATAAATATGTCCTCCCTCATAATCACAAGGCCATGAACACAACAGCTAACAACAAACTTTCCATATGACTCAGCCGCAATATCAAACACGAAATGAAGAGGGCACTCTTTCACTATACACAACCAAGGATCACAATAACGATTTCAATCAAAATACCTAATCAAATCGGCAACGAAACCAACCGAACAGAACAAAAACAGAAAATCATCAAAATGCCATCACAACAAACACATGCAAAATCTAAGGCCGAAATTCGGAAACGCAATCAGAAACAATCACATGCAAAAACAGAGCGAAAACGAATCGAAGCAACAAAACCTGGAGCTGAGTGGTGGCGTAGCTGATGTAGTTTCGGATGGCGCCCTGGGTGGTGATTCGGATCTCGTTCTCGCTGATGGGGAGCTCCGGCTTCGGCTTCTCCACTCTCCGGTAGCTTTCCATTCTCGGAAGAAGATTTGGATTGCCGAGGCTGGGGATGGGAGAGAAAACCCTAAAACCCTAGCGGAGGTGAGAGAGAGAGAGAGAGAGAGAGAGAGAGATGAGTGAGAGTGAGCTTCTGGGAGACGGTTAAAAAAGGGGGAGTGAATTGGCCAACACGCACGTACCTACCCAAGCCCATGTGCCAGGCCCGACCCGGTTTATGGCTCCAACCGCACACGATTTCCGTCTTTCCTACGTGTCACTCTCTCCGCCATCTCCCATCTCACAACCAACTTCTTTTTTATATGATAGGTGCATATTTGTTTATATTTATATATCAAATTCATTATATTTATTTCGTTGGATTCTTATTATTAGGATTTATTTACTTATATTTTGTATTTAATAGGTTTTGGAGCAAAGAAAAAAAATATATAAAAAACAAGGAGATTGCGCAATATTGCAGGAATCCTAAATTGAGTCGATTTTGAAAGTCATAAATTATTGGAGTTCTAATTGAAGAATAAAATCTCAAAACCTTTGAAGACTCATATAAAAGGAGGACTTGACATCATTCTAGGGATCTTTGGACGCAACAACATTAGTCCATTGCAGTCATATCCTTTTCCCTTCCCCTTCTGATGTTTTATTTATTTTTCCTATATCTTCTAGTAGTCTTTGATAGTTAAGGGCTGCCTAAGCCTTAGACATGTGTAAACTAAGATTTTGGCGTTGATTTTATAGTTTCTTGGATATTGAATGTTTGTTAATTCATTGGTTTCTCATTGATAAATTATGGTTTCGTTTATTATGGTTGCAAACGTAGTAAGCATGCTAGGGTTTTATTGCTATGATTTTGTGTTTTGATCATCATGTCAAGCATATGCTAGGGTTTTATTGCTATGATTTTGTGTTTTGATCATCATGTCAAGCATATTATCTAGACTAGCACACGAGTGATTGATTGAGTCTCATTCATATGAATTGACATCTAAGTAGATTAGGGCAACATTAGTACCGAAATCGCCTAGCTTTATTTATAATCTTTTCGATCTTAATGACTTCTATGTGAGAGTTGTGCAAGAACATCACTCTAGGTTCCATGTTAGAAGCTAGGTTAAGTTGAAAAACATCATTCCCTTAACATACCAAGTATTAAAGGTTGATAAGTTAAGTTCAACACATCATTGGCTTAGCTTGGGTAAAGACATTCAATTGAATAGAAGAACATATGTTAACAGATCTTTGGTGAAATATGTTCTAGTGGTGTATGGTTGTTCCTAGCTATTGTTTAACTTATCTATTTCAAAACCCCAAAACATTCTTTTATTTTCGTAGGTCTTTTGTTCTCTGTTTTGTTGAATTTATTTAGTAGAGCAATTCAACCCCAAAAATCGTGAAACTTTGTTAGTCGTTAGTTTAGTGAGTCTAGTTCATGTCTACAAATTTTCGTCGAGTTTGGAGTAGTTTAGAGTCATCTGTAATCAGTTCTTTCTGACTGGACAAATTAGGTTTTTAGTTTTAGATCGAGTCATAGATTGGTGATTTAGACACAATCCTCTGCGGGAGACTCCTACTTTCCTATACTACTTTCAACAACTTAATTGTGATTGTAGGGTTATTTTATAAGTCTATTTTAGGCTTAGCATTAAACAGGCTAAAAAATAAAATATTAGTGAAAAAAATGCAAACGGTGTCTCACATTTGCTTCATCAAGCACTTTGGTATCCCACTTTACAAAAATATCAGTTTGGTATCTCAAATTCATTTTGGTATACCAAACTCATATTTTTGTAAAGTGAGATACCAAAGTGCTTAATGAAGCAAATGTGAGATACCGTTCGTATTTTTTTCCCAAAATATTATTCTTCTTATAGTTGTTTTCTTCGTGTTTTGAGGACGGAAGTTTTGATGATTCACAAAAATATCCGAGTTGTAACATCTCAAAAATTAGATTTTCTATTTTTAAATGAGAAATTATTATTTCAATTTCGATTATTTTTCAAATTCTTTGTGGCTTTCAAAAATTATTCAAAAGTTTGGTTTGTCAAAATTTATCTTTCAAGCCCATAGGATTAAACTAGACGTCGTTACGAGTTCGTATGATTTTACGGAAGAATTTTCGGACATCAGAGCTATTTTTAATGATTTTTGGAAGTTGGTATTATCCAAAAATTAATTCAAAATATATTTTTAAGTCTGTTTAATCTGGGCCGTCAGATCATTTAAACAGTTTGATCTCAGCCGTCAATTTGGAGTATATAAAAATCAGACTGGATCAGCTCGACTCAGACCGACCACTTCGTCGTTTTGCAGCGGCGGAGCTCCGATCGCTCCTCCGTCGTCCGGCCGTCTCTCGGCGCAAGACTGGTGTCCAAAGCTTCGCATCGTCGTCCCCGACCTCAAGATGGTCTTCGATTTCAATGAGAAGCTCCAGAGAGAGGGAGACTCGAATGAGAGAAGAATTTTTAGGTTCGTCAGCGATATTTCGATTCTGGCCAAGTCAAGGTCTCTCACCGGTGTGGATAGCTTCGTCTCGGTATCGTCGATGTTCCTGGGGCTTCAGCTTGTCGAGACGAGCTCTGATGAGGGAGAATCGAAGAGGAGAAGTTTCTGAGTTTTCCGACGAGAGTTCAACGGATTCCGGTGAGCTTTGGTATCGACTCAGGTATCAAAGTTGGTTTATTCTTCGAGCTCTTCCTTTTTATATAATTGAAATTGAGTTTGGTTGAGAGATGAAGAATTTGGGATTTAGGTAGTCAGTGACCATCGTGTGTGGCCACTGTGTACGGCGGCGACGATGGTTCTAGGAGTTGGTTCCAGCTTTATTAGTATGTTGAATTAGTATGTGTGATTTTAGATGTTGAATTCGATATTGGTGGAGTTTTGAAGAAAATAGATTTTGGGCAGTGTGTGCAGTTGTTATGTTCGGCGGCGGGAGTGGTGGAATGGCGGTGGAAGCTGATGGTTCATAGTTTCTGTTTTTATCATACTATTGTTAGAATTTTGGAGGACATGACGTTGGTGTTCTTATGCTTGAATTCCATGTTGGATGAGGGTTGCAGAATCTCAGTTTTGGGTAGTGGTTGGCTATGGCTAGTTTACTATTCATGGTGGTGGATTTGTGTTTAGCTGCTTCAGTTATGGTATGAACATATTTTGGTTCTTGGGAGAGTCAATCAATTGAATTGATGAGATTGAATACTTTGAAGCATAATTATTTTAGAGATTGAGAAATGGTGCATACAACAAGGTATAGTTGATGTTGAAGTAATGCTTGAACAATTGTGTATGGATGGATTACTCGAGATGAACATTTGGTCGATAAGACGAGATGGGTGTCCATAGTAAATTTGGTGTCAAATTAGTGCGTTGGAGCATAATTAAGATACAACATTTGATTCAGAAATCGTCAGAGAAGGTGTGAGGGAATGCTGATTAAGGAACTCATTTGGGTGTCCTTAGTAGATTTATGAATTCGGTCAAGTTGACTTGAAGTGATTCGTCGATTTTCTTGGAATTCAGTACGAGGATCGATTGCAAGTAGTAGGATTTCAGAAGCAGAATGATAAGGATTTCAGAATGCATGTCGCATAGTTACTAATTTTTGTTGCCATCAGAACTGACACTTGGATTCTAAGTAGGGTCTTTCTCGGGGAACATTTCTATAAATTGATAATTAGATTATTAATGAAATCGTTGGTTTGTGTGGCATTGGTTGATATAACTCTTGAATGTTATTGTTTTCAATAAAACATGTGATATCGTTGACTTATGTTATTGTTGTTATCGCTTTCCGTAAAAGCATGTTTTGGATGTTATTTTACGAGTATTGATATTCATTTAACATGCATAATGCATTGTGAGAAATAGTGAGGAATGGTGAGAAGTGAGATTGGTGATTCTGGAGTTGAGAAAGAGATTGATAGAATAGATACATTTTGTGTAGTTGAGTTTCCTTATGGGTTGTCCTCGGGATCTATGATTAGCCCACACGTGCATAAATGCAGGGAAAGTATGCACTTTCGATGGCGGACATCGATAAAACGATCTTATCGGGTTGTGGATCGGGAGACCATGAGTATAACAAGATGACTAACAAAAGAGGTACATGTGGTGAGATATTACTGATTGTTAGATCATATATTTGAGACATTCGAATCACCCTCGGTTGTTAAAATACACAGTATAAGATATGTAAGCTCACATGTCTTTGATGTATGGACTAATCGCCAGTAATTGAGGAGGGTGCGCATTCATTAGCATACATGCATTGAATTGTTGTTATATATGACATTAGTTGATAACTTGATTGTGTGACGTAGTTAAAAATAACTTAAGAGATTTGGCCCTACTGAGCGTAAGCTCATCCATGTAGATTCTTGTTCAGATTCGTACGAGTGCACGTCTTTCGAGAAGCGTAACTGTGATGCTTAACTAACATGTTCGAGAATAGAAAAGGTTACTGAAGATTAGAAGTGAGCTAGACCTCAAGACCTGTTTTACTGTTATAATTGTTTTTTTGTTTTTGTAATTGGTTTTGTTATTGGTAAACGTTTTATTTTCTTTTATTTTTACAATTTCTGGAAAAATATTTGAAATTGTTTTAATTTCTTTTACTTTTCCCGCTCACGCCTCGGGTTTGGTGTCAGGTGCTTGGAAACCATCGACACCGGGTCCGGGGTGTAACACGAATGCTGATACAAAATGAGTGAGGGGCTCTAATGATCATTTAGTTGAGGATTAGTTAAAGACTTTTCCATTAATTGGTTTAACACTCACTTTTCAATCACATTTTTTCATCTCAACCATTTAGTTTTTAGGTCTATATAAGTAGATCACTTCTACAAATTTTCAGTCAAATTGGTGATCGTTAAGGAATAAAACTAAATCAAATCAATGGACGATCCAAATCTGTCAAACAAGAGCCGTTCAAGTTTATAATTGGTAAATCACATTTATGAATGTCTTAACGATTTTCAATTTGGATGAAAATTTGTAGAAATGATCTACTCATATATATCTACAAACTAGACGGTCGAGACATGAATATGCAATAAAAAAATGGGTGAAACAAAGAAGTCCTCAACTTAGTGGTCTTCATTAGAACCACTCCCACGATGTAGGGTGTTTAGTGATCTTTTCATCTTTAAACATGAGTACGTTCATAAACCGAATTACTATACATTAAATGAACAGTTTATGACACATCCCGGTTCTTAAGTTATTTTACGGTTATTTACCGTTGGTATTACTTCGGATTTTTACTGTGTTAAGTAACCGTTTATCACTTAAGGACCCTAGAGTTGACTTTTTATTACGTTTGGAATTTGGGAAAACTTTCTTCATGAAAGTTGTAGAGAACGTCGTTACGAGTTCGTAGACATGCTACGTGTTAAATTCGGAGTTAGCATGGTAAAGTTATAAATTTATTGGTAAAGTTTGAAGGTAGTAAAAATGGGTAAAAATGGGTAACTGTTGGACCGGGTGGGGAGCAGCCCCAACCCAAATCCCTTCTCTTTCTTTTCTTTCTTTTTCTTCTTCCTTTCCCCGAGCTCCCCGAGCTCTCTCTCTCTCTCTCTCGGGGTTGAAACCCCAGCCGCCAGCTGCCACCGTCCGGCCAACCACCGGCCGCCTCTCTACCCCAGTTCGGACCCCCATCTCCTCCTCTCCCTCCCCGGCCTAGCCCCCGAGCCTCTAACCCGCCGGAAGAGGAGAAAAGCCGCCGGAACCGCCGGAAGTCTTTTCGCCGGAGCTCCGTCCTCCGGTCACCATAGGCCGTGATTTTTGGCTCAACTTGTAGCCCTCATCAAGGTGAGTATTCCCTCAAAAGGAATCGGTCTATTTCGAGCTCGTTAGGGTAGTTTGTATAATTGGAAGTTTTAGGGATTTTTGGTTGTTTTTGCTCGTTTGACCTAGTTAGGCTTGGATTTTGGGTTTGTGCTAGTTAGGAAAGTTGTAGAGCATGATGAGAGGAAGGTGCTGTTAAAATTTCATAGGAATTGGAGGTCGTCGGAAAATGGCTACCGGCCGCCGCCGGCGCCGCCGCTGGTTGGGAGATTTTAATGTTGTTAAATTTGGAATATTAAGGGGAGTTTATTGAAGTGAGTTATGAAATTTTTGGATGAGTTTTGGATAGGTTTATGAATTTCCGAAGTGTGGTATTTTTGGCGGTTAATTAATGTAGAATCCGGCCGTAGGATTTAAGTCGTATTTTTGGGGAGGTTGTATTTACGGCTGCTGAGTATGATATTTAAGTTCGGATTGTTTCGACGTAAGATTATCGAAGTTAGGCAATGATGAGCGTAGTTGTGGCTCTCGGTTAATTTTGCCTATTTTGTTTTAATATTGGAGTTTTAGTTGGGAAATTAATTTTATATTTGTGCCAGGGTTCGAGGGAACCTCGCTTGAGTAGTGATTCGGAATTCGTCAGGCTTAGGCCTAAATCTGTGAGTGGACATCTTGGTTTTTATTTAATATGCATGCAAGATTTTCTAAATTAGTATTTTATTTTCCGAGCATATATTATAACTTCGGCATATGAAATGATCTTGGTAATTAATTGAGATTGATGCATGGATTAATTGTTGGTCATAATTTATGGATTTGAGCTCGGACTGATAATTTTAGATTTGAGTTTAGATTTTCTTTATGATTTCTGGATTTGAGATTATATCCAGATTTGCATATTGCCTGGTTTTCGAAAGGTGAAAATTATTTAAATTAATTATTTCATTGAACATTTTAACGTGTGGGACATGTCATCGAATTTAATTATTTTCTTTACTCTTTAAATTCTTTGAGTACGGTTGGGAATCGTACTTATGCTTAAGTTATGAGTTTCGGGGAAACTCATGGATTTATGTTTCTTTATTTATGTCATACTTGTTGGATCGTTATTATTCATGCTAGCATGTTGTTCCGCCTTTCGAGGCGATGTAGCTTCCACGTTTTAAGTGGGGTTACTCAAGCCCTTTCGACCTTCGGGTGATGTGATGTAGTCGACGACATCACGCAAGCCCTACTCCTCTCGGTTATCATAACCTAAAGGTGTAGGGAGTATGGGAGTATTATTGCCTGGGAGGCAACCGAGTCTGGGAGGCTCACTTGTATGGCTATAGCTGTTTCTTATCTATTGTTGTTGATTTGACTAGCGGGGCTAGTCCCTTGTTTTGGTACCTTCTTCTATGAAGGTTATTATTTATCTTTGTCATTAATTTGACTAGCGGGGCTAGTCCGTCTTCTTGGGATCTTCTTAATGAAAGATTTTTGGTTAACATTTGCATGCAACGAATTTATGGCATATTGAAAAGTGGAAAAGTATTTACATTTTGGTTATCTTTTGGTTGTGGGATTAGTTTAAGTGAGGAATTGTTATATTGGGAGATGTGTTGAACTTGGGGAGCAGGAAGGCTCCAGGTGTTGAAGATGGATGTTTGGTTATAGAAGTGTTAAATTGGATTTTTTAGGTAAGGGTCGTCCATTTTTAAGAAAGGTTATGCCGAATTTTCGGTAAATTTTCCTTGAAAGTGGACCCCGCAGGATTTACCTTGGGTTTCAGGGTGAAATTCGGGGTGGGTCCTGTCAGTTTATGAGCTAGTTTGATGCATGAGTATCGACTACAACAAGTTAGAAGTTAGTCTACGTTCGACATTAGGCAAGAAAAAGTTCATAAGGAACTGTTTCATAAGTTGATTGTACATGCAACTCTTTTGCATTGTATGGATCGTGTAGCATTATTTGGTGAGAAATGTATTATTGGTTTCTTCCCTCTTTCTCCGGACTCCGGAGACCATTTATTATATGGCTTTAAAGGCCAAAACAAAAAGAATAGTGTTCTAGTTGATCACACTTCCATTTACCTATTCTAGCTAGCAACTGCTACATTTACACCTAAAAATTCAAGCAGTAATGCATATACTATGAAGAGTTGATTTCAATTGGCTCTGACTGGGTACATCTATTTTAACATCGAGTACAATAAGGATTTGGTTATGGGATTAAATCCGGTTTGTGAACACTGTGTAAAAGAGACTAAAACCCTGTGTTCTTTACCCTTTTTTGCATCAATAAGGCATCCCATTGTGCTTGCTATTTGGTACAAAAACACAGAAGGCTAGAATATCCATCAAGTTATCTCTTTACATGTGCAGCAGTTGCAGAAGAAGGTCAAGTCATCAAGATGGTGCCGTCAAACAAAGTTGCTGTCAAAGCTGATTGGAGATCTAATGAAGGTATTTTCCTGGTTTATTTAGGATAACTAAAGTCTGCAAAATTTCTTTAAGTGTTCTTGAATATATGCATGTGTGTTTGTGTGTTTATGGAATAAATCCAAAACTAAAGGTTAGATGGCTTAATGGGATTCTGAAAACCATCTAATAAAACACCCGAAGACAAAAGAAACCGAGCAATCCATGGGTTCGGATCACAATTAAGCAGGTGAAACTAAACATGGTATGCATCTGCACGAGGTAATTTGACAAATTTTTACAATGAACTAGTTCCACGAGTAGCCTTTCGACTCCCCAATCCTGCGTTATCTTACAAAATTTTATAAATTATGAGGGTTATCTAAATATTACAGCATACAGTTGCATCAGATCATTGGCGTCAGATAATAACACAAATTACAGCATTTAAAATCCTTGTTACATACATCTAATAAAAACAAGCAGAAAAATAGGAGAAGGGTGTCTTTAACTGAGATCGCAGCATATATTGGCACTTCGTTAAACAGCGACAAGCGACACACGAGTCCTACCATGATTCAAATTCTCCATCTGCAGCATGTATGGAAGCTTCTTAAACCTTGTTTGAACCAAGGTAGGTGCTAGCCAATAAAGATAGTATACTCCCAGTATTATCTACACATCAATGAGACTTGTTTTTCTAGACCACGTAGTTGAATCTTGCTTGTGTGGACTGCACTGCTGCCAAACAAGTTGCAGATAGCGAAATGTCAGTACCATTGTTAGATCTTGGTACCACTACCACCCAATTGCTATTATACTTTGACAAAGACATAGACCTGCGCATTGTTTACTTATGAAGAAACTATGCACAAACAATTAATGGGGGATAAGGACTATATAAACATTAAGTCACTGTGACCGCTCATGATTCAAGGGCCTGAAATTTCCACAATGTATGGACTTGAATGTAAGATCAACCGATACAACATGTATAATCTGATCCAAGTATCTCCTCAGGACAATCATATTCAAGAAACAAGGTCAAAATTATGACTATCAAGGCTCAGGGGTTATGTTGATGCAAAATTATGTAATGTTCCAAACATCCTTTATGAGTCCTGTATCCGATATAAAAACCTAAATTCCTGAAAACAGATTGAATTATGTTGGTTAACATGACACATAAAAATTGCCAATAAAAATAGCACCCCGATCTGTGAACCATCAGGGTTTTGTTCAACTTAAAAACAGTGTTAATGTCATTGATATAGTTGAAAGCTAAAACTAAGTGACAGGGTGTTAAGGCCAGGTGAGCCATGTAGCAATGCACAGTTTGTGGTTGACAGTTATATTAGGAACTCATGCTTGTTTCTTCCAAAAAAAGAACTCATGTTTGTTGGATTGATACAGGTCAAACTCTCTCATACTGTGATAAGTTATATATACTTATCAATGTTACATGAATTTCTATAAATCCACAATCAACCTTCACTCCTTCAGTACTTACGTAGATATTCCCTAAGCTTGGAATACAATCATCAATCACTTGTTGATTGGATCCAAATGCATCAGATATTCTAATTAATTAGTTAGCAAATCCAAAACAGTCATACAAACTACAATTGCAATCCAAGAGTCTTAAAACCGTTCAAATCAGAAATGCGCAATCATAGATATAGAAATCAAAAGAACAAGTACACTAAATCATACCGGGCATGGAAATCAGTCATCCATAAGCTGCACCGGACCAACGTCTCCCTCTTCCTCAGCCTGAAGAATACTACTGAGCGAAACCGTGGAACAAAAGCTTATAACTTGATGAAACTTATTAACAGGTGAAGGCAACTGAGGCACTCTCCTCCAGCTACACTTCCCAGTCTCCCCGCTAATCTCGCAGACACATGCCGGATACTTCTTATGGTACTCTTCATTGAACACATAAACAAGATTCCCCAACCCAACACATTTCAAGCTCGCAAACTTATCCTCCTCATCCCCCTCAAACAAGCTACACAGCAAGTCCTGAGGCATGATCGCGATCTCACTGTACTCCATACTCTCCTCCCTGATCCTCCACAAGTTAAAGGACGATCCGTTAGGCCCGTTGCAGATTCCGGCCAGAACAAGCCTGTCCCGGCAAGCGAGCAAGAAAGAGAAGACAACTCCAGGTGGACGGAGACTCTGGATGACGCTCCAGGAATTTGTGTGAAGCTCAAAAGACGATACGAAGCAGGAATAGATGCCAAAGACGTAGAACCTGCCGTTGAAGAGGGCAGAGGACAAGGACTGGGAGGAGTTCCCGGATCTGAAGTCAGCAGGGAGAGGAGGACCGAGCTGCCAGGAGTCGGAGTCGGGGTTGTAGATCTCGACGGCCAAGCGGTCTTCTATGTCGACCAAGTTGCCGATGAACCTGACACCGCCAACGACGATGAAGTTGGGGAGGAGAGAGGCGGATGAGGAGGAGGAGAAGACGCCGAGAAGAGGGTTGATGCGGGAGAAGTGGAGGGGGGAGGTGGGGTGCCAGGAGCGTTTGAGGATGCGGGAGTAGGTGAAGGTGGGGGCGGTGATGAGGAAGAAGCCATCGGCGCCGAGGAAGGAGGAGTGGGAGTAGTGATGGTGGGGAGGGAAGGTGGGGGAGGGGAGGAGGAGCCAGCGGTTGGAGAGAGGGTCGAAGGCGAAGGACTGGTTGTTTTTGGAGGAGGTGTTGTGGATGCCGAAGAGGAAGAACCAAGGCTGGGATTGGGTTTGAGTTTGGATTTGCGTGGCGGAGAAGGTGGTGGAGGAGATGATGTATTGCCAGAGCTTGCAGACGGTGGAGACGCGGACGAGGGTGGGGATGGGGAGGTAGGAGAGGATCAGCTCCGTCACGTCGGAGCTCAGGCTGGTGATTTCCGTCATCGGAGAAGGAGGAGGTAGGTGGAGGATGAAGAGAAATGTGAGAAATGTGAGAGAGAGAGGGAGGGAGGTCGTTTTTTTTTATGAAGAGGAGAGACAGGTGGTTGGAGATTTTTTTTTTTTGGGTAATTGGAGTTTGACTTTGGCACGAGAGATTTGTAGTTTTTTTTTAAGGCGCCCTTTTTCTGTTTCTCGTCAAAAGAGTAAGAGGCCTTCCCTCCACTTCGCTTCCACTACTCACTCCACTTATGATGTGTTTTTTTCCTTTTTCTTTTTTCAGTTCACCACTTATCCATCATGTTCTCGCTGATAATGAGTTTGTCCAGTACGTACATTAATCGACGAAATTATCAATTTATCATACTAATTACTTTGTATAGCTCATGCTTTCGAAGTTAGTAGATTATTTTTCTAATTTGATAGTCTTCATTCTTCGCTCAATTCTAAATAATAATAAGACCATAAACTCAATTATATTTTGAAAGTTCAAGGACATATGCATAACAAGGACTTCTCAGCCTAACAAGGCGGTAACCTTTTGGCCACCCTCAAACTCTCATTCGACGACAGCGTCATTAGACGCGCCGTTTGACGAAAACAAAGATCAAACGTGAAACCCTAAACGAAGACAGAGTTTTGCGGAGGAAAAAGAGATTCGGTTTCAATATGTATGAAAACTAGAAAACTGTTATTTCAATGTGTGTCTATATTTCTTCCAATGTGGGTTTAATAGGATTAAAGTTTTGGTAAATTTTAAGAGAATAGTTGTCACCAAAATATTAACCGAGGAATGTTCATCATTCATCTCTTCGGGGACATCTGATAGAATTGAAAACGATACGGGGATGATGTTCATCATACAACTTATTAATATGGCGTGATTTTTCCTATAAATAAATTTGGTTGGTAAGGAAGGCAATCTAAAATAAAGCCAATGATTATGAAAGTAATTTTGGACGGTTGCTTTTAGAGTTACGTGTGAAATTGAGCGAAATCACAAAGGCACAAACTCAACTAACGCACTTTGTGTGACAAATGCTTAGTCCAATTTTGGGGACATTGCTCGGATAAGCTTGGTATTTTTGTGGTCGGTAAAGTCAAATTAGCTTAATTAATCTAATTCTTTCTTAATCTACATCCTTGACTATATGTGGATCTCTACTCACTGATGTAAATTATGGCTAGTAGTGCACCAGATTGGATGACCAACTTGCAATTCAACTGTTTTTTTTTTTTAATTGGACTTGTTCTCTTTACTGTTCGTTTGTTGATCACACATATTAATTACAATTTGTAAAGATTATGTTATCCTTTTCAATATAATTTTTTTCTTGTAACAAAACCATCGATCGATCTCACAAAATGTGTAAGGTTTTGGAATGAGCTTCGATCAGATCAGTTTGCCAAGTACATACGGGTAAGGCAAATAGTATGTTAACATTTTTACATCAACTACTTTTACCTTTGAGAACTCATTTTGCCACTATCATGTGTCACTTGAAGACTGATCAAACACTTTAAGACTCATGTTACCACTTTAACAATTACTTTTTGAGTACTTATTTTACCACTTCAAAGTTAATTGTATTAATGTTACACATGGACACATTTTAGAATTTCTTAGTGTTGGTATACTTTTTTTAATATGCATGCAGGATTGTGTCATTGTCTAGTAAACGAATCCTGTGGTACACATATAAACTCAAAGCAACTCTAGGAAGGAGAACCACCACTCCAACCTAACGGTCCCGTATTCGAAAAAGAAAGAAAAAAGAAAAAAAAAATATAAACTCAAAGCAATGTGTATAACCATTTATCATTTTCTTGATTAAAAATTTCTCACATCGATCACATCCTCACATCATATCTCACTATTACTTCATGTTGGATCGAGGCAGAGGGCATTTCCTATTTTATCCGTCATTTTTTGTTTCATAAACACTATTCTTGCCTCATTCTTGAAATCTCCAGTTTGCCTAATAATCAACTCGACCTCTCTCGTTAATCTTACAAGTAATCATAAAACTTTAACTTATGCATTGAACCATTAATTAAATCAAACTAATTCGAATAACTAGAGAGAGGTGAAATTAAGCAGGTAGCTACGAAACCATTATTATCTAATTTTTCTAGATGGTGAATTTCATGACTGTTTAGTCGTGTATAATTCATTGCTTTAGTTACTTCTAATATCCCATGTGTAGATAGATATTAACGTTATGAATGAAATTGAACTTAATTTGAAGGTTTTAAGTGCTACAATTAATAAAGAAGACTACTAATAACTCATATATACATAACGAGTGCGGTTATTAGGACCTTCAAATTTGCTCAGTATATTTTTTATTCTTTCTACACCTCCATTTTACTTTTAAATATAAGCATTTGTTCATTAAACTTCTCTTTCAAATTCGTAAAATAGCTTTGTTTATGTAATATATATATATATATATATATACACACAAAAATGATGTGAAGCGGACGTCCGCACAGTCCTTAAAGTGTGGACATCCCTCCGTTCGTCGCCGACGACGGCGCGACTCCACCCCGACCACTTTCCCTCCCCGACGAATCCGCTGAATTTCAGTTTTCCGGCGAGATCGATCTTGTTTGAAGTTTTGGGTGATCTCGCCAGAAAACTGGAATTCGGCAAACTCGTCGAGGAGGGAAAGTGATTGGGGACGCTGCTGGAGTCCGCTGGGGTGGAGGCGCGCCGTCGTCGGCGCCGGACGGTGATGAACGGAGGGATGTCCGCTCCACATCCGGCCTGTATATATATATATATATACTTATATATAGTTTATATCTAGAGCAAAGCTTCGCTTTAAAATGAAAGTGTGAAGTTCCTTATTTGACTAACTTTTCGGTCATATTTCCACATCTCCACCGTTCAGTTTGTAGAACCTAATGCATAGATCACTTCTGCAAAGTTTCATCAAATTTGAAGATCGTTTAAGTTTTCCACAGACATTTCTGGTTAGACAAATTTTTGGTCCATTCATTGATTCAATCTAATTCGGTACCTTAACGATCATCAATTTGGATGAAATTTTACCGGAATGATCTATACATTAGTATCAATAAACTCAACGATTTGAGATGTGGAAATATGACCGAAAAGTGAGTTAAATAAGGAACTTCACACTTTAATTTCAAAGTGAAGCTTAATTATATATATATATATATATATATATATATATATATATATATTACTCATTACACTTCTTATTCATTCAGTAAACCTCCAATTCTTTTTGCCTTTTTGTCTTTTTGCATGCGAACATCCATTCCCGACTTCTATTCTTTAATATTTTTTTTTAACGCAAACCTCCATTCCCGACCTTGATTTCTTGATTTTCCTTATTTTTTTTATTTTGCATAAAATGTCACTAGACATTTATTTTTTGATCAAATTGTAAGAAATAATTTTCAATGACATCAATTTTCGAGAAAAGTTAATTTGAATCATGAAGAATATTATTCTCTTAAAAATAAAAATAAAACAAGGATTGTGTTTCAAATTTTATTTATCGATCATCAAAAAAATGTTCTTACATGAACTATTTTATATTTTTGTTACTTTTGTATTTCTATTTTAGATGTACTATTATTTTTTGTAAGTTTATATTTTTTGTTTTTATACCTCATGATGATGAATTATTTTAATAATTGATAGATCATAATTTTTGTAAAATAATATGATACTTATTTATTATTTTTTAATAATTGATAGATCATCATTTTTGTAAAAAAAAAAATTTCACTTTGTATATGCATGTGTGTATGTGGTAAAACTAGAAAATAAAAATCAATAAGGAAAATAATAAAATGCAATCCATTATTATTGAATTAGAAAGTTTATAAAGAATAAATGTAATATTATTTTTTGTTTAATTAGTGTCTTTAATAGTTATTGTGTAAGAGGATAAATATGACATTTAATAATTCATAATAGAGTGAGGTTAAGTGAGCAAATTTAGAGGTCTTAATAACTGCACCCATATATAATATGTATATGCATGTGTGTAGCATAAAAATCACGTACCTAGTTCGAATATCATGAGATTTATCATTGAAAGAACAAAATCATGGGATCAGAATGATCCGTGATTGAAAAAAGTACCATCACACGGTAATTTCTACACTTGTTTACTATTCCTATACCTGATTTAAAAAAAAAACAAGAAATTCATTTTAATTAATGCTTCCATCATAGTAGTTGTGTGTGTGTATATACAGATTTTCTTAGGTGCGGATGTCCGCATTACACTTATTTTTCAATCGAATTTTCACATCTCCACCGTCTAGTATTTAGATACTAATGTATAGATCATCTCTACAAAATTTCAGCCAATTTAGTAATCATTAAGGCACTCAAACTCGATTAAAACAATGGATGAACATAATTCTGTCAAACTTGAACCGTTCATGTTTATAACAGAAAAACGCAATTTTGAGTTCCTTAATGATAACCAAATTGGCTAAAATTTTTCAGAGATAATCTATACATTAGTATTTAAATACTAGATGGTGGAGATGTGAAATTTCGATTGAAAAATGAGTATAAAGTGGAAATTTACACCGTAAGAATAAATGCGGACGTCCGTAGCTGAAAAGCTCTGTGTGTGTGTATGGAGGATCTAAAGAGGCCGGACCTCCTTACTGTAAGAATTTGAAATTTTTTACTATTTTACATTAGTATATGACTTCTTTTAACGATTTCAACCGTTGATCCTCTAGATTCATATGCAAGAAACATATCTACAAAATTTCAACTAATTCCATAATCATTTGGTCATTCAAATTGATGTAAACAATTGTAGGCCATTACATAAAATTAAAACGAATGTTGTGCTAATCAAATGGTTAAACATTTTTCATTTTGTTAATTTTTTGTAGGATTCATATGTGGATATAAGTAAAAATACATGTTAGAACTAAAAAACATCGATCATTACTTTAAGAGTTTAAGAAGGTCCTCTCTATATCCGGATTCATATATATATATATATATATATATATATATATATATATATATATATATACGTGTGTGTGTGAGACACACTAGCGGATTATAGATCTTAGCCGACGGAAAAATTAACTTCCGTCGGCTAAGATTTTCATAGCCAACGAACCTATTTTCGTAGGAAGGGTAAAGAGATCCGTTGGATAAGAAAATCATAGCCGACGGAAAATTTTGGACGGGATTTTCCGTCGGTTAAGTAAATCATAGCCGACGGAAAATTTTGGACGGGAATTTCCGTCGGTGAAGTAAATCTTAGTCGACGGATAATTCATGTCGGTAAGTATTCGTCGGTTAAGATGTTTTCAGTCGACGGAAACATCTTCCGTCGACTAAGAAAAATAATCCGTCGACAAAGCAAGACTAAGTCGACGGAAAATTCCGTCGGTTAAGAATATAAAGCTGAATTATTCTCTGAGCACGCGCAGAAGGAATCTTCACCCTCTGTATATATCATTCCTGCAAAAACCTCCTTCTCTATCACCTGCTCTAAATAAAACACCTCTCGACGTCGCCGAAACACCTCTCGCCATGAATTGAAGTTCAAGCAACTAATCTAGCTAGCTAGCATTTTGATCATTGGTACATATTCTTCAACCTTTACATTTTCGACGGAATTCAGTTCACCGGTCATATTTTCCGGCGACTCTCTGGCTATATTCGTTTAATTTGTATTTTTATTGTGTGTTTGTGTGTGTGTGTGTATATATACATATATATATACGATTAATTATATATATATGCATGGTTTGATTAATATATTCTATATATATTAATTGTGTGTGGATTATTGATTATATATATATATATATATATATGCATGTATACGTATATTTTGTATATATATATATGGATGTATATATATATATATATGTGTGTGAATTTTTAATTTGTTGATTGTATATATTAATTTGTTTATGCAAATCATATATGTATATATATAGATTATATTATATATGTTGTAGCAGAAAATGATGATGTTTATTAAATCAATGTATGTATATAGATATATATATATATATATATATATTATGTATGTGATTAATGTATTCGATCATTATCTTTTTTAATGTAAATCATGATGTGTATTAAATGATCGATATTTTGATGATGATATTTTCGTGGTGATATATTAAAACAATATTTATTTTCATGATAATATTTTCGTTTATGATCGATTATATTAAATTTGTGTTTGAGATCATATATATATTTCATTTTGTTTATGCTTACATTAAATTTTTTTTTTTCAATTTGTGCTTAGATATATTTACTCATTTATTTTCGTGATGATATCGATATTTTCATGCATATATATATATGGTCTTAAATCAAATATTTGATTTGATGATGTTTTTGTTTAAATCAGTTATTTTCGTCACATTATGTTTTTGTGGTGAATACGTACCGTTGTTTACGTGAGCGCGCAGTATTTTTATAGTTAGATTTTTCATTTCCCCTTTTATTACAGGTTACAACATGGCCGACAGGAGCTGGATGCAGTTACATAGAGGGCATCCGCGATACATGAGAGGAATTTTTGAATTTATCGAGTTTGTCCGTGGCAAGACTTCTCCTGGACAACTTTTCCACATTTGTCCATGCGGAAAATGTCGCAACAGATCTGCCAATTCTGTAACTTTTGAGGACATGTATGTTCACCTGTCACAATACGGTATTTGTCCCAGTTATACCACTTGGACATGGCACGGCGAAGCAAGTGAACATATGCCCACACTTGTAGATATTCAAACACAACGTAACCAGGGCGAGTCTTCCTCTAGTGCCAATTTCGGGGACCCTGGTGTGATGAATTTCTTAAACGATGCATTTCCGTCCGCCTCAGCATACGATGGAAGTGTTCCACAGGACAACAACAATACAACCTTCCCTGATGTCTCCCAGGTCGGCAGTAGTGGCTATGATAGTTACAATAAGCTTATGCAGCAAGCACAGACACCACTGTACCCCGGAAGTGAGCATACTGTATTGGAAACTGTCATGAAGCAGATGAGTATCAAAAAGAAGAGGAACAAGACCGTTGCTTGTTTTAACGATGACATTGCACTTCTGAAGGAGTTGCTTCCTGCTGACAACAACTGTCCAGAAAATTATGACAAGGTCAAAAGCATCTTGAGTGAGTTCGGTCTTGAGTACATCAAGATAGATGCATGCGTCAATAACTGCATCCTATACTACAAAGGTTATAAGGACGCATTTGAGTGCCCACACTGCTATGAGCCGAGGTATGAACCACACGCTCGTTCTAGACAGACAAACCCCATTCCTAGGAAGGTTCTTCGCTATTTCCCATTGGGTCCTCGTCTACAACGTCTCTACATGTCTTCACATACGGCCAAGCATATGAGATGGCACCACGAAAGGCACCAGCAAGAGCCGGATAGGCCTAGAGTAGATCCGGATAATCTCACACACCCCGCAGACGGGGAGGCTTGGAATCACTTTGACCGTTCATTTCCTGATTTTGCCTCTGAATGTCGAAATGTCAGACTTGGACTAGCAACAGACGGATTCAATCCTACTGGAGACATGAATAACTCTTACAGTATATGGCCTGTGATAGCATTTCCGCTCAACTTGCCTCCAAACATGTGCATGAGGACGGAGTATAATTTTCTTACTATGTTAGTTCCGGGCAAGTATTCTCCAGGAAAGTGCTTGGACGTGTACATGAGGCCATTAATCGACGAGCTCCTACAATTATATGAAAATGGAATTCATACTTTTGACAGGTATAGTCAGACTTACTTCTTCATGAGAGTAGCGGTTCTTTTTACCGTCAATGATTTTCCTGCTTACGGGATGATGTCTGGTCAAACTACCCATGGATACAAGGCGTGCCCTGTATGTATAGACGAGGTCAATTCCAGTCATCATGCCCACAGAATTGTTTACTTAGGATCCCGTAGATGGCTTCCACCGGATCACCCGTGGCGGTACGATGCACAAGCATTTGATGGGACTGTTGAGCATGGCCCGAAACCCAAAGGGAGGTCTGGTCAATGGATTCTGGATATGCTAAACCAGCACTGGTTTGGAATTTTGAGCAGCGCTAGGTATGTAAATGACCAGAATCCTCCCACCCCTGAAGAGTTTAAGTATTGGACGCACAGGAGTTCATTCTTTGAGTTGCCTTACTGGTCGACGTTGAAGATCAGACACAACTTAGACGTCATGCACATAGAGAAGAATGTTTGTGACAGCATCCTTGGAACAATTCTAGACATCAAAGACAAGACCAAAGACACCGCCAAAGCTCGTGCTGACCTTCAAAAGATGGGTATACGTCGAAAGCTATGGATAAAGCTAAACAAAAAGACCGGCAAACATGTAATGCCTTAAGCAGGCTACACGGTGGTTCCTAATAAGAGGTCGGAGATATTTAAGTGGCTTCGTGAGGTTAAGTATCCTAGTGGGTATGCCGGAAATATAGCTCGATGTATTAAGATGGGGGAAAATAAGATTATCGGGTTGAAGACCCATGACTGTCATGTTCTCCTGCAACGTCTTCTTCCTGTGGTCATTCGCCCGTATTTGCAGAGTGATGTGGTTGACACGTTGGTGGCTTTGTCCAACTTCTTTCAGAGGTTATGTGCTAAAGAGCTAAAAAAGTCAGAGGTCCGGTCCTTGCAAGACGATATTGCGTACATCATGTGCAAGCTGGAGAGGATCTTCCCCCCACTTTCTTTAGCATCATGGTCCACCTCATGATCCACCTTCCTGAACAAGTGTTGCTTACAGGTCCGGTACAATATACCTGGTGTTATCCAAACGAGAGGTATGTATGCAGTTTATACTTTTGTCAATAAAGTCTCACATAACATGAATTTTTGCAATAACTTTTTATTTTGTAGGCAACTTGGAGATTACAAGAAGACGAACAGGAACAAACGTTTCCCTGAAGGTTCGATCACGGCGGCTTACATTTCTAGTGAGTGTGTAACCTTCTACAACACATATCTTAATGATGAACACACGGGAGGGGAATCTTCAAGAGGTGGAAATCAATTCCATTTATCAGTTGTTTCCGACGAAGTACAACCGTATGGCAGGCTAGGTAGGGAATACAGATTGAGTCGCGAAGAATTGAAGGAGGCTCATTGGTGCGTCCTTCAACATTGCGATGAATTGGAGGATTATCTGGAGAAACATTTGAGCAGGCAAAATGGGAATGAAGCCATTCACAAGAGAGATTTTCCTGACTACTTCCCGATTTGGGTACGTTATTCTTAAGTTACTTATAAATTTAATGTATTTCTCATCATTTTGTTTGACTAAATTCCCAATTTTTGCAGATGATGCATATTCAACAGAACCAACGTGAATTTTACGACCCCGAGCTGCACTGTTTGGCTGGCGGACCGCTAAAGCACAGAGCACATGCGGGATGTTTTGTTAACGGGGTTAAGTTTGTGACATCAGAACGAGATGATGGTCGCATCACTCAAAACAATGGAGTTATGGTTGAGGGCAAGTCTCACAACTACTACGGGGTGCTTATCAGCGTTATCGAACTAATCTACGGGAACCGTATGCCGGTTGTGTTGTTTAAGTGCAAATGGTTCAATACTGACCCAAATGTTTGCAGGAGTACGGTTACAGACCATGGTTTGTTATCAGTGAACACAAACACTTCATGGTATGAGAATGAGCCGTTTGTTATTGCCGCCATGGCACAACAAGTCTTTTATCTTGATGATCCGGCTATGGGTGAGGGTTGGAAAGTGGTGCAGGTAATGTCACATAGGAATATATGGAGTGCAGCTACATTGGGAGTGGATGAGGGTACGGAACCGAGCTCTGTACCGAACGAACCATATCAAGAGGAAACTCCACCTGTAATTCCCAATGACGTGGACATTCGCGTCAACGACCAACACGTTCCAGCCATTACAGGTTACATTGAAGTTACTATGCCCGAACCCGAAGAAGATGACGAATACGAGGACGAAGAAGATGAGGATTCAGAGGAATTCGAGGAGGATGATGATCCCGAAGACCAAGATTATGAAGATGAGTATGATTAAATTAATTTGGGGATGTAACTTAACTTTCATTGGTTTATTATTATGAATTTGCATAACTTCGGAGATCGATGTATTAACAATTACATTTTCATATATATTGATCGGAACACACTTTGCGTCAAATGTTCACGGCCTTTATTATTATTACTATTCTTGTTGCAGATTTTTATAGCCCCGTAAGAGTCACGTCGATTGGAAACTATTCTCAGTTGAAGGTCCGGCCAGATTACGTGATTTGGAGGGTCGAATAGCCGTTTCCGTCCGTTTAGGGGTTTGACCGCGCCGATTGACCGGACGGATCGAGCCCTTATCTTTGTCAGATGGAGCTGAATTTTTTCCCACCTACGTAATTCGTTATGCTGGTCATATCTGACGGTAGGTTTTCAGTTCCTCTTCTCCGATCACCAAACTCACGTTATATGTACTAATGTTGTATAACTTTTTTATACAAGTGTTGAGTTTAAGTGTCGTTTTGAAGACAACGTATACGTAGAAGCCTCAAACGCAAAAAATTCGTGAAATAAGATATGACCGGAACGGTGAAATACGTCAACCCGTGAAAAATGAAGTTATTCCGGTAAAATTTCGGTGCCGGTTGTTCCGGTCAACGAAATTCTCTTATTTCTACCTAGTGGTAGCCCTATCCCGGGTATTTATTTTTTACCAAATTTTTATAGCCCCGTAAGAGTCACGTCGATTGGAAACTATTCTCAGTTGAAGGTCCGGCCAGATTACGTGATTTGGAGGGTCGAATAGCCGTTTCCGTCCGTTTAGGGGTTTGACCGCGCCGATTGACCGGACGGATCGAGCCCTTATCTTTGTCAGATGGAGCTGAATTTTTTCCCACCTACGTAATTCGTTATGCTGGTCATATCTGACGGTAGGTTTTCAGTTCCTCTTCTCCGATCACCAAACTCACGTTATATGTACTAATGTTGTATAACTTTTTTATACAAGTGTTGAGTTTAAGTGTCGTTTTGAAGACAACGTATACGTAGAAGCCTCAAACGCAAAAAATTTGTGAAATAAGATATGACCGGAACGGTGAAATACGTCAACCCGTGAAAAATGAAGTTATTCCGGTAAAATTTCGGTGCCGGTTGTTCCGGTCAACGAAATTCTCTTATTTCTACCTAGTGGTAGCCCTATCCCGGGTATTTATTTTTTACCAAATTTTTATAGCCCCGTAAGAGTCACGTCGATTGGAAACTATTCTCAGTTGAAGGTCCGGCCAGATTACGTGATTTGGAGGGTCGAATAGCCGTTTCCGTCCGTTTAGGGGTTTGACCGCGCCGATTGACCGGACGGATCGAGCCCTTATCTTTGTCAGATGGAGCTGAATTTTTTCCCACCTACGTAATTCGTTATGCTGGTCATATCTGACGGTAGGTTTTCAGTTCCTCTTCTCCGATCACCAAACTCACGTTATATGTACTAATGTTGTATAACTTTTTTATACAAGTGTTGAGTTTAAGTGTCGTTTTGAAGACAACGTATACGTAGAAGCCTCAAACGCAAAAAATTCGTGAAATAAGATATGACCGGAACGGTGAAATACGTCAACCCGTGAAAAATGAAGATATTCCGGTAAAATTTTGGTGCCGGTTGTTCCGGTCAACGAAATTCTCTTATTTCTACCTAGTGGTAGCCCTATCCCGGGTATTTATTTTTTACCAAATTTTTATAGCCCCGTAAGAGTCACGTCGATTGGAAACTATTCTCAGTTGAAGGTCCGGCCAGATTACGTGATTTGGAGGGTCGAATAGCCGTTTCCGTCCGTTTAGGGGTTTGACCACGCCGATTGACCGGACGGATCGAGCCCTTATCTTTGTCAGATGGAGCTGAATTTTTTCCCACCTATGTAATTCGTTATGCTGGTCATATCTGACGGTAGGTTTTCAGTTCCTCTTCTCCGATCACCAAACTCACGTTATATGTACTAATGTTGTATAACTTTTTTATACAAGTGTTGAGTTTAAGTGTCGTTTTGAAGACAACGTATACGTAGAAGCCTCAAACGCAAAAAAGTCGTGAAATAAGATATGACCGGAACGGTGAAATACGTCAACCCGTGAAAAATGAAGATATTTCGGTAAAATTTCGGTGCCGGTTGTTCCGGTCAACGAAATTCTCTTATTTCTACCTAGTGGTAGCCCTATCCCGGGTATTTATTTTTTACCAAATTTTTATAGCCCCGTAAGAGTCACGTCGATTGGAAACTATTCTCAGTTGAAGGTCTGGTCAGATTACGTGATTTGGAAGGTCGAATAGCCGTTTCCGTCCGTTTAGCAAATAAGAAAGAATTTCTTTTTTTCCTAGCCGACGGAATATTATTTTTCCGTCGACTTGGACTTTCTTAACCGACGAATTATTTATTTTCCGTCGACTAAGATGACGAAAATTTTGGCGGTTTATCATTGCGCTTTTTTTTTCCGCGAAAATTGAAATTTTCTTAGCCGACGAATTTCATATTCCGTCGCCTAAGTTACTATAAAACCTTATCTCGTCGACGTTTCTTCTCTCTGTTCTGTTCGATCTCTCTGTCAAGTATTCTCGCGATCGCCTCCACTCCGCTGCCGACGAGCTCCGATCCTCCACCCGACCACCACCGTCAACGCCACCACGTCCGACCCCCCACCTCCACCCCAACCGACTAGGACACTCACCTCCTCCACCCAATCCGAGCCTCCTCCACCCAATCCGAACCTCCTCCACCCAATCCGAGCCTCCTCCACCGCCTCCTACACCCATCACCGCCTCCTAGACACCACCACCCCAGCCGACCTAAACCCTAAGGGAACCCGTCCGACCGCCTCTCTCTCTCTCTCTCTCTCTCTCTTTCTCGCCCTCACCCTCACCAGTTCCTCCACCTAAACCGAAACTCCACCTGTCGTCCTCCGTTGTGTTTGGCAGGTTAGTCTCTTAAACTCTCCGATTTTATTACTCTGTGAATTGATGAATTCATTGGTTTATATATGCCGGTTCTGTTTGTTTTGTAGTTGAATACAATTGATGAATTGATGAAACTATTCTCTGTTTGTTTAGTAATATATGTGTTTGATTTGTGGAGAAATGTTGTGAATTGTTTAGAAAGTGTGCATGAATGCCCTTAATTGATAGTTTGTCGACGGAGATCATATATGAACTTGGTTTTCGATTTGGTAAATTATAAGAGATTAGAAGTTAGTGGAAGTATTAGTGTGGAAGGATATGCAGGCAAGCATTTAGCTGGTTATGTTTGTGTCATTATGCTGCCGGTGGATTTTGTTTTGTGTCTCTGATTTTAGAAAATGTAGAGAATGGAATTATTGACTGCACATAATGTATAGATAGGTAAAGACATAGGAATGTGATATATCATGTAGGTACAACTTGTTAATATAGGATAGATTTTTACATGAATTGAGGTATGTAAGAATTTATACCCATCACATGTTTAATTAACTTGTTATGTTTAAAGATGCCGATCATTGGGAAGAGGAAGCAACGTTCGGAGAGGGCTCAACAGATGATGGCGGCCTTATGTAACCAGGCTACTGCCAGCCAGCCCACACCTTTGCCGCCTGGAAGAGTACCACCAGTGGCTCCTCCTTTGCTCATCAGGCCGCCCTTTATACCATCCGATACGACTTCCACTATTGGGGCGACGACCGGAACCACTGAAGCGTCGTCCACATCGGCTTCCGAAACCAGCAGGCCCATTCCTAGTGCCCGCTGTAAAGCAAAGGCCCCCACTACAGGTAATGATATTTTTTAAATAAAAAAATTATATTTTTTAAATAAAATAATAAAAAAATCGTTTATTTTTTTAATTTTCTTGGCATGATTAAAAGGCTTAATTTTCTTGTAGCAATCCATATTTATTTAAAATAATAAATGTTTTAAAATAAAAAAATTATTATTCTTTTACTTATATTAACTTGAATCTTTTTTGCAAATGATACCTAATATTTTGTTTTATTTATTGTAGGTCCCCCACCGAAAAAGAAACGGGGTTTTGTGTGTGGAAAGGCGACGGAGGCGTTATGCAAGAAGCTAGGGGGGAAGATACCGATAGAGTATTGCCCTCGTATGAAAGGGCCTAAGGTTCAAGGGGTCAACAGTCTTTTGGTCAAGGACATTGGGTCGGCCATACGTAGCCTGGTTGGAACGAGGGCTAGGACGTTCCACGACCTTGAGCAATCGGAACAGTGGAAGGTGTGGAACGCATTGTCGGTAAGTACATAAAAATTAATTTACATAGTTTGGTTTATTTGAATAGTTTTCAATTAATACTTTTGTTGATGTATTAATTTATTTTTATTTCTTAGCCATGGTACATGTGGGACAACAATGACATTGTGACGGTGAGGTGGATCATGGACACGGCACAGTCTAGGTACAAGGAGTGGAAGTGGCAGTGTCACAATGTCTACCAGGAGCATGGACCAGAAGGGATGCCGACGGAGTTCTATGGGAGGGAGGATGAGTGGGCCTTTCTTTGCACGCATTTTGAGAGCGACGCGTTCAAGGTATGTGTATATTGCTTTTTTTTTTGGGTGATAATGTTGACCACTATATTTTGGAGTAATATATTATTAATTTTGTTACAATAATATATTTTTTCAAGCATTTTTAGAATAATATATTATTAAATTTGTTCTTATTAAAAAAATTAAAATTGTAAAACTTAACATTGCCGACGATTATGCATGATGATTTTGTGGGTTCGGTTATGCTATTTATTGCCATGTTTTAGGTTTATAGAATAAAATATTATTATTTATTTTTTTAATAAATAAAAAAATATAATTACTGATATTTTATTTATATCGCGTATTAGAAACTCTCGAACGCGAACAAGAAGAACCGTGGTAAGAAGACGATGCACCATCATAGCGGTTCTTCTCCTATTGTCTACATCATGGAGGATCTAAGGAACAAAGGTGAGCCCTTGCCGATCATCAAGGGATTCGAGGCGAGTTATGTGAGACCCGGTGACGAAGTGGCCACCCAGAAATATGTAAGTGTATTTCCTTTAATTATTTAGTTAATTATGTCTCTTTGATTTGGATACTTAGTATTAATTAAGAAATATGTTGGTGTTGGTGTTGGTGTAATTGTTGTTGAATTATGTGGTTGGTGTATTCCTTGGTGTTTTGTTTATGCAGGAGAAGATGCTTGCGGAGGTCGAAAGCCGAAAGACAGACTTGAAGAAGATAAATCCGGAAGCTACAGAGGAGGAAATGATGGAGATCATTCAAACACAACAAATTGATGTGTTGGATGCTGTGTTGGACAAGCGCAAAGGGAAGGAGATACGAGGGATGGGACGAGCAGGTGAGCGAGACTTGAGCCAGTCCTCGTCCGGTTCGACCTTGCGGAGTCGTGCTCCTCCAAATCAAGACAGGGAAAGGATTGAACGCCTTGAACAAGAGGTCCGTGAGTATAAGGAGCGGACTGAGCGGGCTGAGGCCGAGTCTGTGTGGTACCGTAATCAGTACACTACTGTTAACTCACGGATGGACCAGATCTTCTCTCGCCTAGGTCTAGAACCTGAAGGTCCGGCTCCTCCTCCTCCGCCTTTTACGGCTCCTCCTCCTCCGCCTTTTACGGCTCCTCCTCATTCTTCTCCGGGTCCTCCTCCTCCTCCTCAGTCATCTTCGATTCCTCCTACTCAGTTTTCTCCACCTCCTCTTCCTACTCAGTCGTCTTCGGCATTTGTTGATGAAGATCAGTTTTTGAATTTTTATTAGTCAAATTTTAGTTTGTATGAACACAATTTTAATTATTAATGCATAATTTTTATATTATTAATGATTCGATCTATATATTTAGTTTTAATATAATTATTTCTAAAACAACCGAAACAAATATCTACTTTATCAGTAAAAAAATTAAAAAACCAAAACAAATAATAAATTGTGAAAAAACAATTCTGAAAAAAAAAATCTGACTCACCTTAGTCGACGGAAAATTGAAAACCCGTCGGTAAGGGTATAAACATTACCGACGGAACATTTCATTTCCGTCGGCTAAGAATGAATAACGACCGACCGTTGACCTTCTTAGTCGACGACAAAGTATACTTTCCGTCGGTATAAGATAATCATTACCGACGTAAAATTTTATTTTCCGTCGGCTAAGAATAAACAGAAAGAGGACCGTATCGTCGGCTAGATCTTAACCGACGCTACTTTTCCGTCGTTTAAGAAACTGGAATCCTAGCCGACGGAATATTTCGTCTGTAAAGAAGGAAGCCTTTTGTCGTTTAGGTAAATGTTATTCGACGGAAATAGAGCCGACGGATTTTTTCCGTCGTTTAGGAAACAATAACTTAGTCGACGGAATAGGCGTCGACTAAGATCCGTCGATTAAGATATAACTTAGTCGACGGAAATTAAATTTTCCGTCGGCTATTGTCTTAGCAGACGACTGTTAGCCGACGGATCTTAGTCGACGACTGTTCCGTCGACTAAGTTCTTAGTAGACGGAATATGTTTCTTAACCGACGGAAATATTCCGTAGGCTAAGAATCGTAATCCACTAGTGACACAGTACGTAGTTAAGCAATCGATTAATGCACATCTTGAAATATAAGTTTTAGATCTTCGTTGTTCATAGCTAGGGTGATCTTACTGCAAGCAAATAATTAAGAGATATATTCAGCCTTAATTGAAAGAACAGATCGACATCTGTAAGACCACCAGCGGTCTGATCCAAGGCCTGAAATTTGGTTATTCAAAGATTGAAGTTCATTATTTGATCATTCTCCAATCAGTATGCCACTGAAATTGCAGATCAAAAGAGTTAAATCGTTGCTAAGTTGATCATCATTGGTTTTGTTTAAAGTTATGCAATTTGAAAACCTGAATGGACTAACAGCATTGTATGAATTTTAAGCTCCAATGAATCAAGAACTAGGAACACTGTTAATTAAGACTCTGAAATACGGTTATGTTGCTAGATTGTTAAAACATTATGCCGACCCTTGTTAAGTTTACGTCTTAGCGATATTAGATATAAGTCATATAACATATATGCTAGACATAATCTTCTTTCTTCAATTTGATGGATTGAACCCAGCACGACCTTTGCTGCCATCTACTATGTTTTCTGCAAAGTAAGACATTTAGAGTGCCGTTGTAAAGATATGCCATTTGCAGTCCGCCGGATGTAGTGCCGGGGGTGCTTAGCGATGATAATGGCCGGTTGCTAGCCGCATTTGCTATTCGGCTAACAAAAGTTGTTGCACCAAAGCAGGTTGAGTTTTTAGCCATCAGAGAAGGGTATATATAGACATGCAATGCATGTATCTAAAGTCGAAAGAGACTGCTTGACAGCAGTAATGGACTTTGCATCTGTCAACCATGTCGAGATGACTGATAGATTATATTAAGGTGATCTTATTGCCAATCCAAAAAAAGAAAAAGTGATCTTATTGCTAAAATTACTATTTTTATCAAATGGAGAAGACATGAAATATTTATAACTTCTCAAACGGGACAAAATGCGATGTCTAACACTTGACTAGTGATTAACACTTACATACGTTTAAACATTGATCAAGTGTACGTAAGAGTTTTAAACTCTTCCATATATGATGGAAAGTTATAGGTCAGGCACACACTTTAAAGATGAGAATAATATGCGTGTCATTTTGTAGGACATATTTATTGTAAATGTATTAAATTATATGACACATGATAGTCTAAAGAGGTAAATAATTTTCAATAAAAGTTAGGGTCGTGCAGAGGGACTTGTAAATACTACAAATCGACCTCTCTGTTTCTAGCTTCTCCGATGGCTTCCACCAGTGCAGAGGGACCACCACCAAAGAAATCGTCTCAGAGATCCCAAATCTCATCAAGCACTACAAAGATGGCTCAGTCGAACGCTTGATCGCTGACCCACACGTCCCCCCATCTCTTAACGACCCCGAAACCGGTGTCTCCTCCAAAGACATCACCATCTCACACAACCCCTTAGTCTCTGCTCGCCTCTACCTCCCAGCTCAAAACCAATCCCAGAAGCAGCTTCCCATCTTCGTCTACTTCCACGCCGGCGGCTTCTTCTGTTGCTCCGCCTTCTCCTTCTGCCACCACCGCTACCTCAACCGCCTCGTCTCGGAAGCTCAAGTCATTGCCGTCTCAGTCGAGTACAGGCTCGCCCCGGAAAGCCCTCTTCCTGCTGCTTATGAAGATTCCTGGCTAGCTCTTCAGTGGGTTGCTTCTCACTCACTCCATGAATTAGATGACACTTGTAACAACAAAGAGCCGTGGCTAGCCGACTTCGGGGACTTTGATAGAGTTTATATTGGTGGAGACAGTGCTGGTGGTAATATCTCACACAACATTGCTATCAAGGCTGGAGTGGAGAGCTTAAATGGTGGAGTAAAGATTTTGGGAGCTATTCTATCCCATTCGGGTTTCTGGGGATCCACGCCGATCAGGTCGGAGCCTAGAGGTGAAGACTTTGAGAAGTCTCTGTCATCTCTGGTTTTAAAGTTCTCTTTTCCTTGTGCTGATGGAGGCTTCGACAATCCGATGATTAATCCGATGGCTCCCGGAGCTCCGAGTTTGGCCGGGCTTGGGTGCTCTAGGCTCCTTGTTTGTGTCGCTGGCAAGGATGAACTGAGGGATCGAAACCTCTGGTATTATGATTCGGTGAAGGAAAGTGGATGGAAAGGTGAAGCGGAGTTGTTTGAAGTGGAAGAAGAGGAGCATTGCTTTCATATCGCGTCGGACGAAGTGACTGAGAATGTGAAGAAAATGATCAAACGGATGGCTGATTTTCTAGTCTAGTAGCTAGATCCATGTTCATATGCATGCTGCTCATGATCGATCTCACAGTGTGCATGTCTATCGATATATAACTTAAGTAATAATAAATGGCACAATTTATGAGTTTCTCTATTTATATGTTTATGTGTTGAACCAGCTGATCGATATTTTTGTTAATTAAAATGTTCAATGCATGCTGAAATGTCGCATGACCGTGCATGAATATGTTAGGCATTTCTGCTTAATTTTTGCATGATCAGAAAGATTGCTACCACACTTCCTTCATGGATATTGGATTGCTATCACCTTGTTGCTAATTAAACGCCAGTTTCTCTAGCAAATTAGCAATATCTTCTTTCTTCTGTATTTAATCCAATTAACACAACCTTTGCTGCCATCTATTATATATATTTTCTGCATAGGAAGGCATATAGAGTGCCATTGTTAAGATCTGCCATTTGTCTGTCTGACATCACTGCATGCCACTGATGCCAGATATAGTTACCCTATAATGTAAAAGCTTTAGGATCACAAGGTTTTCATACTACAGATCATAATGTTGTCCCCCTTAACCTGTCTTTCTTTCCATATGTGTGCCATATTGATCACGATTTGTGTTTGTCAAGGTTGATAGCATGGATAGCCTCAACAATACTCTTGCATCCTCCCTTCAATTTTAGTCATAGTTTAGAGCCAAACCTTTCTTTCTTCTTTCTCATGACTGGAACAATTTCTTCTTTCTTCGTCTTCAGGCATGGACTGAGTCTCACATGCCTTGCTGCCTTTTTATGCTACCCATACCAAATCTCCTCAAATGAAGAGTTCTATAAAAGAACTTCTTTGCTTGCTGTATCCTTATTAATTACTTAGAAATGAAAACTGCATCCAATTTATCATATATCTTCAATTCATATATAAATTGATTTCCAATAAATTCTAGAGAAAATGACATCCCATTACCATAGACAATTGCAAAACACAGAAAAATCATCTTTCAACAGATTTAAACAAATAAGGACATAAGCTCATGCCCACAGTGCATAGTACCACACCAAGTCAGCAATTTTTACGCAAAATACCAAAAAAACCAATATTTTCTCAAATATCTACTAAACAGCCAAACAAAAATACCTTAACCAAAACTATCTTATCTCTCTCTTTCTCCGATATATGTCATATTCTCTCTCTCTCTCTCTCTCTCTCTCTCTCTCTCTCTCTCTCTCTCCACCACATGACGCCGATCGACTTCGCCGTTGCTAGATCGACCTCGCCGATTGACTACGCCGCCTGCTTGTTCGACTCCGGTCGGGTCGAAAATCAGGTCAGATTGTTGGTAACAATAAGAGCAAGGCTGGCATTGGAGCTAGTTGACGTCACTGCCGGTATCCAACACCGTAGAACTGCTTCGCCGAGCTACCGACCCCGACTCGTGTGAAGTACTTGCCGCTTCCCAAGCTGATCCCGAAAGTTACCGGAGTTGACAAGTCCTTGGGTCGGATCTCCGTCTGCATGGGCTCTAGATCAGCCCGGTTCACTCCCTGCAAAGCTAGTTGGAGCTACGTGTTGAGCGAGTTGACTCGGACTGAGTTACGACCGAGTCGGGTGAGGACCAATGACTTGTAGTCCTTGTGGTTGGAGGTGTAGAGAGACTCACGGGGGTGGAGCGGGAGAGTGATGAGCGGCGAAGAAGAGGCGGATGAGTTGAGGAGCTGGGCTTCTTCTTGGGCCTGGTCCAAGGGCTTGAAGGTCTGTAGGTCGAAGGAGATGACATCATGTGCCTGCGTAGAATTGGATGAGACTCAATTAATCTTCATGTAGTAACAGAAACCTGAAAAACATAAGTGCAGTAGCATAACTACAACAAGTGTAGCAAAAAAAAAACAAGTGATTTGTAGAACCGAATAGTAGCATAATTCATAAATGAACTTTTCCTATCAATAATAGCAGTCATAAATGAATTTTTCTGTCAATACTGCATTTACAGAACCTACTACTACACTAATTGAACCAATAAAAACCTGCTACTACAACACGTACTGAAAATAGTTGCTGCTACTACATTTGCTGACATGCTACTACATTTGCTGACCTGCTACTACACTTCCTGAAGCTGCTACTATACTAGTTGAACAATTAAAACTCTGCTACTACATTTGTTGGAAGTGTAGTAACAGCTAACTCTCCAGTAAAACATGCTACTACATTAGTTGAGTCACTGTAAACATGCTACTGTAGTTATTGAAGCTGCTACTACACTAATTGAACTACTAAAAATCTGCTACTGCATTTATTGGAAGTATAGTAGCAACAACATTCCAGCAAGTGTAGTTTTCCAACAAAACATGCTACTACATTAGCTGAGCCACTGAAAACCTGCTACTACTTCTACTGAGATGTTAACCTCTGCTACTACTTTTCTACTGGAATGTTAACCCATGCTACTACTTCTACTAGAATTAACTGCTACTACTACTGGGATGTTTACCCCTGCTACTACTTCTGCTACTGTATTCCATTTACTGAAAAATCTTAAAATGAGAGATTTTTCTCTTCTAAAAGTATATTTAATTAGTGTAAGGTTGGTTTGGTAAATTAAATTATGACACATGACATGTAGAGAAAAAATTGTCTTTAATTGTTAAAAACTATCCTTATTTGTTTAACAACAACACAAGTGGATTTATTTGTGTTTCAAATCCTTTTGGAGGATGTATATGTGATTTGTTATAAATTCTAACACCCCTTGTTACAGTCAGTGATGTAATTTGGTTTCACTGTCCAAACATTTAACAGCTCTCCACACACTTGCAGCTCTAGGACACTCTCTGATCATATGAACCAGGCTCTCAGGTCAGTTATTGCAAATCGGACAAGTAGGATCAAGGTCCATTCTTCTGACTTTTAATTCCCATGTTGGATAAAAGCATCTTATGAAAAAGTAACAGGCTGAAAACTTTTAATTTAGGAGGAATATGCAGCTTCCATACGGATGCCCAACATTATATCTAGGATAAATCTCATCCTGCATCGAAATGAAATTGGCAGATTTGACAGATAAAGTGACCAGTACTAGATAGACGTTTGTTCAGGACCAATATGAGCATAACTCGATCGATGGGAGTTTAGTGATTTGATGAACAGTTTCAGTTCTAAAAAGTATGGTTACATATGCAGAAAATCTAAATCCCAACTATTAGTTAAGAAACAGATCCGCAGCATTTGTATCACTGGTCTGATTGATCAAGGCACCAGCGTTAATACAGTAATCATCCCTGATCGAATTAAGTAGTTAATGTTAGACTTCCTCACCAAAACAGAATTGAAACTTATCCGTGTACTAGCAGAGCCAGGGAGACATTTGCATTTTTGTAATTACTATTTAAAAAAGAATCATCTCTCAGGTATTTTCGCCAAGTACATATTGTACCATAACCCATCATCATTATCACTGGCGGAGCCACACTAAGACCAAGGGGTGCCATGGCACCCCCCAAAAACCTTGTGAAGATGGTCAATTTCCACCACTATTGTATGACTAAATGGTTACAATTATATACAATTGTAATGATCTGATGGCCCATTTTTCATGTAATAATATGTCACGTAATAATGACTAGTTTGATATTTTAAACTATATAATTTCCTTTCTCTTTGCATCTTATCATATTCATCACCATAATCGATTAGTTATTAATTAATCATTTTATATACATGTAAACTTTTAATATATAATCATTTACATGTACACACTAGTGGATTACGATTCTTAGCCTACGGAATATTTCCGTCGGTTAAGAAACATATTCCGTCTACTAAGAACTTAGTCGACGGAATCGTCGTCGACTAAGATCCGTCGGCTAACCGTCGTCTGCTAAGACAATAGCCGACGGAATTGATGATTCCGTTGGCTAGGTGGGACTTAGTCGACGGAATAGTTCCGTCTGCCAAGATTTTAGTCGACGGAACTTAATCGACGGAAATTACTTTTTCGTCGACTAAGTTTTTCTTAGCCGACGGAATATTTCGTCTCCTAAGATCTTAGTCGACGGAAGTAAAAATTTAAATTTTTTTTTATAGAATAATTGGCGCGGTTTTTTTTTCTCGTTTTTTTAGGTTTTTTTTTTCCTTCTCTTCCTCTTCTCCGGCGACCACGACGGTTATGTTTGCGTGTTCCCGAACAACTCCACTCCACCTCCGACGCTAAACTCGCCGGGAGGAGGAGGAGGTGCCGCCGAGAAGAGGAGGAGGAGGTGTCGCGCGCCGAGAAGAGGAGGAGGAGGAGGAGTTGCCGCCGAGAAGAGGAGGAGAAGGAGGTGGCGCTGCTTGGAGGAGGAGGAGGTGCTGCGGCGAAGGAGGAGGAGGAGGCGCCGAGAAGAGGAGGAGTAGGAGTTGCCGCCGAGAAGAGGAGGAGTGGGAGTTGCCGCCGAGAAGAGGAGGAGGAGGAGGCGGCACTGCTTGGAGGAGGAGGAGGTGCCGCGGCGAAGGAGGAGGAGGAGGCGCCGCTGTGGTGGGGGAGCAACCAGACGAGGGAGAGAGAGAGCAGCAGACGAGCTAGGGAGAGAGAGATGAAGAGGATGAGGGAGAGAGAGCTGAAAGTTATAGAATGGAACCGAAAAAAATTTCAAAATTTTTGGCGGGATCACTGCCGCTTAAAATTTTTGAACTTAGTCGACGGAATATATTTTTCCGTCGCCTAAGTTCAAAATATTTAAGCGGCAGTTATCCTGCCAAAAATTTTTTTTTTATATTTTTTTTTTAAATTTGGTTCCGTCGACTAAGTAGATATTTCCGTCGGCTAAGATATAACCTAAGCGACGGAATAATTTTTCGTCGCCTAAGTTATCATAAATAATCATTTATATTTATATATAAATATTCCGTCGGCTAGGTAAAACCTTCCGTCGCCTAAGATTTTCTTAGCCGACGGAATATTTTTCCGTCGCCTAGGTAAAAACTTAGGCTACGGAAGGTTTTCCGTCGGCTAAGTAGATCTTAGGCGACGAAAATATTATTTTTCCGTCGGCTAAGTGATTTTTTCCACTAGTGACATAAATAAAACTATACATTAACAAAAACAATAAGTTCAATTTTAATTAACACATAATTTTAACAGACAATTTAAAATTTTATATACTTTTTTTCATATTTTATATCTCGGCCCTCCTAGACTTACATTTCTAGCTCCGCCCCTGATATTATGTAGCATCCTCCAGCAGTCCAGCTTGCTTTAGCAAGTATAGCTCTGTTCGTCAGGTGGGATTTCCTTAAACCTAGACCACCAGCATCGATCCTTGTTTTACCTGCATTCTTATGGTGACTTGTAACCCAAGCAAGATGAATAGCCTACTAGCTAATTTCTGCACATCAAAATTTGGATCTGATGTGGCTAGCTAGAAGAAAAAGCTCCCAAGCACTTTGCATGCTTATGCCGACTTCGAAGTCCATATGATATTTTCGTGTTTCATGTAAAAGAAACTGTAATAAAACTAGCATGATGATGTCTTACAAACAAGATTTACAGAAATTGGGAAGAAGTTGGGTGACTAGCTACTGGCTAGACAGTTTTATATATTGTTATCCCACAAGTTAATCATCTTTTGTTATTGTCAGTCTTGATCCTGCTGGTCCACGTGAATAATGTTGTCGCTGGCTTGCTGCTACACAAGTGAATAATAAGCAGTCGGATGACGTTTGTAGGTAGCTAGCTTGACTGCTAGATATAATCTGGGAAGCTCGAGTAGGCTAGAGGAAATGCAATAGACAATTGTTTGTGTACCCCCATTTAATTTAAATCTTGGGAAATTATCCTACTACTGCTATATAATTTAGAATCTTATTGAATTCTTTTTTCTCAGGACTCCTAGCCAATCTGCCATATAGATCTACTAGCATAGCGTTCTAACATACATATAAAATGTAATTATCAATTAAGTATAGAAAATTACAAATTAACATATGACATACATACACGCATTAGTTCGACAGACCATTGTCTATAAATTAAATTGAACAAGTATAAAAAGCACATCATACACACATACCAGAAATCATCATATATGGAGAATGAAACAAGTCTGAGAATCAACTAGTCCATAACAACCCTTGATGCAGCAAAAGCATGCAAATGAGCAAGGAAATAATCTTCTCCGGCCTCATCTCTCGTTTGAAGCTCCTGGACAGGATTTGATGCTTTGTTACAGAGAGAGCATGGACCGAATCTACATCTCTATATTTTGCCGTCTGAGATCTTATCCATAAAAGAGTCCCCTTGAAGTTTATCCATAGACCTTTGTGTCTGCATAATGCAAAATTTGAGATACGACCGTATAAAAATGGATTCTTAACCCAAAAGAGAAATAACCCAAGAGAGACATATTTGAAACTGTCATCAAGTAACTAGGTAATAAAGTATTATCTATATATTTCCTATTATTTGTCATGAGTTTAGTCCAAAGCTATTTACTTCAGTTAGTGATGATTGAGTCTGCAATTTTTCTTTCAGTGCCAACTCTATATTGACTTGTATTAATTTGCTTTATATATCAAGTTATCAACTCAATTACTCAAAGCTAAACATAGACTTGTTACAAATTAATGAAGAAAACAGGTAAAATATTCATCATTCCATGAAGACACACCTCAAATAAGACACCAATTTTAAAATCTTGCTCAACTTAGATGGAATACTTTGGTTTGAGTATCAACTGTAGGCAAATTTCATTGATAAAATCATTTCCTGGATTTTTACATTCAAACATCTACCGTCTCAAACTCTCAGAAAATTAAAGATCTTCAATCATTAGTTCATTACATATATAAGGTACAGTGACCAAGCATTTGATTGAAGCAACTCTTGAGAACAACACTCTAGACCTTCCTTGTTCCTTTCATAGCTCTAGCACAACAACTGTCCAAACAAAAATAATCTCAGGGTTAGTTTAAAGAAAGCAAGCCTAACAAGTCTTACAAAAAGATGAAGAAGTTTATATATGGTTGATTAAGAAGTATGACGTACAGTCTGAGTCTGAGGTGATCCAATTCCCTTTCTTGGGTTGCCAGTGATCTGAGTCTTGAAACTTTGTGTCCAAAGATTGAATGTTCATAACTTGATCATTCTTCAATGAAGATGCTACTGAAATTGCTGAGTAGGCTGAGGAAGTGGTGGAGCAGCTTTCCAATTCCCATCTAAAGCTGATCTTTGGGGAGTCATTGCTTAACTGATCATCATCTGGTACTGGTTTTAGAGTTCCACGATTGCGAAATTGCAGAACCTGAATAGATACAACATGTTTTAAACCCAAATCAAGCAACTAGGAAATGATATTGCAGATTGATAGTATATAGCTATAGAAAGTCTCCCTTGTGAGAGTGTATGAGATGTTATTTTGTTGTTATATTTCCATATATGTCAACTATTGATTACATGAACTTTTTTATTTACTTTTTTTTATATATTTATGATCCAGATTCATGTTATGCCAACATAAGATGCTAAATATAAACTTTAACATTATAGCTAGAGATTATATACCTTTTGGCCAACGTATTTTCCTCCCTTTTCAGCTGATTTTGCTGCAGCAGCCCATCTTATTAGCTCCTTCATTCTTGATAATGTTTTAGTCTTGTCCCCCTTAATCCTTTCTTTCTTTTCTGATTCTCCACATTGGTCATGGTTCGTGTTAGTTGAGGTTGATAATGTCGAGTCACTTACTGGTAAAACCTTGCTGTCTACATTAGCCTGATCCACCTTGTTACTATTTTCCAAACCTCTAGCAATATCTTCTTTCTTCATCTTCATGGATCGAGCCCAACACTGCTTTTGCTGCCTTCTATTTATGCTATCAAGTCTCCTCAGGTGAACAGTACTATAAAAGCAAGCCTGTGCTACATCCTTTCTACACAGAAAGGCAAACGGCTTGAACTTTTTACAAGGGAAGGTGCTTTCTTCAAATCCTTTTGTTTTCCGATAAACACCAACACCCCCACGCTTAAATACAATTATGTAGTTCTGTTTATGATCTTGATCTGGAATGAACAAAGTAGCAAAAATCAGTAAAAACATATAATACCATTGGATAAAGGGTTACTGAAAACCAAGTTTCTCTTACCATTAGTATCTTTTTTCTTGTTGGTAGGAGCAGTTGCCTCCTCTCTTGCTTTTCCTTGTGTAACCTTAGAAAGCCATTGAAGAAACTGCCATATTATAAGTCACCAATAGAGAACATCAGTTTTGATCAGAATGCAAGGAATGTATGTGTTTGGCTAGGAATTTACACTATTTTTACCTGCATGATTAGGCTTGTGTTTAGAGCCTCCCTTATATAATGTCGTGATTGTAAAGACTGTGAAGCAGATGACTTATTTGGTCAAATGGACAGCACAGAGAGATCTATCTAAGCTGTCTGGATGCTCAAGATTCCTGTCTCGTCTCTGAAACCTTTGGGAGAAGAAGACAAATGAAAATTAGAAGTGAATCTAAGGAAAATGGGTGAGACAACTAAGCAGTGAGTACGAAGATTGGTAACTGATTCTTTGTAACATGGGGAAAATATATAAGGATGGGAATGTGAGCAAAGATGTATTTAGCCCTTGTGGCTTTTCTTGTAGCCATACACTCGTATCCCCCAAGGTCCATCAATCCCATTGGTCCCTTTTAGGATTTACCAGTCCAAGATTTACAAGGGGTTTGAGACTTGGAAGTGGTTAAGCAAATTTTCAAACCAGCATTATTGCAGTAGCAGGAATAAGAACTTATCCAAAAGGTTGAGGCTATAAAAATAGTGATCTTGAGCTAGAATATAGGCTGCTGCATGGTGACTTCCAAGCAGGAAAACATGAACACATAATCAAGGGATTATAAAATACAGAGTTGTATGAAACACTGAAATTTGATTGTACAAAATGAAAGAGGTCGGAGGGTGCCATGTTCCCCAACAGACTAAAAATGCAGAAATTTATAAAAACTGTTACAAAGGAAGAAAAGGAGTAACTGGTTATCAGATTATTTACTGTTTTTGGCTAATTGGTAAAGTTGATTATGAAAATTGAAATTGTAAATTAAAAACAATGCAGCTGCATTTCCAGGCAATTCTCTCTCTGTCTCCTTCTCCACTCACATATACCTATATATATTTACACCCTCAATGTGTCTGTGACTGTGTTTCAGTTAAACTAATGTTGAATACACATGTTGGTTGAGCATGTGGAGAAGGAGATGTTTCAGGGCAGCTCAGTGCTAATGTATGTGAGCATAAACAAGGACTTGTTGTTGCTCTCACATGGGGGTGAGTACTGATCATATGCAGATATGCTCTAGTAAGATGCACACAAACTATATTTTAGTCACTTGTGTTAAATCTGAACTAGTCCAGTTTGTTGAGCTTAGCTGTGTCTGAGCTTCTCCGCCCTTTCACTTTCACTGGCTTTATTGAGATTATAGAGACTTGGGGGGAGATTTCATTTATATGTGGCAGCTACTTCATTAGAGAGCTTCTACTAATCTTGACCATTAAATCAAGTAATCGCGATTTCTGGCATACAATTACATGAAGAGTGATGTGTTTCATCGTCCGCTTAGCTTTAGATTTTGAATGTCATTTCGCAGACGATGCTATTGCACGGATGGAATAAGTTCCTCTCATCAAACCTGTCGCTATTTCCGCATTCATGTGATGCTGGGGACTCATGGTTGTGGTCTCATCCACGTTCTGTATTTCTCAGTCTGTTTCGCAACACAACAATACCTACTACCAAACGAAACGGACATGTCAAAACCAAGTCATACACAGGCCATAATGGTCATTCATGGCATTTTTGCCTTCTAGAGATCACAGCATAGTGAATTAGTTCAGTCAGTCTGGGCGTAAGCATATGTTGCTGTCAGTTTTGGCGTAAACAAATGCCTTAAGAACAAGAGAAGGTATTAAAGAAACTATGCCTTTGAACAAGTCTGCCAACTTCGACCAGAAAGAAAAACAGTACCTGACCACACCTTAATTACCAGAGGAAGATAATTTCTTAGTAGATACCATATAACAGATAACATCATACTGACAGGGAGATTCGGAACACAGGCAATACCACCAAGGAAACTTTTTTACACAATACTTCAATGTAAAATTATTGCTACATTCATTGATCTATACATTCTGGAACTGAAACAAATCATATTAATACTATATTACAAACATAAGATGAAATAATTAACAATGACCTACATGTCCAGCATAAACAGCACAAGGCATCAATCTCCATATGGAACTGAAACAATCATAAGCTCAACTTGGGGTTCAACTACTTCAGAGAGAAGAATTGACCTGTGTAGAGAACATGAACTGAATCCTCCACAGAATGAAAATAGCCTGAACTTGATAGAACACCATACAATCATTTGTGATTATATGAACACGTCCAAAAGTTCCACGAGCTGATAGGGTTTTCAAACCATGATCCTAGAGCACGTCCCGTCTGAAAGGCAACTTCAGCGGTTACTGGGACATGTGAAGACACTCATTAGGTCAGCCAAAACCTGTGTGATACATAATTCCAGTAGATATCAAGCTCCTGTCAAGAAACAGAAATTTTACCAGATTACATGGCATCTCTCAGGGACGGTCTTCGACTGACCTAGAACGTGTCAAACGCCGGCGCCTTCTAGGAATTGGAGATACATCTCTGTCATTCAGTATGAGAATGTCCTCCTCACCATCATCCTCATTATCTTCGTCATCATCTTGAAGACCCAACAAATTCTCACCCCAAAGTAACCGCCGTTCAGATAAAGCTCCCGCTGATCGCCGATGTCTAGGCCAAGCCCTTGCCCTTGCCCTTGCCCTTGGTTCCCCTCCATGATCAGCTGCCCCAATCATTTGAAACAAAAACATGGTAGTCCACCAAGGACCATTAGCTTCACCAGTACCACTTTCACCTCCACCCCCTAGCCTATCTCCATTTTCAATCACATAATCCCCTACCACAACAGCTCCTGGTATGGCTGAATGAATAGCACTAACAACATCACCGAATTCTCTCTGGTGCTCAAGGTGTCTCCATGCTCGCTCTCTAGATGGGTCAATGTCTGAGGGCCGAGTGGCAGGATGAACTCTCCTAGCATGCCGACGCAACTCCTGGTAGTTACCAGAAAAAGAGCATGCTTCACGAGAACAACTTCGCTTCTTCAGATTAAGATACTTTCTGCAATCTTCCACAACCTCCCAGCCGAGGATGGCTCCTCGGCACAAAGGACATTTCAAGCTCAAATTTGACTCTGATGAATTTTCCACATCTAATTCACCATGCTCAACCCTTTCCTGAAATGACTCAGAATCAGCCACTCCCATGAGTTCTTCCGGTAGAAGTGGCATATTTAGATCCTGAATAACACGCTCTTGTGGCTGTCCAGGTATATTAGCAGATGTTACAGCATTGCCTTCAATCAAGTTAGGACTTCCATTAGCTTCATTCAAATCTGTTCCGAATGCCATATCAGGAGTATTATGAGAGCCATGATGGTTTGTAGGTAAAGAACTGACTAAACTTTGACTGTTTGTATTATTTTCCCTCAACTTTTTAAAACGGTCCAGGCAATTTGAGTGCCTGTAACTTGTATCACAAATGTAAGATCTACAACCCTTGTCATGAGAGCTGCAGAGGAGGAGAACTGCATTATGTGGATGGTCCATGCAGATGGGGCATGAAACAGCATCCAGTTCTTTGTAAAGAGCACGAATATCTGAAACAGTATCTATTCTTCGTTTCACACCAGCCATCTTGCATAAACTGTTTAATTTACTGTGGAACTTATTAGGACAAGGACACAAGTACCAATCAATAGGGAGGGACATTGCAGAAAACAACTTATTTTTCATATAACATCAAACAATAGAAGCAGGTATTCTGGATGTATACATCCTTGGCGCCACCAAACACATAAATATAGTGCATAAGTGTTCTATATTGCAAAATAGTCAATGACTCAATCATATCATCCGTTTGTCCCTCTCCATTTTCATAGAACATCTTTAAATCACTATCTAAAATTCTGATCCATTGTAGGAAATGAAACGGCAACTAAACTCTAGACAGCTAACAACATATAAAAATAATATTCAATCACATTAAAAGTTCCCATAAAAAATATGCAAAATCTAGTAAAAGAGAACAGGCTGCTAAGACCGGTTATCAAGTTCCATGTGCATAATCCCTAACTATGTGGAAATCTAATTACTCTAACCACATTTGAATGCTAACATGACAGATGTACATTTACCCAGACATATGTCACAGTTAAGGCTGCAAACAAGAAAAGCTTTATAAACATATGTACAGAAATATACACTTACCGAAAAGAAAGCTCTAAATAAATTCCCTACTGAGGCTTCTGAATCTCTAGTGTGTTAGCAACTGACAATACTGAATCTTTAAACCACAATGCACTCTTATAAAGCTCCAAAATATGAAACTAACGAAGCAATTGGACAGCAATGCAGAACTTGAATGAATAGTATTCTTGATTAAATGATTAACTGATAACTACTCATGCCAAAAGGTCCCCAATGAGTCTGAGACCTGCAGTCATACCACAAAACAGAAGTCATGTTATGCATACAGCAACTTAGTCCAACAGCTAAATTATTCATCCATAGACAACTGCATGTTCTACACATACATTGTATCAGATTAACTCTGAATCAATACTACATAGAATTTCAAAAGAGCAGGTGAAAAAATGAAGGCCTCTAAACCCCTTCTACTCAAAAGCATTACGATAAAGCTTACATGCAGACATATATGATCCGATCATGATCAGCTCAGAGCAACAATGCGTTAGAACTCAAAACCATTCTAGTGATAACATGTCATGAAGAAGCATCAAACAGATACTAATGGAGATTAAGAAATCCCAAAAATACATTTGGAAACCTCAGCCAAAAAATCGTAATCCATAACAATGATCTAACCATATATACTGAAAGGAGCATAATAACAGAGTCCCATCATGTTCGTTTCTGATATAACTCGATCAGAGACAATTTTTGATACCTAGCCCTCTCAATTACCGAAATTCCCAATGAAATTAAGCGACTTTACAAGAAATTGAGCATCATTAACAGGTATTGATCAACATGGTCGATCCCAATTTCACAAATTTTAAATCTTTACACGATTATAGCGATTTATAAAACCCACAGATAAACCCCCAATTGAATCCAAACCCCAACCCTAGTTCCAGCCCTATTCCGAATTTTAAGATGAAAGCATCAAATTAAGGGAAGAAAAATTACACAATCAAAGGCACCCAATTGAGCAGAGATGGAGCCGAATCGAATCCAGCACAAGGAATCGGATCAGGCAGGGATCGAATTTCCGGGATTTGGAGCTGAGGGATATGAAGTCGTCCTTTGAAATCTGTGGATTTTGAGGAATTTGGGATTTCTCGTTTGCGTCTTGTGAAGGGGGGGAGTTGGTATTTAACCATCGGCGCTTTGGAGGGTAGTAATTAACCACCGGCTCTCTCTCTCTCTCTCTCTTGAAACCGCCCTTGATTGGAGCGGTCGGGACTGGCTTTTTTGCCTCTTCACGACACGTGTCCTGAATCAGGTGCGTGTGGGACCCACCGTCTCTAGCTTCCCTCTAGCTTTTGTGTTACGGTTAATATGTATGGATGCATCAAGTAAATCGGTTTAACATAGAACATAGCCATCTCTATTCTAATCGTGAGCTAATTTGAGGTAATATTCACAACCCACAGTATTGTAGTGAATTTTTTGAGTGGTTTGCTTTCTTGCACTTTAACCACTGCATTGTGTGTTCTTTAGTAAAATATTTTAAGTTTGAATTATTCAAGTATTGTAATAGTCTATAGTCAGGCCTGGACCTTCTATTTTTGTGTTCATGTATTGGTGTTGTTATATATTAAAGTCTTCATCATTATTGATCTACCAAATGAAAGAGAAAATTTGTGGCAAAACCCAGGTGTATTGGTTTTCCAATACGTTTCTAGCTCATTTCTCATGATCATCCTTATAAATTTTGTTGCATGTTTCTTTAACTTATTCTTCTTTTTCTTTTTCTATACCACGACTTGTTTTCTTAAAAGTTGCTCTAGAGTTTTTACAATCAATTTTGTTGCATGTTTCTTTAACTTATTCTTCTTTTTCTTTTTCTATACCACGACTTGTTTTCTCAAAAGTTGCTCTAGAGTTTTTACAATCATCCTGGTCTATTGTATTTTATTTGATTTATTAAGTGTATAATTGTCTTTTTGTTTTTTAAGTTGGCTAAAATTCTAATTTTGTTGGTGAGAATAAAATTCTCAAAATAAAAGCGTATGACCATTTAAAGGGCATCCAAATGGTCATACGCTATGTCAATGAATGACCTCACTGAAAGATAGTGAGGTCATTCATAAAAGGCATGGTAAAGTAGATTGTATAGATATTTCATCATTCAAACAACGAGGAGGACGTCTACCCTTTATAACTAGAATAAAACGGCAATTTCAAACATAATTTGCCCACATTAGCAATCAATATAATAAGCCATGTCAGGTAAATTGAAAGCAGAAATTAAATTAAAATAAAAACAGACATAAAAGATCCAGATTCTTTGTTTTAATAAAACACTTCTTGATTTAGCGTTTGGCTCTATTCTCAGGAAGAATGAAAGATTGAGACTCTGACAACACAAAAAGAACACCCCTAGCTATTTGGGCCTTCTTAACGATGATTCTTTGTTTTAAGCCACCATTCCCACCAATAGCTATTTATACAACCTAGATGTTGAGGGATTCAACATGCTTTCATCGGGAAAAAAAAACATACTTCATTGCTGCATTAGATTTTTGTTTTTATGCCTCAACCAAGTTCCAAGCAGATTGGTTTCAAACACTTTATTCACACATCAACACAAGTCTAAAGAAAACTAAGAGGTTTGTAAGTGAGGATCAACAACGAGTCAAGATAGATACGTACGCACCCTTAATTAAGCTACTTCACAGCACATGGATATTTTAGGCTACTAACTACTAAGTGCAACTTTAGCGGGTTCTCTATTTTAGCTTTTAGCTTTTAGCTATTTTAGAGAACGTGTTTAATTTTTTTTTGATATTTTCAGAGCTTCAACAGACTAGCCAAAGTTTAGCTATTATGACTTTTAGCTATCTCTCGTTAGCTAAATATAGAGAGCGAGATGACTCAGATGAGGCTAGGAATAATTTAAAATATTCCTTGTAAGATATTTTACGTGATATATAAATATATTTAAACTATTTAATATTTATTTGAAGAATAATGGTGATGTAATGCTAGCAGCATTGATGCAGACGTATTTCTAAAGTGGCTAGCCAAAATGACATTTTAGCTAATTTGACTAAAATTTAACTTAAAAATGGTTAGCATTGCTAAAGATGTTCTAAGGCTAGGTTCAAATGAAAGAACCTTCCTGCATAAATTGCACCGAGAGTGACACTTCCTGCATGAAGAATTAAAAAGGTGCAGGAGCCAAATAGTCGTCGTCAACCAGCTCATAGCACTGAACTAGCTATTGGTCATGGTTGATGGGGGAGACACATTGGTCATGGTTGTTTTGCTTGGCTTTCATATTCATGTGTCATATAATATTACATCAGATGAGGGTTCATATTAAGTGAAACCAAAGTCAAGGTAAAACAGCCAAAAATAAATGTTTATTGCAAACCTTACTACGGATGCAGACGCATTTAATATATAGATTAGGTTTTTCTTTTGTTGAGAAACAACTAAACCAATGTTTAAGGCTTCTTCTTCTCTTGTCTTCCTTGCTTACTGTTGTCAACTCTAATGAGTTTGATCCAGTGGGATCTGTTGTCCAATCTCTTGTCCACCCAGTTGCGGTAGATACAGGTAATGGATCAAACGGTGGGGGTGTCGTAATCCAGAATGGAGGACCGAAGTGCCTTCCATTGTATGGCGTAATACTTTGCTCTGCTAAACTAAAGATGCCAACATCATATTTGACACCTTCCGGCTCATATTCAGGCAGTTTTTCGATACCAACGATAGGATAATTCAATGAATCATCGGTGAAGTAAATCGAATTCGGTCGACATCCACAAAAGTCTGAAGCCACGACAGATACCGAAGGAGTGTCACCTACAAACAAAGTCTGATCCTCAATGTTTGTGACCTCGACCTGTGTCAATGTGGTTGACGATTGATTGTCCAACTCCAACTTGTAGACCTTAAAGCTCATCGTCTCCTTCATCCTATCTTGCAAGTGATTCGTCGACGGTTTCACAAATCTATTAAGACACAATAGATCTCCCTTTGTGGATTCCACCAAATATGCGCGATATGAAGAACTTTCGAACCCATCAATCTTAAGTGCACGCCACTTGGCTTCTTCAACATCGAATGCTAGAATATTTCCACGCCTGTTATCAATTGCATAGAAACGTCCTTTATAAAATATAGCATCAGTAAACTGTGATCCTCTTGTTCCTCTTACAGATTTGCATATGCAGCTATTTTGTCCTCTCTTGTGGAAAAAAAGCTGATGACCATCAGTGAGGAATGCTAGAAGCCAAAGATTATCACCATTCAAGGCTGGATCAGAGGACAGCACAGCCCTAGGAGCTTTAGGGCGCCAAGCCACATTCTGATCAGGTACGAGGCGAACGGGAGGGAGGGTTTGAGTTGTTGCTTGCCGAAAAGGGTTGAAGAGTTCTATACGACATTCAAACTCAGGGAATGGAGGACGTTCGCGATAAAAATCAGGTACATAAACTTTGGCCAACCAACCAAACCCGGAGTCACAACAGAATATTATATAACCGGTTTCATCTCGATCGCGACAAACCACTTTAAGAAGAGGAAGTTGTAAACGAATATTCTTGTACGTTGTCATTTGAGAAACGTTGAGCAGCACAGGGCGGTTTACGGTTGGGGTAGGAGGGAGCAAGAGCATGGGAGGACGGCGGCGACGATACCAGCTATCTGTGTCCCGAGCATGCTTGTCTTTAGCCAGACGGTACCATTCTTTGCAAACAGCAGCGAAGCGAACATAGTCAACTGTTTCCAACAGTTTATCTAAGATCAACATAACCAGTTCTTCTGGCAGACCTTGCCATTCAATCACTGATGAGGGCGCGAGGTAATCATAACTAGTACTAAAAATGTTTGCCATTGATGCTTGTTGAATAGATTGACTGAGATGAATTAGATCGAGGAACCTGACTTGTTTTATAGAGAAAAATTAACAAACTGACTCCAAGTATAAGTTGGAAAATCATAATCTAAATAATAATAGGTTATCTTAGATCCAAAACAAAACGGGAAGAAGATATACACTGTTGGGAAATAACTTGAGTCCTTTCCTAATCCTAATCCGATTTTCTTTCACAGATAGGGAATTAATCAGCTATATATTTGCTTATTATTCCTCTTCTTAATTGGAGTGGGAAGCTATGCACATATACAGGATGTCAAAAGGTCCAGCCTACCTTAATCAGGCTCTCCTTATTGTTTAAGGCTATCATTCCCGTTTAACTACCGATGCATACCGAGTTGACAAAAACCCTGAACCTAATGCCCGACAATGGTTGTGGCATGAGTGTCCTTCTCGTACCCCTACCGTGCCATAAACACGGCGGCACTTTCATTGTGTTCATTGATCGTCACCATGCATGATTAAGGTAGGTTAATCATGAGAAAGCGGCCGCCGAAGAGGATGGAGTGCAGCTGTTTTATTGGCGATTTGGAAGAGCGTAAATTGAGCAAGCTGTATGTTTCCTACTGTGATCTCACTTCCTAGGTTTTAGTTTGATTTTAAATTGCGACTCTCTTTCTCATTGGTCCATTCTCATTGTAAATTAGGCTATCCGCACTCAATCGGGTATTGAACTCCATTGCCGATCTTCGAGAAAAAAGAAGGGAAATCAACCAGAATTATGAGGAACAGATCGTTGAGTGTTTCCGTGTTGGTCTACCTCAAGAGGCCCTACCGCGGGTACTGATTATTATTTTCCTTTTTAACGACAACATAATAATAGGAGTTTGTTAGGTACTTCTAACATATGTTTTGCCACAGGCCGAAATATTGGTACAGATGGAGAGCACAAATAAAGCCATCGACCTCATTCACTGCTTTTGTGAAAGACTAGTCATGAGGTTGCTGAACCATAGGTACGTTCCAAACTTCTCATTCTTGTTGTGATTATGGTAGGACTTTGCTGTAACTATGGGATTGAACAGCAAGTAGCTATAGGATTTATCACAAGCTTTACTTCTGGGCGGCCCTCATTGGTCTATTCGTTGACAGGGTTTGGTGGCATGGGGTTGGAGGTTGCGGGAAGGGGAAGTGGCTGCGGTTATGTGTTAGATCTGATTTGATTGATTGAATCTTGCTTATGTATGGAAGACGGCTGACCGTGCTTGTGGTACTACATGGAGGGTCTGTGTGCGATGAGGTGGCTCGAATCTTCACCAGATCTGAGTCCTTACTCGGGGAGGGGTTGATTGGCAGCGACAGGGTGTATGGCAAGCATGGTGGATATGTGTGTGTTCTTTTTGCGGCATGCGGCAAGGAGAGCGGGAGGAGGTGTCGACCTTGCTCCGTTGGCAGATATATTATTGCACTAGTATTGTTTGTTCACCATGAGGTCTTAGGCGGATATACTACTGGGTTGATCTTGTAACTTCTGTTTTTCAAGGTGTAGAAGTCTAGGCTATAGAAACTTTTGTTGGGAGTCATAGTTTCATGTGCAGTCGGTGCACAACTTGAGTAGATCTTCGGATCCTTTATATTCAGCGAGGGAGCTCGTTGTATGATCTTTTCGATCAATATTGGAATAATTCCATTCCCTTTAAAAAAAAAAGTAGAACATTGAACCTGCATTCATTGTTGAGCTAACAATCTTAATAAACAGAGCTAGCAACTCGATAATTGAACTAATGGGAATTTGGTTCTACAGTGGTTCTACAGTGGAATATGGTTCCATTCCCAATATACCTGCTACAGAAAGTTTTTCAAGTGGTTCTACAGTGGAATTTGGTTCTACAGTGGTTCTACAATGGAATTTGGTTCCATTCCCAATATACCTGTTACAGAAAGTCTTTCAAGTTATCAGACCCCTCTTAATAAATAATTAAAACGAAACGAAACTAGCACACAAATTCCATGCCCTACTTGACTTCAAATGAAAATCAAGGGAATAATATATCAAGATTTACAGACACCCTGCACAAATAATATCCTATCTCTACCGAAAACATCTTACCTCATCATTGAACATTCTTATCCAGAACCACATCAAAACAGATGTCATGCATGCTTCTCCATATATGCAGTCAAATCTACCTAGGACATGACAAAGATAAACTACAATTTCCACAACGAAGTTCAACTAAAAAGTTAGAGTACGATTTGGTGAGCTAAGAATAAACCTACCCTTTAGGTTCGTGAACTGTCATATAGGACTTCAGGTTCATCTCTAAAACCATAGCAAATGAAATCCACAAATTTTAGATTTGAGGAAATTCATAAACGAATTTTAGGCCAAAATCGACTGAATTGAAACGTGTTGATCTACACCAATTCGATTTAGTTTAATTTGATGTGGATAGCAAGATTTTTGTGGGGGAGTAGGTTAAAATCGATTTCATAACAATTTGAGACTATAAACTCAATGACGAAGACGATAAAATTCTTATTAACACCATGCTAGTAAATAAGGTAAAATTTAAGGATCGGGGCGTGACATGAAAACTGGAAAAGAACGGACTCGCCGGGGAGGGAAAGTGGTCTAGGACGCTGCTGGAGTCTTCTGGGGTGGAGGCGCGCCGTCATCGGCGCCAGACAGTGGCGAACAGAGGGACGTGCACACTATATATATACAAGCCCGTTCTAAAGCGCACGTGCACACTTTCCATAAAGTGTGCACGTCCCTCTGTTCGCCACTGTCTGGCGCCGACGACGGCGCATCTCCACCCTAGAAGACTCCAGCAGCGTCCTAGACCACTTTCCCTCCCAGGCGAGTCCGTTCTTTTCCAGTTTTCATGTCACGCCCCGATCCTTAAATTTTACCTTATTTACTAGCATGGTGTTAATAAGAATTTTATCGTCTTCGTCATTGAGTTTATAATCCTAAGGTCCATAGAAGTGTGTTGAGGGACGAATATTTCGAAAGAATTATTCGTAGGAGAAAATATAACCACGGAAAAAATAGTAAATTTTAGCTAGTAAAAACTAATTTTTATTGGGGTATTACTTTTGGGGTGTTAATTTCGGAATGGGTTTTAAGTTAGTGGGTTGACCCGGTTTTGGGCCAAGCCTAGTCAGTCCCTTCCACTCCTCTCTCTCTCTCTCCTCCCGTTTTTCTCTCTCCCCGAGCCCCCCACTGCCGAAACTTTTCGGCCGCCGTTCGTCGCAGTCCGGCCACCCCAAACCGCCGCTCCGGTCCCGTTCGAACCACCATCCTCTTCTTTTCATTCCTGGGTAGGTGGCCGAACCCTTAACGCCGCCGTGAAGAAGCGGCCAAGCCCGAAAGCCTCGGCTGCCGAAGTGGTTCCCGTCGCCGGAACTCTCTTTTCCGGCCGCCATAGCCGGCAAGCCTTGGCTCAAAAGAAAGCCCTCCTCCCGTGCTTCAATCCCTCCAAATGGCTCCCTCCATTTTGAGCTAGGTAAGGAGGAATCGGTATTGGAAATTTCTAGGGCTTTATTGTTTGTTTTCGTTCGATTGACATGGTTAGGCATAGAATTGGAGTTTGTGCTAGTTAGGAATGTTGTAGAGGAGGTTGAGAGGAAAGTGCTACCAAATTTTGGTGAGCATCGGATGTCGCCGGAGCTGGTCGCCGGCCGCCGCTGAAAAAAATATTTTTTGTGGAGAATTTTATGAGGAGTTTAATGGAATGAGTTTTAGAATTTTTGGAGGAGTTTTGGATAGGTTTGTGAATTGTTAAAGTGTGGTATTTTTTGCGGATTAATAAGTTAAAAATCCGGCCATTGGATTATTTTATGATTAGGACGTTGAAAGGTGATTTTTGAGGATGTCGGTATTTTTGGAGAGTTATGGTTGGCAGTGAAGTTAAGATTTAGGGCGATAGGCATGGTTGAGCACGTGAAGCTCATATTTAATTATGTCTATTTTCTTTAAGCGTCGGTGTTTTATTTAAGAATTTATTTATGTTTGGAACAAGACGCGAGGAGGCTCGAGCAAATGAGACATCCGACCGACATTAGGCTTAGGCCTAAGTTGTGAGTGGACCTTTGATTTAAATAATGTGCTTGAATTGTTTTATTGTTGAATAATTTCCTATGTTGGATTTTAACCGGAATTGAGAATTTCGGTGTTAATACTCATTTATTGACGTTTATGAGAATAGTATGTATATAAGTGAACGCTAGCTAGCTATACGTGATTTACCCCCATAATGAGGTACAATTCTATTATGGGGTGACGTGAGCGTTAGACGCAAGCGTCGTAGCCTTGTACGAATTTCTACTTTTCGAGCTTATTCTATTTTTTTCGTATTCATTCATAGAATTCGTACAAGTAGTCAGCACATATATATATATCCACTCGTGCGTTTCCCCCATAATGAGGAAAAATGTCATTATGAGGTGACGTGAGCGTTAGACGCGAGCGTAGTAGCCTGGTATGACTATCTACTTTTCAAGCTTATTCACAGATAGCATACAAGGAGTATGACGAGTGTAAATACATACTGATATATTTATAATTCTAGCCTGAGAGGCCTTTTTCTGAAGTTTGGGTTAAGTTTTTAAGCTGTCGCTTGTATAGCGTTTAGACTAAATATAAGTATGTATTTACACTCGTCTGAGAGGCCGTTTCTGTATATATATTTATAATTCTAGCCTGAGAGGCCGTTTCTGTATATATATATATATATATATATATATATATATATATATATCTGTGTGTGTGTGTGGCAAGAAAGATAACTAAGCAAGATTAACCGAAAATTCTTCCATTCACATGGTGAAAATTCACCAAGTGATGTACGTGCCACAAGCACAACCACATGTTTCGGTGTACACTGAAATTTGACTAATTTCAACTTTCTACCGTTAATGTTTGTTTGAACCTAGGAATTTTTGAGTAAGAGAGATATAAAGAAGGGGGTAAAATCGGCAGGCTCCTTGGGTTAAATGTTTATCTCTGTGGTGTTGACGTCGATGATTTAGTCGATGGAGGATGTCGGAGCTGAAAACATCCGCGGCCCCCGGCACGTACTCGAAAAAACTCGATAGGGTTTATTGGTTTTTGTGTATTTTACTATTTTAGATTTTTGTATCCTAATGCGATTTTAGACTTTTGGGAATATATATATATATATATAAATACATTTATATATATATATATATGCTTTTTAAGATACAAGCATCCTTATTTATTCAAAAGGTATTGATTTTCTTATTTTGATCCACTTTTCGATCATAATTTCTCATCTTAACCATTCATATTGTAGGTATATATATGAGTAGATTATCTCTAAAAATTTTCAGTTAATTTGGAGATGTTTAAGGTATCGAAAATGAATTAAATCAATGAGCGAATTAAAACTGTTCAACTTGAACCATTTGTATTTTTAGTTCTAAATCACATCTTTGAATTCCTTAACGATTATTAATTTGGCTGAAAATTTGTAAAGATGATCTACTCATATATACATACAATGTGAATGGTTAAGATGTGAAAATATGATTTAAGGGTAAAATATTGTATAGTCTTTATGGTTTAAAATCGACATCTGTTTAGTCCTTATGATTTTATTTTAATCTGAATAGTCCTTAAGTCATGAGTTTTCATCCAAATAGTCCTTATGGTTTTATTTTAATCTGAATAGTTCTTAAAGTCATGATTTTTCATCCAAATAGTTCTTATGACCTTTAACTTAGAAAATTGTTGGGATGACTATTTGGATGAAAAATCATGACTTTAAAGACTATTCAGATTAAAATAAAACCATAAGGAATTTTGGATAAAAAATTGTGACATTAAGGACTATTCAGATTAAAATAAAACCATAAGGACTAAACAGATGTCGACTTCAAACCATAAAGATTATTCAGATTAAAATGAAACCACAAGGACTAAACAAATGTTGACTTCAAACCATAAAGACTAAATAAATTTCAATTCATGAGTTAAAGTGGGTAAATACGAAAATCCGCACATTTTGAATAAATAAGGATATTTGGACCTGATAATAATTGTATATATATATATATAATTTAAATGAAATGTACTGTCACCTATAAAAAAGAGAGAAGAAATTGATAAAAAAAATGGAAAGAATAATGTTTGTTACCTTAGATTTAGTTGTTAAGGCTTAAATGTAGTAATGTACAACTTAGTGACATAAAAAGTATCTACATCAATGGTTAATAAAATAGTTGATAAATTTGGATGAAAGTTATATTTATCAATTCATTTTGAGAGTTGTGTTCCGACAGAGTAGCTATTCATTGACAAATTCTCTTTGATGAATTGATAAATTTGTCAATTTTGCTTATCAATTTCTAAATTTGTCAACTTCTTAAGTATACTATTGGAGCAAAGATTCATTTAAAATTGACAAATCTCTAATTTTTTTCAATTTTTTCAATTCATTTAAAAAACCATACTTAACTAATTAAGTTCTCAAAGTGAACACCTGAAAGCTATACCTTATGAAGATAGTCATGAACTTGACATCTTTATAGTATTCGAACATTTGACTTATGGTTAACCACGTCGATCAAGGGCCAAACGCAAACATTTTTATCTTCCCTACTTGAGTATCAACTAAATTCGTGATTAAACTTCTACATTATCTACGTTTGGATAAAATAATTTCAATTTCCATAGAAATTTTAAAAGGGTGCGTCTATTGCCACCCCACAAACCACTTTGTTCACCCCATAATCTCTTCATATCCTACTTATATACTTTTAATTGTAAGTTATTTTGTTTACCCATTTACAATACCTAAAATTTTATTTTCCCATTTTTGCTTTGTTAACCATACATATATTTTTTTCAATTTCAGATTTTTTTTTTGTTCACCCTACATTCAATCTTCTCACCCCACCTATATGATTTTTAATTTTAAATTTACTTTATTCACCGATTTGCAATACACACAATATCAGCATCTTTCAACAGCCATTGAACTCCAAAAACAAAATGAAATTGAAAAAAATCATAAGATTAATTTCATTTGGGTAAGTGGAATCACAAACTGAACAATAAAAATCACATTAAAGTATAAATCTCAATTAAAGAACAAGAAAAAATTCTCAAACTTAACAACTCATTGGTATCCGTCGATATCAAGATGCATAATGTCTGTAAACTCTACTTGGAAAAAGCTCTGATGCCGTTGAAAAAAAAAACAAATGGAATATATATAAGTAAGTGACTAGACATGAAAATTTACATACACAATCGATATGAGAAATAATGAGTAAAGAGATAGACAAAACATCAACAAAGAAAAAAAGAAAACCAACAGTTCACCTCATTTTCAGTTGAATGCTAGTGTCTTCTTCAGATTTCATAGAAAGATCGAGTATAATAAATTCTGGGTTAAGGTTTATAAAGTACATGTTTATCTAAAAAAATAAAAAAATTTATAATTTGTAACAAATTGTTATCCCTTGCTGTAATTTTACATTAGAGTATATTAGTCATTCAATAAACCAACAACGTGTGGGGTGAGAAAAGTGATTTATGGAGTAGCAATAAACACACCCTTTTAAAATCATGGGAATTACAATTCTATGAATTTAAATTCCATTAATTGAGAATTTCATTGTTTAGATTTCATGATTTGGGTTTTAAAATGACAATAATTTGTATTTAGACTAACCTCAGTTAAGGGAATTGACAAATGACACCTATTTTATGAGGAATTCAAGTCGAGAATTTAAGCTTTCATATTTCATGATTATTTTCCTGTGAAAATTGCTAATTCCACGGGATAAGAATCTAAACAGGAGAAACAGTTATAAGAAATTGGGAATTTCTTAAATTCTCAGGAATTTACTCGCATCCAAACACACTGCTAGGGTTTGGACTAGCAATACTAGGAACTTCTAGGGTTTCAAGAAAAAGTTTTCTCTCTCGTCCGGCTGCACCGTCGGCATCTGATTGATGTGGCCGGACATGACAATCAGGCAGTGATGGTGGTGGTGGAACGTAAGAGGGAGTCTTTCATGGATGCGGGTCGAAGGGTTGATTGGAACCTGAGATGCAGTGTGGTCGTACTCCGGTGAGAAGGTTGTTTGTTGCCGGTCAAGTGCGACTATTCTGGCCAGTTCAGTGACAGTGAGCGACGTAGCGGCGGTGCGATGTAAGAATGTAACCTTGGTGGCTATGGCATACCCAAATCGAATCTGATCTGGGTGGGTTATCCTACCTCGCATTGTTATTGATATTCAAGGTTTCGACGATGCCTCTATGCTGTGGGTTGTGGACGGTGTGCTTCTTCGGTGGCGGCCGACGATGGCGGCTGGACGGTGGATTTGTAATCAGGTTGCAGAAAACTTTGGGCCGAGTTATGGGTGGCCTCTTTTTAAGGTCCATTGGATTTTATTAGGCATGTGCCTCTTCGGGATTAGGTATAGGTCTTTTTCTTTTGGCATAATTGTCAATTTACTACCCTAACTTTCACTTTAGTGTTAATTTGCTACCCTAACTTTCATTTCAGCCAATTTGCTACCCTAGCTTTTCTGAATTAGTCATTTTGCCACCATAGCTTTTATTTCAGTCAATTTGCTACTCTTCTATCAAATTTGCAACGTTAGGCTGTCAAGATTAACTGATTTACTTATCAATATTTCAATATCGACTAACTTTAACTTTTGTTTTTCATAATTAATTTATGTTTGAATGAAAAGATGAACAAATTAAAAATGACAAAAAAGTAGCAGATTGGCTAATTTTGAAAACATAAGGTATCAAATTGACATAAATAATAGTTAGGGTTGCAAATTAGCTATTATGAAAAGTTAGGGTTGCAAATTGGCTGAAATGAAACTTAAGGGGTAGCAAATTGACATCAAGGTGAAAGCTGGGTACTAATCTGGCTAAAAAGCCTTTTTTCTGGTTTTGTTTTTAGTTTGATACAAAGGTTACAATTCAGTCTCATACAAAGGTTACAATGCCTTTCAATAGCACCCTGCTGGTAGCTGGATTTTGTTCTTATCATTTATCTAACGACTTTTTTTTTTGGGTCAATAAAAGCAATGTATTAGATGATCCAAAAGTACAACCTAATACAACACTAACAAGAGGTACAAAAGACCCCAGTATAAGAGACACATTGGTCCCAACATAAAGAGACACATAGGCTCAACAATAGAGACACTTAGGCCCAGTATAAACAAAAAAAAGCCCATAAAAAGTTTAGCCACAACACAAGACATAATCCTAAAACTAAAAGTAAGAAACCCTAAATCTGACAGCCTCCATCGCTTCAACATCAACCACACAGAGCTTCTGCTGCACGAGTGTGAATAGCTTACTAGCCCCGCAGCTGAGCGCGGGTGGTCGACTAGTGAAAGAATAAGGTAAAGAAGGTGGTGAACTGGTGATTAAAGTTTGTTCAAACCATAAGGTGCAAATACCGAAATTCTAGAACTGCAATTGATCCCAGTGACCCCATATATATATTGGGTAAATATCTATCAAGGTTTGTTCAACTGTTTTAATCAAGGTTTATAGAATTGTAGAGAGAGAACTAAGCAGAGACAAGGATGTGGTTGTAGAGATCGAGAGTGACTACTATAAACATTGGTGAGGAAATTAATATTCATCATTAATCTGATCTACTTGCTATTCTTCTTCCTTATTTATTTTTTATTTCTTTACTGTTTAGTAATCTTTAGTCACATGTAATGAAAGTTAGCTAATTTGTAAGACGAGAAACACAACATGACGATGTATAGAAGATTGTCTATAATCAACCATCATTTTTCAAACAACAAATAAGCGCACGCGCTGGCGCGGACAGTCCTTACGCGTGCAGGAAAGCTAGTATGAAGCGACAGAGATTGTTTAGAGATTATAATCATGTTACACTATGGATTTGTATCTAAAATCTATATTTTTAAGGAAACTAAATATTATATCGATTACATAATACAGTATATAAAAGCAATTACTTTGTTGTAGGGATTACTTTTATGGACTAAATCCTAATTAATGACCTCTATATAAGTCGAGGACCTTGTATTCTCTAGAAAAACCAATTCTACAGGACTCAGCCCCATAAAGAGGCATGCACTTGCGTTAATGGTGTTTGATCATCAGGTATGTGTCCCATCTTTTGTCTACATATTCTAACAACCATGCCTTTGGTTATTGTGTTCATGTTGCAATTGCAGTCGTTACTTATGATTGTGTAATTTATGTGGTTATTCAAAAGTTGATTACATGTGATATCAAAGCCACTTTAACAAATTTATAAACAACTTCAAATTTTTTTGCATGCAAGATATTTTTGTAACGATTGAAATCTTTTCATAACCTTAACTAGATAGGGTAGATGCATACTCATAGAAACGCCACCATGTTCTCACCACATATATCCTTTTTTTTTGTTACGATTTCATATTTGTTTTCCAATGAGCACAAATTTCATATTTGTTTTGGCCTTAAAGATCTGTTTTAAAGAAGAAAAAAGCGATAAATAAAACCAGTAATAAACCGAAAACTCGAAACTATTTTTACAATTTTGGCGATATATTTCATTTTTTTTTACTGAGTCTCAATTTAAGATAGCAAGAGAATATCTTTTGGTGAGGGAATACCAAGAGAAAGGACTAAAATATCCTGTTATATTCTTGATATTTTCTTGTACTTTTTATAAATATCGATATTAATTTTTATATATTCCTGATGTTATATGTTTAGTCTATTTTTAGTTGAATATTTACTTTTTATGTAAATTTTAGTAAAATTTTTATCGATATTAGATATATTCTTAATACATCTATTTAGATTTCAGTTTTTTAAACCATTAATATTTTCCGTGATCATCCGTATTTCAGTTCTTCAAAGAATATCTTGCAACGCGTTTAAAATTTCACGATTACTTAACTTTCGATATCTTCCGGAAACCCTCAATATTTTGTCTCAAAAGTGGCGAGGAATAGCTGTAAAAAATCGAACCTTTACAAAACAAAAGAAGACACGTGTATAGTGTACAGCGTGCATTTCTTTCTCTCTTTTTATGAAGGGATGGCTCTCGTTTATCTTTGCTTCTCTTCTATCTTCCGTCTATCTGCCCAAGACCATCCAACTCTTTCATCCTTGACTTGATGGAACACCATGGATTCCAGATCGATCGAGGCCCAGGTCCATCGGTGATTCAGCTGCTTTGGTTTGGTTGGACAATCGTTGCAGATCTGGAGATCAAGCGACCAGAGGTATAATCTTTCATTTCCATTTATCTTTTATTCAGATCTGGAGAAATCGCTGTGATAATGGTTTCAAAATTTAAATTGATTTTGGTAGTCTTAGCTATTCCTAGGTTGTCTAGTCTTTGCTATGAACCACTCCATGTTCTAACTCATCCCGATTGTGCTCGCCCATTATTTTCTTGTTGAGTTTTGCATTTCACTCCAACACCATGCCTAAGGCTCTACCATAAAACAAATCCTGATTGTTTATTTGAGTGACATTAACGTCACAATGGCTGGTGATCCTGGTAGTGATATTTCTGATGAGACTTCGGGGTTGAATAATGATATCTCTGTTGTTGTGCTCTGTGGAAGTAGTGAAGAGGATAGTATTGGTGTTGATATGACTGAATTGAATGTTGTGAGTAAGAGCGTGGATGATAGTACAGGCCATAGGGATTATAAGAGCATTCATGTCATGATCTGAAGGGGGGAAAATAAGCATTTGTGACATGATCTGAATGACAGTATCAAACTTGTCTTTAGTTGAATGGGGAAATTCATTTTCAACACTGGTGTCTTCCTATGTAGTCCTTATGCTCGGTAAAAGAGCTCCAAACGTTATCGCAGTCTGGCAGGTTTGGGTGTATACGAGCAGGAGAGGCTGGGAGTGGACACATGATGTTTGGAGCGTCTTCATATTCCGACTCTGAGTCCGGATGGTGTCTGTAAAGGATAAGTTAATAGAGTTAATGGATATATTTTATTTTATTATTTAAATGCAAAAGACATAAAGCAGAAGAAAATTACCCAGATACAAAAGTGTCCGCCGAATAGTTCAAATCAATTTTCTTAATCCTAATCCGGGCGGGGAAGTTTGGATGGGCTAGTCTTAGTTGTGGAGGTTCGTTGCGTTTTCTGGCGAGGAATAGAAAGATCGAGGGCCTGCATTGAACAGCAAGTAGCTATAGATCCAAAACAAAACGGGAAGAAGATATACACTGTTGGGAAATAACTTAAGTCCTTTCCTAATCCTAATCCGATTTTCTTTCACAGATAGGGAATTAATCAGCTATATATTTGCTTATTCTTCCTCTTCTTAATTGGAGTGGGAAGCTATGCACATATACAGGATGTCAAAAGGTCCAGCCTACCTTAATCAGGCTCTCCTTATTGTTTAAGGCTATCATTCCCGTTTAACTACCGGTGCATACCGAGTTGACAAAAACCCTGAACCTAGTGCCCGACAATGGTTGTGGCATGAGTGTCCTTCTCGTACCCCTACCGTGCCATAAACACGGCGGCACTTTCATTGTGTTCATTGATCGTCACCATGCATGTAACCATTATCAGCTTATTTTCTAGTAATTTATAGCTTGTAATTAGAACCTAGCTCTAATTTTCATCTAAGTATCAAAATGGTTTACTTATGTCGTATTAGAACTTGATGCATGCAGCTTGAGAAAAAGAATCAGAACTCTTGAGCAATATATCCCCTCAACTGATGAACAAGAGGAAATTTCAGATATTGATGCACTGCTGCACTAGACAAATAAAACAAAGATGAAATGCAACTCTTGTGGTTACTATTCACCACTTCTGCATAATGGCTTTTAAACATCATGGTCCAGAACCGAGACATATATTGGCTGCACCTTCAACCTGCATACTTTTAATCATTATCCCAAATGACTCGTCAGGAAGCAAAGTATTCTTGAAAGCAATATAGAACACAATATAGAGCTTAACAAGTCACACCATACCCCATCAAAAGCTATTGAGGACCAGAAATGATGGTAATGAATACCTGAGGTAACGGGTCACTCATTTTGTCGAATGCTTCACTATAAAAATTAATAGGCTTCTTTGTTGCACAATGACAAGGAATGAGCCATTGCCATAACTTTGCTTCAGATTGTGCGTCAGTAGAACACATCATCGTCCCATTGTCACGCTTCAGCCCTTCCCTAACGAAAGAATCAAGCTCATTTGCATTGCCTTCACTTGCAAGTGATTTCCATCTCCTCCAAATGTTATCACACATCCTTCTAGCATTTCTTTTCCTTTCTCAAACTTATCAGCAAAAGGCGAACTCAATGTTCATCTGTTAAGAGAGGGTGACCACTTCCTTTACCCCAAACCTTCTTATGAAACCCAGAGAACACAGTGACTAACCTTGTTTGAACCCTCAACGTAATGCTTAAACATTACACACAGTGCCTTAAAAACATTCACCACAGAACATGCACCCATATTCGAGTTGATACACGGATGAAATCGGCTGAAGATTGTGGTTAGCAGATTCAACATGCTCCTGAGGGATAACATAAGGGACAAGTGGTGATATTTGAATTTCCATATAGGAAGGATACCCCAACCTCGAATTCTGAACCAAGTCATAAGCTTGTTTTTATCCAGAGAAGCATCCATCCTACAGTTGCAACCCGTATATATCATTTATCTCTCATCTCTTTTCTCCTTCCTTTTCTCAAGTGCATGAACCTCAAGGTTCAGCTGCACTGTGTTTCTTTCAATATTGTCAAGCTCTTTAAGACTTTCTTGATCAACCTCAACTGAAATCAGAGTAATTTCATCACTACTAGGGATTGTAGTCTTAACAGTTTCTTTATGTGACTTATGCCGTTCATTATACATCCTTGCACACACAAGTAAACAAAGCAATATCAGCTTAGGTATTTGCGGATTGTGGAAGAAATGAAAGGTTGACCTTTAGGTTTCAAATAGGTTTCAAATATTCTTCTATTTCTCTCCATCCAGACTACGCAGACTACCGCTAACACCCCACAGCCCCTAAGAATTCTGGCTTTATTCCCTTTTCCAAAGCTGATAGATTTTTTTCGAACAAATCATTCCTCTCTGATGGAGCTGTCCAGACCACTTTTGCCTCCCTAAATAATTTCTTCCATAAAAAGTTAACAACTTCACAATGCGTAAAGACATGATCAACACTTTCCCCTTGAGCTTTGCACAAAATGCACCAATGAGGGGAAAAACAACAGCCTGGTCTTCTCCTTTGAAGAACATCACAAGTATTCATCCTCTAGCATGCCACAAGCCAACCCAATATTTTTACCTTAGTAGGGGCCTTGGAGTTCAAATAAACTTTGCAGGCGCAAAGATTGGGTCTAGTCCACTACTAATTAAGAAGATGGTCTTTCTTGCCCTGTCCAACTCCATCCCAAAAGAAAGAGATTCTAACCTCTTTGCGATTCCCACCGAATTTGAAATAGAGATAAATAATAAGTTGGAGGCAGCTTAGAACTGCTTGAATCAATGTCAGTCTACCCCCTATTAATAGAAAAGTTTTTTCCAACCCTCCAATCTCTTCTCAAGTCTCTCTACTACTGGGTTCCAAAACAAGGCTTGTTTTGGGTTGCCACCTAAAATGGATTTCCTAGATATTCCACTCTACATGATCATAAGCTTTCTCAAAATCAATTTTAAAGACCAGCCCCTCTCTTTTCTTCTTCCTTGTCTCATCAACTACCTCGTTAGCCACCAAAACTTCATCTAATATACGTCAATGCACCCTGATCACAGGAAATCGTATCACATAGAACCTTTATCAATGTCCAAGCTAACACCTGTGCAATAATCTTGTACAAGCTTCTTATCAAACTGATAGGTCTGTAGTCCCCCACTTTGAGAGAGTTTGCTTTCTTGGTATAAGGCAGATGCTTACAACTAAAAATTCAGAACCACACCTACCAATCCATAGAAAAAGGCCAAAAAAATGATTATATTTGATTCACAATATTCAAACATCACTAAAACTTCAAATGTAACAAACCAAGCAAATCCAACTCACTCGTGTAATCTATTTATCCGAGTGTAATCCTAAAAATACACAGCTCATAGGCAAGTGTAATTCAAAACACAAAGCTTTAATCTATTGGGATAACGAAAAATTAAAACAACTAGAGTCATCAATAACAGCAAAAAAAAAACTGACCTCAAACACAGATCTTAGAAATTCTGGGGTCTTGGTAGCAATCGCTCTCATTCACCTTCTGCTTCGAATTGATGGGCTATACTCTACCAAGCTCTTTTATCTCTGTTGATCTTGGTGGCTGAGTTGATAATCTGGAAGAGTTGATGTCGGTGTACATATGGCTTGGAGACCTAGCATCAGGTTTAGAGATATAGACAATCCAGATTCAGTAAAAGAGCGAAAATCAAACCACCAAAATCAACCCTATATTGCTACCTAAAAAACGTCTACCTCTTTCGCCAGGAGAGGAACAGATTCAGCCACGCATCTTACGGTCCTGATCTATCTTTGAGTAGCTATAGTTGAATTTTGCATAGAAGCTTAAATTAGTGTCATGTGTAAAACACTTGAGAGACAAGAGAGGAAGTTCCGTTAAGTGCTAGTACTTAGACTAGACAGTATGGCTAGGTGTTATGTCATCATTTGAGTTGTGAGTCTTGTAAGAAGTGTCTTTACAATAATGGAAAAATTTGTCTCTCAAGAGTTAGAGACACGCAGTTTTACTTCCTGCTTGCAGGGTTTCTGTGTATAAAAAACGTATTGGTGTTATATCTTTTACTTTCAGTATTTGCCTTTTTTTTTACACAACTTAGTCTCACAACAAACAAGATAGTTAAATCTTTGCTATCCTTGTGCGTGAGATAGAACAAAAAACAAGAATAAAACAAAAAGTTGTTAGGGCCTATTCACCCCCCTCTCTCTAGGACTTTCATATAAACTCACAAAGGAGGCCCTTGGTTTCGAAAGCGGATGTTAGGTTGAATATAAGAGTATACAGATAACAGAATTCTAACTTCATTTCTGCAAGAATGATGATACTAGCAAGAAATTCACAATTGACAATGAATTGTGAGGGAGATCCACATAAGCTGGTAACTAGGGTATAACAATCCGGTCCTCTTATACAATGAGATCAGGCAAACTATAGAAAAGACCGTGCAAGTGATATTGATGCATATTATGCGATCAATTTTTTGCATATTTAGCTAACTATATTGGTTAAAAACCATTGACTGCTCTCATTACTGCACTAGTAGATATATATATATATATATATATATATATATATATATATATATATATATATGTGAACCTAGCTAATGAGTTCGCAGTAGTATCATTATTGTCAAAAAAGAGATCCGCCACTGCAGGCTGATCAGAAATGGTACAAAACTAAATGTGCTAGGTTTAGTGTTCCCGCCAGCCAGGTAAAATATGCCAAATATATTTGTTTCTTTCCTTGTTACACGTGCACGTATATATTGAACCGGATCAAGTTTGCAATTGTTGGCCAGATGGTCTATGCCCCAACCCATGCATGCAACCCTTCTTTTCCTCAATCTATGTATATTGATGTTGGAGACTAGCTGAAATATCTCACATCGGCCAAACGGAGAGGGGTTATGTGCTGTATATGTACATGCCCACAACCAATTTAACACGAGGCCTTTTGGTGGCTCAGCGGCTTCGGAGGGGATGGGTACTCCGAGGTTAAGCATGTTGATGTTAGAGCAATCCCAGGATGAGTGACCTACTGGAAAGCTGCTCCTGAGCTGCCGGAAACAAAACCGTAAGGGCCGGCGGGCCCAAAGCGGACAATATCGTGTTACGGCGGAATGGATCCTGGGATGTGAAAATGGTATCAGAGCCACTCTGCCGTGTGGTGCAAGTGTGCCGACGAGGGCGTCGGACTCCCAAGGAGGGTGGATTGAAATATCCCACATCGGCCAAATGGATAGTTATGTGCTGTATATGTACATGCCCACATCCAATTTAATACGAGGCTTTTTGGTGGCTCAGCGGCTTCGGAGGGGATGGGTACTCCGAGAAGGACACTCATGCCACAAGCCATTGCCGGGCTATAGATTCAGGATTTTGGGTTAACTCGGTATACACTCGTAGTTAAATGGGAATCATAGCTTTAAACGTACGTACAGTATATGTGCATATATAGCTTCACGCCGACCAAGAAGAGGAAGAAGTAAGTAGCTGATTAAGAAGCATTCCCTTTCTGTGAAAGAAAAACCGGATTAGGATTAGGAAAGGACTTATTAAGTTATTCACAGACAGTATATATCTATTTCCCGTTTTGTTTTGGATCTAAGATTATTATTCTGATTATGATTTTCCAACTTATGCTTGGAGTCAGTTTGTTTTTCTCTATAAAAACAAGTCAGCTGGTTGTCATGGATCCAATTCATTTCAGTCAATCTATTCAATAAGCATCAATGGGCAACGTTTCTTCAGATTCTAATTACTCTGAATACTCAGATCCAGCAAACGGATGGCGAGGAAGGGGAAGCACCTTAAATTTAGAGTTAGTAGCAGCATGGAACCAATGGTGCCCTACTACTAGTACTAGTTATGATAACGTCGTGCCCTCGTCAGGAACTGAATGGCAACGTCTGCCAGCAGAACTGGTTATGTTGATTCTTGATAAACTGTTGGAATCTATTGACTATGTTCACTTCGCTGCTGTTTGCAATGAATGGTATCGTCTGGCTAAAGACAAGAATACTCGAGACACAGATCGCTGGTATCATCGCCCACGTCCACCCATGCTCTTGCTTCCTCCTCCTAGTACCCGAACCCTAGAAACTAGAAGAACATTGTGCAGCATTCTTCAAGGAACAACCTACAACAATATTCAGATAAAAGTTCCTCTTCCCAAAACCAACGAGTGTGCGATAATCAGTACATACTGTCGTGGTTCTGGCCACGGTTGGTTGGCCAAAGTAAGAGTATATGATTATTATGTTGAAAACTCTGATCCTGAATGGAGTATTGAACTCGTGAACCCTTTCCGGCAAGTAACAAGTGTTAGTGTTCATGCCATCCCTCCTATTAAACTCCGACTTGATGATTCTGATAGATCCAATGTTCCGAAGGTTATATTGTCCTCTGATCCAGCCTTGAATCCGGACAAGTTTTGGGTTCTAGCATTCCTCACTGGAGGTTCCCAGCTTGCTTTCCATAAAAGAGGACAAGATGGTTGGACTCTCGTACCAATAGGTGGGCTATGGTTTAGTGATGCTATATTTTACAAAGGAAGTTTCTGTGCAATTAGTGATCAGTATAACTCATTGCATGGTAGTCTCCTAGTGTTCGATGTTGAAAATGTCAGGTGTCGTATACTTAGAATTGGTGGGTTTGAAATACTATGTTCAAATCGCACCTATTTGGTAGAATCAACAAAGGGATATCTATTGTGTGTCAAGAGAATTGTGAAATGTATATCAGGTGATTATGGTCTGAAGAAAGTGTCGACGGAGAGCTTCAAGGTCTACAAGTTGGAGTTGGACAACCTGTCGTCGTCAACCACAGTGACTTCGGTCGAGGTCATAAACATGGAGGATGAGACTTTGTTTGTAGGTGACACTCCATCGGTATCTGTCGTGGCTTCAGACTTCTGTGGATGTCAACCGAATTCGATTTACTTTACCGATGATTCGATGAACATTCCTGTTATTTTGGATAGTTTGCATATAAAAGAGCCGCAAGGGATTGAATATGACATGGGCGTCTTTAGTTTAGCAGATCAAAGTATCAAGTCATTTAGTGGAAGGCACTTCAGACCTTCAGTATGGATTACGACACCTCCGCCGTATGATCCATCACCAGGATCAAACACGTTAAAGTTGACAAGAGCAAGCCACGAAGACAAGAAGAAGGGGAAACTTAAACATTGGCTTAGTTGTTTCTCAACAGTAGAATAAACTTGAGAGAGACCCTTTAATTTTCTTTATATATTCATGAGACAATAAACAGTAATTTCAGTGTGTTTACTTTGGCTTTATTTTCTTGATGCTTGTTCTGGTTTCTAAAGACAAATTGATAACATAATATATCACTACTACAATAAAGCGAGGCGGCGTGTGGGGAATGACCGCACTCACACGTGTGAATTATTGTTCCGATTTTTACCATGTGGGGTTTGATTTTTTTTTTTGAGTAATACAGCAACATGTGCACATTGGTCAAGAGACTCGAGACTTCAATTAGAAAGGGATAAACATAGTAGGACTTTGATAACCAGATTCAGTCATCGGCACACGAAACCACATTCCAGATTATTTGGCACAAAATGGCCGCTCTTTATCTAGAAACCAAACTAAATAAACATATGTACTCAACTGTTTGGACACCTTATATAAATTCACAATGTTCAAGACCTGAAAAACAAAAATACAAAATAAAACGAAGTTATTGTTATAAATATTATAATAATATGTTTGTCCACGTATTACTCCTTATATATGTACTCTGATATAAACTCTACCTCTATATAAGATTATAAAGAGGCTAATTTGAATGTATATCTTTATGTCTTATCTCTATCTTTTCTCTACTTTATAAAATGTTATCAGGATGACTCTACATTTGAGTTGATAACAACTAAACCCTAGAAAATCCAAAATTGATTATTTATTGTTTACCTTTGCACCATCACACAATTTTCTTTTGTTTTAAGACTCTATGATGATCTAAAAATCATACGGTGTAACTTAATTGTTGTTTTCACTGATGTTCTTGATCTATGAGTTTGATTTGATTATTTTTATTGATTGTTCTATTATATAATCGGCATCAAGATTTATTTTGATAAGTTGCCCACATGACATGATCATTCATTCTTTTGATATATGATACGATTAGGTTTTTGTTCATTAACACTCTTTGTGTTAGAAATTGTTATGAGAATTCAACTATGGCTTCTTCCCTCTCGCAAGAGCCAATTATGTGATTTTTTTTATTATCTCTGAGATGCTTTTGCAGCCATGACTATGCTACTCAAAAGGCAGCCATGATTTGATTTTTTAATGATATATACCGATCAATATGGAATTGACTCTTGCATATTCCACTTCATGATTAATAACATAGAGCCTTCATCCCTTGTAGTTTCACAATAGGATGTTTATGGACTCCCTTGTGATTACCGTGCGGATATGGTAAAGGATGATACTTAACATAACAGTTTGGAATTGAGGTATGCACTTGTCAGTTTGACCGAATTTCAATTTATTTGGTGTATCTCACAGTATGTGTCAATTTAATTGATTAAGAGTAAACTCATATTTACATCTATTTGTGAATTTTGTGTTCATAGAACGAGACCTGAAGTCTCTTGATCAAACTATAGAGGGCTTGAAGTTCCTTGAGTAATATAATAAAATTGCGACATGAAAGCTTCTTCTCAATGCTTATGAAATTAACAAGGACCAGAAGTTCCTAATGAGTTATACAATGATCAATATCACATCGTGTGATCCCAAGGGCTGGAAGTTCCTCACCTTATTATTTGATACTATATTCTTGTACAATTAAAGGAGATAAAAAAAGATTATCATATTGGTGAATTTAACCAGACTAGAAGTTCTGTGTATTTTATTCATCCATGAAACCAGAAGTTTCCTATTTCAATTAATTTATGTTTTACTATTTACAGTTTTCTTTATTTTGTTATGTCTTACATTATGTTACATATTGTTTAAATTTTATTGTTATTCATACAAGCAAACTACCCTATATGAAGATATGAATTTTGAATGCATGTAATATTGAACTAGAAGTTTCAATATTGTATTGTAGAACTTGAAGTTCTATAGTAAAAAAATTCGAACATGAAGCTTCGAGTACAAAGTACTATTTAGTGTCCAGAAGTACACTTCACCTTAGAACTTGGAGTCCTAATTGTGCAAACTCGAGCCTTAAGGTTCGAGTATATATATGAACAAATTATCCCAAAGTTTTAGTGTTGGCCAACCTCAAACCCGAAGTTTTGAGGGAGAGTTATATTGGCATCAATTTATAAGTAACCATACATTTATCTGTTGGTCTAATTTTATGACAAACGAGTATGAGTATACCTTTTTGAATGCAGACATGTCATTACATTAATTCAATCACTTCAATATGAATTATTCTACTTTTACTCATCATAAGTTTTGAGAAGGTGATCAAAAGTTTATGCATATCATTTTGGCCAGCGACTCAAAATGATTTTGTTCCTTACAATTGTCACCTCAATGAAACACTACTCCTACCTTGAGGGGGAGAAATATTTATGAAAGAACGAAATATATTGGTGTAGATACTTATCCACAATCTTATTATGATTTGAGAGATATCTAAGTTTGTGATTTGATAAAAAATAGTGACAAAATTTCATGCTAATGCAAAGACATTTGATTGGATTAAAGTCTACGAGACTATTCACATTAACTCAAATAGTCTATACCCCATTTGATTTGTGGGATGTATGTGTATCCAAGTGACATGGTTCTCCTGAAGAGAATGTCATGATACAATGTTAGAGTTCCTAATACGGCTACACATACAAAGATTGTATGTACGCCATTAGAGAATGATATCTTGGTTGATACTAATGAATATAATGTTTTTGACCTCATACTTGGTTTAGGTTCGCCACTAACCAATGAACATCTCACTCGAAATAAAGTGATAGATCTTTAGACGTAATATATGTTCATGGTCAAAAATAATACAGTCTTCCCGCCGTTACGGGGAGAATAAGAGTACTATCATTTGAATAACGACGTGAATTTGAGTGGAATGTATCCATTATACCCAGAGTTTTAAGCTCTTGAAAATGGAAGATCGGTCTACATGATATTATAAGTAAAAGATCCACATTCGCTAGATAATATTTGTCCTAGAAATAACAATATTTGCCCGAGAAGTGGCATAGGTACCCAATATCAAAAATGCATGCATATAAGAATGTGTGGGATCTATGAATGATGATCCTCTATGAAAATTTACAATGGTAGCTACCAAAGACTATTAAGGATTGTATTAATCGATGCTATGCCGCGTTTCATTATGCATGTCGACAAAACATATTATATATTGGCCAAAGGAAAGACGTAATTAAATGAAATTGAATATTTGAAACGTGATGAGATACTTAGACCTTTAACCCTACATGATAAAAAATGGTATTGATCATAGTGAAAATAAATCACTATGGCATAATGTCTACATGAAACATGGGGATTATGAATATCTTTCTTTATACGTGACAATTTTCTGTAAGTATAGTGTTACATAATAGATTGTTATTGACTAGAGACTTACGGTATTTGTCATTGTATATTATGAGGATCATAAAAAACATGTTGTTAAAAGCAAATTCCAAAAGTGAAGTGTCATTACAAGCTTATCGCTTGTCAAATCCTTAAAAGATTTAAGTACATGAATGATTCTAATGTAATTCGATCCATGAATACTTGAGAGAGCCTGAAGCTAATTCATGGATTCAAATTATCTAAAGCTAGCTCATATATACTCATTCCATTATTGTAGTAAGTAGTAGATAAATACCTCCTCGGCCCACGATGCTATCAGAAGCTCACCATGAGGTAGACCGAGCAGGCCTCGTCCTGGAGGTCATTGCAGTCTGGGCCGGGTAGGAGGCACACAACAGAGGGCCAAATAAACAAACCACAATAGCACATTTGTCCCACATCGTTTAGCAGGCAACAAAGAAGTCCACGCGGGGTTATAAATGCAATGTTAAAGTCAACCAAAGAGGTAATGAATACCTGGCATTAAATACAATTCATCAACCTCACAACTGAATTAACCATTGGAGAGAGAAAGACCGGTAAGTCCCGGTCAATCTCATGTTGCAGGTAGCTAGTCAGCGAAGACTAAGAGCAGAGATCACGCTAAAAGCTTCTACGAGGTCTACAAGATTTTACAGAAACAATTGACGCTGTCTGTGAGAAACAAACCCACGACCAAGTGGACATTTCTCCGGGGATTGGCTTTGAAAACATAGGCACTGAGGCAAGATACTCCTTGATTTCCCTAAAGGCCTCCTCTTGTTCGGGCCCCCAATTGATTAACTTGAAGTGTTGGCTTTTCAGCAACTTGAAAAATGACGCACACTTGTTCGTGAGCCAGGAGACAAACCTAGCGAGAGCCGCTATCTTGCCTATCCAGTTTCAGTTTCCCTCGGGAGCAAACTAGCGGGAGGCACGCGAGCTTATATGTTGATATTGTTTGAGGGTAAATTTACAGCACCTGGATTTGTAGCGTATCGAACCAGTTATGTGGTTCGTCGTGGATATGATCGAGTATGCTTGGAGATATTCGCTATCGAGGCTAAGTGAAGCCTATCTTAGAGGTTAAGACATCTTGGTGTAAATCCAGATTATTATTGATATATCATGGATCCGGTAATGGATGGAGGCCGGATTGTTTGGTTACCAAGATTGAGATATTCATGAAAGATCTCACGAGGAGGAGGAATTTGGACGTCATGTACATAAGTTACCACGGCGATCAAGGTATATATAGATGATGGTAGTGCTATCTAAGGAAGGGTTTAATCACTTTTGATTCCTTAATTGCCAAGAAGAAGTCTAGTCGTGTATGATCTTTGACATAATCAAGGATTAATTACATTCCTTATATGAATGATATGGCTAGTACTCGTCCAAGGCATGCAAGTCCAATTGTATTGCAATAAGAAGATTACTATCCTTAGTTGGATTGTAAAAGTACACGTCCAGAAGAGATTTCAAGGGCAATTATATTGTTTAAAGGACTCACAGTGCTATCTAATCAATTAAGGTTTCCTTGCCTTACGTTGTATGTTAAGATATCCACGTCTAGAAGATCTTCAACAATCATATATTGAGGTAAAATATATTTACCTTAATATCGTATCTAATTTGATACGTGAACCGATACATGCAGTTTAATTCAGTAAATATTTTTTTTCCCATTGTGTAATTACTGGCGGACAATTTGCCTTGCCATGCAAGTTATTCGCAAAACCTATTCTCTATATAAAGAGGTTCTAAGCAAATGAGAGAGACCCCCCCCCCCCCCCCCCGACTATTCAAACAAACTCTGCATCACTACAAATTGGACTCCTCCCCAGGAGCATCCAATTTACCAAAAAAGCCTCTCTAGGGAGCACCACCAAAGCCTCATCGCGAGCAGATCCCGCTTCACTCATCAGCCTCGCAAAAAGTCCACCTCCAGTCCATAAAGCCTCATCGCGAGCACCAGTCCATCTCATTGTTAGAGATTCACCTCTTTAGCAAATATCCCTTTATTTACGTTGTATTTTGTTACTGAAGTAAATCCTCATGACCCGTCCTAGGTCATTGTGAAGAACCCAGCAGCAAAACCGACCATTTCTGTTCACATATATATGCTTGAAGAGAAGTCAAGAGAAGCGCGCGAACCAGACAAGATCAAGATATGCACACTTCCTCAAGTTGTTGGCACGCTCGCACCAGACGGTTGTTCGAAGGACCTAAAAATCATTTCAGAACATATATTGCCTTACCCTCGAACATTATATATCGAGTCCAACTCTTGATGATTGCATTGCGAACGGGTTATAAAGAGTTCAGAGTCACCATGATTTGACCTTTGATCCCCTTTTCAACAGGACACCATAGTTGGAAGTAGGTCGTTGATTGTCAAAGTAGGGCACCGGGTTACCGTATATTCCAATTAAATGGCTAATGTGAAAAGCAAGCATGAAAATAAAAGTCCCGGAGAAATGTGAGAAAATGCGCACTACAATCTAAGAAAAACAACTAACGGGAAGAAACACAACAAATTGTTTCATGAGATTGTTACACTCCAGAAACGTATCACCAGGAAGCATGGGCAAAACAACTAGAGCCATGAGAACCGTAAGACCCTTGTACAGCTCCTGAAGAGTGGGAGTTGGGCAGTTCATATCATTCCCTTCACACGGAGAATAGTGGCCTGATAACCCACGGGAGAATCATACCCCGCGCTCGAGCAGAAACACATGATATGGAAAGGCTCGCTACCTTAGTCCATTGCAATAACAACCCGTTCAAACATGTCCCGAGTACGAACTTGGGGGGACTGGGACCAGGTACCCATTGGTAATTTCCCAAATTATTGGTCATTTCTTCAAGTCCTCACTCAAGACATGTCTTGAACGGAAACTTGGGGGGACTTGTAGTCGGTAGTAGATAAATACCTCCTCGACCCACGATGCTACCAGAAGCCCACCACGAGGTAGACTGAGCAGGCCTCGTCCTGGAGGTCATTGCAGTCTGGGCCGAGTAGGAGACACACAACAGAGGACCAAATAAACAAACCACAATATCACATTTGTCCCACATCGTTTAGCAGGCAAGAAAGAAGTCCACAAGGGGTTATAAATACAATACTAAAGTCAGCCAAAGAGGTAATGAACACATAGCATTAAATACACTTCATCAACCTCACAACTGACTTAACCATCGGAGAGAGAAAGACTGGTAAGTCCCGGTCAATCTCCTATTGCAGGTAGCTAGTCAGCGAAGACCAACAGAGATCACGCCAAAAGCTTCTACGAGGTCTACAAGATCTTGCATAAATAGGTATAGTTAACGTGATCAAAATTGCCTCAATGAGTACTATTATTGGACCACAAAATCAAATTCGAATTATGATCATTATGTTGCTACATATTCTAATTGTTGAAGTTATGAATTACTTAGAGTTTTTGAAGAGCTTATATGAGACGTATCACTACACAAAGATATTAATGTGTATGGCTATATACGCCATGGGATTTTTCAATGTTTTCATGTCAATCTTCTTATGTTGTTTAGTTATTGCTTAGTGTATGAATTTGATCACATATAACTAAATGAGGTAAGAGGTAAGACGTATTAGAAATTGTCTAACTCTGTTGGTATTATTTTAACTTTGCAGGTTTGAAATTTTATGATGAACCCCCATATGCAAAGCACACATGGTGTCACTTTAGTGATGAATAATCAAACTGTTATTTATGGCGCATAAAGCTTGCAACGCTCAGGGGGTGATTCACATCAAAGGGAGCGTCCAAAAGTATGATACCTAAGACATATGCGTGTTGTACTCTTTTTCTCCTTCGACCAGGGTTATTTTTCTCCTGTTGGGTTTTTCTTACATGGCAAGGTTTTTAACGAGATAACATTAAGCGAGTTCAATTTCATTAATCATTAGTAGACATCCAAGGGTGTAGTCGGTTGTGCTTGAAACAACCTCCCTAGCCCGTAAACCCGTAGGCATTCCACCACAACCGTGGCCGATTTGAGGATCTCGTCCATTAGTTGGGTGGGCCGGGTTAATCATGATAAGAACACTGGGCTCACGACCACTGCAGAAACGAGAGAAACCCACCTTCAAACTGAACATGGAGTCCCACATCGTTTTCCCAGGAAAGGGTGCCTCGGTTGGGCTATAAATGCAGCCCAACCACCAGCTTGTCAGGTACATTAACTATCCCTACTAATTACACTTTAGCCCCTCAGAAACTGACTTAACCATCGGAGGAGGAAAGACCGGAGGCTCTCGGTCGTCCTTTCACTTGTAGGGTTCCAGGAAAGGAGATTATAGCGTATCAGACTCACCATCAGCTTTGGCATAACCCGTCCGGGATTGTGCAGAAACAAAGGGGGAGTGTTATAAATATTATAATATATGTGGTTGTCCATGTAATTACGCATTAGATATGTACTCTGATGTAAACCCTACATCTATATAAGATTATAAGGAGGCTAATGAGAATGAATGAAAACACTTCTACTTCCTCCCAACTATTATCTTTGTGTCTTCTCTCTATCTTTTCTCTACTTATAAAAGTTAGGAGTAAATGCTTGTGACACCCTGTAGTTTACACCTAAAATCAGTTTTGTCCCTCACTTTTTTTTTAAACTGGTATACCCCTATACTTTGAATTCTCGACTGATTTACCCTTTTTCCAGCTGGTTATGACTGTGACATGCTCATTAACAATGCTTGTGAGAGCTTCAATGGTTGGGTTTTGAGAGCAAGGTCTAAGCCCCCTATTACTATGCTAGAAGAGATAAGAGTGAAGGGTTATTTAGACTGTTAATGAGCATGTCACAGTCATAACCAGCTGAGAAAATGGCAAATCAGTCGAGAATTCAAAGTATAGGGGTATACCAGTTTTAAAAAAAAGTGAGGGACAAAACTGATTTTAGGTGTAAACTACATGGTGTCACAAGTATTTACTCCTAAAAGTTATAAAGCCTTCAACTGCAGAAATTAACTGTAAAATATGTATGACAATCATGCCTCACTTTTGTATTTCTCAAGTCTTGTTTCTGTTTTGGCCATGATCTCTGAAAACACAAGACAATCCATAAGAATTAATCCATCATTTCTCTTGTTCATAGCAAATTACATAGTAAACCAAACAAGGAAATAACTTGGGTGACCAGCTATGGTCACTTATGGGTGATAAACACCAATGAGAGATTGACAAGTGTCAACAATAATCATAAACAAACATTCCAAATACCCAAAATCTCTATGTTATGTCCTTAAATTGCAGCTAAGTCTTTTAAAATGAACACGTGTCTCATGTTTATTAGTTGTGGTCACCTTAAGGTGATCATCCCTTGTCACCGAAGTCGGATTCACCAAACAATATCAGTGAAAACTTAACCACAAAGTGGTACATTATTTGTTCAGATATTAAGATCAATTGGAAAAAGAAACCACAAAGGTATATTTAATTAGCACAAACCTACCTGAACTTTGCTCGTTCAAAACTTCAAATTTCCAATTGTTCATGTTTTCAACAGTGGCCTCCACTTGCTTCTTGCATGAAAACGCAATGCATATGAGCTGTTAAAACTGAAAGTGGGTGAATTGAACATTCCCAAACGTAGCATCCTATCTATGATTTACCTCGTTCAAATTACCATCCTATCAATAATACTCAGTCACTGAACATTCCCATGCGTAGCAGTTGAACAAACCAAATTAAATTTGAAGAGTGATACTTACATAACACAACCCATCCAGAGTAGGCATTGCTCCAAGAAGAGTGATCATAGCAGGAATCATGTCATCAGTCTAAGATAACGTGCAGAGTGACCTCAGCATATTCATCTTGGTAACGTGCAGGACCATTCTGAAACAATATCATTAGTGACAAGGGGAACCAAAAATCATATATTTGCTTAAGACGATTGAAGTCAAACTCTAAATCGATTGTATTCTTCACTTTCCTCTTGAAGTAGAAAAACGACATCTGCATACACCCTAACACAGTTGAGATGCATTAGAAGTACAGTGAAAACACAAACGACAATTGATGATCGTTTACCGGCCAAAAGACCAATGGAAACTTAACGTCAAAATACCTGATCACAAGGCAGACTCACCTTCAGGTATTTTGGCATGAACAGAGCCGATTTTGAGATTGAGATTGCTCTTTTCTTCTTTCTGATTTCGGTCGCTCGTTTTATATAAAACTACTCCGATAACTTCCCATGTCGTCGTCAGTTTCGGTTTGTGTTAGTTCCTGCGCCCTGCAGTTATCATCTGCGCAGTTCATGCGTGCAATTCTGTTTCTTTTCTCTCCCGTTTTTTTTCTACACTTCGGTATTTATATATATTTTTTTGTCGTTTCACACTATTAACCCTCCTCTCTTTCTGTCATAGTTTGAAAATTGATCAAGGCTTTGACACCAAAAAGACGCATGACTTTCTAATAGCAGAGATACAGATTTGCTTCTCTCTTTCTCCTTACAGTCTATTATTATTGGTATATATGAATATGAATATCCCTTCTTAATTTGTTTAAATCTCCATCTCTCGAGACCTTTTCGTTTCTCAGCTTATATAAAACCATTTTAGCATGATTAATGAGCTACAGCTAGGTCAGATTGATGATATTAGTCAAGTTTGATATATAGATGTATATATATGGGTTCATCTTAACACATTGGCATAACGTATATAAGTGGTAGCTACTAGCTAGCGTCATACAATCCTTTCTCTCTTTAACCAGTTTTGAGTCGTAGCTACTAGCTAGTGTCATACAATCCAGTCAAACCACTCTAGCTAGCTCTTTTTCGTTCAATCAAGAAAGACGTACTCTTCCTGAACAAGAAGCAGTGTTGAACATGGACATGGGAAGTTCTACTTGATTGAACAAGAAGTAGGATCGATAAAACAAGCTTTTCGCAACCTTTATATTTCCACATACTAGTTCACTCATAGACATAGCGAATAACCATGCAAGGAAACCATTATATATTTGATCCATTTGCTCACAATACAGAGCTCTATTAAGCCACAAGATTTGTACCCAGAAACTAATTATTTTGATCATCACCAGCCAAAGCAAATGTAGAAAAATGAGCATCAAAGGTTGTGTATCTAGCCATCAAATTAAAGTTTGGTATTATCAACTGCATGCTCTAGCATTGCATAGCTCATCAACCGAGTCACCTCTTTCTAAAACTGCAGCTGCCCCCATACCTGAGCCTATGCACATAGAGATTACACCAAAACGACAATCCTTGCCACGACGTTTCATCTCATTCAACAGAGTTGCAACACACCGAGCACCTAACACAAAAAACAGCCGATCCAAGGACATCTCAACTTGAGATACATAAAAGGAATTGTGACAAAAATGTTTAGCTTTCTAAATGCCGATCCATTCATATAGGGGTTCATAGCAAGTGGTGAAGGTTTATTTTAGGACATGCCACTCGATTCCTATACCTGTAGCGCCTAAGGGATGGCCCAGAGCGATAGCACCTCCATTAACATTGACTTTATCAGAATCAAGTTCCAATTTCTTCTGACAATATACATACTGAGATGCAAACGCCTGAAGGAGACACACAAAATGCTAAGCCAAGAATACGTCAATTAAAGGTTATTAAGTCATTAGCAATGCACTACCTCATTTATTTCAAATAGATCAATATCACCAAGCTCAAGACCAGCAGATTTCACAGCTACTGGAATTGCAGCAGCCGGACCTACACCCATGACAGCAGGATCGACACCAACAGCAGCAAAACTCCTGTACAGAAAAGCAAAAAATCATAATCAAGGTCCAACTAAGTTTTGAGAAATTTTTTAAATGTTCAGGTCATAAAGCTATCCAACATTCTAGATAATCTCGATGAAAGTTTGTGCATACTTAAATAGCTATACTGGTCAATAATATAAAAGACTATTCTCTAATTCTCAAGAGCAAACCAATGATCAATCATAACCTTTCTGGATTTTAGATCTCTCTTCCTATACTTTGTCGATATACAGCAATACTAAAGTGGGGTATAGGCTCACAAACGAGGCCCTTGGTTTCGAAAGCAGATGTTTGGTTGAATAAAGAGTATACATATAACAGAATTCAGTCTTATAGTTCTTTGCATGTTATCAGTGAGAGAGTTTGGAGACTGGTTTATAATGTTTCCTCTCTTCCTAAGTTACTCACTTTTATGGCGACTATCTTCTAAATCTGTTCATACTATTAGAATCGGTTTGTTGATCCTTGTACTTTAAAAGTTTAACAACTAGGAGTACCCAAAGCTGAATCAGAATGTCCTCCTCTAAGGTCCTTGGACCGTTGGTGTCTGATTTGGTCTGCCATTATTAGTGGATTTGGCTTCCATATCAATATAGATGTTTAGTTGCAGCAGGTCCTTTCTTGATAGCCTAAGGGTGCTAGAATGAGGCTTTTACTCATGGCAAATCTAGAAGAGCTGATGTAAATATGTCAGAGCATGTTTTGCCTAATCTTTCATTGAAAAGGTTCATACTCAAGGCACTTTGGCTACCTACCACCATAAGGAGGCCGGTGTAACAAAGGTTTTAGATTCTGCAAGTGATATTGATACATGAACGAACTGATGTTATTGTGAAAACAAAATAACATAAAACCAAAAACCAAAAACCAAAAACAAAGCTAGAATTTCATGCAGCTTAGGATCAGAATGGTAAATTTTGCAGGCATTGGAGATGTGGCAAGAAATTAATATCAAGCGTGTATGGCTGGTTATTTCCCAATCAGGTGCTCTATTGTTTTGTTTCATGAAACCTAACTTCTTCAAATAACAAAGTAAAGAGAAAACAAGGGAAACAAAAAACCATGAAAAAGCAATAATTAACTTGGACCAGAAAATAGTAGAAGAGTAAACTATATATAATGGTAATACGACTGTTATTTCCAGAACCTCAGTAACAAAGTAAACCTCAGGAGTTTTCAGCAGTTATTTACAACTGTGCAACTTATATTTCCCTTTGATTAACCAGATCAACAAAATACAGACAAAACATGCAAAAGAAAAACAATGATCCCAAGGAACCAACTTGTTTAACATTTGCAACAAAATACAAAAGTAATATGATTCTTAGTGATCTGAGTTCATTGCTACGAGTTATGGTGGTCATCTCAAGTTCTCAAGAGCCCAATGTTTAATCCTTATTCAATCAATGAATCAGCTATTGTAACAGAATTACACTGTCATACCTGAAAACACCAATAATAGGAAGTCCCTTCTGAATAGCTACACTTCTCTTCATCAGGAGTACTGCTCCAGCGCCATCACTCACCTGGCTAGCATTTCCTAGAGTAAAAAAGTAAATGAGAGGAATTCACAAAGCTTGATACATATGCATTAGAAAGAACAAAATTCCTGATAAATGAAGATACTGTCGTGAACAACAAGCTACTTAACACTTGAGTGATGAAATACCTGCAGTTGTTGTCCCATCTGATTTAAATGCAGGCTTCAATTTTGCCAAATCAGTCATATTTGCATTTGGCCGGATGCCATCATCCACAGAAATTGTAACATGCCTCTCCTCTCCAGTTTTTGGGTCCACAATCTATGAAACAAAATCAACTACCGAAAAGCAAAGACATTTTACAAGGAGAATAAGTGTTTGTATTTACCTTAGTAGAGACAGGGACAATTTCGTCCTTGAATTTACCAGATGCAGTTGCTGCAGCAGCACGCCTATGTGATTCAACCTATTTTACACGGATAAAATTACAACCAGTGCACTGTATAGTAGTTCATCTACTACCTAATGCATATTAAAGACTTGATAGAACTCACAGCAGCTTGGTCTTGCTCCTGTCGTGTTACACCATAACGCTGTGCAACATTTTCAGAAGTAACACCCATAGGAAGAAGACAGTCACGGGCTTGTGCAAAGGCTTCAACCTGTAAATGACGTAAATTCAGTTGAAGAAACCATGCCTCAAAATATTATTAAATATATAGAGTTGGCAAGTACCTTGGGGTTAATTTTATGGATACTACCAATGCTATCAATTGTCATGCACTCCACTCCTGCCGCAATGCCTGTATTGAGTGTATTCAAAGCAAAGGTCAAATTCACTGATGGACACTAGATGGATTATAGATACATAACTTAGAACATCTCTCACCAATGTCATAATACCCAGCCTTTATGAATGCAGCTACATCAGCAACTGCCTGAAGGCCAGATGAACATTGCCTGTTGACAGTTCTAATGGGAACCGTATCTGGATAAAACAGATGAACCATAAGCTTCTGACAATAGACAAAACCCAACATAAAGATTGACTTTAAGTAGCATATACAATTGAAGACTTACCAGGAAAGCCAGCATAAAATGCTGCCATCCTGCACTCAATTGCTCTAAGTGAGCCAGGAGCCAGAACTGTGCCAACAACTATATCGCCTACTTCACTTGGGTTCAAATGTGTTCTCTCTATAACTGCCTGCATAACGAGTACATCACATATAAATCAGCCCTATAGAACTAAGCGGAAAAGGACAAACCTGAAACTTGATTTTCTTCCGTTTGATAAATCAACTGATAAGTTTATCTAACCTTCAAAACAGGTGCCAGTAAATCATCAGCTAAAGTATCCTTAAAACCGCCTCGCTTTGCTTTGCAAATGGCAGTTCGGTAGGCCCTGTTTAACATGAATTTCAAGGAAATATTGAGCCCAATACAGGTATAAACGTTATAAAAACATGTAGATTTTAGTAGAATAAACAAAATTTCTCAATTCAGTCAATTACTCACGCTACAATCACTATATCATCCCCAAAAGCACCAGTTCTATGATAAGCAGCACTATCCCCAGCTGCACATATTTCAGCCTACCAAACAAAATCATCAAAACAAACCCAGAAGATACAATAGTCAACCAATCAAATCCACCATAACCAAAACACAAAGCTCTCTCCTTTACCTAATCACAAGGATGTAAAAACTTACAGATAGGACAGAAGATTCATGGGTTTGAATTGCGGAAGACAAAGAAGAATAGGGTCTCAGATGTTGAAGCAAAACCTTCTGTCTGTTCAGAGCTTTCTCCATCTTAAACCTCTCTACCCAAAGATGAAAGCGTTTTGCAGTTTTAAGTTGCACAAGAGCGTCAAAGCAATGTGCTTCTAAGTCTTGTGAGGTTATATAGGAGGAAGGGACTGGGCTTTCCAGTTAAGGAATGACCAACAAGAGATTGTGAGCCATCAAGTTTCATGTGGGAAAGTGGAAAGGCTCTGACTTGACTGACCCGTAACAAAACCCAATTGTCCAGTGGGGTTTGTTTGTCTTTTGGGAAATTACAAGGAAGAACAAAACCAACGTTTTCCACATATACATAAAGAATTTCCTTTTCAGGTCAAATGTATATGTTAGGTGGGACTGTGGGAGTCATCGTCGCAGAGAAGGTAAATTCTCTTTCATACCCAAAAAAAGTTTGGATTCATTTGCATGTAACATATCTTCCCTCATTCTATCACAGTTTGACGAGCGTTAATTAGTTTACAAGGAAAAGTTTCTTCAGTCTTGAAAGAGAACAGGAATGGTTCCGAGTTTTCCCATTCCAATATGGAGAAGTCTTCCTTGGTCAACCACTATAACAATATCTACATGTGTACACTGGTACTAATTTGTAAGTCAGATAGGCCAAAAAAAAAACTCAATGTTTTATTGTGTATATACATATTGACATTGCCTATTAGTGAGCAGAAATTGGAGATGGTCTCTTGCTCACATGCTAGTTTCACTTTACAGAAGAATTAAAAAAAAAAAAAAAAAAGATCTGTTTATCAACAAAGACCATCAAATGTTGGGGACGAACTAACCCTCGAAGTTTTGGTACTCAAAGAGAAGGGGTTCCAGGGGGCTTTCATTGGAGCAATACTAGAAGATCCTCGTACCAAAAGTATGTCAAATATGCATGCAAATGTTGTTCATTTATGTTGAGATATTAAGCTTCAGTCTCTTGTCTGATTACCGGAAGCCTTTTCGTGAACTGTGTTAGACATAGCTCGCAGCTTGATAGTTATCTCAGTAAATGACGGCCGGCTTTCTGGATCAGCTGACCAACACTCTTCCATTAGCATCTTCCACTTAGAATCACACCACTGTGGAATAGGTGGTCGAAGAGTGTTCTTTATAATCCCACCTTTAATCAAAAGTTACAAAATCAGGAAATAAATTACAAAAATAACAGTATGTAGAGTAATCCATGTTAAAAATCAGGGTAATGCTATTAACACACCTTATTTTGTTATTCACATCTCATTTATTTTCATAACATTATAAATTTGATTATGTTAACGAAATTGCCCCTTAAAGTTGTTTTATGATTGGTCCACATCACGAATGAGATGTGTGAATAACAAAATAAGGTGTGTTAATAACATCCCCTAAAAATCAAGTGCAGGTTTACATATACTTTTTTTTTTTGAATAAAGGATTACAGATACTTAATAGCATACAAAACACGGGAAGCAAAGTCTGCAAACAACAATGTTAAATATCAATTTCCTGGCTCCAGGTGTGATAGAAAGCATCACTAAGGGTCTAAACCGAGAAACCCAAGGCAGCCAGTGAGTACAGAACCTTTTAACTCATATAATGCTATAACGAGTATAGTAGCCAACTCTGACAAAATCTATCCCACAACATCATTGTAGTGATACATGTTATCCAAATAACAAACTCCAGTACCTTGGAACCTAAGGAACTTTCTCTTGCTTATTAGTTTGACAAGGAAATCGAAGAACTTGTTGGACCAATTGAACTTCATTTTTTTGAAAGGGATCATTTGAACTTCATAATGAAATGGAAGTTCTTTTTATGGTTACAATTTTGGCCTAAATCCTTGAGCTAATCCAACTTATCCAAGGATCAGGATCCTATTGCATATAGTTGTACGTAGTCTAAATTGAAAAAAAGTATAGATGAACATGTAAACAATTTCATAAAGAGGTCGCATTCAGATATTTGCATCGAGACTATTTTGTTTATAAATAAATTCAATTTTTTTTTTGTTTGGTAAAAAAATTCAATTTACTACCCTGAACTTTAAATCATTTTATAGGGATACACGTGATTGAAAGAGGAACGAAACTGAAAAAATGACCTAAAGTTCAAGGTAGCAAACTGAATTTAATCAATAAGATCATTACATTTCCCTTCAATCATCACATACGAAATTTCCTTCCTGTGAAAATGGTTGTGTTGCCCTTCCATCATTACACATGCAGCACTCCCATTAGAAATCAGTACAAGGGATAAATACCATAAGATAAACTTGCCTATGATGGCACCACAATGCATATTTGCATACGGTTCCTCTCCAGTCAAAATCTCCCACATTGAAATTCCAAATGAGAAAACATCAACCTGTAAAGGTAATACCAGAATGCTAATTTCTTTAGCAAATGATGCCTTTTCCCTAGGCAGTAATATAAGACATAAAAATATATAAATTCCTACTAACCTTCTCAGAAACCCGGCTGCTGCTACCATTCAACAATTCTGGTGCCATCCATGGAAGTGTTCCTCGCACACCACCAGATACCAGAGTATTGTGTTTGATTCTTGATAGTCCAAAATCTCCAACCTAAAGAGTGAATAACCAATTAGCAATATTGGAGAAACCACTAGAAATGTCTGTAAGATTAAGATAAAACAGAGAACCAAGTGTAACTTTTTTGTGGTGATGGAAGAAAGACAAAATTTGGTTTAAATTTCCAAATAACACATCCCACAGAACTTAGAATCACAACCAAATTATGACTTCTAGTTTCCATATGAGGGGAAAGAATTCCATTGCATCTGCCCAAATTCATCCTCCGGTCAACTATTAGCATGGAAATATTCTTCTATCTAGAGTTAATAAAACTTGCAATTCTGTATGGCCTCTATCATTGCATAAAGCTTACAAACACATGTTTTTCTCAAATGCATTTGAATCAATCATTGAACAGGGAGAATTCCGTTGTTCTATTTTACCTTACATATAGGTCGTTGAGGATCCCTCAAGTTGACTAGCAGATTGTCACACTTCAAATCAAAATGGACAATATTTTTAGAATGCAAGTATTCCATGCCAAAAGCTGCATCCATAGCAATTATAAGCTTTTTACACTGGTCAAGTGATCTGTACAACAAATTTCATGTTCTAAGATAAGCATAAGTAACTGTAGGAAGCAAATAACCAAAAATAAATTAAGCTAAATTACCTATCCTTCTTAACTAGGGCATGCTTGAGGGATCCATTCACCATATATTCAGCTACAGTGGCTAATGTTCCTCCTGTTCCATCAGGTACTATCCCATAAAATGCAACCACATTTGGATGATGAAGATTTGAAAGGATCTGTGCCTCTCTCCAAAAGTCTGTCTGATACAGCCAAAAGGAGCAATGAATTTCACAGGCAGAGAAAATGCCACTTTTAATTATATTTACAGTTAAAGGAAGTGAACCAAATTGTCAAACGAACTTCAAGATATGTGTCATAAGGTCAACATATCAAGGAGAAATGAGAACTTGTTCTATGGAAGACATGTACAAAGACAATAGGTCCATAAGTTAAAGAACTTTCCATATAACCATTTGTCATTTTTCAGAAACCACCCACCCTTCAAATAATGGACAAATAATAATACACAAACAGATACTGTAAGAACAAATGAAATGGAAAGGAATTTGATTACAAGACCCACCAATTGATCTTGTCCTAATGATCTCACTGCAAAGCAGCTTTTTTTAATTCTCTTCATAGCAACATCTGATCCCTTCCATTTTCCATGATAAACAGTTCCATATGTACCAGATCCCAATTCCCGTAGTTCTTCAAGATCAGCATTTCTAATGATCTGGACATCAGAATTGAAATATATACTAAAAAAAAATTAAAAAAATTATAAAATAAAATAAAACTAGAATTTTGCAATTACTCAAAAAGGAAAGATGATACGAGGCTAGTATTTTACAAATACGAGAGCATCTCGGTCATACTTTTATCCCAAAACAGTCTAAAGCAATCACAAATAGTATTAGAAGATCATACAATACTAGGGGAGTAGTGAGTGACATTTTGTTTGAGTAAACATACCATCTCCTCTTATGTGGGAAGCAAGAGAACCAGTACTGATGAGTTGATTTGCCAGTAAGATAATTACATGTCCTTATGTAATATTAGTGAGATACTATAAATCTACATTTGTTTAGTAAAAAGAGATAAAGAACTCTTGGAGAAATCAATGGTCAGTCAGTTTTTAAATTTTGCAATCACTGAATTAGTACCCTTAATATTCACCAAGGCCAACAAAATCTATTCAAAGGAACAACAATTTACATAGTTTCTGCTTCATAAGCTAGCAGTGATGGAGGTTCCAGTCAGCAATGTACAATTTTTCTAGACACAAAAATGATGAAATATAGTGTCTAAATATCTACCAACAAGTACAAATTAAGAGAAAGATCAAAACATCAGCAACATACCTGCAAACCATAGAGGCTGGCTTCCATTTCAACCATCATTGCATCACTAAATGAATCATTCTTGTCTCCTATATCACCCTTATCATCCTGCAGATAAACCAAGTAGCAATTCAAACCCACCAATCAGAAACCTAATAAACAAATTTAATCAAATTTATTTTTTGTACCTCACACTCAGACTCTTGAATGATGCTCTCGACCTCTGTTGCAGTAGGGGATAAGAGATCACTAGTGGATTCATCAGCAACATGTGGGGACGCCACTGATGAAGACTGAATGCCAAGAGTAACACCACTGGTTAAGTCTTCTGCAGTTATTACTAAATCCAATTGGCCCTTCTGATTACTCATTGTTTGGGCCTGTGTTTGTGTCAGAGTGACATTTTCGCCATTCAAGCTCAAATTCTCAACACCAGCAGCAGGATAACATCCAAAATCATCATCAAGGAGGGATACTTCTCTTTTTAAAGCAGCATTTTGGATTGGCTTCTGCAACACCATATGATCACATTTTTGAAACTCAAGATCATTGAGAACTGTCACTGGGTAAGAATTTGGGGAGCTTGTGAGCAAGGGTTCTTGGAAGCCTATATCATGTTGACTTGCAACAGATTGTGGATGTATAGCTTCATGGGAAATTGGCCCATTGGACAAACCTGAGAGCAGATCATCCAAAGAACTGCCATCACAAGAGTGTTGTCCAATGCTAGCAAATAGGCCTGAAACTTCGGAATTCCTATCCCCTGAAATAGCTTGTCCTTGTTCACCATATAACCTACCTGTCAAAGCACAAACCTGATCATTGACATTTGCTTGACTCGTTTCAAGAAGACTAGAAGGGTTTTTGCCAAGTTGGAATGGATCCAGCACTGTATTATCTACCAAAGGTTTGGATTCACTGGCTGCAGGAACCACAACACCAGAGGCAAAAATAGATGTTACATTAGGAAATCTCTTCTGACATGCCGCCTCAGTGGCAGGTGATCTTTCCCCATAATAGGTGTCATCATGATGCAGGAAAATATCCTTTTCGCTCAACTTATTTGGGAGTTGTAAAGTCATAAAATCTTTCTCTGTAACTGTTGGGAATTTGTCATGAATATCACCAGAAACATCATCTTTGCCCAGTGATTCTAAACATGGAGAAGAATTTGGCAAATTCAGTCTTCTGCCCAGTGGTGGCAGTCCAACCAACTCAATATCGTGTAACTTGTTCTGTACCCAAGGATTGAACGGATCAATACTTTCATGCAGTTGGGTTAGGTTTTCTTGTGAGATACCTGAGTTCTGCAACAATGACAATTCAGCCTTTATAAAGTTTAAGGGGTGTGACAAGTTTATCCCTTCCTGAGAAGAGTATGCAGACCTCCCTCCATTCTCTTGTAGTTTTGAATCAGAAAGAGCATGTGGCATGCCATGATGAGAACCAATGGAACCTGACAACTGAGATATTAGATCTTCTGGCTGTGAGACAGGCACGTCCAAGAGAAACGTTCTTTCCTTATGCACTGGCATCTCACGGGGAAACCCATCAAAGTCACGAAAATTTTGGCCAACAGCTGAAGTAGACACCACAGTTTTGCTGGATTGTAGTTGTCACATTGGCCTTCTTGAAATTGGCCAATTTGCCTATCATCAACTTCAGATTGTTGATGTAGAATAGGGGAAAGAGGGGATTGAATTGGAGACCCAGTCATATTCTGGGACTCACTCAAAAATTGACTATAATGCAAGGATTTAAACTTGCTCTGAATCTCCTTATGAGATACCAAAGGCTTTGTTCCCTGTTGACTTGCTACATTACTCAAATTTTGTCCTCCATTAGTTTTCCTATGACTTGGATCAACCATGTCATTTACAGCAGCAACATATTGGTAATCAGGCTTACTTGCATATATGGCATCAGCATCAAGGGAAGAATTTTCAGACTCACCCAGAGGAATTAAAAAAACCCGTGGTCTCTGAGAACACTCGTCCCTTTCAAGCCCATGATACTCTATCATATTTTGACGATCTTCATCAGATGACACAGATATAAGAGCATCAAGATCCTCATTTGGAAGCTGGTATTTTATCATATGAGGCTGGTTGCAAATACCAGAAGTTTTCTTTACAAGCTCTTCCCATGAAACACCATTTATTATAGAAATCATACGTGTCTATCCCCCAACATATCTGAGTTTCCCATCACTAGGCCTGGGTAAAATCTTGCCACCAAAACTGCAAAGAAATTTTATCTTCCCAGATTGAGAACCATGCAACACTCCTGACCGATTTAAATTGTTAGAATGAGGAGACTCAGCCACGTTCACAGGTGGAGCAGTTGGCCGAAAACCAGCTCGATCAAAATTAAGTTCTCCAAAAGCCTTCCTTGATCCTTTTCCACCATCAAACTCCTTCATGCTTTGTCTGCTTAGCTTATCAACATCAGCCTCATTTTCGATCTCTTTACATGACCCATTTGTCAAGACAAACTCAGACGTGTCAGATGCACACTCAGAACCCATTCTCCTCAACCCCAAAATACCGCTAAGATCCTGATACGCCACAGTACAATTCTGATTATAGTCCACTCCAACTTGCCTTTCACAATTCTGACCTGCATCAGGTACAGAATGAACTCTTCTCACCGCTCCACAATCCTGAAGAAACTCCAAGGAAAACTCCTCTCCCATCTGTACAGAGACCTTCCTATGCACATTCTTTCCCATATTCGGAACAACCAACTTCGACTCTTGCTGGATCCATTGACCCGATGAGCACAACACCTCACTGGCCATAGTATCAAGCAAATTCTCAGACCTACTCAGCTGCATGCCTTAACTCCTATACCTCTCTCTCTACAAATTAACAAACTAAACCTAAGAAAAACCACTCTTCATACCACAAAATTGTACACAACCTTCAACACCAACCACGTTCTCCCCACCATAAAAAAAAAAATTCTTTCCTCGAAAAATTAAATAATACTCAAAACCCAGTATTCATAAACTGTTTTCTATTCCTCTATGATCCAATCACCAAACCAAAAGCCCTAAAAATCACAGATTTGTACAGAGAAAGAATTTCACTATATACATAATCAAGCAATCCCAGCCTATATACTCACAAAGATTAACTAACATGAGCAAACAAGAGCAACTGAAGTCCAATTCTCAAAGCAAAACCATGACCTGCATCAGTCAACAAAACCAATACACTATCACAAATCGTCCAAATCACCACCATCAACATTTCCAAAAAAAATTTAAACAGAGCTAAGCAAACCACAAAAATCAAAAGCCGAAATTCAAAGAGGGCATGCTTGAAGCTCAAATGGGCGTCGATCATAAATGAAAAGGCGAGAGACTTGATTGAGAAAATTGAGAGTACCTAATGGCTGGGGAGGTGTGAGTCTCTATTTTGGAGCCACGAAAACTCTCATTGCTGAGAGAAGGAGAATTTGGGAAATGTGGAGAGAAGAAGAAGAAGAAGAAGAAGAAGAAGAAGGGGATTTAGGGATTGAGAAAAATGAGAGCTGGATTACAGCAATCTCGACATTGCCGAGAATTAGGGGGAGAGGCATCGACCCACTGTATTATTAACTGTATATGCAAGTTATAGCACCAACGTAGCTTTATTTGTTATTTTACTTTGGAATATTCTTTTCTGTGTTGTCCCAGCATGTTATATTTTGCCGGAAATAACTTAGGTCACCGGTAATGGTTATTTACGAGTGAGAAACACCAATGAGAGATGGATAAATATCAATAATAATTATACACAAACATGTTAAATACCTAAAACTCTCATGTTAAGTTCTTAAATTGCAGTCAAATCTTTTAAAATTGGCGTGTGTCTCATGTTCATTGGATTTGGTCACCTTACCTTGTCACCAAAGTCGGGTTCTATTTTACAAATAATTTCTGATACAAGTCGTACCGGTATCTCATAGCTTTTGGTGGTGTCATAATCACTATTGAGGAGTAATGACAACAAAAGTGATTGAGTAATATCATGGCTTTCATTATGTTAATCTTTGGATAATGAATATCACCATCTTAGGCATAATTTCCTACTCTAACCAGAGGCTTAGCCACAATGGGGCAAGAAGAGTCAAATGATCCCTTCTGAGTTTCTGAAATCAATCATGATTGGTTCAAATATCTCAAACTCCCCTGTGAGAAATGGTTGTTTAATGAAAAAAAAATTACCTTTTTGTCAGGAAACATAAAAGAAAAGTAGAGAGTAGCTTGGCCTATTTACCCAAGTTCACCACCGGTGACGTGACTCGGTCATTTATTTTTAAGTTTTTATTGTATTTAATTAGTTAATCAATCATTGAACTGTACATATTTTGATTTGTTTTCTTTTTTCATCTACTAATATATTCTCTATACGTTTTCCTCTTATCATTCTTTTTTGGTCTTAGATGATTTTCCTCTCATCTTTCATCTTCCTTATTTTCTCACATTGTCTACATTTTCCTCTCATCTTTTTTTCTTTTTCCGAAAATGAGTTTCCTCTCATCTTTCTCATTTTCTCACTCTCATATGAACAGATAGTCAAAGACTTTTAACATAAGCTGAAAATAGAATTTTGTATTTTGTATTGCTCATATGATCACCCAATTCAATTAAAAAAAACATCTTAAATTCTTGGCAATGCTCATAATTTTTTAGAGCTTAATTCATTCGATTAAGATCTTCTAAATGTGTAGATTCATAGACAACCAAGCAACCCATTTTCTACTACTTCGATGATATTTAGTTGATTTATGAAGAAATGTATCATCGATTCATTCATCAATAAAAATAATTCGTTAAACTCTAACTGTATTGTTTGAAATAAATTTATCATAAACCAAGATATGTGAAATTTGTTTTGATAAATATTGATTTTGGAAAAAAAAATTGTTGTAATATAAATTATGACATTCCTAGGTAAGATTTCTGGCTAAGTCACTGAGTCTAACATATGCATTTTCCTACATTTTTGTCTTGTTTTTGGAACTTTTGGTCCCTCTCACACTCCTCCTTATCCTATGTACGGTTGGATTAGGGGATGAGGCTATTTTGCTCTCTCTCTCTCTCATATATCTCCATTCATTACTCATGCCACACATTTCTCTCTTTTTCTCTCTCACAAAACCTCCAAAATCTAAATCCACAAAACTCAATCTATTCATTCACCTTCATCCACCACCACAGCTACCATCACTACAGTAATGTGAGCAACACCCACACAATGTATATGACCTCTAGAAGTGTGGCTTTTAAATTATACCCACATATGATTTATATAAATGTGGTTCTTCTTCTATGTGTGGCTTTCCTCATTCGATGCTCCTTGACTCCCTCTAACAGAGCTAGACTTTTTGTTTTTAAGTATGACAAATTGAAGTTAAAACAAGAGGGATTCAAGAAGCATTTATTGGCTACTAAAGTACCGAATGAGAAATTTGGTAAACGCTTTCGCAAACATCCATGTAAAATATGATTTGTGAATAATTCTCCTTTGAAAACAAAACCATTTGAAAATAATTAGGCAAGCTAAGATGAACGAGACAGTAATACAACACTACAATAGACATGAAAACCTACATAATCCTAAAATATGAGTTGTTGGAAACAGGGGCGGAGGCATTCACAGGCCTTGGATGGCCCTGGCACCCCCAACTTGGAATTATATACATACATTCCCCTGTTATTCTGATACAGATGATCTTCATCTCAGTCTATCTCATGTGATGACACCCCCAACTTGGTCGGCCCCTGTTAGTTTTAAATCATGGCTCCGCCTCTGGTTGGAAACTCTTACATAACTAGATATGTTTTTTTTATAGGTATTGTCTCTTGATACAAGAGGAGAGGCTAAGAAAAGTCAACAACCTCATATACTTTCCATTTTATTAGAGTTATGGATGCAGGATCTCAGTGTTTACTGTCTTACCAGCTTAGAAATAATCTATTAAGTCGTATAACCTCATTTTTATTATTATTAAAGTATCTGATAAGGGACGGGAGGTGGGTTCCTGGTTGTAGCGGTCCTCTTCGGGGTAGATTAGGTGCTCTATCACCCAAGAGACTACTACAGAGGAGCTGATATCACTTAATCCTTGTCTGAAAATTAATATAAAAAATAAAAAAATAAAACCTCAATTTTGCTTTTAGTTATTTTATTTACTTGAGATCTGCAATGTAGTTTTTCACTCTGATGCATACTATTCTGGTTCTACTAGAGTCTGGTTTTCGTTGTCGTACTGAACCAATCAACAAGAAAAGAAAAATATATTGGTTTAGTACCTAATTTTTTGTTATTTTTTGTCTAAAGTCACCTCTTCGTTGAAGTAATATTGATACGATTAGAGTTTGCTGCATAAGGGGGACATACTTATTGGGGAAAAGTCTCCTAACTAGTATTTGACAGAAGCAACAAAATAGTTTGTTGGTATCCACATACCTAATAGTGCACATTGTCACAATGAAAAAATACAAAGCATCCACAATAGGGTGAGTCTCACTCGCTTCGAAATTATCACGGTTAAACCAATATATAATCACCCCTAATGTTAAATACGCAATCAGAAGAATCACAGCTTGCCTAACAATAAACTGTAAACTCATCTAAGACTTTTTCTATCATCTCCTACTATATCAAAAGAATGAGAAAGAGTCTCACATTGTTATGTAATTGCATTGGTTGTAATTTGTGTGTGCTCACCTTTCCGCTCACGTCAGTACTTTACGTTTGTTTACAAACGGTGTATTAAGCCAATATCCAGCTTCCTCAAAATCTGACTAGTCAGGAGTATGCGACCATATGTCATATTTTGAGGAGGTAACACTCCAAGAATTACCTTTTAGAAACTCATAAATATAAGAACAATAGCTAAGAACGCCTGACCCATTAGCGAGAACATCAGGATCAACATAAAGGATCATCCATTAATCCAATCATCTCATCTATCATTGAGCATTCATGAGTATGTCAAAACTCTTCTTTTCATTTTGTACAAAAATCATGGTCACCATCAAGATCAACACAACTAAAATCATCGATAGCTCAATCATATCACCTGTTGTTAAGGATTATGTGGCTTTATCATTAAACCACTCATCACAATCCTTGTTTTCTTCAACAATCTCCCTATCCTTTTCAAGAATATCATTTAAAATGATCAATATGATCATAATAAGAGTCTTCTTCTTGAGCCTTAGTTTTTCTATGGACCTTTTGTCACACCCTAACCCAGATTTTTTGTTTCTTGACTCAAATGTGTGACTAGAAAATAAAAATAGGATGGAAAATACAAACCAAAGATAGTTGGATGTTTCAGAAAAATATGCAGCAGAGCTGTATCTTTGGAAAATCATAACTAATTCTAGAAAATTTATTTTCAAGAGATTCCAGTTCTGAAACGAAGGTCTCTACTCTAACTTTCATGAAGACACCAAGTGAAAAGAACTAACAAATTTGTACAGTTTTTCAAAAGAAGGTAACTGGTCCAAAATCTCAGAAAAATACAAATCTGCAGAATTTCCTGATGTAGACACTAAACTTTGAAAAATCATAACTTAATCTATAAAAATATTTTTCAAGTGATTCAAAATCTGAAATGAACCTTAAGATGTCTACTACAATTCTTATGAAGAAACCAACTTCAAATTCCAAACAAAATTGTGCGGTTTTCAAAAGAAAACTAACTGATGCAGAATCTCAAAATTCCAAATATTAAAGCTGAAAAATAATGAATCAATTTGAAGAATTCGGAATAATAAGGGCATAACCGATTCAATAATAAAGATTTAATAGAATTACAATACAAACTTGTTTCATAGTTCATCATTCCAACTGAAATTATAACATAAACTTCAAAGGCTAAACAAATGCGGCAGTCTTTGTTCTTATTCTAAACATAAATTTAAAAGGACAAGTCACACATTTTTTTCACATCATGCACAAAACTCTTCAACTAGAGAAACCTAAACTTCATGTTCAATACCTGCATAATATTTTTAAGGGTGAGCAACGCTCAGTAGGAGGCTAGTCCTCTTTAAACAACATATGTCAACCATAACAATGCATGAATGCAATGATCCCTTCAATAATAACCCCCTCACCCAAACCATGATTCTCTTTTTGTTAGTCCTCTTGCTTAATCTCGATCACCAAAATCGAACAGCCATATTAGCCCACCTGATACTTGGTCCCTATGAATTAAGCTCAACTACGCAAAAGCATTATCCTAAAAATTCCATTCCCAATTTCACCAAACTCCTACCTCAATTTTATATTCATGAACATGTTGATTAACTAAGAACATATCAAAATAACACTGTTCAATAATTCCACAATCAAGTTTCATAAACAAAATCATATATAGCAAAACATCAGCTAGAAACACAACAATTACACAGAGCTTCAAAACAACAAACAACAAACAAAACACGTATAGAAAACCAACAAACAAAACACAATAAATTAAATAGAGGTTCCCGAGATCCCCCTACCTCAATTCTAAAGCTATGCTTTTCAGATACCCTCTTGTTCTCAGAAAATTTATAAAGTGATATTTAATTATATACGAAAATATAAGTTTCTAGAAAACATACTCTTTTCCATTTTATCCTCAGTTATGCATTTTGACAATCTTAAAAGAGTATAAGAATGTAACCATGTACTTACTCTTGAATTTTCAGAAGTGAAGTGAAGGTTTTGGTATTGACTCAAGGTTAGACTTATTTGACAAAGAGAGAACTTTTCAAGAGAAAAGGAGTGAAAGATAAGATTTTGGTGTGAAAGCTTTTTTATTTAACTAAGAAAGTTTTTGATCATCTTTACGTTTGATCTTGGAGTGTGAAGAAAAGATGTTGCAGCTCCTAAGTATAAATAGGCCATGAAGTATGCATTGTAAATTAATTTCCACCAATTTTATTTGACTTAAAAGACCAAACATTAAATTTGAGTGATAGTCTAACTAGTTAGGGTGATTGTTCACAAAGAAAACCAAATAGTAAGAGGGGTAAAAGAAAAATCAGCTAGTACATGAATTTATATATGAGGTATACCTTATATATATATATTGACATGAATCTATAGATACACAAATATTTATATATGTATATATGTATATATATATATATATTTACTCAAGCTAATAAGTAAATGAATATGATGTTTCCCTTTCTTAAGATCTTGTAAATGTGTTAGTAATATTTAAGATTATAATAGTATGCATGATAAAAGCAATACTAACTCGAGTCTTAAATTCGATCACGAGTATTGATTATATGTAAGAAATACGGGTTAATGTATTTAAGTAGTTTACTCAAATTATAATACTTAATAAAAATACCTATCTTGTAAGTATGATACTTGGAGTCATTGGCTTCTAAAAGGAATAATTCAGAATATATTTGGATTACTATCTAAGGTTAATGAGCCTTAGTGTGCTATATAATTAGTACTAAGTTTCGGGGTACTACATTTCTTAATTTGTATTATTTTTTATGACTAAATTCAGTTTACTCCTTCAAACTTTAAGACTAAAATCAGTTCGGTCCTTGATTTTTTTTTTTTTAAATCACGTTGGTCCTTATACTCTCAAATGACATCATCTAAGTCCAAAATTTGAATTTTAGTGCAAAAATGGGTGAGTTTGGTCCTTGAAAAATGATGTTTTTCATCATTAGAATGTTTATTTGCCATCTTTGTAGGTTAAAAAGCTCAAATATGGATCCCCATGTCAGTTTCAAGTTAGAAAATGATATTATTTTTGGAGCCATATTAAGATTTTGGACTTAGTTGATGATGTTTGAGAGTACAAGGACTGATTAAAACAAAAAATCAGAGACCAAACTGATTTTAGCCCTAAAGTTCAAGGGGTTAAACTGAATTTAATCATATTTTTTACATGCCTCTTTTGTGTTGTAGAATATATAAATAAGTTATTTTTCTCTTGTACTCTTTCCAATGTTGTTATTTGTTTCTTCGTGTCCTTGGCAAAGTTTTGGCTTCGTCCCCCTTGATATGTGTCTTTTTGAGTTTTTTCTATCTATTAATGAATTCGAGTAGAGGCGAGGAGTTAACTTTTATTCCGCTTCCCTAGAAGAAAATGTCTGAGCTCACATATAACTACTTAGTAGACTAAATAACTAAGATAAACAATCACATCCTCTTCCATTTACTACATCTCAAACACAAGTTGTCAGACATTAGATATATATTTCTCAATGTTTATCTATCATCGCCAACTTATCACATTTTTTTAGAGACAAGTTAACAATCTTGAAGAGAAGGTAACTGGAACAAGAGAGTATATATGGGTTTACAACAAGAATGCAATAATTATTACATGCCTATTTAGCTATTCATAACCAAGGAAAGCAGCTATGGTAGAAGCATATTTCAAAATGACTTACATGCTAAGTTAATAACATCAGAACAAATCTAAAACTCCTGATCTAAAGCAGCTTACAGCTCACCAAAATTTCTTTGGTCATTCACAAGGAAACATAGTATGATGCTAAGAGACGTCGTTCCAACATCTACTCAAACCAAGACTCCTCACGACACCCCACCCACAAGGTAATGATCATCGAAACACATTTATGCATCTTCATCCACAGTATCCACTTGAGATTTTATGTTCACAACGATTGTGTCTGCTCTAACGTTTAGAAACTTGCACATACTGTGAGACACCCTTACCGCTTCGAAATATGAGATCTCGTTAGTGTACAAATCATGATAAAGCGTTAGATCGAACTTGCACTAATAAAGTTCAATTGGGAAGTATTCCATCTGGTTCCCCCAGGACCACACAATGACATACCGGTGAGTACCGATTTTCACAAAAGTAGTACAAATGGATACACGCACTCTGATCATGGGGCATTGGAAGCTGGTGTCAGTTTGCTTGTAGTGTCATAATCGAATTGTCCATCCAATTCTGCTCAAGAGTGTCATAAACATATAGTCTCCATGCTCGATCACCAATCTGAGGATGAATATCACTCACACATATCAAATATCTCCCTGCTATTACCCTTGGATACCAAAATTCGTGAATATAACCGTGATTAACCTCATCCATATGCTGCATCCCATTAGAGACGTGATATATGAACTTATCTGATTGTGGTCCTAGTTCGCGTCTCATGCTACATAAAAACTAGAGAAAATTAGACAAAAACTCAAAAAACAAAACCCCTTTTAAAATAAACTCATGCTCATATTCCATTTTAATTTACACCCAACCCTATTATTGAACTTGCCTTATATGTTTTATTTTTATTTTTGGAATTTGTATCCCTCTTTTCCTTGACTCTTTTGCCCTTCCGTTTTTTTTGTTTTTTCTTGAGAAGATTTTTCCCTTCTGATTAAATGAGAAGACATTCCCTAAATGTGGCTCTTGACTTTCTTCTACTTTAAATAGGGTTAGGGTTTAGACTAGACTTTAGGGTTTAGGGTTTAGGGTTTAGGGATTAGGGTTTAGACTAGGGTTTAGGGTTTAGGGATTAGGGTTTAGACTAGGGTTTAGGGTTTAGGCGTAGTCTGTGGAACCGGATTTTCAGCTGCCGGATAATTATGTTTAATGAGTCGGCCAAACAGCTTGTTAATTGCAATGGTTCAGTTGGTGACATTTCAGCAATTTCCTTCAACAACAAGTTCTATTGTTTAGATAAACAATATTAATATTTTTACTAAATGAACCTAATTAATAAGTTGGGTGTATTTCAAAAGAGTATAACATGTGGGTGTAATTTAAAATGAGTCTCTGATTTTGGGTGTAACATCAAATTCACCTAAAAACTAAGACTCCTTGGACACTGCCAGTAGAGTCATGTGTCTGAAATCAGCTTTCTCCTCCCATTCATATGATTCAGAGTGGAACCGACCAGTGGTGTCGCCGAAACAATATATCCAACCATCAGTGGAAGCCAGAGAGCGCACTTGATCACCCATCTCAAAGTTGGCGGCGACATTCCAACTGACATCTCCACTATCCAAATCAAAATAAGAAACTGGGGTCTCAGTTGGATCATCATCAATCTCATCAAGAACGTGGCCCCCAAACACGAACAACCTGTGATTCACCATGACAACACTGCTGGCATGACACCGGTGTTCCACATCCAGGATATAAAGTTGCCGGATCCAATCCCGTCTGCAGCAGTGATGATAGAATTCATTTACGTACACTTGTCCCAGGCGAACTTCACACCCAACCGTAAGTCGCTTCCTTGGCTTGAGAGATGTGGGTTGTTCCTCCCCTTCTGGCAAATTCTTGATCGAAACTCACCCATATTGTCGACCCAACGTCAGACGAAGACATCTAAATATACTGTCTAGCGGCATCATCTTCACTAACATTTCTTAGCTTCGACTAGTCAACAAAGTAGGTAAGAAAACTTTATTTTAAACTTCTTGCTCTAAAACTCTCTCTTTCTCTCTATTGTCATGATTGTTGAGATTATAACCCATTTGATCATTGGGTGCATAAATATATATGGTTGATTTGTCTAAGTTATTCACTTGAATTGAGAAGAAGGTATATGACTATAAAGTCGATAAATACATCTCGATATTCTGATACAAAACTTAGTTGACGCATTTTATCTCATTACCTTACTTGCAACCTTCGTTGGAGGGTAGCTCCAAGTACTATCTCATTGCGTTTTGTCATAGGGAACTAGCCAACTAGGGTATTATCGTATTTGTATTGTATTCAGTCTTTCATCCGAATCTAACATGTGTTGTGTGCATTTGTACGATCACCACATACCTCATCCATCGACACCAAATACTCAAATTTGATTCCATGTTTCGTGGCTTGGTTTGTTTATTGTATGCTTCTTAATCGGTTACTCCTAATCCAAAACAATTATGGTTGAGACTAGGATAAATGTAAGGTATTAAGTTGCTTCACTTTGAAATATGAACCACATGCCTTCAATTTTTATTAACCATCAAAATTTTACCTAGCACATGTTCCCTAATTTTTTTTATTGATCATCCATTTGGAGTCGCTTTCAAATCCAGCTCGAACACAATCTTTTTCCTTGACAGTAAGTAAGCTCTCTCTTAGGGCAACAACTTCAACACTACGAACATAAACCGATGCCACAAGCTGCCACAATAAGTTTTCTTCCATTTTCATCTCTCACAGCAAATCCACAAGCTTTTGAATCTCTACTCATAGAGCCGTCCAAATTAATCTGAACACAAGTGGGAGCATGTCATTAGATTTCCTCTAGACTTCTTGATTAGCAGTTTCATTACCACAATCACCGAAAAAATGATTAGCAGTTTCATTACCACATTCTAAAAGGAACAATAATTGTCGTTAATTAGACTTCATCTATCTTTAGTTTTTACCTAGTTACCCTAGCCTCTTAATCTATCTTTAATTAGTCTTTACCTAGTTACCCTAGCCTCGTTGAACTTGCCTTCATCCACAAGAAATCTCTAATTCGTTTACTTGTTACATAGTAAAATCGAAATCCGCACAACACTATCAGCAAAATGCCTTCCAAGTAACTAAAATCGACTAATAAGGGATGTAATATGTTAAACTTCTCCAACAACATTCCTATTTTTTCAAATTTTACTTGATTCGTTTTATTTTTCTCTTTTGTATTCTCTTATTTATAATCACAAAACCTCATATATTACTTGTTTTCATTTTCATTTTCATTATTTCAAGTACTAACATTTTCCTCAAGATAAATTTTATATACACAACCTAAATAACTTAATACACATTCATTTCTCAATACACCACTTATTTAATTTCTCATTTGGATATTTTAATAAATACACAACCCAAAGTACATAAAATACCCTTAATCTAAAAATCCATAAAATATCATATTATGTGACTATATTAACACTATTATTATTATTATTATTGTATAATTAGTATATATTTATATAAATTAACATTTTATAGATGTTCATATCTATTACTTGTGTTAGTTCTTGAGAAATCCATACAAATTCATTGTTTATTTCAAATTCTTAAACATGAAAATGATAAACAAGATGAAAAATACATATCTGAATAGTGTGTTTGGGTGAAAAGAAAAATATATGAAATATAACGAAATAGGTGTTCATATACATAACAATTACATCATTTGACACTTTGACACTCTAAACTTGGAAATTATGAATCTTTAAGGACAAAAAAGAAATTAATTGATTATCCAAATTTCTTTGCAAATTTTTTGTTTACTTTAATAGTTTCTCTAAATAAGTTCTCAATCCTAAAAATTTAATTTGTTCCAATTCATTTTATAAGTTTCCAAAAATAAGTTTTCATTTTTAATATTTTAATTTGGTTAATACTTCACATTATTAGTTTCTAAATATAAGTTTGTTTTTAATATTTAAATTGTATTATACATGCCTATTTTGGTTATTTAACATATCAATTAAATCTGATTTGAAATATCAAATAATAGAGATGTGTATTAAATTATTTAGAGTGTGTATTTAAAACCACTCTTTTCTCAAAAAGAAAAACATAAAGAAAAAATGGTCTAATAAAGGATGTCGTATGAAAATTTTCCTCAAAAACATTCCTATAATAGAGAAGGGGGCATGAAAACTCGTAGCATCTGTTGTCGGAAAATAAAAAGCAAAAAAGGAAATGAAAAACAGCCGGGCTAGGCTGAAATACAGGTCACGCGAACAGTTTGCGTACGTGTCTCGTAGCGAATGAACCACCCTCACTACTCCACCATCCACTTTTATCGAACGAACGTGCCCCCCTTCAGAATCCAATTCCCTCTTTCGTCTCTCTCTCTCTCTCATTTCTCGAATTTCAAATCTCTCAGAATCCAAAGCCACTCTCCTCTTCTCGCTTTGCTTCCGATCTGGATCAGGACCGGCCGCGCGGTCCGGAACAGGCGGCGGTGATGGCGGAGAATCGCCGGAGCAGTTCCGAGAGTTCTGTTGAAGTTTCGCCGGCAATTGAGCGGGAAATTGACGGCGGGAGTGGCCGGATAAGCGTTGAGTTGGAGAACGGACAGGCCAGTGGCGGAGGCGGAGGCGTCAGTGCTCCGGTGAATAACGGTAGCTCTGCAGGTTTGTGAGTTTCTCTTACAATTTAAATTGAGAGAATTTGTGAGATTTTGGTAGAATTGGAAGTAGAATTGCAGGAGGTTGCGTATTTAGGAAGTAATTAAGTTCACTCTTTGCTCTTGATAGTTACTAGTTACTGCTGCATTACGGTGAATGGTTAAAAGTCTGCTTTATGCTATATGCTCTGTTTTGAAGTAGCGGTACTGTGATTCGGACTGTTGATAGAGTTTTGGTAGTGTGTTGCATTGATGAAACGTATGAATTTTCAGGGCATTCAGGGCGTTCTGACTTTAGCTTTTCGAAAGCTAATCCAGTGGAGATATCACCAACTAATGAAAAGCCAGTGCTGCACTCGGTTCCGGTAAAGTTGGAGAGATAAAAAACGGAGAGCACCAGACCTGGTGTATTGTCCAAAGAGGCGGCAAAGATTTTTGACAACAAAATTCCGGTTGAGCAGAAGGTAAATTATTCATCAAAGATGATATCTTTGTTTCTTGCATCACTGAATGTTAGGCTTTAAGCTTGTCCAACTTGCTTAATATTTAGTAACATTTATTGGCAATCACAGAAATGTGGAGTTTTACTCAACCATGATGACTGTTACTCACACTAGAAAAAGAGGAATGTATGATAACCTGTCCAGAAACATAGGAGTTACCATCAGATTTCTGTTGTATGGCTGGCTCTGTAACTAAAGGTAGCCCATAAACCATGATTAGGGAAAACTTGTACTACAATTATTTCTTTAAGAGTTAGAATAACATAGTTTAGCCAACTAGCTATGAGTTCAAAGCAGTATAAACAAGAGCGGGAAGAGAAGTCATAAGACTTAATGTTATCTGCTCAAATGGTTCATTCACCATGGTCTGACCTTCTGATATGAAGGTGAAGGCAAAGAGATTGCAATGGATTGAACATTGTTCCTTTTCAAGTCGCTAGTTCCTAATCCTTACTAAGCAAAACGATTAAAGTGAATATGAGTAGGGAGAAGAGACATTATGAATATGTAATTCAACCATAAGGCCAATGCTTATGGGTGGAGAAGTTTTATTATTATTGTCAACTTATATCCACATTATGAGTCATTTTTATAGAAGGGGATGATGCATAGGAGAGACCATGGGTGCCTATGCCGCTGCAAATATAACCTGAACCTTTAGAAAGTGTGTGTCCCCTGTAGTACGTCATTAGAGGGAATTAACGTGTTCTCCACTAGCTAATGGCCAGAAAAGAACGAACAAAGGGCCCTCATTTACTTTTCAATTGGGACTTTGCATGTTTTCATTGTTGTATACTATGATCAGAGTTCTATTGTAGCACCAATAAGCCATTAAGAAGTGAAGTTTATTTGTCTTTACGAAATTAATTGCTTCCTTTTTTGTCTTATATGGATATATGACTAAATAAGTTGATATAGATTTCTTTTCACATCTATCTACAGAAAAGTAAATTATATATAATGTATTTTCATATGGTCATTCTGATTCGTAGATAATCTTGTGTTTGACACTTTGTCTAGTGAAATTCTTTATCTACCCTTTGTTATAGTGGCACTAAGCTCTAGGAGATTGTGTAACATGGGAGAGACCATTCTGTATATCTCATTTATACCAGTGCTAGATATGTTCCTTGAACTCTTCTAATGTTTTCTTCAATAACTCAAAGTCTCAACTGTGCAGTTAAAGCTGTTAAGTAGAATAGCTACTGTCAAAGATGACGGAACTGTAGAATTCGATGTTCCAGGGGATATTGAAGCTCAATCTTTTGGTGTTGGAACCATTTCTGGTTCTACTGATGTTGCTGATGAAACTCTTGATGCAACCGACCTTCAATGCATACCACCAATGCAAATAGTAATGCTTATTGTTGGAACGCGTGGAGATGTGCAGCCATTTATTGCAATTGGCAAACGTTTGCAGGTCAGAGGATTTATCTCATATTCTTGAAGTATATAGTTCTTTATCTTTTAGTTTAGTTGTCTAAAATCATGAAACTTTGTAAACAAGTTAGCTTTATTTAGTTTTATGAGCTTGTTAAATAGAGTTTGAACAATGAGATTTGATTTTTAATTATTATACAATATAGAAATTTGTTCTTGATATCATTTTTGTGCAGGACTATGGCCATCGTGTAAGACTTGCTACTCATTCAAATTTTAAAGAGTTTGTCTTGACTGCTGGCTTGGAGTTTTTTCCTTTAGGCGGTGATCCAAAGATCCTTGCTGGCTGTAAGTACGAAAGCAACTGATCTATTTTCTTTCGATAATCTTGAGCGGCTGATTATTTTGGTGATTTTGAGTGACTCTTGTTTCCTTTACCTATGGATTTATTTGGATCATTCTGTGCACTAGTTTAATATGGGAACTTTCTTATGTCATCCTGCACATGCATTCAAATATGTTAAGTTTCTTATATCAGGGCTTGTTGAAAGTGATTAATTCTGGCAATAAGGGGTTTTGTATTTCTGTAAATTGTCTGATGTTACTCTGTCTGGTAAATTTTTACCACGGATGCTCTTTGGCTTATCCTGTGCATCAGTACAATATATACAGGCTCATTGAAATGAATAAATCTGGGAATAAGGGGTTTTGTATTTTAGTAAAAAGTACTTGATGGACTTGGAAACTTCCTTTTTTCCAATAGAAATGAACTGTGTATCTTTTCTATTGAATTTCTTGCTACTTGAAATATTCGTCAGAGCTGAATACTCCATCATTCATTTTCATATAACTAATTACCTGATTCTTTTTCTTGTTCTGTTTCCATGAGTAGATATGGTTAAAAATAAAGGCTTCTTGCCATCAGGGCCTTCTGAGATTCCTATTCAGCGTAACCAGATAAAGGAAATTATATATTCCTTACTTCCAGCTTGCAAAGAGCCTGATCTAGATTCTGGTATCCTCTTTAAAGCGGATGCAATTATTGCAAACCCCCCAGCATACGGTTAGCTTTCGACACCTATCTATGTAATTCTAATTACTTGATCCTTTTCTGGTTTCTCAATTTCATGGTCACTGGGTTAGGGTTGGAGCTTGGGATACTGGGTGGTAAATGAATCTCCAACAGACATAATTTTTCGTCAGTTTTTCCATCTAGAATAGTTTGTAGGTTGGCTGACTTCAATTTCATGGTCACTGGGTTAGGGTTGGAGCTTGGGATACTGGGTGGTAAATGAATCTCCAATAGACATAATTTTTCGTCAGTTTTTCCATCTAGAATAGTTTGTAGGTTGGCTGACTTTCTGTCTTCCAAGGTTCTTTTTACATTTAGTTGTATTTTATAAAGAGAACTTCTAACTGCATTTCTCTGATTTGTCTATATTTTGCCACTATATGATGAATACTTTTTTCAGGGCATACTCATGTGGCGGAAGCACTGAAAATACCTCTTCATATATTTTTTACAATGCCATGGACGTAAGTCTTGTAGGGTAATGTAATCTTTCTGAATTGTAGCATTCATGTCTTTCTCAGTGTGCTGTATTGGTTTTCACTGTTTTGAATATGCATTGTGTGTGTTTGACAATTTCGTACCAGGCCAACAAGTGAATTTCCACATCCTTTGTCCCGTGTTAAGCAACAGACTGGATATAGGGTGAGTCCTCTGAATTTTAACCTTCCCTCATTTTTGGAGTTGTGAATATAATTCATTTTACAATTCCAGATAATTTTCTAACTTATCTGGCTTATGTGAATTTCAGCTATCATATCAAATTGTTGACTCCTTAATATGGCTTGGAATACGGGACATGATTAATGATGTTCGGAAAAAAAGATTGAACTTACGACCAGTGACATATTTAAGTGGTTCACAAGGCTCCGAGTCTGATGTCCCACATGGATACATATGGAGTCCCCACCTTGTTCCTAAACCAAAAGGTGTTTACCTTGTTTCTCACCATGTTCTAATCATTTATAGTTCCTTGGGTGATGGAGGCACTGTATTTTTATGTAACTTGCTAGGTCTTAAAGAAGTTTTGGCTGAGTGGTAGTCATTTGTTGCTATCTAGGATAGTATCGTGTACATGTCCATCTACAGGGTATATCCCTTGTTTAATTGAAAAGTAAAAGGAAAAACCTTGTTTAGATAATCCTTTACAGGTGAATTGAGTATAGGTGCCTCTTTTTAGATAGATATATCCACTCAAAAGAGTTACTGATTACACATACTTCTTTCTAAATTGACATCTACATCTGATCTCATTGTCCATCTTAATGTTCCAATGTCAGAAAGAAAAGAGGAACCTTCTTCCTTTATTTTTTTCTTAATTTTTTTTTCTTATTGTGGCTGCATGAAACATTTTTTCGTTAAGCAATCATGATGAGTAGCAGGTATGTCAATATCTGATGGTGTTTCCTACTTAATAACACTTTGCAGATTGGGGACCTAAGGTTGATGTGGTGGGATTTTGCTTCCTTGATCTTGCATCAAATTATCAACCTCCAGAACCTCTAGTGAAATGGCTTGAAGCTGGTGACAAGCCTATATACATTGGATTTGGTAGCCTTGTAAGTTCTCGTTTTCTTACTGTTTAAATTAGATAGTTGATTTGCTATGGGGACATTATTCAATTTAAGTCTATGCTTGGTTTGTTGGGGAAAAACCTTTCCCCCATTGTCAATCAATTGGACTCTATTGTTGTAATGAAATGGACTTGCTCTACAAAAACAATATGAAATGATCATTCGTGAACAGTTTGCTCTCAAGTGCAAAAGCATGGGTGTGCATCACACAGTCTACAGAGACCCACATTCCTGTACCTAGTGTTTACTGTTCCTTGACCATATCATGCTTGATCTAACTGGACTAGTGCAAACCATAACCAACATTAATGAATTCTTCTTTTAATTTTTGTTTCTAAATTGAATATTGGTGTTAACATCTTTTAATCTGTTTCTTAAATATCAGCCTGTTCAAGAGCCACAGAAAATGACACAAATAATCGTCGAAGCATTAGAACAGACAGGACAGAGAGGCATCATTAACAAAGGCTGGGGTGGCCTTGGGGATTGTAAGTTTTTCCGTTTTCTATTTTATTTCTAGTCTAGTTGACCATTTGAATGTACTAATTGACATTGCTTAATTTTTCTTTTTTCAGTGGCTGAGCCAAAGGATTCCATATACTTGCTGGACAACTGCCCTCATGACTGGCTGTTTCTTCACTGCAAGGCAGTGGTGAGGCTATCTATTATTTTATTTTTTTCTCTTTTCTTGGCTATCAAATCTTTATAGCATGTGGTGATAAATTTATTAAGGTCCGATTCTCTTATAAAAGTGACTGTTGGCTTTTTCTGGAGTTGAACTGTTCAGTCTTCTGGAATGTATTGATACCATTAGTCTTTATTAACGGCAAAATAAGGAGCAGGGGGCATATATAAGATTATTGGGAATTTCATCAGCTATTTTACAGCGAACTTTGATGTCTTATGTCTCCTAGTGCTTGAAAGAAACAACAACGTAATGTTAGCACTATATGAAATCATAGGGAGTTCTTTATGAGTTTTGTATTACTGGATACAGGGATATGAAAAGATTGTATTACTGGATATGTGGACGCCAAATGCTTAAATAGTAGCTTTGCCTCACTTCATATCCATGACATTTAACTCTTCATCTTTTGAAATTTGAAAAACAATCTTGGAGAATTCTTATGTTTTTCGGCTTTGCTTCAGGTGCATCATGGAGGTGCTGGAACAACGGCTGCTGGTCTAAAAGCTGCAGTAATTGTCTTATATCCCCTGTTATGTTTGAGTACTTTCAAGTTCTGATTTCGTTTATTATGCTTAATGAACATTATTTTATACTTCAGTGTCCAACAACAATAGTTCCTTTCTTTGGAGACCAACCCTTCTGGGGAGAACGAGTACATGCCAGAGGAGTTGGCCCTGCGCCCATTGCAGTCGATGAGTTCTCACTTCCCAAGTTGGTTGCTGCAATAAATTACATGCTTGATCCCAAGGTCTGATTTTTGAGAACCCTGATTTGTTAACCAAGTGCATGCCTTATTAGTGGATTCTACTTTGTAGATGAGTAGTATTTACACTGTCCACATACTGTTCTGTTATGTCGTAGTATAGATTACAGATTGACTTGTTGGTTGATCATCTCTCGCTTTCCCCCTCTCTTTATAACATAGTAAAATGAGAACTTTGGAATTTCAGGATATTAGGATTTCTTTTCTCTGGTTACTGGAAAATGTTATTAGGTGGTCCATTTGTAAAAAAAAAAAGAAAAAAAAAAAAGCAGTTAATCCATTTTACCCCCCCCCCCCCCCCCGGAACTATGATGCTCCTTTCGTATTCATACCTAACTATAAAAAACTTGCATTTTCATACCTCAAGTTTCAATCCGTTAGCATTTTGATACCCTGTCCATTAACACCATTAAAATTTGCTAAAATTTAAGAGAACACCCCTTCTCATCAACGCACACCCACACCCGTTATTGGCTTCTAATTTGTTAAGTTAATTTAGCTTTCGCTTCTATACACACACACACATATAGGATCGAATCTAATTTTTATCCACAATAATATATGTTTTAAGAAATTATAGTATTATTGGGAGTATTGAGTTACAGTGCAGATATCTAAGTCACTGCACAGCAAGCCTTGTGCAGTGAGCAGTAGGGTGTTATGCTGACAAGGCATGTAGAGCATGAAGTTACTGTTGAACCAGCATGGCCTAATTCGCAGCATGGCTTCTGATAGGCTTTCTTACTTTATCAATCACTAGAGCATGGCTTAGCAGCATGGTGTAAATGGCTTTGTCCATATTATTTTCAGTCTTAGGTAGGATTCAAACTCCATCTGTTTAAGTTTTTCTACATGGTATCAGAGCAGGAACTTTAGTGTCCTGTTTCTCTTTATCTTTTTATTTCTTCTTGAATTGCATTCCCTTCTTCATTTGCTAAAATGGCTGAAGAAGGTTCTTCTGCTACCAATGTTGATATTAATCCACTTGGATCAGTAACAAACAACATGTCTGGGAGGGAAAGCTATAATGCAATCCTGATGACCTGCTGAGATTCTTGCAAAGTTTATTTCTTATTTCTCCATCCTATTTTGGAGGAGAAATCTGTTGAAAGGTTCTAGTCTAACCTCAGTATTCTCTGATGTTGGAAGAAGTCCAAATCGATCGTTTTCATGTTCTGGTTTCTTCTTTTCCATCTTGATAGAGAAATCTGTTGAGAGTTCTTTTGTATAAGACTCTTTATATGTTCTGGTTTCTTCTTTCCATCTTGAAAGAGAAATCTGTTGAGAGTTCTTTTGTATAAGACTCTTTATTTCTTGGCCATTGATTTCTTCTTTCTAGTTTGGAAGAGAAATCTGATCCATGGTCATGTTGTGATCTTTTTCATCCCTATTTTGGAGGAGAGATTTGTTGTCCGAGGTTCTAATGGGATCTCATCTTTGCCGATGTTGGACTATCGGTATCTTTTTCTGATTTCTTCTATCCTGTGGAAGAGAGATCTATTCAGAGTTCTTTTGCATAAGACTCTTTATCTCTTGAGCGTTGATTTCTTCTTTCTAGTTTGGAAGAGAAATCGGATCCATGGTCATGTTCTGATTTTTCCATCCTATTTTGGAGGAAAGATTTGTTGTCCGAGGTTCTAGTGTAATCTCAATCTTTGCCGATGTTGGACTATCAGTGTCTCTCAGATTTCTTCTTTCTATTTTGGAAGAGAATCTGTTGTCCTTTTTTTTTCTCTGGTGTTGGACTTTTTAGTTCTATGGAGGTGAAGAACAAGAATGAACAAACTTGGAGGTAAAAAGATTCATACTTGGTCAGCATAACACCCAACTGCTCACTGCACAAGGCTTGCTGTGCAGTGACTTAGATATCTGCACTATAACTCAATACTCCCAATAAGTATATTCTATTTCATGTTTTGTTTGAATATTTTGGCAAACTATTTATATTGGGTAACTGCAAAAAAAAAATTTGTTAAGTAAAATGTCAAAAATGCCCTCAAAATCTAACGGTGTTAGTGAACAAGGTATTAAAATGCTAACAGAATGAAACCTGAGGTATGGAAATGCAAGTTTTTATAGTTAGGTATGAAGCATCATAGTTTGGTTAAAAAAAAAAAGTTTCTTCTAAAAACAATTGTAATTTCTTTTTCCTGTATTTTGTTGTTTCCGAAAAAGAAAATTGTTCGGGGTAGGAAGTATGAAGGTTTATTTACTTTATTTACTTTATTTTTTTATCTAGGAAGAGAACCATGAAATGAACTTACCCAAAAATTATTTCAGGTGAAGGAGCGTGCTATTGAACTTGCAAAGGATATGGAGAATGAGGATGGTGTGACAGGAGCAGTCATGGCCTTCTTTAAGCATCTTCCTCACAAAAAGCCAGAATCTGAGCCAGAAACCACGTCATCAGGCCTTTTCTCGATAAGTAGATGTTTTGGTTGTTCCTGAGTCCATCGTATATATCCGTTTCTGTCCCGGTTATTTTGTCCCCCATAGTGTAGCATGAAGAAAGTTCATTGCTGGGTCTCCAAAGAACGAAGAGTGATCCTTGTTGATTATTAGTCTTGTTCATAGTTCTCATTCCCTACTGTAAAATGTGTAATTAATTATCCACATCCAGAACATATTTGTTCACATTTCACATTCATTCAGAAAGTCATGATTCGTGTTGCAACTTTTCTCCAACGATCAGATGAGCCGTTCTTAAAGCTGATTCTGATTTAGTGACCGTAATTTGACAGTAAATTTTTGTGAATGGAAACATTTTCTTCCGAACGAAATTGATGTAAATGATGCATATGGCCACTTCTTGCTTCTCATACAGCTCAAGTCTAACTTTAGAATGTGTCTGGTCGATGATGTTATCACTTATCAGTCTGTCTTGTAGGCTCTCAATTATTGTTCCTTTTCTGTTCACAGACTCGAAACTTTGTTCTTCCACGGCTTCCGGTTTTGATCATCACAGGCAGATGAGTACAGAGAGAATGGCATGGAGGGATATCTGACACTGTCAAGTAGTGCTGGGCTCGGGTCGGGTCGGTTCGGTTTTTTGGAAAACCCGACCCGAAACCCGAAAATATCGGGTCGGGTCGGGCTTTTTAAAAATATGAACCCGATTGAGACCGGCCCGATTCGGGCTTTCGGGCCTAAAAAATCAAATTGGAGATATACTTAAACAACTTTCTTCTACCCAATGCTTTCATGATTACATGATACATATGAGCATCTTTAGCTACATTCGGCTTCTGAATCGCCCAATTGAAAAACACAAGCATTGCTTCACCTCCTAAACTACCTCTATTCACTACTTGAGCAACAACATCAACACTCAAATCAACACCAGCACTGTCCAGAGCATGCTCAATTACAGCTATACCCTTCAATTTCTGAAGAAACACCCCACGCAATTTCTCCTCCGGCAACATAAACCCATCCACAGCCTTAACATTTTGTACCTGCTTATTCGAATTAGAAGGTTCAAATTCTTTTGGAGGTGAAATTTGGTGGGGAATTGGTAAGAGGTTGGAAAGCTCGTGAAGAACAGAGCGTTCGTCAAGAGAAGACTGGTTCGGATTGAATTTGCTGTATTCATGTTGGGATTGAGTAGTAACAGTTGAAAACAGAAACGACGAGATTGGAGAATGAAGGTGAAGCAGAGGATAGTACCTAAAAGACGGCAGCGATGATAAGAGACGGCGTGAAGCGCTGCCTCGAAACAACATCATTGGAATCCCCACCTGGAAATGGTCTCTTGGTTCTTCTTGAGGAGCGAAGGCGGAAGTAGCTGAGTGGGTTTCGATTTCTCCAAGCTTTTGACGGAGGGAGAGACTAGTGTGTCACATGACCTCTTCTGATAACGCAACTCAAATTTGCCTAGTTAAGAGAGTTTAAGAGAAGGGAGGTGCATAGACGAGAAGAGAAGAGAGAGAGAAAGAGGAGAGGAAGAAGAGAGTTTAAGAGAAGGGAGGCGCAGAGAAGAGAAGAGAAGAGGGAGAGAAAGAGGAGAGGCGCAGAGAAGAGAGTTTAGGTATTTTAGTTTTAGGGTTTTTTTTTCAATAAAAAAATTATATGTACCAATTAGATGCTGACACGTGGCAATTTTTTTATTATCTCGGGCCTGAATGGGCTTTCGGGTCAGGACCGAACTGGAACCCGAACCCGAACCGAAATGAAAGCATTCAGGCCGGTCTGTGGCCCGAACCGAACATCTCTCATTTTGGACCGGCCCGATTGGTACCGATCGGGCTTTTGGGTCGGTTTTTCCTGGTTTTTGGGCCCGAACGCCCAGCTCTACTGTCAACAGCAGTTTCGAGCCGCTGAACGAGCGGCACCTGTAAACTAGAGATGCGGAGAGGCAAGTTTTGGATTCTCCCACTGGGCAAGTGACACACTGACGTGAAGGTTCAGTGCATACCAAAAAAAAGAAACAAGTGAAAACAAAATTGGTTTAAAAAGGAAGAAAGATTGGCGGTGCAGGAATAGAGAAGATGAGACTAGTGGCCGTTAGCCCCATCCCCATTTATACAGAAGCAGAGGATCAATGCACACACATTGCATCAGAGAGATAGGGAGAAAGATCCATTTGCAATTTTTTTTGCATGCAGAAAAAGATATATATGCAATATATATTGGGGCAACCAAAGAGAGGCACCAGAGAGCAGTGTGAGTTCCAGGCTAGGCCAAGTTGTGGGGGACTCTGGCTTTAATCTCTACGCTTTTAAGTCACCCAATCCTTCCAGATTGGCCACTGCAGAGATATCACATATCTAAAGCTTTAGCTCTACTCTGACACTCTGACTCTTCCATTGATTATTTTCTCTCAAAATTGATTACCCTTTTCCTTTGATTTAGGTCAAGTTTCTTAAACTGTCAAACTAGTTAATTACCGAGAAACAGTTGTGGCAGACCTGGTTAGACCAAGAGTTAAATGGGTGATTAATAAAGTCATAGATTATTAATTTTGGGACCTTACTCTCCTGCAAAAGGAAGCCAAACTGCTCAAGAAAACGCTTAAATTTTTCTGATAAAAGCAGAGAGATAATAACTAGTTGGGAAGTGAATGCCATCCAATCCCATGAAGCTTTTTTCTTCAAGAGCTATTGGTGGGAACGAAGGGGATGATTTATTGGATTGGGAAGTGGAACCTCTCCCCCTCTCTCTCTCACTTATCTCTTCTGTTCCCAAGCCCATACACTCCCCTCTGTGTCAAGCACTCTATTTAATAATTATACTGATCAGAAGACTCTCTTCACATTTTCCAACTAGTCCTTCAGAACTTGGCTTCTGAACTCTCTTCTCTGATCACTTCAAAAGCCAAACCTCCAAACCCAGTGCTTCAGTTTCATCATTTTTGTTTCTTATTTCCTCTGTCAACCACAATACTTTTTCTACTCTTTTTGAAGGTACCTTCCAAGTCTAACTTCCTCTCTCAAATTAAATTACCCAACTTTGTTCGGTTTTCTCATTTGGGATTTTGTTATTTTTGAATTGATGTTGCAGATATGGAAGATAAGGAGAAAGTTGTTACAACCCAAAATGGTGATGATCAAGGAAGCAATAAAGAAGAAGATGCAGCCTCAAGACTATTCCCTTGTCTCTTTTGTTCAAGGAAGTTTTACAGCTCTCAAGCCTTGGGAGGCCACCAAAATGCTCACAAGAAAGAAAGAACTGCTGCAAGAAAAGCAAAACGTGCCTCTGATCACTATGCTTCAGTCAATTTTCCTTCACATATTGCACCACCACCAATGGTTTTTGCTCCAAATCATCACTTGGGCCTCTTGCACCCTTCAGTGTTCATGACTTCTCATGCTTCCAACCTCCGATACTTCCCTAATCACCAATATTCAGACCATGTCGGATCAAATGGTGCGCCCAAGTTTGGGAATTTGATGTACTATGGTGGGAATACATGTTCAAGCAATGTTAACAATGGTTACAATAGTCACTGTGAGGAAGATGAGAAGAGCTTCTTGAATTGGCAGAGGAGCACAAGATGCAACGGTTTCGGTGGAGGGTCTTCTCAACATTCATCAATGATAACTGACAATCACAGTAGTCTTGGGAGTACTAGTGATCATAAGGGTCTTGAAGAGCATAAACTTGATCTTTCTCTCCATTTGTAGAGAAGTTTGATGAAATTAGTTGCATTTTTTTGGTCTGAATAATAATTAAGCATCTCTAGCTTTAGTTAGTCATTTTTCAGTGTGTACTCGCCAAAAGGCCAATTTTCATGGTTTTTGGCCTTTCGGCCATTGCTTAGATATATTTGCATTAGAAAGATTAGGCAGAATATCATTGTTTAAGGATATCTCCTATGTTCAGTAGTAAGTCCAGATATTGAACTACCTATATACTGTTCCTTTTGGCTATGAGAATTACCTTTTCCAGAACTTGTTCATTTGTTCCTTGGCAAATGCTTCTAAACTTGTTCACTATCTTAGGTTTAGTTGCCTTTTCCTTCGGCTGTGAGAATTACCTTTTCCAGAACATGTTCATGTGTTCCTTTGTAAATGATGCTTCTAAACTTGTTCAATATCTTGCTAAACCTTAGATATTGTATAAAAGCTATGAAGCACACACCAGACTCCTACGCAGACAAGATGACACGACACGAAACAATACTGCAATATGCGAATTTGAAAAAGTTAGGTTATAACACAAACACTAAGTAGTGTTGGAGGCATATGTTGGAGATTATTTGGAATAGTTGAAGTGCTAGAGAGTGTTAAACATGCGCCACAACATCAACATGTACTTCGGTAGACAATGAAAACTATTTAGCAATACACACTTACATACACCATACCAATTTCATAGCACTACTGGAAAAAAGCTCTTAGTTCCGTCGCCTAAGTAACAAAATTCGTCTCCTAAGTACTTAGGCAACGGAAATTCCGTCGCCTAAGATCCGTCGCCCAAGTAGAGTGAGGTTGGTGTCTGGGCGACGACAAATTGATTTCCGTCGAGTCAAAATTACTTAGGCGACAGAACTGTTTCCGTCACCTAAGTATTTCTGAGACGGAAGTTTTCCGTCTCCTAAGTACTTAGGCGACTGATATTGTTTAATGACAAAAAAATTATTTTTCCCCTAGGCGACGGAATCTAAAGTGAAAAAAAAATTTTAAAAAAAATTAGCGCGGAGTCCGCCGGCAGGGAAGGGCGCGCGGAGTCCGCTGGCACAAAAGGCGCACGGACTCCGCTGGCACCAAGGGCGCGCGGACTCCGTTGGCACCAAGAGCGTGCAGACTTCCTTGACAGAGAAGGGCGCGGAGTCCCCTGACACAAAGGCGCGCGGACTCCACTGAAAGAGAAGGCACCCAGGAGAGGCAGGAAGCGAAGAAGAAGGAGAGGCAGAGGGAAGAAGAAGGAGAGGCACATGGAAGAAGAAGGTGAGGCAGAGAGGGAAGAAGAAGGTGAGGCAGAGGGCAAAGAAGAAGGAGAGGCAGAGGGAAGAAGAAGGAGAGGCAGAGGTATGCGTGGAAATTGGGTTAGAGGAGAGGAGGGAGAGAGAATATATAAGGAAAGTTTGAAAAATTTGGTTCAAATTTTTCTGAAATTTTTGGCGGAAAATGAGCCGTTAAAAATTTCGGTACTTAGGCGACGAAAAATTATACTTTTCGTCGCTTAAGATATTAATAATTTTATTTTTTTAAAAAATAATAATAATTCCGTCGTCTAAATAAATTTTTCCGTCGTCTAAATCAATCTTAGACGACGGAATACGTTTCCATCGCTTAAGTGAATAAATTTTATTTTTATAAAAACTAATAATTCAGTTGCCTAAGTAAATTTTTCCGTCGTCTTAATCAATCTTAGACGACGGAATACGTTTCAGTCGCCTAAGTGAATAATTTTTTATTTTTTTTTATAAAAATGATTTCATCGCCTTAGAAATTTTCCGTCTCCCAAGTTACGACATAGGCGACGGAACATTATTCCGTCGCTTAGGTGGTAAGTTAGGAGACGGAATCGTATTCCGTCGCCTAAGTTCTACTAAGGAGACGAAATTAAAACAATTCCGTCGCTTAAGAGGTTTTTTCCACTAGTGTAGCCTAATTAGTCCACTCCTCAAATTGCTGATCTAGTCCCTAACTAACCAGACTAAAGATGATGGTTTATCTTTAGAAGCTGGTTGAAACACCAATAAATTCGGAAAGTAAAAAACGAACCATATTATCCGATCCACCACTCGGTCCTCAAATCCAAATCAATCAACACAGAACAATGATGTTGGATTGGAAAACAGAAGTGGCAGGGAAGATCGGAGAAACCATAGCCACCGTAGTTGACGAACAAGGGGTAAAGTCTGTTGCATAGAAGAGCATGGATCCCTAGTCCCTGCTATTTGACGTCGAACTCAAACTACCAGACTTAGTTGTCATATGTTAGGACTTAGGACGATCCTAGCTAGACAACCCCAAGAAGGTGCTCCATGAGATATATATATAGTTGTATAGTTGGATTACTTAGCGTTTCCTCTTAGAGAAATTTTATTAACACATTCCTAATTATTAGATACACATCTCATACTTTTTTTTTTGAGGGGAATGAAATTTCTTTCATTGATCAAGGATCATTACAATCAAAAGATATAATTTCCTCCACATGCGAAGGAATAACAATGGTGAAACCTGTGCTCATACGAGAAAACAAAGCTAACTGAGCTAGAGAATGAGCAACACAATTAGCTTCTCTCTTGGTAAAAATCACTCTAGCATTAGAAACCAAACTAAGGCTTTCTTTCAAGTCAGATAGATGGAAACCAAGACCTGAATTGTCCATTGAACCTGAGTAAAGAGCCTCAACTAGCAACTGACAGTCCGTTTCCACAATTAAGGGAACAAAATGGTGCACACATGCCCAGCCTACACCCTCAAGTAAAGCAAGAATTTCACCATGCTGAGGAGAACTAGCAATAGTAATGAATTTGGTAAAAACACCAAGACAACATCCATTGTGATCACGGAAAATACCTCCTAAACCGGTCCTCCCAGTAGAGGGATCAAATGCCGCATCTACATTAAGTTTGATGAACCCAGCAGAAGGTTTTTTCCACATACAGGTCTAGGCTCTTGATGAGAGACCTGGGCAAGTTTAAAATCTGCCCACCAACCCAATGTAAGTGGAACAATCTCTGACGCCAATTTGGCTTCAGTTTCCCAAACTTTCATATTTCGGTTACGCCAAATAGCCCACAGAAGCATAAGAATGGTGGGGAATAAAGCAGGGAAAGTAGAAACTGAAAGAACTAACCAGTCATACATAGAAGTAGTACTCGGCAGTGGGGGAATTTGTGCTAAGGTAAAGCACTCAACCGCATGGTTACAGTCTCTCAGTGCATGTATGGGAGACTCAACTTCCTCCTCACCAAATGGGCATTGGGTGTCGATATCTACACCACGTTCACTTAGCCTACTTCTTGTGGAAGGATATTTGAGGCTGCTTTCCATGCACACACCTTAACTTTACTTGGCACATGAGCTTTCCATATCTTATTCCAAAGCAGAGAGCTCGGATTTGGGGTTACCTCATGATCCAACACATGTTTCCGAGCTAGATGATAAGCCGACTTGACTGTAAATTTACCCTTCTTATCTTCACTCCATATCCATCTATCATGATGTCCACGGGAACTAATTGGAAGTGCAAGAATCTTGCTCACAATATGCCTAGGGAAAAGCTCTTGTAAAAGATTAACATTCCAAACACCAGGACTCAAGAATAAATCTGATACCTTATTCAAATCTGGAGACCGAAACATCTTCAGATCTTCGTCCTTTAACCACGGATCAAACCAAATATTAGTACGCTGACCATCACCAATATGTCGACCTAATCCATGTTTCAGAATATCTCTCCCATCAATGATACTCCTCCAAGCATAGAAGGGAGAAGTACCTAATTCAGATTCCCAAAAATTGCCATAAAGAAAGTAAATAGTTTTCAATAATCGACCTGGTAACGAAGTCGGGTTTTGGATTAAACGCCATCCTTGTTTAGCTAACATAGCTAAATTAAAACCAAACAAATGACGGAAGCCCATACCTCCTTCAATTTTCGGCTTACAAAGTGTGTCCCACGCTGTCCAATGCATCCCCTTTTTTTCATCTGTTCCACCGCACCAAAATTGAGCACAGAGTTGGTGAAGTTCTTATATAAGATGTTGAGGAAGAAGGTAATTATTCATGGTATAGATAGGCATAGCTTGAGCAACCACCTTAATTAGTATCTCCTTTCATGCTGCACTCATGAGTTTGGACCGCCACCCGGTTAGCTTTTTGGACAGATTGTCCTTAATATAGGCAAAGGTATCATTCCTCGACTGTCCCACTAACGTTGGAATACCCAGGTATTTATCATGCTTAGAGACCACCTGCATCCCTAACTCTTCTGCTAAAGAACGTTGGGAGTCAGGCAAAACACTTCCACTAAACACCACACTACTCTTTTCAGTCTTTTGTAAATTCACTTGTTGTCCAGATGCAACTTCATACACATTCAGAATATTTCTAATATTTCTAATTCTCGGGAGGACGCTTGAGAATATAACATGCTATCATCCGCGAACAGAAGGTGACATATAGTGGGAGCACCATCACATACCTGAAGGCCCTTCCACAATGAGGGCTGATAAGCCTTCAGCACACAAGAGGAAGAGGTAAGGTGAGATTGGGTCACCTTGTCTGAGACCTTGATGAGGAGTAACAAGCCCTTAGCAATACCATTGATCATAAAGGAATATCGGACTGTATAAAGACAATGCATAAGGAGATCAACCCAATTCTGATCGAAACCGAGCTTCAACATTATCTTCTGCAAAAAATCTCACTCAAGTCTATCATAAGCCTTGCTGATATCCAGCTTTAGAGCCATAAAGCCTTCTTTTCCCCTCTATAACTTATGCATATAATGAGCCAATTTAGACGCCACCAATATATTATCCGAAATTAATCTATCTGGAACAAAGGCACTCTGCTCCAAAGAGACAATTTCCGGCAAGAAAGTCTTCAACCTGTTAGCTAACACTTTTGAAGAAATCTTATAAACCACATTGCATAATGCAACAGGACGTAACTCAGTCATATATTGAACTTCTTTAACCTTGGGAATAAGGACGACATTAGTAAAGTTGAGATCATGAGGCATGTCCTTCGTAGTAAGGAAAGAAATCACTGCATTACTAACCTCAACACCAACGAGATCCCATTACTTCTGAAAGAAAAATGGAGACATACCATCCGGCCTTGGGGCTTTCGAGGGATGCATCTGAAACAATGCAACTTCCACCTCTTCCTTTGAATACGGAGCCAAAAGAGTTTGATTCATCTCACTATGACCCGAGGTTGGATTGTTTGAAACACTGTATTTTGTGTCTCGCAAAGAGATCCTGAAAATAACTAATAACCATCTCCTCCATACCTTGAGGGGTATTCTGCGGAGCTCAACAAACCCTTAAGCTTGTTTTTCTTTCTGCGATTAGAAGCACTTCAATGAAAAAATTTAGAATTTCGATCACCATCTTTCAACCAAATGGCTCTAGACCGTTGCCGCCAATATACCTCATCAATCGACATCAGTTCATTCAATCTTTGAGATAATTGAAGCTTCTCACTTTGGTCACTATCATTATGTGGCTTCTGTAAAAGTGTTTGCATTGCAAGCCTCACCTCCTCTAGCTCTCTTCTTCTACCCTTGAAGACTGCCCGATCCCAAGTGAGTAAAGACTTGCCCTAGTCCTTTATCTTCAGGCAGAGTTGCACCCAAACCCAAAATCTCATTGAAATCACCTGCAACAACCCATTTATCCAAGTTCCCCCTGCATAGAGAGCGAATGAGATCCCAAGACAACTGACGTTGTCCTGTATCCGGGTGCCATAGAACCCTGTAAACCTCCATAGAACATCGACATCGATATAGAAATACCGAACATCTCGCACCGACACCTTAATCAAATCGTCCCATAGAAGAGCTAACCCACCTGATCCATCAACTCTATCATAACAGGCGATGTGAGGGAACCCAATCGCCTTTTGGAGAGAGAGATGTTGTTTGTTGGTGCAGTGGGTATCCGATAGGAATATTATCGGAATCTGATGTTTCTGGACGAGTAATTTGAGAGCATCACGGGTTCGTCGATTAATAATACCTGGACAATTCCGCACAAGAACATTCATGGTGAAGAGGAGACGACAGAAAAATCCGTCCTTGCAGCCGATCGGCTATGCGGTAAATCATAACCCTAGGCGGCGGCCGTCAAGCACCTGTTTTCTCTTTGCATTTTCACACATTTTCAGGTATATTTCTTGCTTAATACACTAGCTACCTATTAAATTTATTGTTTTAACATTTTACTACATACACATATCCAAACTTTCTACAATACACTTACTTAAAATACACAACTCATTCATTAAATACACATATTTTTCTAGATTTGCTCCTCAATTATTTAAAAAAAATTTAAATATATGAGATCTTTCTCAAAATATTTCATCTTTTCTGACAGTAAAATCTAAATTTTCAACTTCAAATTGTACTATCTAATCAAACAACAAACCCTAAAATCTAAATTTTGTAGTAGATCAAACTTAATCAAAGACAGAGAAGTCATACCTCGCTTAGAGGTTAAGAAATATATACCTCTATAATTCATTACGTTGTTATTAGTTTTTGCTTGAAACTATAGTTGTTCATGATAAAAGTCGCTAATTATTTCTGATTAGGGTTTGATATCTTCACACACGTTGTTCTCGAAAAGGATAAGAAAACTGATCTTAAACAAAATATTTTATTTCAATTAGATTTATTTACTTTTAATATGAATATCTCTTTTGGTAATTTTACGTAGCCACAAAGTCTTAAATAATTTATATAAAAAAATGATTTGACATGTGTTGATAAAATTTCTCATCCTCTTATTCTCTTATTCATTATAGCCGGTAAGCAAATAGAAATGGAAAAGCTCACATGAGGTTTCCGATACTCAAGCTAGAATTGATGACTTCCATCACATCATGGTTATCATTTTACCTTGCCTCCTATGAGAAAATAGAACTGACTAGCTAACCCAAGCCAAAGGGTCAATCGAGACACCCAAAAGCTAGCTGCATTAGCGCACACATACATGATCAAGATCAAAGTTGAGTGATGCGATCAATTTGTAGTAACAAATGAAGCAAGAAGAACAATAGATGAAGGTTTGAAGAGGAACTCATGCAGCCTTGATCTTTTTTCATATCTAATAAATTCTTAAGGATTACATTAACATTTAGCCCTCATATAGGGGTAGAAGATGACCTACAAAATACATTAACTTCAAGAGACACAACATTCCAGCAAGTAGCTATCCACTAGTCTATATCTAAGCTAGATCATCACATCTTGCATATATATTCCCAGTATTTTCTGTTAGCGTGTAAACCCTGATGGTTCAGTCAATTTCCAAAAAGCTGGAGGTTCTGTAAGCGATACATTGTTCTGGCTGTCGCAAATGCATCACAATTGTCATTGTTTGTGAAACAGTATATCTATCCCCTTGCTTGTTCCATCTCAAAGATTTCAAAAGAGGGCAACAATATGGCCAATCACTGTACAATCTAAGGACAAGTAGTTTTTCTATGTATGCTTCAAACTAAAGTCTACTTCCTTGGAACTGCGACAATGCTATCTAACATGCGACAATGCGATCTAATTCAATTCTCTTGCTGTCGACACTAGTTCCCTTTAAATTAACCAATTTTGAAGCAAGCTGGGGTATCTCTTCTTCCCGGCTACAAGTTCTAAATTTCTTCTCATTGTGGTTTGAGTGATGAATAGGTTGCACTAGTCAAGTTGTTATAAGAACAAGAGGGATTCCAAGTAACAAGAGTACAAGTGGCAAAGTCAATGTATAATTTGGTAAGGTTATGCATCATATATCACACTAATGTAGCCGTTGCGCAGAGAAATATTACATTCACACTATTTGGCGATCAACCATCATTATAGCGACAACCTGCTTTCCCAAAATTAGTATTAGTTCAAGCAGAAGCTGATATAGCAGCAATTATTGACTAAATAACCCAAATTAATAATAAGTTCTCAATATTAAGCACTAGAAACTGAAATGATTGAAGACTGTACGTTTCTCGCTATGTAAATGGAAACCAAATTATAACGTCCAGTTCTTAGATTAATGTCACGATATAGTTCTTAGATTCTTCCACAAACTCCTTGTGGACAAGTTTTTCTGCAGCAAGACGTTCATAGTTTAGAATCATGAGGAAGCCGCAAGTTTTCGATACTGTCGATGCATTTCTTTTCAATTCTTCATCCAGTTTAACAAACCAATGATGAGCAGGCTCCAGATTAATATACCAACATTGACGCAGATCAAGTGACTCAAGCAGCGGACAACCATCATGGCGCGCAAGCCCTTGCTAGTGAGCCTATTTCCGAAAAGCTGGAGGTGCTGCAAACCCTGCATCGTCCCTGCTATAGCAAATGCATCGCCATCCCATCCATCCCAATCCCATTTAGTGTTGTGATTGTTTACTTGTTCAATTTCCAACGATTTCAAACGAGGGCAACAACGGCCAATCACTTCAAGATAGCGGGCATGGCCACATGTCAAACTGTCATGATTCCTGCATCGCTGCATAAATAGGTTGGTCCCTGTTTCCAACAAGATGAGGAAATCATTGGTTTTTCTGAGATTGTGGGATAATGAAGCCAACAAAAGCGAAAGCACAGGACCAATCTACTTTCACTGCTTGGCTTTGCAGGTTGTCAGATTGAGATGTTTGCTAAAGGTTAACTTTTGCCCATGTGGTCTCCATATACAGGGTTCCCAGATCCTGTTACCAGCTGTATGCAATGGAACGAATTGAAGGGAGGAATATCAAGTCTGTAGTTGCAGTAAGAAATTTCAAGGTCCTCCAACAACGGGAGCTTTGGTGCCGCTTCAATGAGTCCACTATTTGCTATGTCAGAATACACAATACAAAGCCGTTTGATTCCCCTACAACTATTGAAAAGGTTTATGAATGAGCATGCATGTTAGCGTGGGTACAACTCGAAGAAGATCCAAAATCCAAATCGACATAAACATTCATTGATGAATTATAGATAATACTAGATTCCCAGGGAAATTGGTCTACTGAACCAACTGTTATTCTGGATGGTGTAATGCAGTATTTCAAATCTATTTTTCACTAAGAACCAAATTATAGCACAAATCACATGAGTTCAGTTTTAAACTCAGTGGAAGCTAGAGTCACTGCTGAGATGAATGAGCAACTGCTTTTGCCGTATGAAGATGAGGAAATCAAAGCAGCTTTATTTCATATGCATCCTTCAAAAAGCCCTGGCCCGGATGGTATGTCCCCGTTCTCTTTTCAAAAATATTGGAGTACTGTTGACTCTGATGTATGTCTTGCTGTCAGACAATATTTATCGACAGGTGCTAGTCTTGAAAATGCCAACCTCACTCACTTATGCCTCATTCCAAAGATCAAAGAGCCAAAAGAAGCGAGTCACTTTCGACCAATTGCTCTCTGCAATGTCCTCAATAGAATTGCCTCCAAAGTGGTAGCAAATAGACTCAAACGTCTATTACCTGACATTATTTCTCCATTACAAAGTGCTTATGTCCCAGGCAGGTTAATATCTGATGACACTTTAATTGCTACAGAGGTAGCCCACTTTATGCATGGGCTTCGGAAACAACAAGGTTTCTTCTCCTTGAAGTTGGATATTTCAAAAGCTTATGATCGGCTAGAGTGGCATTTTCTTGAAGCCATGTTGTTGAAACTTGGTTTTGCCCAAGCTTGGGTCACTCAAATCATGCTTGGTGTCACTTCTGTCCAATACTCCATCTTACTGAATGGCGCCCACTGAAGTCATTTCTCCCTCTCGAGGTATTAGGCAAGGTGATCCATTATCACCTTACCTATTCATTCTGTGTGCAGAAGGGCTCTCATCCCTCATCTCTAAAGCTGTAGCAGAATAAACTATAAAGGGTTTGAAATTAAGCCCTCAAGCTCCCATTCTACATCATCTGTTTTTTGCAGATGATAGTTTTATTTTTGGTGCAGCCGAAGCAGATGAATGTCAGAGGTTTAGAACACTCCTCAACCTGTATGAAAGTGCTTCTGAACAAAAAATAAATTATCAGAAGAGCAGTGTGGTTTTTAGCAGAAATGTCTCTCCTGAGATTCAAAGTGAGTTGGCTGCTATTCTACAAGTCCAATTATCAACTGAACATGACAGGTATCTAGGTCTTCCTCTTTGAGTTGGAAAATCCAAAACTCAAATCTTTGCGTACATCAAAGAAAAAAAGAAAAAGAAAAAAACTCTCAAACAAGGTACTTGGTTGGAAAGCAAAACTTCTCAGTGTTGCAGGCAAAGAGGTTTTAACCAAGGCAGTAGCTCAAACTATGCCACTTTATGCTATGAACTGTTACTTATTGCCAAAGACCCTTTGGGAAGACATTCATCAGCTATGTGCAGGATTTTTTTGGGGTCATGAAGACAACAAGAAGAAAATTCACTGGTGCAGTTGGGAAAGAATGTGCCTTACCAAAAACGAAGGAGGTCTGGGATTTAAACACTTATATGCATATAATCTAGCAATGCTAGCTAAACAAGCATGGAGGCTGGTTAAATTCCCAAACTCTCTGGTGGCTCAGGTTTTTAAAGCTAGGTGTAAACACGAAAATATTTACAACAAATAACAGAACAACACGTGTACAAATAATAATTTAATTTAATCAATGCGAATGCGGGTTACAATCTTTGTGAACTCCTCTGATTCTATCTCCGAATATAGGTTTAACACAAGGGTGACAAGCGTTTGTTTTTGATGGGTACGCGGGTTGATCACATAACGAATATTTAAGATTTGGTTTTGGGTTTAGTGAAGAACTGACTATTTGGGAAGCTTGATCATTCTTCAGGATTCGACAACTTCTAGGCTTGAGGTACGTTGATGAAGAATTGGTTATTTGGCAGCTTGATGATTCTTCAGAGGGTCTTGGGAGACTTCTGGACTTTAGGATTGATGAAGAATCGACTATTTGGCAGCTTGATGATTCTCTAGAGTTTTACAACTTCTAGGCTTGAGGTTGATGAAGAATCGGCTATTTGGCAGCTCGATGACTCTTCGGGATTTGACAACTTCTAGACTCTTAGGAGTGAGTTTGGTCGTTTAAATTTGTCAATGGCAATATTGATGCTTCCTTCAATAATTTTATGTCCTCTTCACTCAACTTCCGAGGATTCACTTGCCGCTTTGTTCCTGCAAACAGAAACTCTCCTTCTTTGCGCTTGGACTTTGGCACATATCGAAGAATTAGGACAATTGGACTGGACTTGTCTGATGTCATAGTTTTGGACGGAGACTTGTGTGACTCTTCATTTCCCTTGCCCTTTGCTTCAACTTCTTTCTTTGTTACCATTGTAGCCTTCCCTATTGAGGGTACTTTGACCGGAAGAAATTCTACTGATTCCTCATCTGAATAGAACTTGGAATATGCGAAGTAAGACTCAGCTTCGGTGAATGGCTTGGTATCACCTATCACTGTTTTCACGCCTCCGCGGTAGAACTTGAAGCATTGATGCAGAGTTGAAGGTACGACATCATTTTCATGAATCCATGGTCGCCTCAACAATATGTTGTATGAAGTCTTTGCATCGATCACGTGGAACAAATTGTGTGACTCCAATTCGCCAATAACCATGTCTAGCCGAATCATGTCTATCGCTCTTTGCTCTCCTTGGTTAAAACCCTGGATCATGAGACGACTTTTAGATAACTCGTCGATATTGATGCTGAGTCGAGACATTGTCGATTTTGGCATAATGTTCACAACATACCCTCCATCTACAAGCATGCAGTTTAATTTTTGCTCTCGCATGTAACCTGTCACAGAAAGAGGTCGATTGTGTGGCTTTGAACCCAATTGTAAATCTTCATCTGTGAAGTGAATGGCGTCACAACATGCTACGCATGCCGCACACTCATTGATGTTTGAAGAATGCTGGCCCTCATCAAGCAACAAATGGACTAACGCACGTCTCGCCGATTTGGAAAGCTGCAATAGGTTAGAGAGGCTAAATTTTAGAGGCAACTCTTCCAATTGTCTCAGCACTTTAGTTTCTTCAACCTTCTCAGCATCTTTGGAATCACCTTCAAAATTGGTTGTCATTGAATTAGCTCTCAAACTCATTCACATCTTAGGCATGCACCTTGCTGGCGGATTTTGATTGAGGGGCTTTTGTACACAAGGAGCGAATTTCTCATGTATACACTTTGTCTCATTTTTCACGAGGCATTGACGACTTCCATGTGGTCGTTTATGATATGGCTGCGAGGGTGGTGGACTTGACAACACACCTTTGCGCGTTTTTCGTCGAGTGACAAGTATCCATCCTTCGCCATCATCACATGGGGCAGCTTTATGAGCGAGGTTTATTTGCCGGATTGGCTTCATTCCTTCTAACTTTTTATCATTGCCCATCTCTTTTGAGAAATGGCATGGCGCCTTCATTGGCATGGAAGGTACTTGAACCGGTCAAAAGACTCAAAAGAAATGGTAGTACAATTGACCGCAGCAACCTCATCGACATCCAGCTCGATTCTTCCTTGTTTGGCAAGCTTCATGATCAAATCCTTCAAAACAAAGCACTTCTCAACTGGGTGGCTGACGAGGCGATGAAACTTGCAATATTTCGGATCATTGACCCGATACATTTCTTCTGGATGTTTGCACTCTGAAAGTTCTATCAACTTGTTCTCAAGTAAATCCTCCAACATGCCTGCCACGTCGGAATCTGGGAATGGATAAGTCTTTTGCACCCACTCAGTCAATGGATGCTTCTTCCTCCCGTAGGCTTGAGTCGGTTCTACTCTCTTAACCTCCTTCTTGTCTCGTGTGGAGATTTTTATAGGAGCAACACTTACAGTCATCGACTCCTTTGTAGATCTTTTCACGACCTTGTCAACTTTGCTGCTGAAAGCTTTATCTTTTCGTTGATCATTGACAAACTCCTTCTTACCCTTGTTGCTAGCTATGCTCAACTCCATATCATGCGCTCGCGTAGCTAGTTCTTCAAAGGATTGAGTCTTGATACCTTGGAGAATGTACAAAAAATCAAAATGCATGCCTTGGATGCACATCTCTACCGCAGACGTCTCCGACAAGCGGTCTTTATAATCGAGACTTAGCGAGCGCCACCTGTTGATGAAGTCAACTGCTGGTTCGTCTCTCCATTGTTTTGTGTTGGTGAGTTTCATCATGCCCACAGTTCGCCTTGTACTGTAGAAGCGGTTTAAGAATTCACGTTTCATTTGGTCCCAACTATCGATGGACTCGGGCTCTAAGTCTGTCTACCACTCAAAGGCATTGCCTTTCAACGAGTGAACGAATTGCTTGACAAGGTGGTCACCCTCCGTCCCGGTGTTATTGTAGGTTTCAATGAAGTGAGCAACATGTTGCTTTGGATTACCCTTCCCTTCGAATTGCTGGAACTTGGGCGGCTGGTATCCCAACGACATCCTTAGACCATTAATTGATTCTTTTGGTGTAGGGTCTGGAGTAGGTGAGATAATCACGAGAAGGACCTCCATATTGAGCTCTGATGGAGTTGGTGATGATGTCTTGTATTTGCTGAAAGGACATAGATCCAAGCAAGCCATCATCGTCTTTGTCATCGTTCTTGGAGCTCTCGCCTACTTTGTGCTTCTTTTCTTCGTCTTGACTTTCAAGCCTGCTATAAAGCTCGGCAATTTGTAGGTCTTTTTCTTTCACCGTTTTGGTGAGCTTCTCAACCGCTCCCATCAGATTGGCTATTTGCTCTTCAATGGTGGACGCGCCTGTCACCATGACTTGCATGGGGATAGGTTATGATGAATGATCCGCTGGCATGCCATACATGTGGTCTTCATCACCATTTGGACTTCCATTGTATGAAGCCGTGCTTGATTCATCATCCGTGGCAGGTGAGAACGATCGCTCCTTTGATTTGTTTGGAGTTTCCTTCTCTTCACTTCGCGAGGCACCCTTGTTCGTGAGATTCGCCAAGGTGATGACTGGTTCGCGAGGATTGGAAGGCAAAGCCACAAATGTTGTGGGTTGATTCCTCGCTATGCTACGGGTAACATGACTAGAGGGCTCACTGTTTGACCTTGCGGTTGTTGGTTTAGACTTCTTCGTCAAGATGGCTTGAGTGCTCTTGGAGGCCATTACTTCGAACGGATTTACTTTCTTGCAGAGAAAGAGATGAGAGGCAAAGTTGTCCCACTGGGCTTGTCAATTTTGTAAACACGAAAATATCTACAACAAATAACAGAACAACACGTATACAAAGAATAATTTAATTTAATCAATGCGAATGCGGGTTATAATCTTTGTGAATTCCTCTGATTCTATCTCCGAATATAGGTTTAACTCAAAGGGTGTATGAGAGGGGGTATTTATAGTGTTAACATGCCTCCACTTAAGGCATGTAATGAAGATTATGAATCAATAATATTTCCTTAATCGAATTAATGAATCTTGATTGATTTATTTGCTGATTTTAACATAATCAGATCAATCAAATCTTAAGATTTAGATATGCCCAGATCGTTTTGGATTGAATGTCCAGTTTTGATCAAGATCCTTAGTAATGGGCGAGCCATCTCGCAAATATTGAAGGTATCTCGCGAGGAACCTTGATTTCAAAGCAAAAGGTGATTTCTGTTCTCACTTCGCGGACGACTAATCTTGGATGTACATCTCCGCATTATCATGACTCATATATACATGACCGTGAGTTTATTGATTAATTGACTGCAGATTCAACATCAAGAAATTAAAACTGGCTGGTAGAGTTGTCTATGTAGAGGTCTGTACGTAGCTGCATCTAGAGTTGTTTGAGGTAATCTGTTATTGCATGTATTATATATGTCGTTGTACATCTAGTTTGGTTGTTTATGTCCTTCGATTCTGCGTATATATAGAATCTGTCATCAAATCCCCTATTTAATAGAAATTCAAAGCAATGGCGGATTCAGGATTCAAACTTGGGGCGGCCATATATGAATTTTTTTTCCTTGACTGAAGTGATCGATGGAAATTGTGGTTCAATGTCAATATTTAACGAGAGGTTATAGTAGCAAGCGCGCATCTAGGTAAGAGCTCGGTAGGGCTCAAGCCCAACCGATATTGTTTGAATAAATTTTTTAACGTATACACAATAAGCATAACAGAAGTCTTTGCAGGCTGGGTTTAGTATAATTACTACAAACTAGGTCACCTAGGTTCAATTCCGAAGTTCATCATTCTTTGTGTTTCCTTTTCTTACTACTGTACTTATAAAATACAATGGGCTTCACAGTCTATAAGTCATGACCTTTTAATATGAACTTGATTTTGATGACAAAGGCTGGTCATCTTAAGGTGATCACAACCAATAAACATATAACACATGTCTATTTTAAAAAGGTTCGGTTACAATTTAAGGACATAATAAGGGGGTTTTAGGTATTTGGCATGTTTGTTTGTGATTATTGTTGACACTTGCTCATCTCTCATTGATGTTTGTCACTCATAAGTGACCATAACTGGTCACCTAAGGTTTTTCTTTTTTATATTAGTTTGATTGAATTCTTTCATAACCTCTATTTTATATTATTTAATATACATAGTTCTAAAAGAAATTCTTTCTAGCAATTGGATTAATTAGTGGTAGTACATTTTGGCTGGGTTCTTATTTTCTTATTGCATCTCAAGTGTATATCTATTATATTTTAGTTAAATATTTTAGACTGTCGTTAAATTTTATTATTGCTTTAATCAACCTGAAAAATAAAAAATAAAAAATCCAAGCCTACATCAGCGTTGAATACTGGATCTGCCACTGTTTAGTAGTACTTACTGTATGTGATGATTGTGATTGCTGTGCCAGTAAAACAACGGCATATACAGAAGAAACTGTACGTGTAAAATTACTCAGAGAAAGTGAAAGATATGTTGAAATTGTTCATTTGAAAGTTCCCCGGTCAGTATCCCGGTGTTGACTTTGGAACTGTGAGCTCTGCAGAAAGGTTTCCAATATCGAATTTGTAGGCGTACGCCGTCACCACTCCGGCCATCATATATAGCACAAGGCATGCTACAAGTCTCTCAAGCTACCTCTGTTGGCATGGATGTTGCATAGATGTATCATGTATCGATATATAATAGCTCGCTGTAAAATAAATTACATGGTCATGAGCATAAATACCGGATATCATATGCATAACTATTATCTGTTAATCGTTTACTGTAATGAATAAGAACTTACCATCATCACGAACAGTAACTCCTTCGTATCCCATATTATGTCTTGATGCGGCGAACGCGAGGTGCTCGGCAAGGTCTTCTGTTAGTCACTACTCTCTGCTTTCTCAATGGACAGAAACCGTATGCAATATCGACGAGTCGTGAGTAGTGATAACAGGGACCTTTACCATCTATATATAGAGAATCAATTAACCCTTAAGGTTCCTTCCATTAAGGATTCCTAGCGGATCAAGTCATCTCATTAAGATTCCTTATACAATACTGATATGTAGTCTTGCTTCTAGACTTAGTATAGGATTCCTTACCATAATGATATAATACACGATATCATTAGGAACTAGTATTGATACTATCTTTGTTTCCATGTAGAAATAGGTTATGACATTAGCATGATATCATAATATATGTGATATGTCCACAATTGATCTAACAATCTCCCACTTGGACAATCACTTCATGTTTATGATAATCAAGCTCTTGTAATGTCAAAAACTATACTACCTACTGTAGTGCGCGCCAGAAACAATTGAATCAAAAATCCCATCACAACATGGTCACTTTACAGTCACTTATGCAGAACAAGAAACGAGTTACACTTTAACAAAAGTGTAGAGCTTCTTTGCTACAACATAAGCTCCTGTAAAATACATATGTCGAATCCTCAGTATTGAGATATATATTAATGTGCATTAACAAGTGTTTAATATATATCTAGTCCTACTGTATGTTCTTAAACCAGAACTTCAAGCAACAACTGGACACCAACGACTTTATAATTTGCCTGAACCGTATCATCATGCCAAACATGATCAAAGTCATCTGATATTTTGCAAGTATATATACAACTGTAGCTAACATGATAAATTTTCAGAACCAATGTAAAGCTGTAGGATAACACAAACAATTCTGAAAATACCTCAAGACTTTATTTATTTAAATAAAAACAACTGTTATTACGAAAGTAATCAAACAAGAACTCAGAAACTTGTAAATTTTAGTTTGCTCCTACTGGTCTCAGCTCCCACTGACCTCAAGCATCTAATCTAGGCAAAATACCTATGTTCTTCGTGTGTTGCTTGAATACTTTAACTGGTAATGCTTTTGTGAAAGGGTCTGCTAGTTGTGAGTTTGTATCTATGCTCAGAACCACTAACTCATCCTTCTTAACCCTCTCCCTTACACTGTAATACTTTAGATCTATATGCTTGGAATTGCTGGATCTCTTATTGTTCTTGCAGAAGTAAACAGCTGCCTCATTGTCACAGAATACTTCAAGCTTATCTTCCACAATGTGACTGAGTACTTGAGTTTGTTGTAGGAAATTCCTTATCCACACACCCTCACAAACTGCTTCATATACCGCTATGTACTCAGCTTGCATGGTTGAAGTTGTGATCAATGTCTGCTTCATGGTTTTCCAAGCAATAGCTCCTCCTGCTAACATGTACACATATCCACAAGTAGACTTCTTTGAATCCGGGTAGTTCCCTGCAAAGTCGGAATCTGAAAATCCAACGACCTTCAAATCTTTGACTTGCCTGTAAACCAACATGTGGTCCTTCGTCTTCTGTAGATATCTCAACACTTTCTTCCCTGCAACCCAGTGTTCATTTCCTGGATTGGACTGAAACCTTGATAACATCCCAACTGAGAAAGCCAAGTCAGGTCTTGTACAAACCTGAGCATACATGAGACTTCCAACTAATCTCGCATAAGGCTTTGACTTCATACTCTCCTTCTCAGCTTCTGATTGTGGCCGTTGACCTTTTGTGAGCTTATCACCTTTAGACATGGGAACTTCTCCTCCTGAACACTGTTCCATACTAAATCTTTTCAGAACTTTAGTAATGTAACTTTGTTGAGACAATCCCAACAGCTTTTGTGCTCTATCTCTTTTAATCTCAATTCCTAGTACATATGCCGCCTCACCTAGATCTTTCATATCAAAATTCTTTGACAGAAAGCTTTTGGTATCCTTCAGCAGCTTTTGATTGCTACTAGCCAAAAGTATATCATCAACATATAGCACTAAGAAAATAAATTGGTCTCCCACTGTCTTTAAATAAACACACTCATCAACTAAATTTTCATTGAAGCCAAAAGAGGAAATCACCGAGTCAAACTTCTTGTACCACTGTCTGGAAGCTTGCTTCAATCCATAAATCGACTTCTTCAGTTTGCAGACCAAATTCTCATTGCCAGCTTTGATAAATCCTTCTGCTTGCTTCATGTGGATCACTTCATCAAGCTCTCCATTCAAGAAGGCTGTCTTGACGTCCATCTGGTGCAGCTCCATGTCATAGTGTGCAACTAGTGCCATAATAATCCTAAAAGAATCTTTACAGGAAACTGGTGAATAGGTCTCAATGTAATCTATGCCTTCTTTCTGAGTGAATCCCTTCGCGACTAACCTAGCCTTGTGCCTTTCAATGTTTCCTGCTGCATCTCTCTTGGTTTTGTAGATCCACTTGCAGCCAATCGCTTTTTGTCTCGGATCAGCTTCAACTAATTCCCAAACTCCATTTTTCTCCATCGACTCAATTTCTGACTGCATAGCTTCTTGCCACTTCTCTGACTCAACACATTCTGTAGCTTGAACAAAATTTGCTGGATCATTGTCTTCTGCACAATCCTCTACTATATCCGTCTCAGTCAGATAACTGACAATGTAAGGACAATCTTCCCCCCCCCCAAATTTTGTTTTTCTAGCTCTCTTCGATCTTCTAAGCTCAGGGTCTTGAGGAGGGTTTGGATTTGGATTATTTTGAGGTTGTGGAGGTTGTGGAATTGGATTTGGTTCTGCTGCTGGTTCAACAGCAGCAATAGGATGATTCTGGATAACCGCGAACGCATTGTTATTTCCAGGATTATCAAGTTGCATTCCTTGATCAATTTCTTGATCATCTGCATCTTGATTTTCTCTAATTATGTCATCTGCTAATTCATCATCGTTATCAAAAGGCAATGTATTTGCTAAATCCTCATCCATCACAATTTCTTCAAAGTGTAAGGTTAAATCCTCATAGATTGTATTGTGAATTTTCTCATTTAAGAATTTTACTTGATGAGTTTCAAAAATTTTGGGTGAGTGTTTAGCAGAATATAACTTATAGCCTTTAGATTTATCTGGATAACCTATGAAATAGCAGCTAACAGACTTTTCATCAAGCTTGCTCATCTTTGGATTATAAATCCGAGCTTCTGCTTGACAGCCCCATACATGACAATGGAAAAGACTTGGTTTTCTACCATACCACAATTCGAAAGAAGTTTTCTCGATGGCTTTACTTGGTGTTCTGTTGCAAATATAATTTGCTGTTTTTAAAGCCTCTCCCCATAAGAATTTTGGTAATCCAGTAGTACACATCATACATCTGACCATATTGAGAAGAGTTCTATTCTTTCGTTCAGCAACACCATTTTGCTGTGGATTATATGGTGTTGTGTACTGGGCCTTAATTCCATGCTCTTGTAAAAACAAGGCAAAAGGACCCTTCTGTTGACCCTTTTCAGTATATTTTCCATAAAATTCCCCACCTCTATCTGATCTTACTGTTTTGATTTTTCTCTCTAGTTGATTCTCTACCTCAGCTTTATAAATTTTAAAAGCAGCTAGTGCCTGCGACTTTTCTGAGAGTAGAGAAACATATCCGTATCTAGAGAAATCATCAATAAACGTAATAAAATATACGTTTCCACAGATAGTTTGATGTTTAAATGGTCCACAAATATCAGTGTGTATGAGTTCCAGTAGTTCTTTACTTTTTACTGCAGTCTTTTTCCGTTTGTTTGTCATCTTACCCTTAAAGCATTCAACACAGTCATGTAAGTCTGAAAAATCTAATTCGTTAAGGATATTATTTTTCACTAATAATTTCAGTCTCTCTTTAGACACATGGCCTAATCTTCTATGCCACAAATATGCAGAATTTTCATTGTTCCTGGTTCTCTTAACACCAGTTAAGGTGTTAGTTCTTTTAGTGTTGTTTGTTTCAACAAGAGAAATCTCTTGCTGAGACATTGAACATTCTAATTTTAAATAATCATCCAATATCACACCAGAACCAAGATACTCATTATTTCGAGAAATAACAATTCCTTTATTATCAATGAAAAGTTTACAACCGGCTTTAACCATTTGAGAAACTGAAATTAAATTCCTTCGCATGGAAGGTACATAGTAAACGTTATCCAAAACAAAAAAAATTTCCAGATCCTAAATCAAGTCTAAGACAGCCTATGGCTTTAACCGCCACCTTCATCCCATTTCCGACACGCAAGCTAACATCCTCACTTCCTGGATTCTTGGTCCTTTTGAACCCCTGCAAGGAATTAGTTATGTGAATAGGGGATCCCGAGTCAATCCACCAAGATTGTGGATTAATATTGACAAGATTAACTTCTAAGGAAAATACTGTATTAGAAATAATCTTACCCTTTTTAGCTAGCCAAGCCTTATAGCCAGTGCAATCCTTTTTCATATGACCTACTTTTTTGCAAAAGTAGCATTTGAACCGGAATGCCTTATCTTTTGGCCCTGTAGCTGCTGATGACTTGGTAATGGTTTTGGTAGGCTTAAGCTTATTCTGTGACTGTGTATTTTTCTTTTTAGGCTTTTCAAGCAGGTAAATGGTTGGGGTTTGTTTCTTGATCCTCTCCTCCTCATCAGAACATATGGCTATGAGTTCATCCAGAGTCCAGTTTTCTTTTTGAGCATTGTAGCTTGTTCTGAGATGGTCAAAACTGCTTGGGAGTGTGTTGAGTGCATGATGCACCAACAAGGTTTCTTGTACTCCCACCATCATCTCTGTAAGCCTATTGTTGATGTGAATCAACTTTAATAAATGCTCCCTGACCCCTCCTGTTCCTGAGTACTGCATGTTATGATATTCCTTGTTCAGCCTAGCTATCTCAGCTTTTTCACTCTCCTTAAACTTAGCCGATACTGCCTCCAGAAAATCAGAAGCTAATTCCGGCTCAGCTACACATCCGCGAATGTTCTTAGACATAGACTGCCTAATCACATTCTTTGCCATCATGTTCGAGTGCATCCACTTCTTATAGTTGGTTTTTACTGAGGATTTATCATCTTCTGCTGGGGTTTGAGGTTTTTCTTCTTGAAAACAGAATCCTATCTTGTCATTAAAGGTGATGTAGGTTTCGACAGAGTCCCTCCAAGCTCTAAAGTTTGATCCAGTAAGCATTAGTACACTGTTGAAGGTGAGGTAGGTGCTACCTAAGGAGCAAAAGAAAATTTTATGAGTTCTTTAAGTTTTCAGTGTTTTAAAACAAAATTTCCATAAAACAATACAGTTCTATACTTGCATATATTTCAGTCCATAACTTTTAAAATCAATATTAAGCAACACCTGTGGGCGGATGCTTAACATTCCTTAGTTCTTTTCAATAAGCCACACAAGACAAAAACATGTTATCCAAAGAATTAAATCAACACCTATGGGCAGATGATTAATTCAAAGTATCAGAATTTATTTTTATCAAATATGCTTATTGTTGTCTGTGTTCTAAAAGCATGTTTTGACCACTTCTATGGAAGAACGAAACATGAATTTAAAACACAGTCCACGACTTTAGTTTGTTTTCTTAATAATCCACTGCAGATATAAAGGAAGAATGCTATGGCAATATGTTCAATTATACCAACAGAGAATCACAAACTAATTGAGCTTAAAACTTGTTTTTCTATCCAGATAATCTTTATAAGAAAACTAAGCTCTGTGTCTGCAAAATTATTTTCTTTTACAATGTATAAACCTGGGAGATTTCATACTTCATCATACATTGTCTATCAATTACAGTATACACAAAGAATGCAATCATTCAATTCAATCCGTAGAGCATGCATATATAGAAATTTAAATTTCCAGCCATACAGGAACCACACAGCAACACAAACCAAGTCCTTAATCTACTCTTATATGCACGCTGGGTGTGCTCTAGGGTTCTTATGCATAATCATATATATATATATATATATATATATATATATATATATATATATATATACTACATATAACATGCTTGAATTGAAATCGGAAAAACTTTCATAGAACCTGTTTTGCTTTTTCCCCAAATTTGCTGCTGGTTTTGAGCGGAAGCGAAAAATAGTTTTCATGAACAGCAGCGAACTCCTTTTTGGTTTTCCTTGATCCGTAGCAATTTGGGTTTTGAATCCCTTAAGAGACATAAAAGTCTCCTGCGCTTCCGATCAATCTCTCCCCTTAATCTGTAACCAAACTATTCGCCGGCGAACGTGTTCTTTATCCCCGCGAACGGGTCTCTGTAACCCGGCGAATGGTTCTCTTTAGTTTGGTTTTGGGTCGAGAATGATCCGTGCATTGCAACTGGTTTAATCTTTTAAAGCAAAATTATTTTTTTTTTGTTGAAACTTTGAAACGTTTTAGTTATGCAAAACTGAAATTTTATGCTCTTGACCGCTCTGATACCATATGTAAAATAAATTACATGGTCATGAGCATAAATACCGGATATCATATGCATAACTATTATCTGTTAATCGTTTACTGTAATGAATAAGAACTTACCATCATCACGAACAGTAACTCCTTCGTATCCCATATTATGTCTTGATGCGGCGAACGCGAGGTGCTCGGCAAGGTCTTCTGTTAGTCACTACTCTCTGCTTTCTCAATGGACAGAAACCGTATGCAATATCGACGAGTCGTGAGTAGTGATAACAGGGACCTTTACCATCTATATATAGAGAATCAATTAACCCTTAAGGTTCCTTCCATTAAGGATTCCTAGCGGATCAAGTCATCTCATTAAGATTCCTTATACAATACTGATATGTAGTCTTGCTTCTAGACTTAGTATAGGATTCCTTACCATAATGATATAATACACGATATCATTAGGAACTAGTATTGATACTATCTTTGTTTCCATGTAGAAATAGGTTATGACATTAACATGATATCATAATATATGTGATATGTCCACAATTGATCTAACACTCGCATCATTGAAAAGCATTGGTGTATATTTGTCACACACACTAATCTACAAGCTGGCATTCTTTTAAGTTTGGACCCTACGTACTTGGGTTAATTAACTAATATAACATCTTTGCCAAAATTGTCATTCCAGACTGTAATGTCTAATGTTTTTGGTTTAATATATATGCGCACGTTTGGTTTTCAGAATTACATTACACTTTTTTATTTTTAAGAACTGTTTTAGACTCATGTGGAGTGTCTTAAGTTGTACTAATATTAACCCATGTTTGGTGTTGTGTAGGATTAGAGGCTAGTTTGCTTGGTTTATGGTTTAAAAGGATGGTGTTATCTAAGGATTGTCTATTTAAGTACCCACAATAACACCATCTAAGGAAGCTAAAATAAAAAATAAGGTGCTATGTAAACTCATTTATTTTTGTATCCAGTAACACCAAACACAGTACATACTAACTAAACGGGACTCCTTATTTAACACAGTCTCATTTAGTTTCAACAAACAAATATGCACATAACTGTTTACTGTTGGACATGATGGAGGAAATCGACCAGTTCCACTTTATGTGTCAATTGTTGTCATGCATGTAGTACTTCTTTTTCCATCCCTATTGTTCTTCAACATGCATGGTTATAAAACATTAATTAATAATCATGATATCTTTCTTGTTAGGGAAAATGTCTATTTAATACTAATTTTAGCTCTTCATTGCCCATTTCAATGAATATCTTTTTTAAGAGCTCATTTCAATGAATATCTTTTTTAAGAGCTCATTTCAATATAAGGTAACTTATTTTATGCCCAAATGAACAAATCTTTACTTAAAGTTTTAACAAACATTATTAATTTATGACTATTTTGCCATCATCTTATAAAGATGCATAAAGAGAGAAAACTTGGCCGGAACCTCACCGGTCATCGGATTCCGGTATTCGGTCACCGGATTCTCGTCGTTGGACTTTTTCCGGTCATTGGTTGCCAGAAAAATATATTACAACACAGAAAAACGAAGAAGATAGAAGAAGAAGGCAATTCCCAACCAAAACGAAACCAAAAGAAAAATTACTGACCCCCAGTAATTTTCTATTGACCTTTTTACTAACCACAATAATCTGTCAAAACACAGATTAACAAAGAAAATAGAAGAAGAAGGCAATTCCCAACCAAAACGAAACCAAAAGAAAAATTACTGACCCCTAGTAATTTTCTATTAACCTCTGTACAACTGACCCCAATAATCTGTCAAAACACAGAAAAACAAAAAAATAGAAGAAGAAGGCAATTCCCAACCAAAACGAAACCAAAGGAAAAATTACTGACCCCCAGTAAAATATTTATTGACCCCTAGTAAAATATTTACTTATACCTAGTTATAGCTTAACCACCGTCATTCCCCCATTCCCAGAACTGACGCTTCCTTGACAAAATGGCGTCGTTCGCCTGACGCTGGTGGCAGTGGTGGCTCCTCGACCGTTGTCGATGGAGATTTCGATCAAGTCTGGAACATCTGCTCAACTACGAGCGCATTTACCTTGCCGATCTCTTCCACTTCTACGTTTGCCGCATCATCTACTTCGACTCTGACCTGATCGTCGTCGACGATGTGGTCTGCCGCATTGACCTTGGTCGCTGCGTCCTCGTGCACTGCATAACCACCATGTCAACTTCACTGACGACTAGATCGATCCGGAGGTGAAGGATTGGGGCCGAGCTCGCGTTCGAGGCCGAAATCGGAGTGGTCGAAGAGGACGCCGAAGTGGAGGAAGCCGGGGCAACAGACGACGAGCTTGTGGAGGGAGGACAAGGCAGCAGGGGGTCATCAGCGGAGATGAGGGATGGGATCTGGAGAGAGAGAGAGAGAGAGAGAGAGAGAGAGAGAGAGAGAGAGAGATAATTTAGATACGAGGAGAGGTGAGAGATATTATGTAAGGATAAAATAATATTTTACGTAAGATTAATTGAAATGGACTTTTGACTTCTTTTTTTTCATTGGATTGGGGTCTGACATTGTTATTTTTATGCAAATAAGCATTTTCCCTTGTTGTTATTATCGAAATTAGCCAACATGTACGTGGCTTATAAATTCTCTTTGTAGAGAAACCCAACTATGATGGTACTGAAAGAATTGATAATGTTCTTCTAATAATTCTCTTTTTCCTAGCCTTTTAGCACTACTTCATGCATTGACGTGATGAGTTAAGGTGAGCCGTGACGTGGTTGGTTAAAGTGGTTAATTAACTAACAACTTCGACGTCATAAGTTTAAACATCATTGACATATGTAAGGTGTGTGAGTTATTTAATAAAAAAAATTTAAAAAAAAAAACACTACTTCATGTGTGATAACTCTACATGAACGTACATAGGAAGACATGCATATGTAATACTTTACTCTTATAAAGACTTAATTACTTGAACAAAAACTTAATTACTTTACTCTAATAAAGACTTCGTATTAAAATGTGGACTTTTCCTTAGGTAGCACAAATTGTCAGAGTCTTAAAGTGGTAACATCATGTATGAGAAATGTTAACATATATCTATTGTAAATTAACTTCTGACAGTGAGCATTGGCAAATGTCAACTTAATTCGTTGATGCCTAAAATTATATACTTCAAGATTTGGTACATCACTGCAGAGCGGGAGTACGAATTAGCTTCTGCATTTGGATATGTGTTCAAACATCAAATTAACTTGCTTCTCATATTGACCAAAAATTCGAATGGTGTAATCTACGACTGTCAACATTGATTGTCACCTAATCACCTCAATCTGTGACACTTCCATTGCAAATATTGTTCAATTTCAAATCCGAGATCAATAGCTATCTAAAGCTTTCAGGGCCGAAAACACTGCTGGCTACTAATTTTCCTAAACAGGAAAGCTGCTTGATCGATAGGTTTACGGTCCCCGGAAGTTTAAGACGCATTGCAATCATCCGAGAGAATACCCTTAAAAGCCATTTCAGCTACAGTTGAATCTACATATACAGACATCCTATATATATAAAGAGGATCGAATACTACAGAATGAAACTTTTTCCAGGGTGGAAACTTGACGAGTACCACAAGCCCTACTTGGCAAAGAGAGAAGTAACATGGGATGTGTTATATGGTTGGATTCAAATTCAAATAAAGCTAGATATATATACAACATAGATAGCTGCAATCTATCATTCTCATCATAAAATGGATAACACGTACAACCATGTCCATGTGGGTACGTCGTGATCGATCAATAATGTCCTCCATCCTAGCTTGGATGATATAATTTCTCTCCAACTGGCCGGAGGGTCAAATTGAAAGGACATACAGTAGTACACACAACACACATCCATCTGGTCCTCTTTAAATTCTTGGCGTCCAAAGAGGAGGAGGGCAGGGGCGCAGGGCCTAATCTGGAAATGATAGTTGTCATTGTAATATGGCCTTTTCCATATACCATGTGGAATCATTCAGTAGTTCTGATATTCCAGTCATTGTTTAAGCCTGAGAACAACGATCGAGAGCTTAGGTCTTGAGGTTGAGGGTGGTCAAGTTCTTTAAAACTTATAAATTTGGACTGCTAGGCTAGCTAGCAAATGTGTATTATGGAGGGAGACAGAGATGGGGGTTTGGATTCGTGGCAGTTTTTGGCTTGCTTCTGAGAATTAATTATTTCCATTTTCCAGGTGTGTCGAGGGCAATAATGCAGGAGAAGCTAGACGATGAAGTACGACAAGAAGGGAAATGAGTTTTCCCTGAGATAAAAAGAAGAATATGTAGCAAGGGAAAATAATAGTATTACAGATTGCAGAGTTCATGGCATCAATGCCGCACTCCAATCATCCGATCTGTATGAATCATTATGTACATATGAAGGCAATGGTATTTTACAAATCTACCTACCAAGAAGTAACATGCATGTCCAATAATTAATTTCTTTCAAACGAAAAAAAAAACTAATTGATATCGAGCAGCATAAATGTACGTGGTAATGCAATACAAGTAAAATGCTGCAGAATCTTAAAGGCTGTAAAATGCTTTAAGATCATTGCATGTTCTCGTCAGAGTGGAAATAGATGAAATTTTATAGCTCACTGCTTAGCAATGGTGTGGAAAGCAAAAGTCTCACAACAACAATGAAACCAATAACATACAACACATATGTAAAGGTGTTTCCTCCTAATACTACCTTAATTCACAACTCACAAACCAGCCATTATCTTCGAAAGTTCGTATATATATGCATCTAGTGGAAAAGAAAAATATACGATTCTATACATATGATATATATGCACCACGTACGTATAGATTCACTTCATCGTTACCATAGTTTAGAATTAGGATTATTATTTTAGCTGCAGCTGGGTACGTAGTGTACGTTTAGAACCATGGCCCTTTCTACACTTATCTAAATTGCAATCCAGAAATTAAACACTAGCTTCTCATAGGCGAAAGAAAAAAGTTATTGCAGGCATTTTCATAATTGCAAAATGAGAATTCGAAGTAGCATTTGACGTTAAGAATCTCATACCCATATCCATATTCTCTCGATCAATCAGAAAACGAAGAATATTGACCTGTAGAGTGTAGAATAGCATATATTGCTGTTTAACGTGTTGTCTTTGTACTTGTAATGAGTAATGGAACTTGAAAATCTAACCCTAAAACCTCTCTAAGATATATATATATAGACTAAAAAATCACGATGTAGGTAGCAAAAATTATGCTGCCGACTCCCGACCCATGAATTATGGAGCCAAGTACGCAATGGCCTTCACGACGTCTAACAAGTATTAAACAACAACTAATTAGCTTAATTTCACGTTAATTACATTAATTCATATATATTAATTAGCCGTACAATAGCCCAAGCTTGGATTGTTTGCCTCTTTCATCAGCGAATTTCATGTAGGGGACTACAAGAGCTGGAGAACAAGTAGCTTTTGGCACATTGTATCGATCGTTAAGAATCCCATACTTTTATTAAGTATAACAATTAATACTGTAGGGATTATTATCCATAAATTAAGTGATTAATTAAACTAATTAGCCATGCACATCCTAGGTTCTCTATCTATCCTCAATTCCTCATGGCTAAAAATTCTAAAAGCTAAAATGTATATAGCAATATGGGGCTGCCCCATGTGGAAACAGTTAGGGTTTTTTTTTTTTTTATAGAAGCAATGATAAAGGGGGATTCCTGCTCACATGCCCTAACCTCCAACTCTATAACGTGTCGACGAGAATGTGTTTGACTTGTATCTCACGCATGATCTATCGTATATATATACCCCAAATGTTTAGTTCGTAAAGACTTTTCATATATAGTGCATACCACCATTTTCATATATATATATATATATATATATATATATATATATATATATATGTTGGTAACTACTGTAGTCTTGTATCATATTATCGACACTCAAGAATATTAAGAAGCAATTGTATGCATGAATAAGAACCATGCACATACAGTATCGTTTTTCTTTTGTTTTTGGAGTTTGGCATATATACTATATATCATTGACTTCATCAAAACAAATAGATTAATATTCATGTGTATATACAAGTTTGGGTGTGCATGCATGTTAATGGGTAGCAACTACGAGCTCCAACTGATCATTTCTCTCTAATTTATGCATGTACGTTGAAATAAATATACAAATATTATATGTATCTCATATATATATATATATATATATATATATATATATATATATATACGTATGTATATGCATGCACTACATGAAAACCATAGCTAGAAAATGCTTGCTGTAATATATTTTGCAATAAGTTATATACATCACTGCACATCAATAAATGGAGAAGAATGAAATACGTATGTATAGTTACAGTTATGCAAATATATGTTAGGCCGAAATGTTCTTGTAACATGGGTTACATACATGCTTAGCTCGTATTCGACAACAATTTTTTTTGTATAAGTGAAAGCAGGGTAGAGTACGTGACGATGAAAGTGGATGGTTTAATTAAATTAGTTACATATATATATATACACATATACACACCAATGGTTTTGGTGCGGATTTTCATTTTTGCTCCATTTTTCGATCGAATTTCCTCATCTCCACAGTCTAGTATCTAGATAATTAATATTGTGTAGATCATTTCCGTAAAATTTCAGTCAATTTGGTAATCATTAAGGCCCTCAAAATGACGTCTTTTTGTTATAAACATGAACGATTCATGTTTGACAGAATTCAGTCTATCCATTGGTTTTTCGAGTTTGATGGTCTTAACGATTACCAAATTGGTTAAAATTTTGCAGAGATAATCTGCACAATATTATCTAGATACTAAACGGTGAAGATGAGGAAATTCGATCGAAAAGTGGTGCAAAAATAAAAAATCTGCACCAAAATCATTGGTGCTGATGTCTGCACCTGAGAAAAATTATATATATATATATAGTCTCATTCCATTGAGAGATCCCTATTTTTGGCCACTTTCTAGGGATAGGGCATTACCACTTCCCAATTGAATTTTTACAAATCTACCATTCATATCTTAGGTCTATATGAGTAGATCACCTCTACAAAATTTCATATGATTTGGTGATCGTTAAGGCTTTCAAAAGTTTGATTTAGTTTTAATGATCTTGAACGGTACAGCTTATGTCAAACTAAAACCGTTGAAGGTCATTAAAACTAAATTGAACTTTTGAAAGCCTTAACGATCACCAAATCATATGAAATTTTGTAGAGGTGATCTACTCATATAGATCTAAGATATGAACGGTGGAGATGTAAAATTATAATCGAGAAGTTGGTGTAATGCCATATCCCTCGGTTTTGATTTGATGCTTCTTTATTAACTACACGAATGGATCTCTTTCACTCACCAACCTGATATCGATCATATCAGAAATCAAGCATGAATCCTAAAACTGGATTTGACTACCTCTGATGATGTACGCATGTATTAGCAATTTAGGAATCATTACCAATCAAATCGTTAGTCATGCATGGATATGGTGCAACCCTAGCTAGCTAGAGTTTGAATCATGTACGTATGTGGCAATTAGAAAAGAAGTAATTAACTGGACCATATTTATTTAAGAAAATTGAAAAAAATTCTCTTGTCGTAGAAAATCGCGGTGAGTGTGAGGCTAGACAGGCGCAATGATGTGAGGGGATGATTCCTAGCTAATGATGGAGACCTCGGGAGGTCTATTTGCCATCGAAGAAGACTAGGGCCAAGGTGATCGAGACACTGAAACGATCGAGCCCCAAAAGATCAACTACTAGCTAGTGTAGAGATTTCTTTGGCAAAATGTCTTGGTCGAGATACCACTCATTTCGCCATGGATGTAGCCAAATCCCATCCAAAAACTTGTAAAGGAAGAGACGGGTACGTAGCAGATTAAGTAGTGCAGGGATAAGGTTGGATCAAATGAATGGAGTATGGTATGGGATTAATGGAACGACAAGTTAGACACCTCGATGTTATGGGCTTATTATGCGTTTTTCATCCGATGTCGAGGAAAAATTATAGAAATTGTGCATAGAATTTAGTTTTCAGATCACTATGTTTACAAGGCTACAAGCTTATACGAAAATTCCAGTCTGAAAGAGAGGCACATAATTTTTTTTTTTTTAAGTTCATTTGTAGTGTGATATACACATATGAGTAACTGATGCATATGTTACACACCGCAAATTTTGTCTTAATTAGCTTTTACTATTTGAATAAGTTGGAAACTGTCTAGGTCCAAGGTTTGTAGTATTTGATATTAAACTAGCTTTTTTTTTAGAGGAAAAACAGAATTTATTCAGAAAGAAAGAGGTTACAAAACATGGGAATTATCGGTGGAGGAAGAAGTTTCCTCACTCATTTCCCTACTACCAGAAACAGTTACGGGTCTGTCGCTAACAATGACATCCATGAGCCAATCGGGCCCAACCCCTAACCAAACTAACCGCCCATTTAATCGGGCTACATACATAGCCACTACATCAGCCGCACCATTCGTAGTCCTAGAAACATGAGAGAGTTTAGGACTACCAATAGAAACCAACAGAACTCTAACTCGATCAACCAAAATCCCTTCTTCAGCAAAACACTCACCAACATCATTCAACACTCTCACAGCCTCTAAACAATCACATTCAACCTTCTCTAATAACCAATTATGCTCTACTACAAATTCCAAACCCTTACAGAGTGCCAACAACTTAGCAACACTTGGTCGAAAACGGCCTTGGACTCTTTCTCCTCCCGCTAGCACCAAATCCCCCAAATGGTTCCTCACAACAACTCCCACACCAATATTAACTCCATTATTAATAACAGAAGCATCAGTATTTAAGCTTAACATACCCGGGCTAGGAGGTTGCCATGCCATACCAATTATAGACCCCCCACTACTCAAGTGTGATTGCATACTATCCTACACCGCCAACAAACTTTCCCACGTTAACACACACTCACTACCAGAAGAAAGGCTTTAGCCGACGAAAAAAAAAAACCAGGCCGACGAAGCATTTTTTCGTCGGCTATAGTGGGCTTTAGCCGACGAAATTTTCTTTCGTCGGCTAGGGTAAATTTTCGTCGGCTATGAAGTCCACTTTAGCCGACGAAATTTTATTTCGTCCGCTATTTAAAATTTTCGTCGGCTATGGTAAACTTTAGCCGACTAAAAAAACTTTCGTCGGCTAAAAAATTTATTTCGTCGGCTAAAGTTCACAAACTATGGCCGACGAAATATTTAAAAGTTTAGACGACGAAATTCATAGTCGTCCGCCCTCCTCCCTGCCCTCCACCCTCCTCCCTGCCTCTCGCCCTCCTCCCTTCCCTCCGCCCTCCTCCCTGCCTCCCGCCCTCCTCCCTGCCCTCCGCCCTCCTCCCTTCCTCCTGCCCTCCTCCCTTCCTCCCGCCCTCCTCCCTGCCTCCCGCCCTCCTCCCTGCCTCCCGCCCTCCTCCCTGCCTCCCGATTAATTCTCAGGTTCGGTGCTTAATTTTGTTGTTGTTGCTTAATTTTGTTGTTGTTGATATATTGGTGCTTAATTTTGTTGTTGTTGATAAATTGGTGCTTAATTTTGTTGTTGTTGATATATTGGTTTAATTTGTCTTAATTTAATTTTTGTTAATTTAATTTTTGTTCCTCTAAATTTGTGTTAATTTAATTTGTGTTAATTTAATTATGTGTTAATTTAATTATGTTAGTTTATGTGTATATTTTTGAATATATGTGTTAATTTATTTTTGATTTCGAATTTAGTTTTATGATATGTTAGTTAATTTATGATGATGTTGATATATATAATATTGTTATGTAAGTAAAATATATATATATATATCTATATATATATATTTGTATGTATATCTTTTTATTGAATAAGTATAATTTTAAACATGTATAATTTTTTATAAAATAAAGACAAAATAATCTAAATCTAAAGCTTTAGATTAATATTTTAAATAGGATGATCGGCTTTTTTCGATTGAATAAGAGTTCGAAGGGCCAAAGGTCCGAATCGTCTGAGGGAACCTCTAGCAACCCTCAAACGACTTTTCAGGACCAGATGACAGCCAGATGTGCGAGCCTTCTGGAGACGGTGCCGGAGGTGCCCTTTTCATCGAGGCAGGCGGCCGTCCCTCGTTCCCCGAGGCCCTTGTGGCCTCAGACCCAGACGGAGGTGTCTGCACCTCGTATGCCCGAGATACACTGGGCGCCCACTCCGGGTCCTACTTCTTCGGATAGTGGGTCATCTGGGGTACAGATGCCGCCGCCTCATTTGTTCCTTCCGCGGATGATACCGGCGTTACCTGTAGTCGATGGCTCAGGGACGTCGATTTATCCACTGTCCCCGCCAGTGGCTCCATCAGCGGCGTACTAGTTCGTGCCTTTTGATACGCCTCTTATTTCTGCGAGGGTATCATCATTGGCGACAGAGCCGGAATCCGTCGCGAGCTCCTCAGGTAATCAGTGATGCATGATTACTTTTAAGGGTCATATATATTTTAATAATCAATTTGGCCGAATCATGTCATAGGCACAAAGAAGAAGAGAGGCCCCGTAACAGGGAAGGCTCTCGAGAAGATGGTGAGTACCGTGGGGAGGATCGTCATCAATACTGACAGGGATGGCCACGTAGTATCGGGCGGGAAGTCGAGGAAGTACTCATTAGGGATAGAGTCCCTATGTTGTGGTCCGACTGGGGCGAGGTCCCGCATGAGGTTAAGGACATGGTCCACAACGCGATGTCGGTGAGTTTACAAAATAATATTATGTATTAAATTGTTGATTTCTCGAAAAGCTAAACTAATAAACGGTTAAATGCAGGTGTGGTTTGAGGTTCCCGATCACCTGAGGGACAGCTGAGCCGACGTTGTGCATGGGGGAAGGTACGTTGGGAAGTTAATGAAAAACAAAATTGTATGTGATATTAATAATATTTCTAATATTTTTGTTGTATCTGTAGGTACAAGGAGTGGAAGAACGAGCTGCGGACCCATTGGACTACGCACGGGAACGCACGTTCTGGTTCCCCTGCTGAGTTCCTGTACAGGGAGTACGAGTGGCGTTGGCTTCTGACATCAGAATTCAACAACCCTCGTAAACAGGTATTTAAATAAATTAGTTAGTTAATTTAAAAATAAGTACATGCGTTTTAAAATATTCTACTAATAGTTTTCTTTTTTCTTTGAAGGCGGTTTCCCTGGTGAACGCTCAGAACCGGCAACACAACACAAGGAACCATCATGCCGGTTCTAGACCGTTCGCTGTCTTCATGGACGAGGCGGCCAAGGAACATCCAGAAGTCAACCCGTATGTCTATACGTACGAGAAGACATATCCTGACTCCCAGGAGGATATTGTAAGTCACCTTACGTTTTTAAATTTTTAAATTTATGTAAAAATTTTAATTAATAATTTTTTTCCTATCCATATAGGCGAGGGTGAGGGAGGCTACTGACGAGGTCATAAGTACAGTAGTGAGGGAGACATTCCCGGACACGCAGGAGGAAGAGATGTCCGAAGCCATGTCCCGGATCGACACTTCGGATCCGACTATTGGGGCGAGGATCATGGGCAAAGAGAGGTGAGGGGGTCCTGAAGACCACTACAGGATTTCAACGAAAGGCAGCCTCGACCAGCAGCATGACCACGTCCACGATCAACAGGACGACTCAGTTAGAGTCGGAAGTTCAGAGACTACGACAACAGCAAGCTGCTCAGGCTGCCTATATTGCCTCGCAGACAGCCTTTAATGCCGCGCAGACAGCCTATGCTGCTGAGATACAGGCCATTCAGCAGGCCCAGCAGCAGCAGCTGTTCCAGTACATGCAAGACTTTACAGCTGCCCAGATTCAGGGACTTCCGCCTCCGTCCATGCCTCCGCCCATGACGCTACCCCAGCCGCTGCAACCTCTGCAGCAGCCCCCAGAAGAGGACTTTAATTTAGACGATATAGACTTTACGTAGTTGATATATACTTTTATGTAATTGATACTTTTATGTAATTGACACTTTTATGTAGTTCATATATTCTTTTATGTGTTTGTTGTTGGTTATATGAAATTGTTTTGGTGTTTTTTACAGCTTGCTTGGAATGGTAATTCAGAAATTTCGGGGTTTTTTTTTACTGGAATGCACTTATAGCCGACGAAAAAAGCCTTAATTCGTCGGCTAAAGTTTTTTTTTAAAAAGAAAAATTTTAGCCGACGAAATATGCTTTAATTCGTCGGATAAATGCCTATAAAGCCGACGAAAAATACTATATTTCGTCGGCCATAGGTGTTTTATATTTTTTTATTACAAACTTTAGCCGACGAATATTTTAAATTATTCGTCGGCTAAAGTTTGGAAGATAACCGACGACACAAAATGTCGTCGGCTAAGGTATGGACTATAGCCGACAACAAAATCGTCGGCTATAGTGCATACTTTAGCAGACGAAATAATGTCGTCGGCTATAGTCATACTATAGCCAACGAAATAATGTCTTCGGCTAAATGTTGGACTATAGCAGATGATATTATTTCGTCGGCTATAGTATGACTATAGCCGACGAATTTTTTTTCTCGTCGGCTAAAGTCATCACATACGACCCTTTCCCGACGACACTATAGCCGACGAAGGTTCGTCGGCTAAGAGCTTCACCGACGATTCTTTTTAACAGGCCGACGAAAATTTTTCGTCGGCTAAAGTACTTGTTCTGGTAGTGACTAGTCATATATAATAGATGGGGGTCGAGGCCGTTCTCCATGTATGACCCTATTTCTCTCACTCCAATTGCTCCAAAGCATTATAACAAGCAATTTCATCTCATCCACAGTTAAAACTTTGAAAGCATGATTCAAAAACTCAGAAAAGTCGGTCAACATACCCGAAACCAGCTTGGAATAGAAACTCACCCTCTGCAACACCGCAACACAAAACGAACAAGACCAGGTTGCGTGCAAGGGCGTATCGTCAGCAGCTTGGCACCTCGGACATAAAGGACTTTGAACAATATACCTCTGATACAACGACCACATGCATGGAATAAATCCCATCGAACACCTCCATAAAAAATGATTCATCTTCGGTGGGACTTTGAGTTTCCAAAGATGTTTCCAATACACTGAAGCTATCGGTGTGGAGCGATTACTCTTCGCCAATCAATAAGCACTCTTAACTGAAAACTTCCCTTGCTTATTTTGATTCCAAATCAATTTATCCCGACACGTTGATTGTGCAATAGGGATACTAAGTATAGCCTCCACTTCCTGCATTGTAGCTACTTGCTCCAGCCTATGCATATCCCACAAACCGGACACCGAAAACAGCTCATTCACTCTCATATTCCAATCACATCCATTCTTCCATGCAATTCTAAAATCAGGTATTCCAGGAACCCAAGGGTCTTGAAAAACTCGAATATCGGCCCCATTGCTTACCCTCCACCGAAGACCTTTAGTTAGAAGTTGTTTACCCCACATCACAGCCCTCCAAATACTGGAAGGATTCCTCCCAATAACAGCCTCCAAAAAAGAACTATTAGGGTAGTATTTTGCCTTCAACATCCAACCAACCAAAGACTCCTCATCTTGAATTAGCCTCCAACCAATTTTTCCAACCAAAGCTTGATTAAAACACTAAAACTCCCTAAAACCCAAGCCACCTTCTCCCTTCGGCACACAAAGTGCATCCCACCTCCTCCAATGTATACCTTTTCCACCAAAATTGCCCCACCAGTATCTTGCTAGGTGCATGTTAATTTCCTTACAAATCCCTGCTGGTAACTGGAAAACACTCATAGTATAAGTAGGTATTGACTGAGCCACATCTTTGATCAACACCTCCTTACCACCCTTAGAGAGCAGTTTACCTTCCTAACCTTGAATTTTCTGCCACACCCGATCAGCCACACCCTTGAAGACTTTCTTTTTATTTTTTCCAGTCACTATAGGCAATCCCAAATAACGTTCATGGCATGGAACAATTTTCATATGCAATGTTGTACTACAAGCTTCCTTCACTACCCTAGTCGTTCGTGGACTGAAACTAACAGCAGATTTTTCCACACTGATTTTCTGCCTCGAAGCCCTCTCATACACCGCAAAAATCTCCTTTAACTTGAGACAATCTTGAATGGAAGAATCACAAAACAACAAACTATCATCAGCAAAGAACATGTGTGTTACCGATGGTGCACCCCGTGCAATTGAAACTCCATGCAAAGATTTTTCGCTCTCCGCTTTTTTCAACAAAGCAGAAAAGCCTTCCGCAACTAAAAGAAAGAGATATGGGGAAATAGGATCTACCTGGCGGATTCCTCTAGATGGAACAATTCTACCAAAAGGTCTGCCTTGGATGAGCACATAGTAGAAAACCGACTGCATACACTCCATTATTAGCCGGGAAAAACGCGACGGAAAACCCATAGCAAGCATCATCCCTCTCAAAAACTCTCATTCGACTCTATCATAATCCTTGGCCATGTCTAATTTGACCACTGCTTTCTGCCTACTTTTCTTCCCCCTTCTCTTTAAATTATGCACTGTTTCGAACACAGCAATAACATTGTCATGAATTAGACGCCTTGGCACAAACGCGCTTTGGTAGTCCGCAATCAAACCCGGTAAGATTGCCTTCAATCTGTTAGCCAAAGCCTTCGAAATCAACTTATAGAAGACAATACACAAACTAATAGGTCGAAACTCAGTCACCTTTTTTGGAGCCGGAATTTTAGGAATCAGAGTGATTAAGGTGTGATTCAGATCCTTAACCGTGTCATTCCCATTGAGAAACTCCAAACACCTATTAATCTCCGCATCTCCTACCAAGACCAATACTTTTGATAGAAAAGAGGCGACATACCGTCTGGCCCTGAAGATTTTGTTGGTCCCATATCCTTTAACGCAACTTCAATTTCTTCTCTAGAAAAAGGTCTGTTAAGAGACACCCCCTGCTCCACCGTAACTCTACCAGCAACCTCCCCAAAAATCTCATGACTCATATCAGACCCTCTTGTAGAAAAAAGTTGTCTGAAATAGTCCACAAAGACACAACCAACATTAACATAACCAGTTCTCCATATGTTGTCCTCCCCCAAGACACCAGCAATCTTATTCATAGCTCCGCTTTGCTTCGCAAAACTGTGGAAAAATTTTGTGTTACGGTCACCACACTTTAACCAATTCACCCGAGAGCGTTGACACCACAAAACTTCTTCCCGCTCAAGCACCTTGTCGAACTCTCTTTCAACATCTTCTCTTTGTTGTAACACCTCAACTAAAGGGTACCTGCGTTGCAGCATATCTAGACCTTCTCTAAGATTTCTAATTTTCCTTCGGACATAACCAAACTTCTCTCGCTCCCACTCCTTTAGCCTCGCTGCAACCGGCTTCATTCGATCCTCAATCCCAAGAGGCCACCCCTGTTCCCAGCACTCCCCAATAATCTACCCACATTCCTCTTCCCGAACCCACATCTCCTCAAACATAAACCTCCGGGGCATACTTCTCAAATCACTATCTGAAGAAACAGGGGCCTCAGCCTCAATCAGAACAGGGCTATGATCAGATGACATAGAAACCAAATGATGACACAAGAAGCCCCCCCCCCCCCCCCCCCCCACTTCTGGATCAAAGCCAAATTACCAAAACCCCGATCAATTCTCTCCTTGATATTAGCCACCCCTTCCCTTCGATTATCCCATGTAAACTCATACATTGTAAAAGCAAAGTCAAATAACCCACAAGCTTCCACCGCTCTTCGAAAACTATCAATCAGCCTCTGAGACCGTAAATTACCCCAAGCTTCTCATGCAATGCAAGAATTTCATTAAAATCTCCACAACACAGCCACGGTCCTTCCCATACCCGGCATAAAGACCTCAACAGCTCCCAAGAAATATGTCTACGACTTGCCATCGGGTCCCCATAGAAACCAGTAAGTCTAAACACATACCCATCTTCCAAAGTCACTAAAACATCAATAAAAGAACAACTTGACGATAAAAAAGAAACTGAAACAGAATTCTTCCAAAGCAAGCACAACCCACCTTTACAACCCCCATTATCCTCCACCCTAGGAACACAAAGGACACCCTCCATTCAAAGCTTAGATTTTAATCTCCCCATTTGACACACAGTCATCTTCGTCCCCAACAAAAAGATTAAATCCGGCTTATGGACAGAATTGAAATCCTTCAAATCCCTCAACGTTCGGGATCCCCTCATCCCTCGGACATTCCAGCTTAGGATCTTCATTGCTCGTGGTGGGGCAGCCTCGCTGCTTCCACCACTTCAGGGACACCATTTTCCAGTATCACGTTTTTTGTTGATCGTTCCTCGTTATCGTTGAAAATATTCAATTCCAGTTTCCGTTTACCACTCACATCCATTAGGGCAATCTCCTCTGTCTTCCCTGCTAACAACAATTTTCGCTTCGCCTAAACTGAAGTAAGTCTTATGTCTTTCCTATTCCTCCCAGCAGCAGAAAGACCACTAGTTGTATCAACTACATGTTCCATAGCTTGAAAACAACCACTAAAACCTTCCACATAACCATCACTAAATGCTGACTTAAACATCATACCCAAACGTTTTACTGCATCACACTCTAAAACTTGTACCGGAGACTGGACCATCTCCTGGACTGCCGCACCTGTCAATGTGCACTCAGAAATTTCAGAAACATTTCCAATAGTTATCACCTCATCCGAGTCCCTATCGACAGCCGGCCTTGTATACAAAAACATATCTAGCTCTGCTAATCGTTTCTCCTCCACTTCCACAATATCAACTCTAGTACTGTGACTCCCTTTCTTCACTGGTGAGGAAGCCGTATCCTGACCTGGACCCTCAATTTGCAGCGGGAATGATACAGTTGAGGAGTTATCACTCAGCGACTGGAAACTTCTTCTACCCCCATTCTCCCTTGTGGCAGTTTGTTGTCGTCTATTATCCTCGTCTCCAGACTGAGTGTAGTTGAAGGAGCTACCAGTCGAATCACTATGGTCACTCTCACCTCCACCATCCCCAAAACGACTGCGGTACATTCTCTCCCCAATTCTTCACCCATGAATGTCATGCTCAGCACGAAGAGCAAGCCGATATGGTCTATCCTCCTCCCTCTTCCCCCTTGTCTTCAGTAAGCCATCACAGACTCTCGTAGGGTGACCAATCAACCCACACTCTTGGCAAAACTCTGGCAATCTTTCATACTGAAATTCCACCACTCTAGACCCAACTCCTGGAAAGTCAATCTTCGACTTCCTCAGTAAAGGTTGCATGAAGTTCAACCGCACCCTGGCCCTGAGAAAAGTTCCCACTCGATCTGCCTCTCTACCTTGTTTCCCGTCAATAATTTGCCCCACCTCAGATCCAATATCTTCAGCTACCTCAGCACTAAGATATTTAAACGGAACCTTGTGAATCTGAACCCAAAAACCAGCCGTATCTAGTGGCACATCAACAACAGAGTCTGCGCCTCTAAGGACTTCCAAGGCAACCAATGATTTATCAAACTCCCAAGGCTCTCTGTCTACAACCTTCCACATATCTCTCTCACTTTGAAACCGAGCAGCAAATCGGTTATCTTCCATATTAGTAATGGTAACGCCCTCCTCTCCCCTCCATAATCTAGAAAACAACTCAATGAAGCTTTGTTTTCTGATATGCCGCGGCGTAATCACCTTACGTACCAGCACAAATCGGCATCACCTTGCCGCCGCCACCGCACTCGGCCTGATTCGCACCCCCCGAGCCTCCCTATCAGTCAACACTAACGATTCCTCCAACCTCCGACTCATCTCCTCCATACCAGCCATCAATCCAAGTAAACCCACAAATCCTTCACAAAGCATTCACACCCAACAATCAACACACAAAAACCTCTACCCAGAAAACGACTCTGCTAGATCTCTTTATCACAAGAAACCCAATCAAAATCGCTCGATTCCAAAGTGATACCCTTCTTAAACTGTTCGCCGTCGCCCAACAGATCGGAAACGAAAGACTCCCCCAATAAAACCCTAGAAAAAGACCCCAATTTTCTGCTCCGAAAAACCCCTCGTGAGTTAACTCAGAGGGACTTAGATATTGGGACGACGGTTTGGTTATACTCTTAAGAAGAATATCTCAGCTTTTGATATTAAACTAGCTCAATTAAAAGTAAAAACAAAAAATAAAGAATGTGAATACAGTGTAGTATTAAAGAATGTGAGTTGATGAAGATTAATATACGAAAACGAAGCTGACGAAGTACACAACCTACGGTACGATTGCAAAACTACAGTGATTGTGGTCGACCAAATTAGATCATCTATGTCACGGTTCCGTCATTTCTACAATTTCTTCTTCGAAACAAATAAAAAGTTTCTATCTCTCGTGCTGTGAAAAAAAATCATTAAATAACTACTACATACGCTAGACAAAACAGTGCACAAACTTGATGATGGCACCCTCAATAATAATAATTAAAATTATTTTTACGAAAAAATAAAAAATAAGGGTGATGGCACCCTCAATAATAATTAAAATTATTTTTACGAAAAAAAAAAAAAAAAAGATGTGAATTACGATTTAATTTAAGAAACCTGGACTTCACATCTTTTTTATTGATTAAGACATATAAAAATAAAAATAAAGTCTTCGAGAAAACATTGATTGATTGGAATTATGAGTACGGACGCTTACCGAAAGAACCGGTGACCTAGCAGATCGTGAAAACTGCAATCACCCGCAACTGCCGTACTGATTGGAATTTCCAAAAGCACACCTGTCAATCCCCCATTTTTAACAATATACTCACCGGAATTTCAGTTACGCCCACGTGGCTACGTGGCGGTGCGCGACCCAGCGACTACATTGGGACCCCCACTCGCGGCGAGTACGTAACTCGTTGTTGGCGGGAGGCGGTGAGAGAAAAGAGAGGGAGAGTTACAGAGAAGGCGCGGCACGTGACGGACCGACACTAAACTTTGGCACGAGGCGGACTTAAAAGAGAGAGAGAGAGAGAGAGAGAGAGAGAGAGAGAGAGAGAGAGAGAGAGAGAGAGAGAGAGAGAGGAGCCGAGGAGGAGTCAGTTGGTGGCGGTTAAAGTATGTACCGGTGGTAAAAAGCTGTGAAAAGGATTCGATTCTGGTCGTGGTTAACTCAACCATGGTTGAAACGAGTTGGGCAGACTGGGATCACTTCTCTCGTTTACTATATAAACACTGCTTCATGACAACTTTTCTTTGACTCCACTTTGTTTCCTTCTTTCTTCTCCTCCTTCATTTCTCAAAGAGAAACCAGATACATATAACTGTGAGATATATACAGAGCAATGAGGTTAGCTAGCTCGAGAGCCACAATGCAGTTCTACATGACTCCCTTGCTGCTTCTTTTGGCCTTGCTCGTTTGCGTATCGGCTTCCGTAGAGAATGGCAAGCCTGTACAGTCGAGGTAGGCATATACGCCACATCCTACGCACCCTCATAATTATCTTTTTAATTTATTTTGATTTTAAAGACGCAACGCGCGTTTTGATTCGCCTTTGATCTTAGCTCCATTTCGGTGTGTGGAGATCGCAATGCAGGGCTCTCGTTGTTTAGGTAATTAGGTTCGATTACTGATTCATTTAATGGTTTTCTTGTGACAGGTTTGTGGAAGTAGTAGAGGAGCCAAAGAGCTCCTTCAACTCGTCAATGGCAGACAGGTCAGTTTCAGCACTGTACTCTAGCTTGGACCATTTTCATGTTCAGTTTCTAGATCTTCAACTCAATTTTACTGTCCGATCCCACCGTCCAAATCACTAGCATACAAATTCAAGTCGTTATAATCTAGATCTGGAAAAATATCCACACCTCTTCATGTAGTTGTCATGTCTCCCCTGTTTCATTTCTCTGTTCACTTCACTCACTTACTGCTTTTTACTGTGTTCCGATAGTAATTACCCATAATTACTTTACTGGATTAAACTACAGTGTCAGTCATATAAGTTGAGTTTCATATAATCATCATTATCGTCTCACTTTTCCCCTGAATCAACTCTATCTCTCTCTCTCTCCACGCTTACCGGGCCTGCGTCCGTCTCTTTGTGCTTACTTTAATTAGGTCGTTCACGTTGCATTAGTGTGTTTTTAACTTTTTACTATTCCTAAATTCGGCTCAATGCACTGTTCCTGCATCCACTAAACGACACCGTTTAACTAATAATCCTCTGCCTGCAGGTCCAACGACGACTGGAATGAGCACGCAGTAGGTAATCCGGAGGAGATCGCGTCTCTGGTCGATACGTAAGTACATCATTTTCCCTCCCTTGCGGTGGCCCACTCACATGACAGTCAAAACTGGACTTTTTTACCGTGAAAATGTCAGTCAAAACAGTCAACTATTTTGCGATGTAAGCTATGTTATTGGGTTAGAAACCTAGATTTGGTAAGGACCACTTTTTATCCTGGTGATTTTAACCTCGTCATGGTCAAAAGCGTATCGTTTTCTGGTGAGAAACTTGGACCTGGGTTGGAATATATATAACTCTGCAATTTTCCCAGTTACTAAAGAAAGCTTCTGTGCTCTTCTCTGGTGGAATTGAATTCCCTCTGTCATCTATATTCCACAATGCCCTTTATTTTATGCGTCTTTAAGGAAATAATTATAGTTGTTTTCAATAGGCTTTAGTGTGTGTTAACTTTTTTGGTGAACTACTAATTGGATTTTGGATTCTGAGGAGGAATCAAAACAACCATGTGTTCTTGCTCTGCAGTACCATTCTCTCTTCTTTCCTCACATGCCCATGTCCCCAGATCCGCCCCTCCCGCTTTTATTTTTTTCATTATTTTCCTTCATCTCTTTTCCTTTCCTTATCCAATCCTGCATTGCCTTTTCCATCCACATTTGCCCTCTTCACCCGTCCATCATTCTGTAACGGCGAGTGGCAATTTCCGCACCCTAATTTCAGCTTCCGCTTAGTCGAGAAAAATCATGAAATTTTCGCATTAGAGTGCCGCGGAGTCTCGAATATTTGTCTGGTCTAGAGAAAAGCAGAGAGAGTGAGAGAGTTATAATGAAATATCTGTTCCATGATCACTAAGATGATCACAAGCTGCATGGGGTAGTAGGGTATAGAAGTTAAAATTTGTTCCCCATTGCTAGCCTGTCAAGGCTCAGAAGCTCCAAATCCAATCATACACATATCACAGATCTGGTGCCATTTTAGAACCAGAAGCCAGAATTTTCTTAAAGATTTAGCTTGTACATCAGCTCCCCTGGTCTGACATAAACTACGTTGTCCAACATGAACCCAATAAATGACTCCATTTTCAAAGAGGTTAAACCTCTCACCGACACTTTGACACGAGACCAGACTACAGCAATAAGTTCGTTCTCACCTCCATATTTATGATTTTTTGCTTCTTGAAAATAAATAAAAAGAAATCCAGAAGTTCCGTATGGACCGTAGCCATCCGTATCATTCCTGCAAATTTATTCACATGGCCTCGACCCTACTTGGGACATGTTACATTTGCTGCACATGTTCATGAGTTACAAGTTGTTAGCTCCCGAACAAGAACATGTTCCCACACTTGCCCAAGTTACAGTAATCTTAACTTCGTCGAACACTAGTGCTCAAACTATAGCACGAACACTTTCACACGCTAAGTTACTTGACATTAACTTGATTTTATTGAGACATTTTGTCGAGCATCTTAGCTTTCTTGTAATTTGGAAAGTAACTACTTACTAATAATAACTTTCTCTTTCTTGTAGTTTGAAAGTAACTACTTACTAATAATAATGTTCTCTCAATACTTCCAGGAGCATTCGTAACAGTTCCGCGAGAAGAGAATTGGGATATTTCTCATGCGCAACAGGGAATCCCATTGATGACTGCTGGAGATGTGACCCGCAATGGCAGCGCCACCGCAAGAGGCTAGCCAACTGCGGTATTGGATTCGGCCGCAACGCCGTCGGTGGCCGTGATGGAAAGTACTACGTCGTAAGTGACCCTGGTCATGATGACCCGGTGAACCCCCGGCCGGGAACCCTCCGTCACGCTGTCATCCAAGACAGGCCTTTGTGGATTGTGTTCAAGCGTGACATGGTGATCACATTGAAGCAGGAGCTTATAATGAACAGCTTCAAGACCATTGACGCTAGAGGTGTCAATGTCCACATTGCTTATGGAGGTTGCATTACTATTCAGTTTGTTACTAATGTGATCATCCATGGTCTACACATCCACGACTGCAAGCCTACCGGAAATGCCATGGTCCGGAGCTCACCGAGTCATTACGGGTGGAGGACCATGGCTGATGGTGATGGTATATCCATATTCGGATCTAGCCACATTTGGGTTGATCACAACTCGCTCTCGAATTGCGCCGATGGCCTCATTGATGCTATCATGGGTTCTACTGCCATTACCATTTCCAACAACTACTTCACTCACCATAATGAGGTGTGATTCTACACTATCCCATACACCAATTTCTTGTGCTTGAAGATAATTTTGTTGCCAAGGGAGACTAAAATTTGATGTTGGTTTATTGGAACAGGTTATGCTGTTGGGGCATAGTGACTCCTACACAAGGGACAAGCAGATGCAAGTGACCATTGCTTACAATCATTTTGGTGAAGGACTTATCCAAAGAATGCCAAGGTAAAATTTCTGAAGTGGTTCTTTAACCTACAAGTAACATTTACATTCCTCACATGACCAAATGTGCTAACCTCAATAATTGAATTGTGCAGATGTAGACATGGGTATTTCCATGTGGTGAACAATGACTACACTCACTGGGAGATGTATGCCATTGGTGGAAGTGCTGATCCTACCATCAACAGTCAGGGCAACAGATATCTCGCCCCTAACAACCGTTTTGCTAAAGAGGTAGATACCATCTTATTATTAGATACATGTTATGTCATTAGATTGTTAACTAATTTCGACTATTATAAGAGTAGATTTTGACAGTTGCAACTAAATTGGTGTTGCAGGTGACACATAGAGTTCAGACCACTGGCAGATGGAGGCACTGGAACTGGAGATCAGAGGGAGACCTACTCCTTAACGGAGCCTATTTCGTCCAATCCGGAGCTGGTGCTGCAGCTAGTTATGCAAGAGCTTCAAGCTTAGGGGCAAAATCATCTTCCATGATTGGCACCATTACTGCTGGTGCTGGTGTTCTTAACTGCCGGTTTGGTCGTCAATGTTAATTCTCAATCCCATGAAAGAAAAAAAAAATAGAAAAAAAAAATAGAAACAAGAAAAGAAGCAAGAAAGAAAATGTTACTCATTTATTTCTTGCTTAATTGTTAGGGCGCCTACTATTATTGGTGAGTTTGCAGTACTATGTTTACCTCTCTTACCGTATTTGTCACAATCAAATATTTGAAAAAAAAAGTGTACATTTTTTCTAGTACATTACTCTGGTCCTCATGAAACCTCAAGAAAGGAGTGTTTATATTCTTCTGCTTTCAGTAGCTTACATGATTGCAGTTTAGGCAATTATGTATGTGTTGTAGTACATTACTCTGGTCCTCATGAAACCTCAAGAAAGGAGTGTTTATATTCTTCTGCTTTCAGTAGCTTACATGATTGCAGTTTAGGCAATTATGTATGTGTTGTATTGAGATGACAAAGCCACATTGTTAGCATGTGAGGAAGCCAAAGGCATGTGATGCATTTACCTAAAGAACATAGGCACATTTCTTCCAACTAGTTTGTTTCAGATTGCAGTAGATTGGCAAATTCTGCAGCAGACCATGTTGCAAACTTAGTCAAATGCGGGGTGTGCACAGGGGACTGGTACTCCAATCCCCCTCCCTCCCTAATGCATATTTTGTTGTATGATGCTCAAACAGATCCTCCTTAGGCTTGGTAAGGCTCTCTGTGTCTCATCCTTTGTAACTCTCAGCCTTCTGGCTTTTGCAATGGAAGTTCTTTTACCAAAAAAAAAAAAAAATTGCATGTTATAAGGTTTTATGGAGCTGTCACAGCTTGGCATGTGGTTAGGGAAAACAAAGAGAAATATCAAAACCATCTATAAGCTAATAAAACAACAATTAAATTGTAGAGTATTCAAGACATTGATCAACCAAAGATAAGAGTATTTTAGATATTCTTGGTTAATACAAAGACGATCGGATATATAATGTCTTTAGTGATTGTTTTGTGGTGAAACATATAGGTTATGCATTGAAAAAGCTGCAGAATAAACATGACAATATATTTTGATATTTCATTCATTCCAACACTGCTTACAGAAGAAGCTAAGAGAAGCATTGTCATAAAGTACATTGAAACCATGGATTGATCTTCATATTTGAAATATAACCCTCATATATGAAGCTCTATCACCAATCCATCACAAGCTAGACAACTACAATGCTCAACTAAATGACAGATAGTTTAAACATTTTAGATAAGCAAGCTTAAAATGGGGTACTAATCTCACTCCTTTCTTCTGCTGGGCTGTACAAAGCAGACCTATTCCTTGGTCTGTTCTCTTCCAACTGCTTCACAACTTCATCCATGGAGGGTCTAACTGAAGCAACTGGAGCGCAGCAACCCATTGCAAGTTTCAATGCCTGAACCAAACCTTCTTCCGTGGGATTCCTTATCCCCTTCAATACCTCCACATTGAAAACCTCCAATGTTGTCTCCTCCAGAACTGCCACTTTGACCAGTGAAGGCAAATCCACGAATTCGCCACTCCTTCCACTTTTACCAGGCTTCTTGCCTATCAGAATTTCCAATAGCAAAATCCCAAATGCATACACATCCGTCCGAGAATTGCATTTCTTCATCTTTTGAAGCTCCGGTGCCTTGTAACCATCAGCCTTTGCAACAGCCACCATTTCATCGGCTACAGAGGGGATCATCACTTTGTCAAGCCCGAACTCAGTGAGCCTAGATACGAAAAACTCATCCACAAGCACATTCTTTGATCTAACAGTCCCATGAGTAACAGGTGTTTCAAGACCTGCATGGAGATATGCTAGTCCTCTAGCTATACCCAATGCAATCTTGTGTCGCCGAGCCCAGTTCAGCACAGGTTTACCAACTCTAGATTCTGCATTCACTAAAACAGATAAAAGAGAATATCAATTAATCTGGCATCAAGTGTTCATATTTAATCAAACAGCATATAAGTAGTACAGACTCAGGATCTATTTGATTTTAGAGCTCCGGTATTGGTCGTGGAAGGAACGTTGGTTCTGAGAGAAATAATATCAGGTCCAAAAAGATACAAGAGTTTCTGTCACTGGGCCTAAAACTAACCTATTGTTGCTAAACTTCTCTGGTTGACTTTCATCAACTACAGACACTGACAATTTCAGAAGAAAAGTAGGGTGGGAAGAACCTGTAATCAAGTTTCCACTCTTTCAAACCCAAACTTGTGCAAAAATGGATGTTTTGGCGTATATAATCCCACCAAGGCCGGAAGTTCGGTCACAGGTCCAAGATGATACAAGAGTTTCTGTCACTGGGCTTAAAAATAACCTATTGTTGCTAACTTCTGTGGTGGACTTTCATCAACAACAAAAACTAACAATTACAGAGGGATAGTAGGTGGAAACCTGTAATCAGGTTCCGCTCTAGTTTTACTTTTTTAAGTTACAGTTATTTATTGCCAGACACCAATCTCTATCTATGTAAATAGAACATTATAACAAAGTTGATGTCTTTAATTTCCAACAATCATAAGGGTCCAGAAAAAATACAATTGGAAGTATAGTACTAACATAAACTTGGAAGCTTCATTCATGATATGGAAAGAGCACAAGCTATTCTATACAGGCATAGAACTAAGTACAAAATATAGCGAAAGATATCCATACCATGTAAAAGATCATGGAGGCTTTTGAGAGGAAGATGGTCATATATCAGAAGCTTCTCCCCTCGCTTCCCCTGATAGAAAGCTCTCAATGGAATCAAATTCTCATGGCGAATGCGGCCCAATTGCTTTATTACAGGCACACACAAGCTCCCATCTTTGCAACTACCTTCCCTCAATAACCTCAGAGTAATGGTGCTCCCATCTGCAAGCTTTGCCTTATAAACAGTCCCATAGCTGGTCTTCTCCAACACTTGTCCTGTGGCATTCAACACATCGTCTAATGTCAAATGCTCACCACCCTGAAACAATATAAGCCTTCCCTGATCACCACCACCATCACCAAGACCCCCATTTTCTTCATCGTCTCCTTCCTCCAACTCATAATCACTCTCTGCGCTGCTGTTCTTCTTCTTGTGTTGCACATACCCAATACACAGTGAAGCCAAAACCACAGTCCCAGTCATCAAACCAATGACAATACCAGCAATTGCACCAGGACTCAACCCAGTGCTTCCACTACAACTTCTCAAGGGCACCCCACAAAGTCCAGGGTTGTTCCCCTCAAAAGCCTCCACACCAAACTTTGATCCTCCAAAAACTGGCAACACCCCACTAAAATTATTGTGTGAAAGGTTCAACTTGTCAAGTTCCAGCTTACCCAAACTCACAGGAATCGGACCCGAAATCATGTTTTTCCCAAGATCAAGCTCCTTAAGCCCACCAAATTGGGTCACAAATTCAGGAAAGTTCCCTGAAAACTTGTTGTCACCCAAATCAAGAACCTGCAAATCTTTGCATATAGAATTGGGCAATGCAGGCTCAGGAACAGGCCCAGTTAACAAATTAGCATGAAGCCGAAGCGAGACAAGATTCTCACACAAGTTCCACACAGATGGAGCTAAAGCCCCAGTGAACAAATTGCTCCCCAAATCAATTTCAGAAAGTGAAGAGCTATAACCAAGCTCAAGTGGGATGGTCCCACTTAATGAATTGACATTAAGGTACAAGCTTCTAAGCATAGAAAACTCTCCTATCTCTCTGGGTAGTGAACCAGAGAGATTAGCAGAGGGGAGCTGAAGAGAGTAAAGGTGGAGACTTGGGTCTCTGGAGAGAGAAAGATTGGTCCAATGGGGTGAGGACATGTCATTGCAAAGCAAAACAGAGCCATTGGAGAAAACCCATTTCAGGCCTCTCCATTGGCACAGAGGCACAGAAGTGTTCCATGAAGTTAACAACAAGCTTTGAGAGTTACCTTGCAGTGAAGCCTTGATGTTCCCCAACAGAAGCTCAACATCTGAAGAGGAAGAAGAAGAGAGATGGAAGCACAGAGTCAAGTAGAGCAGAAAGCAAAATAAGGGTTTCAAAATCTCCATGAATGAAAGCAGAGAGAGAGAGAGAGAGGGGAAAGGTGGTAATGTAGTGGTGGGCAGTTCAAAGAAGCTCTTTTTTTGGGAAGAGAAAGCTGACAGTGGAGTGTTGACTCGGAGGTTCTAATAGTCCAACTCTTGGACGGTTCTGATCAGGGAATTCGTACGATGTTTCCTCTCCACCGTTGATCAGGAGCGAAACGTTACACAAAAGCAATAAAGAAATGGTTTTTGAGATGAAAGGTGCACGCCCATCTTTGGAAATGGAAGATATTCGGAGCTTATAGCCCTGTAGGGTTTTGCAGCAGGGGGTTTTGCCAAAGCAGGAAGCCACCGAGTGTTGTCTTTTCATGGGAGAGGTGCAGTGTGGGGTATGGTGGGAGGTTGATCTTGAGGCGTACACGTGGAGGTTGGAGTGGGGGAGGGGTTGGTTGAGGGTGGAGATGGTGAGGGAGTTTGGGGTTTGATGGGGGTTTGATACAGGGGATTGGGGATGGGGTCCGACATGTCGTGGTGACAGCTCTGTGGGTCTGAAACTGTGAATTGCGAAGGAAAAGGAAGTAGTACAGGGAGGAGGAGTAGAAGAGTGAGGCATAAAGGCTGTGTTAAAGGTGTTGTTCACAGGCTGTGAGTTCCACCTATTTTTCCCTGTGGGTCAACTGGGTAGATTAGGTTCGATGCATGCAGTCATAAACTAGTTTTGCTTGATATCAAATTGGTGTACGTGTATACAGAATTAGTCTAAATTTATACGAAACTAGTTTACTATCAAACTAGTTTACTTAATGTATGGATATGTTAATGTGTTGTTCACGACTTGATAAAAAGAGCATTATAACGTTTATAAAGAATCTAATATATTTAAGTGAGTCAATAACTGTTATCATACAAAGAGGATATAAATCAAGTGGTGAAAACTTGTTTAGAGTTCTCAACATAGTTATGCCATTTCTTTTCAAACACACTGATCATAATGATCCTCTGCATAACTATCATCATCCATAACTTAAAAGTTTGATTAGTGGGATTTTGCTAATTTGTTCTTTATTTCATTACTTGCAGAAGACAATTCTCTTGATCACCACTGTCCAAAACTTCGCTGTTCTGAGAAACTTAAGTGGAAACCAACTAATGAAAATTCTAAAGTACTGAAGGGGATTTTGTTGGATTTTCCTAGTCACACTAGACCACTTGTTCAGCATGGTGGAAACATACTTATGGCCTCTTTCCCTTTGAACCTAATGATTTGGGGCCATGATTCAGTGAGCATATGAAGAATCTCTACTCCAGTTTAATTTTAAAATGCAGACAGTACATTTAGTTCCTTGACTATTCATGTATTCCATCCAAAATCATCACCTGAAATTCTCAATTTCTTGTTTCCCCCAATTTGAATTGCTCAATCATTCTTGTTTAAAGCAAATAAGTCGCTGTCTAGCCAAAGATCCATTTCGTCAATGGTTGCATGCTATTTGGGATTGTGAATAAAAAGCGTCTAATCATGAACAAGGTTCGCTCCATGGAAATTCTCTATCAAAATGAGTACGCATGCAGCATGCTCCATGGTAAGACCTCATGTCAGTAAGGACTTTAGAATCATACATTTGCAAAACTAGTGTTGTAACTAGGGCTGTCACTCGGTCGGTTCGAATCGGTAATGGGCGTTACCAACTTCAAAACCAAAACTTTCGGTAATGAAATATGACTTTCAATTACCAAACCAAAAACTTCGGTATGAGATAAATCTTACCAACTTCGGATGTTGGTTTTTCGGTATTACCAAACTTCACAACAAATATATTTTCAAAATATAACAAAACAATACAAAACTATAAAATTTAAATATCACTTGAGTTTCTAGAGTCTGATAATACATATACAAAAGATAGTCATTTCAGTACACATTATCGAATATGGTTTAATTTTCTACCGAAATAGTCAGGATGTAAATGTTTCCAAATTTTTATATGAACAAGTTATGTGTCATCTATGTGAAAGTATGTGTGTGGAAGAGTCGACCAAAATAAGTCACATAAGGGCAGTAAAAGCTTTTTCGTGTAATAAGTGACGTTAAATTATAGTTGACCGCTTTGATCAAGACCCGAGCATTATTGAGTACAATTGAATTTTCTATCATAATTGTATTATACTATAATGATCACATCAGACGGTCGAATTTTAATTTTATGAATTGTAATTATTGGAACCACAACATGCCTCGTAATGTGGTATAACTTATTTAGTAAGTTATATGCATATGTACATCTTTGTGAATCAACTACAAAGAGGAAGCAAAATTTTCAAAAACCTTGTGAACTATGATGTGATCAATATAGTGAAATACGACTATGGTAGAAAAATTAGGTATTTTTGATAATTTTTTGGCCTTGATCAAGGCGGCTAACCCTATTTATGCTTGTGCTTCCTATGGGGAGCCCTATCATCAAGAGAGGTAAAAACATTTCTAAATTTTTACATGGGCGGTTACATGTCATCTAAGTGGGTTTGTCTATATGTGTATGTGATGAATCGACTAAGACGGGTATGTAAGAGCGTTTTTATATAACAAGTAATATTGAATTAAAGTTGATCGCTTTAATTGAGACCCGAATACTACCAAGTATAGTTTAATTTTTCTATTCATTGTCTTGTTTTTTACTAAATGGTATATATAATTGAAAACGTGAGATAGAATTATTAGTCTGTGTGTTTCTAGAAATATAAGTCTTTAAATAATTAGAATTTCGGTAAATTCGGTATTTACCAAAAACCAAATCAACTTTTTCGGTATTTCTCGGTTTCGGTTTTTTCGATTTCGATTACCAAAATTCGGTTTACCAAATCATAAATTTTCGGTCGGTTTTCGATCGGTTTGGTATTTACCAAACCAAGTGGCAGCCCTAGTTGTAACGAATGTAAAAAAGAACACAGATTTACGTGATTTACTAACGATGTCTTAGCTACGTCCACGGGCAGAAGGATAACAGCTTTATTATCTTGAGAAAAACACTGAACACTACAATACAATTAGGGTTTGGTCATTTATATACTAAACTCTATATACTAAGCCCAACAGGAAACAATAACCCAGCATAACAGATTTCATGGGCCTCGGGAGCGTTGCCCCCAAACCCCCAAACCAGGGCGTGTTGCCCCTGGACCCCAACTCGCTGACCGGGTAGCGAGATCCCCGAATAGCTTGTACCCTCGGATGACTGGTTCAAGGCATATATTAACAACTAGAACAATACATACAATACAACATGTATATGTGAAACTCATATGGTTAGCTTAGGACTAGAATTTTTGATACAGTTCAACTGAATCTAGAATGTGCTTTGAGAAATGCACATAATCTGGATATAATACTCATGGTTTCAATATATTACCAGTGGTCATTGCAAGAGCACAACCCATGCTCGAAGTGGTGGAAGCGCTTACGGTCCCAAACAATGATCTTTCGTTTGTAAATTTTCGAGATTAGCTTTATAGAGGAGTGACAGTCCTCACATATGCGTAGGTTCTTAACAATTCGAAGTGGAGATTGAGGGGCTGTACTGATTAAGCCAAAGGCAACAGCAATTTTCTCACTGTGATAATGTAAAGCACTTTGTTTTTCTTCTTCATCAATGTTGAGCAACACTTGTGTGGTGTTAGGCTTATACCCTTGTAATCTTAATTTATTGGAAATTTCTTCCAGCATTGAATGGATTTCTCCTGCTCTAGAATGAGATTTATCTTCAACCACAAATTCATGAAGCACTCCATCAAGCTCAATTCAACTACCTCCAGGGTCTTTCCTAATGTCCATATCTTTCATCAACATTCTCACATTTGAAACTGCCTCCCAATTTCCCAAAGATGCATACATGTTTGATAAAGCAACATATGATCCACTATCACGAGGAGCCAAATCCATCAAAATCTCTGCGATACGCTTACCCATCTCAATATTACGATGCACCTTGCAAGCACCAAGCAATGCCTTCCATATAACATCATCTGGCTGAATTGGCATGTTTTGTATAAGCTCTTCAGCTTCTTCTAAAAGTTCAGCACGGCCTAATAAATGGACCACACACTCATAATGCTTGATTCTAGGTTCTAAGCCTACTACATTAATCATGTGGTTAAAGAGTGATCTTCCCTGCTCCACCATACCTCCATGGCTACAAGCACTCAAGAGACCAATATGTGTTACATCACTAGGCACCACACCAGCTCTTTCCATCTTTGAAAAACAATCTAGTGCATCTTTCCCTCTACTATGCATAGCAAGCCCACTGATTATGGGATTCCAAGTGATCACATTCTTTTTAGGCAGTTGCTCAAACACAAGAAGCGCCTTCTCAATGCTGCCACACTTGGAATACATATCAACCAAAGCAGAACCAAGCACATCATCGATCCCAATCCTATGCTTCCCGGCATACAAATACACCCATTCCCCCAAATCAAGCACACCAAGCCGTGCTATCACAGGCAAGACACTAACCAAAGTCACATAATTTGGCAACACATCCCCAATCTGCATATCGCGGAACATCTCCACGGCTTCCCTAAAGAACCCATTTTGTGCATATGCAGATATCATCGCATTCCACGAAACAACACTTCTTTGAGGCATTTTATCAAACAGCTCCCTCGCCGCTCTAAACTCCCCAAGTCTCACATGCCCATCAACTATCAAGTTCCACAAAACCACATTCCCCTCTTTCTTCTTCTCACTCAAACCACCACAATCACCTACACTCCTAGAAAATAACAAATGCGCATCTTCCATAACCCCACACATTACATACATCCTCACAAGACTACTCACAACAAACTCATCACATTCCAACCCAAACTTCACAACCATCCCATGAACACTTTTCCCAACTCGGACATTCCCTATTCTAGAACATGCCTTCAACACAGAAGGAAATGTGAAGTTATTTGGTGCCACTAAACCATCACACACCATTCTATGAAACAAAATTAGAGCCTCAATTGAGTGCTCAGGATCAGAGCTATCGGCGAGAGCTCTGATGATGGTGTTCCAGGAGAAGCAATTGGGTGTTTGAATGTGGCTGAACACAGCACGAGCATAGTCTACATTTAGGTGACGGGAGAGGGCGTAGAATCGGAGGACTTCGGCAGCGGTGAGAGGGTCGTGGATTTGGCGGGTTTTGATGAAGTGGGCATGGACTTGTTGCAAGTCTTTGAGGGTTTTGCATGTTTTGATTTGGGGGAACTGTGAAGATGGGTGGTGAGACTTTGTGGGGTTGTAGATGGTGGAGTTCATTGTTTGGCTAATGAGAAACAATGTCAAGTTTCATAAACATTTGTGTTTTTACATTCTTGGTGTAAAGAGCAAAAAGAGATGAGATTTTTCTAGCTTATTTCTTATCATCAAACAATCTGAACAAGAACCCACCACCCCATTGCTCGATACTAGAAAGAATAGCACTGATCAATTACCCAGATACTAAAAAGTGAGCCTTTAATTGCTTGACTGATAAATTTATGGTTTTGAACTTCAATCTTCAATGTCTTACTTCATTTCCTGAATTTAGTTTGTACTTTGCAAAAAGAGTATGATTCCTGAAAGAGAAAATTACGTAACAGCACATATCAAATTTAAAAACATAAAAACTCTATTTTTAATATTTTCTGTATAAATTAGGACATAAGCTTATGACCAAACTAATGGTATAAGATCTGATCTAAACTTTTATAGACTCGACTAAAATACACATTTTTCAAATAAATTTACTCAAAATGACACGATAGTAGCAGTCTCTCGTTGACACGGCAGTAGCATGTCTCATGTCGACACTGCAGTAGCACGTCTCCGGTCGACACAGCAGTAGGACGTCTCCGGTCGACACGACAGTAGAACGTCTCATGTCGACATGGCAGTAGCACGTCTCTCGTCGACATGGCAGTAGCACGTTCCCGTCGACATGGCAACACATCTCCCGTCGACACGGTAATAACACGTCTCCCGTCGACACGGCAATAACAAGTTCTTACACGGCAGTAGCACGTCTCTTGTCGACACGACAATAGCACGTCTCTCGTCGACACGGTAGTAGCATGTCTCTCGTCGACACGGCAGTATTACGTCTATAGTAGCAATAGAATATGTAGTGAATAGTAGTTTGGTAAAATATGTAATGACATATGACATGTGAATATTAGTTTGTCTTAATTTGTTAATTTTATCCTTAAATGTATAAAATAATGTATAAATAATGTATTTGTAAACTGAAATTTTATAGCTAATATGTAATTTACTATGCCTGAAAACGGAGGGAGCTGGTAGTGTTGATAACTGAAGCAGCTACAGCGGATCAGGAAAGTCGGCCAAAGTTGGGTTTGGGGGTTTCTCGGATTGATATTTGAACTGCTCCGACACTAACCAAAGCCCTCCAGGTAGAGGACAAGGGACCCAAGAGCATTTTTCTAACCCCCTCCCCTACCTCTTGAGTCGTGCTTCAATTGTTACTTCTCTACAACCTCAAATGGCTACCGGGTGGCGGTGGTGCTTTTTGCTTCCGAGTTACCGTGTTTCTCTCGGCTAAAGGCTGAGGGTTTTCTGACATAAGTTTATTGCTGTATTGCGGAAATCAGGCGCTGATCAAGTTCATCTTCTTATGCTTCCGAAGAGGATTGATGTTTGATGTAATTAATGGAGAATGCTCTACAGAGTCTATACTATTCTTTGTTGCTATGAATGTTTCTTTTAATGGTGTTGTTTATCTTATAAATCTAAGTTGATTCATTATGGAAACAAAAAAAACATAGGACTATAGAGAGATAGTTGTTGCCGGAGATCATGTGTTCTATATTTTCTGAGCTGCATCTTTTTAATCAAAGGGATGAGGTGCCCGGCCGAGCCTCTTAGAAGATTTGACTGCATCTTTCGCCGATTGGGTCTATCTACTCAAAACTTGTAGGCATAACACACAAGCCTTTGAGAACCTAGAGCATCAGTCCTCGGATGACCAAGTTGCAACCAAGGTAGCTTTTCTAGTAAAGCTTGCTAACCCTAAGGTAAGGACTGGAAAAGAATATAGAAAGCTGAGTAACCCAGGATGCAAAGAAGAGCAAGGAATGTAGAGGATGGTGATTAGGGACAAAGGGACGGAGTCATAGAGCTATGGGGAAAGTTTGACGAAGAAAACATAAAACCAACAATCCTTAATCCTCTTAAGGTAAGCAATGAAGTTCCAAGTATGTTTACGTACAGGTTTCTCAAAATCTCATTTCGTCAAACACAGCGACGGGTTGAGGTGTTCAAGCTTTCCCACATATGTAGCCCAGAAAAAATGTCATTTCAAGTAAACCGAAATTAAAAGTGTACGAGTTAACCATCAGAACCAAGAGCAAAAAAAAAAAAAAAAAAAAAAGGGGCTAAACTTCGTTCTCTATTGCTATTGCATATCAGTGCCTAAAATTTTCATGGATGGTGGTCTGCGAAAAGACCGTAGTGATCACTGATGTTCTTTGAGATGGATATGCAATACCTTAAATTAGAATGCAATTTCAGTTTATGATTTTGGAAAGCTCATCAGTTGCACAAGTTAGCAACGTTGGCGCTTAACTTCATAAGAGGCAGATTAGTCATTTTATCTGTATAATTAGGTTTCCAAGCGCACTATAGTATTACAGCCAATGAGCCAAATTCCTGTAAGGTAGGCCTTTTCTGTAAGCTGAACTTGGAAAACAATAGAATTGACTGATGAGAAGTAAAGCAAGACAGACACTCGTTTGAGATTGAAGTGTACAGCACAGAACGTGCCTTCCATCAGCTGGAATTCGTAGTGTTTACTTGTACTTCTCCATGATTCTTCGGGCTTCTTCTAGACTATCATCCACACCATTCTCCTCTGGTGTCTTGGTGGTGCCTCCAGTGCCCTTTGGTCCTTCATCCTTATTTAAAGCTATGAATACAAAATATGCAAGTCCCATTGTGGCCTGTTAACAGAATATGCTTAAATCATAACTAAAACTAGCTATAATAAATGTGCCTCTTCAAAAGTCAGGATTGTGTATACAACTGCTAATGCCCTTTTCCAAAATTTAGTACATGTTAGAAATTCTAATATGAGTAAACTGTTCATGTCCTTGTAGGACCGGAAAAAGAAGTAGAATCACAGTCCAATAACCAAATTGATATCAAAAGCTTACTTCATAGAATAACAAATTTCCTATTCTTGCAGAAAGAAAGACTTGATAACATACCAGCACAAAGAAAACTGTGGAAACGAAAGATTTGAGTACAAAGAGTGAAACGGACAATGCAACTATTGTCACAGAAATCCTTGCAATCGGTCTTGGTACAGAAGCCTAGCACCCAAAATCAACATATAAGCAGAATATCACAAACCATTAATCTCAACTAGAAACACAGAGAATTACAGATACAAATTTGAACAGGTACTAGAACTTACAGGGACAAGACTTGTTCCTGCCTCGATCCCATCTTTCCCAACATTCCATGCTGTTTGAAGAGCTGTGTTACATAACACATTTAGTTAAGACAGACAACACAGAACTCAACTGTAACTATTTGCCTCTTCACTCAAGTGATGAGAAAGGCAATCTTGCTAAAGAACAGTAGCAACATGCAGATATAAAAAAAGTAGCGAAAGTTATTCATGAGAAATTAGTGGAATTTTGATATGACAACTCCCTCACTTCAGCTTTGTTAGTTGGAAATAAGGCACATCTGTGAGATTATAAGTTTGTACAGGAACACAAAAGAAGCTTTGATGATGTGTTGGTACTTTCATCAAACCAGAGTGAGTTTTCAGGAAAGCTAAGATGAGAGCTAATTGATAAGATGATAAACTGTTAAGCCTCTCCATTGGAAATAGGTTCTTGTGTATAAATGGGGTAAAACAATTAAACAAACCCAGGAAGGCCAATTAGGGAAGTCTTGCAGAGGGCAGACTTAAGAAATTAGTGCCAAGAGGATGTAGAGCTCAGTTCTGTGAATGAAGAAACATTTTAGAGAAGCTCACAAAACTGGAGCCTATATGACGGTAGTTTCTCATGGGGAGCAGGGTCAACAGTCCCAACATTCTGGTTCTGATTTCGACCAATTTTTCAACTTATCATTTCACAGATTAAATCAACATGTTCCTTGTATTTGGAGTAGGGCTTTTGGTCAGAGTAATGTGACTGAAGAATATATTTATAAATGAATATGTTGCTTTAATATGAAAATGATAGCCCTTAACTGGAATGTTCGGGGTATTGAGAACTCAAGGATATACCGAGAGGTACATCCTAAGCTTTATAATTTCAAAGAAACTTGAAATCTATGAAACAACAAATGGATGATATATTTCATTAGATCAACCTTAGGAAAGTACAAACTGCGAACAAGAAGTCTGCACTAGAGAAAACTTACCCATATTTGGTCAAGAATTGGTTTGCAGCAAATTACCCATATCAGCACCAATACTTTCCGATTACAATGCTCTTGTGATGCAGGGATTAAGTCTTGCAGTTAACAGAGAATGTGTTCTCTGGCGTATCCCAGACCAGGGTTTCCCAGAAAAGTTTGGACCAAAGCTGTTGAACAAAAGATTTTATTTAAGGCTTTACTTCTATAATTTTTTGATGTGGCAAGAAATCGACCTGAAAGAGGCCTATATTTGATGTGATTGAAGTTATGGCAGCTGCTGGTATTTACATTGTGAAAAGAAGCATTGGAATAGTCTTAACAAAGCTTTGGCAGTCCATGTTGATATATCATATTGATGTCTCAGTTTATGATCATAAGCATTATCGTTAAATACATCTGTTGCATTAGATGGGACGAGTGTAATCCAGGAAAGGGGCTCACAGATTCCATTTAGGGACAAGTGTTCTGCAGGAAAGGGGGATCCACAGATTCCATTTTGTGTAGTAGATAAAGATATTGGCTTCTGGGGAAAGAGGTAATGTTTCAATTTTCAATCACTGAAAAACTAATGAGCCATGGAAATAGATTGGTGCAATGGAACAGTCATGTTTTCAAGAATGTACAGCAGCTATGAGATTGGTGGGGTGGGGTGTGTGTGTGTGTGTGTGGGGGGGGGGGGGGGGGGGGGGGGGGGGGGGCTCAACGTGCCAATATACAGTGTCTTATCCAACATCTCAACATGTTGGATAAAGAAATAACGCGGAGACAGCATTCTTCGGTGAGTTGGCTTAAAGAACAGATTGTAATATCCACTCTCTCATGAAAAGGCCAAAGAAAACAAAATTCTGGGCATCTAAGGTAGTATAGGATATGGTGATCTGAAATCAAGCAGGTCATGGAGGTTTCTTGTCATTATTTCCAGTCTATAGTCACTGAGAAAGGATGTTGATATGGTGGATTTGGTTTGATGTAATGATCCTACAGTGGATCAAATAATAAAAGCTGCACTAACCTGGAAGGCTTAGCTTGAGGCTACCTTAGAAACAAATGCCGACAACAATGATGCCAGGAGTTGATGGGTTGGGTTCCTAGCACTTCTAATTTTTCAAAAGTAGTGTACTTGAGAATTATGTTAGTAGATGTTGCCTAGCAGCTTAGGGTCTAGGGTTTAGTGTCCAAGAACTAAATCATCCTCATAACTGAAAAATCAACCACACATTAAAATCTTATATATCAACTTCAATTCCTGACTCAAACTTGGCCTGCGTAAAAACTATAGCTATAGAAAACAATTATAGGGCTACTCCTCATTTAACTAGTATTGAGTAAGATTCTTCCATTCGCAAAACTAGAAAAACAACCCCATGAAGGGACGTTTATCTTATACAACTAGAAGTCTCGAACCTCATGTGCATGTGATGCATAGAATGTGATAACTAAAATTGCACAGGAAAGACACACATGCTGCATATAGCATCATGTTTTATCACAAACATATTAGGATCTCTTCAATTATGGACAAGTAGCCAATTCCATAACTCAAGATTGAATTGATTATCATTTTCCACTCACTAGATCTTTTTGAACATATTATATTCTTTATAAAAGTACATAATTAGCCAATTCTGGCACTTAACATCTAATAGAAAACCACTTCCCATTCAGTAAAAGAGCTCCAACATATCAGGTTCTCTTGAACTATAAATGACTAGCCAGTTCCTTCATTTAAAGTCAAATGGATCACCACTTAACACAAATGTAAAACTAAAACTCAAAACTCAACTGTAACCACTTCCGCTCTTGAGTCTTGAGTGAGCAGGAAAGTAGCAAAAACATCACATGAGCATTTTCCACTCGATAAATGGCTTCAACATCAAGTAGTCTCTCAACCAACAAACTATCAGGTTCTCGTGAATCACAAATGGCTAGTAAGTTCCCTCACTCTAAATAAAGGTTCATCACTCTTCATTATAACAACAATTCAATATTTGCACTGGTTTCACTCTAATAGCTTCACTTGCTTATAAAGCTTCTACCTTTCTTCATACCATTGCTACCATTAAGTTTCTTTTAGCTTTCGACACGGTTAATTACACTTTCAGTTCACTCATGAGTAATCATCAAAACTTAAACATAGAAAATCCGAATTTGCGCATAATTTGGAAGGGAAATTCCATGCTTTCTACTAATACTCACAAAACCCAACTCAGAAATAAGCAAAATAAACGAACCCACAAACCAACAGTACTCACAGACATTCAAACACACTGAAAGTCCAACAAATGAGGCAGTAAAGTAAAGTTGAGGACGCTAACCTTTGAAGATGCTGGACTGCGCAGCGAATACAACGCCAGAAGTCCGAGTTGTGGGGCTCTTAATTCGCAGAGTTGAATTCTTTAAACTCAAGAATGAATTGGAAGAAACGAATTGAGAGCGGGTGAAAGATAGAGTTGGAGTGTTGAAACATGTTGGAGAGAGTTGGGTTGTGAAGCAGAGGCTGTGCAGCATGGCTGAACTACCCATATTCGAATCTTTGCTTATTAAAAACGAAAACCTTTCTCTCAGATTTTTGTGTCGACAGAAAAACGAAGGAACTCAAAGCATGGGTTTTTAGAGACCACAACGCTCTGCTTAAACCGCCCCATTGATTTCTAGCGGTTCGGGTTTTTTATATATATATGATTTTGGGGTTTTTTTTTTTAATGCCGGTTTGGCTCACTTCTACAAAGAGTGACACAATTACTGTTGCTTCTGTTTATTTAGAGAACTAATTTGCGTACTCAATTTTATAAAAATACGGTTATTGAGATTTTTAAATTTATTTAATATACATCTTATTTTTTTTACATTTTTATTTTATTTTTAAATACAAGTATTTGCTCATTAGACATCTTTTCAAATTTCTAAAATAATTTTATTTATGTAATTCACGTATATATTAATATATTACTCATTACATCTCTTATTCACACATTATACCTCTAATTGTTTTTTTTCTTTTTTCTTTTTGCATGCCAACATCCATTCCCGGCTTCGATTCTTTAATTTGTTCATATTCTTTTATTTCTTCATAAATATGACATTAACATCTTCAAATCTTCCTTTACGATCTTATAAACATATATATATATATATATATGTATTACAAGAAGTGCAATTTACAACATTACCACCATTTCAATATCACCATAATGTACGTTATTCCCATGGATGAACACGATCGTCTCTATTTGCCGGAATGTCTTTGAGGTAAATCCCATCGTCTTTCGCAGTCCAAAAACACGTTTTCCAGTTGCATTTGGTCCGAAGCCACATATGTTGAGCCTCCCTCCAAAACACATCAGTCAAGGCGTGTTAATTGCCGGCACGCCAGTCGCAAGTGAATTTTGTTGTCCCGGGCAAGTTGACATGAAAATGCCAATTGAAGTTGCCACCAGGACCAAGAGTATGGATGCCGAGATCGTCGACGTCGGACTTGCAATGGACAACCAGTTGTTTTCCTCCGCTCAAACCGTTAATGACGTGCACATGCCAGTTAGTGGGATCAAGACCGGGCCATTTGGCAGAGGATTCCAGGCAGATGCTAAGTGCCAAAGCTGCACACAAATAGAAAATTGCAATGCCTTTGAGATCTCTCATTCTTGTCTCTGAGGAGTTAGATAGATGACTGATGTGATCTCAATTGCTCGATGATTCTTTTTTGAATTAAATTCAGTTTACCCCCCTAATCTTTGATGTTAAAATCAGTTCAGTCCTGCAACTTTTTTTAAAATCAGTTCGCCCCTTTAACTTTCATAAACACATCAGTTTACTTTGTGTTAAATCAGTTCGCCCCTTCAACTTTTGTAAACACATCAGTTTTGTCCAATTTTTGTCACCAAACTGACAAGGGGACCCATTTTTAACAAAAAGTTGCAGGACTGAACTGATTTTGACATCAAAAATTATGGGGTAAACTGAATTTAAAAAAAGCTAAAGGGGCGAACTGATTTTAAAAAAAGTTACAGGACTGAACTGATTTTGTCATCAAAGATTTAGGGGGTAAACTGAAATTAACTCTTCTTTTTTATAGGCGAATTCTAGTGAATGATTGAGAAAAGCTGTTTTGTTTGATTAACGAAAGGTTCTCCTCTCCCTTAAAATAGATAACCGTTCTTTGAGTCAACAAGAAAAACCTAATCTGGCACACAACAGAATAAGCTAGTATTAGTTGTATAATGTGTAATTTTAGTTGTAAATGGTTATATGGTTTAGGAGAATTAGGGCACTCGGTAGGTCTCCCAAGGACTTGAGGACAAGATTTGAATCCAAGAGGGTGGAAGCTCCTATTCGATCTATGCTCTAACTTCTAATGATTAAGGAAGTACAAGACGAAATAAGAAAAAAAAAACAATGAAAAAATGAGTTGTTTCACAACTTTAAATATAATCGCAAAAGGTACCAAAAGAAAATAATATAATTACAAAAATATGGTTAATATTGAAAGCTAAAAGTCCAGTATTATTTAGTTTAGCGGCATAATCTCTAATTTATAAATGGGATCGGAAACTCACAAAAAACTCGTTGTTACATTAGAATTGTTTAACCAATAAAAAAAAAAATATTAAAAGCTGAAATGTAATTGATGAATATCGACCTCATGTATGAGATAGAAGCCCCTCACTTATCGAATCCCCACACAATTTGTTAGGCTTAACTTAACATTTCTACACAATGTGTTATTAGACTCAACGTACTTGCATGTTCTTTAATGGTGTGTTTGGATGCAAGTTAATTTCCGGGAATTTAATCAAAAATAAGAATGTGGGTAACCCGCTCTGATACCATGATAAAGTAGTCTGGGGTTCACATCCAAAACCAATTGACAATGGATGAAATAGCCCAAACTCTTATAAACCCACAAGCAATGTCTCATATTCTCGATGTGAGATTGATATCTCAACAAAGATCTCCACCTCAAATGGACGCTTCTCCAGCTCTCGTTTAAATCCAAGAATTCTCACAACCTTGCAGCCCCTATTTTCATAATCACAGGTAAATATCCCACAGGCACACATCTTCTTCTTCTTAGCATGGAGGTGCCGAAGGAAGAACAACCCGTTGCTTGGTGTATGGATTGCAAATGAAGTAAATATTATTTTGTCTTAATTAACAAAATCAAGTCATTGTATGTGGCTACCACTTCATCGAAATGGAAGACACCGCAGGGACCAAAATCGAGTGGTTTTACTTTTAACCTCGGAGAAAACTGCTGCGATATCCAGATTTGTAGGAATAAAAGTTGACAAACATGGGAACATGGAACTTGCTCATTGCCACAGATGTTCAGGAGATATAGATATGGCGACTATCAAAATAAGGATCGGAGACGAGGGTCGACCATGATTTGCAGACACACTTGCATCGTAAAACAAACTTGCATGGAAGTTGACAAAGGATTCCAACCAACAAAATCTTTGGGAGACCATCAATATTCTTCAAGCATATTGTGTTTAGGAGAGACTGATCGATGAGTAGTGCTTCCGTTGCAACTAGTTAATATTTTCATGTTTCATGTATTTAGCCCTAACAGAATGAGAAGGCTAGGACTTGACTTATAAAAGCAAAACTCAATAACCTAACCTAGATGAACCCTTCATCTCTAAGAGCAGATGCATCAAACAGTTGATTACCTGGGTTGGATCAAAGCAAGGATCTAAAACATCATCCACCAAATAGAAATTGAGCTGGGTTAGCTATGGGTCCCATGTGAAGCCCAGCTAACCCGACCAAGAGATGGGTTAATTCTTAACTCATGTCTTAACCCAGACCAATTGAGATGCATGGTCCATAATAATCTGCCTATAGCAGATATGTCACTTGCACGTGAAGTCTGCCCCTTACGTATGAGGTCAGTCACTTGATGTCTTTCTTCAATCCTTTAATATGGGTCATTAGATTAGAATCTGATGTATTGTATTTAAATGTAACAATCACCTATTTTTCATCAATAAAAAATTGTTTGTTTTTTTAAAATGCAAATAACATTTGGTCCCCGGATTGATCTCGTTGTTGTATTGTCCAATTGATAACCAAGGATTAATTTGAGTGAATAGTGTATCAAACCTAGGTTAAAAATTGGTTCAACCCATATAAAATGGGTGCATTTGCTCTAATGTAAACGGTTGAGTCATCTACAGGGATTAAAATCCCAAAGAAAATTACATAAAGGTAAATCATTGTCACGCCCAAATGAAAAACAAGCCAAATTCTTTGGTCCATGTAACGGGGTAGGGGTTAAGAAAAACCAATTTTCTATTTGGGCAAAAGCAGTGACGGCCAAGAACATGGGCAAAAAATGACTCGTTCCGATGAATGAGGTTCCGGCAAAGTACTATCTTTCTTTCAAGCTGTGAAAACAATTGAACGAGTAATAACCACAAACAATGCTACAAATTATATTATTTCATGTTCTTTGTCTTCCAACAACCTGGGAAAATTGATTTTGAATGCAGTTGTTTACCGGATCCTAAGTTAATGAGTTTTCTCAGATGATACAGGAGAAATATATTTAGTGCCGCCTTTACAATATACATTGAGCATTTGCTAGGTTGTGCTTGCTAGTTTGGGTGGAAATCCAGATCTTTGTTTAATAGACTAATGCAAAATGAAAGGAAGGTTGTTCCAATCGTTGCAGCACCTCCATGTTTCAGTTTGTGCTCTTATCATTACGGATACAAATTTTCTCTCCACCCATACTTCCTCATCTATTTAAATGCATAACACATGTCTATTTTCTTTAACTCACCTAACCTGGTTAACAATATAAATTATTTATTTAATTAAATTTGAGAGGTTGAGCATTTAGGGTTTAGGGCTTAGGCCTTTCGGGTTTGGGGTTTGGGGTTTCAGGTTTCGGGCTTTAGGGTTTTACTTAACTATGTCTAATCATGATAAAAGAATAAGCTCTAAACCCTAAACCCTACATCTTAAAACATAATACCCAATCTTACAAATTTAAATTAAATAAATAGTTTTAGATTTATATTATTAACCATGGATAGATGAGTTAAATAAAATGAGACATGTGTCATGCATCTAGGTGGGTGGGGATGAAGGTGTGGAAATAAGGTGGAGAGCAAATTTGTATCATATTACTACTGCCAAGTACTTTAGCAATATTTCAGTTATATCGGCTTGTAAATAACTGAATATCAACTTAGAATGAAAATCTCCAAACCTTCTGAACAAGCTGACCAAGTTGATCTGGACCAATTCATCGAAGCAAGCTTCCTTTTATTGTAACCAGTGTTGCAGTACGTGCTTTCACGCGTGCGGAAGTGCATTGTGAGCATTTACGATTAATTACTATTTTTGATGCAATTATGCAATTAATAGTGCTTATAAATTTCATATTACGATAGAAATAACATAATAAAAATTTAGATGATCATATATATTTTTTTTTAAAGGGTTTGAAACCCAACCTAGTTATGAGACTCATCCCCACTCCCTTCACATGAAAATTCTTGAGAACTTCAAAAATATAGATTACATATTACAATTCATTGAGCATTAAATGTTTACATATAAACTTGCAGTTACATAATTCTTCGTGCATCTGCAACAATGTCCTCACCGGGAGGTTTTCCTGTAAGGGAAAAAAGAAAAATGAGTGTTTGCGTTTCAAAACTTGCACAAATTAGTATTATCAGTACCTTATGTGATTATATTAACTCGGATGAAGCAAGATTTCTTTGTATACAAAATTTGTTGTGAACACCCCTTCATGTCCTTCGATCAAACCTTTTTTTGACCAAGATTTTGGTGGTAGCTTTTGAAACCTCTCGTGATAAAGCTACATATAATTGACCGTGAGTGAATACATGATCTGGGAGGTAAATGCCGACATTTGGTATTGTTTGTCCTTGTGATTTGTTTATTGTAAGTGCAAAACTCAACTTCATAGGAAATTATTTTCTTGTAATCTCGAAAGGGAGTCCAGAATTCTTGATACTTTTTAAAGTGATTCTTGGTAAAAATACTCTAATTTTTGCAAATTGACCACTCAGAATTTCCGCATCAATAAGGTTGTTATATAGCTACGACATGTTAATCTTATGTCGTTACACAATCCCATTTTTGGGTCAATGTTTCTCAAAAGCATAAAGACGGCGTCTTCTTTGACAATTAACTGATGTGGGTGCATACCAGAAGGTGAAATGGAATTCAAGAATTCTTGTTGGTACATATTTCTGGTATCATCCTCAACTGAGTCAAAAGAGTACAGGATGTGTTCGGGCCCGGGAATTTGTTTTATAATCATCTCATTAAGTATATCAACATCATCATTTTTCGGAGTGATTATTGCTCTTTCAACCGCCATGTATGTTGAATCATTTACATGAGTTTCTAAATCGGGGAAAACCTCGTTTATTAAATGATTGACTGATTATTCCCCATCATTTGGTATGACCATACACGAAGGTAATCTTATCATGTCTTCAATCACATATGGTTGTTCTCCATTTCCAACATTTAGTAAAAAAGTCTCAGAATTGTGGATCGTTGATGGATCTCATATTTTGTCATAAACGAAGGATTTTCACATCTTTCGAAAATGAGGCATTTATCATACTGGCGTGGACCATTTCTGACCTTGTACTTTTATGAACAACTGGTGGAATTTTTCGAAAATCTCTGCCAAAGATCATTACTTTACCTCCAAATGGTAAAGTCTTTCAAAGTTTCATTCAAAGCCTCGAATGCACATTTATGCATCATTGGTGCTTCATCATGAATAATAGTTGATGATCTTCGTATTAACTCGGCTAGATATGATTGTTTTCTAATTGAGCATGTAAGAGTTTTCTCGGGATCCAGTGGAATTTTAAACCTTGAGTGTGTCGTTCTTCCACTAGGAAGTATTGTTGCTGCTATTCCAGAGGTTGTTGTTGCCAATACAATATGATTCTTATCTCTCAACGTTGCTAACAATGCATGATATAAGTATGTTTTCCAATACCTCCTGGACTATCAACAAAAAACATGACATTGTCATTTCGCTCAATAGCAGATATTATAGTGTTGTATGCAAAAGTCTGATCTTGATTCAGATGATGAACTGCGTTGTAATCTTGTTGAGGAGTGATAACCAAAACTTCATCTTGTATTAGCCTTGGCAATTTTGATCCTTTATTATTATCTCTTGTCATTTGTGGCAAATCATAATCGAGATAGATTTACTATGTTGGGCCAACAATTTGTTCAAATCTTGCAAAAGTCTGTTCGTAGTATGCGCGTTGTTTGGAGCACTTGAAGAAGTATAATCTTCTATCATAAATTGGTAAAATTGATCCCACAAATTTTGTACGCCATGAGGCTCGCAATGAACTAAGATGGTGGCAAACAATCTTCTTAAAGATGAAGACATACGTATGTTGGAGGCTTCTTGTAAACATTTTTGGATGTTATCATCATCTTTTAACAACCCTCGTTGTTCATCATCTTTTTTGAAAGTTGGATGCAAAATGTCATTAACTGTTATGAGATCTTCATATGATTTAGGTCCTCTAACATGATTTAAGAGTACACGTAAGTAGAATTTTTCTCCTTTTGAAAGGAACACTGTGTATATTCTACCAATTACCTTTTGGTTAGTTTGTCTTTCTTCCCAAGCTTTTTTTTTGTTATCCCATCTGAATTTTTCAAGATACTCTCGGTATAAGTATTGACGTGCACCTTCACACTTTTTGTTCTTAACAAAAAATTCAATCAGCATTGTCATTGAGTTACTGTTATTGGCAATGATATTTGTTACCCTTTGTTGAGCCTGAAAGAAAACATTATGTCTATTTGGTAGATGAATTTGCAATCTTTCCACTGAATGGTACATTCGGTTTATTAAGAATTTGAATATTCTCCAAAAAGCTTCTGGTGCACAGACCCATCTTGCGTAAACAAAATTTTTAATTTCATCCACATCGCGTTCAGGTTGCACTGCAAACGTTACTTTATCAGGACCTTTATAAACATACTTGAACAAATATTTAACACTTTTAATGCTAGAACAAATTTTGATATTGATATGACAATCATATTTTGCAAGTAACCAAGGGTTGTATGGAATTATCCACCTATTATCAACATTTGCACTTGAGTGAATATCACGTCTATGATAAGTAGGATAAGAGTCATTTCCTTGAAATGTATTCATTGAAAACGGTTTAGGATAACCTCGTTTGCAATTTCCACGTCTCATACATGGGGATTTTGGCTTATGGGTTCCACATGGACCATGTATCATGTGTCTCAATACAACATTGTACAATTCAGGCTCTTTATCTTGATCCGGTATCTTAGCTCAAACTATTTTATCATAATCATCAGGGCTATTAAGTTTGTCCTCGTCATGTAACATTAGAAGCATATGAGCATGTAGGAGACCACGTTTTTGAAATTCAATGACATAAACTTACGTATGCAATGACTTTTTTACCCAAGACACTTTTTTTAATAACATCTTTCAAATTTTCTAATTTGGCACGGAAAATTCGAGTATATAAATCTGGACGATCTTGAGATATTTGACCTGGAAATAATATGTTTTTATTTCTTCCCAATTTGGATTGCATGTCATTGTGAGGGAAAATGTCTGGTTTCCCGTACTTTTGGATCAAAACCATTGCGTCCTGGTACCATTGATGCATATCATGTGGGCTACCAATAAACGTAGATGGCAAAATAATTCTTTGACCTATATTACTTGTTAGTATTATAATGTAAATGCGTATTTTAATAATACTGACAAATGAACATAATCTTTTATTTTATATAATAATAATAAAGTTTGTACCTGCATTCAAATTAAATTGCGAATAGGCCAAGATTAACCCAATAATCTGATTAAAAGGAAATCTTGTATGTGATTCAAACAACAAATGGGCTTGAGAGCATGAAACGTGGTGTGAGACCTAGAAACACACTGCAGTGAGAGAATTGGGTTTCCGGATTTGGGATTTATGGGAAATTGGTTTGAACGAGAGTTTCTGGGAGGATGGCTGAGAGTTGAAGATGGTAAATGCATGAATGCTTGCCTTGATTGCTATTGTTTCTAAGCTTTTTTTGGGTTTCTTTGGATTGTGTCGGAATGCCTATTCCAATCCTAAATCTCCCTTTATATAGACTCAATTGGGAACACAAAGTTTCTAAATAAAGCAATCATTCTTCAATTCTCACATAATTCATGCTTAAAATCAAGGAAAATAGACGCTTACTTGAAAGATGTGGATTTAGGAGGATGTGAAAGCTGTTGCAGCAGGAAGCAACGATGGTTGCAAGCAAAGATAGCTGCGGTGACCCCAAAACCTGGAACGAGGTAGAAGGATTGCAAGCTCATCATTCGAGGAAGAAGATAGAAGATAGCATCCTACTGGTCCGAACGTTTCTTCCTCATCAACTAACATAAGAGATAAATATTTCTAGAGGACTTTGGATTAACTCTGTGTAATAGACTGCTGCGGGGAGAAGATTGGATATTAGGTAGCTGCGGGAAGAAAAGACTTGTTTTGAACGAGGAAGGAGATGAAGGGGAGTTAGGCTTTCTTATATAGATATGGGGTTTCAAATGAAAGGCTAGCTGACCAAATTCTCATGTTCACCATTCATTCTTGATTTAAGCCATTAGGCTTGGATTTCGAGCCCAAGACCAAAATCACCAACGACACTAAATCAAGAAATGAGCATTGTGTGTTTTTGTAACCTTCCACACCACACCCACTTCTGCAAGCCCCAAGAGCATGATTGTGGCTTGGGTCCACAAGCGTGGCATGACTATTCAAATATGTGTAAATTATGTATTATCGACTGTAGTTTGCATGATACTGTCTTATTTGTGCTTGAAGTGTGCGTATGACATGTTTGTGTTTTTTTGGGTATCAACACCAACATTTAGAGAGTCTTGGAGCCCATTATAAAATTCGCATCGCAAGTCTGACTGATTATTACGGATATATCTAAGCTTTTGTGTTTTGATTTTGACATAGTTATCAACGACATACTGCTGCAATAGGCGGCCTCCTCTAAGTAAAATTGAGTCTTCATGCGGACGAATCTAACACACACACATCGCAAATCTGACTGATTATTACGGATATATCTGAGCTTTTGTGTTTTGATTTTGACATAGTTATCAACGACATACTGCTGCAATAGGCGGCCTCCTCTAAGTAAAATTGAGTCACACACACACATATACATATTTTTTCAATATATATAAGAGAGTAAGAAAAATTTACCTGTAAAACATATGCATAATAAGCACGACATGTCATCTCACGGTCGTTGTTGCTTTGACTGTTTTTATCCCATCCATATGTACCATAAACCAACAACAACAGATATTGTAAAGGATCGTAATAGCCAGCACAATCTGATATATTTAGAAGTTGACCTTCCCTTGTTTCTATCATAATATTTCGACTTCTTATATCTCTTGTATCATTTGCACTGATTATTATTGCAGCAACTTGCGACTCAAATGACAAGTTATACTGAAGCTGATTTGCAGGTTGCTCTTTAATGATGAGTTTATATGTTTCCAAATCTTGTCGTTGAGCTAAGTGATGAAGAGTTCGAACAAATGGATTATGCCGATTTAAAATCTGCTGAATAATCTCAACCACATTTCTATGTAATGTTTCATTCTCTAGCATACAATTTTCCACTTCATGATTTCATTCTCTAGAAATCATGGTCTGCTGTTCTCATTTGGTAAAAGACTTCCTATTTTATGATATATGGATCCTTGAGCACAAAAAGTGAATGTTGAGCCACCTGTGGCTAATTTTTCATCAATATGTACACCCATTGATGTGAAAGAAAAGACATGATTGTAAGCTCGAATATGTTGTCTGAAATGAGTGCCTTCTGACGTTTGAGTGGAAAATAGTTGTAACATCTCGGGTGGGCATTGAATTATTGGAATAATAATTTTTCTGTTCAAACAACACATCATTGCTTTCATGATGGAATAGACGAGCACAACAATATTGACATGATCTTGGTGTCGCGGAATATGTGTTTGTTTTTATAGAGCCCGACACTGTTTACGAGAACAGGAACTCACCCGTTTCGTTTAATATACAAAGACGAGGAATTAAGGATTATAACCTCTTCCAGAAATGAAAGTTGGGAATCGAAGGTGAGCTAATCGAAATACTAAACAATTAACAACGTAACTATGATACCATATATGTCAGATCTATATCGATCTATATCTCCCATTGTGGTCGAAGTTATAAGTATAACTTTGATTACTAGTGTATTTTTACTGACCAAATTTCAAAACAAGGGTACAAGCGTGAAACTGTAGTGCAAACACATCTATAGGGGTGTCCTTAGTTATAGTTGTTCTTTGAGGCCCATAAGGCCTTTCCATCGAAAAAAAAAAAACAAATGAATTGGGAAATTCTTTTGGATTGTCACTAGTATGCATGTAACTATGATTTGCAGACTTACAGTCCTTGAAACTATGACCTATCAGGTGTACACAGAGAAACACATACACATCTGTTGTCCATGTTTTATCTAAAGCACAATGTTCTTAGCTTGCATATAACATTAATTAGCTACTTGGTTACGGATCTGTTTCTCCTCATTTGTTTTCTCTCAATCATGTTCAAATTTTTATTCATAATCTTATACACAGTAAGAAGGAAGGAAACATATGTTGGTGTTTTAGTTTAAGTTTAATTTGTAATGAAGATAGTAATCTGTTACTACTCCTACGTTGGTGTAGTGGATTTACTTTTCTCTTTGTTATCTTGTACTGTTTGTGGGCTCTTTTTGGGCTCATGTTTGAGTTTATCCCACAATGAATTTATTTCATTTCCAAAAAAAAAAAAAAAAAAAGGAAGGAAACACAAACAAACGCAGACAAGTATAATAGAGAAACAAGAAATGGACTGGGATTATTAGTAATATTTCTTATATTAGACATCAGCTTATGTATGTCACTTTAGATCCAAGAGGGACTAAAAACTCAGAAGCTAGGATGGGGGACATTGGGGAGGTTTTGTCAAAACTCAAACGTGAATAGATTCCCCAGTGAGGTTCCCAAAGCCATGCCTTGGAACTTTGGGTTTTGGGCAACACTGTTCTCTCCTCTGGCCGGCCTTGGCTAAATTTTTCTTTTTGTATTTGTCCATCAGTAAACTGTGGTAATGTTTTAAATTGACTTGGATGAAATACATATTATACTAGTAGAAATATAGTAATGCTCTTTAACCAAATATATGCCTATCTATTTTATTTCATTGATCCTCTCTAGCATTTGGTACTGGTAAACTGTAAGGATCAATTTAGAGATTGGTTTTTTCCTTTTATGGTATGGTGATGGTATTTGGGATTTTGGGTTAATTCCATTGCATGGATTTTGATTTTTACTTTAGTTATCAGCCCTGCTCAGCAAACCAATAAAAGAAAAGGTGCAAAAAAATATGCCTTGCATTCAGCGATGAATTTGTCTTCTAGAGTAAATAATGCATCTTGCTGCCTGTTTGGGAAGGGAATCATGTAAACTACTGCACCTTCATCTACAGCAACATGATTTCAGAATCACTGATTGATATAAACATGGAAACCAATTTTGGAAACAGAATCATCTTTCATTTCAATCACAAATTCTTTATCACTTTGATTATTTTTTCTTCGATGTAATATCGTGCCAAAATAATACACAAGATTAATATAAATCTTGAGATCACAATCTGATAATAAATGATTGAATTTCATAATCACATTAGAACTTCTTTCCTTACTCATTAGACATTAGCATAGCAAAATATAGAGATTTTAATTCTAATATTAATACTAATCAAATCAGAATTAATAACGAAATTCAATCAAATATTCAAGCACATAAAACCTAAATCAAATTACGACTTTTTTACAACGCATCAGCCTTGTATAAGGTAATTCTAATCCAATCAAATCAAAATTAGTGATAGAAAATCATATCCAACTTGGGAATGTACAAATCATGTATGTGCACAGAAACAGCTAGAATCAAATTCTTAAACCAAATTATAGGTAAAAAAAGAGAGTAAAGGAATCAGAAACATAATGGGGCTTATGGCCTTCATAAGAGAGGCTCTACTACCGAAATAAAAACAGCCCATTACCACTGACTATATTGAGGAAAACAATGTTAGAACACATGAGTAATCTAACAAAGAGGCCTATTCAATTCAATCTGGAGTAAAATATGTACCAAAGAATAGAACCCCGAGGTGAAGATGGTGGAGCTGGTGCGCTTCTAAATCTTTAATCTATTCCCCCTCTTTCATTATCTCTCTCACTTCTTTTCTTGCTTGCCTGCAAAGTATGCATGATAGTGTTTAATAGTGATATAGAGTTGTACTGAATAGATAATATTGCAATTTGAAGAAAAAAATCAAGAAAAAGTGAGAGAGAGACCCAATGCAAAACCAAGAGGAGGGGTTAAGGTTTTGAGGCAAAATTTGGCAATGCCAATGCTGAAGAGGCAGCAGCCCTCTAACACCTACAATCACCAACAAATGTCGAGGCAACTATCGTTCACCACCATCGATTTCTTCTTCCTCTTCATCTTCACACTCGCAACGTCTGCTGCTTCTTTGGCTGCTGCAAATGTTGAGGTTATCACATTACATTCATGGCTTCAAGGCTCTACTACCTCGGCCTCTTCTTCGAATTTCTCCAACTGGAACCCTTCAGACCCCAACCCTTGTAAGTGGCCCTACATTACTTGTTCACCCCAAAACTTTGTTACTGAGATCAATATCCAGTCTATTGAGCTAGCCATTCCCTTTCCTTCAAATTTTTCCTCCCTTGCATTTCTTCAAAAGCTCATCATTTCTGATGCTAATTTTACTGGAACAATCTCACCTGATATTGGAAATTGCAAATCACTTGTGGTGCTTGATGTACATTCAAACAGTCTTGAGGGTAGTATTCCTACAAGTATTGGGATGCTTGAAAATCTCCAGGACCTGATCTTAAACTCTAATCAGCTTACTGGTCAAGTACCAAATGAGATTGGTGATTGCAGCAGCCTGAAAAATCTTCTCATGTTTGATAACTACCTAAGTGGTTATCTTCCTGCTACACTTGGAAAGTTACAAAACTTGGAAGCTATTCGAGCTGGAGGCAACAAAAACATGTCAGGAAAGATCCCAGATGAGATTGGAAACTGCAAGAACTTGCAGGTGTTGGGGCTTGCTGAAACTAAAGTTTCTGGTTCGATACCTTCATCATTAGGTAAGCTCAGCATGCTGCAAACGCTGTCGATTTATACTACAATGATATCCGGTAAGATTCCTCCGGATATTGGCAACTGTTCAGAACTTGTCGACTTGTTCTTGTATGAGAATTACCTTTCTGGTTCACTACCACCAGAGTTGGGCAAGCTTCATAAGCTCGAGAAGATGTTATTGTGGCAAAACAACCTTGATGGGACCATTCCTGAGGAGATTGGGAATTGCAGAAGTTTGAAGACCATAGATCTCTCTCTAAACTCTGTTTCAGGAAGCATACCACAGTCTTTTGGAAACCTCTCAAATCTTGAAGACCTTATGCTTAGTAACAACAACATCTCTGGTTCAATCCCCTCAGTTCTTTCCAATGCAACAAAACTGGTGCAGCTGCAGATTGATGCTAATCAGATTTCAGGCTTGATCCCAGCTGAGCTGGGAATGTTGAAGGAGCTCAAAGTCTTTTTCGCTTGGCAGAACAAACTCGAAGGCAGCATCCCATCGGAAATGGCTGGTTGTGAGAGCCTTGAAGCTCTTGATCTCTCACACAATGCTCTCACTGGTAACATACCTTCTGGCCTATTTCAGCTGCAAAATTTAACCAAGCTTCTCTTGATTTCTAATGACATTTCGGGTCCTATACCTTCGGTGATTGGAAATTGTACCTCTCTTAACCGGCTAAGGCTTGTGCATAACAGAATCAGTGGAGAGATCCCAAAAGAAATTGGATTCCTAGATAACCTTAGTTTCCTTGATCTGTCTGAAAACCGTCTTGTTGGTACTGTACCAGAAGAAATTGGAAAATGCAGTTCATTACAGCTACTCAACTTAAGTAACAACACTCTTGGAGGTAATTTGCCTAGCTCTTTGTCTTCTCTCACAGAGCTTGAAGTACTGGATGTCTCTGTGAATCAATTTGGAGGTCAGATTCCTGAGAGTTACGGTGGACTAGCTTCACTTAACAGGCTCATCCTCAGCAGCAACTCCTTAACTGATCCGATTCCCTCTTCACTTGGTAAATGTACAAAACTTCAACTGCTTGATCTTAGTAACAACAAGCTCACTGGGATGATCCCGGGGCAACTGTTTGAAATTGAAGCTCTTGGCATTGCTTTGAACCTGAGTTTCAATGCTTTATATGGCATAATCCCACCACAGATTTCTGCTCTCAATAAGCTATCCATGTTAGACCTATCACACAACAAGCTTGAAGGTGATCTGTTGGCACTTTCGGGGCTTGAAAACCTTGTTTCTTTGAACATCTCATACAACAACTTCACTGGTTATCTTCCCGACAGCAAAGTGTTTCGACAGTTGTCTGCGACAGACTTGGTGGGAAACAACGGATTGTGCTCTAGAGGTCATGATTTATGTTTTCTCAGCGATGGTACAACAATGGCTTTGTCTAGAAGTGGAAGTTTTAGAAGGTCATGGAGGCTTAAATTGGCCATTGCTTTGCTAGTAGCCTTGACCATTGCTTTGTCAGTATTTGGGGTAGTTGCAGTATTTCGAGCACGAAAGATGAAAGGAGAGGACAATGATTCTGAGATTGGAGGGGACTCATGGCCTTGGCAATTCATTCCATTTCAGAAGGTGCGTTTCTCAGTTGAGCAAGTTCTGAAATGTCTTGTAGAAACCAATGTAATAGGAAAGGGATGCTCAGGAGTTGTTTACCGGGCAGAAATGGAAACCGAAGACATTGCAGTAAAGAAGCTTTGGCCAACAACAACTGCTTCCAAATATGATTCTCAAAGTAGAGGAGTTCGTGATTCCTTTTCAACTGAGGTGAAGACCCTTGGCTCCATTCGCCACAAGAACATTGTTAGGTTCTTAGGTTGCTGTTGGAACCGAAACACAAGACTGCTAATGTATGAGTACATGCCAAATGGGAGTTTGGGAGGTCTACTTCATGAAAGAAGCGGTAACTGCTTGGAATGGGACATCAGATATCGCATAATACTCGGGGCAGCACAAGGCTTGGCATATTTGCACCATGACTGTGTTCCTCCTATTGTTCACAGGGACATCAAGGCCAACAACATTCTCATTGGTCCAGATTTTGAGCCCTGCATTGCTGATTTTGGGCTTGCCAAGCTTGTTGATGAAGGAGATTTTGCTCGGTCCTCCAATACAATTGCTGGTTCTTATGGCTACATTGCTCCTGGTTAGTACAAACTCATCTCTATTTCATCACTATTAGAAACCTGAACTACATTGTATCATAAGTGCTTGATTTTCTCCTGCTTAGCTATTCAAATGATGATAAAACGATAAAGTTTTCTTATCTGTGGTTTACAGAATATGGATACTCAATGAAGATAACAGAGAAAAGCGATGTGTACAGCTACGGTGTAGTTGTTCTAGAAGTGCTAACAGGAAAGCAACCAATTGATCCAACCATACCAGATGGACTACACATTGTAGATTGGGTAAGGCAGAAGAGAGGGGGGGTTGAGGTACTTGATCAAAGCTTACGAGCACGACCAGAACCCGAGATTGAGGAAATGCTGCAGACATTAGGTGTGGCATTGCTGTGCATAAACCCAACCCCAGATGACAGACCAACTATGAAAGATGTAGCAGCAATGCTCAAAGAGATTAGGCAGGAGAGAGAGGAGTGCATGAAAGCTAACATGAGGCTTCTCAATAAGTCCAATTCTGCAAATGATCATGAACAAGAAACTATGATCAGTTGCAGTGGAGGAACATCATCAGCTATGGTGCAGCAACACCCATACCCTCCAACAAGTACCAGCACAAGTTTCTCTGCTTCCTCTTTGTTATACTCTTCATCGTCCAATGTCAAAACAACTCTCTAATAACACTAAGAACTTAGTAATTGAGGTTTCGGCTTCACTTAGATAGAAATTTGTTTCTAGCTACTTTATTTCATAGTTCTTATTTCTCTGTACTAAAGGGAACAGTTTTAATAATCAGAAGTAGCAAAAAAAAAAAAAATTACTTTTACTCGGTGTACATGCTTAATTTGCCCAGCAGTACTATGATGATTTTGGTAGTGAGAGTAAAACACTGACAACAACCATATAAATAGAAGTTAACCAAAGACTGAATCTATATTGAGCGACTGTTAGTGCATTCAAACACCTATATATAGTCTAAAGTCTAAACCAACATGATATGAAAACCCAAAAAAGGGCAAATGCTGGTTTTACAAATTTGAAAGTTGACCATACGCTTAGTCTATCCAACGTATGGGTTATCGTACGTTAGTAGAACCCGTGACGGATTGAAAACACATCCATCACAAGAATCCGTTAACTCAACCATGATATGAAAACCTATCCGTTGGACTTAGCCAACATGATATGCTGGGTTTTTCATATCATGCTGTCTAAAGCCTTAAAGACCATATAGATAGAGTGATCCCATCTGCGGGTTCGTGAGATTGAACTAGTTCGTTTTTGGCCTGTTTGAATTGAGCCAACATTGAGCGGGAATACCTCTCAATATTTTGCACCCTCACCTTTACATGTGGGATAAAACTGTATGTAAACTCTAATGAATCGACCTAGTATATACACTCATCTAGATCATCTATGATATCAAGTAATTACCAGTAGCTATAAAAAGTCTGGAAGTTCATAACCTGAAAACTGAGAACCGAAGGTGAAGATTACATTTTACCTATGTAACTCTTGCTCTTCCTCCACAGCCGAGGTCAAGCCTTGACAGGATGATAACCCTGAAATTGAACAGTCAACAAGTATGGGTCATAGGACGTCATACTGTCATAGTGAGAGGTCATTTGGGCTTTATATCACGCAATGTCGCTGGGCCAGCTCACATTCGTGTAGAGACTGGAATTTAGGAAACTGAAAACTGCTTTTACTATTTACACGTATAATAAAGTACAACAAATTCTTTTTCTCACAACAAATTCTCTTTCTCACAAAAAAAAAAATTTGTCTTGGTCAATCAACCCCAAAAGCTTTCATACTATTTTGCTTTTAAAGATGCTGACCTTCTTTTTTTTTTTTTTTTAAATTTGCACAGTTTTTCTTTGCTACTTCGTTATTTTAATTGGTTTTCAATTGTATGTTTCAAGTGTTAGAGTCTTGTCTTGACATAATAAAATAAAGATAATACCAAATTTGAGTATCAATTGACAAATGTATGGGATGGAAGTAAGGGTGGGCATAAAACCCGAATTGAAAAAAATAACCGAACCGGACCGGCTGGACCGACCGGGCCGGGCCGGTCCTTTTCCCGGGCCTTGACCAGTTTGCTGCCATTCCAGACCGGGCCCAACTACACCCGGGCCGGTCTCGGGCTCTATTTCTACTTAATCGGGCTGAGACCGAAAGCCCGACATACAGTACGTAGTAAAGATAGGCCCAGCCCGCCAGCCGCCCAGGCCCAGCCCATGAGGAAGTCAGGAATCAGGAGAGTTGAAAACTTCGCGACTTCGCGTCTTCACCTCCTCTCCTCTCCAGTCTCCACTCCAGTTCATCGCGACACTGACACGGTGACACGGCCGACACCGCTTCACACCTTCACCTTGAGTCTCGTCAGCCAGTCGCTGTGCCGGTCGCTGTGCCGGTCGCTGTGCCACTGGAGAGTCGGTGACGCCGGTCGCTGCGCCTCTCCCTTACGCCTCCTTTATCGGTGACGACGACAAGGATCTCAGCTTCCTCGAGGAGCCGACCGAGCAAGGCCACGACGCTCCCCGTGGTTAGGTGAGTTTTGACCTAATCTTTGTTTTAAGTGTTTATATGGTTTGCAACTCGATTTTTAGTATTTGGGACCTTGGATTTCAGATTTGCAGCTCAAGCTTGCAGTGGTGTTGCAGGGTGAGGGAAGAAGTGGAAATAGTGAAGTGATAGTTTAGAAGTGGAAATAGAGAAAGAGTAGTTGAGGTGTGTGTCTCCTTTCAGCTTGATTCCTTCATTTTGTGATTACTTATTCATGATTGCAGATGACATGTTTTGGTTAGATTTTTCTGAATTAGGTTTTGTTTTATGACTTTATTTGTATTGTCCAAGACTTACCTAAACCTTAACTGCCAGTCGGCAGAATTGATGATGAATTGAGATTGTACTCGGCAATTATGGCTGGTGCTCACTGCCCAGTTTCAATTTTATGCCCAGTTTTTATGTGAATTGCAGAATTGGTGTTGTTGACTTGTTGTTGGAATGTTGGTGCATAGTTGATAGCATTTATGTTGCTGGTTGACAGGTTTTATCATGTCGACGTCTTCTTCATCATTTGGTTGTTGTTCATTCAACTCTGATTCTGGGTTACACATCTCAGAGGAAGAAAATGAAGAGGTACCAGCTAGGACTGGTAATGATCTGATAGCAACAGAGGCTGAGAACAAGACACAAGAACCAGCAGCTCCGGTAGAGGTTGTAGAAGCTGCACCTGTAGCGACTGCCGTTTCACGAGGTGTGCAGAGAAAAAGAAAAAGAGAATCTGCAACAGCAGGGCCTAAAGTTTCTAAACAGACGTCAATGGTGTGGCAACATTTCACTAAGTATGACAGAGAACTGTTCACTCACAAAGATGGGAAGAAAGTGCACACGGGGCATGAGAAGCGTGCATTATGCATTCATTGTGGAGCTGACCTCAAAGCTGATTCATCTTATAATGGTACGAGTACTTTACGTAGACATGTTCAGAAAGTATGCAAGAAGTATGTTGGTAGGGAAAACATAGATGATGGTCAAGCTGTGATTGCTGGTGATGGTCAAGCTGATCCTGAAATGGAAGTGCAGAAGGTGTGGACACAAGACCGTTGTGTAAAAGCTGCTTGTGAGATGATAATAATTGATGAGTTGTCGTTCAGTCATGTTGAGAGAGAAGGCTTTAGGCATTTTTGTAGGGTGGCTGTCCCGCAATTCAATCCGGTGTCTAGGAGAACAATAGTAAGATGCTTTTGGAAGTTGTATGATGAGAAGAAAGAGGAGCTTAGGAAGGTGTTAAGTAGTCAAAGGGTGTGCTTAACGACTGATACTTGGACATCAATTCAGAACATCAACTATATGGTGTTGACGGCGCACTTTATAGATGCTGGTTGGACTTTGCACAAGAGGATCATCAACTTTTGTGTGATTCCTAATCATAAAGGGACAACAATAGGAAAGATTTTAGAATCTTGTTTGCTGCGTTGGAGGATTGATAAGGTGTTGACTATCTCGGTTGATAATGCAAGCGCAAATAAGGTGGCAGTAAAGTACATTCAAGAGAAAATGGCTACATGGAAAGACCCCCCGGTGTTTGGAGGACAACACCTTCATGTGAGGTGCTTGGCACACATCTTGAACATCATAGTCAAGGCTGGTTTGTCCTTAATGGATAAACGTTGTGCAGCAATTAGGAATGCAGTCAAGTATATTAGAAGTAGTTCTAATAGAATGGATGTGTTCAAGGTGTGCATGGAGAAGGAAAGGCTAGAAGGGAACATAGACACTGAAAAAATACCGGCGCTTGATCTTCCTACAAGATGGAACTCAACCTTTCTAATGCTTGACATAGCATTAGATGTAAAGTCAGCTTTTCAGAGAATGGCTGCAGAGGAAATGAACAAGTATAGAAGCTATTTTGATGAAGAAGATGAGGTTGATGAGGAAGAAGAACAAGAGTATGTTCCGGTGACACCACAACAAAGAAAAACAAGAGTTGGACCACCAGAAGATGAGGATTGGGAGAGGGCTGAGATATTTGTGTACTGGTGATCTTGAGAGTTTTCTATGATGTCACAATGAGGATGAGTATGACTAGACACCCTACTGCTCATAAAGCTTTTCATGACATTGTGTCAATAGAAGGGGAGATTAATGCATTATTTGCGCCTTCAGCTGAAACTACGGCTGAAGTTCAATTATTGATGTTGAAGATGGGAGAGAAGATGCTTGGAAAGTTTAGAAAATATTTTGGACGTATTGAAGACATGAATCAATTGTTACTGGTTGCATTGGTTTTGGATCCTCGGTACAAGCTGAAGAACATATCTCATACTTACCTACTAGTGCTCCATTATTCACCTGAGGAAGCAAAAGCCAAGACCAATGCTATTAAGGAGCTGTTGGTATCCTTAACTGACATTTATAGAACTTCAAGCAATGCATCAACTCCATCAAGCAATGCTAATGCATCTTCAAAGAGCAGTACCATAGCAACTGTCGTTTGCAGTAGCACAAAAGAAACAGCCTCATCTTCCAAGTCAAAGAGGTCCAAGGTTGTGAAGATGTCAGGAAAAATGGCTGACTTGTTGGAAGGTATGATCTTTTATTGTGTATTCTTACTGTTTTTGTTAAATTCTTGTTATTTTTGTTAAATTCTTAATGTTGTATTGTTACTTGTAGGGTGGCAAAAAGCACTAGCTGATGCCGATGAAGTTGTTGTTGAGAGTGAAGTTGATAGGTATCTACTTGATCCAATCGAGGTTCCACCAAAACATGAAGCAGCAACTTGGAGCCTACTAAGTTGGTGGAAAACAAATGGCTGCAAGTATCCAAACCTTGCTCTTGTGGCAAATGATGTACTTGCTATTCAAGTTAGTACCGTTGCATCCGAGTCCTCCTTCTCTACTGGAGGTAGAGTAATTAATCCTTTTAGGAGTTCTCTAACTCCTAAAACTGTAGAAGCATTGCTTTGCTTGCAAAATTGGATAAAGAAAAAGGATCAATCTGAAATTGAATACTATCCAAGCCAAGAAGAGATTGAATTTTATGAAAAGATGGAAAGAGGTATGTTTGCTAATTACTTTTGTTAATGCTTCATACCCTACATTTTTTTTACTTGCTTGCTTACATTGTTTGAATTTAATGACACTTTGTTTTAGTTGAGGCAAAGAGAAAGGCAAAGGAAAAGAATGCAAAAGGAAAGGGAAAGGCAAAGGCAAAGGTTGTTGCTGTATCAGAATCAGATAGTGAAGATGAAGTTATGGCGACAGCTAGAACTTCACAGCCCAAGAAAACAGCAAAGGTTGTTCAAAAAAGTGATGCAGCATGCCCTTCAACTATTCCAGTTGCTGCTGATGTCCAAGCCAAGTCCCACCCTTCCAAACTTAAACAAATGGTTCTAGCATCAAAGAAATCTAAAGGTATTCTTTCTTGAATTCAATCTCTTATGTTTCTAGCTATTTTCTTGGGTTGTTTTGGCTCATGTGTTATGATGAATTCAGATACTTTAGAAAATATCATGAAGTATATAGGATTATGGATCATGGAACATAGTCAACCATTATGTTGTTAATTTCAATTTCATCGGGCAGTTCACAAGGCAATGTAGTACAAGCCTAACAAGATAATCTAACAAATTGGGTCCATCCATTTGTAAACTACTAAAACTAGTCATATAACTAGATCCCATGTTTCTATACAAATAGATGTATAAATTATTCCATCTAGATCAAAAAATTGGTTGCAATTTAGTAAAAATGCAAGCACAGTTGATTGTAATTTTGTAGGGATATCAAATTTATCTCCAGAGGCGCAGTGCTACTTGTAGACTTAAACTGATGCTACTGTCTTCAAATCTTAATTAGCAAAAACTGCAAAGAGTAAAGCTTAAGTCTTAATTTACAAAAGAGTAAAACTGCAAAGAGCAAAAACTGCAAAAATTGTTAGAAAAAGTGAAAAACAGATTCATAGTATCATTAGTATGTAGAAAAACAAATTTCGTGAGAAGATTTATGGATTTAAACTAGCAAACTGCAAAATTCAAATTTCAATCATGATTAATTAAGGAAGTGCTTGAATGTTTGAAGAGTGAGTTGTGACTCTATGAGCCTATGCTTTTGTATATAATGTGAAATAAATTTTGTCTACAGGTACAAGGTAACAATCAGTTTATTGAAGGGAATTTATGGCAATGGACGATCAGTTTGTGACTCTATGAGCCTATTTACTCTTTGTATGCTTAGGAGTTTTATCTTGTAGATTGTGTATACAGACAACTGAAACTATTAGAAAAGCTTTGGGGGATACACATTTCATTGTGTATACATACAACTGAAACTATTAGAGTTTGAAGAACTAGCTTGTCGATTTTTTTTTTGTTCATTTCCCTTTATTTCTTTCAGCTTTCATTTGATACATTAATGCATGTATGGATGTTTACTTCACTTCAACACTTTTCTTTTCTTTTCTTATTAGCTTTTCATGTTTTTGCTTAAGAAAAAAACTATGATGGAAAGGAAAACATAAATTGCAGCTTTTGTATGGTTTTTACCGGGCCGGGCTTTTACCGGGCCGAGCTTTTACCGGGTCGGGCTTTTACCGGGCCTAACCGGTTCCCGCACCCGGGCCGGGTTTTTACCGGGCCTTCCTTTTAAAACAACAAAACCGGCCCGGACATACTCCTTCCGGGCCGGGCCCGGTCCCTGTAAAATTGGACCCGGTCTGGGCCCGAGCCCACCCCTAGATGGAAGCTGATATTGAAGAATTTCCTACCAAGTTGACTATTACAAAATCGCAAATCCGGGGGCATTTAGTACTGTACTAGCACAACGTCAAGTAATGTGAGCTAGGTCTGAAACTATCAATAGCGCTACTTTCCCTTCAAACTACCACGGATTAGAAGTTCACGTCGGTTCTGCGCCGCTGCGTGGTTGCCCTCCCTCTCTGCGCACAACCTCACAGATTGCCATGTACATGGTATCCTAGATTGAAATTCAAGTTTCAACGTTGTTCAAGTATGAATAACAAATGGAAACTAATATAATTCGACTCGTGGTAAATAAGATTCCCATGCCACTTTCAACAAAACATGAAAAATCTCCTCCTTCCCTCTTTCCCAACATAAATATAACATAAACACAAAACAATATGAAGTGTTTACCACCTAAGATATTTAGAAACTCCAACTCCTCAATCTATTTAGGCATTATGTCAAACATACATGTATGTTCATCGAGCACTCATGAATGAGAGATATGTAATATCAACTCTTCATTTCCCATGTACATAATTTACGAATTATGGTTCTTCAATTCAACAACATATATAGGACTCTAGTAATTGACAAACACAACAACCACATATACTTGATGTCAAAGACTGCATACACAGGAAATGGGGAGATCTCTGTTCGTTTAATTGAGACCCAAAAAACCAAGCGCATGCTGCCAACTGAATCATCACTGCAACAACCAACCAGCCTCCAGATCTCAGCTTTCAAAAACGCATGAATTCTGAAACCCCCCTTCCCACTTGCAGAGAAAATCAAGGGCTGCTTTGCATTCCAACAACCCTAGACCATCTTTGCTGTACACTTGTCCATTTTGTTCTCATGCATAAAAAAAAGCGAGAAAGGCGGTTGAGCTAGCTGGGTTCCTCTGAAGATTTCAGCTTCCTTCTCCTCCCTCCCTCCTTCTCTTACTTTACTGTTTCTTAGATGAAGTGCCATTGTTGCCAGATGGGGTGCTTGCATGCTGGTTCCTTTGTGACTTTCCTGGCCTTTTGGTCTCTGATTTTGTCCCAGCTTGCCGTACCTTCACTCCTCGTATCATCTGTACATCATGATCAGAATCATGTAAGTAATATAGAATAACCAAATTGGAAAAGATAATAGATAATGGATTATTTGATTAGATAATTGACCAACAAGAAATGCCCATACATATTTGTTACACTTGATGTCTGAATAGATGACTATGAAATCCCCTTCTTGAAGCCCATTTGCCCTCACAAAATCTCCTGAACTCAACAACATCAATTACATTAACAGAAGTATAGCAATAAAATTACTGATTATTGTTCGTTAGAATGCTGTGTATACCTGTGTTTTCAAGGAGATACATCCTGCTTTTGTTGTTGGGCCAGTACCTGAAACTCCACGAACATAGCAGAAATGGGACACAAACTTATTCTGCTGATAAATTGATCATGAGATATTGAATGAATGTATCTAAAATTCATAGTAAATACCTGTAGCGCATGTTCCATACACGAGAAGTCCCAATGTCTTCCATTGCAATTGAAATTCCATCCCTTGCCTCTAGTTCAGGCAGATGGGTTTCAGCTTCTTTCTTATCATCCAAATTCGTATCCGTATATAACATCATTAGTGCCAAATTCCAATTACAAAATAATTCTCCGTCTCAAATCAAAATGAAATCGAATGAATATTAGGGAGTTACCTTTGGCAAAACAATTCTTCCAAGGTTGCCTACATCACTTTGCTTCAACACTTTCTGAAGAAGGAACCTCAAATTCTTATTCTGATCAGGTTTCCATCCCTACAGAACAAAACACCAGTCAAGTAAACTTTACCTGCATTACTCAATTTAATTATTAAATTCACCACACATTTTCATGGTGCACATTAATGAACCGGAAACGTTACACTGCACCAAATTAACAACACACCTGTCGCCTTTCCTGCGCATTAATCCGGCCCAGATTATAATTCTGCCCTTGACTGGCCGGACGATCAACCGGAAGCACTGATGGTGCTGCCTCGGGAGTCATATTCTGTACCATTGCTGGGGAGGCAGCAGGAGCAGGACCACCGGCAGCCGCTGTGGGCCAATAAAACCAGTTAGCTGCAGAGGGATTGCCCATTGCGGCAGTACTGCAATTAGGATCAATATTCCCAACTAGCCTCTGATCCAGCATCTGATTAGGATGCTGATTCTGTTGATGGCCGTGATGCCTTCCATGGTGTGACAAAGTCCTTCTTTGCCTTTGCATCCTCTTCTTCCTAGCCTCTTTAGTGGCTGAAGAGGCTAACCTCACCAGCTGAGGCTCACCTGAATGCCCTCCAAAATACTGATACTGGCCATACTGCCCTCCGTAACCGGAAAACTGTTGCTGATGTTGACTCATCGGTGCTAGTTGGACATTAGTATCCGGGAAAGACCCATAATTATTGCCCATAAATGGAGATGAAGGTGGCCAGGTTGGTGCAGTCTCCAGCATTTGATGCTGGTATTGCTCTGAATTCGGTTGCTGGTAACCCGGCCCGCTTCCAAATGGGTCCTGACCCATGAACCCAGTCATCGGAGTTGAAGGAGTCGGGACTAATACAGGCACCGCCGCATCATACTGGGGAGACGCCATCCACGGCGATGATATGGGAGGATTTTGCGTAGGGTTAAGACTAGGGTTAGGGTTAGGGTTGGCGCTTTGAAATGGGTCTACAGCATAGTGTTGTATCGCCGAGTCCTTGGTACTACTACCGCGCCTCTTTTGGAGATGATTAGTTTGAACCCACTCAAGCACTAGTTTGAGTAACTGCTTCATCGCCTCTTTTCCTCCACCCAAACGCCTGGCAGCGCACTCGATTGTTGACTTCTTGATCTTCACGCTCCTCAAATCCTCCGCAGAAACCGTCTCTCGGTTAGACCTCAGCCACTCCAAGAACACAGACGCCATGTCGTCTTCCGGCATCTTGTTGCTCTGTTGGTATAAGGATCCCCCCTCTAGGACCTTCATGCTCTGATCTCCCATGATCATGTTCTCTTGTGGCTGTGGGGTTTGATTCACTGCATGCGCCTGAGAAGGTTGTTCCTGCGCTTGAAACTGGTCCATTATTGGGTTCTCGTTTTGGAAAATGGAAGAAGGGTAGAAGAACTCGTTTCCTTCGAACAGATCTATGTACCCAAAAGTCTCCATCATGTCCATGCACTCCATTCCGAGATCCGACTGCTGAGAGATCTCCATAGAGGCGGTGGAGGACAACGCCCCAGCCGGATATGCATCAGCAGAATCGTTATGAGAGTAGTGAGTGTTGTTGTTGTGGTCTTGGTGCTGCTGATAATCCTGAGAATGATTATCCTCCGCATCGGACTTGAGAATAGCCCAGGAAGCGGCGGAGGAAGAAGAAGACGCCGAGGGTGACGTCGACATGGTCTTCACCGGCGCCCGAGTCGACGAAGACGAAGAGGAGGATGACATGCAAGGGAAGTCAGGCAGAGCAGGGAAGTCATTGCAGAAGATGGAAGCAGTTTCGTTGTTGACGTCAGTGAGAAGAGAGTCTTGGTCATTATCAAGCCATAGATCAGCGGCGTCTCCATCTTCTTCTCCGAAATCGTTTCGTATCTCTTCTTTGCCGATGAGATGCTGGCTGTGGTGATCCGCTGCATGCAGATCTTGGTGGTGGTTGCCGTGGACTTGAACTTGCACTCCATCCATAGTATCAAAATTAAGATGATGATTCTGGATTTTCTGTTGGAATCAGATATGTGATGGTGGGTACGGATAAGTGCAAGAGGGAGTGGGTGGTGGTGTATCGGATTAAGGAAGCAGGAGAGAAGAGAGAAGGGACCCGCTGGATTATCTCAAACCCTCACAGAGAAGCAACATAAAGCATCTGGTCTGTCACACCCAACAACAGCAACAATTTGAACAAAGATAAGACATTAACAACTTATTAATTGAGGTATTAGTCTACTACCACCATAGAAAGCGACGTCACTTCTCTAATAACCATGAATGAATTAGAATTTAATTGGGTCATAATCACACTCCACAAGACCTCGACCTCACCAAACACTGCTTCGACTATTTTCTGAACGGAATTCTTCACGCTTGAACTCAAATCTGGCGATCGGTGCCGAGGTTGAAGATGAAGCGGAAAGAAGAAGAGGAAGAGGAGTGACCTTGTTTCTGGGGACCCGCATGCTTAAAAGGCGTGAAAGAGCAACAACCCCCCATGTGTGACTTCTGGTGTCTTCTGGGACGTTTCATTTTCATTTGTGCAATTTTGTTTTTTTCTTGGAGATAAGTTCGAATGGTTTTCTTTGCTGAGTTAATCGCTTTGGGGCAGTGATTATGTAAGAGAGAAAGATGTGCGTAGATAGAGGGATGCCGTAGATAGACGTTGAGACTTGAAAGGCAGTTTTGGAGAGAGATGGAGAGTCAGAAAGGTGGTATTGGCTTGGGTGGTTCCAGAGTATAAAAAGAAGAAAACAAAACCTCGTGCCGCTACTATCTCAAAGACTCTCGCCCTGGATTCTGTGCCAACCGCCATACGTATCCACCTGAATGGTGCCACACAGCGATGCCACTCTGCCTTCATTATCACTTGCAAATTTAAGCACATTACTAGCTACCTTTTGTTTAACACCAATAAAGAACAAGCAAATGATACATTTATATTTTTTACTCACAAAATGCATAACAAAACTGTGCAAACTTTGTATAATGAACTCATGTAGAAAACGTTGATAATGTGGGTTTAGGCCTACATAGTAGTGAGAGTTGTGTGATTTGTTTTCCAGATCATTTGCTGTTTAGTCTAGTGCTGATGTAAGTTAAATTCATGTGTAAACTATAACAATTGCATATATATATATATATATATATATATATATATATATATATAGGCCTGTTCAAATTAAGATGGACACCTGTACAACCTTTAAAATACAGATGTCTCTCCATTCTCCACCATCAGGCACCAACGACGCATTTTCTTCTTGTCGGAAGACAACATAGGCATCCAAGACAACATAACCATGAAGAAAAAGGTCAGGGAGATCGGGAATGAAGCTCTAGGCAGCAACCTCACTCGAAGCTTCAAGACCGATCAAGGTCGGCTGGAAACTTGCAGTCGGCGAGTCCACCAGCAAGAGGAAGCTCAGTATCAAGGTTTGTTGTCCTCTGGCAAATAAGAAAAAGCGTCACCGACGCTTGACGGTGGAGAACGAAGAGACGTCCGCATAGCCCTCTAAATGCGGACGTCTATCTTTGAACGAGACTTTATACACACACACACACAAAGTTCTTATCTAAAGTGAAACTTCGCTCTGAAATTAAAGTGTGAAGTTCCTTATTTGACTCGTTTTTTAGTTATATTTTCATATCTTCATCGTTCAGTTTATTAATACTAGTGTATAGATCATTTATGTAAAATTTCATCCAAATTGATGATTGTTTGGGTTTTTGTAATCGTTATTTATACAAACGGTGCATATGTGTAAATATGACCGAAACATGAGTCAAACAAAGAACTTCATACTTTAATTTCAGAACAAAGTTTCTTTCTGCATACAAACTTATATACATATATTTGATATTTTTGAACTTTAAAGTTATGTTAATTTACAAATTTTCACCAAATGTATACAAGTGGTTCGAGAGCTCGTATGCTCATTTTATTAGAACCGTGCTGATTTATTTTGTTAATGCTTATACGACTAAACTTAGTTACTAAGCACAACGAAGTGACAAAAATTGGGACTTTATCCCCAATATTTTCTCAATCCAAAAGCTATAGAATATCGTTTGGTCTAGAAAATGTGATCATCATTACAGAATGATAAAAAAGAAAGGTACAAAACGATAAGCAAATCATGTAAACATTTGTTTTCTAATATTGGGTGGCAATTACTTGTTTGACATGAATGCAAAATTCCTTCTGAAGCTGCTTATTAGCTTGTTATCTCCTCCAGAACACGTATGGGCCAAATGGTTATCGATTTTCTTTGTATGCTTTCTATACAGAGAGAGAGACTGGTGTGGGTAGCTAATTTTCCTATAAATGCTCACATAATAAGTTTTTTTTTTTTGGGCAAACTAACATAATAAGCTTTGTCGGGATTCGCTGGGTGAAGCGGCGGGAATCACCATTTGTCGCTACGCGTCCGTGCATTTCTGACGTACCCACCTTTCTCTTTTCTCTCTCCTCCGCCAGCAACCGCCTCTTCCGTTCCGGCTCACGACGCTAGATTCACATGTCCAGTTGCTCGAGAGCTCCTCACAGACATATCTGATGTTGCCGCGTATGCAATCCGAAACCGGAGAGCGGTATTGGAAGCCATTCGTCACTGTTGCTAGGGCAGTCCGGTTTCCGTACATCACAGTCGCCTCTCTTGCCCTAATACCACTATCTTGGTATTCACATGAGTTCTGGTGAAGATGCTCTCCAATATTGAGTGGCCACCTTAGAAATGATATTTCTTTATTTATTTTTTATTGAAGAAAGAATAAGGTCTATTATCCTGCAAATATGAAACTCGTTGTGCTGGCCATGCCCTTTGACAAATTGTTTCTCTCTTCTATTTTCAAAACATCCAACTGAAGAGATCAAGGGTCTGATCTGTCTATAATGTGACGGTTTTGTTTTTGTTGAAGCCAACTCTGCTGCTTCGGGTTTTGTTGAAGCTAACGATCTGCTGCAATCCTATTACATTGTTGTTGCCGCTCGGTAGTGTACATGGCTCTAGTGTTCCGTATGCTTTTAGAGATGGTCGATCTTCTTGCGGCTGAGACATGTAACTTCAAGTTTATTGAAGTTCAAAGGAGTCTCCTTCGTAATTTTTATTTGTGTTAAGGATTCGATCAGTGTTCATTAGAAGCTCAAGTCATTGGTTCATGACATCAAAACTGTTGCGCAGTCTTTTGATGAGATCTCACTCTCCATATTTTCCTAGAGTCAAAATTTCTTGCGGACGCTCTCGTAGCAATCGTCCTATATGACTCCTATCTCACGCTAATACGTCCTCATCATCATCTTATTAACAAACAAAATAAATTACATAAAGAGTACCCACTCTTTCGATGTTGTTTATGAATTTATTAGTATCCAACATCCATTTGTAAACCAAATTTAACTATACCGATCTAGTTTTTAACCTTTCAGTTTGAAATCATGAAATCCGTCCCGCTTTTATTGGTGTAACACTAACAATTTTAAAAGTAAATAAAATTTCAAGATATATATATATATATAAATGAAACCATGAAAAAAAAATGAAACCACAAAACATATATTTTTTATGTTTATATTGATAAATAATACCTAATTGTTTATTTTACTCTCATATTTAACGAAAAAAGTTAACGGAAGTATCAAATTGTCTAATTGAGTATAACTTGAGGTACCAAAGTGTCATCTTTTAAACATTGAGTACCTAATTGTCCAATTAGTCATCCATCAAGTACCATATTTAACGGAAAAGTTAACGGAAGTATCAAATTGTTTAATTGAGTATAACTTGAGGTACCAAAGTGTCATCTTTTAAACATTGAGTACCTAATTGTCCAATTAGTCATCCATCAAGTACCATAAGAGGAATTTACCCATATTTAAATTCAAAACTGTACATAATCTCATGACTTAATAGTAAATTTCTTATCAAGATGAGTTAATTGTAAGTGAGGATGGTTGAGTAGTATTTTTGGGTACGGTGAATAGTAAGAATGTTCGGAATATTAATTATTTGAATCTTTGTTTAATAAAAATGGTTTGACAAGACCCGCCCCAAAATACACAGGAAAAACAGGCAAGTCTTGCTGAATCCACTCTAAAAGAGATTATACCGAAATTTCAGCATAACATTTTCTCAAGATGGACAACCCAACCTGTAATAAAACTAAGACACACATCAACTATAACAATCAATCACAACACATGGAGTCCTCCACTCCACATAACACAACCCAAGTCACAACAACCTAAAAGCAATCCAAACCAATATTCAACTACATTACATAAACATGAAATGAACATCCAGAGTTAAACTCTCTCTATTCGGGTCATAATCCTTAAAAACCACTTCAACTTAATTTACATAATCTCATAGTCCTCAGAGCACTAAAGAAGAAAAATAAAATAACTACACATACGTTAACATGTAACCTACGATCAACAAGGTGCAGCGGAAGATATTATGCCTCAACTTCTAGTGAAACCGAACATGAACTCTGTAATCTGGGCATTTGAAAACAAAGGGCCCAGGAAAAAACATTTGAAATGTTAGCGTGAGTGGACGAAAAATAGACCAATTAATAAATAATTAAGAACAAACTAGTACGAAATCTAATGTGATATGCTTTTCCATTTATACGGAATTTAAAAATTTCCATGCATGCAAATATTATAAGCTCATCAAAAATTCACACTAGCCCCGCTAGTCATAAAGCAACAAGAAAAATAAAGTAATTCCTCATATAAGAAACTTCCAAAAATAATAATGGACTAGCGGGGCTAGTCAAAATAGCAACTCAATAAGAGAACATATATGGTCATATAAGTGAGTCCCTCAGACTCGGTTGCCTCCCAAGCATAGTATTCCCATACTCCCTGTTGTCACACCCCAATTTTCGAAAGATAAATTTTAAAAATTGAGACATGATCTAATTTAAATATAAATATCTCAAAATGTTACAATAACAAAATCAAACATCTAAAACTCAATAGAGGAAAAGTAATATCATACAACTCATCACTGAGTTAAATATTACACTTCCTTATTTACATAAACTTGAAATACAAGAACATGAGAACAACCTCATGAGCTTAATATTATCTACCCGATTAACAAAACTATACAGAGTACAACAAAAGCCAAATATAACCCTGGTGCTAAGTCTTCACCTCAACCTTGCTGATCATCACCTGCAGGTCTAACCCCAACACCAATAATTGGTGTACCGGGATTGTAAAATAACAAACCTGGTAAGCTAAAAAACTCGTATGAGTAAATTCAAAATTAAAACAACATTTCTCACATCTAGAAATTTCACAAAAGTAATTATATCATTGAATAAATCCACAAATCCAACACTCTTTCAAATTAACATGTACCCATGAGTCCCAGGTATTTATGAAATGCCCCTCATGACCTATAACAACACAATTGTGTACTCATGGGACCCATATACGATAAGGTATCCCATATGCAGTACACTGACAGACGGACTAGAGCTTTATTCCTAACCGCAACCAATCACCCGACCAAAGGCTTGGAACCCGGCTTGACTGTCCAATATCAAAACATAAAAATGATATATAGCATCAGAACCGCAACCAATCACCCGATTAAAGTCTTGGAACCCGGCTGGGCTATTTAATATCAAAACATAAAAATGATAAATAACATCTTAACCGCAACCAATCACCCGATTAAAGGCTTGGAACCCGGCTAGACTATTTATCCAACAAATCAATCATAACACAAGATCACATCTTATGATTATATCCTTCACAAGGATATAATTATATGAACAATAAAAATATTATTCCACATAAATAACTTATCAATAATTAGGAAAACTTGTTTTATCTTACCTATGAGTCGTTGACGATCCAACTCATATATTTTAAAACAATTAAAAGCATATTATTAATTTAAACATCATAATAAACACAACCATAATAACATTTGGTTCAAACATGAACCTTGGTGAGATTTACTCACCTTGAAATCTCGTTGCGAAGTCCCCAACACAATAAAGGCCGCGGCAAACCAACACAAATTCACAATTCACCTAATATCGCACAATTAAAAACCTTAGAAACCAAAATACTAAAGGATAACACAATACCCTTAAACTAACCCTTAGGTCAAAGGATAACAATTTCCCAAGGTCATTGAACTCAACGACACAATTGAGTTGCCTCAAATCTTCAAAACCTAAACGCATGCTCAACCAAGCCAAAACAAATAAACCTAAGTCCTAAAATGCCAACCTTGCTCAAAACTTAACCAAACCATCACCCAACATGATCACAGCAGTAAGGAAAAGCTAACCACAGGAAACTAAGGCCACAACTCGGCCGGACGCGTCACCCCAAAACTTCCGAATTAGGAGAAACTCATAACATGAAACTTGTAGATTGAAGTATGGTGAACAACTTTAATACCTAAAGTTTTAACTGGTTCGGCCAGAAAACGGCCCAAAACTTTGAAACGGAATCAAAAATAAAAGCTGCAAAACCGGTACCAAAACTTGGTTTTCAGATCACCAAACACGTATAAACATCACTAGAGGAAGGAAAGGAGCAAGACTCACCTAACCTTCGCCCAAAACGCCGCCGAAATCGTCGGTTTTTCGACGATACAGCAGTATCTCTGCCGCTCTGTGGCGGCTTCCAGGCGGCGCGACGGCGGGCGGGACCGCTTCAGAAATGGAGAGGAGGTCCGTGTGGTATGAACGGGACCGGTGGCCGGACGACGGAGAATCGGCTGGAGAAGATGGAAGTGCGGGAGGAGGTCGGGAGAGAGGAGAGAGAGTGTGATTCCGATTTTAGGTTTCCAAAAATAACTCCCTCATATTTTTTTATTTATACAGTTTCCAAACCCGGAAACTAACTTCTTCTGACCATTACTTTCTCATACTACCTCCGTTTTGGGTGTGCCATATGTCTACGAACTCGTATCGATGAGTTCTACAACTTTCAAGAAGGAAGTTTTCGAAGATAACTTATGGAAAATAAAGTCAACTTTTGGGCCTCTTAAAAGTCAAAGTACCTTAAAAATACTTCTGAAAATTCAACTTCGCACAAACTAGAGAATTTCCATAAATAATTATTTATTAAATATGGAAATAGTTCAAGGAAAATAAAATGAAAATCTAGGGTATTACAACCTTCATGTCAAGTTGACGGATATGGCATATGGCTTGCCTGATGCCGCCGACAACATCACATCACCACTAGGGTGGAAAGGGCTTGCGTGACCCCACTTGAAATGTGAAAGTCACATCACCTCGAAAGGTGGAACGACATGATAACATTGACATCATATAATCCAACAAATATGGCATAAAAAGAAAAATATAAATTCATGTGAGTTTTCTCGAAACTCATATTTAAAGCATAATTACGATTCCCAATCGTACTCGGAAAATTCTAAGAGAAAAGAAACAAATTAAATTTGATAACGTATGTGTCCCACACGTTATAATGCTTAAGAGAATGAACAACGCTAATAATCCACATATTTCGAAGAAAACTAGAGAAATCTCAAATCCTTGAATCATTGGGATTAATATAACTTAAATACCAAAACTTTTACCTAAGCTCAAATCCATAAGTTCATTAATGAGATTATAACCAGTATGTCAATCTCAAATAAATTGAATAACCAAAACAAAAGCTGAAAATATAATTTAAGCTTGGAAAAATATAATGAACCACTTATAAAATCATGCATGCATTTTAATAAAAACCAAAATGTCCACTCACAATATAGGCGGCTAAGCCTGATGTCAGCCAAAGCCCTCCTCACGTGGTGTCTCCTCTCGTCCTGTACAAAACGAGATTTAAGGTCCGAGACAACAATGCAAGAATATCAAAGTTAACAAAGTAAAGCAATGTCATCCTCACTCATTCTATACTCTAAAGTCTAAAAAGAACTCTAACTCTTTATCAATCTCCTCCAATCTTCCCCCACGCCCTAACACATAAATATAAATATAGAATCTCCAATGGATGAGACTCACCTTTCCTCTTCCACCAAAATCAACTTAAAAATTTCCTAGATCCTAATCAACTCTTAACAAATTTTTCAATACCTCTTTTCAACTCACTTCCCCTCCATAGAGTAACCGAAACTATTCTCACTCATTTTATACTCTAAAGTCTAAAAGGAACTCTAACTCTTTATCAATCTCCTCCAATCTTCCCCCACTCCCTAACACATAAATATAAATATAGAATCTCCTATGGATGAGACTCACCTTTCCACTTCCACCAAAATCAACTTAAAAATTCCTAGATCCTAATCAACTCTTAACAAATTTTTCAATACCTCTTTTCAACTCACTTCCCCTCCATAGAGTAACCGAAACTATTCTCACTCATTCTATACTCTAAAGTCTAAAAAGAACTCTAACTCTTTATCAATCTTCTCCAATCTTCCCCCACGCCCTAACACATAAATATAAATATAGAATTTCCTATGGATGAGACTCACCTTTCCTCTTCCACCAAAATCAACTTAAAAATTTCCTAGATCCTAATCAACTCTTAACAAATTTTTCAATACCTCTTTTCAACTCACTTCCCCTCCATAGAGTAACCGAAACTATCCCAAATTCCAAACACCCTTCACCACAAAAATCATCATACATCATAACAACATTATCCCCTTCTAGAAATCTACCAAAATTCCTCAAAACCACCACCAAGACCGGCAGTGGCGGTCAACCACCGGCAGTAGCAATCAACCACCCTCACCATATTAACTTCAACCAAAATTAACAAGGCATATGTCAATCTCTTCCTCTCATCAAACACAACAACAATCACAACTAGTAATAAACCTAGAACCCAAGGAATTGGTCGGAAAATACCTCCAAAGCTCAAGAACACACTAATCCCGATTTGCTCTATACTCTGAATTGTTCTACCACTTTTGGATGGTTGAATGGCCAATCAAAGAGCTACAAAACCCCTTAAGAATGACTGGAATCGGTGGCCAGAAAAAGAGAGTTCCTTCTAGGGTAAGATGCACGACAGCAGTAGCGTCACTACGCCTCAACGCCGGTGAGTTTGAGTTGATCACCACCCTAGGTTGGACAAGCGGCGTCCCAGCTATCGAACAAGACCGGTGCGGTGGCCAGGCGTGGTCCGACGGCGGCAATCTGTCGGAGAGAAGTCAGATGGGTCGGGCTCGGGGAGAGAGAAAGTGAGGGTGGGTGTTTTCTGTTTTGTTTTTCCTCCACTGAAAATAGAAAGTTTCCCACTTAAAACACTAGGCCAAATATGGAAACTTGTATTATTTTAGCTACCCTTCATTTACAAACTCTCATTCGGGTAACTAAGAACTCAACTAAACCACCTCTAAACCAAAAATAGCAACACAACTCACAAATTGATTTACCACAATAAAATAAGAAACTACAGCATATATAAAAAGTATTACTAAGTTCGGGGTGTATAATGGTTGGTTTATAATATTTGTCTCAAGATGTAAGTTTTGATTTATGAGTTTGATAATAAATTACTATACATGACATGACAAATTTATGAAAATTTTTAAGAATTTTTTTTCTTCATAAATCGAGCAAGTTATTGCGGTTTCTGAAGTTTTAGAATTATGGTAGTCTAATTAAATAAAAAGGAATAGTTCGATGTAATATGAATAGTCTATTCTCCACTGATTGATCTGTGCCGTTTAAATCAAGTATTTATAGACTAGAATGGTCGAGGTCAGTTACATGAGGAAAGGAAGGCTCGGGATAAGTTAAGAGCGGGAGACCGAGCATCCACTTGAAACTCATGATGTAGACCGCTAATTTCTTCTATCCAATCCCTTATGGACATGGGATCGGCGTCCTTACCTTCCTATCAACGGTGGGAAGAGGATCATGGTCCTCCGTAGTGTATTTACCTAGTGAAAAGTGTTAGTAGCTTAATTTTATTTCGGGTGTAACTTGACTATATGTCAAAAAAATTAAAATACAATAAAAGAAGGTGATGTAAAACTTTCGGATCTCATCTTTCAAAAACTTTAAAATAGTGTCCCACGTTTTTATCCTGACCGAACAACAGTATCCGCAATCGTTAGCTCGATTAAAAAGACTGATAGAGGACATATTTTTGATGTAAAATGACTAATTTATCCTTTGTTCTTATTTTTATCCTTAATGCTTCTTCTTCAAATAATAATAAAACCAAGATAATATATTTTTCTCCTGTTAATTCCTTGGACTCAGATCCTTTGTTCTCTCCTTCTTTTTCTTCCTTTCTCTCATTCACAACCCAATCATCTGAGATCGGCCGGGCATCAGATTCATCTTATGTATGAACATCCCTTTTGGTTCTTCACCATTGCGAGTTGCAAAAGAAATTGTTTGTGTTAACTTGATTTTCATCTAACAAGTTATGCATCTACCCAGCAACCTCTCAAACTTAAATTCACCAATAAGACATCCTCGAGCGAAACCCTAATGCATCTTTCAAGCCTCACCGGATTGTTGAGCGGCAAAGTGAGCCGAACCCTAGCCACCCCTTTGTTGATACCAGGGTAATCAACTTGCAGCATCTCACCAATTGTTTTCTCAATCAGTTTGGCTGTCGTCGCTGTTGTCAAAGCTACCGGGAGCCCTTCGATCTCCATCCATATCCAAACAAAGTCCAAGGGCACCGCCATGATATCAGAGAATCTGTAATAGTCGTTGATGAGAATCATTGCCCTTTTGTAACCCTAAGGCCCTCCTTTCTTCACCCGATTCAAATCTCGCTCATTCGCGAAGGTGAAGTGGAAACGATCTCCTCTTGCTTGCACTTCCACAGGGGTGGAGAGTCTCCACATGGATTGGACAGCGCCTCTGAAAGAACCAAAGGCCACCGCACGAGCGGAGTTCAGGCGGCCGACAAGGTAGAATCTCGGCACAACAAAACCTTTCTTCGGGCATTTGAGGTTGCCCAAATCAACTGGTTCATCCCCTAGAGACAGTTTTGAGACGAGGCTAGCGGTCATTGAAGCAACAGACGCAGCCATGAGAAGCAGCACCACGTACACAACGAATTTTCTGAAGCAAACCCTAACCCTAGACGACTTCTATATGGGGAGAGCAAAGCGAAAAGTGTGTTGTGGTATTACCATGAGTATAATCTTCACATATGTATTGCTAACTCTAGCCTTAATGTTACTTGGAAGCAACTCACTCTTTTCTCATAATAATATAAATGGTTTTACCCGGTATAAAGATTTCAAGTTTCATCTAGTCATCTTTAAACTTCAATTCATCTCATTAACAGCTTGATGGCCATATTAACAAATAAAAGACAAACAAACCAAACAAAGATTTTAAACTATAATACAAGCTGATCAACAGCTTCACCAATAGATGTTAAGGGACTTACCTAGCTAGTGGGAGCTACAATTCCTAGAACAACGTCAGCACCTGAGTTATCCACAAAGAGAAAATTAAGCTCTTTTTCTTGTCTCCAGATCCGAACATTCTGTTTTTCTCAAAGAAAGATCGAAACATTATGTTTTGAAAGACATCAAAATCATCCATCTATAAACAAAGTAAAATAATGTTTATGAAAACAAATTAAAATGGAAATTGACAAAAATAGCTTTTAAAATATGCAGGTCAGCTGTCAGTCTTTTTAACAGAGATAACGGTTCTTCGGTCGGGATAAGAACGTGAGACACCGTTTTAAAGTTTTTGAAATGTGAGATACGAAGTTTTGCTTTGTTAAAAGATGAGATATTGTTTGAACCATTTTCGAAAGTTAAATTACAGAACCCAGTCGTCTACTTACCGTAGGAAACCAATTTAGCCCACCATTGATCGATGGAGGCAACCTAGCTTGCAGCTTATGATGAAGATGAAATTTCTACAGCGTAAACAATATTTAATTTTGGTCGTAGGTATAGAGGAAGGAAAGTAAAAACCTTCAGTCTTCTTATAAACCGCGTTTCTTGATCCCCAAGTTGATATAGAATCCCATCACGTTTAGGGTTTATTGTAAATAGCGTAACAGAGTGTGATCATATCAACGATCTCTCCCAAGTTCTGCCGTTCCCAGGTGAGTTGATATTAATTCAAATTCATCGAACAACTTTAATTTTTGCTCTTTTGCTTTGTTCGTGACTTCGTGTTCAAGTTCCCCGTACATCAATATTCTCAAAAAAAAAAAAAAACTGCTAGTTTGTAGGAAGGGTTCCTAATTATATATGTTGAATTGTGCTTAAAACAAAATTACAAACTGCTAATTGTATGCTTTCATACTCATGCTGTTCAACTATACAATTTTCCTGTTTTTTGAGCATGTTGGAATCGAAGTTCAGAAACGTTTGCAATTGCAAATACAATCTTGATTGTTAGTTTGAGTTCACGTTGCTCATAACTTTATAGATGAAGATTGTCCAAGGTGCAATATATTTTACTTCTGTTTTGCGATTAGGTTTGATTTTTGGTCTTGAGAGTGTATACTGATTTAACTTAAATTCTCCTCCTCTGTATTTACCTTTGCAGCTAGCCATCAGTTGTTGTTCATAATGGCAGATTATCACAAGACTGATATGCACATTGAGATGTGGAAAACAAAGAAACAAATCAAGGGACTTGAAAGTGAGAGGGGGAACGGTACCACCATGATTTCTCTCATCATTCCTCCTCGTGATCAAATCGCTCGCATTACTAAGATGTTAGACAATGAGTATGGAACTGCTTCAAATATCAAAAGCAGGGTGAACCGTCAGTCTGTTCTATGCACAATTAAATCTGCCCAGCAGCGGCTCAAGCTTTACAACAAGGTTCCTCCTAACGGACTTGTGCTCTATGTTGGAACTATTGTTTCTGAAGACAGGAAGGAAAAGAAGATTACAATCAGTTTTGAGCCTTTCAAGCCCATCAATGTGTCTATGTACCTCTGTGACAACAAGTTCCATGTTGAAGCTCTTAATGAACTATTAGAATCTCATGAGAAATTTGGTTTCATTGTCATAGATGGTCATGGCACTCTTTTTGGGACATTTAGTGGTAACACGAGGAAGGTGCTTCATAAATATACGGTTGACCTCCCAAAGAAACATGGAAGAGGAGGGCAATCAGCTCTTCGATTCCCTCCTCTTGGAGAGGAGGCACGCCACAACTATGTTACTTAGGCAGCAGAAAATGCTACTAAGCTTTTTATTACCCTGCCACCAACCAGCCGAATGTTGCAGGACTGATACTGGCAGGATCAGCAGACTTCAAAACTGTGCTTAGTGGTTCAGACAAATTTGATCCACGTCTGCAGGCCAGAATACTGACTGTGGTGAGTGTTCGCTGTGGATGAGAGAATGGTTTCGATCAGGCTATTGACTTGTCATCGGAGATTCTATCCAATTTGAAATTTGTGCAGGAGAAACGCCTGATGGAAAAGTACTTTGAAGAGATTAGATTGGATACAGGAAAGTATGTTTTTGGTTTAGATGATACACTAAAAGCTTTGGAGAGAGGTGCTGTGAAGATACTTATCGTGTCAGAAAGCCTGGAAATCAATAGGTATGTGATGAAAAACTCTAGTACTGGTGAGGTTGTAGTCAAACATCTTAACAAAGAGCAGGAAAATGATAAGGGCAACTTTTGGGATTCTGCCAACTCCAGAGAACTAGATATTCAGGACAAGATGTCATTGTTGTAGTGGTTCACTGACGAGTACAAGGGGTTTGGTTGTACTCTTGAGATTGTCACCAACAAATCACAAGAGGGGTCACATTTCTGCCGAGGTTTTGGGGGCATTGGAGGAATTCTCCGCTACCAGCTTGATGTGAGATCATTTGATGAGTTTTCTGATGATGAAGAAGATTACGACGATGGAGACGTTTCTGATGATGCTAAATAGGAATCAATGAACCTTTCCCCAACTCTAGTGCAGCATGCTGAAAGCTAGGGAAGAAAAGAAAGAAATCGAGAGAAAAGACTTGTATTGATATTGTGTTCTTACTGAATACATGAGTGTAGAAGTCTTGCACTATATATACAAGTGAAGACCAGTGTATTAACATCAGAAACTGAGTAATTATATTTTTACCCTTAACAGCCCCCCTCAAGTTGATGGGAGGGAACCTAGCATCAGATTGCAGAGAAGATAGAAGAATTGCCTGGAACATGATCTAAGCTCTTGAGCTTTGTCTTCGTCAGAATATTGAATAACAAGTTCTGACTGCAGTTAGTAATCAAGAATATATGGCTGGTCTTCAAGATGTGATGAAGAATTTTACTAATCTAGCAAAGACACATACTGATAACATAAAGACAAGATCGAAGAGTGTGTTGAAAGAATTGGTTGTCACCTCTTTGGCCTGACTAAATGCAAGCAGCAGATCATTGTACAACAGGAAACAAGGCCACTTGATAACTCTGCTGACATTCCAAGAATTCTGTAGTAGCTCTGACAAATCAGCCTTGCTGTAAAAAGTTATATCTTTTTCCTTGAAGATCATCATCACATTCCATATCAAAGCAAACGTGGTAGAAAGTACTAAAATCCAGTACGAAGTATACTTGACAAGGCCTTTCCTCAAGCCATGGTTAACAAAAGCTCTGCTATGTAACCACCAGAATAAGATATATAAAATCCTCCAGCTTGAGTTCTTCGTATAATTGCAAATCCAACAAAGAGTGAAGAAGGCTACACTAGCAATGTCATTTTCATTGTTTCTCTTTCCAACAACAAATCGAATAGCATTATCAATGATAGTAGAGCTGACAGAAATACCAACACAAACAACAGGATCATAGTTGTTGCGATTACTAGTAGATATAGGCTTGTTACCTGCTCCACCTCTATAAATTCTCAAATTAGCCTCCACCTTCTTATGAGAAATAGCCTCCTTCATTTTCATGTATAATACTCCTCAAAGTATTTTCGTTGTGAGAAACAGCCTCCTTGATATGGAACTCTTCATTTTCATGTCTTACACTCCTCAAAGTACTTTCGTTGTCGATTATGCTCCCACTTATTTTCAAGTTCTCAGCTTTTACTTCTACAAGAGCTTTCTGCAAACAGACAACCTCAGATTTTATTTCCTTCATGCTATCTTTCAACTGCGCTTCTTCTTCCTTTTTAGCACGAGCTTTCTTCTTAGTGCTTTTGAGCAAATTTAGCGGCCTACTTGTTTCTTTTTCCATAGAAGAGTTTTCTTCTTCTAAATGCTTGACAAAATCCACCAACTGAAGTTCTTTTAGCTCCCAATCAGCCTTTGCATTTTGTAACTCAGTCTTGAATTCTTCTACAGTACTTGTAAGAAGATGAATTTCACGTTTTGCATCATCAATTATGGCTTCATACTTTTCATTGTTTGCTTTGTGGACCAATTGGAGGTCTTCAATATGTGATTTACAATCAAATGCTTGACTAGAAAAAGCAGCAAACTGTGGTAGAGGAGGTTGCAGAGCATATCCACTAGAGCTGAGAGGTGCAGAAATACAACTTGAGCTTGTAGACATGAAATACAATGGAGGTACACCATAATTGACTGCTCCATTGTATTGAATTGCACAATCATATTTTGCATTTGTAACATGATCAGTTGGAGTGGTAGCAGGAGCAAACTTATTGAGACTATGACCATGTTCCATCATTTCAGTCTTGAGCTTCTCAAAAATAGACTTAACACTTTTGTCAATCTCAACTTCAGCAATTAACAAAAGAGATCTCACTTCTGTCATTGAAACAGAGGAATTCATTGTCTTGGTTCTAATTATACCTTTAATGACAGCAAACTCAGATGGCAAACCATGAAGAACTGACTCAATTATTTTTGAGGAATTTGATGTTACACCCAAAATCATAGACTCATATTAAATTACACCCACATGTTATACTCTTTTGAAATACACCCAACTTATTAATTAGTTTGATTTAGTAAAAATATTAATATTGTTTATCTAAACAATAGAACTTGTTGTCGAAAGAAATTGCTGAAATGCCACCAACTGAACCATTACAATTAACAAGTTGTTTGGCCGACTCATTAAACATAATTACCCGGCAGCAGAAAACCTGGTTCCACAGACTACGCCCAAACCCTAAACCCTAGTCTAAACCCTAAACCCTAAACCCGGTTCCACAAACCCTAAACCCTAGTCTAAACCCTAATATCCCTAAACCCTAAACCCTAGTCTAAACCCTAATACCTAAACCCTAAACCCTAATCCCTAATCCCTAAACCCTAAACCCTAGTCTAAACCCTAAACCCTAAACCCGGTTCCACAAACCCTAAACCCTAGTCTAAACCCTAATCCCTAAACCCTAAACCCTAGTCTAAACCCTAATCCCTAATCCCTAAACCCGGTTCCACAAACCCTAGTCTAAACCCTAAACTCTAAACCCTAGTCTAAACCCTAAACCCTAAACCCTAGTCTAAACCCTAACCCTATTTAAAATAGAAAAAAGTCAAGAGCCACATTTAGGAAATGTCTTCTCATTCAATCAGAAGGGAAAAATCTTTTCAAAAAAATAAAATAAAAAAAACGGAAGGGCAAAAGAGTCAAGGAAAAGAGGGATACAAATTCCAAAAATAAAAATAAAACATATAAGGCAGGTTCAATAATAGGGTTGAGTGTAAATTATAATGGAATATGAGCATGGGTTTATTTTAAAAGAGGTTTGAATTTTTAGGTTTTTGTCTAATTTTCTCATTATTTTTTCTTCATCCATAGAAACTTCTAAAACAGCAAGTTGATCACAAATCTCCTTGACTCGGAGTAAGTACTTCTCAATACGAATCTGAGCCTTTTTGAATGTTGTATAATGAGGATTTGAGCTTCATTATATTATACCGTGAAGTATCAAAATATTTCTCCTTAAGCCGGCACCAAATCAGAGAAAGGAGAACCCGTCGAGGACGGAAGGCGATGAATTAGGACGAGCTAGAAACGAAGAATGGCTGGGCTTCCTCGATAACAAACCGAGGAGAAGAAATTGGTTTGAAATTGGACTGAAATTGGAGTTAGGGTTACTGGAATTGTGGTTAAGGATACTGAAATTGGGGAAAGACGAATCTAAGATAAGACAAAACGTGCGGAAGCAAAGAGATAGACTTTGGCGCTCCAAGAACGAAACCTAGGCTCTTGATACCATGAAAGCTAGGGAAGAAAAGAAAGAAATTGAGAGAAAAGACTTGTATATTGATATTGTGTTCTTACTGAATACATGAGTGTAGAAGTCTTGCACTATATATACAAGAGAAGACCAGTGTATTAACACCAGAAACTGAGTAATTATATTTTTACCCTTAACACATGCTGGGGATGAAAACCCCTGCACCAGTGGCCATGGAGTTGCGGTAGCTGCTGCTGCTGCGGAGCCTGAGCGGTGCTCAAAGGAAATAACAGGGTCGATCAAGGTAAACATTTCTCTCTATTCTGCATTACAGAACATTTATTCTTTTATAATGCTCAATTCCTTTATATAATAACTTTTTTCTTTGTTTCTTGAAGGGCATTACATTATCTGATCCGGCCATGGACAAACTTGATGTTGGGATTCCTGCTGGATCACAAAAAACTGAAAAAAGTGGTTATGAAATTGTACGCACAAAGGAAGTTGTGGTTGCTGCTACTAAGGAGCCTCCAAAAAGCTTCTCAGGCTTGATCAAGGTTTGTAGTACTTCTTTCTTTTCTATATCACATTATTAGTTTCTTTCTTATTGACGGTTGCCTCTTATCATCCTGCTTGAAGGTCATTGCAACTGATCCTCAAAAGTGTGACGGGGTGAATTCTTCTGGATCAAGACAATCTGGCGGTGAAAAAGCCTACACCAGTGTACACCATGGAAAGGGATGAAGAGATCAATCGTCTAGCATAATGTCCTCTAGCGAGCTGTGAATTCGTTTTGGATCAAGAACTTAATGAAAATAAGCCTCTCGAAGTCCTTCATGAGGCATTTGTTTCAGTATTGCTTTTGGTTAAGTGCCATATTTGGTTGGTGTTTGTTTCAATTCTTACAAAATAAGACCCTTATTCTGGCCCATCTTTGAGATGGAACCTGGTTGAAGAATCAGATTTTAAATACTTATATTGATTTTCTTTTGATGGCTGGGGTTTCTAAGCTTTTGTCTTCTGATTTGGGCTTGATGTGCACCATATATCACTCTGGACTTAATGCTACAAATCTACATATTTGAACTCCAACTTTTATTGATTTCCTAGTTTGGTCCAATTTTCATCCAAATTTATGTCTCTATGGTAGCTTGATGTGGCCTCCCTGTGTTTCAGCCGTTCAGCTGCATACGTACTCGCAATCCTCACTCTTTCCTTCATGTTCTGCTCTTTTGTTGATTACATAAATGTAAAAACTGAGGCTGCTAGTGTGCTTCAAGAGGCTCAAACATGGTGGTCCGAGAGCATCAAGTTAAAGAGAAGCTTCTTTCTGAATCTCATTAAAATGATACTTTTTGGAGGAAAATTGCTGCGTTCCGGCCACAACTTTAACACCAAATATCAGGCCCTCAGATCCAGCTGCTATGACAAGCTTGTCATAGGCGACGTTGAATCTATAAGGTTCATTAGGCAATATGGTGCCTGTCTCACTGTATAACTGTATCAAAGAAGAGGGTTAACATTTTCTGTTGCTATGATTTCACAAGCAACCTGAAAGCTTCTGTTCCATCTTCCTCAGTTTATCATTCAATATAGCTAGACATAAATTAGTAGTCAATGTTAAGGCCTTGATTAGCAATGTACACTTTAACATCAGAACTCATATATGCTGTATGAACTTCATTCTGAAACCAATATGTGATTGAGAATTACAACACACGGAAAGGTTTTCATGCCATTGACAACATATGATCTGTGTGTTAATTAATGAATTTAGTGAGAAGTTGCAGTGGGTGTGTTTTTTATTGAAGCTGCCGTTGGCTTTCATACAATCATATGGATGTGTTTTACATTTGCCAAGGCTCACCCATCCATTCTTAAAACAAAACAAGATACAAAAAATAAAAAATAAAAACAATAAATAAAGAAAGGGTGGCTGAAAGCTAGCCTCAAAGCATTCCTGTGCTGCCTCTTGGTTCACTCCGTGCAGTGACAGACTGACATCTAACTTCTGGATGTGTGTCGACACACACACACACACACACATATATATATATATATATATTGGTCTCGAATTCATTACTATTAGTTTAAGTTCCATATCATCATTATCATGTTCATTGCATCTTATAGTTCTCCTAGTCCGGCCAGGAATTTTTGTCGTAGTTTGACAGGACGCTCAAAATATGAGGGAAAAGTGACTCTTCATGTAAACTTATTCATTGTTCAAAATTGAAACAGGTAAACGTACGTATTCATTTTCAAAAGAGATTTATAGAACACTTTATTTCGTTTAAGCAAACAAATAAATATGGGGCACATATTACATATATTCTTAAGAACCACAGCTGGAATGTGTATCTTCTTCCTTGATTGGATGTAGTTGAAAGTAGTTGAGACATGAATTGAAATAGGGAAAGCCGTTTGGAAGATCAGTTAAAACGCCAGAAAGCCATTTGGAGGATCAGTTAAAACGCCAGAAAAACTTTGCCAGCTAGCCTGGCGATGCATTATATATCAGGAATTACTATGTCCCAACTCCATGCTAGTCTTCAACGTTATATATATATATATATATATATATTCAATATATAGCTACCATATATATTTGTTCATGTATATACTTTAAAGCCTTCGGTCCACATTTAGTCCTTTCCAGTCAGCAATCTGTCTTCCCTGCGACATGGACCTCTGAGCACCCTTTTTTTTTTTGGACGAGAAGAGCACCCTTATGATTCTTATTGATAATTGACAACGAAAATTAATCAAATTGCATATATAGTTAGAAAGGTATCCATCTATACACATGTCATTGTCTGTAAGAACAAGCAAATCTCGTAGGGTACAGTGCTGAGCTTCAACAAAGCCTTCAATGCAAAGTATGAAGCTGGCAAATTACATGTGACGCGATCTAGGCTTAACCTTCAAATGCATTGTTGTTAATTTGTAAGATATGAGGATAGGTAGCTCTCTTGGCTTTAATCTCTGCGTTGATCATGAATGTTTAGCAAGAGAGATAGGTAGATTCGTACCAATGCGCATTTAACCCTTATTTACTTCATACAACTGCCCCCAACCATATCTTCTTCTTTAAAAACCAACCCTAGCTTTCTCACACTTCACCACTGAACTCAGAAAGAGATAGAGAGAGCTAGAAGAAAAGAAATACAGAGAGCTTGGTAGAGAACCAGAAAGACAGAGAGAGAGAAAGAGATATGGCAAGGTTGTGCATTGTGCTGGTTGTTTTTGCCCTAGCTGCAGTTCACACTACAGCAGGTAGGAATGTCCCTATGGCGCCGAACGATGTTGGTTTCAATGACCAGAAGAACTTCATAGGAGGCGCTGGTGGCTTCTCTGGAGTTGGTTCTGACGGACTCCCCTTCGGTGGTGCTGGGGCTGGGATGGGCGGCAGTGTTGGAGGAGTTGGTGGTGGTGTTGGGATTGGTGGAGTTGGCGGACTAGGGAGCACTGGTGGACTTGGTGGTCTCCCTAACTTGGGTGGTACTGGTGGTGCTGGTGGTTTGGGTGGTCTTGGCGGACTAGGTGGTGGTGCTGGAGGACTAGGTGGCTTGGGCGGTGCTGGTGGTCTTGGCGGAGCAGGAGGCACTAGTGGCTTTGGGGGACTTGGTAGCGGAATTCTGGGTGGTGCTGGGGGAGGTGCTGGAAGTGGATTCGGCGGTGGTGTTGGTGGCGGAAGCGGTGTTCTTCCTCACCCTTGAAGATTTAGTTCAAGTTTTAAACTGATATTCTTGATCTATGTTTCACTCACTAGCTACGTACCTCTCTAAGCTACTTTATCATTTGTTCAAGTGTGTTCGGAAGTTGAACTAATTATGTTAGTTTTGTTATGATTAAAATGATAGTATTAGTACGTACTATCTATTAAGATCGAAGAAATGCATGTCTGTTATGTCCAGTATTGTTTCTTAATTTAGTGGATGATATTTCCTAAATTCGATTTTGAACCTAGAGCGCATGTTGTTGTGTTCTTTTGATTCATGTTATCCAAGGTGTCTTAAACATTCCCCAAATAATGCAACATGTTCGATCTAATTTAACGTTTGACCAAACATCGATCTAATAATTTTGATGTTAATTATTCGTTAAGACTGATCAAAAATGCAACAAAGTCTTTGTTAGAACATAAATCAATTAATCAATGGGATTAGGTTAAAATGGATTCACAAATGACATGAATTTTCACTAGCTAATGCTGTTCCTTTGTTTAAGTCTTGCAAAGACAAATAACGTACTTAATATCAACATATGTGTGACAGATAGAGTTAATGTCCGGTGAAAATAGAAGAAATGTTCGCAGAAATATTAAAGGGGCTGACTAAATGTTAGCTTGGTGGTTGCTAGTCGATTTAATAGAATCATGAGTTGATTCTTTTGCCGGACGGAGTCAGAAGCGTCGATAATCTTCTTCAACATATAATCGCAGTGAAGAGCCTTCCACCTACTGCTTACCGTCCGGGAACAATTGCGCCTATAGTACGGTTGGTTAAACAATACACTGGCCATGCAAATTTTCTTCACTTTATAGTGAACACTACCACCGATTCTTTCTTGATGACAAACGACTATATGTGAAGTAAAATATGCATCACAAATTCACATTCCAGATGCATCTCAACTAACAAAAAGGTGAGGGCCGGAGCCTCCCTACGTACGTACACACCCTTATATTGTCATGTGTATCATACTCTTTTTTTTTTCTTTTTTCTTTTTGAGAACATGAACTTTATTAATGAAGCAGAAACAAACTTACATTTAATAATCATCTTTACTATCCATCAGACTAGTTACGGGACTATCATTCTCGATGATGATTTGCGCGCATGAGTCAATGAGGCCAACCCCTAGCCAACCAACTCACCCTTCAATCTAGATTACATATTCGGCAACTGCATGAGCTGTCATAGTCACTTCTATAGCAACAAACATAACTTTATGTTGTGTTTGGACGCGGGGAAAATTTCATGAAATTTAATTGAAAGTAAAGATTTTATAATTCTTAAAAATCAATATTATCATATAGAGAATTTTAAATTTCGATAGAATTGAAAACTAATGAATTCATTGATTAATTTTCTCATTTGAATTCCATTAAAAATATGTGTCATTTACCCTTTGCAGGATTCAATTTTCATTTCCAAAGCAAGGCTTTTTAAAATTTTATTTTTATATTTATTTTAAACTATCTTAATCAATCACACACTTCAAATCTCAAATAGGTACATAACAAACAATAGAAATTGCAATTAACGGAATTTCAATTAATAAATTTCTAAATTCCATCATTTCAGAATTCGTCAAGAATTAAGAAAATTCTCATCCAAACGTAGCGATTCATAAGATTAATTTCCTGAATACGATATAACCGTATCCCAAATTTTACCAATTGTTATGAAATCACTGACATGAGATAACCTAAAACTTTTTCTACTCAATGGCATGTAGTCCCAAACTCTAGGAAATAATACAGTATCATCCCAAACATGCACAGTCCTACCATCACCATGTTCCATTGACCAAAAGATCGCGTGCCTCATAAATTCCCTTCAAACAGGCTGAAGGAGAGGGTGGGGGTGCCGACCAAAAGTCAGAATCATGGAAATACCTTGCTTAACACAATACTCCAAACGGTGAAGTTGAAATTTTCACCAATTCTCCAACCTTGTTTTGAAAGCAATGCTAAATTATCTGCATAAAGATCTCATTCCTCCCTCCTTTTTAGATGACATAATATGAAAATTCTTGTATGCACGACGTGTATTTACACAACACAATCTTAACCGTTCATAACAATTCATATGTTTGACCACCATGTTTCTATATATTTCTTCTAATCCTGACCATCCATGTATGTATGTGAAGATACACGTCGTGTACTAAAGATACTCTCGACATAATATATTAAATAAAACTGAAAACACAATAATATATACGTGGTGATGACAGATAAAAGCAATAGCTATCATATTCATAGATTTCGTTGATCTAAAAACCCTAAGATCGGCGGCCTCCTCTCTCTCAAACTCTCACTCGTCTGATGGCCAATCTTGGTTGTGGTCGGCCTTTGGGCTTTGCCGACGCCGAGATTTGGCTGCTGAATGGGATCTGCAACCACCATTGTAGTGTTGAATGTGGCTTTTTTGCTTGAGGTTTGGGCGAAGGGATCTGCGGCTTGTAGGCGTGTGCAAGACATCAAGGTCTAGTCGTTATTACCTCTGAGTCATGCAGCAGCGCGATTGTGTCTTGATTCTAGCGTTGAAGATGGAGCTGGTCGGATCGAGACAGGTTAATATGGTGGCGAGATTTGTGTGGTCTTGCTGGTTATGGGTTGACGGGTCTCGTAAGATAGTGACGGCCTTTTGATGGGGGAGTCTGTGATGCTTTACGGTGGTCGAGCAGGCAGTGGGCTCGGTGGTGTCTCTTGGCGGCCTTGAAGGGGGAGGTTGTGGTGAAGGTAGGCACATCACCTTCGTTTTGGGCCTTGGGCGGGGTCCAATTTAGGTTATTTGGGCCTAAGTTGGGACTTGGGTTTCTCTCAACCCATTTCTAAGTATTTAGATTTATCTCTTTACATTTAATCCTGTTTTTCTCTAGTATTTCTTGCTTTTCAGTTAGAAATAAGTGAACGAAAATTTTGTAATGAATAGTGGTAGCATTCCACGTCCTTACTTGCCCAAACGTTTGGCAAGAGAATGTATATATCTGTGCTATTCTAGCTTGAGTATTAATGAATTTGTCGTATGACTTTTACATCAAAAATATACATGGTGATGACTGGTGAGTCGCAATTAACAATTAATAATTTAGACATACATTTTTACATCATTTATATAGAGGATGGATTAGTCATATTCATAGAATATAGAATATAGCTTGATCACCCTCGGATACTTGGATACAATTTACCCCATCATTGTGTGAACCTAGTCATTTTCACTCACCTCTCAATATTCACTTATGACACATTATTATTACTGAAAAAATAAAACAGTCAGAGTGAGTTATAATGCCATAACAGTTACGGTATAAATTTCACAATATGAATGAATAAGACTATGAGAGCAATCTGAATCAGCAGAGATTAATCCAATGCGTGTCATATAATACATTTTCCTTATTAATCCAAAGTACTTACCACCTAATGCGTGTCATAATACATTTTCCTTGTTAATCCAAAGTACTTACCACTAATTGCGTCAAATTACATTTTTCTTGTGGACTAGAAAAAAAATAACAGTCATCTCCTAGGATCTGTGCTTGAAAAACAGTCATTGCCTTTAATTGAATACGACCAGATAACACATTAATTTGATTCAACGAATTCATGACCAGAATCAGCTGCGCGCATACAAATATCACAGTTCCGATTCATTTGTTATCATCCAGCAGAGAAACAAGAATGGGAGCTCTCAAAGGCATAGTCCTCTTCTATTTGTGTGCAGCTTTAGCCCTGAGTATCTTCCCGGAATCCTCTGCCAAATGGCCGGGTCTTGATCCTACCAAGTGGCATATTCACGTCATCAACGGTTTCAGCGGAGGAAGACAACTGGTCGTCCACTGTTGGTCCGACATCGACGATCTTGGCTTCCATACTCTTAATCCCGGCGGCGAAACAAACTGGAGTTTCCATGTCAACTTGCCCGGGACAACAAAGTTCACTTGTGACTGGCGTGCAGGCAAGCAACACGCTACGTATCCTGTGTTTTGGAGAGAGGCTAGACATATGTGGCTTCGCTCCCATTGCGACTGGAAAGCCTGCTTTTGGACTGCCAAAGACGATGGGATTTACCTCAAGAACGTTCCGGCGGGTGTCGACGAGCTTATTCATCCATGGGAAACATGACGGTGATAATATTGAAAGGATTGGTAGTCTTTTAATTGAAGATTGTAAAGGAAGTTGTCAAATTTATATGATGAAATAAAGAACAAGTTTCTTCTAAAATAAAATATTACGTTGTTATCTTATAGGTAACGAGTGTGGTTTCCCTTGGCTCAATGTCAATCTTATTAATCAAAAATTAATTGGTATTTAGATCTCAATAGAACACTGAAACTGCTAATTTTCTTCTAACAATAATAAAGAAGAAGCTAATATATCTTTACCACTTCAGAGAAAGTAACCTCACACTTTACAACAAGAAACCCAAAATCAAGTCTTAATGGGAAAAAAACATTTGGAAGGTACAAGGCAGCAAAATGTTTTTGTTTTTTTAATTTTATCATGTAAACAACTTAAATATTACAACTTCGTGAGTCAAACTCATAATCTTCCACTTACTAAAGGAAATTATGTTGTTAGACCAAATGATATTGGGTAATTTGTTTTTGGTTTTGTTGTGGTGTTTTTCAAAATTAGTTAAGTGGAGGCAAATATTTAAAGTACATAGCAAAATCCGCAAATCCTTCTCATCAAATTGATTCCACTCTCACAAAATATTAGTCAAGAATGAGGTGGCTTACGTCGTGGATTACAAGGATTGGATTTGGTATGACGCAGAAACTTGGGTGAATTAAGTTGGGAATCAAAGAAAAGTTACCACGAATAAACCACCATGCTCGGTCATAAATCTCTTCAATATTTCAATTTTTTCAGGGACAATTATCAAATCAGCTAGACAAATCCCCTAGAGAGTTTAATCTGGTCAGCTAATTAACATTGCCCTAATTAGCTACCAGGTGATATTTAACAAATTCAAGGGGCACTACCAGAAAATAGATCTTGGGTGACGAAAAAAAATCATCGCCCTGTTAAAAAATTTCGTCGCCTAAGTACTTAGGCGACGACATGTCGTCGGCCAAAACGTCGTCGCCAGAACTGCGTCGGTTAAGAACTTGGGCGACGAAAATTCATTCCGTCGTCGCCTAAGAGTAATTCTTAGGCGACGATACGAATTTCGTCGCCTAAAATATACTTCTCGTCGCCCAAAAAATATTCGTCGCCCAAGATTTAACACCTTGGCCGACGAAAACATTTTCGTCGCCTAAGATCTTATAAACTTGGGCGACGAAAATAAATATTTCGTCGCCTAAGATCACTACATCTTAGGCGACGATATTTTTTTTTCGTCGCCTAAGATGGTAAGTCCTTGACCGACGATTTAGAAATTTCGTCGCCTAAGATATATTTAAATTTTTTTTAAAATAATTAAATAATTTTTTTAATATATAAATAATGTTTTTTTAATTTTTGCTGGAATTTTTTTTCGGCATTTCTTTAAATTTTTCTAATACTAAAATTTAATTAAAAATAACACAAATTTATAAATTTATAAATAATTTATTACAAAAATTCAGTCCATCTGCCTATAGATCGAGAAACTCGAAATCTAACTCATCATTCCCGTTCGGAGGGTCCGGAGGCTGAGGCGGCGGCTGGTCAGGCTGAGGAGGCTGCTGCTGAGGCTGGGGCCACTGAGGGTGGGGCCACTGAGGTAATGGTATAGGCGTAGGCATGGGCGGAAACGGCTGTCCGGCCGCATGTGCAGCGATGCAGGCAGTCATCCACTGTCCCATAGCCGCCTGGTTGGCATTGGTGACTTCATTCACCCACTCCATATGCGCAGCCGTGGAAGCCGCATATGATTCCGCCATCGCCGCCATCTCCCTCGCTCTTTGGGCTTCCAGCTCAGACTGTAGACTTGCGAACTGATCCTGTAGCCGAGTGGTCTGGCTGTTGCTGCTTGAGGCTCCGGCGGCTCCCTTGCGCTGAAATCCTGGCGTCGTCTTCAGGATCCCCTTTCCAGCGTCTCCCATACCCCGGCAGTAGTAGGTGTTGGAACGCTGCGCGAAGGCAGTGGCCATAATCCGCGCCCCAACGGTAGGATCTGAAGTGTCGATCCTGGACATGGCCTCTGACATGTCATCCTCTGCCGTGCCCGGCCATGTGTCGTTCACCATGCCTCTCATGACCTCTTGCTCCGCCTCCCTCACCCTCGCCTAATTGGATATATTATAAAAATATATTAATATACATTTAATAAAATGTAATTAAAATTAAAAATTAGAAAATATAAGGAACTTACAAGATCCTCCTCAGAATGAGGATATGCCCTCTGAAAGGTCCCCACATAGGGGTTCTCCTCTGGCCGCTCTCGCCGCACGTCGTCCATGATGGCCGAAAACGGCCTCGAACCGGCACGATGGTTGGTTGTGTTCTGTTGCCGGTTCTCAGCGTTCACCCGGGCGAGGTGCTTCAAAAAAAAATTATCGTTAGTAAATATTTAAAAACATACAATTATAATTAATTCACTAATTAAATATTCAAATTTGTTTACGAATTACCTATTTGTGAGGGTCGTTGAACTGCGTGACAAGAAGCCACCGCCACTCGTACTCCCGATACTCGAACTCCTTCGGGGTACCCGAACGGTCGCTCCCGTACTTCTTCCAGTGTTCCCGGAGGTCGTGCTTCCACTCCTTGAACCTACATATACAAAAAAAATATTAAATATATTATTAAAAAAATAAAATTTAATAAATTATTAAATAGAGGTACCTCTCCCTATGGGCCTTGTCCGCCCAGTCACGTCCCTCCTCGGGAACCACAAACCATTGCTGCATTACCACTTGTTAGTATTTTTTTCGATAATTAAATAATTTATTAGTTAAAAAAATAGTAATTGATCGAGTAAACTCACCGACATCGACTGATGGAGCATCTCCTTCACTCCATCAGGAACCTGGCTCCAGACTCCCCACAACATAGGGAGTCTGGAGCGGATGGTGCCTCCCGTGGCGCGCGTGTACCGGTTTCCCAACGCGGCGTCCACCGGTTTGCCGTTGGAAAACGGGATGGCGATCCGTCCAGCGGACTCGACCGCCCTATCGAGTCCCTTGTTGCTGACGGTGCCTCTCCTGTTCCGCCTTCTCGTTCCGGCGGCTGTGACATTGTGAATCAAATTTAATATTAATAATATATTTTTACATTAAAAAAATTAAAATCGACAAAAAAGTAATAATAAATTACCTGAGGATGAGGCTGAGCCGACGGATTCGTCTCCGTCCGCCTGCTCGGAGACCCTCACGGGATGAAGAGGCGTGGGAAACTCCCGGTAGATATAGGCCTCGTGCGGTGCCACATGCGGGAGCTGCTCCCGAATCGGTCGACCCTCCTCATCGACGTAACGGTGAAATACGTCAACCCGTGAAAAATGAAGATATTCCGGTAAAATTTATGTGCCGGTTGTTCCGGTCAACGAATTTCTCTTATTTCTACCTAGTGGTAGCCCTATCCCGGGTATTTATTTTTTACCAAATTTTTATAGCCCCGTAAGCGTCTTGTCGATTGGAAACTATTCTCAGTTGAAGGTCCGGCCAGATTACGTGATTTGGAGGGTCGAATAGCCGTTTCCGTCCGTTTAGGGGTTTGACCGCGCCGATTGACCGGACGGATCGAGCCCTTATCTTTGTCAGATGGAGCTGAATTTTTGCCCACCTACGTAATTAGTTATGTTGGTCATATCTGACGGTAGGTTTTCAGTTCCTCTTCTCCGATCACCAAACTCACGTTATATGTACTAATGTTGTATAACTTTTTTATATAAGTGTTGAGTTTAAGTTTCGTTTTGAAGACAACACATACGTAGAGGCCTCAAACACAAAAAAGTCGTGAAATAAGATATGACCGGAACGGTGAAATTCGTCACCTAAGAGTAAAAATAAAAAATCCTGTACAATAAAATTTAAATGTCTTTTATTTTATTTTAATTATTCGGATTACTCTTGGCCGACGAAATTAGTGTAATTCGTCGGCCAAGATAATACTTGGGCGACGATATATGTTAAATTCGTCGCCCAAGATTAAAATAAAAAATCATGTACAATGAAATTTAAATGTGTTTTATTTTATTTTAATTATTCGGATTACGCTTGGCCGACGAAATTAGTGTAATTCGTCGGACAAGTAAAATAAAAAAATAAAATACTTAGGCGACGATATATTTGAGTTTCGTCACCTAAGGATTAAACACTTAGGCGACGATATATATCTTTTAGGCGACGAAATATTGTTTCGTCGCCCTAGTTTCTATATTAGGCGACGAAATTTATCCTTGGGCGACGATTTTTTTCATTTCGTCGCCTAAAGCCTTATTTTTGGTAGTGGGGTATGATCGATGATTTGTATGTTATAGATGTAAGTTTTCTTTAATTAAATCTATGCTAGATCAATACATGTAAACCAACATTCAATGTTTATATGTCAATTGTATTTAGGATTGCAAACATTATATTTATCCTATATCTGCATAAAACATGAACATATGAATATGAACTCAGAAATTTACCAGAACCACTTTGATTATCCATTCAGCCTTCTTCTTATTTCACATTTATGTTCTTTTAGTAATGAGACTAAGTATAAGAATCAGATGTGCATAAGAAGGGACTAACAGACATATATAACATACTGTAGGTAGTTTTATCCATAAAGAAACTGTCACAAACTTAACTAGTTTGTCTTAAAACTGCTCTCAACTGCAATTTAGATTTCAAATTCAAATGCAAAAACTTATCTACAGATTTATCTTAAGGCTTTTACACATGTCTTAAACTCAAATAACATCATCCGATAGAAAGCGATAAATTATTAGAATTGGGCTAACCAAAGAAGCACCGTGAAAGCCCATCTAAAAAGCAATAGCAAAACTCAGCCCAACAGCCCATCCTCTATATAAGCACATCTCACTCACAACCTGGAAATGTAAACTTGTTCCCAAAGCCAATTTCTCCCCCAAAACTTTTCACACTCTCTCTCTTACAACTCCGGAACCAAAAATGGGTCAAGGAACTCCGGGCGGTTTGAACCGGCAGGGCCTCCCGGGCGACCGAAAGCCCGACGGCAACGACAAGAAGGAGAAGAAGTACGAGCCGGCGGCTCCGCCGGCCCGCGTCGGACGCAAGCAGCGCAAACAGAAGGGTCCAGAAGCGGCGGCGCGGCTTCCGACGGTGACGCCGCTGACCAAGTGCAAGCTCCGGCTACTGAAGCTGGAGCGGATTAAGGACTATCTGCTGATGGAGGAGGAGTTCGTGACGAACCAGGAGAGGTTGAAGCCTCAGGAGGAGAAGGCCGAGGAGGACAGATCTAAGGTCGACGATCTACGTGGCTCGCCAATGAGCGTTGGAAATCTAGAGGAGCTGATTGACGAGAACCACGCGATTGTTTCGTCGTCGGTGGGGCCGGAGTATTATGTGGGGATCCTCTCGTTTGTGGATAAGGACCAGTTGGAGCCTGGGTGTGCGATTTTGATGCACAATAAGGTAATTTTAGGGTTTTGATTGGGTTGAGTTGATTTTTGGTTTTGATATTGTTTTGTTGTGTTTTGGATTGTGGTGATGTTGAATTGTTAGGGTTTTCTTGGAATTTGATGGCATGTTTGGTTGGGTGGTATGAGTTTTGGTAATAGTGGATGGTTTAGATGTAATTTGAGCTTGATAGTGAAAAGCAGCTTGTGAAATTGGGAGTTTGTTGGAGTGATGTGGATAATTTAGGGGTGGGTTTGTTGTGTGTTAATGGGAAAGAGTTTGTTTGTTGTTGAGAATGATGAACTTAGAGAGATTTGGTTACATTCATCAGTAACGGAACCAAAATGTGTTTCAAATAGTATAACAACAGGGATTGTTCTTAATGTTTTTGTAGAATTTGGTTCTGAAAGTAGCAAATGAGATTAAGAGTTCAGTTGAGTTGTGCTTAAAATAATAAGGTTGTTGATGAAAAGCTAGTTGTATGTTACAATTTGCTGTTTCATTCTATTTAGGTTTGATTGTTTTGATGTTTGTGTTATGGCCAGACCTTAATTTGATTTTACTGTGCTACCTATAGCGATGAAAAGTGAATCAAAATTTTGGCTATAACTATTGAGCACTATTAGCTATGAATGCCTTCAGACCTCAAAAAGTGTTTATAAAGTGTACACATTGGTTTTGTTGTTCAATTTAGCTCTGGTTGCTATAGACAAAGCCTTCGTTTCTGTTAACGATGGTACCTGAAGCTATAATTGAATCATGATCTAGTAACTAGTATATGGATAATTGGATACATGGACAATGTACAATGAGTAACTACATATGTTCTTGGGGTTGCATCATCTATTTCCAACTTTCTGTTGTATGACTCAATCTTTTTGTATGTATGGCTTGATTCGTAAAGTGTTGTTTCTTATAATTTTGTAGGTGCTTTCTGTTGTTGGGCTTCTGCAAGATGAAGTTGATCCAATGGTGTCAGTAATGAAGGTCGAGAAAGCTCCCCTGGAGTCATATGCTGACATTGGTGGACTAGATGCCCAAATACAGGAGATTAAAGAAGCAGTTGAGCTCCCGCTGACACATCCCGAACTTTATGAAGACATTGGTATCAGGCCTCCCAAGGGAGTTATTTTATATGGAGAGCCTGGAACTGGCAAGACCTTGCTTGCGAAGGTATGATTGCATTTTCCCCCTGCACCACAACATAAAACTCACCGTAATACTGTGTAATCCGGCCAACATATGTTATAACAAAACTCTGCTTGCAATTTACTTTGATGTCCCTCTTTCTGCATGAATGATGAGTCGCTGAGTCCTCCCTTTTCCATGTTGATTTCCATTATACTATATCATTTCTTTCATATGGAGATATGTGATTGTCACTTCTGGGGGTGTCAAAATCATCAAACTGTTGGTATCCTTCCTGTAGTGATCCCGCTATACTGTAGATTCATATTTTAAGCAAGGAAGCAATTTTGTATTACTAGTTTTCCAGTGCTTGTTTTCTGCGCTCAGCTGTTTTCTCTGTAATTATTAAACCTGAACACAACATATTTCACAAAACCTTTGTTCCAGTTTTGCACATCAATATGATATTTTCGCACATTGTTTCTTCATAGCAACTGTTGTACCTGCATGCTTATTGTTAACATAAGGCTTCAGATTTTAAGCAATTTTCATCTATTTTTTTCAGGCTGTGGCAAACTCAACATCAGCAACTTTCTTGCGTGTTGTTGGTAGTGAATTGATTCAAAAGTACTTGGGAGATGGTCCCAAGTTAGTGAGGGAGCTCTTTAGGGTTGCTGATGATCTCTCGCCTTCGATTGTGTTCATTGATGAAATCGATGCAGTTGGTACAAAGAGGTGAGCCAATGAACATCCATGTGAGAATGCCAATTAGTGGTACTCCAATGGTAATGACAAAAATCATCTCTCTGCAGGTACGATGCCCATTCAGGTGGTGAACGAGAAATACAAAGGACTATGTTGGAGTTACTGAACCAATTGGATGGCTTTGATTCGAGAGGTGATGTCAAGGTGATTCTTGCAACAAACAGGATTGAAAGTCTTGACCCAGCCTTGCTTCGACCAGGACGAATTGATAGAAAGATTGAATTTCCACTTCCGGATATCAAAACAAGGAGGCGCATCTTTCAGGTAGGCTTGAAAAACTGGCACCATATGTATGAAAGCAGCAACTTATGATTTGATTGTGCAAAGTTTTAACTTCTTTGACTCACACAATCTGGGATTTATCGATTGTAGATTCACACATCAAGGATGACATTGGCTGATGATGTTAACCTAGAGGAATTTGTCATGACTAAGGATGAGTTCTCTGGGGCTGATATAAAGGCTATATGCACCGAAGCTGGTCTTCTTGCATTGAGAGAGCGCCGAATGAAGGTAACCTATTCTATTTAATAATTAATACCTGAAACTTAACTTTCCTTAGATGTCATTTAACATACGTTGCTTATCTATTGGAATTGACATTTTGTTTTTTAAATTTATTTTCTGGGCATTAGGTGACACATCCAGACTTCAAGAAGGCCAAGGAGAAGGTTATGTTTAAGAAGAAGGAAGGTGTTCCAGAAGGACTATACATGTGAAGAAGAAATCACTTGGACCGTGTACTTACAAGGAGACATCCACATCCCTTTCTGTTTCTGGTGTATTGAACTTTTTCGAAGTTGCTTCTGCTTTTGAATTCGAATGTTTAATGATGCATCCTTCAGTGCTGTTACTTCAACTTAAAATTTCAAATATATGCTAGCTTCCTGTCTCTTCTGATGGAATGCAATGCTTAGACAGTATCTTCATTTCAAATACATGTTCTCTAGTTGTTGAAGTTTCTCACATATGCCTATAGCTGGAACATTTGCTATCATTCCATGTCTTACATGCAAGTGAATTTTTGTTGCCAACTAAATCCAAATGAGGGGAAATTCTTAGTCTCATGCATATTGCAGGGGTAGATCAATCCTGTTTAATCTTAGCAGCACCTGTTTTACTCTGTTTCCTTTCTATTACATTTTAAGTTTATATATCACTGTTATGAACTAACAGCGAAGAGAATAATCTCTCTTAATCCATCACTTCATATAGTGAAGAGAATATCTCATTTGAAAAAACTGAGTTGAACTTTGTCATTCAAGTCTTAGAGAAGAAACAACTATCCCAGTAACATTAATATGAAAACTCCCAGACTAGAGTGAAAATGAAACATCAAACAAGCATCACTCCAAACTACTTGCGAAAAACAAAATGATAAAAATCGTCAATGGGCGATGAATACAGTTGTTTCAAATTCTTACAGACTCGTAGGCAATGTCCCTGTTTTCTCATGTGGGATGAGATTCTCAATACGAGATGACCCCAAACTGAGATTGCTCAAGATCAAGCTCAGTGACCATGGAGCCAACGTAGGTTGAATTCTTCTTTGACCACTGTTATGCGCAAGTTTTTGATCATTTTGAAAGGTTCCCATAACTCTTCAGTCTCTTGGTCCCATATCACTTCCTTCAATGTATCCTCAAGATCCCAGATTGATGTAGGTAGCTCATGCAATCTTTCACACTGTCTCATGTTGATCTTCCTTAACTTGCTCAGCTGACCAATGTCTTTAGGCAACTCCTTTAAGCTAAAGCAATCAGATATGTCGAGAAAAATCAAGTTCTTGAGGCCTGCAAGCGAGTCTTTTAAAGTTTCCAGATTTGTGCAAGACCGTAGCCTTAGGACTTCTAAGTTGCTCAGCTTTCCAATGTCTTCAGGCAAGGAAGATAGGTTATGACAGTTGGTGATAATGAGCTTCTTTAAGTACTTAAGACCACAGAGATCAGCAGGTAATTCATCCAAATCATTGCAATATTCGATGTTTATCTCCACCAGATTTGGCAGGGCCTCAAAAAACGGGACGGAACTGTTGCTAGCAGGTTGAGCAATGTAACACATGAACAAAGATATCTTCTCAAGAGTTTTCAACTTCTTTTTGTTCAAGCTTTTGGAAGAAATGGAAATGCGCTCTAGTCTGACTCTCTTCAAATTAGTTAAAGAACTCATGAGTTTTAAATTACTTATTTTGGCAGGTAATGAACCATTGTTTCTGACTATTAGAACCTTCAATTTCTGGGACATTTTTGTAGGCAAGGCATAATCCTTTGTCTGAAAATTCAGAATCAGAACCTCAGCCTTCGGTAGATGCACGTTGTCCCATTTTGATGAGAACACTCCATCTGCAAACAATCGAGTATATCATTTGAGTGAAGCGAGAAATCAATACGTTGAAAATACTATCATTACTATGCGATTAGTGTTGATGTTGTGTGTATATTGCTCTTGTTCATGTGTTGATATGCATGTATGCTAAGAAAAGGAAGGATGGGAGACTACCTGTTGATATATATAACAAACGAGTTTCCTTGAGCTTATTCTTCTTCTGTGTCAACCGTTGTGGAAGAACATCTCCACATATATCCACATTCAACCTTTTGCTCTCTCCTACTAGGTCCTGACGAATTTGATGCAATGCCAGCTCTCTAAGCATATCATGCTGCGTAACAAACTGTTCACTGTAGCAGCTATCCACGTTCTCATTCTCCTTACTGGTTAATTTCAAAACACAATCAAGTTTCTTAAAAGAAATCTCTTCATTATATCTACTGATGTACTAGTGGAATTTAGTCATGCATATCTTACAAGTGAATATATACATCAAAGAAGAATCTCTTACACAAGTGTGCATACCTTGTGACAACAAGTTTGGCTAAATTATGTTTGTTGAGCTGTTGTAGTTTCACAATAGACCCACCTTCGCGTAGGCTACGTAGCTCTGCCCACATATCAATGAGCAAACCAGCAGGGATTCTTCCATCTTCAGGGAGTGAAGCAAGGTCTATAAAACATTCCTTGATGATAGCCCCATCTTCAGACGCATTTTCACATAAAACATTTAAGCTGGGTTGGAGGCAGTCACGCAAAAGAGTATGCTCTTCAAGAATAGGACCTTTAGACCATTCTATTACCTTTTCTTTCCACATCTCTATACTCTCCTTAAAAAGTGATTTTCCAACCACCGTAATAGCAAGTGGAAATCTCTTACAGTACTTTACTATCTGCAGTAAATTTTTCCGAGATGAAATCAATTAGCGTCTCAGTTGCTATCCAAAAGTTGAAAGTTCTCATCATCAAAATTGATTCATGAAAGTTGAGAATTGTATGACACTAACAGACTAACATGCAGTAGATGAATGTTTTATTACTTGCAGATATGCTTTTACAATAAGATTACTGCTTTGCGAGCTTGAGAGATATTAATAGCACAAACCAAAGTTTTGAATTGCCAGACAAGAAATCAATTACCTGTTCCATTAGTTCATCTAAAGTACCCAGAGGAATAATCCAGGGATGTAGAGTTCTTCAGAAGAGTCAATGCCTCATCTTTAGTCAACGGATCTAAATCATAATTAGAACCATATTTTGAAGAAGATCTTGATGTCACCAGAATCTTGTAACTTGACCCTTGGCTAAGCTGATCGAACTCTTCAAGAAGGGTTTGTGATGACTTGGGCCAAACATCGTCCAAGACCAACAGTGCAGCATTTTCTTCTGTTTGGTCCAAAAAAATTTGCAGACTTTTGCAGCCCGTCTACGTCGGGTTTGCTTGAAACAGTTGCATAGAAGATCATGTTGTTGAACTTATCTGATGCAGACAGAATGAATATAAGATAGTAATACTAATATATACAGAGAAATATATGAACTTTGATGATGCTAAGTAATTAACTGGCACAAAAAGTGATGTTACAGTTGAATTTCAAGCAGAAGAATATAACATTATACAACATTGTAGATAACTATATACATACCTTTAACTTCCTGATCATGACAAAACATCTGGGCCAAAGCGGTTTTCCCGCACCCCCCAGGAGCAGTGATCGAAAGCATTGAAACTTGATCATCATGAAGAAGCTTCATCTTCAAGTCCCTTAAAGGCTTATCCAATCCAATAGGGGAAGATGGTGGGTAAGGTGTTGTAGCTCTAGTTTCAGCACCACCAGGTTGAATTTGATTTTGTTCCTGACCATGCTGCTCATTTAGTTTTAACTTTCTGTCTATAGACCTTACCATAACCAAGATTTCTTGTGTATCCCTTACTCCCTGCGGTATTAGTTTCAGCAACATCTTACAGAGAGACGTATCCAATTCAACAAGCTTATTACTGTAACGAGGCTTGAGCAAATTCCAAGTACCAACTTTGGACAACTTGTTAATGAGCCTAGTGCCCTTCTCCATTTGGTTCTTGAAAATCCAGACTTTCATATGAGTGATCCAGTTCCCTGTTACCATCTTCTATCTGTTTGATCAGTTGTCTTAAGTAGTCTAATGTGACTATGAGCTCTTTAAGAAGGGGTCTAAACTGCTTGGTTTTGATGACCAGGCAAACTCATGTTACCTATATAAATGTTGATGATCGATCAGAGTACAAGCCTGACACGGATTCAAAACGAACCAGGCTAGGATTGATGAAATGCAGATTACCTATACTGATTTTTATGAGAAGAGCTAGAGTGCTCCTTATTTTGTAAGCTCTGAATTTTCAGGAAGTGATCAGTGTGAAATGAAAATAATACATGGAAGGGGAGACAAAGACAATCGATCAAGTCGTCTGGGAGACTTTGTAAACTTTGTTGGTAACGAAAAATGATTCTTTCGGTCCTCCTCTGTCTAAAAGAAGTGAGTCTATTTAGCGCATCCGAAAAATTTTCGGTGAGATGGTAGATGAGGACAGACGCAGTAAATAAACGGTGAGATTGGCCGGATTTAGTCGAGGAGTCCACACTAAACCGTGCTTAATGAACTATCGTTTGTATACGTTCACAAATAATGAAAGGATACCAAGTACAGTTTCTGAAATCCGAATAGATTCAGATCATAAAATCTGCATAAAATTTTTCTTATAATCAAAACAGTTAATGAAGCATCAACCTTGCGAAAGGTTTGTCAGCTTTTGTTGGTTAATAGTGGTTGGAAAGTAGGGAGCCACGTTGAGAGTCGACGGTGTGCTATCTGGCCTTGAAATTAAGTAGAGTGTTTCTCCGTCCTTCTTACGGCGTCGTCCTTCCCTCTTCTCTTTCTCTCTGGGAATCTCACAACCGAAATTATCAAGGAAATCCCTCGTCTCATCGAGGGCCTGGCCTTGGGAGGGCGCCTTATATATCTTATACTCCACTTTTGTCCCGCATTCTGTTTGATTGCATGGTTGTCTAGATTCAACTTTCTTGTTGCTGTTCAGCTTTATATATTGACAGCAGTGTCCACTTGAGTGATATGACAAACTTTCCGATCACCTATTCTGTTAGATTGCCAGGTTGTCAAGATTCAACTTTATTGTTGCTGTTCAGCTTTATATATGGATCGCAGTGTTAAAAAAGCTAAGGTAACACTCGTTTGCTCTGTAGTTTTTAAATCTGTAGCTTAATTATCTACGGAGATTTTAGTTGTTCCTCACTGGTTTTTTGCTCTTATAAATTTCTTTGTAAAATTTGCATTTAATTTTTTGTCAATCAATCTAACTTGGCAACAAAGACTGAATGATATCTTCTGATTTCAGTCTTTCTTCTGAATTTTTTATTTTTTTTTCAAACTACCATATAAATTCTTCTAGTGTGCCCTTGTTACTTCTGTTCATACCAAATAAAGAGTAGCGCGTTGCTGTGACCATGTTTCAGGTGGAGGATGACAGGAAGGATTGGATCAGTAAGTTGCCATGTGATGTTCTGTCATACATGCTTTCATTTTTGACAATGAAAGATGCAGTGGGTACTTGCATGATATCCCATCAGTGGAGGCACCTCTGGAAGCATCTAATACTAACCAGGGCTAATCTTGAATTCGACATTCCAAACATTTTTGGAGGCAAATATTCTCAACTTGTTGAAGAACTCGAAGAAGAGAATAGGCTTCAGGATGCCTTTAGACAATTTGAGTTAGAATTCTTCGTCAGATTTGTGAATGAATTTCTGCTGCTCTACCGTGGTAAGGAAGTTGACTCTTTCAAGGTGGCATTCTTTCTTGATGCTGAATCTACAGCCGTCCTTGATAAATGGGTTTATTTTGCAATTAGCAAGGGTGCTAAAGTACTCGAACTTAAATTGATCGGTCGCCGTTGGATGGATACAGAAAATGTTTATGTTTTTCCTCACTGGTTACTTTCAGAACTGAAGGCATCAACCCTTAAGCATCTGTCGCTGAACAGATGTGTCCTTCAACCTCCTCCTGACTTTGACAGGTTTATTCAGCTAAGAACTCTTTGTCTACATGAGGCTATTGTCGATCCAGTTTTCTTGGCACATCTTTTCTCTGTTTGTTTGTTGCTTGAAAGCTTGACCTTGATGTTTTGCAGACTAGGATCATGTCTGATTCTTGGTCCATCACTTCATTTGAAGGATCTGAAAGTGATTATGTGTTTCCGTCTAGAAAGATTTGAGATTGACGCAGTAAATCTTTCTTGTTTAGAATACTGTGGAAATCATGTGCAGATTTCGTGCATAAGAATGCCACGATTGGTAAGATGTTTTTATTCAGGAAGGTGTATAGGTGCAGTATCTAATCCGCTACCTTATGCGCTAACCCAACTCGCCTCTTGTCCTGGGCTGGAGACTCTTCATTTGCAGATCAAGAATCGTAGGGTGAGTAAGAATCTTTATTTCAATTGCATGGCTGGTTTATTTTGCAGATTATATATTCTAACCTCTAAAAGTCCTTACTCGTGAGCAGCAAGATATACCCAAAACCATCCCAGCGTTTAGAAACCTGAAACAAGTGAACTTGGATATTCTTGGAGACGAGGTTGACCTTTGGAGTATGCTGAATCTTCTCAAGGCTGCACCTCTTTTGGAAGAGTTCAACCTAATGGTTAGTATTGTTTTCCCTGAAAAAATTAGTTTTAATTTTCTTTTTGGCTGCATTTGCAGTTTCACTTTATTGCTTCTGGTAAAGTTGTTTGTAATGTATCGTCATGTATTTGAAGATTACATGTGCAAGGTTTGGTTTCAGAGTTTATAATGATTTTGTTACGCTTGTCGCTGGCAAACGCCATTTTCTGTCAAGTATTAGTGTAAATAAACTAAATTAAATTATTTGCAATTTTTTGACACTGCAGATACGTATGGCAGACTACCAAGAAGCCCCAGGGAATCTACCTGGATACTCGCATGATAATTTGAGAATTTTTAAGATCCAAGGGTTTCAGGGTAAGTGGATCGAGATAGAGTTTGCGATTTGCATTCTTAGAATTGCAACCAAGCTTGAGGTACTAGAAATCGATCCATTGGGAAAATATTATTACGGTGCTGGAACATGGACCGAAATCGCCTGTTTATATCAGGAGGGGAACGAGAACGAAGTATCCGATGAGGATGAAGAGGAACTCGATATAGAGGATGGTGACTTGGATGGTTTGGGTTTGAATCTTTTCCTTTGGAAACGACGAGGTAGTTTGGCTGTCCGAGAAAGGCTGAAGGGTGTAACAACTGGTGCTCAGCTTATAATCTTATAAGCTTTGTTCTGGTTTTCTTTGTCTACAAACTTATAAGCTTTGCTCTGGTTTTCTTGAAAGACTATTATTATTTTTTTTGGTCTTTGAAAGACTATATTACTCAAGTGTAAAATGTCTTTTTTTAGTCTTTTTTTACTTCTTATAATAAAGGGCTAGTGTTGCCGCCCTCAAGTCTTTGTTAATGAAACTGTCTTGATGTCGCTCCCACCCTACACTTGAAATCCAACTTTAGTAAACACGCAGGTTATGTATGTGAAGCACCGGGGATGACACTTGACTTTGAGTAGTTACAACTACTAAATACTAATCCTAAAATTTCGTAGATTTCTTGTCTTGGCATTGGTATGAGGACTAATTTGAACTCATATTTTGGACATTGCAAAGAGCACATGTGTTTTGCCAGTGCAATCTGAGGAAAAACCAAGTAAGAATTGTATAACTTACTTTCCTGTGCCCTAGGACAATGTAACTGCTTTCATAGGCCAAACTGGAAGTCATAGTAGTTTTGGTTCCTGCGTGTTATAGAAAATGATATGAGTCCATTTCAGATTAAGGGCACCAAAGATAAGGATGTGTCCTAGCTTGATATTTGTTGTTAAATTGCTGAGGTTTGTAAGAGTGAATGATTTTTTGGTTTTCAGTGGTATGTTGAGTTTCTGATATGGAAGGTTTACTTACACCTAGAACATGTTCTTTTTCTGTTTTCATTTTTGAGCTCTGTTGACAATGATTGATTATGTCTCTATATCTGGCTGTTATTCTACTCTATGTCATTCAACCCAGCTTCTCAAAAGTAAATTCGATTTTGTTGCGAGTGATTGCCTTTCCTTCTTGTTGAATAGCTTGGTAGTTGCATGGGGACTTTTTCTGTGAGGGATTTGACAATAATGTTTTGCTGATCTTTTTTTCCTAGTGCGGTGCTGAAAAGGGAGCATCTGGAGGCTATAGGTATGGATCTATATAGCTAGGAAGTTCATATAAGATGGGCTAGGGCTACTGGGTGGAAATTGCCACCCAGGGCATACATATTTGTTGAGGGAACCAAGGTTCACCTATGAGAATGATGACCCGTTATGATGCATGAAAATTATACAGCGCACCCGGGTGCGCCGCGCACCCGTCCATCTCCGCCGTTCATTTGACGCGGACTTTTGACTTTTTCAAAATGGACGGCGGAGATGGACGGGTGCGCTGAATACGCTCTCTATGATGCATGCTAAGATCTGATTGCTAAAATCTTTCCAAGTTTGGGTGGGACATTCCACCTCAATTTAAATGATTTAGAGAGCATCTTTAGCAATGTTAGTCATATTTGAGTTAAATTTTTATCAAATTAGCTAAAATGTTATTTTGGCTAGCCACTTTAGAAATGTGTATGTATCAATGCTCTTTATTTTAGCTAGCATTACATTAATATTATTCTTTAAATAAATATTAAATAGTTTAAATGTATTTATATATCATCTAAAATATCTTAAAATGAATGTAATAAATTATACCTAACCTCATTTGAGTTATCTCGTTAGCTAAATATAGCTAGCGAGATAGCTAAAAGTTATAATAGCTTAAGTTTAGCTAGTCTGCTGGAGCTCCTAAAACATCCAAAAAAAGTTAAACACACTCTCTAAAATAACTAAAAACTAAAATAGAGAGTCTGTTAAAGTTGCTATTATATAAACTTTGAAAGGAAAATGCAAACTAATGCTTATAAGCCTTATAAGGCGAACCAGGGGAATGAAACAGGCTGTTTTGAACCACACTGGAATTAAGGGTTATTTTACCTCGTAGAAACCAGCCAGGATTATGGTTTTCTTTATTCCAAATCTTGTCATAAACCCATCTGGTGTTATGGTTTCTGTGAAATTCTTTCTTGTTTCTTACCTTCATTTTTCCTTCACATTCTATGTGACTGTCTTAAGTTTTTGTCTTGAAGTTTCTTCTATAGCCGTTAACAATTGTTGTAATTTACTTTTCCAGTGATACCAAACTGCTGATCTTTCAGTTGATCAATCTGTTTAGTACTTTAGTACAGCATTGGGAACAATTTGCTACGAATTTCATTAGCATGAATTTACACCTTTCATGTTTGGAAATTTTGGCAATTGTTTTTATTTTTGGTACTGGGTGGGTGCATGTGAATTAGGAGACACAAACATAGTTACATTATGGAACTTGAAATTGACTGCATCAGTCCGGAGTTAAGTATCCATAGTAGAAAGATTAAGTTCATTATTCATGATAGGAAGATTATAGACTGTTCTTTATTGAAAGATTGCATTTGGAACAGATTGAGATGATATGAAAAACATAACTGTTGTCATCTTATCTATTGTCAAAGTCATTTCATGCAGTTGTATGGTGTATCAATTTGGGTTTTTTAGTTGGGTTCTAGAGTAGATAATTAGATTCAATGTGGATATCCTTGACAATATTATTGTGCATGAAGTAACATGCAAGCGGTCAAGGTCGAATGTTTGCAAAAAAAAAAAAACAAAGGTTCTTCATCATTTGCAGGATCAAATGTGTGTGAAAAGCAGAGGGTGTTCAGCATTTACAGCTGAGTACAATAATTTTGATTATGTCTTTATTTTGTACAGTTGTTCAATTTACAACTGCGTTGTGCATCGTAGTTGTATTGAAATATGGCCAGGTGATATATATTTTGTACTGCTTCAAACGAGGAACAGCCAGAAACATAAAATGTCTTTAACAAAGATGCAGTCAGGCATTACAATAAATGCAAATGGCGTTAGTGATGTGATGGTGAATTTCATTGGAGCAACACTGGGACACGTTTGACAAAGAAATAACTATGTACACAGATTTTGACTAGGTGATATGATGATGGTTTTGAATGATTTTGTGTGGTGAAGGTGATGCCCGCGCTTTTGCATTGCACACACAAGCTTAATGTTAATGACACCTATTATCCCTTGCAATCATGTCTCATGTACATATGAAAAATCGGTTCGTGTCTTACTAAAAAATGTCCTTCCACATCAATTTTTATGTCTTAGAATTGCAAACTGCAAACTGCAAACTGCTATTTCCACATATAATGCTTGAAAATCATAATATTGAGATGAACATGGTAGTTAATGTACTCCCAATATTTTCAGGTTTTTATCACTCTGTCCAAGTCAGCGCAGTTTGTCCATCACCTATGTCATATTGCTGCATATCAAACCACAACAATATTGAACAAAACAGTTGCGCTAGTTAATATCTGGCATTGCGATCCAATCTACCATCAACCCATAACAACAGGCTGTCATAAATGAGCAAGTTTTGGGAGGGACTTGAAACCCGATTTTATAGCTCTCTGCCACCCAGATGTTGGGCTTCACCAACACCTAGCTTAATTGCATAAGATTCTAAAGAGTGCTCCATGCAAGTCCCGGTTTTGTATTTCTGCATCATCCGTCGGGCTGAAGAATACAAATAGGGTCTTCAGGCTTGAATGTAAGGTACAATACCATAATGCGCAACTGCTTGGCTGGAGCCATCATACAAACGCTTACTTAAGAATCTGCATCTTGTTGGCGTGCTGCATTACGAACAATACAAACGAGATAGGCTCCAAAATTGTTTGCATGATATTAGTAGTTTCTTTTTGTATTGTATGTAATTTCATCTGCTCTTTGTACTTTTTTTTAGAATGACCAACCAGGGTATTTTTTTCCCACTCATATCTATCCTGCCCAAACTACGGATGAATTTACTTGGTAGTTTGCTACTGCTATGGTTCTGTGGAATGTGTGCTTTTGATCAACTTAACATGTATATACAAAAGACTACGTTTAGCTAGTATTAGTTTACTGTTAAGGTTCTTGAGGAGCTTTGCTCTGGTTTTCTTTATGGGTGCGGTTTTCTTGATGTTTACAAATATTCCAATTCTTAAAAGACTATATTATTATTACTTTGTCGTTGAAAGACTATATTATTCAAGTGTAAAATGTCTTTTTTGTTTTAGTCTTTTTTTTTCTATTTTTAATAAAGGGTCGGTGCGGCCGCTCTCAAGTTTTTGTTAATGAAACTGTCTTGATGCCGCTCCTACTCTACACTATCTCGATTCCTCTCTGCTCCCAGCCCGCCTCCGTGAGTCAACCACAAACTTCAACCAAGAAAGAGAGATCAGGATACATTTCAATCCGATCTGCCGAGCCTGAGGCATCAATCCAACATAGAGCACCCGTCCATCCACAACCACCATGCGCCGGTTAGGCCAGAGGCCATTGCCGGCGCCGTGGCGCAGCCGAACAGGCAAAAGGAGAGGAGGCGGCGTCCTCTAGGTTTTCTGAGAGAGATAGAGAGAGTTGCATGGAAAACATTCTCTGAAGTCCTCACTGATCCATCATGTACCTTAATTTTGATTGTTCTAACACCAGCAACTTTATAGGTTTGTGCATCAACCGATCTCACTAGACTTTCTTTCACATGTTTTTGTTGAATGTCAACTGCATCACAACTACATCACAACTACATCAGCAGTTATTTGCATTTAAAATCTCGAGAAAAAAAATTAAATTTGTTTGTTTTATTTTTTTTAAACAAATGGATAAAAGTAATTTTTTTTCGTGTGCGTAGAGTATCAACGAGGATGATAAAAGCAAATCGACACAGCCTAACTTAAGAGGCTTAGTTTGATATAAAGCGGCGCTTGGGCGTTCCCCGGGAAACGGCTCCTTTCTGTCGTCGCATACCTTTCCTTCGAGAGCAATCAGTCCAATGGGTCCTCAAGTGTGCCAAGTCTGCAACGAAGCTCAATCCAAGTACAAGTGCCCCTCTTGCCGAGCACCTTAGTAAGCTAATCATCTTCGCTTTCATCATTTTTAAAACAAAACCAAACAAAAACCCTTCCCATTATTCTCTATTGCTTCTGCTTCTAATACAACAATCTTTGCTGCTTTTCTCTGCAGTTGTTCCGTGCCCTGTTTCAAGAAGCACAAAGGTAATCTCACTTTGCTGCTTTGCTTTTTCTAAACCCCAAATTTTCAATTGTTGAATAATAATAGGGTGTTGTCCAATGTTACAGAAACCCCGTGCGCCTCGCCCCTGCATTCAGAGGACAACCCAAGTAAGCAACTTGCATAAATTATGTTTCTTTCATATACCCAAGTGTAAGATATTAGAGAATATCATGTATGAGATTGTGTCATTTTACAAGAAGCTCACCGTCAGGGTAATATGTTCTGTCGTTTAGTTTACGGATTTTTGTAGAATTAAAATCACTTTTATTTTTAGTAAATTGTCCCTGAGGGTCATGGACATGGCATTAGTAATAGGCAGGGAAATCAATCTGTTCTTACTTTTGAGCTCTATTTATTACTTTGCAATGTTTAATTATGTCTTGACTCTTGATATCTGCTTGAAATCCAACCTTAGTAAACACACGGGTTCTGTATATACGATTATGTATGTGAAGCACCAGGGATGACACTTGCCTTTGAGTTGTTACGACTACTAACCCTCAAATTTCAAAGATTGCTTGTCTTGGCATTGATATGAGGACTAATTTGAGTTCATATTTTGGACATTGCAGAGAGCACATGTGTTTTGCCAGTGCAATCTGAGGAAAAACCAAGTAAGAATTCTATCAATTACTTTCCTATGCCCTTGGACAATGTTACTGCTTTGATAGGCCAAACTGGAAGTTGATGGTAGTTTTTGGTCATGCGTAATACATAAAATGATATGAGTTCATTTCAGATCGAGGGTACCCACGATAAGGATGTATTCTAGCTTGATTTGTTGTTAAATTTGTGAGGTTTGTATAAGTGAATATTTGGTTTTCAGTGATACGCTCCGAGTTTCTGACATATAAGGTTTACTTACACATGCTAGAACATGTTCACTCAGAATCATAGTATACAAACTATAGCAGGGAACCTTTCTGTTCTCATTTTTGAGGTCTGTTGACAATGATTAATTACGTCTCTGTATCTGGCTGTTATTCTACGTCATTTAACCAGCTTCTTAAAAGTAAATTTGATTTTTCTGTTAGTGATTATCTTTCCTTGCTGTTGAATAGCTTGGTAGTTGCATGGGGACATTTTCTCTGAGGGATTTCAAAATACTATTTGCTGATTTTTTTTTTCCCCTCAGGTGCTGCCCCAGAATCAGTGGTAGAAAGGCCAGTAACTGTTACTGAACCAAGTGCCGTGCTGGAAAGGGAGCAGCTGGAGGCTATAGGTATGGATCTATATAGCTTGGAAGTCCATCAAAGATGGGCTACTGGGTGTGGAAATCGCAACCGGGGCATGCATATTTTTGAGGGAACTAAGATTCACCTATGAGAATGATGACCCTTTCTGTGGTGCATGCTAAGACCTTATTGCTAAAATCTTGCCAAGTTTGATTGATGGACATTACAGCTCATTTAAATGACTTATCTTAACAACTGAGAAAGGAATATGCAAACTAATGCTTATAAGCCTTATAAGGCGAACCAGGAGAATGAAATAGGCTGCCTTGTACCTACTCTAGAATTAAGGGTTATTTTACCTTGTAGAAATCAGCAAGGTTTATGGTGTTCTTTATTGAAACCTTGTCATGAACCCATGGTGTTATGGTTTCTGTGAAATTCTTTCTTGTTTCTTTCCTTCATTTTCCTTCACATTCCCTGTAACTGTCTTAAGTTTATCCTCTTGTCTTGAAATTTCTTTGTATCTGTTAACATGCAGTCATTTACATTTCCAGTGGTACCAACTGCTGGTCTGTTCAGTTGATCAATCTGTTTAGTAGTTTAGTATAGCATTGGCAACAATATGAATGTCATGAGCATGAATCTAAACTTTTGTCACTTATTCTGCATCAATGTTGTTTTCATGGTTCATTCGTAGCAGACACCTCTCCCACTTCCACATGGTTGATGGTTGAATTTCTCCTCTTTTGACTTGGTTGTAGGATTTAATTTTCTTGCATGTAGAAGATGTTGAACTAGCCATCTAATAGGAGAATGTCAATGTTGAATCTAAGACTGACGAGATTGTCTTTCTAACTATCAGACTCAATTGTTTTTTCTATTGCAGCTTCTTCCAGTGAACTTCGTGATGCTTTAAAAGATGAAAGTCTTCAGAAACTCATTGAGAGTATAGATTGTTCTCCAGATGCAGAGAATGTGAGTGTTGTCTTTGTAAAACTTATATCCCGTTTAGACATGATAGTGATTAGCAGAGTATTTTCTTTGTCAAATTTTTATCAGATATTGACATGATTTTGAATCAAACTATCCAGCTTGTATTTTTGCTAATCATGCTGTTTGCTTACTATCAGGAACTTGATAAAGCTATGGATGTGGAGGTGTTTCGGTTATTTACTGACAAGGTAATGCCCCATATTCTTAAGCTTTTATGAACTGCATGCCATAAGATCATATCATCATCCGCTTGAAATTTCTGTCTTCAGATCCTATCTACCATCAACCCATAACAACAGGCTGTCATAGACGAGGGCAAGATTTGACAGGGACTTGAAACCCGATTTTATAGCTCTCTGCCTCCCAGATCTTTGGCTTTACCAACACTAGTGTAATTGCATAAGATGCCATAGAGTTCTCCATACAGGTCCTGGTCTTGTAATTCTGCATCATCTAGTCTGGCTGAATAATACAAGTAGGATCTTCAGGCTTGAATGTAAGGTATGATACTATAATGTGCAACAGCTTGGCTTGAGGCATCATACGAAAATGCTTACTTAAGAATCTGCATCTCTTCTTTACGTAATGTATCTCTTCTTTACGTGCTACATTACGAACAGTACAAACGAGATAGGCTTCAAAATTGCTTGCATGATTAGTAGTTTCTTTTTGTATTGTATGTAGTTTTACCTGCTCTTTTTTCTACTTTTTTTTTTTTAAGAGTGAGTGGCCTTTTTAGTCTTGATTAACCAACCAGGAGTACTGTTTTCACTAATATCTATCCTGTCCAAACTACGGATAAATTTGGTAGTTTGCTAATGCTAGAGTACTGTGGAATGTGTGCTTTTCATCAACTTAAAATGTATATACAAAAGACCGAAAATTATACAGCGCACCTGGGTGCGCGGCGCACCCGTCTATCTCCGCCGTCCATTTTGAAAAAGTCAAAAGTCCGCGTCAAATGGACGGCGGAGATGACGGCGGAGATGGACGGGTGCGTTGAATACGCTCTCACAAAAGACAAGGTTCAGCTAGCCATTAGTTTACTGTTAAGGTTCTTGAGGAGCATGGAGCATTTTTCATAACAGTAAATTAGGGAGAAGTATATTGTTTTAGAAATGATGCTTGCTCGATTGAAGTGCTTGCTCCAACTTAAATCCTCGATTGAAGTGCTTGCTCCAACATCCATTCCCTAAAATTTAAATTAGGGAGAAGTATATTCTTTAAGGAAATGGTGCAGCGGAGAGTTATTCAAGAGCAGTAGGGCACTTACAAAATAGATTAGCTGCGTTTTCACCACTGTGATCACAAAGAAGAATGTACATCTCCTGTATGGGAGGAGCCTTTCTCGTGCAGGAAGCAAATTGTTACACAAATATGAACTTCACCTGGAACTTTGGTCTTAACAAAACCTCCTCCAAAGTTTCTTAAAAGGGTTGCCTGATGATGTGGTTGCTAATGCCGATCCCAAAACATTACCCCTAACAGTCCAATATGCACCTTTAACAGTGAACCAACCCCTTTTTTCATAGCTCAATGTAGTATCTTGCACTGGATTGCGACGCAGACGAATACTCGGTGTGTTCACCCACATTATGACTGAAAAAAGTATTCAAAAAGGGATCACACCAAGTGTGATTTTGATGGTGAATAAGATCACTCACTCTTTCAAAAACAGTATTTTCTGGTCTCTAAATACGAAGGATTACTACGAATCCATGCATCATTCCAAATGTGAACTTGTGGAGCATCATTTAGTACCCGCTTTCAACACCGGCCGGTATACTCCAAGAAAATGAAGGAGCCTCCCCTAGTTTAACTTCCCAAAAGAACAATAGGGATAGTATCTCGCCTTACAAATCTGAGCAGGTTTTCCAATGAACAATTTGTGCCTCATTGAGAAGGTGGCTACAATGAAATGGAATAGTGCTGAAGTTGTTTTTGCAGATGAAAGTCCATCAGTTGAGCTGTGAAATACCTTTGGTGACAAAACTTCTTCGGCATCTCAACCCCTCTTTGATCTTCAAGTCGGAAAGACTTTCATTTCGTCTCATCAATCACTCTATCACATTCGTCCAAAAAAAAAAAATCACTCTATCACATCAAAAGGAAGTACCATTCTCAGTGTATTATTTGGTGGTCGTCTACCTATTGAGGGATCATTCCTCTGTAAAATTCATGTCAAGTAAACAATGTAGTAGAGAACCGAAACCTAGAAAGTAAGAAAAGCAACGTCTCCAATATGATCGATTTCCTCTACAACTACCAGAAACGTATGGCCGAAAGGTCGCCTCCTTTCAGAACCTCTCTACAATGGAGTGTGCAAGTTCAACATAAACCCACGCTTCTATGAAATATGAGATCACTAATTCTATATCTGAAACTTTTGAGTAATAAGTAAGTCGCATGTAAGGAGCAACAACAAAACTCTGGTTCTAATAATTACAGGTTAGTTTTGTTACATGGCATTACCAAGACAGGAAAAAGCTACTCTCAGAACTTTAAGACTACAAAAATTCGACAGGCAAATCTGTGATCGATCCGCCAAAATTTGAACCTGCAATGTACAAAAGTTTCGCCATCAGTTTCATGCTTCACTAAATCCCTAAACTACTATCCTCAGGGCAGTTGACACAGTATTCTAGCTTCATTGTTGTTTGCCTATTCTTTCTGGAATATAGGTATCTCCATAATGAGTAAAAGTACTGCAGTGCAATTCCCCTATCTGAATTCATATACATTTTCCTAGAATCTCGTTCAATTTCTAACTAGAAGTTTAGGACACTTTCCGATCAAGGAGATCCAACTATGGATTGATAGTGTCTCTCAAAAACCACCCAGTACATTAAAAGAAGCAAAAATTGTCAAGAGATAGTTCTAGATATGATGTGATACTAGTCATCTGGACTGAAATGAGCTACTAACCCCAACACCTCCCGTGTTACCCTGCCTATCAGAACCAGACTAATCTTCAACATTTATGAAAAAAACTACAATAGAAGAAAAAGGCATACCTCATTGAGGACTCTCTTGATTTTCAGGTCCCATACTGGAACTCGGCTGAGCCATAGCTTGATTCTGTAGGAGGAAATGGACCGATAAATACAAGGAAAGATAGCGCTCAAGTAGCAGTGTAGGACTTTAATTTGTATTAGAAATAGAAAAATTAATTTCTCATAAGAGATGGAGAAAGTATTGTTAAACAAAAGAAGGAACGACGCACTAAACGTGAAAACATTTAAGCCAACATAAGATTTTATAACAAATATGTTCTCTAAATAACGATTTATGGTTACTGTATGGCAAGAGTCAGACCATACACTAGTCATTAGTCATTACTCATTGGTATGATAAACACTTCTTTGTAACTTATCATTGTAGGTAACGTAATGCAATACCTGTACCTGATGTAGTTGCATCTGCATCTGCTGGGGAGTGAAATACTGCTGATAAGGATCTGCAAAATTTGGTCCTCGTGTTTGGTTCTGACTTTCTGTCCCAAGGGGGTTCGACATATGTTCAGATTGATTTGTTGCTTGGACTCTGTTAGGATCATTGGGAAGCATAGTCTGCATTTGATATGCTGGCATAGGAAACCTCGGTCTCATATGAGCTGCTGCAGCTGGTGTTGGCATGGGGGAACCAGCTAACACATTCCCATACGGCATCATAGGCCGATTCATTCCCATTTCCATTCCCATGCCCATGCCCATGTCCATCCGGGCCATCCCCATTGGCATATACGGCTGAACACCAGGAAACATCATAGGGACCATGCCACATCCCATGGATATCATCTGCAGAAATCGGTAACGATCTGAATTTGTCATGAATAACGCATGAGCTCATATAAAATGCGACTGTCCGATCTTTCCACTGGTCGAATAACCGAATACTGCTGCTCTATTGATTGCCACTCACAATTTCACTTGACCAAAAATTGTCCATGCATGTGAAAAGGGAGGTATTGATATCTCCCAGAATATAACATGACATGAAAATAAATGGGACCATACCTGAACTTGCAACTGAAGTGATTTCAAGTACTCAATCGCTTCTTCCAGCATCGACGCTTTGTCCGACTGACATAAAGAAAGAAAAAAGAACCCTTGTTTCACATCTAACCAAAAAATAAAAATCAAATGCCAAGACACATAATAGAACATGTACGTATTCCAACCTTATTGCAACGAGGTATCAGTTCTTGTAAAGTCCTCATCTTCTCGTTGATCCTATCCCGACGTCTCTGCACACAGGCAATCCAATACTCAACATTTGGAAAGAATCAACAGTAGTTTTATCTGTTCGAGTCAAGACTACAAACCCTTTCGGAGAGATTGTGGACCTCCGCAGCTCGTGATCTCTTCGTTGAACTCGATCCCCGGTTTACCTTCTTTGCACTGCCAGATTCAAACTCCACATCCTGCTACAAATAGGAAAACATAACAACACAGTTAGGAGTTTAGAGTGACTTCATCAGCTCATCCACGTGCCTCCCTTAGACTACCGACACGTGTAACTGAAATGACTGCAACGGAACAGGCTTATAGGGGATATAGCTAGAGCCTAGGGTGGAGCGGCGGGTGGGTGCGCGCGCACGTTAGCCAATATTTTTGGGAAAGTGATGGGAGAATTTTCGGGACGCTAATTAAGTATTAATTAACCACCACATAGCACACTTCAACTAATTTTAAATACAATTAAGGTTAAATGACTAAACTATACTGCTCACCTCGCTCTGACACTCGGCGTCGTCGGGCTCTCTCTCTCTCCCTTTGCGCTTCCGGTCCACTGGCGGCGGCGGGGGCTTCTGCGTCGACACCAACTCGGCGCTTAGGCTCCCGCTGGCGCTGGTGGAGCCTCCGCCGGGAGACGACGTCAACGACGTCTCGCATGTTAGGGCGTCTTTCCCGTCTGAGGCCGCGGTGGCTGTGGTAGCGGTAGCAAGTCCTCTTCCGCCGCCTCCGCTCATGCTGATGCCGGGGCTAGCATTATTGTCGAGCCTCGACTCCGTAGCCCTGGAGCCGGGGCCCACCAGAGGAGTGTCGCTCGAGTCCACCACCGTCGTCGTTTCCATCACCACGCTCCTCGGCGCCGGCGCCGAATCAAACCGAGACTTGTTGTTGTTGCTGTTGAGTCGGGAGAAGAGATGGAAGTTCTGGGCCTCGGACCTCCTCGGCAGCGGATGAGGATGGACCGGCGGGTTGGCGGTGGTCTTGTTGTTGTTACTGGAATTGTTATAAAGAAGGTCGGAGCAGAACGAATCGTCGTCGTTGAGAGGGTAGTGTAGCCAGGAGGCCATTTCATCTTCGTGTATAAACAGCTCCGGCTGTGTTTCCGGCTGCTGCTGCTGCGGTGGCGCGGCCGGAGCTGTGATATGTTCCGGAATAACGACGTCGTATTTGGACGTCTTTTGTGCCGGCCTCTGGCTTTGGCTGTGCATCACTAACTGTCCGTTGTGCCATACCAGCTCCATGATCTCGTCTTCCAACCTAATTAACCACACATACCCATCAATTCGAACTCGTATGAATAAAAGATCGGACATTGAATGAGAAAATTATAGATGAACATACATGGTGGATTTTCCAGCGCGAGCAGAAGAAGCCGGGATTGAGTAATCGTCCTCCATTTCGAAATCCGGAACGTGGTGATTCATTTCCTCCCTTTTATCCAACTTTGATCTCGACACCTACACAACAACACATACAAGAGTAAGAACACAAGCCCAAACCCCTGTTTGGGTCGATTCAAATCCATCAAAAACTGCCGTTAATTAGTTACCAGTTATGCAAAGATTCTCTATGAAAAAGACTGAGACTTGGGAACTAAAGACTGAATCTTTGATGATGATGATGATGAGTTGATGTAGCCGAGTCAGGAAAGCTCGAAATCTGTAGAACAGAGGATTGGTGTTGTTTTTTTTTTTTGGGTGTCTAAATGCGTTTGGTTCTCTCCCGCAGCTACCAGTTTAATACTGATAGCAAGCTGCTGCTCCAAACGATAAGGTTCTCTTCTCTCTTCTCTACGAAGGAAAAGACGATATGAATTTTTGACGCGACGCAGTGTGTCGTTCCCGAGTAGAGAGTAGTGTGAGAGCTATTCACTTAGTGTCTAATCAAGCATATTCTCTCTCCCCAATCAACCTGCTGATATATTTTAGACATGACAGTTACTGTTAATATTGATATTAGGTTAATTATGTGGATCTTGTAATTATTTATCTGTAGCAATTGCCAGGATACAGGTGAAGTCTCTGTAAATCTTTTAAATTAATGGAAAACCATTTCTAGTTTTCTACAAGTAGACTCCGTAATGAACTCCCTTATTATCTCTGATTCTATAGTTAATGAACTAAGCAGTAAAGCACCACCCATTAAACAACCCATCTCAGTAGCTCCCAAATCTGAAACTCAAGCTTTTAACTTTTCCTCACCACCACTCTTCTCTGCTCTGTTCTGCTCAGCTCAGCCCAGCTCTTTGCCACCACAAGAAGCTCCAACTCAAAGCTTCCCTAATCGATCACAACCACGCATTAAGTGCCCCCCACTGGGTTCGGATGATAAGACTTCAAAGCTGCAATCTTCTTTTTTCTTGAGGAACATCAGCCCCACTGATCCTCTTCTGTTTCTTTTCCTATATTGTGTATTTCGTTTGCACATGAGAGGTAGAACTGGACAAACATTGGATGATGATTTTGGTTCTGTACGATTCTACATACGTACCAACAAAAATACTTTGGAAACCATTACATTTTATGGGCCATAGTTTTCAATTTAGAAATAACACACCTTCACCAGTTACGTATGTGAGCGGCTCTTCCTCGTTTAGTACTTGTAGCATACTCTCTTCCTCGTTTATTAAGATAAAACCAAGACTCCAAACTAAAACAATTTCTCGATCTCGATTATATCTTGTTGGTTAACAGTTAACTTAGAATCGAGCGATATGTTTGGTAATATGTTTTTGATGCATCTTCCCTCAAGTTATATGCATAAAAATATTATCATATCTGCCGTAAATAATTATTGTCATACTATTGATTCACTGAACATGTAGAAATACATACATAAATGATCCCAAAACAAGGTATATATTATCATGATTATTAGCAAACAAGGTATACTTTGCTAGTCGTACGTTTAGCATGATTATCATAAAAAATAAAAATAAAATAAAAAATGTATTAACTTATCATTTTCATTTGCTCGGGCTTAATTAAGATATATATATATATATCTATATATATATATATCTGCTTAGAGTTCTGCATTTGATTGATTTTTATGTAGTGATCGATGTATATAAGGGGAGGAAAATATCGGACACAAAAACATATATATAAAACTAAAATGAAAAACCTTTGATTTCATTTGGTATTTTGTTGAGGGTGCTTCAATATTGGTATTCATTAATTGCTCGAGTTGTAGGCAAGTCCTAAACCGGATACAAATTTGCTCCCTACCCAAAGTTACCTACCCTCATACCCACTCATCTAGCTGAATGTCACGTGTCTTATCTTTTAATACTCTAACCATTGTTAACTCTATGAATTTATATTAGTAAATTATATTATCTTCTAACTCTATTTTTTTTCTTTTCCCTCTTTTTCTAAACAAAATAATGAAACCTAACAAATTTCATGATTAAACAAATATAACACCTGGTTATATATAAATACCATATAAAAATTTGGTTCAGCAAGTCGTTTTTCTTTCTTTCTTTTGTTCAACAATAGTTGCATCAGACTCTTTGAGCTCTGGCTTTGGCTCTCACATCGGAGTTTTTGTGGGAAATATTGTAGCAGGAATAATATGGAGTGCAAGAACTGTACCAATGTGACAACTTGGAATTTTATTATGTATATACCTATTTATAAATTTGTTTATATATAACATATATCTATATATAGGTATGATTGTTTTAAGTGTGTGTATTCAGTGTTATATATGCTAAAAATTAATATAGTTATATAGTTTCTTTTTTATTTTTATTTTTATTAAATTTATTGAGTAGGGTTTTTTATCTAAGCCCAATACCCAAATACAAAACCCAAGCCCAAACTTGATATAGCTAGAAAAAAAAAAACTATTGTCGTGAGATTGCAGAACGACTGCTTTCTTCTTCAGCGACTTCTCCTCCTTTCACTGCCTTCTCCTCCTTAACCGACTTCTTTCTTCTTCCTTCCAACCAGATCTTTCCCAATCCAAAACATTGCTGCTATGAAACCCATAAACCATCCTTGAAACACCTAAACAATAGCAGCCGACTTCATTAAGCAAGAGATATGTCAAAATTCTTAGGGACTAAGTTTCCAGATGGATAAGAATTGGGTTGAAGTGCTCAATTTGACTTCCTTTAGTCTTTCTTGAACTCCACGTTCTTCCCTCTTTCTAGACCCTATAAATAGAGGTTAGTATTCGGAGTTTTCCATATGGTTTCCTTGAGTTCACTGATATATATATATATATATATATATATATATATATATATATATATATATAGAGAGAGAGAGAGAGAGAGAGAGAAGAGAAGAGAAGAGGAATTGGTGTTGTAGGAAATTGGTAGAACTCAGGTTAGATTCTTTTTATGTTCAGACCAATTGATTGTGTTTATATATTTTTAGTTGTGAAATTAGAATTTGAAATCATTCTGGAATGTTTGTATGACTGTTTTTTTATTGAAATAGTTACTATTAAGTAGTGGTTTTGGTTTTGTTGTTGTTGAATTCTGTGGCAAGAAGGATTACTAAATCCTTTGGTTTTGGTTATCTTTGATTTGATTTCTTTGTTAGCCAAATCAGTTCTTATATGTTATTAACAGCTAGAGAATCAAGTATATGATGTTGTTGTTGTTTAAATTAACTTAAGATTCTGTTCATGTAGTCTCAGTTTATTCTTCTATGTGAATTAACTGGTGTAGAACATTCATTTATGCATATCATGTGATCATTGTATGGTTATCTTTTATTTGAAGAGGAAAAACTCCCTATTGAGCTGCAGGTTGAGCTCATCCCTTTACAGTCTTGCAGGTTGTTAAGCGGGAGAACTACGACAATTAGTGATCAAGATATAGAGTTAGATAGAGTTCTAAATGTGTAATAATCATATGGAAGATAGTTTCCTTAGAATTTTTGAGTTGAACGTATCTTGATTTTTAAATGAAAAATCGATTTCTTTAAAGTGTTTGTTTTATTATCTATCCTTTAGATTATTTTTATTTTAGTGCACTCCTCGGGTTTTCGGAAGAAAAAAAAACTACCCTAAAATCCGGGGCGTGACAAGCAAGACCAACTTAGTTTTCATGAAGAAAAAACTTTCAAACAGTTTTTTCCAAATATAACACTATATATGCGTACCTTGATTTAGTTGGAGTACTAAAATTTGGAATTAGAATATGAGATGATTGAGCAATGAGCAATGCATTTAAATTAAACTTCTAAAGTATATAGAATTAATCATTGTCCATGACGTACTTTTGCTAGATTTCTATTGCATTATCAATTCAATTAACAAAAATTCTTGCATATAGACGCTAAAAGAAATTGGTAGTAGCCTTGTTAGATTGTAATCTCACATGGTCCTGAAAGTGATTCAACCTCACAAGTTCAAACACAGTCCACTGCTATGCATAAGACGATGGGTTCTGATCAATAGATTTTATCAGAAATTCACAATTTCCAGAAAGAGAAGAACAAAAACATGAAAGATTAACAGAGCTTCATACTTCCAAGAGAAACCAAAAGGGAAGAGATATGAGAAGAAGGAAGAACCCAGAAAAGAACCCAGACGTGAATATGACTTTGAGTTGATAACAACGACACTACAGATGCTCCTCATAATATGAGGAGTCCTAAATTTGTTAGGTTTCATTATTTTGTTTAGAAAAAAAAAAGGAAAAAGAAAAAGAAAAAAATTAGAGTTAGAAGATAATGTAATTTATTAATATAAACTCATGTAGTTAATTATAGTTAGAATGATTAAATAATAAGACACGTCACATTAAGCTAGATGGGTGGGTAATTTAAGTGAGGAGTAAATTTGTATCCCTCCGGAACCCTAGCTACTCACGTACACACAAAAATATCTATGGTCAACACTAGGGCTGTCACTCGGTCGGTTCGAATCGGTAATGGGCGTTACCAACTTCAAAACCAAAGCTTTCGGTAATGAAATATGACTTTCAATTACCAAACCAAAAATTTCGGTACGAGATAAATCTTACCAACTTCGGATGTCGGTTTTTCGGTATTACCAAACTTCACAACAAATATATTTTCAAAATATAACAAAACAATACAAAACTATAAAATTTAAATATCACTTGAGTTTCTAAAGTCTGATAATACATATACAAAAGATAGTAATTTTAGTACACATTATCGAGTATGGTTTAATTTTCTACCGAAATAGTCAGGATGTAAATGTTTCCAAATTTTTATATGAACAAGTTATGTGTCATCTATGTGAAAGTATGTGTGTGGAAGAGTCGACCAAAATAAGTCACATAAGGGCAGTAAAAGCTTTTTCGTGTAATAAGTGATGTTAAATTATGGTTGACCGCTTTGATCAAGACCCGAGCATTATTGAGTACAATTGAATTTTCTATCATAATTGTATTATACTATAATGATCACATCAGACGGTCGAATTTTAATTTTGTGAATTGTAATCATTGGAACCACAACATGTCTGGTAATGTGGTATAACTTATTTAGTAAGTTATATGCATATGTACATCTTTGTGAACCAACTACAAAGAGGAAGCAAAATTTTCAAAAACCTTGTGAACTATGATGTGATCAATATAGTGAAATACGACTGTGGTAGAAAAATTAGGTATTTTTGATAATGTTTTGGCCTTGATCAAGGCGGCTAACCCTATTTACGCTTGTGTTTCCTATGGGGAGCCCTATCATCAAGAGAGGTAAAAACATTCTTAAATTTTTACATGGGCGGTTACATGTCATCTAAGTGGGTTTGTCTATGTGTGTGTGTGATGAATCGACTAAGACGGGTAAGTAAGAGCGTTTTTATATAACAAGTAACATTGAATTAAAGTTGATCGCTTTAATTGAGACCCGAATGCTACAAAATATAGTTGAATTTTTCTATTCATTGTCTTTTTTTTACTAAATGGTATATACAATTGAAAACGTGAGATAAGATTATTAGTCTGTGTATTTTTAGAAATATAAGTCTTTAAATAATTAGAATTTCGGTAAATTCGGTATTTACCTAAAACCAAACCAACTTTTTCGGTATTTCTTGATTTCGGTTTTTTTTATTTCGATTACCAAAATTCGGTTTACCAAATCATAAATTTTCGATCCGTTTTCGATCGGTTTGGTATTTACCAAACCAAGTGGCAGCCCTAGTCAACACAGAAGGGAAATAAAACAAAGCTCTATTTTGGGTAAACGGTCTTGTCTATATATGGCACTGTTTTAGAAAGTTTGAAATACAATATGTAGCTGCTTCCGTTGCCAATGCGATAACTCCCCCCAGAAAACTTCCTGACATACATTGTATTCACTTCTGGAAATCGAAAGACTCCAAAACTCTGCAACGAACAGTTATAAAATAGGAATTCAACTCCATAGTTTTCTATCTCGATGATTCATCATCATGATTCATGAATACTATCTCGTTTGGAGTCATCTGCATCAACAGCATCATCATCTTCTTTCTTCTTATTTTTTTTTCTGCTGTAAGGTAAGGTAATGCAATGCAATGAAGTCAGTGCCTCACTGATTCGGGTCACTTGGTTTCTGGCGATCCACAGGGAGAGGCCAAATTAACAAAGAAATTCGTGGGAGCCTTGACACGTACCATTGATTGCTACACAAGAGCTTCATCATCCACCCCATCCATCTTTAATTATATCAATTTCCAGATCTTTCATTCTTCTTTGTTATTATTATATGAATGATGGCCTGATCATGACAAAGGGTAAAATAAATAATATTTAAAAGAAAAAATAATAATCCTCCAACTATTGCATCCCTCATTGAGACAAGAAATATATGTTAGCCGATTGCCTGATTTATATATTCAGTCTCTAATTCTCGAGCTTGGTTATCAAATTTCTGACGAAGTTTGTATAGATCTCGATCATGCTTAATTGATGAACTTAGCTGACTACTTTTGTATGATTTTCTCTATTTTATGAGAGAGTTATATATGTGTATTTCACGTTATGCATAGGAGAGTGTTATATGTGTTATTATAATTATTATAAACAATTATAATCATATCGTGTTCTTCGGTTATGGTTTTGGTTATATTGTTGGTATTATGTGCCATTATAGCGTCTTTATGTGGTTCGGATGTGAAAGTCATCTCATTTTAGGGTACAAGTTGACGTTGTTGCGTCTTTAAGGGGTTACAGATGTGAGATTCACCACGTATTGGGGGTACAACTTGACGGCACCGTTGTAGTGTTTTTAATAGGTTCTGATGAAGAGAGGATTCAAAACACTGAGATGTATTAGAGAATCTTTAACAATTTTCTCAAAATTTCCCTATAATTGGGAAGCAAAAGTTAATGTTTTAAGTAATTTTTCTTCTCCAACTCCAACAGATTCCTCATTTTAGAAATTTCATGATCATTCCCCAAAATTATAGAGTTTGCTACAAATATAAGGAATTTGAGTTTTTCTCTTCTCACTTTCCCCATTTTGGAAAAAGTTTTAGAGAATTTGTTGAAACAAAACTAGGACTGAGCATTTAACTGAAAGTGTGCAAAAAACCGACCGAACTGAAAAACCGGATCGGATAACCGAACCAAACCATTTAGTTCAAAACAAGTAGTGAACCGAACCGAACCGGTTTAGATCTGATTGGATCTAGTTCAAGCTCTTAAACAAACCGAAAATAACAGAACCGTTCCGAATTATATAATGTATAAATATATATATATATATATATATATTTTATATACCTAAAATGTTATTATTATTAGTTGATTTTATCTATACTTATAATGTAGTTTCCCACACTTAAAAAGGCAATTTTGTTTTAGGATATTCTATATATTTCTAGATATTCCTTATGTGTGCCTTCGTAAGCATATTGATCCCACACTGCGCATGGAGTATCAATCAAAGCATGATCCAAAAGATCTGTGGGATGCACTCGTCGAACGCTTCGGCAATATCCATTCAACCTTGCTCCCATAACTAATTGCTTGCTGGGATGAAATCCGACTTTTGGATTACAAGAAGGTTGATGACTTCAACAGGGATATGCTTTGCCTACAAGCTCAACTGAGTTCATGTGGAGTCGAGAAAAGTGATGCCGACATGATCGAAAAGACTTTCTTGACCTTCCCTTTAACTGCTAAGATCCTAATGAACCAGTATCTACTTGAGTTCCAAAATAAAAGGATTACAACATTTAGCGGTTTGATGACGCAACTCTTTACGGAAGAAAAGAACAACATGCAGTGGCGGAACCAAGATTACACAATGGGTATGGCTAATTTTGTATGGACACAAGAAATTTTGGAGAGCAAAAGCAAAAGCTAATTTTGTATGGACACAAGATCATACCTGCAGATTTCTCGTGCCAGTCAAACTCGGTGGGAAGATCATACGTCGGAAGGATCGGAGCCTTGTTAGCGTCTGCCGGTAGCCGGAGTCGACGCAGACGACGCTTCTTCTTAAGCCCGAGGAAATTCCGACAAAACTCCTTAGGACTGAGATCGGAGAACGTCGCTTTAAAGTTCGAGAAGTGAGTCAAGTGACGCTCCGCGAGTCCGTGTGGAGGAGCTCGTCCTCCTCGGCAGCGCCTGATACGACTTGTCTGGTCAACGAATCGCTGGCGTCGGTTACGGTGGAGGTGACAGCGGAGGAGAGGAGGAGAAGGAGAGAAAGTAGGAGGAGGAGAGTGACAGAGCGTGATGATGAAGAATGAATGATAGACTGCAGTTTGGTTCGAGACTTTTAAGGAATTGAGAAATGGGCTAATTTGGGTTGTGGGCTATTTGATATTTAATGGGTTAATTTGGGCTGTAGTCTGTGGGTTATTTGTTATTTAGTGGGCTAATTTGGGTATGGCTAATACTCCTATATGCTAATATATATGCATCAGCTGTTGATTTAGCTAATTCTGGGTATGGCTATAGCCCTGATAGCCACAAGAATGCTTCCGCCACTGACAACATGATCAATGATCAGCATTATTTACGTCCAGTAGGCACTCGGAAAATTCCGAAATCTAATTACAACAGCAAACGGAGTCAGAAGGCTTCGAAACGGAAGGATCCACATCAGAATGAACCTTACGCACGTAGGAATCAACATCATCATGCCTCTGGTTCCTGGGGACAATGTAGTGACTTTAGTAGCCTTACCAACTCATGGCATCGAGACACCGGTGCCGCCGGCCCAAAGGGCGGCGCTGCTCCTCCTTGAAAGCAGCATGTTCGCTCTTCTTTTGCCTTTGATGGTCAATGCAACAGATGTGGCTCTAAGGACCACTAGTCTAAAAGCTGTCGCACTTCTGCAAATATTGTTGCCGCATAAAAGAAATACAAGGAATTGATAGAAGTCAAATCCACTGAAAACAATGGAGTTGAACATAAGGTTACCTTCAGGGTCGCAGACCCCAATGAACAATGTTCTGACTTAGATGCTGTCAAGACCCACCCCGAATTTCACCTTGAAACCCGAAGTAAGTCTTACGGGGACCACCTCCAAGGAAAATTTACCGAAGGACTCGACAAACCTCCTTTCAAAATGGACAACCCTAATTCAGAAAATTATAGAACTACCCTCTTAACAATTACATCAGTCTCCAAATTCAACCCATAAATAACCGAAGAAAATTATATAATTAATCCCAAGAGTATTAAGAGCTACTAAAGAAAAACAACGGAAGCTGATAAAATCCTAGTAGGTTAAGCAGGTAATATAATGGTGAAAGGTGGCTGAAAAATGGGTGACTATGCCTCGTCTCCTCCTACTAGTACGCACCCGCACTCTGCAGACTGGGCATTTTAAAAACGAAGAGGCCAGGGGAAAACATTTGAAAACGTTGGAGTGAGTGGACGAAAATAAATTTAGAAGAAATATTTATGTTTCCCCAATCTATTTTCCATAGAAATTATGCTGCATGTGACAGCTCAAAAACTGGCAAGGAGACGACTAGCTCTGGCTAGTCTCCAAAACTTAATCAAATACAGTCTCTCAGGCTAAAATATATAAATGTATGTATTTACACTCGTCATACTCTTTGTATGATTTCTTTGAAGAAATATAAGGAAAACAGAAATTCATACAAGGCTACTACGCTCGCGTCTAACGCTCATGTCACGTCATAATGGAATTTTACCTCATTACGCGGAAAAGACGGGTGTATTTTTATATGTGCATACTCCCTATATGAATAATTATAATATTCATATAGGGCTACTACGATTGCGTCTAACGCTCACGTCACACCATAATGGCATTTTATCTCATTATGGCGGAAAAACACGTATAGCTAGCTAGCGTTTATTTATATACATACTATTCTCATAATCTTTCATATATATATGTATATATATATATATATCCACCGAAAATCTTCTTTTCGGGAACTCACCAAGATAATTAAAATTTCCAATTATCAAAAATGTAATACATTCCAACAGAAGGAATAAACTGATCAACAAAATACGGCATGCATATTATTTAAAACAAAGGTCCACTCATAAGTTAGGCCTAAGCCTGATGTCGGTCGAAGGTCTCCTCTGCTCGAGCCTCCTCGCGTCCTGTTCCAAAACATAAATAAATCCTTAACTAGGAAACCGACTTTTATAAAAATAGGCAAAAAGAAACGTGAGCTTCGCGTGTCAACCATGCCTAACGTCCTTAAACTTAAATTCACTGCCAACCATAAAACTCTACAATTTTAACCGACATCCTCAAAAGCATCTTCCACCTTCCTAACCATAAATAATCACGTGGCCGGATTTTAACTTATTAATCCGCCAAAATACCAAACTTTAAAAGTTCTCAAACCTATCCAAAACTCCTCCAAAAATTCTAAAACTCAAACCATTAAACTCCTCATAAAAATCCCCACTAAAAACATTTTTTTCAGCGGCGGCCGGCGACTAGCTCCGGCGACCTCCAATGCCCACTAAAAATTGGCAACATCTTTCTCTCAACCTCCTCTAAAATTTTCCTAACTAGCACAAACTCCAATTCTAAGCCTAACCATGTCAATCGAACGGAAACAACAATAAAGCCCTAGAAATTTTAAATACTGAATTCTCCTTACCCAAGCCAAATCGGAAAGAAACTTTCAGAGGGATTGGAGCACGGGAGGAGGGCTTGCTTTTGAGCCAAGCAGCTCCGGCTATGACGGCCAGAGGAGGAAGTTCTGGCGAGAAAACCACTCCGGCAGTCGGGGCTTTCGGGCTTGGCTGCGGCTTCTCAACGGCGCTAGGGGCTCGGCCACCAGCCTAGGAAGGAAGAGGAGAGGATGATGGTTCGAACGGGATTGGCACGGCTATCTGGGGCGGCCGGACGGTGGCGTACAGGCGGCCGGAAGTTTCCAGGCGGAGGGAGACTCGGGAAGAAGAATCGGGAGGAAGAGAGAGAGAAAGGAGAGAAAAAGGGTTTGGGCCTTTTGCCCACCCGGTCCACCAACTCCACCATATACCCATTCCAAAATTAAACCCAACACTAAAAATTAACACCCCAAAAATAATACCTCAATAAAAATTACATTTTACTAACCAAAATTTACCATTTTTACCGTCGTCACATTATTCTCCTACGAATAATTCTTTTAAAATATTCGTCCCTCAACACACCTCTAGGGACCTTTGAACTATAAACTCAATGACGAAGACGGTAAAACTCTTATTAACATCATGTTAGTAAATAAGGTAAAATTTAAGAGTCAGGGCGTGACAGATGCCCCTGACTTTGACGTCACCGGCTAGATTGTTTTCCCTTTTACAAGTCATGATGTAATAAGGCGTCTTTAGAATGCCATGCTTAGTTTTCCTCTCAATTGTTTTTGAGACCCTTATGCACTCTTTTCAACGCATTAATAGAAGTCTATTTTTTTATGATTCTTCTTGTCTCTACATGGTTCGAATTGATTTACATCTACCTTAGAAAACATGGCATCGACGCCGTTTTTTGGTCTCTCCCTCAAAGGAGGTGACGTACGGCGCCGTGACTCTCAAGGAGAGTTACTAACATGTTTTCCGGTTCAAGTCTTTTACCCTATAGCGGATTTTCCATCATCAATTATTCAACTAGACTCATCCAAGTTAGTATGATGTCTTAGAATTGTCCAAAATTAAGGAGCTAGTGGTTTTAAGTGTGCCTCGCACTATCGACCCTCCACGGACATGACTGGTCATACTTAATTTGGAGATACCGAGAGCTTTTGATTTTGGATACCCATTACGCTATTACTCCAAATTGCCATCTTGTAAATGACGTTAAAAACTTGTCTAAACCGGATCATCATCAAATCCTCTAGGTTTTCTAACCTTGAAATTGATCATCAACACGTCCCTATGGCTGAGCATACGCCTCATGCCACCAGCAAGCTTCAAAAGCTTCGCTAATGCCAAATCTGTGAAAAATAGTATTATGTCCTCCCTGGAAAGTCACTTCGTTTGAGCTTTGTAAACAGCTTCGGACGAACCAGACAATGAGCTTTATATTATTGGAAAGCGCTACGTGTCTAGTTTTGAGAACATTTTGCGGTTCATCCATATCTATTTTAACAAAGGATTTATGATTGTTTTAGTGCGCAAAGGTCATTCTGCGCGAGAAATTTTCAGCACTCTCGGGATTGTTGCTACTTTTAGCTTTTTCAATCTTTCTAAAATGGGTCGATATCGACCTATTTACTCATATATCTACTCTCTTTTGTAGGTATGTCTCTTGGAGAGATCGAGTGCCTCGCGGATAGTGGTTCAACCCACACCATTCTAAGGAACCAGCAACTATTTCTTAAGTTAGTGCCTTGTAAATCATGTATGACGACAATGATTGGATCTTCTCCTGTGATCCTCGGGCGTGGAACCGCTCGCTTCTTTTTGCCTTATGGCACTATGATCCATGTCACAAACGCTCTTTATGCCCAAAAGGGCACCGAACCTTGTTGAGCTTTAAGGATATTCGCGCTAATGGCTTTCACTTGGAAACTCATTGTGAAGATGGAACTGACACTACCAGAAGAAAGGCTTTAGCCGACGAAAATAAAAAAACCAGGCCGACGAATTTTTTTTCGTCGGCTAAAGTTTAGCCGACGAATTTTTTTCGTCGGCTAATTTAAAATTTTCGTCGGCTTTGGTCAACTTTCGTCGGCTAATTATAATTTCGTCGGCTAAACTTTTAAAAATTTTGTCGGCTGAATAATTTTTTTCGTCGGCTATAGTCTGTGAGCTTTAGCCGACGAAATATTTAAAAGTTTAGCCGAAGAAATTTTTAAAAGTTTAGCCGACGAACTTTTTAAACTTTAACTGATGAAAGGAAGTTAGTATTGTTTACTAATATAATCTGTTTTTTTAATGTATTTTTTCATTTAGCCGACGAAATACACTATAATTCATCGGCTAAGATGGTTTTTGCCGACGAATAACCTAATATTTCGTCGGCTATAGTTATTTTTTAATTTTTTAATTACATACTATAGCCGATGAATACGTTATCGGCTAAACCCTAAAAATTTTCTATTACCTACTATAGCCCTATATTCGGTGGTTATTTTGCGTAAAATTTTTATACGACTTGTTGCGTGTCATCGGTTTAAAACTATTTTCAGTTGGAGCTCCGGCCAAAATACGTAATTTACACGGTCGAACGACCTTTTCCGTGCGTTTAGGGGTTTGACTTACGAGATTGACCGTCCGGATCGAGCCCTTATTCTTTTCGGATCAAGTTGAATTTTTTCCCATACATGTATTTTATCATGATGGTCAAATCTGACGGTCGGATTTCTGTTTCTCAAGTTTGATCATCACAATCACAACATGCATACTAATGTTGTATAACTTGTTTACCAAGTGTTATGTAAATGTTCCGTTGCAAAAACAAACTATACGTAAAACCTTCAAACGCCAAAAAGTCATGATATAAGATATGATGAGAATGTTGAAATACATTCACGGTTGAAAAATCACACTATTCCGGTAAATATTCGGTGCCGATAGTTGCGGTCAATGCAATTTTTCATTTTCCCCCTATGAGTAGCCCTATATTCGGTGGTTATTTTGCGTAAAATTTTTATACGACTTGTTGCGTGTCATCGGTTTAAAACTATTTTCAGTTGGTGGTCCGGCCAAAATACGTAATTTAGACGGTCGAACGACCTATTCCGTGCGTTTAGGGGTTTGACTTACGAGATTGACCGTCCGGATCGAGCCCTTATTCTTTTCAGATCAAGTTGAATTTTTTCCCATACATGACTTTTATCATGATGGTTAGATCTGACGGTTGGATTTTTGTTTCTCAAGTTTGATCATCACAATCACAACATGCCAAATGTATAAAAATACTTTTAGCCGACGAAATTCAAACGTTTAGCCGACGAATTTCAAAGGTTTAGCCGACAAATTTATAAAGTTTAGCCGACGAGTTTAGAAGGTTTAGCCGACGAATTGGTGTATAGCCAACGAAATTGGTATCTTTAGCCGACGAAATTTTCAAAGGACTTTATCCGACGAAAATATATGAAACGTCGTCGGCTAAAGTCGAAAAAATTTCAAAATTTTCAACCAAAATTTTTTGGCGGTCAACCAAAATTTTCAAAGGACTTTAGCCGATGAAAATATATTAAAAGTCGTCGGCTAAAGTCGAAAAATTTTCAAAATTTTGAACCAAAATTTTTTGGCGGTCAACCAAAATTTTCTAAAGAGTTTAGCCGACGAAAATAAAGAATTTCGTCTGCTAAAGTTCTTTATATAGCCAAAGATGGATGGTAAGAAGTCTATTATCTGCCGGATTTTCTTCTCGGCCAAGCTCCGCCGTCAAGCCACCGGAGACCACCACACTTGTCCCAAAAGCTTCGCCGTCATCTCTACTTCATTGCTGGATAGGTGGTGCATCGAGTGGTGCCGCCGTGAGGGATAAATCGAGCTCCAAAACTCCGCCGGTTTGGATTCGGTGTCGATCGAATTTCTCCTTCCTTAGGTCACCATTTGGTGAGTTCTATATATGGATAAGTTGAGTTTGATTAGTACTACATTCCCCTAGAATTTGGTAGCTCGATTCGGTGTGTTTGAAGAGAATCGAGTATTTGAAGTTTTTAGGGTTTAAAATTGGGGATTTTTATATTTTTAGTCGATTGACCTGTCTAGGCTTAGAATTGAGTTTCGACTTCTTCTAGAAAGTTGTTCGAAATGTTGAGAGGAAGATTCTGTCAAATTTTGGTCGTGATTGGAGGTGGCCGAAAGTTTCTGCAGTTTTTTTTTTCAAAACCCAGCAACTTTAGCCGACCATATTTAAACACTATATTCGTCGGCTATAGTTATTTGTAAATTTTTTTATAAGGTTTAGCCGATGAAATATTTTATATTTAGTCGGCTATAGTTATTTTTTTAAATTTTTTTACAAGGTTTAGCCGACGAAATATACTAAATTTCGTCGGCTATAGTTATTTTTTAATTATTTGTTACGCACTTTAGCCGACGAAATATACTAAATTGGTTCGTCGGCTAAAGTTTGTGACTTTAGCCGACGACATGTTTTTCGTCGGCTAACTGTGGGACTATAGCCGACGAAAAATAGTTCGTCGGCTAAAGTCGGGAACAATAGCCGACAAAAAATAGTTCGTCGGCTAAAGTCGGACAATAGCCGACGACGGTTTTTAGAGTCGTCGGCTATAGTCATCACAGACGACCCTTTCCCGACGACACTATAGCCGACGAAGGTTCGTCGGCTAAGTTTTAGCCGACGAATTAGGTTAACAGGCCGACGAAAATTTTTCGTCGGCTAAATTACTTGTCCTGGTAGTGTGAGTTCTTGTGTTTAGCTTCTCATGAATACGGACGTAAATGTATATTGGAGAAACTACTGAGTTAATCTAGTGGTCTTTACCTCACTACGATTCGGATTATCGAATCCCATGTAGTGGTCAAACAGGTTCTTTGGGACTCCAACTCATACAAGCTTTGGCATGATCGACTTGGTCATCCCGGAAGGGACATGATGATCCGAATTATGCGTAATTCTCATGGACATCCCTTCTTCATATCAAAACAAAAACATTTGGGATATGATATCACTTTGAATCATAGTTGTGACACCTCAAATGGTCATCACGGCCCACAGGGGACTTTGACGTCCCCGGGCACGACACCAACTTCCTGGCTGCCGCTCGGCCAATCCCTCAAGCAATTGAGGCCCGCCGTTCTTCCCTTGATGTGTCATTGACTCTTTCAAATACTCATCGTTCGTTTTGCAAAGCTTTCTCTTTAGAAAATGTAGTATCGAGACCGTCTTACGCTAAAGATAACACCGAGAACATTCCATTTCTACATCGTATCCAAGGTGATGTTTGTGGACCCATCCATCCAGAATGTGGACCATTTCGATACTTTATGGTTCTAGTGGATGCTTCAACTCGTTGGACTCATGTCGCGCTCTTGTCCACACGTAATGCTGCATTTCCAAAACTCCTAGCACAAATTATTAAACTCCGGGCTAACCACCCGGATTATCCAATTAAGTCAATTCGACTGGATAACGCTGGAGAATTTACATCAAAGACTTTTGATGACTATTGCATGTCTATCGGGATTGAAGTTCAGCATCATATACCCCATGTTCACATGCAAAACGGTCTAAATAAAGCTACGATTAAGCGGCTTCAGCTTATTGCTCGACCGTTGGTAATGCGCACCAACCTCCCAATTGCGTCATGGGGCTATGCAATATTACATGCAGCCTTACTTATTTGTTTCAGACCCACTGCCAAACAACCATTTAGTGCATACCAGTTGGTCACTGGATATGAGCCTGACATTTCACATCTACGCATTTTCGGTTGTTCTGTTTATGTGCCAATTACACCTCCACTGTGTTCTAAAATGGGTCCTTAAAGACTATTAGGTATCTACGTTGGTTATGAATCTCCAACGATTATCAGATACCTCGAGCCATTAACAGGTAATCTTTTTACCACAAGATTTGCGAATTGTCACTTTGATGAGACATTCTTCTCGTCGTTAGGGGGAGATATGAACAAACATGTTCATGTGGAACGAAAGGAAATGTCGTGGTTTGTCCCCACTTTGTCTCATTACGATCCCCGCACCTCACAGACTGAAAGTGAAGTTAAACGTATTCTCAAACTTCAGAAAGTAGCAGATACGATGCTAGACTCTTTCTCCGAGATTGTGAAAGTGACAAGATCAGATATATCAGCTGCAAATGTTCCTGCTAGGCTCGAAGTCCCTAGAAAGGGCACGGCCATCCCTGGGCTCGGTACTGCTACCGGCGCCGCCCATAGTGGGGGGATGGAGTCCGTGGCTCCCCAAAGGAAAAGGAGGAGGCCACCTGGTTCGGTTGACACGTGTCCGAGAAAGAAACGGACTGATAAGGCACAAGTCAATCATTTGATCATCGATGTTGAGAATCATTCTCACGAGATCATCTCTGATTACAGTTATGTCCACGAATTGATGTTAGAATCCATGGAGGACGCCTCAGGATCAATGTCAATATTAGAGAACATAGAGATCTCCATGTGTTATGATAACACTTATGAATTGATGAACCGGTCATCAACCCATGTCGATGATATATTTACTTATTTCGGGGCTCATGAAATCATTGAGCACGATGACATCGAACCACGCTCTATTGCAGAATGTCAAAACAGAGCAGATTGGCCTAAATGGAAAGTTGCAATCCAGGAAGAATTAGACTCTCTAACAAAGAGACAAGTCTTCGGTCCAATAGTGCTAATTCCGCCGAGTGTAAAGTCTGTTGGACATAAATGTGTTTTTGTTAGAAAGCGTAATGAGAAAAATGAGGTACTTGGGTATAAGGCCTGCCTTGTGGTGTAAGGTTTCTCACAATGACCTGGGATTGATTACGAGGAGACTTACTCTCCGATCATTGACGTCATAACTTTCCGCTACTTAGTCAGTTTGGTAGTGTCCGAAAAACTTAACATGCAACTCATAGATGTGGTTACGGCATATCTCTATGGGGATCTGAATTCAGAGATATATATGAAAGTGCCCGATGGCATTATGTTACCTAAATCAAGTTACTCTAAACCACGGAGTGCGTATGCTATAAGGTTGCAACAATCACTTTACGGATTAAAGCAATCCGGACAAATGTGGTATACTCGTCTAAGTGACTACTTGATTAGGGAGGGATATAAGAACGATAAACTATGTCCGTGCGTGTTCATAAAGAAGACAAGTTCCGGATTTGCAATAGTGGCCGTTTATGTCGATGACATGAACATTATCGGTACTCTTGATGGAATCAAAAAGACCGCGGCTTATCTGAAATCCGAGTTTGAGATGAAATATCTTGGGAAGACTCGTTTCTGCCAAAGTCTTGAACTAGAGCACCGAGTCTGTGGAATTCTTATCCATCAGTCTGCATACGTTCAAAAGATGCTCAGGCGATTTAATATGGACAAAATGCACCCTGTTAGCACTCTCATGATTGGTCGAAGTCTGGATATAACTAAAGATCCATTTCGTCCAAAAGAGGACAACGAAGAGGTCTTGAGCGCAGAGGTTCCATACCTTAGTGCAATAGGCGTATTATTGTACTTAGCTCAATGCACTCGACCAGACATTGCATTCTTAGTCAACTTGTTAGCTAGATTTAACTCAGCGCCAACCCAACGTCATTGGACTGGAGTCAAGAACATCTTTTGATATCTTAAGGTTACCATTGACTTGGGACTGTTCTTTCCCTACACTGATTCAAAAAGGACAGAAGATGGTCTTATGGCTCATGGAAGGCACGACACCAATCCACCAAGGGACCGGACCTTCGCCATGGACGCCGTCGGCACGACTGCTGGACACGGGTCCAATGTCGAGCATTCCACCGCCGCCTTGTCCTATGCCGAGACACCCAATAATATGTTGGTGGGTTTCGCCGACGCATGATATTTATCTGATCCTCATAAAGGACGTTCTCAAACTGGTTATGTGTTCACCATTGAGAATACGACGATATCTTAGAGGTCTACTAAACAGACTCTAGTGGCGACATCTTCAAATCATGCAGAGATTATAGCTTTGCATGAAACTGTTCGGGAATGTGTTTGGTTGAGATCAATCATTAAACACATTAGAGGGAATAGTGGATTAAATTATACAACTTATAGACCTACATGCATTTATGAGGACAATGCAGCTTGTATTGTTACATCAAGGGTGATAATACAAAGTACATTTCACCTAAGTTCTTTTATAACCAACAGCAACAGACGTTTCTTAACATTCAAGTGAACCAAGTTAGTTCTGAAGGAAACGCAGCAGACTTATTTACTAAGTCCTTACTTGAGTCTACTTTTGAGGAACATGTAAGAGGTATAAGTATGCGTCGGCTATCAAGTCTCCTTGAATAATGTTCACATTAGAGGGAGTATCATCTCAATTAAGTAGGCTGGTGCGTTGTACTCTTTTTCTCCTACGATCAAGGTTTAGTTTTGCCCCCATAGGGTTTTTATGACTTGATAAGGTTTTTGACGAGGCAACAGATCAGCACTGTCGACATATCAGCGCGCGGCACAAGGGGAAGTGTTCTAGGACATTATATATCTTTCTAGATATTCCTTATGTGTGTCTTGACCTTATGCCAATAGGACATGCAGTTTGACTATATATATATATGTATTCTTTATTCTTACCTAATTGGTATTGTGTAATTTCGTATATAAAGGGCTCCTATCAATGAATAATACACATCTTTCATAATTTCATGTTCTTAAATTACTTTCACTTCATCAAATTTCTCATTCAACTTATTTTTTGGACAAATCTGTTAATCTAGAAAAGACTGGGAGTGCATTGGATTGTTTGTTGTACTTTGAGTTTCTATTTTTCTTTATAAAAAAAACATGTTACTCAAGTTAAAAAACTTGAAGTTCAACTTTACAATGAGATAGTAGATGGGCAAAAAGTTTTTCAAATATGGACCAAAATCGAAACGGACCCAAACCGATACAAAAATTTGGATGGGCCGAATATTCGGGTCAAAGGATTTAAAATCCGGATTCGGTTAGAAAAAACCTTAAACCGAATAATTTGGATTGGTTTTAGTTTCGTCATAAAACTGACCCTAACCGAAAATACCCAGCCCTAAGAAAAACACCTAAAATCTTATCCAAAATGAAAAAAATGAACAAAATGAAAAAGTTATTAAAGATGCTTTTAAACCAACGTAAATGAAAAGTTGAATTATATTTATATAGTGTAATTATTTAAATAATAATTAATTATAAATATCAACTACAGAGATTGCACCATAAATTCTTGATCAAGGTGCCTTGTGTGTACGTATAAGAATTTTCGTTTTTTCTTATGGACGATGAGATGAGTACAAGTTGACAGATAAACTAGTCAGGGGTGACAATGAATGACATGATATGTTGGTAAGTTTTCTAACATGTCAGCGCCGCACAGTGACCCACTTATCTTCCTCTTCACCGACCAGTAGGGAATCTTGTAATTAGTCACCGCTTACCAATTGGCACAATCCCACACAACCTCAACTCTCTACGACTAGAACCAGAATCCAAGAAATCCACAACACAAAAAGTCTAGCACAAAGTTGAAATGAAACAAAGGAACATTAAGATACAGAAGAAATTGAGGAATTTCCATGTTCTTTGTCCCACAGATTATTTCAGTTTTTGTACTATCATTGTTCAACAATCACACTACGGTTTTCTGAAAATATGAATTTTCTCAAGTCTAATGAGAGGAGAACAAAATCTCTTGCCTGACAATTAATAGCACTACATTCTTCCTACAGATTAAAACCTCATCTCACTATGATTACATTCATGTTTGGCCTCCAACAATACCATCGGGAAAAAGAAAAAAGGAATTCGAGGAGTCGGTATACTATTAGCAGCAGAGGCTCTAGCAGATCCAACTACTGAACTTCTAGTAATCCATTCCTCCCATTCCTCCCATGCCAGCTCCCACTGCAGGGGCTTCCTTCTCTGGGAGCGAGACAACAACGGCCTCAGTAGTAGTCATTAAGGAGGAGACACTGCACAGATAACAAATTTTCAGTTGCTTGTATCCAGGTATTATAAGCTCCAAAAGAAAAAATAAATGAATAGACATGGAAAGGGTAGGCCTCTTAATATAGATGAGTTACCTTGCAGCATCTACCAAGGCAGTTCTGATTACTTTTAGGGGATCAATGATCCCGGCCTTTATCATATCTACATATTCACCTGAAAGAAGCAGAGAGAGGATAAATTACAACCTATGTTTCACAATGCAAGACCTACACCTGAATCTAGTAATCACCCTTTTGTTTTCTGTATTGAAAATGAATGGTAAGTTAAAAAGAAAAACGAACCCTTCGCTGCATCATATCCAAGATCAGGATTGTCCTGCTCCAATAGCTTGCCGACAACAACTGCCCCCTCCACTCCAGCGTTAGAAGCAATTGTGTATACAGGCATCTAGATAAGAGTGGAATCATGAGTAAATTTTATATGCTTAGCACTATCCAGCAAAGTTTAAATGATAAATTACCAGACATGTTCCTCCTAATTAAGGTCATTCTAGCTAGTCTTGCTATATCACAGAATTGACAAGATCACTTGTTTTCTAACAGGAAGACACCAGAAGGATGAGGAGGAATTATATAGCAAACCTTAAGAGCATTCTGAATGATCTGCACACCAATCTTTTGATCAAAGTTTGCAGTTTGTAACTTGTCCAGTTCTTTAGAGGCATACAGAAGGGCTGCACCACCACCTGCACATGGGAAGATGCTCTTAGTTACCATGATAAATTATCCCACTTGAACTACAAAAACCAAATATTTTCTAGAAGACAATTTACCAGGTACAATTCCTTCCTCTACGGCAGCCTTGGTGGCATTCAGAGCATCAGTAACTCTGTCCTTCTTTTCACCAACTTCTGCTTCACTGGCACCACCAATCTACAAAGTACAACTCAATAAATATTACCTTTTTGTGCAAATTGTGCTGGCACCCTAAAGTAAGTAGAAATGATAGAAGATACCTTTAAAACAGCAACTCCACCAGAAAGCTTCGCCAGACGCTCTTGTAGCTTCTCCTTGTCGTAGTCAGAAGTACTTAATTCAATTGATGATCTTAACTGTCAAAATGATCATAGTCCATATATCATTATCACAAAAATGGCACCACAGAATATTTGTCAAGATTGAGAAAAAAAAAAATTAAGCGCTAACCTGTTCACATCTTTCTTCAATAGCTTTCTTGTCACCAGCCCCATCAAGAATAACGGTGTCATCCTTGGATACTGTAATCTACAATTCCGATCCCATGCATGCAAGTCAGAAACAAAACAAACACCATTCAACAATTTAAACAAAGTATCTTCTGATCAATCCAGATCTCATTTTGATAGACCACATTTCAACTTATTTAGAAGCATATACTAAGTTGGAACATGTCACTGTTCTATTGCTGCATTATACAAAATAGGATGAGGTGTCTCACCCTTTTGCATGTTCCAAGCATCTCTGGAGTTACTTTTTCGAGGTTTAGACCAAGCTCTTCAGTTATCACCTATAAAGATGAAAGAAAAAGAGGTTATCGGGTCAGACTCAAAATAATGTCGAATACAAGATAAAGTGAAAACTAAATAACGAACGTACCTCGCCTCCAGTAAGAACGCTTATGTCCTGCAAATTTGCCTTCCTGTTTTCCCCAAATCCGGGAGCTTTAATTGCACAGACCTTCAGTGCATTAAAAGAATTATATCAAAACAATGTAACTTGCTACCTCCATAACAGTAGTCAACAATTTAGACAGTGAACGCAAAGTTTATAATGAACACTACGGATCACCTTAATTCCAGCACGAAGCTTGTTTAAAATGAGTGTAGCAAGCGCTTCACTTTCAAAATCTTCAGCAACAATCAGCAGAGGCCTTTGTTTCTGAAAATCAACAACTAATCAGCTAAAACAACAGGAAAATAATAATCATCAGACTTCAGTAATCCCCACAATCACTTACCTTCAATGCCAGCTCCAATATTTTCACTACAGCATTTAGATTTGAGATTTTCTTTTCATAGATTAAGACAAGTGCATCTTCTAATTCCTGGAGTGAAAAAAAAAAATAGGAAAGTAAAAACCCACAGCAAAGTAATTGTCTATAAATCTGATAGTTAAAGGATCCCAAAAATGTCATGGCAACAACCTTTACTGAAAAACCATGCAACACAGTTAGCTTAAAGCAAATCAAGGAAGAATTAATTGATATATGCTTACACATTTTTGGTTCTTCTGATTGGTGATGAAGTAAGGGGATATATAACCCCGGTCCAGCTTCATTCCTTCAACAACCTCCAATTCATTATCAAGTGTTTTTCCATCCTGACATGATTCAACATGACAATATTTCAGACATGCATAGAGAATGCAGCAATGTTCTACTGCAGCTACCAAATGTCAAAATATGATAATTATTCGAACAAAGGAGCTGGACAGAAGGAACGTTATAAGGAACCAACTTACAGATATGGTGATAACACCTTCTTTGCCAACTTTCTCCATAGCCTTAGCTATTAGCTCACCAATTTCTCGGTCACCATTAGCTGATATTGTGCCAACCTTTCCAAGAAACATTTCACATCAGCAAAAAAGTTGATCTAAAGGCCGTTAATCACTCATGTTGTTCCTTTTCTGTAATGGAATTTTAACAAAGCGGACCTGTGCTATTTCCTCAGATGTGCTGATCATCCGAGCCCTACTCTTCAAGTTTGTCACAACACAATCAACTGCCATTGTGATGCCCCGTCTTAGGTCCATGGCATTCATTCCAGCTGCAACTGACTTGCATCCTTCAGTAAATATGGCACGGGTGAGAACTGTTGCACAAGTGGTACCTGAAAACACAAACAATCGACATTCATATTATTGCGTTCATGTGTATCCAGAATTCTAAATTTGTGAAAATAAACATCATAATAATGAATGGAATCTCACCATCGCCTGCAGCATCATTTGTAGCATTTGCCACCTGCTTTACAAGGCTAGCACCAATGTTCTTGACTTTGTCTTTGAACTCAATGCTCTTTGCTACAGTGACACCATCCTTTGTCACCTTAGGGGCTCCATAGCTTTGCTCCAGAACAACATTGCGTCCCTGTGGAAAAAAAAATCAAACATCAAACAACCCCCATAACAAGCCAAGCCTCAATAACATCACTCTAATGAATTGAAGATTGAACACACTGAAACTAACTTCATTCTACACTTCAATTGCAGGAAGTACCAAATTGAATAAACAAAAAACTGGCACCAAATCTCTCATAACAAACACATCTCAGATTCAAACTGAACCAATGCATCAACAAGATTAAAATATATAATTGCCGAAAGTTACTACCAACAAATCAATATATACATATAAATAGCACACACATACATGTTGTAACTTGAGCAAAGCATAAATACAAACAATACAATGAAAGGTCACTCACTTTTGGCCCCATTGTGACTTTAACGGCATCGGCTAGCTCTTCCACACCCCTGAGCATCAATGATCGGGCTTCAACACCGAATTTAATTTCCTTGGCAGCATAGTTCCTTCTCCAACTTATTCTGCTACCAATCTGAACATTCAAAAACATCACACCAAAAACCCAACTAAACAATGAAACAAGATCGCAACTTTTAATTAGCAACAATCCAAGAATTAAGTACCTGCTGGCCACTGGTCTTAGCCAACCTGCAAATCACAACAGCAATGAAAAATGAGCAAAACCCAGATGAGAATTGAATCAAAGGAAGAGACTTTTGGAGCCAAGTTAGAATCTTTACCTGGCTTTGGAGGCGAGGTTAGAGGCGAAGCGGTACATGGTGATCCAAGTTGCAGAGAGAGGAAGTAAGAGGCTTCTGGGTATGAATGAATTGGATGCTGAGAGAGAGAGAGAGAGAGAGAGGAGAGAAAGGAGAGGAGAGGAGAGGAGGAGGGTATAAAATGTGGAGCAGAGAAAGGTCTAGAAAGCAGGTAGGGTTTAGGGTTTTGGTGAAACGCAAATTACAATAGCCGAAAGCCACGGACTCCGTTTTGGGCTGTGGGCTTAATTCCCTAATCCATTTTGGCAAATCAACATTTTAGCTGGCTTAAAAGTCCACGTAATAGAAAAGGCGTATTTTATGTGTTTGAGAAGTAAATTTTAGAAGAGGTGACAATCTTGAATTTTTCAATGTAAAAATTCTTAACAACTAAAGTTATGGTTCATTATCGATATGAGTATGAGTATGCCTCGCTCAACATGAGTGTTAGATTCTTGTTCTATATAGGAAGCTTTCATCGGCACAAAGTGTTTTTGATTTAATATTCTTACGAGCGGCGTTTGAAAACAATTTTCCAGTTGTTGCTGGGAAAAGTGTGAAATTTTACATGGACTTTTACAATGAGATCTCATCGGCAAATTCTCAAAGGTAGATGCTGACGACAAACTGAATTTATGAGACTCTCAATGAAAATTACCAAATTTAGATGCTGATGAATAACAAATTTTCTTACTACTAGAAAATACTTTTAATGGACATCGCGTTATAGAAATCGGTCACAAAATCTCCCGATGTTAATAAAAAACGATTTCAACATGCTAATTATCTTTGATTTTACAACTGCTCCAATTAATCATATAACATTTCAAGATACCAACTCTTCATAAGCAGTGTTATACTGGTTACATGAGATACATATATGATGTTCTTTTCTCCTCTGGTACTAGTTGCTATTGACCTTCTGGAGGATGGAAACTAGCTTAGAAATGGTTAAGGGCTTCTCTTGGTAGTCATCCAGTCCTGCCTTCACAAACTCGTGTATCGTTTCAGTGTGAGAATGTGACGATACACCAGCAATTGTACTTCGGATCCCCATTGCACGCAGCGTCCTTGTTGCCTGATGTACAAAAGAAATCCGAAAAGACCAGATTAGTTAAGCAATATCATCAAGTAATTAAACATCAGGAAAATCAATTGTTTAGGCAAAAATTGGTTTTAATTTTTTACCTCAATGCCATTCATGATAGGCATGTCCATGTCCATCAGTATCAGATCAAACTGTTTGCCAGAGCAATGGACATCAACAGCTTCTTTTCCGTTACCTGCGACTTGATTTTCAATGCCAAGATTCTCCAAGAGCTTGCGGTGAATGCGTTGGTTGATCCTGCTGTCATCTACGACGAGAGCTGTTATCTTGGTTGCAGCCTCATTTGCATTTGTGCTCTTCAACATTTTGTTGCTCTTAACTAATCCAAAGGTTCAAAGTCTGTTTTCACAGAAAACAGGAACAGCCATTGTGAAAAGTGAGAGAATATGTCAAATGTGCCTGATCATGATAAGAAAACATTCACATTTTTAACAGTTCATTTGGTTGTGCACATGGAGAAACAGACATAGCTCGAAAGAGTTTCTTCACCCAAAGGAACAGATTCGGAACATAGAGTCGAGAATTTTGGTCAAAATGCAGATAATGCTACAAATCACTTTCATCTTGAAAGGTTGGTTATTTTTTCTCCTTAATTTGTCAGATACTAAAAGAAAAATAACTTCTGTATACAGCAACATATAAAAGAAATGAAGGCTCAGTAGTACCTTTTATTATAATATGCAGAATGGATTGAAGGAAGGACTCTGCTTATGCTGCTGTATGTTGCAGGTCAGATGAGAGAAATGATGTGTTCTTCCAATGGTTGAACTCTAACCATATTTAAAGGGGCAGCAATGGCAACTGAAAAGAGGATCCTCTACTAAAAAGAAATGGAAAAAAGGTTAAAGTGAAATTGCGGGGGGTACAAGAAGAGTCAAGAGTATCACTTAGATTTAGTTGAAGATCTAAAAATCTAAGAGTGGTTTGATTTTTGCCTAATTTGTTGATATGCAAAGATGAGACGCATCTGCATTCTTTCCAAGCATCTTTGCATAATTGAAAATGTGAAAGTGACAACCAAAGGTAAAGATAATTTCATACTAACTTTTTCGATCATTCAATAACTTCATATTGGATTTGACATAATTTGATAACCCAAATCTTAAAGTATAAAGAAAGAATTCCATGTGATCTTATGCCTCGCACAACTTCCATTGTTTCGAAAATTTTGCCTTTTTGGGACAACTTCTTTAAGTAACGAATTTATAGTCACTATAAATTAATTGACTAAATTTTCTAATATTTTTATTTTAGTTTGGTAAAGTGGTTTTACCTCGCGCACGTGTCTTATCATCGTACATGGCAATGCTCGTGGCGTTTAGTATCCACGTTTGTTCTTGCACATAATCACATTGGTGAAAGAATTAGCTTATGCAGTCAAAAAAAGGATGATTTGGGTTTCGGCTTCTCTGAAGTGACTTAGGAGGAGAAAAAAATTCCTTCTTGTAGAGACGGTCTTGTTTCACCCAAACCAAATAGTGGTGGCATGGCGTCCGCCTAGACCATGCAGTAATGAGTTCTCAAGTGCGAGGAAGCATGACTATTGGTTGGTTGGTTAGAAAACATAGATGTTGGAGGCGAGGATGACACTTGCACCACAGTTCGGCCTTGACCAGTAGCTGATGGTTGTTAAGAGTATAAGGGTTAGTAGGTCATTTTTCTTTAATCCCTACCCTATAAATGCTATGAGATGTACTGTTCATTATCAATTGAATCACGATGTAGTCTTATAGCTTCTATGCGTTTTCTTTAGTTGCTTTTTTTTTTTTTTTTTTCATTTTTTTGCATTTCCTTTGAATAATCCATGATTTCTTATTGAACCCTCATTGTCATTTATAGCGGTGTCGGTCATTGTTGGCTCGGTTGTTTGCTTTGGATTTGGGCCTGGGTATTTGGAAATGAAGACTAATGGGCATTTTTTGGCAGGTTTTAAGACACTTGGTTAGAGATGGCATATGGCCCTGCTCGACCCACTTAATCGGGCTCTAATTTGTGCTTGGGCTGGCCTAAGACAGGCTCGCACATGCCCTCCTGGCCCATGGATCAATCCTATAATGTGTGAGGTTGGGCCCTTAAACAGGTCATTTCGTGTTCGTATCATACCGAAAATTGAATTTAGTTGAGGCCAATACCGCTTACACTCTCATAATCTTAACTCTTGATAATACACGATCAAATAACAAACCAAAACTAATTTATACTCTATGTCGATTCTTTTTTTGTCAACAAACTAAAGAAATTAGTGACAATTGCTTAATTAATATCTACAAATTAATAAATTTTTATCAAAACTTTTGAAGGGGAATCCAAATTCATGCTTGAATAAATATTTATTAATATCTAAGTTTATTATTTATAAATATATATTGTGTTCATTCATAAAGAAACAAAATTATATTTTAGAAACAGGCTGGCCATGGGCCTTAATATGTCGTGTTCGGGTCGAGCCGGGCCTATAACAGAATTGGGCAAGCTCGGGCCGGGTTTGGCCAATGAGCTCATTTTTCTCAGCCCAGCCTAGGCGGTTAGAAGAACGTGCTCGGGTTGTGACTAGCTGCTAACGAGCTTGGGCCGGGCCTCTTGTAAATCTGCCTAACTCGTGACATGCTAGTGTGCTTAGCAGCCCGTTTTTTTCCTCTACAAGAGTGTTGCTTAGGAAGAAACAAGTAAATGAAATTATGATGGTGAGTCCGAGGAAGCAAAAGATTACTGGGAGCTGAGAGTGAATATGTGATGATAGGACAACCATTTCGATAGTGGATGCCGAGCAAAACACAACAAATAACTTGGGCCAATCTAGGTCGTGGCATCACCTCCCTTCCATTCCGTTATACTACCTCTACGTTTGCCCTAACAACAAGGACAAGAGGATACATTAATCTCTTTGTTATTACATAGACTTATAATATGGAAGACTGCTTCTATTTAATCTTGGTGTTACTTAGTTGTACATCAATTGAGCTCCTTAGGCAACGGATATTACCTCTTCAACGGGTTAAATATGAATTGTTAGAAGTCATTTGTAGTAGGTTTTATCTGAGCTCATTCACATTGAGTCATGTAATCGTGTATTTATGGTTTCAAGAACAACATATGATGGGACTTCTCGAGTATAAATTTATGAAATTATATGTTTTTTCAAACAAAAAAATTTCATTGGTGAAAGGATTTTATGTATGCTGATAACATATTATCCTCTGCATCATTAGAAAAGATATTTCGTACTAATTTCAGATTTTGTTGTTTGGCCTCGTAAAATGTGACAAGGGCATATGCATCTTGTCCTGACATGAGGGAAATCTGAAAAAGATATACACAACTCGGCCAGCTGGTTTGTTTGGCTAGGTACCCCAAAATAGAACTGATGCCCCATTTGCACAAAATGGTTGAAGTTACAAAGGATTAGCTAAGGTCCATGTAATTAGGTGCTTACCAGAAAGGAAGGAAATGGGCACTATCTTCCTTCTAGTTGGTATGTAATGAACCAGAATCCCAAGAGATTTTGGCGTGATTGTATCAAAGTCTAATAGATGGTACAATTCTGTAATTTTATGAATGATTGCTTCAAATGGTCCAAAAATGGTATACTGTTAAAGAAAGTAAGCAACGCGCGGTACTATTATCTCCTGCATACAGCTGTATTCATCACTGATTTTCTTTGCTTTCGAATTTGATTTAGGAGGATTATGAGGGATTTATAGTTCTGGTGGTAGTCTTGAACATTGTTCACCAAAATGTACCGTAGGGCCATCTAAGGGTTCATAGCTCCGGTGGTAGATTTCTGTTGCCAACTTACCATTACAGGTCAACATTACATTGTTCTAGGCTTTCTGGTTTATAGTTCTTCATAAGCAATCAGCTCAAACCAAATGCAAGAGGCCAAGAAGGAAACCATAGATTTGAGTTTTATTAAGTAAAGAGAACTCCATTTTATTCACACATTAAAAGAAGGATTGCAAAGTCCGGCCACAACCACTTGAACAAAAACTAAACAGGAGAGTCCTCTAGCTACTTCGGCTTGATACAGCCTAGCTTTTCACCCTTAATTGTTATCCAGCTCTTGCAGGATTGGAACAAACTTGGAAGGATGAAGAGGCTTCTCAATAAAGCCATCACCCCCAGCTGCCAGAAACTCTTCTTTCTCACGTTCTCTAAACATTGTTGACATACCAAGCAGCCTGGTCTGTACTCCCATGCTCCGAAGCTGCGTAGCAAACTGTCATAGACATGCCGAAAATCAATGTGTGAAACATATGCTTGAGTACACTGTACATTTAATATGATTAACTGCAGGTTGCTTCTATGTAGAATTGAAGTACTTGTCATGAGTATCAATTCTAGCTAATAATTTTCACATGTTAATAAACAGGTCAGAATGAATACTATAACTCGATTATAAGCCTCAGCTCCATTCTTGTCAATTAGCAATGAGTAAACAGATGCTTGATAGTACTTAAAGAGATCAAAATATAATCATGTCATGCTTTCTTGTTTCACTGTTTGTTTATAAAATGATCATAATGGAATTTAGGTGTGTATATATGACCTGCGCTCCATTCATTTCACGCATATGCATGTCGGCGAGAATCACAGTGAAACTGGCTCCCTCATTGAGCAGAGTAATGGCAACATCTGCATTGTCCACAGCCTCAGTTTTTACACATTAATTCGTGAGGTATGCCTTCCCAATTAGTGTACAGGTAGATGATGGATCCACCAGAAGTGCTTTCAGGTTGTTCTTCCAAGACATTAAGGGAATTGTAAGACCTTCTTGGTTAGCAGTTCCATCAGCCATTTTACAAGAAAGCAGTTGATAGGTTTCCCTCTACATGAACAAACAGAAGTAATCAAAATTAGCGGCCAAGTAATGGTAGCTCATATGTCAAGGATAACAAACAGGATCATATATACTGGCCACAAGGTAGGCAACTTTCTTATATAGGAAAACTATTGAATTGATGCCACTTGAAAGAAAAATTAATCTTGTGGTTGGAAAATATGTCTACCAGCATTTTTATTTTGTAGATGCAATACATCAAAATTAAAGAAGAAACAAAATGCTCTTAACTAGAATAGCAGATACCTTGGGAGGAAATTATATGGATCCACCAACTTGAAGCTCTATGTTGATGGTACAAATACCTGAGAGATGCTTAAATAGAAATTACAGAAACATGAATGCTCTACCATTTCCGGATTCTACACTTCCTATGGGCTAAAAGCACAAAGATTACAAGGGATATAATGAAAAAATCGAGATTCGTGGGAGAAATGACAACCAGCTATCTTCTTTTCTTTCCTTTTTGAGGTAATTTTTCGGATTTAGTCGAATCCATGCATCTTAAGTACTCGAAAGCAATGACATTAAATACTTGTCATGTGAAGGCGCTCGCATTTTGCGTGCTGTAGCTTCTGTTAGTTCAGGTACTAGCTACTTTCTACTATTCTTGATTGATGATTTACATACTTTAAGCATATGAACAATTTTTTTTTGACTCAACAACATTAGTTTACCATTTCATGAGATTATATATTGCACAGGTGACTAACTCGATCATATAGTTCTCCTGTTTTCATTTACTACCTACATTGGACATGCATCTAACAAACTGGTTCTTATTTTATAAAAACTGTGCAAGTGTGAGTTTAGTGGCAATTACTCAAATGATTAACATCTAATCATAGTCTTGATTATTCTCAATCTCAGTAATTAAAAATAAAAATGAATTGAGCAGTATCTCTTGTGGATGTACAAGTAGATATTTGATTACAATCAAAGATAATTAGGACATCCCTAAGCATAAAAGGAATGGATCGATTCCATTCTTATTGTTTTCCACAGATTCAAAAGCAAAACTGACTATCTATGAGCAGCAGAGTTTGCAGTTCGAGGAGCATAGCTGATGGTAGCTGATGGAACAGCTCTGCTGCAGCCTGTGGATGTCATTTAGCAGGTTTCGATGTTTAATTCCATGCTAATATAATCAATCACCTGCAGATCATGGACTGCAACTAAACAATCAGTCTCAATGTAGCAGTTCAGGTAGTGATCAATGCTACTGCAGCAAAAAAAAGAAAAAGAATTTCATGTTGACTACTTGTATACAAAGAAAATTGTAGGACAAGAAAACTATCAATTCTAGGCTTCTAGGATCCACCAGTAACGCTCCCATTGAAAATTTCAATAGTATCACCCTGCCCGACATGGTGCCACCTAAAGGACTTGTCATCGTCCATCACATTCTGCTTATAGATGAAGAAGTAACTCTCTTGAGGCAGATGAAAATGTAGCCTCTGGTGCAACTTCTGCACCTCCTTCCTCAGCTCTCCTACATTATCCGATGCGTTCACCTCCACCGGAATCTTTTTAGTCCCACATTTGGGCAATACCATCAACTTCAACTTATTTTTCGACCCTGGGGACACCGTTGTTGCCGCAACAGCTGAAGCAGCAGCTGTTGGGGACGGTCTTAGACTCACCTCGATCTCTGCATTGTCGGAAATCTCACATTCAAGGAAAGATCGATGATCTTGTAGTTCGTTACCGGTGCAACGCAGCACCAAACGGCTGAGGAGAACCGGCTCCACGCCTTGGATCTTCTCCTTCAACTTGGCCACGGTGTCGTTTAGGTCCATTTCTATGGGGACATGCACTTTGGACATGGGGGTCTTGACATTGAGATGGACCTTCTTGGGCGGGGATGAGTCTTCCAGCTTGACATTGCTAGTTTGTTTATCACAATCGGAGTTGATAAGGAGCTGGATTTTGGATTGGTGGAAGATTTGACAGTAGGCAACGTCGTGTTCGTCGTGGAGGACTTGGCCATTTAATTCTAGGGTTTGCTGAGAAATGGGAATTCCTTGGTATTTCTGAACCTTTTCTTTGATCTCTGTGACAGTATCGAAGTAACCAACTTCAATGGAGAAGGAGGGCCTTCCTCTCTGGGGCTCAAAGGTCACATCCATTTGTTCTGATGTCAATCTTTTTGCCTATGCATGTATATATATTCAAGGGAATTTTAGGGTATATGCGTAACTGATGGAAGTTTAAAATCTGGATTTGTGATTAGAAAAAAATCAAAGAACGTAATCCGTTTAAATCTTACGGATTTCCAGGCTGTAATATTTGATTGTTGTTAACGTTGTGATTCGAATTGTAACAAATAATTCTTAGCTGGTTTTCATTTTTGGAAAAGCCTCTCATATGTCTCTGGTCTCCTCTTTCATAAAGTTTCCGGAGTTTACAACACATCACAAAGACACAAACTAATGTCTCGGATAAGAAGAAAAACAAGTTTTGTTTACAGTATGGAAATTCCCCTAATTAATGATCAAATGAACTATCATGGCATTATTTCATGGCTAAAAAGCTGAGCAGATTACCCCCTTAGAACTATCAATATCATAGGAAATATATATAACATACAAACTGTGTCGCTAGCTGATGCTTTCGTTTTCCATCTATGAGTGACTAAATCCAGAGGTATTTGCATATGTTTTCTTTCACTCGACGTTCACCGATACATCAAACTTAATGCATAGCAGACCAACCGGCATATAGCTCTGATCATAAGTATGCTTCCTTGCCGATCTCTTGAAATAGCGAAATATTACATTGTTAATTATCTGATGTCTGGTGTGTAGTGCATTCCTCAGTGCTTATGCTTTATGTTTTGATGGTGTATGTGTTACTTGTTTCTTGTAGCATTTTTGAAAGCATGATCCCTACTCGGTGTGTATTCATAGAGTGCAAAAATTTCACATATATAAAAATAAAATAGACCAATAATGGGATAGTAAATATGAAATAGACCAACAATGTGATAGTAATACAACTGAGATGACAGGCAGAGATACATTTTACTGAAATATTAAAGAAAATCCAAGGGCACAACAACTAACACATGCAAGAAAATCAATAAATTAAAGAATCCTAGCCTCCATTTCGGCTTGATGCATCCCGTCTTTTCATCCCTGATTATTATCCAGTGCTTCCAGGACTTGAAGAAAGTTGTCAGGACTGAGAGGCTTTGGAATGAAGCCATTACCCCCTGCCTCTAGAAATGCATGTTCCTCTCTTTCTCTACAAAAAATTGTCATACCAAGCATCAACGACTTCACTCCCATGGTTCGAAGGTGATTCACACACTGTCATAGACATGCCAAACATCAAATGAATGAAATCAGTACGTACTTATAACGAGGATGAACTAATCATTAGACGCTTAGTTTTTATACTAGATAGAAATTAGGCCCGCGCTTTGCTGCGGGAGATTGAGAGAGAGTTCGTCTAAAAAAAATTAAGAGAGAGTATTTTCCCAGCGGACTCCGCGCCCTTCTCTTGGGCGGAGAAATCTTAGACAGTAGAGAAAGCGAGAGGAGTCTAGAGAGACAGCGGCAAAGAAAGCGAGAAAAATCTAAAGAGAAAAAAAAAGGAGTGATCTGCCACCGGACTCCGCGCCCAGAGAGAGTTCGTCTAAAAAAAATAGTGATTTCCCAGCGGACTCTGCGCCCTTCTCTTTGGCGGAGAAATAGAAAAATCTAAAGAGACTGAGAGAAAGAGTTCGTCCAAAAAAAAATAGTGATCTCGCCGCACTTTGCTGCGGGAGATTGGGAGAGAGTTCGTCTAAAAAAATAGTGATTTCCCAGCGGACTCTGCGCCAAAAAAAGTGATCTGCCAACGGACTCTGTGCCAAAAAAAATATTAAGAGAGTAACTCGCCAGCGAACTCCGCGGCAAAAAAAATTAAGAGAGAGTGATTTCCCAGCGGACTCCGCGCCCAGAGAGAGTTCGTCCAAAAAAAATAGTGATTTCCCAGCGGACTCCGCGCCCTTCTTTTGGGCGGAGAAATAGAAAAATCTAGAGAGACTGAGAGAGAGTTCGTCCAAAAAAAATAGTGATCTCGCCTAAGAGATAGAAAAATCTAGAGAATGAGAGAGAGTTCGTCCAAAAAAAATAAAAAAAATTCAGAGAGAGTGATCTCCCAGCGGACTCTGCGCCAATCTCACCAGCGGACTCCACTATCCCATCTCGCCAGCGGACTCCGCGTCAAAAAAAAAAGTGATCCGCCAGCGGACTCCGCGCCCTTCTCCCCAGCGGACTCCGCGTTCAGAGAGAGTTCGTCCAAAAAAATAGTGATTTCCCAGTGGACTCCTCGCCCTTCTCTTGGGCGGAGAAATAGAAAAATCTAAAGAGACTGAGAGAGAGTTCGTTTTTTTAAAAAAATAGTGATTTCGCCCAAGAGATAGAAAAATCTAGAGAGATTAAGAGAGAGTTCGTCCAAATAAAAATAAAAATGGTAATCTCGCTCAAGAAATAGAAAAATCTAGAGAGATTGAGAGAGAGTTCGTCCAAAAAAATTAAAAGAGAGTGATCTCCCAGCGGACTCCACGCCCTTCTCTTGGGCGGAGAAATATAAAAATCTAGAGAGACTGAGAGAGTTCGTCCAAAAAAAATAGTGATCTCGCCTAAGAGATAGAAAAATCTAGAGAGATTGAGAGAGAGTTCGTCCAAAAAAAAAATTAAGAGAGAGTGATCTCCCGGCGGACTCCGCGTCATTCACTTGAGCGGAGAAATAGAAAAATCTAGAGAGATTGAGCGAGAGTTTGTCCAAAAAAAATAAGAGAGAGTGATCTCCGAGCGGACTCCGCGCCCATCTCTAGAAATGAAGAGGACAAAACCGTCATTAGTGAATAGTAAATACCCTTGACAACCAATAGATATTTGTTAAATTCCCTGAATGTTAGAAGTGTATATAAGACCTGTGCACCGCTCATATAGCGCATGTGCATGTCAATGAGGATCAACTTGAACCTAGCACCAGAAAATGTGAGCTCCAAAGCAGCCCTTCCATCAGTCACAGATGTAGTTTCGGCACCATAAGCTGTAAGATAAGCCATCCCCAGAACCCTGTGGTTTTCAGATTCATCAATGAGAAGGACAGTCGGCTTGTTTCTCCAATTCCTCAAAACTGGCCTATCTGCATTCCCACCATTATTGTTTTCTGCAGGGTTCCCATTGTTTGACATGTGACCGTTAGCATTTGCAGGCAACATTCTGCGAGGGAAGTGGTTGGTGGACTGGTTTCTGTACATGAACAAAGAGAATAATGTAAAAGAAGTGTAAGAACAGCTATCTTACTACATAGAAAAACTACTACTTGCTGCAACTTGGGAGCAAATGTTACTATTCTATGGATTGTAGCAACATGTAGAAAAACAAAAATGCACTAGCATTTCTACGTTTTGTGGATGAAAACCTCTTAAAAACTTCATACAAAAGAGACATACATACCTCAAGGAAGGGATGTTGTAGGAGGACAGTGGGGATACCAGCAAATCTTGAAGCTCTCAGTGGATCATAACAACTATACCCCAGAGACATGCTTATATACACCACTGCAGAAAAGTACTGAAATGTTTTCTACCATTTCCTGCAGGCCAAAACTACTGGCAGTGACAAGCATGAACGAGAGGGCTATTTGCGGAAAAAAGGAGTTACTGTTGAGGCGCCACAAACGGAAAACCAAAATTTTCACTCCTTAATGTGGTAACTTTAGAGATTTCATCGATTCTATGCATCTTTATTGCTCGAAAACAAAAGCATTAACGATTATCGCGTGAACACTTCACGAGATATGCTTGCTAACGAGTTCGGTTTTCTACCATTCTTGCTGATTTGCAGGTCTTCTTTAGCATATGAGCAAAAATTCCTTAAATCACATTTCCTCCTCTGGATAAAATCTTTGCACAAGTAACCAACCATGTAGTTAGTTCTACATTCAACCACCTACACTGGATCTACTTTCCACATACTTGCACCATATTTAACATCAGAAGCCAAGGCTTACTGCACACGGCAAACCCATTCTGAAATAATACAAAAAACAACTCGATGTTTACGACTCTCGTATCTTGCACCCTGGCTTATGCATAGCCAGGCTTAAGGAAACTTTACATCACACTATCTGGATTTAAGTTGCAACACTGCATATTCTTTGTTCAAATTAACTTTCGTTATGTACCCCCTGATGTAATAAGCCACAACACATGACATTAAAATTGCATGAATTCAGTCAGGTTAAGCTCCCATTCTTCCATTCGACGTTAATGTTATAGAAGGCGTACAAATTCCTGGGCTATCATACCAGACAACATTGGCAATACAACACAATGGCCAAGCAGAAAGAGGCATATATGACAGCTCAAAACGTGATATCTATAAATGGTAATGCAAAACCTTTCTTTTATATATAAATGCTGTTTGGGAAATCTAGATTACAATATGTGCGCTGTAACACTAAAAGTTTCCCCACAAAATGCACTCTACCTCCAAACCACACATAAGAATTTGAAAAAGAATGAGAGAATACAAACACGTGAAAACCCCCCCAAAACAAAATGAATACAAAGAAGAACAAAATGCATTCACACAATATACAAAATACACAACAGACGAACTTGGTGACACCCAAACCCACAATTCCTACCTAACTGAACCACTAATCATGGTTAGTGTCTAACGGCGCGCCTGTCCTCGCCTGTGAAATTCGATTAGCATAAATAGTCACCAAGCGTAACTGTGTGCTGTTGAGCCCCTCCAGATATGGCAAGAATGATTTTCCAAGCATAATATATATATCAACTAAACAGAAGACGACAGTCTGCAAAGCACAGCATAGATTGCACTAATTCAGAAACAGACCGCAAGAACATATACAGTACATAAATATCACTGAAGTAAATTTGGGTGGTATTTATTTTAAGAGCATCAATAAAGGAGGAAGTGCTGACAAGTCTCAACAAAAAAAAAAATACAGCTGCAGAAGTCCAATCTCAACTGTCTATACTGGAACTGAGGTAAACTTTCACTTAACCAGATACAATTAGTTCTCCAAAAGTTGCTTTGAATTAAATATTCTTTATAGGAGATGAAAATAAATTTCAAGAAACTAAACTAAATTGTAATCTCAGAAACACTCCCACAGATGGCAAAGGTATGAAATGAAGGAATGATACGAGAACATAGAACAAAAATAAGTATCTGGAAGAATCATACCAAACAACTCAAGGTTTAGACCATTTGTGACATTGTTCAGTTGAATGGCTATGCACTACAGGGATTAAGGGATAAGACACTATAGCCCTTACCTTGCGAACATCAGCACTCTGGTTTCCAAATGCTTCAAATAGTGCAGGCAAAAAAGATGGTAATTGAGCCATTAGTTCCTCCACTGAAAGCCTGCCTACAAGCTGAAGAAGAGAACAAAGAGGCTTAGCGAGATATTACTTGATAGATACCAAGAGCGTAATGTGTATTGTTGGAAGAAAGCAGATCACTCTTTTCTCATGTAGTACATATTTGGATGAGGAAGTAAGTTCCGATCAGATCACATCCAATAAACCTCTGAAATTATAATCTAAAGTGTCTTATGCATGCTCATAACCGTCCTAAAACTTCATATAGATTGAATACATAATACCTTTGTCAAACAGTTTATGCAAGTAACAAGAGTTTTCTCATCTTCAGTTACCAATAAAGGGACAATGACCTGCAGATCAACAATTGGCAACACTACAGATTAGTAAATAGAAGTTCAAGAAGCCAAAGATTGGAACACAAAAGTTTCTCATGTCTTCTGATCAGTGTTCATCCCATGACTTCTTTGACCATGGAGGACACATCATCTTTCCCCCTTCTCTTGTTACTTTTTTTCCTTTTTAATATAGTCAGGAACCAGGTTTCACAGTGCTGATAAAAAACTTCACAAGGCTGGGGAGGAACTGAAATAGATACATACACTTAAACATCTGAATGGATCATAATGCGACAAAACGATACTCAAGCAGTGCTCTGATTCATTTGAAACCTGAACATGAATTAAGATTAGATTGAGACATGAAAAATAAAGCAAATACAGATTAAAATTTACCTTAGTTGAAAAATAAAAGGTTACCTGGGGAACTACATCTTTCGTAACATGCAGCAGCTTCTCAATTACAATCTCAATAGAATCTTCAATTGCCTCTTTCTAGAAACAATGAAAACAATATAAGCAATACAAAATAGAAGGATTACATGCTTTTCACATCATGCAAGACAAGAAATATAATACCTGGTTCTTGAGCATTTCAATAATCAATGAAAGAGAAAGCTCCCGGATAGAAGAGTCAAAATCATCCAGCACCTCAAGTACAACTGTCAAAATTTGATTGAAGTACTGCACATATAACGTAAAATAATCATTAACATAAGATCCAGAGAGCACACATACACCAAAGATCTTTACTTTCAAACAAAACAAACATGTACATATATAGTTTTGGGTCTCTTGTACAAAAACATGTGACACCCCTCATCATGTTGACTTCTCAGTTCTGTCAACAAAATTAATGGGCCGCTGTGATAAAGAAATCTTTCTTTTTATTCACTCAAGATTTTTAAATCCTTGACCCCAGGAAAAGCAGGAGGAAGAAGCCAGAAGAATCAAACTAAAAATTCTAGAATGCAACAAGCTTATCCCCCAAAAAACCGATCTTGTAGCTCTAAAAATGCAAAAAGCCCGCCCGTCCACCCGCCCCCCCCCCCCCCCCCCCCCCCTCCCTCTCCTCCTCCTCCTCATGTTCCAATACATTTCATGACCATAATCATATAAAAGGTTTCACTTTACACATGCATTGGTTCAATAAGTGAGACCAACAAACCTTGGTCCAAATAGAATGGTCATTAGTTATAGAAGCTTCGATTAGCTGTTGAAGAGCACCACGCTTACTTTCCACAGGACTTTCCTCAGTTCCAGTGCCAATCTATAAACATAGAAAACATTTCTCATACGTAAGGGGTAAAGCTCCAGAGATTTCAAATTTATGATCAATAATTTTCAGAAACCACAAATTCCTGTTGACATGTTTAGAGAGGCAACTCAATAGCAAAATCATCCTAATATGTCTACATATTCAGGATTACTGTTTCCAAAACTGAAGAGTTTACAACAAAGTATTGATAATGAAGCTTAAAAAGGTGATAAACTTACAACTTCAAAAGAAAATTGGAGGTTATAAAGTTAAGGAACTCACCAAGTGGAGTATTTGAGGAATGCTGGGACTCGAGTCTGGAATGGAATTAACCTTCGAAGCTTGAAGTTGGAGGTGACTCTGGTCCAAGTCAGTGGAAGCTTCACTATGCCCAATGCTCTCAGCAGCCCCAATATGGTCCACGTTCAAAATCCCATTAACATCCAGAGAATGAGAACACAAACTTTCTAAGTTTACTCTACCATCGCAATTGTCCAGAGGGCTAGTCCAGGAACCAGAGTTCTGAGTCATGGCACTAACCATGTAGGTTGCATCCTTGGACTTTGAATTAAGAACATCAATATTACAAGCAGACTCGAAATTCTGATACAAGTTCTCCCCAGTTTGATCAGAAGCAGCTTGGACAACAGAGCCAGTGACCAAGGTTGTTTCTTGGGTTGAACTCCACTTCCTGCCACCATCACTATCAACTGAACCAGCAGAGTACCTACCGAAGAAATGACTCTTCTTTGAGGCACTAACATATCCTTCTTCAGAAGATGTTCCAACTGCATCAGACGGATCATAAGAAGACTTGCGCTGTCGCTCTTTCTTGTTTTGCAGAAAGTTCATAAGGTCCACTTCAATGCGAGGAGTTTTTTGTTTCAAGGCTCTTCTCAAAGAATTTTGTTCTTCAACTGACAAGCTCAGAATAAAATTCAACACAGATGTTGGATCAAAGTGGGAGTATACAGAGATTATGCATGTAATAGCTGCCTCCTTTAGTTTAGTGTTTTTATCATGGACCAATGGTGCCAACTTCGAAAGCCATAATTTTAGAATGCCACTGTTGCCAGAACCTTCAGGATTCACTGAATGCTTGTTAAATGAACCAATAGAAAACTCAATAACAGCTAATTTAGCCTTTGGTGATCGCTGTTCATCTAGTGAACGAAGCAAAGCAGGTAAGAGGGAATCTACACTATATGTCTTGCCAACAATGACCAAAGTTGTTGAGCAAGGATGCCTAACTGACTCCTTCGGGTCAATTAACCGTGAGAAAACATGAGGTAGGATCCTTTCCATGTAACTTTCAAAGGGTTTACGGCAAGATGGAATAACATCTGCAAGTGTTGAAAGGGCTGCCTGTGCAACTTTGTGGTGCGGATCATCCAAGTGTTGGAAAAACAATTTCATTACCTTCTCAAAACTCTGTATAACTTCTTGAATTCCTTTTTGGCCTTGCTGCAGCAAAGACCGAAGATAATTAAATGCCGAAACCCTAGCTGACCAGTCTGAAGATGGACTCAATCCTTCACTCAGAGCATCATTTAGCGATGCTGGACCTTCTACATAATTTGCCATCTCCTGTGAGAGCTGGCTATCATCAAAACTTCTCCTCCTGCCTGCAGATATCCTTCCTGTCGTATTCTTTCGTAAGAGGGGCCTTTGAAAATTGGGAATATGATTACTATGTGAATCCCTAAAGTTTCCGTCCCTGTGAGATGTATCCAAATAATGCCTTTCAGCTTGATGATTCACGGTTCGCCTAGCATCCCTAGTTTCAGTATTCTCTTCAATGAAACCCCTTTCGTGGATTCTATCAGAAGCCCTCTTCATGGTGTAAGAAGAAACAGTTGGCAGTGTTTCAGATGATAAATTACTGCGATATGATGATTTAGCAGAATCTTTGGAAGCTTGAATTTGAGTTATGATATCAGACAAAACCAGGCCACCATTGCGGCTACTACCTTTGTTACTTGAGGTGGTTGAATCTGTCATTAGAGAGTTTGAAAAATGATTAGAAGCTGGGACAGCAGCAGGGAATGGTGGGTCACGAGATGATGGAGGGTCAACTCCTGCACTAGGGGAAAAAACAGAACAATTTAGCCGCTCACAAATGAACCAGATTTTGACTATTCAGCTTCAAGGATTATCTCATGTGCTCGCATAATTAAATTGACAAGTTATATCAAGGTGAAATTCAGCTTCAAGGATATCTCATGTGCTCGCATAATTAAATTCACAAGTTATATCAAGGTGAAACGAAGTAAGATATTAGGTACCTAGATCCAGACTAGATGACCGCAGAGTTGAAGAATTGTGTCTGTCAGATAACTCCAAACCTCTAAGCATGCTTTCGATTGCACTGACCTTCTGTTTGCTTGCATGCAACACACTTTCCAGACTACGCTCAGAACCTTTACCAACTGCCTTCGCTTGTGACAGATGAAGTCCTGATGAGAAAGAAGTCCCAGAGGATAAACTTGAACTTCTATCCATTGCAACAATAGCAGAAGTTCCATATCCAGGTAGATTTGAAGAAGCAGAAGGCTGAGGAGTAAATGAGACTGCTGTACCCCTATCACGAACAGAAGGAGAAGCATGTCGCCTATGTATCCCCCCATCCTCTTCATTGATTAACTGTGCAAGTTTTTAAACATAATGATAAGAAGTAGACTATAAAATATAATCAAATCATCATTAAGATTAAGAGCATATACCCTTTGAATAACAGGATCAAAGAGTGAAAATAGTCGTCGGGAACGCTCTGGCCAAGTTTTTGAAAACATTCTATAGCACATTCTTGCAGTTGAACGGACCTGTCAATTTATAAATAGAGAGGTTCACGTGTGAAATCTATGACGTTTAATCATTCCAAATAAGTCATAAAATACAATATATAAGTTGTTGATACCTCGCTCATTGCATCTGCAACACAACATCTTATTAGATCTTCATACAGATCTGCTGATCTCTGTATTTCAGGTTCATCGGCCCAATACTCTAGTATCAACAGTGCATAGTCACAACATCTACAATACAAGAACATATTAGAGACTCAAAGAAAAACAAAGTCTAGCAGCACCGACATCTCGAATGGTGGCAGATATATATACCTTGCTCGAAGTATTGCATTACGGTCATTCTTAGCACAATCCACAATACGAGGAAGCACCCGAGCAACTTTACAGTTACGCAACATCTGGGAAGCAGAATGAAAGAAGTGTAAGATATCTTTCATAAAATAACAATTTTCTAAAAGGAGAAAGAAATAAAGAAGTCAAACGTAACACTAAAAGGATCAATAGAATTAATTACCGTTTTTATGCAGTTATCTGCAGACTCTTGAATTACTAGTACAGTGATCACAACCAGCTTGAAAAGGACCTGGTCACATATGAAAAATTTAGACTACCACCTTTCCATCACTTGAGGATTTTTACTTTTTTTTTCATAATAATTATCAACTTACTGGAATGAAAATCTCCGCATATGCCTCAAAATCTCCCAATAGCTCCTTCGACAAAAAGCATAACAGATGGCAAGCCTAGACACAAATCAAACTATAAGAACCTGTTTCTCCTATCGGAATAAACACAAAATATCAAAGAGCAAATAGACAACATGAATAGAGCCTGTGACAGTTAAACCACTGTTTATTTATTATAAGAGCTAAATATCAGTCTTACCTTACCCACAACTGCAAAAAGTTGCATAAGCTAATACTACGGTAAACTGCTCACAAAGAATACCAGAGATTGCTAAAGTGATCATGAAACAACAGCTAAAAGGAGGAATTAGCATAATACCTGCTTCACTATGCTAGACCTTCGATCAGATAACTGTGTGCTCAGAGGATTAACAAGTTGCTTCAAAAGTCCCCGAAAGCATTGATAATCAGCAGCACCTAATAAGAAGCGATTATTAGGAAAATCTACAACAGAACTATTTTATGTTATCATGTCCAAGAATTAGCGGCCAATAATCTATTTTCCAGCCAAAAGCCATTTCCCAGTTCATTATTTTTGAATATGCAAGGTGTTGGGAGACGAGAAATAAGGGGACAATGATATGTTAAACATCAACTTTGGGACACAACAAAACAAGAGTTGATTTAGCATTCCCCCAAGAAGTATCATGTCTAACCGAATATTCATTAAATACTAGTTCAAAAAACAATAAGAATTTAAAGGTATATAAGTAAATTGCATCAATGCAATGTCTACAGAGAACCACAGGAATTGCCTGAACCATGAATTACCAGACATAATCTCTATGCTTCTGCAAATATGTAATGAAGATAATTGTAGGAGAGGGTAGGGTGAATATACCTCCGTATACAAGCCCTTCTATTCTTTGCATTGCAGCAATCCGAATCGACCAGTCTTTCTCGGGTACAAGGGTAGAAGCTATTTTCTCCACTTCTCTTATTAGTTCCTTTTCAGAATAAACTTTTATAGGGTCAACAGATTTTACACTAGGATCAGTTTCCCCTGCATGGACAGACAAGGATAACAATTCAATATTATGTAAACTTTTATAGGGTCTGCATGGACACAGCATTTATTTTAACGCCAGATTTAAACAGCAAAATAGCTGACTTTCAAAACTAAAAACCAAGACAAGGCAATATTTTCTGAGACATGAAAATCGAGAATAACTGAATGTTGAGAAGAAGATTGATTATCACCATTTTTATGTATATCAGGTTAAATTAATCACTTTTGAGGGTGCACATAACCTCATGACCACCCCACAATTGAATATTAATCATTCTCACCTCCAAATAGAGAAACCTCCCTTGAGGAACTCTTGGCCTTTGGACTACTTCTCTTTGGGTTATGGCTCAAGGGCTTTGTTTCTACAGCACTAAGTCCATCTGATGAGCGATTCTTAGGTTCAATCCTCTCAAGCCTTGCATTAATATCCTTCACCTGCATTGCAAATTGAATAGAACCCAATGAGCAACCAGCATATAACAGCCGGAAGAAAAATAATCAATTATTAATAGAATTTGAAGTACTCGAAAAATAACACAATGAAGTATGGGAAACTGAACAGCAACTAGATGCCAAATTTTAGATACTAGATGTTCACCATGGACATGGGAAGATTGTGCCGCTGAAGTTCATCACGGAACTGAGTCCCTGCCTGTGTATACATCTCCTGCGAATTGGAAGAAGTATAAAGCTTTGATTACATCAACAAATCCAATCCCAAACTAATAAAATTTAAAAATATACTATAAAATAATATAGTGCATCAAACTGGAGGGAAGTATAAGACCAGTGTCACTAACCTCAATGCACAATATAGCTGCATCCCTTACACCAGGATTTGAATCAGTTAACATTTGCAGAATCTGATATCAAAAAGATGCTGAACGATTTAGTTTGTTTCCAAGAGTATTTTAACTAAGTAGAAATGAAAATGTTTGTCTTGTTCATAGAAGTCAGCAAACATACTGGAGGAAGTATAGCACGCTGAAGAGGAAGTTCAGTCGATGCAAAAAGTCCAATTGCTGATGTCACAGTTCGTGCAAACTCTTCTCTAACTCTCCAGCTTTTGTGTGCCCAGGCATAAGTACCAGCTCTTTCAACAATGAGCGTCGGAGAAGAAACCTGCAGCAGAAATAATATAACACTTCAGACTTGGTAACTTTCAATCCTAATTGTAAGAATGTTAGGATATATTTTTATTTTAGAAATGTCATAAGTAAACATTAAAATCTAAAAGCATCACAAAAGACTACAATGGCAAAACGATTAGCATAGTCACTAGCTTCTTTTAAATTCAAGGAAAAGAAAAGAAAAGAATAATATCAGTGATGGACAGTTTCCTATATTTTCAATTTCAAATATGCAAGTGTAGAAGTCAATAGGTCCTGTACCCCCTGTGTGCTGCCACAATTACAAATTCATATATCATCTAGAGGATCGAAATAAACTCATTGGTTAGGCCAATCTGAGGTTAAGGCAAAAACATCAGAACAGTAACCATTGTGACGTATATGAGCCAATGCAAACCAGCCTAGCAGCATAATTTCCTATAATGTGGCTTAACATTGGACTCTCACTATGAACGAATAATCAGAGACTACACCAATGGGACCTAATCCAATTAGAAAATTACTTAACCGACTACTCGTGTGGACCAAATTACACCACATTTTGAATGTATTATCATGTAAATTAAGAGGCAAATCATAAGTCCAAAAGTAGCAACCTAAACCGATTTGGCTTCGGAATTAGCCAATTCTAGCATGCAGCAAGTACATTTGAGAGAACAGAACAAAATGACGAACAGACCTCCATGAGAGTAAGCAGTAGCCTCCTGGCGGCGTCGCGAACGGGCTGCTTGGCATCACCGAGGCGCTCGACGACTGCGGGGACAAGCGCATTGAAATGGAGCTTGAGATGGTCGCCGGAGAGCACAGCGGCGGAGGCTAGGGCCTGGAGAGCGCCCTGGGAGACGCGGAAGTTGTTGTCCTTGAGAAGATCCATGCAGCAATCGACGAGGGAGGTGACCTCGGCGGAGGAGAGGCTCTTCCGAGAAGCTTCGAGAAGCTGGTGGAGGCGCTCCACTCCGGCCATGCGCTCCTTGGTGTCCTTGGCGCGTGCGAGTTCAAGCGCTTCCTCCATCGGGGCGTGATCTGGTGCGGGCCGGCTCAGATCTGAAGGGATTCAGGCGCCGGAGTTAGGGCATATGCGATTGGGTTTGGTGTGAGTGAAAGTGAGTCACTGCGTCACTGAGTCAGCGGTCAGTGAGAGTGTGAGAAATGTGAGAGAATGAGAGAATTCAGAGGTGAATTTACGGTAAGGGGCTCTTGTTCTCCGACCCTTATGCTTGCTTGTTTCTGGTTTAGATTTTCAGAGAGAGAGAGAGAGAGAGAGGGGAAGTTTGGCTTTTGCTAGAGAGAGAAAGGATGAAGAAAACGCCTCCTCGTGGGGCAGTTAAGGGATTTACCCCTGGTTTTTCTGTAATTTAACCACTGTCTTCTTTACTCTCTCTCGCTGGTAGTTACTACAGTGAACAACAACAGTCATGGTCTTTCTTTTATTTTATTCTTTATTTTGTCTAATGTTTTATTTTTTTTATTTATTCCATGTCTAAATTTGAAAAAATGGTTATTCCATTCAGAACCAAAGTTCCAGAAGGACCTGGTTTATTCCTGGTTTGGGTGGGTTTTCTAAGAGTGATGAACATTTTACAACGGCAAGACATCAAGTTCCAAGGAGCATTTATAATGATGGTATTTCAATGTGTTATGTGTATTAATATGTTGCAATAAGTTCATCTCCTTTACATTAAAACTTGGTATTTTAATGTTTATGTTTACAAGGTAAGTTTAAGTTAATTAATTTTATTTTATTTTGAGGGAGAAAGGGGTTGTAGCCCCAAAGAAACTTGATTAAAGATTACTGGTGTTTACAATCAAAACTCAGAGCATCTCTGAGTGAGAATGGGATAGAATTCAGCCATTCAAGCTGAGTATCCGAATCAAAAGCTATACTAGCTAGCCTATGTGCCACTGCATCGGTGGTTCGGGGAGCAAACTTGATAGAAACATTCTGCAGTCTTGTGAGGTAATGATGAATGTCATGTAAGATATTTCCAAACTCCAAGCTTAGGTAATCTGAGGCATGAATATCAGACACAATAAGTTGACAATCGTTGTGAATTTCAACATTCTGATATTGCAGTTTCAGTAACCATTGAAGTGCTTGTTTAATCACTTCAAGTTCAACCTGCTTTGGTGACACCACATTTGTGATGTGATATGCAAACGCAGCTAGTGTAGCACCCTGTGAGTCTAAGGATTCCTCCAATTCGACCTTCAGAACCATTAAGCAAGAACGCTCCATCCACATTCAGTTTCAAAGAACCAGTTGGGGAGGCCTTCCAGTACTTAGGTCTGCTAACTATTTTATTTCTTGAGCTAGTTGCACCATTGACAGCACTAAATTCATGGTACCATGCCATAGCTCCGCAGAGGATATCAGCAGCAGATTGAGACTTTTGTGACCGGAAAGTATCATTCCTATTCTTCCAAAGTCCTCATATGATCATTAACAACTTTTCAAATTTTTCAGAACTTAGCACCAAAGCTTGTTCAAGCATCCACTCTTTAAAATCAAAAACATGAGACATAAGAATAGTGAGCTTGAAAGGTTTCAGCGAGATGATGGAGTGAGCTACTGGACATGCACACATAATATGTCCAATATCCTCATAAGCATGAGGGCATGAGACACACTGAACTGACCCTCATAGCCCTTAGTAGTTAGTCTTGCACGAGTTGGCATAATATTGTTACAAGATCTCTAGGCACAAATGAGAACTTTACCAGGATTTTTTGAATTCCAAAGTTTCTTCCACAAGGGTAGATAGACATTTCCAGTAGAAGATGATGCTAATGAGTTTGGCATGACACATGATCTTGCAATCCAATAAGCTGATTTTACTATAAAGTTACCTCTTTTTTCAGGTTGCCAAATGATTTTGTCTTCGACTGGTCTGTAACTAAGAGGGATAGCCAAGATCTTCTGAACAATATCAGTTGAAAACAAGTGATGCATCTCGTGTAATTTCCATTGTTTGGTATTTGGATCAATTAAGAGAAAATTAGATAAAAACTCAAAATACTAGACCTCTTTTAAGATAAACTCATACATATTTTTCTTTTATTTTACACTCACTCCACATAAACAAACTTACTATATATAGAGCATACGTCTATAATTAATGTTTTCTTCATTTTTTTAGTTTCTCTGATTTGTCTTTCGGGCGATATAAAGTTAAATTTGGTATCTTTATCAATTTTAGCATCAATTTGAAACTCAAATACTGAGCTAAAAATTAGCTGAATTTAACTTTATCATAATCAATACATTCTTTAATTTCTTACCTTGTTGTTACTAACTTAAGTGTGTGTATATATATATGTTATATATGGAAGTATGTCATTTGTAATAGAATGATTCTTTTCATTTTTAAGCTCACATTTGGTGTCTTTCTACATAGTCGAAAAATGTCTAATTGTAAGGTACACGTTTTTGTTCTTTGATTAATTTTCTTCTTTTTAGGTATATTATTATATCATTTCTCATCCTGATCGAGAGAACATTTACATTTCTTTACATTTCTAATGTACTTATTAAATAAGACATGATATGATAATATACTTACAAAGAAGAAACTTAAACTTGGGTTTAGGGTATAGGGTTAACGTATACGGTTTAGGGTATAGGGTATGGGTTTAGGGTTTAGGGTTTAGGGCTTAGGGCTTAGGGTTTAGGGTTTAGGGTTTAAGGCTTACGGTAACACTATAAAATTTCTTCATCATTTTACTTTAATAATCAGATATCTTATTTATATTATATTTTACTTGATGTATAGATCATAGAATGTATTTATTTTACCTAGATTTTTCATAAAAATAAAGAAAACTGCATGATTCTTGCAAATTGATTGAAAAATATTAGTGTTAGATGAAAAACTCATAATCAAGGTATTTAAGACAACATCAATTAAGCTTATTTATTATGTTTATATGTTATAGTTGAATGGTGAAAATCGTGAAAAATTTAGAAAAAATAGGACATAATATGTATCATAATTGATACATATTAGATGTCTATCAGAAAGAATTATTAGGTGGATTTTATATAAAATCACTCTTCAAAATTGGGTGTATATGAAAATCTCCCATCAATTAATTCAGTTACCATTTTCATATGACAATGTGCATGCCTTAGAATTTGATTGTTTTGAACACTTGGAATCCAAGAATCATTCCAGATATGCACTTTGGTTCCATCGATCACCAATCTTTCATTGCACACCTACCTTTAAAATTGGTCTACTTTGCATAATGCTTCTCCAAGAGATCGAAGGATGTTCGTTGAGTTGAGCCTCCCAAAAAGAACAATAAGGATAATAACTTGCTTTCAGAACCTGTGCAACTAAGGAGTTTGGAAATTTGAGCAGTCTACAAGCTTGTTTAGCTAACATAGAGAGGTTTTACGCATATAAGTTCCCCCCTCATGTTTGGTAAGACAAAATCTCTCACAACTTCGCCAATGAATTTTCTTTTTATTCTCCTCATCTTCTCAAAAGAAGCCTGCACATAACTGATGAATTGTAACATCCTGATTTTTAAAAAATTTCAAAAGTGATTTTTCTTCTTAGAAATATAATGTAGAGGTCGTCACGAGTTCGCTGTATTTTTCGGACTCCCGAGCTATTTTCAATGATTTTTTTGAAGATTGGGATGAAATATAATCAGAATACCACATGACACGTTCGGATTGGCTGTATGGCGACACGTGGTAGAAGAAGAGGTGTCCAGCTGACACTGATGTCATCATGACATAGAAACAACCTTAGTCATTATGACACTTGTCACATTGAGACAAAATGTGGCTTAGGCTTTGTGTGTTGCTAACATGTGTCACCAAGGTGACCAATCCTTGGTTGACACATGACAGGTTTTTGCCTATAAAAAGGTTGCTCGGCTACTTGTTCTTCATTTCGGCAGAAAGTCTCCCTCTCTTTACTCTCTGTACATTTTTCTCTCTCTAGCTTACGTTAAAATTTTGGCGGATCATAACTTTTGATCTCTAACTCTGATTCTGAATCCACGAAGTGTTATGAGTTCGTATTGATGTCCTTTTTTCTATCCTTGAAGTTTGGGTTAGATCCAAAGGTGGTTTCTAGATGGCTCGTTTTAGTAGGCTTGGTTTACGATTGATGTTCTTGGTAAGGTTTCGTTTTGACGAGGTGAGTGGATTTGTGTAATATGTTTAAAATATTCTTATTTGCTATCAAATTAGTCGAAAAACATGATTTTGATCTTTTACGAAATATCTCTATATTTTTATAGTGAAGTATGTCTATTTGCGAAATATGTGGAGTTTAATATATTATTATGTGTTGGATATATTGTTTGACTAGTCATGAAACATGTGAACTTCTTAATTGGTTATGCCGAAATAAGGATGTGACACACATAGGTATAAGACTTGAAAGTCATTAGGTTCCCGTGGGGATCACTAAATTGAAGGATATCCAATAAGAAGGGATTGTGCGATGTGATAAATTGCTTGAAGTGATGCGTATATGATATACGTATTTTGTAGCGTGTGTAAAATGACATGTCTTTGCGGGCATATTACATTGGTCTACTCACTGAGCGCGTGGTTATGCTCATCCACTCATCTCTAATATTTTTTGGAAAGAAGTACTTAGATTTGATCGAGCTAGGAAAGGGCAGCCGATGCGCCTAGAAGATAGTGTTTTTGTTTTATTCCGCTTTGTAACACTCGTTCACGCCTTGGTATCGGTGTCTAGTGCTTAAAACTCACCAACACGGGGATCAGGGTGTGACATGAATATCATAACATAATGACTTCGGAAGCAGATAACAATTCATGACATATATTGGCATAGTTTAAGCTACATCTTTAATGAGCACTTCTTTGCCTGCAACACTAAGCAATTTTGATTTCCAACCAAGTACCTTGTTGGAGAGTTTTTCTTTGATATAGGCAAAAATTTGAGTTTTCGACTTGAGAGGGAGGCCAAGATATCTATCATGCTCATTTGTTTTTTGAACCTGTAAGATGGATGATAGCTCGATCTGAACCTCAATTGGCACATTTCTGCTAAACACAACACTACTCTTCTGATAATTCACCTTCTATCCCGAAGCAATTTCATAGGTATTTAGGAGAGCTCTATACTTATGACATTCTTTTGTTTTAGCTGCCCCAAAAATAAAACTGTCATCCACGAAGAATAAATGATGTAAAAGTGGAGCTTGAGGACTCCAGCTTAAACCCTTGATGACATAATTTGAGACTGCTTGTATATATGATAAGAGAAGAGAAGCCCTCTGCGCATAAAATAAGTAGATAAGGTGATAGAGGGTCACCTTGTCTAATACCTCTAGTTGGGAAGATAACTCCAGTAGGTTTACCATTTAATAAAATGGAATACTGAACAGAAGAGACTCCCAACATGATTTTGGTGACCCATTCATGTGCAAAACCAAGCTTGAGTAACATAGCTTGTAAGAAGTGTCATTCAAGTTGATCATATGCCTTTGAGATATCTAATTTCAGTGAGAAGAAACCCTCATGTTGTCTTCTAAGCTCATGCATAAAGTGAGCTACTTCTGTAGCTACTAGTGTGTTATCCGAGATCAACCTACCAGGGACATAGGTTCTTTGTAATGGAGAAATAATATTTGGAATGAGATTCTTTAGTCTATTTGCAACAACCTTGGATGCAACTCTGATTATGACATTACATAGAGCTATTGGTCTGAAGTGACTAGCTTCATTTGGTTCTTTTATTTTTAGAATAAGGCATTAGTGAGTGAGATTTGCATTAGGAAAGCTAGCACCAGTGGACAAGTATTTTTTAACTGCAAGACACACATCAGGTCCAACCACATTCCAATATTTCTAAAAAATCAGGTCCAGGACTTTTTGAGGGATGCATATGGAAAAGTGTAGCTTTCATTTTATCATCCGTATAAGGAGTTAACAATTAATCATTCATCTCTGGTGTGACCTTTTGTTCAACTGCATTTAAAACCATGTCAATAGCTACTTGACTTCCATCTGTTTCAAAGTTAAACCCTTGTTTAAAATAGCAGAGAACACTATCATGAATGACTTCAGGATCTATACTCCACGTTACTTGAGAGTCAAGTATGCCTTGGATTCAGTTTCTTGCTTTTCTATTTGAGGCCTTTTTGTGAAAGAAAGCCGAGTTTATGTCTCCTTCTTTGAGCCACAATGCTTTGGATCTTTGCCTCCAATATGTCTGTTGTTGTTTAGAGAGAGCACTTAGTTGAGAATGCAATGCTCTTTATTCCTCAAATTGGTCTGGTGAGAAAGGTTGTCTCATAATATCATGCAATTTTCCTTGTATGACATTAAACTCATTGCGTTGTGCATTGAAGACATTTTTATGTCATTGAAGGAGTTCACTGCCTGTCTGCGAGATTCTCACACCAATCTGATCCATACCATTACCCGTTAAAGTCAAAGACCAGCCTTTGCGAATGATATCGATACAATCAGCATGGTTGTGCCACATTTCTTCAAAACAAAATCGTTTGGGAGATGATCAAACTCACTAGGAGGGAGAATGCAAACTCTGCTGGTATGTAAAGCTTTCCATGCATGGTTCTGAAAGACCTTATCATGTCTCTATTTTGTTGATCTGCAGGACCACGTAAATTTACAACCATTGTAACCTCACTCCCAAATCCCAATAGAGGGTTTCCTGGATAAGTTAAGCATATCTATGTGCATATTTATGTTTGGTTTTTCTTTCTTTTTCATAGAATTGAGTTGCTTAGGAAAGTTTTACTGACTTAGGTTATATCAATGTTATAAGGGACTTGACTTAGAAAGTCCGCGAGAAACAAAATTGATAGCAGTGGTTGGTTACCTTTTTTTTCTTCTTGTGGTGTTCTCAGCACCTTTTGACAAACGAGAAGCTTATGATCTTGAAATGTTGCAAAGTGAGTAAAGACACTCGATGTATGCACTGCCTCTCAATGTCAAGTTGAATTTAGCAAGCACAATTGACTGAATTGGATCTGTTTCTACTTGTTTAGTCCCGAGCCGGGAAGTGGTCGCGGGACGTAACGAAGTAGAATCCTTGGGGTCTTTCACTCGGTACCTGCATAAATGACAGCGTCACGGGGTCTGGACTGGGGTGGCCCAGTCTTCGACTCTCCGATGCTTAAGTTAGCTTTGAGCACTTGTACGGGTAGAGGAATGAAAAATGAGAGAATATACGTGAGTATGTATATGTGTGTGTACCTTTTATGATAGGTTGAGCTTGTTTTATAAGGCAAGTATGGGCATCTTTGCCTTAGTCTCCAATGTGGGATTTCTTGCCCTCCTTTGGAGTGTCTCCCATTTTAGGGGTGTTTTGCCGCTAGAGTGACTTTGGCAAGCGGTTTGTTACCGGCCCTTCATTCTTTGGATGTCTGTGAATGGCTCACCAGGGCTATTTCGACCGGGTAATTGTACCGTATTCTCGGCTTAGCCAAGTATTTTGGCTATGTACTAACAAGTCCCCAAGTCCCCAGTCCGAGAGAGTTCTTGGGTGGGGAGTTATTCTAGAGATGCCGAGGATAGGTTTTACCCAGGTGCGGGAGGCATGGTGCCTAGTCGCCAAGTCCCCACGCGAGAGTCGCGAGGTGACGGGGGTGATGTTCCAAAAATATGTTGGCGAGAAGAAACGTTTGATGCTGCTCTGGCGAGTCAGTCCCCGCTTGGTTGGGGACTGTCGCTATGTGGCGTTGCGGCCGCTGCGTGGCGAGTCATTCCGCGCTTAATTGGGGAGACTCGCGATTGAGCGTTGCGGGCCGCTGCCTTGGCGAGTCAGTCCGCGCTTGGTTGGGGACTGTCGTGAGGTAGCCAGTCAGTCCCTGTGTATGGGTCCAACTGAGGAGGCAACATCCCTAGTTTGGGCTGGTCTTTTGATAGAGCAAGAGAAGAAAGAAAAAGTGAACAAACTTGTTTGCCTATTTTGTTAGAGGCTGCTCAGGAGGAGAAATTTCTCATGAAAACAGGGAATTTCCTAACGACCTCAGGACGAAGATGACAAGCTTGATCTTCGCAGCACATAAATGCTCAGATATAGCAGCGCTGGTGACGCTAAGGACACTGTTCGAGGAGAAAATTGGTACAGATTTTTTGGATGCTGCTATGGCTCTTGGACCTGGGTGTCAAGTGCACGAAGAGATGATATCGTGGCTATCTACTGAATCAACCCTTATAGAAAAACTGGAAAGAGCAAAAAAAACAAAAAATGAAAATATTGATTGGAGATATTCAGGTGACACTTTTGTATATGTGTATCTGGATACATAGTCATTTGAAGATGACAATGACTTCAATTTTCCAGACCCAACCCCCTATGACCCTCATATACATCCCAACACGCCAGACGACAAGAATGTTGGGCACGCTTTTAACGAGTACAAAGGACTACAACGGAAGGCCACTATGAAGGTCTGAAGTGAAATAACTATTAGACAAGTTATATATGATTCTAAGACATATATCTTAGACAAATTATTTTCAAAGTTGATACATACTGTTATTGAGAGTCATGAATGCTATTTGAGAGAAAATTAAGAAAAAAAAGATATCACCTTTGTCTCACTTGATAGTTTGTTAATCTTCATTTTTTAACAATTAATTCGAATTGATTTCAGTTGGAGAATTGGTAGGATTGATCATAGAGGTGAGAAATACAAAAATAGATAGAGGAGCAACAACTTGCTTCGAAATTGTTCTGGCAAAATGAAGTAGATGATGGCTTAAAAAATTGTGTATTAAGTAAAATAAAGAGGGTATAAGAGGAACTTTGGGGAAAAAAAATTAGACAAAAAAATATATGAGGTGTGTATTAAGTATATGAGGGTGTGAATAAAATTTCTCATTTCTCTCTTTTCAAAAAAAAAACTTTTTGTTTTTATTTTTAGAATGTCATAATTCCAACTCTTTTTTGATTTTCAACTGGCTATGATATCATCAGTGGCATTGTTTGTCACATCCCAATTTTCGAATGGAATTTTCAAAAATCATGGTATGATCTAACTTAATATTTTAACATTTCAACCTGTTGTCAACAACAACATAACAACCACAACAACAACAACCACAACAACAACATCACAACTCAATTACATAATAGAAATTTTCACAAAATCTATCACTGAATTAAGATTACACTTTCTTGTTTACATAAAGTACAAAACAAGAACATTAGAACAAATTTCATGACATAATGTCTATTCAAAAACTACAACTATACAGAGTCTGAAGAAAGAAAAGAGAACCATACCACTATGCCTCCTCACCCCTGCTGATCCTCACTTGCATGTCTAACCCCTACACCAAGAAATGGTGCACCGGGATTATAGAATAACAAACCCGGTAAGCTAAAAAGCCTGTATGAGTAAACTCAAAATAAACTCCACATTTATCACATCCAACAATTTAACACATCCAAATGAATTTTGATAAATGAATAAAAACCACACATTAACAAGACATGTACCCATGAGTCCCAGATATTTAGTAAATACCCATTATGACCTACAACAACAATATGTGTACTCATGGGTCTCAGATACCTTCAAGTATCTCCCATGACCTACACTGACAGACGGACTAGAGCTCTATTTCTAACCGTATCCAATCACTCGGCCAAAGACTTGGAATCCCGGTTTGACTGTCTAAATATCACAACAATAAAAATGATAAATAGCATCTTAACCGTAACCAATCACCTAATTTTGGCTTGGAACCCGGTTAGGCTATTTATTCAACAGTCATCATATTACAAGATTTACATCATGAAATTGTATCCCTCACAAGGATATAATTATATGAACAATAAAAATTATTCCAATAAACATAACTTCTCACAATTTAAAAAAATTATGATCATAAGAGCCATAGAGTAACACATAAATAAAAACTTGTTTTACCTTACCTATGAGCCGTTGATGATCAAGCTCATATATTTTTAAAACTAATGATAGCAAAATATTAAATCACATCCTAAACATTATCCTCAAATAACCATAAAAATCTTGGTTCAAAAGTGAACCTTAGTGAGGTTTACTCACCTAATAAACCTGTTGCGTTCTTCCGCAACACAAGAGCCAAGGAAACCAACAACTCACAAATCACCTAAAAAAATATACAAATCACAACCCTTAGTAAAAAAAAACACCACAAGGATTTACCCTTAACTTAAAGGTTTTCCAAAGAAGGCAATCCTTCCTCCAAGACCTCCCAAGGTCATCGGACTCTCAACAACAATTCTACCACTCTCCAAGATCCAAATTTCCAAATTTCCGATCCAACAAGCACCTAGAACAACTTAGCACCTACAAAGTTTAACCAAATCAAAATGCAATCTTCACACACCAACAACACACTAACAACACCCTAGGAACTACAAGGGCTAGTTAACACAGCATCCAAGGCCTCTACCTTGCCTGGAAGTGCTCCCACACGCCGTCACAGGCGGCGGCGAGTGAGCCCACGCACCACCACCAACCTCACAATTTGGGGAAACTCTCAACAGCAAAGTTGAAGCTTGAAGTAAGGTGAAAAATTTTAATACCTGAGGTTTTAACCAATTTTGATCAGAACCGGCTGGAAAGTGCCCCGAAAACCAACCCGAGCCAAACTTCTACACCTGCAATTCTGGGCTAAAAACAACTCAAAACCTGCTTCAATCTTAGCTTAGCCATCACTAGGAGGAGGAGAGGATCAAAACTCACCTAGGTTTACCCCTCTTCACCGCCGTATACGGCTGTTCCGACCGGCGACACAACAGCGCCCTTTGCTGGCCAAGAGCTCCGTTTCCGGTTAGCAACATCTAGCAGTGGCTGCCCAGCCTTGAAGAGGACACTTGTGGGATTCGAACGGGACCGGCGGCAGTCCAAACGGTGGCCGAACGACGAAGCTAGCTCCGGCGGAAGAAAGCTGCGCGGAAGAAGTCGGGAGAGGAAGAGAGAGAAAGTGAGCTGATTTTAGGGTTCCTAAAATCAGCTCCCACAAAAATCTATACTTAGACTTTTCCATACCCGGAACCTAACTTCCTCTGACCATAACTTCTTCATACGATGTCCGTTTTAAGCGTGTCACACGTCTACGAACTCGTATTGACGAGCTCTACAACTATAATGAATGAAGTTTTTGAAGATAACTTACAGAAAATAAAGTCAACTTTTTGGTCCCTTAAACGTTAAAGCACCTTAAAAAAATACTCCTCAACTTCCACTTCGCACCAAAAAAAAAAAAGAATTTCCATAAATATTCTTCATTGAATATGGAAATTATACAAGAGAAAAGATATAAAAATCTAGGGTATTACATTGTTATTCAATGTGCAGTGCAAATTTGCAAATGATAAGTCACCTCTTATATATCTAGCTTCTAGTTGTAAAAATAAATAGCTTAAGGGATATGGTATTGGAGAGTTGTAAATGAAGAAGTTAAAATACTAAGTCAGTAAGTCTATATGCTGATGAGTCTGTAAACACGAAAAATATCTGCAACAAATAACAGAACAACATGTGTACAAAGAATAATTTAATTTAAACAATGCGAAAGCGAGTTACAATTTTTGTGAATTCCTCTGATTCTATCTCCGAATATAGGTTTAACTCAAGGGTGACAAACACTTGTTCTTGAGGGTTACGCGGATTGATCACGTAACGAGTATTTGAGATTTGGATTTGGGGTTTAGTGAAGAACTGGCTATTTGGGGAGCTTGATAGTTCTTCAAGGATTTTGGATTTGGATTTGGTGAAGAACTGGCTGTTTAGGGAGCTTGATAGTTCTTCAAGGATTTTTGGGAGACTTTTGGGCTCGCGTGAGGGATCTCTCTCTCTCTAGTTCGCTGCTTTTGTTTATGCTCCCTTGGTTTTTGCTCCTCCTCCTCTCGGTATGAGAGAGGGTATTTATAGTGTTAACATGCCTCCACTTGAGGCAAGTAATGAAGATTTTGAATCAATGAATCTTGACTGATTGATTTACTTGCTGATTTTAACATAATCAAATCAATCAAATCTTAAGATTTAGATATGCCCAGATCGCTTTGGATTGAATGTCCTGTTTTGATCAAGATCCTTAGCAAGGGGCGAGCCATCTCGCGGATATGGAAGGTATCTCGCGAGGAACCTTGATTTCCAAGCAAGCGGTGATTTCTGGTCCCACTTCGCGGACGACTTATCTTGAACGTACATCCCCTCATGCATGTGAACTATGTCGTCTAGCTCCCTCGCGAGGTTCCCTACGCGGGGCCATCTCTCCTCGTCTTTATATCTACGCGCGCGGAACCATCTCGCCTCGCCTTCATGTAAACCTACAAGCGCGAAATCATTTTGCCTTGCGAAGTCTAGTTCGCCTCGCGAAGTTTAGGTCGCCTCGCGAAGTCCAGTTTGCCTCGCGAGGTCTTGTTCGCCTCGCGAGATCTTGTTTGCCTTGCGAGGTCTTCTTCGCCTCGCAAAGTCTTGTTTGCCTTGCGAAGTCCAGTTCGCCTCGCGAGGTCTAGTTCGCCTCGGAAAGTCCAGTCCGCCTCGCGAAGTCTTATTCACCTCGTGGAGTCCAGTTCGCCTCGCGAACTCTACTCTCTAGCTCACTTGACCACTCGCGAACCATCACCAATTATTTTTTGGGATGTCTGATTAATTTAATTTAATTGATATTTGATCATCAATCAACACTTGATAATTGATTTAAATCGGGATTTAAGGTTTTGTTGTTGACCGACCATTTCCACGTTGCCACGTGTTATTTCAGATGGCTTTCCAATTTTGTTGACTCACGAGCCATGTATTTGCTTGGATTATTCAACGACTATTATCATCGTTAAATTTTATATGTCTACAGAGTCATGTTCAAATAGACACTAAACTTTATGTTCCCGTGAGGCATAAACACAAAATATGATTAGAGTTCGACTGACATTACCGATTATCGCTTGTATTAACACGGGCAAAACTAGTTTTTTCCAGTGACAAGAACTCAGAATGGGGACTCTATAGTTTGGCTGCTCCAAGTCTCTCCCGTTGATGATTACGAGAATTCGTCCAGCCAAAACTGATGATAAATTTAACCAGAAACTAGTGACAAAACAAGTTTGTTCACGGGTCATTCAAAGGTATCATCATCATTCATTATCAACAAATGAAAGATTAGGGAAGGGATAATTTTATAAAAAGGGAAGGTGATTGAAAGAGACCCAAATAAGAAAAAAGCCTAACTTCATGACTAAGCCTAGCCAACAACCCCCCTAGAAAAGAGAGGTCCACTTTAACCACGTTACGCACACATAGTAATAGTCTAATACTAAACAGCTCAATCAAAGTGGGGGTGGTGCAATATCCTACATGTAGTATGACCTTTACAGGTTGGCTGATAGGGTATGTTGGGTAAGCATTGGGCACCTGAACAGGTGCACATGATTATGTTCTTTCTGCATATGCAACAATGTAGAGAAAGCAAGCTATTATAACAATCCCTCAGACCTCTGCTTCTTTTTTCGCGACTGGTTCGGGGATCGACTAGTAAGGGATAAAGTGTTTGAACTTTGAAGAGCAAGTAATGAGAACTGATAAGTCAATTACAAGCCAGAATCAAGAAAAGAGGCAAATCCTAATCAGCTTGGTTCCCATTTGTAGAGATCTCAGTGTACTAAACTGCTAGTGTTTTTTTCATTAATCATCTCAGACACTGATTTTAATCTCAGGCTCTTGACTCGGCTACACAACTTAAATAAACGAACGATTTTCTTTTAGCCAGAACAGATACAAATCAATAGCCACATAGGTGATGAAGTAAATACGGATACCCAGTAAGGCCAATGACTACAAGGCCATGATTTTGCATCCACAACCACAGGTGTCTCTTTGAAGTTATGGTAACAAACACCAGGCCAGGGATCAGAAAGAGTAGTGCTCTCTGCATAAAATGGGAGCAAAGCAAATTAGTCAAGTTGAGGTGCAGTATTTGAAATTGTGCAAATGCAATCAGCCAGGCATGTTTAATCAAAGGTATATGACTTTTTTATATATATATATATATATAAGAGTGAATGCAACATTAGGAAACATAAAACACATTAGCCCAATAAATAACATTGACCGAAAACTGAAGCTACAATTACTTGCTAACTATCACTCGGAAGGCTGCGCATGCAATACAAACAACAAAGCATTCAATAAGTAGATTGATACCTGCATACTTTGTTCCACAGCGGGGAAGGTGGCCACCCGCGGGTCAGTTTGCATAACAATGGTTTTGAAGAAATTGCATCATGAGCCAACCCTCTACGGGTCAGCATCATAGGGTGCATCTGGAGTAAGTGATGGAAGAATCAAAACGAGCCTTTCATTACATTGGATGTCGGCAAGCATAGAATCATAGACCGGCTGATAGTCCCAAGTATTTCCGCTCAAGTCCAAACGCTGCAGAGTACCTAATATTTAAGGTTATTTAATTTTTTTGTTCAAACGTAGAAGCAGCCATTCTAGAGGTACAGAAAATCTGTTCACTTCCTATTCACTAGCGATCCTTAAGTGGATTGTTTTGAATTGAAACAAGACTTTCAAGGCAGCTAATGCAAATACCTTTTGCATTTTTTATGGCAGAGCATATGGCGGTCAATGATTCTACAGGCATAAGATTATATGCAGCATTGACTATAGCAAGTTTGGGAGCCTTTGACAAGAGCTTTGACAAAAAATTCGCAGTTTCAATTCCTCCACGGTTTTTGCTGAACATAATTTATTGATATCATAAACTTTCTGGAACCAGGTATAGCAAAAATCAAAAGAAAAGAATTAACAATAATATCGAACCTTATGTCGATCTCCACTAGCTTCAACTCTTTTGTAAGTTTTTCTTGTAGTACCTGAAAACCAGATGAACGTAATCCAATACCTCCAGCATTGAGTACTTGAATGGGTGTATACAAAAATTCTCCCAAAGCTCGCGCTACTTGACTGCATATTTGTGATTATGGACCCAGTAAATCTCGAGAAAGAAACAAAATTACAGAAGTGCAGCATCTAAGCCAGTGCTGTGTGTTGATAAGACAAACCTGCCGATGTCATTATCTGCAATAGACAGAGACTTCAATGGTCTGCTTAGGGTAGAAAGGGTTTTTATAAGTTCAGTCACTCCATGACAGGAAAGCTCACAGTTCTCCAACCTTAAATCAACAAAGCGAGTGCATTTTTCGGAAGCTTCCATAAGAAAGGGAATTAAACTCCTGAGACATCAATGATATATAACGTTAGACCAAATATCTTATAGGTTCAATACTTATGTAGAAATTGAAAGTTCCACTAACCTGATTCCATCATCCCCAATAGGATTATCACTCATGTCCAGGACCTCCAAGTTAGGCATATGAACAAGAGCATATCTAAGGTCATCTGCATCATCTTTGTTGAGATTGTTCCCCCTAAAATGGTACATGTAATTAATAGTTTAAAACATGCATTTGTTTTTTTGTTTTTTTGTTTTTTCAACATATGCTTTGTGTAGCATAATACTATTACAACTAGTGGGAGTAGTGGCATTGTGCTTGTCCCAACTACTGTAAAGCACTTGCTGTGCACCATTACGAGTTCAGTGATCCATATATTTATAAATTCTTATTTCTAGGAATAAATGCTTGCATAGAAATCAGTAGTAACAGTGTAGATTGAAACCTTAAATTGAGCTCCCGTAATGATTGCAAGGACTTCCCAACTTGTAAAGGTGTTCGGGGGTTACTTTTTGATAGCCGACAGAGTTCAGAAAGCCAGCCTGATATCTGCATGGTTTTGCGTAACACTTATGTTAGTTTGCACAAATGATTTAACAGAATAAGAAAACTTATCTCAATGGAAATGCAACATTTACATTGTTTTCTGAAAGGTCAAGGATGGATAGACTGGACGAAGCATTGAGAAGCGTACTAAATAACACTTTTGCAAATTTCTGGCCAAGGTGGTTGTCGGAGAGTTTCAAAGAATACAAGGACCTGGAGAAAAATACGATAAACTGAGGGAGCAAAAAGGAATGATGTTGGGGAAGCTAAACCATTAATCAAGATGCAAATGAATGACTACATATGAATATGATTCAAAAGAGAAGACAAAACGTTGTAGTCTTGTAGACCTATAGTAATACACAAAAATCGAGATTTTAACCCTTTGGAAACGGTCGAAGGACAACATTATCAGCAACTTTAATCACCTATGTGCTTCTTTCCAACAAGTTTTTAAGTGCCACTAAAAACTCCTTGTCAACAAAATTGAAATGCTAATAACTCCATGACTAAAATCCGGAAAGAAAATACTATATGTTAAAGTTTATCTTTAAATTGAACAAGCCTCCAAAGATCAGCTATGCAACAGGAAATTCATAGTGCACTCATACAAACAAAACAGAAACAGAAATATATTCATTTATGAGCTTCTGAGCATGCCACTTGAATTAATCAAGAACACACACCAAAAATTTGGATATACTTGATTGGCCGGAGATTGGAAAAATAGACGCACCTTCCTGAAGACAAAAATGACACAAGTTCGACAGGTACAGAAGATGGGTTAGTTTCAAGAAACTTTGTCGTGTTGATTGAGAAGTGCTTTATTCCATGTGCTTGCAAGCTCTTTGGGGATAGAGAACTACAAATTTCGGTGATAGAAGCTGAAGAAAGTATACAGTGAATGAATTCAAGCGTTTTTAAACTTTCACTGTTCTGGTTGAGAAGCTTGCATACTCCAGTAATCTGTAGAAATGTAAATGGCATCAGGCATTTGATCGAACCAGCTCATAGCAAAAACATATTATCTGACCTCTGTAATATTTCTTGAATGTCAGTTGGCTACATGAGTATCACATCTGGAGATATACATGAGGATCATATGGAATAAACATTTCTATTTTACTCTGATTTATTAAGGCATTTAAAAGTAAACATATATTTCCCAATTCCCAGCATGGGAGAGGTATCCTCATCTGCATTTTATATTGTACTTTTTCAAATAGGAATCCTACCAGAATCATCATCTCACCTACTCATGAGAGCAAACAACAAGGCTACAGAAATGTTCAGAAAACTTGTTTTCTTTCTTGGGGAAGTGTTCTGTCCTTGAGAGAGAAGCTTGCCAACCATAGTCTATTTAATTAACATAGAAAGAGAAAGAAAAGAGCTTACGTGCTCCTTGGATCTTATCCACCTTAGTTCCAAGCTCTGCAATTTGCTGTTCCTCAATAAGTGCTGCAACAGATGATATTACAGTTGTGAAAAAAACAATTCCAGCCATTAATTAAAGCAAGCATATAGAAAGCTTTAGTGGAAGGATACTTCCGGCCAATGAATATCTCCGCCTTTGTTTGTCATTGTATTCCTCACAACTTTAATAACGTCTTTTTTTTTTTTGGACCCCCAGAGGGGATGGAGAGGCTAAGGGACATAAATCAGAATTCAAGCATACAAGAATGACATTCAGCACAAAATGGTTTGGCCAGACAGATTCATAGCATGCCTCACAAAGCTTTCAGAATGGAGGCTTAAGACTTCTATAAAGTAACACAATTCTTTTCAGATGAAGATAAGGTGTTATCCAGCTCTAATTAGGAAATCTCTGCTGGCATCTATAAATGAAGAGAGTAACTTACACAAATTTCTTCATTGCAGAAAACATTTTGAAGTCTCAGGCATCTGCATAAAGATAAGAACACAATCTAAGAACATAAATTTTGCATAAAAACAAGTTAATTGAAGTCTAGACAATGGATAACGAATTACAATTTCAATATACATAACGAATTACAATTTCAATATACAGTACAACCATTCCTCCACTCTCTGAAGGTCATAGGATTAAGATCTCATCAATTTGCAAACTTACCGGGCTAAGTAACCAAAGTGTACACAATGGTGACATAGTTTGGAATAACCAGAAGTTGAAGTAGCCACGTCGCCCTCACAACCTATCAATTCCAATAAAGAGTTTGCATAGAAGAAACACAAATGATCAGATAAAACGCATACAAGATTAGCAAGTATGCTGAATAGACAAAACATAAATCTTTTAACTTCATAGGAATATAATATTATAAGAGACATATTACCATTCAGTTCAAAACAACTAGGTGAACATGTCAATCAAGCTCATATATAAGCTTCAACTGATATCATTCACCCGGCTTTCAGCAGAACTTCATATAGGAAGGATTATACTAAAGCAACCATGCTAGCAGTTAGTACCTGAAATCTTGACTTCACCAAGGCACCCATCAAACAAGGGCAGCGAAGCTACCTCTACTACTTCATCTAGACAACTGTTCTTTAAAATTTCAGAAAACAAAAAGAAACATATCGACCACGAACGAAATTTACCAACCCATTTTCTGTCACTGATAAGGAAAAAAAAACAGAAAAAGAAATGCATACTTTTGCAGATGTGTTTCCCAGTAAATCTGCTGCCAGTCAGGGGGTTCAATGACTTCAATCCTACGGCCAATCTCGGGCCACCGCAATTTAAACAAATTTCTCCACGCCTTGTCGAAATTCCCTGCCCTGCAACATGACTAAGCATTTACACAGCTGTACTAAACTCAACCAAATCACAAAAACAAACCAAATATGATCACGAAAACACTCAACCTCGAAGACCTCCCGCGCTTTCTACCATTTCCGTTGCATTCATCAGAAAACTCATCTTCTTGGTCATCGAATGGCCTGCTTAACAAAGAAATGCAATTACAAAACCACGAAAACATTTCGAAATTCCGAACTAAACTACTGAGCAATTGCAATGTCAGTAGAGCTTTGATTAGGATGAAACCTACATTGCTCGGTGCAGCTTCTGCAAGGCGAACGGCGGCAACCGCGAAACCAGAAGATCAAGCAAGTTCGGAGGAAGCTCATGGAGAATCGGAAGAAGATCATCATCACCTGCAAAAGAGCAATCCGAATTCAAATTCTGAAACGCAGCTGCTAATTTGAATCAGGAGAATCGTAAAATTGAGGAAAAATTACCGCGAAGCAGGTCGGATTTGACTGCGTCTACGCACAGGGAGACCAGAGATGGAATTTCACTCTCGGTCATGGTTGAGATGAAATCAATCTGTGCGTTTTCGAAACGAAGAAGAATTTACAAGAGATTGCCGGAATTGGTATTATGCAGTAAAGGAAGAACGGAACAGCGGAACAGCAGACTTACCGGAAAATTTTGAGAGCTTATTCTGGCGGAAAAAGAAGGAGCTCGGAGAGAGAGACAGAGGAGTTGACGAGCAAACGTTCCGCAGAAGATTTGTCTTTAATTGGGAACCGGCTTTATAGCCTTATCCAGCGACGTCGTTTTGGGTTTTAGGGAAAACTAAGATAATTCTAAATGGCTAAATATGGAGAATTGAAATCCCGGGCATCAAAGTGAAAAATGTGTGAGTAGTTTAGCTCGATGCGGTGATCAAGTGAACTGCTCTCAACTCTCTCAGCAACAAAAGCATCAGTACCATGCTGTGCGTTGAGTCCCTGAACCATCTGTACAAGCAAGGGATTGAAGATGGCTGCTGCCCTTTGCAGCTCTGGTGCACATTCACCATTCCTACTCCTCTGCGCCATCGCGGCCGGAACACAGCCCAATGGACCTGTACCAGTCACCAACACCCTTCTCCCTCCTAATTCATATAGCCTCTGCATGACGTCACACCATTTACAGATTAAACTACTTAATTTACTTTGATTAGGTTTCCATTTTAGGCAAGTTTTCTACTTGTCCCAAAAGAGTAGAAGGTAAGAATGAAGATAATAAAATGCATGCATTCGATCCTTTCTCACCAAACAAGCTCTTTGTCATAATTATATAGCATGGGGAAAATTCAGAAAGAACAGGAAGCTAGAAATAAGAAAACTAATTAACATGTAAAATTGTTTATTTTTGAGGTAATTATTGGATGATTACCAGAAGAATTTTGCGGTACTCGGAGATGAGGTACTGGGAGTACTGAGAAATAGAGTACTGGCGGGATCTTGCAGAGAAGGGTACCAAAAAATAGGTGTTAACGAAGTCATTGCCGCCAAGAGTTATAAGGACAAGAACATCGTTTACTAGCCTCTTGGCTTGAGCTCCTCCGATTAGGGCACTCACTCGTTGTTGGTATTGCTGGAACATCTCAAACTGCTTGAAGATCCTTATTATGTTGACCTAAATTGAATCAGTGAAATTCATTTGATTAGGTGACTTAGGTCTTATATCTTGGTAGATATGGCTGCTACTTAAACTTACAAATGTTTTTTTTTTTTTTTTTTCAATCGAAAAAAAAAAAAACACTTACAAATTGAACCCCAGTATCATTGAGGATTCCAATTCCAGCAGAAGCAAAGTTGGCACCAGTAAGCAGCTTTTGTCCGGTAAGCTCACTGCTAAAGTATGGCAAGAGTAGCTCTGATCCCATTTGTTCACCTAAAACATAATAACATGGAAATGATGAACTTCAGTAGTATGTGAAACTGAAACTATACAATAACTAAAACTAGCTAGGAACGATCATGATTGATGAGTACTTACTGATCAGGTCAGGGAGGTTTAAACCGTTGGAGAAGCGGCTGGTGGGGCGGTGGGTCGGGAAATCAATTCCGTAGGGAGGAGAATCGGCACGCGCAGTGGTGGCCAAGTAGTTGTTGTTGCCATTGTCCACAAGTGAGTCTCCAAACACAAAGAAAGCGCGAGCTGCCTCGGCTTGAGGTGGTCCAAGCAGTGTCACCCTTAATACTAGGGCAACAGCCATGGTGACACTGGAACAAACCCTAGGAGGTGTTGACATGAGAGCGTTAGCTGGAGGTTTTTGGAGATTAAAGTATATAAAGCTGTTAGCAATGGTAGAGCCTCTGAGAATGTAGAGGGTTTTGTTTAGAGTTCAAGTGAAAGTGACGGGCATGGGAAATACGAAGTGCTTCTTTAAACAGAACCGAGCAAAAGCTAGCAATTCAAAGCTTTGGAGAGTCGAAGTCGTTTATATCAATGTGTGGTTTAAACTGGGGCGTTTTGAAATCGAAGGTACTCTTGAACCAAGGCACAGATCGTTGGAATGAATCTAGCAGTAAGTATGGTAGGAAGAAGTCATTATCATCGATCAATAAACAATGCAGTTTTAGGATCACTGCAAAAAAAACCAGCAGAGAGCGTGGGTGCCCTAGCTTGGAAAGTGAAATAGTTTTTGCTGTGCCACTGCAGTTAAGCCGGAGCAAAGACCACACAAAGAGTGTGGCATTTAGAGGTGTTGCAATCCACTCTTGTGTGGCAATTTTCCCCTCATCTTCACATTAACCCACACTTGTCACACATAATGAAGAATGCAACACCTCTAAAGGCCACACTTCTTGTGTGGCTTTTGCTCTATATTCTAGTAGTGGCCATGTGAGTAAAATAAATGAGCATGGCTTTGAGTTGCTCAGATTATACCTATGACTCTGTTACTGTATTCAATACCTGCACCATATGTGGAAAACTTGATCGATCAGTTCAGTAAGAAAATGAGCAAATTTTTCTAGATTAATCCAATCTCTTTCTATCGCATATATTTACACCTAATTTTGGACTTGAAAACCAGCTGATCACACTGAACCTAAATATATGTGGGAAACTTTTTAATTCGATCTGAAACATAATTTTCTCCCACCCTCACCACCCTGTTGTTATGGACGTGCAGCCTCATCTAAGTTATATGTATGCCATGTCTGCACCACTGACAATACATGTATATAAATTCATAGGGAGCTTGATCTCAATAGTCGATCATTACATGCAATAATGAATCATGCGATGCATACAATATATAACTTCTTTAGGCTAATTTTGTTCACATGAGGGACGATCAGACTCACTTGTTTCTCATAATCCTTTCAAGAACTGTCCTTTAGGCTTTAGCTGAGCACACATTTTTGGAATAATAAATCAGAAAATGGATTGGGTCGTGACTCGTAAACCTGCATCGATTATTGGGCTTTAAGTCATGATACTTCTTCTAATAAGCCCAACCCAAACACAATAGTTTTTAACAGTTGGCGCCATCGCCTTCGACAGTTGTCAAATTCCATTCCAAGTTACCGCTATAAACAAACAAAAAGGAAGAAGTTTCCGACAGTTGGTCTCCGATTTCTTACCGTCGGTGAAATTCGCTCTCCTCCCAACTCATATTTCACACAAAATCCTTTTCCAAATTTCAATTCCCAAAACCTAATCACAGCTCTCGATTAGGGTTAGGGGTTTTTCCCAAAATGCGGCGGAATTGCTGCCATGTGTCCCTAGCCTTCGTGCTCAAATTCCTCACCTTCCTTCAAGCCTTCGTCGGCGTCTCGATCCTAGTCTACTCGGCGTGGATGCTTGATCAGTGGAACCATCACATTCCGGTGTTTCCTCCGTCCTCCGCGCCTTCCCCGGACTCTCCTTTCTCACTGTCGCTGAGCTCCGGCGCCGGCGCTGTTTCCGATCAGGTCAATTTTGGAGTCCAGTTGGTGTCTGGGTTGGATGAAGGCATGTGGTTTCAATTGAATGCCCTGAACCTCCCTGCTCCTTGGTAATTTTAACTTCTTTGAATTTTGCTGATTTTCTGTTTTGGTTCGAATTTGGGGGTTTTAGGGATTTGATTGCAAATTTTGTGGTTTGAATTTGGCAATGAATAGTTACATGTTCAGAATTAGTTGGAAGTTTCCGGATTTGGTTTGATTTGATATTTGTATGTGTTTATGTTGGTGGCAGGTTCATATACTCTTTTATGGGAGTGGGGGCTTTGCTCCTCTGCATTACTTTCATAGGTTGTATCGCAGCTGAATCGATCAACGGTTGCTGCTTGTGTTTCGTATCCTTTAACGATACATTGAATTTGTATACTGTTATCTCATTAATGCGTTGCTGTAACTTCTGTAGCTTAGATTGATGTTTCTAGAGCATTGAATTGGTATGTGTTCTAATTTGCAAATTCTAGTTTGGCATCTTAACGAGTGAAACATGTAGGTTAGTAGCTTGACATTCCCTCGTTTCCCTTAGTTGTAAGATTTTTCTATTTAGAAACTTGATGAACTTGCCAAAAAAGTACTTGTTTTGTATATTCCTCCACCTCCTATTTTCCGACTGGACATTCTACAGTCTCAGGACAATTTTCACAAGTTCTGAACTGATTGTTATTAAGGCATTGAACTTTAGTTAAAGTTTTAGGGTGAATTATATCATGCAAGTTGGATTGTATTGAATTCTCGTTCCACAGTTTCTGTGCTGGATTCTTTATCCTACATTTCCCTTAACTCTTTGCAAACATTAGTACAGTCTACTCATAACTGTACTAGTTCTAGCAGAAGCAGCTCTGGTAGCTTTCATAGCAATTGATCACCATTGGGACAAGGTATTACTTTTGTTAACAATATTGAACATTATTCAGTAATATCTGCAAGGGTTTTCACCCTGCTTGTTTACCAAATAAAGTTAACAATGGTTTATAATGCTTGTACAGGATCTTCCAGTTGACTCAACTGGTGAACTTGAGAGTTTTCGATCTTTCATTGAAAAAAACATTGACATATGTAGGTGGGTTGGGATAGCTGTTGTTGGAATACAGGTATGCTGCAGTTATATTTGTTGCTCTATTTATTGCATAGTATTATGATTTGTTGCCCTCTTCATTCACACAAGCTGTGACACAAGTATTCAATTCCAGCGTCTTCTATTCTATCCTTTTTCAAAATTACATGGTTGCCTTTTAGCATATGAGAGCATACCTGTTTATGATTATAAAGTTTGTTGATTGTTTTCTAAAATACATCATTCTTGAAATGACAGGCTTTATCTCTGCTACTAGCAATAATTCTACGAGGCATGATATCTACCCATAAAGCTGACTATGATGTTGAAGATGAGTATGATGCTAGGGGTAGAACTCGGGAACCACTGCTAAATCAACATTTAAGCCAAGTATCTGGATCGACTAAGGTGGATGGCAGAGGGACTCACTCTGACATTTGGAGCTCACGCATAAGAGATAAGGTATTTATGTTTTGTAATATCCATAACACACTTTGATCCCCTATTTTTCAGTAGCAAAACTTGAGTTTTTAGTCTCTGTCTCCCTTTCTCTGTGTGTGAGTAATGTTGAAGAAGATAGGAAAGCATAATTGGTCAGACCCCATTAGAAAATATTAGGAAAGAAGACATATTATGCTACCTATTAACCTGCTGTTTATCTCTGCTACCTTTACATTATGAATTGAGTTAGAGGAGCACAGTCTTGGTCAAACAGTTGCTGTTCTGCTGTACATTTTCAATTTCAGCAAGCCGGATGTTTTCCAAGTCGTAACGAGTTTTTAGCTTGATTTATATCATTGAACCTACCCCTGAATTATCAGTATATATGAAATTTGGAGTATCAAATATAAATGGTCAAAGTTTATGGGTTGCCTGTGACCAATAATCTCTGAAGTATAAATTAAGTGGTCCAACTTGAATCTGTAGGGGGCACCTATATTTTAAGTGGTCCAACTTGAATCTGTAGGAGGCACCTATATTTTATCTCCTTGACTAATTTTTGCTCAATCTTCTGGTCATGTCATAACGATGACCAGGCTCTTTGCCTGAACATTTATGTTATTGTTCAATGTTTATCCTCAATTGCTCATAGTAGTTAAATTCCGGTGTTATGACACCCGTGGTGCATGTAACCATAGATTTAAAACATAAAAAAAAAAAAAAAATCTGAACTTTTACTGCCTTCAGCTCACTCTTCACAGTTATATTGCCTGTGCCCTTAGTCTGTGTTATTGGCCATGTGAAATCAGTGAACCAATGCTTCTACCAGGATCATCTTATGTATTGCCGTGCAAACCTTGTCATCTCTAACCACCACCTTATTTCTCCTATTGTGCAGTATGGATTGAGCTCCGGTGATAAATACAATTACGTAAATCAGAATGCATCGTTGAGTATGAAATCCAAGCAGTGAAGACATAAAAGGTTTTTCATTGATATCTGACTGTATATCATCATTCTCTCGTTTCCAATGCCTTGTGGTCTAATTTCTAAAATGTTATTTCTAATACTTGGACAAAACACTGGTGTGTCTATATACAAGTCTTCAAAAGTGTGTTTACATCTATTGCTTGCTTTGCCCTGTATCAATTGGCAACAGTGTCCAGTAAGATGTTAGTCACAAAGGGTAATGGTAGAAAACTTGTGATATATGTACAATGTTTGTGATCATCATCGTACTTAGTTTATTGCAAAGTTAAGAAATAACAGAGATCATATCAAAGCAGCACATGGCTTTTGTGTTTGTTATGCAGAACTGTACCTGAAAGAACTAAATAAAAAATAAATAAAAAAAAAACCCACTGATGTTAACATAAAGATATATATATCAAGTATCATGCCACATGTACCAAATGATCTCCGGCGCCCTTTTCAGTTTTCATCGCCAGAAACGAAAAGCTAAAAACAAATCAAATGATAGATAGTTTCTCCCAGTTGATCCAAAGCAGTCTACCTTGTCCGTAGTTTTCCTCTGACAATCATGAGTCTGGTCGGGTTTTCTTTCGATCTATATAAGACTGGGATTGGATTCGTTGAAAAATCAGGATTTAATGTGCAAGAGTTTGGTTGATATGTGTTCTGGCTAGTTTGGGTCTCCTCTCTCAGTTTCTGCATTGCTAGAGGTGCTAATGTTGCTACAGAGTGAATGAATAGGAGAGGATCCTATTCATTGGCCAATGAACCACCGGCCTCCTCGATAGTCATCCATCCCTGAAACATAAGAACCGAAGCTACTTCCTATAAATATTGATATATGTAGTGTTTGTGACCATCATCATACTTGGTTGATTGTAAAGTTATGAAATAACAGAGATTATATCAAAGCAATACATGGCTTGTGTGTGTTATCCATGCAGAACTGTACCTGAAAATGAAAAAAGAAACCACTGATGTTAATAGAAAGAAATATAATAAGTAGCATGCCCCATGACAGATTTGTGACCATCATCATACTTAGCCTACTAAATTATCCCCGCCCTTTTCAGCTTTCATCACCAAAAACGAAAATTAAAAACAAACCAAAAGATAGATAATTTCTCCGAGTTGATCCAAAGCTGTCTAATTGTCCGTAGTCTTCCTCTGAAGAATAATAAGACTTCATGTACAAGAATTTTGCTGATGCATATTCTGGCTAGCTAGTTCTCCGAGTTAAGTTTCTGCCTCTTGAAGGTGATGCTGTTGAATCCAATGAATATTGATGATCTGCCTGGCGTGGTATTGGTTGAGATCCTTTCTCGACTTCCTTGCTATAAACTTGTTTTTCAATCCAAGTGTGTCTCCAAGCGTTGGTGCGCTCTCATCTCAGATCCTTACTTCATTGGCCGCTTTCTATACCATCTCCAAAGTACTGCTATGGAAGCGCCACTACTAATCCGTACTTTGATAAACCCCAAAGGGGTGGAACTGTCATGCTCACCATCCTGCTTGTCGTCCAATTTGCTAGCACCGGTATTCAGAAAACTCATGAGTTTCCATGGATTGAAACATGAACCTATTGTGAAAGCTACTTATAACGACTTAGTTTTGTGCTGCGAAGATGAGATGGAGTTCTACTACTTTTGCAATCCATACACTCTGGAATTTGTTGCTGTTCCTCCCTCTCCTCGGTCCTATGCTTGGCCCCCAAGGAAAGCACCAGCAGCAGTCATCTGTGATCACAACTACTATGATTACACGAAGGAAGGAACAGGACACAACACCATCCTGCTTAAGGCTGATTATAGGTGCAAGGTTGTCAGAATACTTCCATTTGTAGTAGAGGAAGATCCTTATCAATCTTCCAAGTTTACAGTAGAGATATTTTCTTCTGAGACTGGTGAGTGGAAAGAGTCGATCATAGCCTCCCCTATACCTTTGTATTTGAACACAAGCCATATTAGCTTTGCTTACAATGGAATGTTGTACTGGTGGCATTCTTTTACCCACCGTCATGTTGGGATGGATCCTTTTATGATCAACAGTTATGGTAACGGTGATCGTTATAAACTTCGTTTCATGGAATTTGATGGTGAAGTTTTAGATCACCGCGACACCATTAACTGCTTTGGGGTGTGCCGAGGGGGTCTGCGTATGTGTTACTACCAGGAGGAAGAAGATATTTTGTATGTTTGGGACTGGAGAGAAGAAGGCGGTTGTGATCAGAATGGAGCTGGTATCAGTGAATTGTGTTGGAAACAGACTGGAGTTTATTCACCGGGATTAGAACCTGATAGTGTTTTGGAATTGTTAGCGTTTGATCCAAATAATGATGACATGTTGTATCTTCTTGATGTTCATGAAGAAATTTGCCTATGCAACATTCGAACAGGAGATTTGTCAAGGCTCGTTGGAAAGGATCATGTGAATGTTTTCCACTTCTTTCCATTAGTTCTCCCATGGTGGCCAACACCAGTTCCTAGACTACCAAAGCCTTCATGGCTCTCAAAGTTTATGAAGTTGAGGCTAGTAGCCTACTGTATAGTTTCCATTTGCTCTTGAGTGATTGTGTTGGTTTTACTACCTGAGAGTTACGGCTGGATCTCAAGTGGTGCATTATTTCATTCCAAAGTTTCTTCCAATGCTGTAACTTTTGTAACTAAGATTGATACATGTTGAGTCCATTAATTTGAAAATGCTGAATTAACTTGGCTGCTCACTAGAACTACTAAACTATCACAAGGAAGAAATTTCTACCCAGAGAGCAAAAGGCTTTGTAATTGCCACAGTGCCACCCCAGTTTCTTTAGTTGGAAGAGTTTGCATTGCAGCACTAGATGAAATACCAAAGAAGTTAATTCAAAATAATTTTTAGTTTTCAAAGCTGAAGTGCTGATAAACATAGTGTGTGATTTTGGCAATGTAAAATAATGTGAAACAATGTTACTGTCTCGTATCAAAATGAATACTTTCTTCATGTCCTTTTGATGCAGGAGGTTTAAGCCCTGCTGAGAACCATAGTTCTGTGAATCTGTGAACCATAGTGGTGATTGCTTTCTTTGTTTGGTTGTTTTTTTTTTTTGATTAATACAGTCCGTGAACTCTGAAGAACATGATTTAAGCTACAAACAAAATTCTGGCAAAGAAAATCTGCCCAGTATATTTTCCAGATTGTACACGTTTTCAAATTAGCAACATAGCTATCACTATGAGGAAGCTGCCCAAACGTGCTGTAGATAGAGAGTGAAGTCTTTCTCACGGCCAAGGAGTACAGAAGAATGATCAGCATTTTTTATGATGTTAACTTGTGCCTCAGGAACAGCCATCCGAATGTTGTTGCTGCACTCTACAGGCACAACCTGGTCTCTATCTCCATGGATCACAAACACTTCAACCCCAGCTTTGCTTATAACTTCCAAGTAGCTTTCCATTAACTTTGCACCCCCACAAATCACATTGTGCATGGTGTGCCAAGCTGAATGATGGGTGTGCCTACTTAAGTCCATTGTCATAAAATGAAGGTCCTTTCTCCAAGTGATTAACTTTACGATCCTCTCCCATATCCTGTGGTTGCGGCATACAAGGAAACAGACACATCGACCCAGATGCTCATACCATGACATAAATGATGTTCCAAACATGAAAAGTGGCCATAGTTTCCTTTCAGCAAGCTTATGAAGCACTCTTAAACTGTCTCCATCTTTAGAAGGGAAGTATGGCTACAAATAAAGTTCACATAAAAATTAAGTTTCTGAAGATGACGCAACAGGAAGAAAGAAGAGGAAGACTCAAATTTATTGTAAGCTCAGGTGAACTTACTGGTGCTACAAGAGTGATTGATTTTACCAAGTGCAAGTGCTTAGCAGCTAAAGCAATTGCAATCAGGCAACCCATGGAGTGTGCAACCAAATGGAAAGAAGTTAACTGGAAGGGACATATGACAGATTTCTCAATCATTTCCAAGTGATCCTTCAAAGTATACAAACAGTCCCTTGGCTTTGGGCTTGAACCAAATCCCAATAGGTCTACGGCAAACAACTTATAATGCCGATGTAAAGGATCCGAAATGTTTGGAAAAACAGTTTCTGCCCAAAATGAGGAAGAAGAAAGAAATCCGTGAAGGAATATCACATTCTCGCCTGCAGCTTGTACTCCCAAATTCTCAGTGATGGCTGTGAATCATCATGACAAAGCAACAACATCAATGAGGTCAGACAGAGGGAACAAACTTTCTTCAACACCAGGGACAATTATGGTGTCTCATTTCTTGAATCTTATATTATGGTCACATATTGCGAACATGCAGTGAAACATAACATTGTGTCCCGATAATGTTCTCATACAATCAAGTCAGCCATTAACAAACAATGAGGAAACTAAATTAACGAATTATATATGCAATTGCTGGATCGAGATGGAAGCAGCACATTTCCATGAATTGAAGATTATAAAAGATGAGGCATAAATATGAAGTTGTTGAAATTCAAGAGAGAATATATATATACCTAGTGAAGAGGGCTGCTTAACAACAAGATGTAGGTTGTGATCATCATCAGCAGCATTCAGCCATGAAACACAAGAGTGACATCCACAGTCAGACCACCTCCTGGCAACTCTGCCACCACTACTTGTTTCGTGGCAGCTTTTAGCAACACGAACAAGACCCAATTCCCTGAAAATGTTTTTCCTCCGGTATAAAGTCTCTGAAAACTGTTGGTGATCATCTACATCATCACCAACCACATTCCTCACCTGCTCAATTTCCCTGCGACCACCACAATAACAAGAGCCCGGCCGCCCTTCAAACAAGTGGTCAATATATCTGAACAGGATGCAGAAAATGACGTCAAGAAGGTCAAAAACGAGGAAAGCTATGAAGGCCAAGGCAGAATTGAGAGATGTTGCCGGCTTTTCCAGCCACTGAGCAGACATGGTAACCTTACCCACTTCAGTATGAGATTTTGTTGTTTTCTTACTATTCTACTTAATTACTTCGGTAAATGTATTATGTTCGAATATATATATATATATATATATATAGCTCACCCAAATCTTCAACGTTAGCTCCAACCCTGTCGTGATGCTTCAGTTTTTCGACCATCGAATTTTGTTGAAAAGAAAAAAAAAACTAAAATAGTAATGAAAAAACAAAAAAAAGGCTATGTGTTGTAGAACATAAAATAGAAGAGATTGAGAGAGAAAAAGAACGACATTTAAAATGAGAATGAGAGAATATGTTGTCCCATATTGAGTAGGGAATCATCTTTTATATAGATATGTAATCAGTATATAAATTACATGAATATCCCTAATAAGCTAATTACAAGAATGCCCATTAAATAAACTATTTACAACACTTCCCTTTGGATATTTTTTGTTATTAGCTTCCTCTGATATGTGCTCCAGTATTGCCTCGCCAAAACCTTGTCAGGTAATAAAAACCCTATGAGACAAAAACAATCATGGTCGAAGGAGAAAAGAGTACAACGCACACGTAGCGATGGTATTCAGAACCCTTGATTTCAGTGAAACGGTTTAGTTTAGATCATAAGATGTGAGTTCGTGGGAGATAGATGCATAATAATTACTACACCAAAACCTTGCCCGGTAAACCCAGTGGGACAAACTCATGGTTGAAGGAAAAAGATGAGCAATTGCATATATTTCAAATAAAGGCATCTTCAAGATGAAGTATGGTAACCAATTTAATGTGTGCCTCGTTAAATCATTGCCAGGTAACAAAACCTAGTAAAATAACCCTGGACGACGGACAAAAGAGTACACAATGGTCAAGAGTATGCTTTAGGATACTCCCCCTGAAATCTACACACTACGTAAAACTGCTACATTGATCATGTTTCTTCAATAACTTAATAGTCAACATGACTTAAAGAGGTTTTTGTTTCATATACCTCTAAGATTATTGTATTCCCTATAGTCTAGACATAACTAGTTGAGAATAAGCTTTATGTCAGTTTACATAACTCATGTCACCATATTTAACAAGGCAAACATCATTCCAAAGATCATAGGCGGTTGATCCATTTCATAATGCATAGGGATATAATGAGTCATTTTCCGTCATACATTTAAAGTAACGGAAAATTGTCTTTTATGTCATTTACAGATGCGGCATGTTGGCGCAGAGCTATATCTAGCTAACAAATTCATATCGGGTGAGATGTCTGGTTTAGGGCATTTAATCAAGTACAATAATGCGCCTATTATATTTAGATATGAGTCTTCTGGTCCAAATATCTCTTCAATATCATCTACACGATGATACGGGTCTCACTAGACTTCAGACGATTATGAGTGAACTTGAAGACTTTGTTTTATCCTCATTAAAGCATCTTAACATCTTCTAGATGTAATTTGATTGATGGACCAAAATTCCATTTGCACTTTGTACGACTCTAGGTTGAGAAAATGATTTGGTCTCTGAATTTTTTTTTTTATCTCAAACTCCGACTTCAGGTGTTTTGTGGTTTTCTTGATCTTCAAGAGTATCAATCAAATTCATGCTATTGACGTAGATCACCAAAAATTACAAACCCGAAGTTTGTTTTCTTAATAAACACACATGGGCATTATCCATTGTTCATATATCTCATCCCAAGCAAATATTCACTTAGACGGTTATACCAACTCCGTCTGGATTGTAGTGAACTACTCTAGGAAATGGAGACCATGTTCTGTGGTTTAGAACTATTTGCATTGGGAAACATAAGTCCTTCAAGAACCTTCATGTATATCTTTATATTCAGATCCCTGTAGAGATAAGTTGTTACCATATTCATAGGCTGCTTATTCAATTATTCGGAAACTACCAAACTGATAAGGTAGTGGAACGTTATAACATCCATTACGGGAAAGTATGTCTCCTCGTAATTAATCATAGGGCGTTGAGAAAATATTTGCGCCATTAGAAGAGTCTTGTATATCACAATCTCATTTTTCTCATTACGCTTCCTTACAAGTACCCATTAAACTCTATATGTTTAACATGGGGAGGTGTGGGAACAACATGCCCATAACACTTTTCTCTAAGTTAAGGAATCTAATATGACCTGAATTGTTTCTTTCCTTTTTAGTCAGTCGTCTCTTCATTGAGATCTATCAACGAAGCAAGGTTCGACATAATCGCTTATTATAAATTTGGTGGCCACCACAAATACAAACATATCATCGATGAACTCTCATTCCTACTCAATATCTCACAAAATTTACCGAGATTTTCTATTCTCGGGAGTGGGTTTAAATGTTGGAGCATCCCCCAACTTCGTCTCTTCTAGGATGAACCCATAATCCTGATTAATCTCGTGAGTTGAATTGGTTTGAGATTGCGATGGCAAGAAGATTCATTTGTGCCAAGTTTACCCTCTTCTAGGGATAAGAATCGTTCGATCCTAATGGTCTACCTCGCTTCTGGGCAGGGACATATGACTGGTTAGCCGCCATGGCCGTACCTCGTCTAACTTGGATGATAAGTCCTACGGGGACATTTATCCTTGCAGGTTTGTAGTAGGTATATATGATCTCGTCACTTTAAGTATATCTAATGAAGTGTCTGGCATATTATGGGCTACACTACGTATATCTAGAATTCTTTTCACTTCAATTGGAAGTAGAATTCTTCGCACTGCAATATCACATGTGCGGTTTGGGGATCAAGACGAGACATTCTACACGTCATTCATCAGGAACGGTGACGTTCTTATCTCCCTTTAACGGCAGGAAGACTGTCTCATCAAAGTGATGACCGCAAATCTAGGGGTGTAGAGATCTCCTGTCAAGGGCTCTAAGGAGCACATAATGGATAGGGTTCATAATCGACATATATGCTCATCTTTTGTTGAGGACCCGATTTTGTACGTTGTGGCGGCACAATTGGCACTGGAACTGCACACCCAAATTTTAATATTTTCAATGTACGCTTTGACCACACATTCGAAGGTTATGCAAAGATATTACACAATTTTTCTGGTGGTTTTAATGTTTTAAGCATTGATTTCAACGAACTTACCTTTCGATAACGTTCTTCTGAAACGTAGAGTTATTTTGCCTCGTCAGCCAGACGAGAACGCTCACTTCCTTAATATTGATAACACATATCAATTTTAATTTAGATTCTAAGACATCAAGCCTTTTCATTTCAATATTCTCTTGCTTCATGCAAGGAAGATGTCTAGTTCAGATTGTTTCTTCTGGATACTTCCAATTAACATGATATGAATAAAAGCTATTGATTTTATTATGTTTGGTGAATTTATGAATGAAACTTGAAGTTTCTTAAGGGGGTTATTATTGAAACTACAAGTTCGATTTATACATGAATTACTGGTTCATTTCTGAACTACCGGTTCATTTTTGAACTACTGATTCATTAGGTACATGTATTTTCAAATTATAATCATGTAGTAATTGATGATATTAATTCTACGCTACTGATTTAGCATAGTGAATATGTCACGTAACTGTGTAAATGTTTCTGGCAATTAACTACACATTAAATAGGATGAATATATTAACAACAACTATTATGAGAAAGTATTTGGAGTGTCTTATAGACATATATAATGACTAGGTACGAAAAATCAATGTCATTAGATTATTTTCTATTTGTTTGATTATGTTAGACCAAATGAATTGACTATAATTAAAGTGAAATAAATAAACTTAGTCTCTACATACTTTACAAGCCTACGGAGCACAATCTGAGAGGTATGTTGGGTTTCTAGGTCATGTAGAGAGAGAGTGGGCCTACTGGGCTCAGAATGGTCTACCAAGAAATGCAATATTATTAATCAACTCTTTCGGTAACTCCAATTGTATACGACCAAGTAAGACATGATGAGATGGTGGAGCAAGGCTCACTTAAGTACACATCCTCAAAAGAACTTGCCTAGACATCGCATCCAACTAGGTGAGCCTAGTTTGAGAAGAGTTATAATCATTGTCATGGAATCAAGGCGACATGTGGCGAGGTTCTGTGCTAGCCTTGCAGCTTAGGATGAGCTTCTGACTCGGGCTTGTTGTTGTCACTTATGCTTGATTTTGAGCTTCTGACGCAGCCTTATTTAATATTCATCATTAATAAGACAAATTAACATATGTTATTAATTCATTACTTACAAAACTTAAAGTGAATTAGGATCCGACATAATTCGTAATTGACATTAAATTAGGATCCGACATAAAGTCAATAATAAATATTATTTATGTAGAGGTTATGGGTTTAAGTCTCATTAATGCTTATGACATTATGTATTACTGTATTAGTAATAAATGAGGTAAATGCTACTGGCATAATGTTTATATAATAATTACGTAATTAAACCCAAAATTCATGTTTCTAGCATAATGAATTATAATGACAATTATTCAAATTGACGTAATTGAATATTAAATTCATAACGTTTCTATCATAATTTGTATATTTGGCCCATAATAATTGTAAAATAATGTATGGGTTATAAATTGGTGAATGCTTCTGATATTAATTGCATGCACTGTGAAATGAAATTGAATTTGACAAAAATTCAAATAAGTAATTGATAAAACGTATATGTTAATTTACACGTTAATAACATAATCAATGTTAAGCGTCATTATTCAAATCACGTTACATTTCTAAACGGATTTTATTCAAACCTCATTAAGAGCAATATTAATTCATTTGTATTACTAAATGACATTAAATGCTTTGAGCATAATGGATATTCCATACTTCTAACATTTCTTACAAATTACCAAATTAATGGTATTAGCATAATGATTACGAGCATTACTTCCGGAATGCATGAGAATTATAGTTTAGATTTCATGACTCATGAGCGACAAAACTTTTGCGCTAATCCATTTTGTCTTCTTGTCTGCACTACTAGGCAGGTGGCGATGACTAATTCTAATGGCTACTGGCCGCTCCAGTGATTTACGATGTCTCTGTTATCACTCAAAAAATATGAACAAGTTTATATTAGAGATTTATATGTATCAACCAAATAAATTAATAAAATAAATTTGGTGTTCATGCCTCATAGGCAGATTTTTCAATATGCAACCAAAGACAATGGGTTCATGCTTCATGTGATTTTTTCATCATAATCAAGGCTAGCAAATATGAATTAGAATTAAGATAAGAAAACGTTACTCATTGCAGCACGGATAATCTCAATCTTTTATGTGTAGAACTGTGAATGTCATTTGTGGAGCTACTCAGCCAATCCAAGAACTTGTTTAAATAATGATCCTCATATGGTTGATCACCGATTTCAGAGCTTTCCATGTCAACGTAGAGCGAATTCGATGAATCAAATTGAAAGATCATCATTTGCTTTTAGAGCTTCACATGCAACAGAAAACAAGATAATGTTAGAACTATTCGTGCTGATAACGTGTTGTAAAACATAAAATACAAGAGATTTAGAGAGAAGAAGAACGACACTTAGAATGAGAATGAGAGAATATGTTGTCTCATATTGAGTAGGGAACCATATTTTATATAGAGATGTAATCAGTATGTAAATTACATGAATATTCTTAATAAGCTAATTACAAGAATGTCTATTAAATAAACTATTTACAACACCATGGACATTTATGTCATGCATGCAAAACTGTAAGCGATGACAGTGAGAATGTGATGTATACTATTCTCTATTTTAATGGTACATCTCTGGCCTCATTCACCTTCAAGAACTCCATGACTACCATAATTGTCATTTGAGTCCATAGATGACCATGATGCTGCAGTCACAAGATTCCTTATGCCAGAGCCAGTGCTAGTAGAACTCTGCTGCACATTTTCTCCTTTCTTCTTTAAGAAATGACACCAAACTTTTCAGAGTAGTTGGAATCTGAAATTTGGTAACATAGCCATGATCATGATCTTGATATTGGATGATATTGGCCCTTCTGCAACTCTTTCATGGCAAAATCTTTGTCACTTGTCCTTTATGTTACTCTACTATATTTCTATATGGCCCTGCAGAGCAGTTGGCCTCATCATGTTACGGATCTCGCAGAGTCTGAAGTTATTTATTGACACTTTGATTTCTGACTTATGAGCAATTTGAGTAAGTACATATGTGATTTCTGGTTTCTGCCAGCTACAGATAGATATGTAGCTCATTTTTATAACTCCACTTGAGAAATGACATTATTTTGGTACTAATTTGTCTGATCTTGAGAAATTGAACACGTACATATATGGTCCCTAAACCCTTTGAGTTTTGATTGGTTTTCTATTATGCTGTCTTATGAACTGAACATCTAACTTCACTATTTTTTTATTGGATTTTGTCGATGACCCTTTACCATTTCGATAACTATTTGATTAACAAATTCGGTGTTCTTCATGGATTGTGTTGGGACAGATAGGTGCTGTTATAATTTATAAACATGAGAAAGTTTTGCAGAAAGTAATGGAGGATGCTAGGAAGACTTGTGTGTCAATATGGGTAAAATTGGTCGGGGACAATTAGTAGCAACCCGAAAGGATACAAATGCACAAAAATTTGACGGTTCGAAGACACTAAAACAGTTGCACTTTTTAGAGAAAGCTCAAATTAAACATCTAATCAAATAACGCACATTAGAAAACCGGTTAAAATTTGAGGAGTCATTTTTATTTATCCTAGTTGTTATGGTGTTTCTTTGGTGCATCCATTTGGTGTCTCTACTTGAAATTCTAAAGTGAAGTTCTTGGATGCCTTAACCACCCAAAAAGAAAAGCTGCTTAGCCATCAACCATACCTACTCACAACACCTCCCATTGATATTTGATATCCAACTCTTATCCAATCAGAGTTGCTATATACTCATTCATCAATTTCCTACCAAACAGTTAAAGGTCTGCAGCAACTAGCAAGATAGAACTACAACATCACATTAATACTTTTGGGACCGCAGTTAGTTTTTAGGAATGACATTTCATGTGGCTACATGAAGAATATTATACCAAGACAAGATGGAAGCATTTGCCAACAAAATACTGAAAGCCAGATATAAATTTTTCCATTCTCTCTTTGATGCTTTCATTAACCAGTGGGGACTGCTTTGGACCAGAATGACCAAACAGAATATTGTTTATGCTTTGTCCTGGACTTCCTTCTGTTTCTGTATATGCCACCCTAACTCCAGATTAGCTTCAGAATAAGTTTTCGATGATTAGGAATACAATCAGCATTATATTTTCAAGAATATTTCGCTCAAAGTCTCAAACTATAAACATGAGAAAGAATATTTCAGCTGCAGACATTGTTGTCAACAGTTAAATCTGCATAATAACAATTACATGATCAAACATTTACGATTTTCGATTTACTTGCGCAGTAAACCACAATGTCCAACGATAACGATCAAAGAAAAGTCACAGTACAACCACACTAACACAGCAATTTGACACATAATAGTCGTTGTCAATTTCTATTAAACATTCCACAGTACACAGTACAAACAAGAGTAATGATCGGAATGTGAGACAAAGTCAGCTAAGGAAGTAACATTATTATACACTTGTATATTAACATAACGGACACAAATTATCAAATAATGATCAAAGTGTTTGTGGCATTAAACAACTAAGGTGGGTAGAGGGACCATAATTATTGAAAATCAAATGCACAAATAATAGAGTTACAATGAAATTTTAATAAGAGGAAAAAAAATAACTAAAGCCCCCCATATCATGCAATGGTTGGATTCATGTCCTCCCTGTCAAATCAACCACAGCCTCCTCCACAAGCTCTTGCAGCATCTTCCCCTCTATTTCCTTACCTATAATGTCAATTTCACATCTCATTTGCTCAGGCCACCCTCTACCTACAACCTCCTTCACCACCCTGTCCACCACCAGGCTGTTAATGTCCCCACCGTCCTCCGAAACACACCTCACGTCGCTCAAAAAGCATTCCTTCACCCGGGACCATACACGGTCTGCCAACAGGAGGGAATCGCCCTCTAAGAACCTGTCGTGGGCCCCGCTGCATGAAACGATCCTTACACTACTGCTGTCTGATGACCCGTAGCCAGTGATGTCCACTACGGCTGCATTAACACAGTCGAATACAAGCTTCCGACTTGATCGCCATTTCCTTCTTTTTGCCTCGTGCATAGGCTCCTTGTCATTTGGGTTGGCGTACTTATCTCGGAGAGATGGGTCCAAAGGACTTTCAAGTGAATGCCATTTACCAAAAAATGAGTCACACTGTAACTCACCATCAAGGCCGGCTGCTGATAGAAGAGTTTGGACAATGGCATGCCAGTCTTGTTCTTCTTCCTCAGTGCTTGTGGAAACTGAAGGTGATTTTACTAGATACGGACCATATGGTGTGGCAGGCTCTGCGCAAGATTCACCCCATGACAGGGTCCGAGCAATCGATCCTATTGGCGGTGATTTGTCAATCAAGTTAGACTTAAGATTTCCTCCTGTTATAACATAACAAGGATGCTCAATAAGATCGAACAAAGAAGGAAATATATAGCAAAAAAAAGTTAATAAAAATAAAGAGAGAGAGATTACCTAGGTGGTCTGGCTTTAAAAATCTAGAAAATTCCTGAATAGTATTGTCATCCTCTACAAATGGTGGTTCTAGAACAGATATTGGACTTGGCTGGTCTTGATTCTCACCAGCATTTCCAAGTGCCACAGGCTTTGCCAAAGACAATCCTGCCTGCAGATTCAAGTAACTGATATTCAATGATATTGTCATAAAATTCTTAAGGTCCATTATGGAGAAAAGGGAAGAAAAAAACAAACAAAACACAAAAAGGAAATCAATTGTGCACTGCCAAGTCAAATGCATACAGTCAACAACAGCCATTTACAGAAGACTGAATTACAAACCATCATTGACATGCATATGGACTTCCCATGTTAATAATTTCAGTGCGTACCCTAAACCCTAAAAGTGTGAATTATTTTACTTGGATATTGCTACACTTGAGCCCATTTCTAGTAACACTAACCCCGTTCTAACAACTGAACAAAAAGAAATTAAAAGTACCACAAAACATGTGGTAACATATTAAATGCTCATAGGTGAGTGGTTAAACAACAAATGAATAGCATATCATGGTAGTATTTCCTCTGCTAAATACTATGGTTTCATAAGAACGAGTTCTGTGAAGCAAAGGAGCAACCAGAGGCCGGTTTTAACACACATCCTCAAAACAAATTCCTTCTTTAGTTTCTTTTTCTCTAGTAGGTAGTAATAGAAGAATAGAGAGTACTAAATTACCTCCCATGGAGCTGCCCCTTGTCTTTGTTCAATGTTTGTAACGACCGGAGAATCTTTTCCTGAAGCACCACAAAGAGCAGGAGAGAAACACCCTTCGAATCCACCATCATTGGAACACTGAGATGCATCATCACTAATCATTCCGGGACGAACCAGAGAATTTAATTGTTCAGAAAAGGAAGGTTGAGATTCATTGTTTGCTTGAGATGCCTCAGATTTCTCTTTATTTGATTTCTTATTTCTAGAGAAAAATAAACTTGAGACTTTCCCTTTCAATGATGACTTCATGCTCTTTGCCTTATTCAGCTCTTTGGGAACATCTATCTTCCCATGATCTGAACCTTCAATGCTAACTCGGTTGCTAAATACTGCAGAAGATATAGGGAGAGATTTTGACCTCACAAGACTAGCAGAATAAACCAGCTCTTCCTTACTGGAATCACTAATTAAGCATGAAACTGATTCCCTTCGTTCTTGTTCCTTGTGACTACTTTCATCCTCAGATGTTGTTGACTTCTTAACCTCTGATAGTGTGAGCATCTCACCTAATGTACTAGAGCTCCTGCGGGCATGTCTTTGCTCCTGAGAATTTCCATTCAAGGCCATCATGGCCCATCTTTCAGAAAGTCGCTTCTTGGCTTCTCTGCAAACAGATGACTCTGGAGAACATGACATGCGGCTGAAAGAAGAAGAATAGAACGGGCTGCCAAACCTATTGATGTAATCCCACGAATGCCTAGGAGACGGTGACATGACTTCTGAGTCACTGAGAATTCCAGCTGCATATTCAATTTCTGATTTGTGAAATGAACTCTCATCCCCAGTATAACCATTGGAAAAGACAGAGGAAAGCAAAGTTTCATTTCTCTGGTGGCCCATCGAATTATCACGCGTTGTCTGCGTGATCTCCTCTTCAGCTTCTATTGATTCTTGCACCTCATCATCTTCATGCTTCTCATAGAAGTTTTCACCCTGTAATCTTGGTGATGAGGTAGGGGAAGAAACCACGGCCTTACTGTCTTCAGTCTTCCCAGGGGTAGGCCTCAACACCACTATCCGAGTTGGTGGAGCAGAGTATTCATCAACTTTCTGATCAGCAATGGTAGCAGGGTATACATGGTGGCTTTCCCACACTGCTCGACATACCTGAGATGACTTATTTGTCTGTTTATCACTCTTATTCCCTGATCCAACAAAATTGTCATTTGAAACCATCTTTGTAGGTCTAAGAACAGTGATCCGCATTGTCTCTGTAGGTGGAGGAGGAGATTGTAATTCATATAGATGTTGAGAAAACAAGGAATTTGGTTCTTGCAGAAACTTGAGAAACAAATCTTTATTGGAACTTAATACTTCTAGTGCATCTTCGAATTCTTTGGATTGGCGAAGTCTCTCATCTGTAGCCAATCGTTTGGCTTCCATGAACTTCTGACGAACAAGATCCATCTGCTTCTCATTAATCTTTCCATTATACCTTCCCTTCTGTGGTGATTTATTTCTTCCACAACTTGTCTTCAGAGGTTGCTGCCAGACTTCATAAACATCTTTATAATCATTCTGCTCCGGACACTGATGATATTCATGCTGCATTCTCTTGTCCAAAAATTCATCTTCATGCTGCCAACATCCAGATGGTACACTGGAACGAGTATTAGTACATTGTGAATAATTGCTTGCATTACTTCTTTGTACAGCTGCATCAGGCTGTTGTCGTGGAAAAGCATCAAGACCCATCAACTTGGCAACTACATTAGGTGGATTTTTCCTAGTTTCCACCTCTTTTGACATTTCTTGGTCTAAAAGCATCTTTATCAGTGTTCCATTTGCTTTATTGTTTGATGAACTTCTCCTCAACTCTGAAACAATCTAAACACACCATACAAATCCAGGTAAGCAAAAACCACCCATTCAATTTCAATCCAACACAAATCTAGAAACTTAAGTGTATTATAACCTAATGAGAATTAACTACATGAAAAGTGTTCCGCCAGTGATTTCATTAGACGAAGGAAAATCCTGCAAAACTTACCACTTTATCCTCTATTTGATCCCCAAAGGGGGAACCCAGCATTGTTACCACATCTGATTGACTCCTTGAGAGCGAAGAACCTACCAAAATTAATGTCTCAGTACTATATTTGACTACTCACACCAAAAGGAAGTAAACACGGGAGTTCTAATGATGACAAATGCTACACCAAATATTGGAAAAAAAATTCTGACCATTGAACACAACGGGAGTTCAAAATCTTGTACGATGATGAGGTAAGCAATGGTGAAAAGAGAAGCAACCATCTCAAATTTCTATCAACGTAAAGTTCATGATTGTGTCCTCAAATCCAAACGAAAAAGAACAACTCAGTCTTTCTCTCCTAAATTTTTGACATCCAATAACTAAATAATGACCAAATAATCGAAGAAATTACCGTCACGGTGGGGTTTATCAGTGAGCAGCTTGTTTCTAGAAACCCCTGTACTCATATCAAACAAGTTGACCATTCTTCCCAGGCATCCCGGGATGGGCTTCTCGGCGCTGTGCGCCTTGCTGCTATGCATCCCCTTCATTTCAGCACCTGTGTCATCACATACGTCAATACATTAATCCCAGTACTCCATCACTCTCAATTTCTTTGATTTATTAAACCAATAAAAGAAATCTGCAGTAGTCAAAGAGCTAGCTAAACCATTGACAAAAACGACAGCTTCCACCGAATCAAATCACAAAAAAACAAAAAACAATTCCAAGCTACCATATTCATCATGCTTAATAATTCTACACAGAAATGGAAGAGGGTTTCCTTCTTTCTTTCTTTTTTGTGTGTTTCACCCAAAAACCAGCACAAACCTCTCAAAGCTTGAAACTTGAATCTCAATTAGGAAACCCAGACAATTTGTGAGCTGCAGATTCCAAAGACACAAAGACAAAAACAAAAACAAAAAGAACTGGGTTTTGAGAGGTGTTGGTAACAGAGAGAATAGAGACAAATGAGAAAGAGACTGAAATATCACATCAAATTCTGGGAACATATACAAAATCAAAACCACTGATCACTCACTTTACTGTGATAAGTTCCAATCACCCCAAAAAAGCAACAACCCCAAAAAAAATTATTTTTATTTTTTGGGTTAAGATCGAAAAAAATTAGGAAAGGAAGACCCAAAAAGAACAAAATTATTGAGCTTAAGTTAACGAAAAAGGAGAGAACATATTTGGTCTGGAAAAGAATTAGATTCGTTGCAGAGAGAGAGCTTTGAGAAGTGTGAGATCGGAAAGTGAAAGAGCAAAAAAGTAAGAGTCTTTTTCAAGCTGCATTCTTTTTCAGAGAGAGAGCGATTGGGGTAGTACCTGGTGAGGTGGTCGGAAGCTCTCATTGCGATGAGGACGCGGCCGGAGATTCCGCCGGCGTCTGAGTAGATCGGCAAAGCGTGTGGGGTTGGGGTTGAGGCAGCTTCTTCTTCTTCTTCTTCTTGGGTCTGGGTGTCTCTCCACCGACTCTAGAAGCTTTGGTAGCTCTGTGTGTTGTCTAGGCTTGAAAAAAAAAGGAAATGGGGTTTGTTTAGTTGTGATTGATTTAGGAGAAAGTGAGAGGAAGAAGAAGCAGCAGCAGATATGAGAGAGAGAGAGAGAGAGAGAGAGAGAGAGAGAGAGACAGTGTGTGTGTGAACTGTGGAAAGATTTGTGGATAAATCAGACAATAGTAAAATCTTACAGGGTGGCTTGTTTATGTCCTTGTAATCTTCCGTATTTTCACTCCTGGCCCAATTTATATGTGTTTGATTTGATCCTGAGATCATGAGAGATGTGTTCAGATGCTAAATTCAGAATAAAGATAGTCACTAGACTAAGTTTTTGTAGTGATTGCTTACAAAATATGTGTAAATGGTGAATCAGAGTGAGTGAGAGCATCTGTTTTCAACTTATACGTGTTTTAAAATATGTGTCGAAATTTGATAAATATCAATTTTCTGTATTGTATAAATTGACTCTGTTGTAGAAATATTTGGCCAATCAATTTTCTGTATTGTACTTTATGGGAAGAGTATCCAACTGATCATTACAGGTTTTGATACGATTTGCCACACTTTATTGGGTTGGCCACCATCAATTATCAATATGCAGATATCCTTTTGTTACTTCTGGATTCTGTCTTTTACGTTACAAATGCCAAGTTTGGTTTTATACCAATTTCGAGTATTCATTTGTTCTTATTAATCTCATTTTTTTATATATAAGCTTAAATTTTCTTTAACGTTGAACACACAAGAAAAATGAAAAGGATTACGACAACATCTTATAACTGCAAATTATCAAATTAACACTTCACATTTTATATACAATAACGTCGGTTGATATTTTTAAGTTAACACTTTATACTTACAAAAATGTTGTACCGATTAAATTTGATCAACATCTTTATTTGAAGGTGTATTTGATCAATTCTCGATTCAGACCTCGATAATTTTACGTGAGAATGAGTCTTCAAGTATTATTACATAAACAATACTCATGCTCATGCTCATGCTCATGCATGCCCTTCATTTTAAGGTTTACCTCCTTTTGATAATTAGGTTTAATATAAAGTCCTTGAGTCCCAAGACATGCACACCTACCTGCTAATCATAATTGAGGATTCAAATATGAAACTGGTATAATGATTAAATTATGAACTTGTAGTCTAGCTAGCTATCATATTATTCAAATATTTGCTATCAGAAAAATAACTCTAAATTAGTTCTGCCAAGTTCAGGAAATAAGAAAATAAGATTCTTTATTAATTTACTGGGATTTTTGTTTGATAGCAATGGTTAAGACAGAAAAGATCCAGCCCTAGCCTCCTAATACATAATTAGAGCAAATTACGACTGAATAATCTAATCTAATAGGGTTTAACTAAACAACAAAGTACAATTGTCTTGATGCACTGTTAAATTACCATGTTTAGATGACAAATTTGTTTTTCTCTTTTACCAACTAGGCCATTTTCTATGTGAAAAACATGTGTTTTGATTATTCAAGAACACCTTAGAGTACGTATAAAAATATTAGACATTGAGCTTCTTTGTTAAGAAATATTATTCATTTTGTTGGTGATGATTGTACAACTCATAACATTATTGTTGTTGTGGATTAAGAGTGATACTGACAAAATATTACATTATTTTTAGTACATTGTATGTATATCCGTTTGATGATTATTTCAATTTTAGATAGAGGTATATGCTCAATTAATTATTATTGTGATATAAATCTTATATCGGGAATATGAGACATTACTTGTGGGTTTATAAAGATTATGGTGTCTCCATCTATTGCCAATTAGTTTTAGATTTGAACCATAGACTACATTATCACTTATATTTTAAGATCGTAATAGCATGTTTTTTAATGTAAATACTAAATACAAACTGTTATGAGCAAGTAGTGTAGACTGTGTGGTCGGTCGAGTCCAATCCACTATATCAAGATATTTCATAACTCAAGACATTTGTAATTGTTATTTTAAGGTTGAGTAATGTTAGATGAACAATCTTTTGGTGAACCACTTAGAGCCTATCATAAGTGGCAGCTGATGCGGCATATCCACATCATCAAAACATGATTTAATAATTTTTTTATAGTTCTATTTTTATCATTTCTTTAATTTATCTTCTAATCCTACTTTTATCCTATCTTTTAATCCCATTCTGCATCAGATGTTGTTCTGATCATGATCTCCTCCTCGATGTAGACGCATAAATTTAACGAGAATAATAATCATTAAATTATTCGGATGATGCATGGCCCGACAAATTACATATGTGGCTCGTGAGTTGGCAAAGTTGAAAAGTTGTCGGAATTGACACATGGCAACGTGTGAATGGTTGGTCAACAACAAAACCATTAATCCCGATTAAAATCAAATATTAAATATCAATCGATAATCAGACATCAATCAAATCAAATCGATTATTGAAAAGGAAGTCAGACATTTAATCAAATTGGTGAAATATCTTACAGTCATAAATAAATCGATCAATTAAGAATGATTGATTTAATCATGGTAAATTGAATAATTGAATCAATCAATCAAAAGTGATTGATTTAATTATATAATTAAGGAAATACAATTCAAATGGTGACTTCAATGCATTCCATTTACAGAGAAGCATCGACACTATAAATACTTCATCACATATTAAGAGGAGGACCCCTGACAAGAGAGAACAAATTACTCCCGAAAGCTCAGAAGTCTCAGAACACTTTGTGAAGAACTACCAAGGTTCCAAATAGCCTGTTCTTTCACCAATCCAAAGGCTTAGAAGTTGTCAAACTCCGAAGAGTCACCAAACTGCCAAATAGCCGACATCTTCACCAACTTTAAGACAAAGAACAAACCAACACGTGAAACCGCTCAAGGATCAAACCCGATCAACATCAAGCCTCCACGGCCCTTGATCAACCCTCGTCTTCAAGTCTTCAACAAATCAAAACCTGTACCAAGTTCTTCAACAAACTCGTGGAGAATCAACAAGCACTGAACACATGTGCCGATTCATCCCCCGTCAAAGTCGAAGAACATGCACCACGTGACACTGCTCGTGGCCTAAGTCCGATCAAGAACAACCCTCTACGGCCCTTAGTCAATCAACTTCTACAAATCGTCAACACGACAAGAAGTCCAAACTACAACAATTCGATTCAAGATTAAGTGCTCGTCACCCTTGGATCAAATCGACGTCGGAGATCGAATTAGATGAAATTTTTGTAAAAGAATACCTACAGAGATTGTAACCCGTAAATTCATCAATACAAATATTTTATTTTGTACACATGTCTTTCTATTATTCGTTACAGAAATTTTCGTGTTTACACTCGCATCCCTCCTACCTCTCAAGTCTCAACCTTCTCACCTCCTTTTCAGTTTATCAAAACTAACAACTTCTCAATCTGATTCGTTTACTTAGCAAACATCTTTGATAAAAGCTAGCTTTGTCTGTCCTAATCGTCGTAAGTCCTTTTTTTCTTAACTATGAGATCACTAATACCATATTTTGAATTAGGGTTTTTTCTTTTTTTTTCTTTTTTGGGAAGAAATTTGATTTGTACAACACCATTTAGACCTGTAATCACCAAGTAAGCACGCAATGCAGAGCACTAGTTCTGGTATGGTTGCAACGATTTATAATTTTCTATAAATCAAATCCTCTTCCCCTTAAACCTAAATTCCAAACATGTTTGTGTTTCATTCTCATTAGAAAAAATTAAAAAGAAAAAACAACTATCCAGTCACAAGGGCCGTAATTAGATTTAAAAGATGTTGTTTGGTTGAAGAAAAGGTGAGAGCTGCGGTTGAGAGGACGGGAGAGAAGAAGAGAGAAGAAAATAAAAGCCTAATGAAGAAGTCGCGTAGATAAGATCAGAAAGCCAAAAAATTGGATTTATGATATAATTTCAAGAAAGTAAAATTATATATATAATAATTTTCGTAATTAAGAAAAATAGAACTATAAAAAACAATAAATCATGTTTTGATGATGTGGATATGCCACATTAGCTGCACGCCTTTAGGTGGTTCACTAAAAAAAGGTTTATGTAGCATTACTCTTTGAGGTTTTAGTAACTTGCAGGCAATGCAAAGAGGAAATTTACTCAGCTAGCCCGAACAAAAGAACCTCTATTTCCAAACAATGTTTACTGTTTACATGTGAAATAAGTACTGTTTGGTTCGAAATCTGGGTTTCAAAGTTCAAACAAGTTCAAAAGCAGATCTGTAACAACTCCAACATGATCTAGCTAAGTCTCCATCGAAAGCGAAACATGATCATATGTTTTCATCATACAGTAGAGTGGAACTTTTACCATGAACCGATGATGAACGTGACCATACACAATTGAAGCAGGTAAAGAAAAAAGCTTAGGGTAAAACATACTATAGGCCCTGCAAATGTTGATTATTTGGTCCATCGATCACCAACTTTGAAATCCCAACGGTAACAGATTTGACAAAAAGAAAATGATCGACGACATCTTTGAAATCCCAAGGTTACTCAACAAATATGTACTACGAAATAAAATTAAAGGACCTACCACAGACCTCTATGAAGAACTTGCAAGACAAAAAATCTTCTTTGCCCATAAATTGAGAGGACACTAGTGAGAGAGATTTGATATTTCTTTTCTCACTCTGCATAATTTAAACTCATATCTTTGATTCAGACAATCAATATGATGGTTGTCCAAACTTTGCCTAGTAATATACGAGTTTCTCGATCAAGTAGTGTGTAACTTGCTCCGGCAGAAAATCTGCGAGGGGCCTCAAATCTTTGATGTTTTGTCAATGGTGAAGCATATAAGGTGCACATGCAAATGAAAATGACTCTTCAGTTTGTTTCCATTTGATCAAGTCCTCTTCATCGATTAACATAATATTATGATTCACATATGCTGCTAATTATAATTACGTGTCTAATTGTTTAATGTGTGTTTATATATATATATATATATATATATATATATATATATATATATATATATTATGAGTGATCGAAGGAAAAATATCACCTCCATCTTCGATTTCATGGTTGTTCATTTCACATTAATTTGGCGCCCACCACCATTATGCTTTTCAATTTGAGTAGAAGAAGGCTTTTGAGTTTTAACTACAATTAGTTTTGATTAATGTGTAAAATGCTACTTTTAAAAGAAAGGAAAGATCTAAATAGAAAGTACTTACTATTTACTACCACTTCACTTCAAGATGTGAAATCAATTGTGAGATGTAAGACAACAGTCACTAATAACTCTCTACTACATTTTTTTTTTTATCAAGTAAACAACTCAACTATTACAACTTCGTGTGTCGAACTTATACCCTCTCACTAACTAAGAGGAGACTATGCCGCTAGACCAAATGGTACTAGACACTCTCTACTACATTTGAATCTCATGAAGAGTGAGGCTCACCTGATCACCTAATTAAGAATAACTCTTGTATACTTGACGGTACAAGTACACAATGCAATCTTAACTATTTAAACCATTCAATCCTAATCATTCATCCACTAATATTATCTAATATTAGTCATTCACATAATATGTGTACATACACGACCGTATATAAAAACACACCTCATACCTAACAATAAAGGACAATGAACAAAATATGATATTAAGCGACAAAGATTACACATTGACATTTCACTTCACTTTTTATGAGGTGTATAGAGTGAGACAAGTAATTTCACATATTCTTCAGCCATACTGTTTTAAACGAGTGTATGTTTTCTTTTTATGGCAACGAGTGTATGTTATAGTACACTACCGATAATTAGAAAATCAGAGACATACGATGATACGAGTGTATCACTTCCCGGGGCTCCGAGTATTTGAGTAATATCACTAATATGACTATATTCCTTGTTAGGCACCAATGACTTGTATGCCAAATCCGTGTTGTTATAGATTTTCACAGTCAAGACGATTTTGATCTGATAACACATCATTTTCACTTGTAAGGCACCAATGACTTGTATGCCAAATCCAGGGGTCCTCCACAACGGCATTCATTTCTTACGAGTTTTCAGTTTACTTGACATGTCAAAGAAAACAACTGCTGCCCTCGCCTCAACTACTTTGAAAGTTGCAGTATATATTCCGCATAATCTACTGAATACCTAACATCCTTTAATTCAAGTTTCAGTCAGATGCAGCCATGGTAAGAGGAAGGAACATGAACAACTCTCATTTACTTTTGTTGGATGATCCTAGCAACACATATATGCCTTGTTTCCGAAGAAACCATGAAAGCCGAATAGTTTGAAATGAAATGTAACCTCGTATGTACAACACTATGAGTTTCAATGACAAACTCAAAACTATCTGTACCATATTTACCGCTTACATATTACGAAATGGTAGAACTCATTTGGGTAAATGGAAGAACTCTACCTGAGAGTGACTAGACTCCCACCTGCATCCCGAGCCACCTGAGAGGTGTGAATGTGTGATCAATGCTGTTGACACTAAAAGTTGACGTTAACATACAGCGGGGGAAATTTTCAAGTTGCACTCCTGCTAAAAGTAAACATAGCAATTAGCAAGCACCTGCTCAAACTAATAATATGGCTGGACATGTCTACAGCACTAAAACAAAGCATTCAATTGATTCATGGATGTAGCAATCGGTACCTGAACTGCAATCCTGCCCCAATATTCGAAGTTTCCAATGTAGTCATTACACTTTACAATTGAATATAATTGACATCAAAATCACCAAACCTCATCTCCTTTTCATTCCCATCCCAGGTTGCCTCGTCAATATCAATCCTCAAGGGCCATGCCTTCTGTCTGTTGAGCGATAACTGGAGGCAAAGGGCTGAGCTGTTGTGGATGTTAAAATTATCTTTGATGAAATGAGAAAGAACTCTTTTATGAGTTGCGTCATTCAGGTTTCTGATGTCCATATCATCATAAGAAATAAGCTGGGAAGATTCACCTTCCTCTCTGGGAAATTGTAGAGCATGACAATGAGATGAATAATGCTCGCCCGAGGAACCACTTAGCTGAAGGAGAGATTCTGCATTAGGACAAGGATGTCCCTCATTGATAATCTTCTGCTTAAACCAATGGTCATCTTGGAGAGAAGAAAAGGGTGTGCCACCTTCCCATATTCTGCTATCAGTGCAACCCCCGGCTTCATTTAGATAGGTGGGTATGCATGATCGGGAGGGGAGCTCAATTTGATGAAAATCTGATTGTAGGTCGTATTTGCCTTCAAGACACTGTCTTTCAGCATCATGGTTGTGATAACTGGTTATGCAAGAAGATGTGTGTTCAGCTGTACGACGTCCCAATACGTTTGATGAGTTTCTTTCTTTATTTGAGAAGTCAAAATCCCAACCCAGCATCAGAGTGTAAGGCTCTTTTCCAACGAAATATTCGCTTGGCTGACACAAAACATCCATCTCTTCAACATGGCTTGATGCCCTCAATTGATATTCATTAAATGGAACCACAGAATATGCATCACCCATAGAGCATGATACTGCACTACCTCCCAGTAATTCACAATCAGCTCTATATCCTGATAAGCTATATGCGTTTCTTTCTTCGTTTGTGCTATCAAAATCCCAGCCCAGCATAGGAGCACATCGCGCTTTCTGAACCAGATATTCATTTGGCTGACAGAATATATCCAACTCTTTAACGCTAGGTTCCCTCAATCCATAGTCCCTGAATCGAAGAACATAATCTGAATCAATCATAGGACATGGCATTGTACTACATCCTAGCAGTTCAGAGTCAGCTCTGTGTCTGGACAAGCTAGATAATTTTCTTTCGTCCATCCTATCAAAATCCCAACCCAGAGGAGCGCATGGCTCTCTTCCATACATATATTCATGTGGCTGACAGAATGTATCCAATCCTTTGACGTAGCCAGATGTCACCAATCCATAATCTTCCAATGGTAGAATATGATTTGAATCATTTTTCGGACATGAAATTGCACTTCCTCCTAGTAATGCAAAGTCAGGTTTGCACAGTGTAATCAAGATGGTTCTTGTAAGCATCATTAATTGGAGAATAGGAGCAGGAAACCATCTCTCTTGATTTCTTTGACGAACAAGAAACTGTAGCATCACCCAAAAAAGGGTCACACCCAAGATCCATAAAGCTTCCAGTAGGTGGCAATTGAAGTTCCTTGAAATGAATATCTGAGTCAAAGGATGGAAGGGGCATAGACTTGTCATCAGGCACCACTCTCATCAACTTTGGATTCTTAACATTCTGCAATACCAAATACTCTTTCAGTAATTAAAAGCCATGAAAAAGAACAAGTTAGGGCACACAAGTTAAGAGAGGATACATTGTTCCCATCGCTCTTGGGGAACAGCCGACTGAGGAGGACAGAAACCAAACTGGACCTGAGAAAATACATCTTGAATCATTAACAAAAGGCATAAAGCAAGTGAAAGAACATAGTGAAGGTCATATTTCTTACCCATTTGAACAGAGATCATCAATTTCAGGAAAGGAGGTTTCTCTGACCCAGTGAAGTAATTTCCGTCTCTTCTTATCAAAAACATCTGCGTGCCTGTATTGAGTTTCTGCCTCTCCAAAGAGATCTAATCCTTTTCCTAAATGATTCAAAATTACTTAACAGTGTCATCAGAACTGCATATACAAAACCGACAAACTGATCAATAATCTAGGCTTCATCGCATCAGAAACAGAACCATGGGAAGCAAACTTGGAAAGCCAACCGCAGCATAGTAAAGAATGTAGAGGATAGACATGCAAATTACCTTTAGGTTTCAGGGTGTGTTCAGTTTCCTCTACCATACATTTCTGTTTCCTGTGTAGATCCTCCACAGTTGGACAAGCTCTAGTCCTCTTTAATCCTATATAGACAAATGACAGAAGTAGTAAACCAATGAAAACAAATTCTCACAGTTTCTGGATACTTAGAGCCACAGAACTAACATCACTAATACAATACACAATCATAAAAGCAATTTCATAGAGCAAACAAAACACTTATTGGCTAGCCAAAACTAAACTCAACAGAATCTTTAGCGCATTCAGTATACAACTATACTCCAATTGAATACCTGTGTTTCTTGATGCACTACCAGGTAGTGCTTCAGACGACACAAATTCATCCGGCGTGGCAACTTTGTTGAGCTCCGATGACCTGACCCCATCGCTCTTGTTCAGGACAATATTAGCCCTCTCTGCACAGTGAGGCATTTCGTCATAAACCTGGTGGGCACACTTAAATAGCCTATAAACTTGTATCAGATAATTACCTCTGGAACTGTCTCTGGGCTTCAAATCGCTTCTTTGATAGGCCTCTTTGCTCTTAGAACAGGACTGATGCTTGTGGCTTGCATCTTCCTTCAATTTCTTGAAGAAAGCATACTCGGAAGTCTTCGCATTATCTGGATTTCGCATCAGATCAATAGCCACACAAAATAATTTGAATCAAGAACAATCCAAAGCTCATGAATCTATGAAAAATGTGAGAGCTTTAAGAAATTACCGGATTCAATTCTTGGGGGTCTGCGATTGTCCGCATCGAGATTCGCGAATGCGACTCTTTTCTTGCAGCTGGTATCTGAAAATTGAGCATCAATTTCAGTTCGGTAGAGTGATTGGATTATCGATTTGAGATCAATTCTAGGGTTTGGGAGCGGAACCTGTGGTTTTTGGGGGCGGTGTTACGGGAAACCGGGAATCGGAGCTCCGACGAAGGTCTTGACCTCGATGTGAAGGAGATTGGATCTTCCTTAGAGCTTTGGGGATGCGCTCCAAAACCTTGCGCTTCATTTTTGGTAGATTGAGAGGTGTGATGGGCTAAACCCTAGCTTTGATTTTGGAAACTTGCAGAGAGAGAGAGAGAAAGAGTGAGGCACATTTAGGCGCCAAACGGCACGTGATAGGGAGCGTGCGGGTGGGGATTTTAAATATTATTTGATTAGAGATTTTCATATAAAATAAATAAAATTAGGGCTAATTTATACATTTTTTCACTTGCATTTTATCTCATTTCTTTTCAATTCTAGACATATTTCAAGCTATAAATTGTTGGGATCCTAAATTGTTTCAAAATCATAACTATGTTACATCGATCGCTTTGACTGATCCAGAGAATTAGGTAGTAAAATTTTTATTTTTTACTTCGGGCTCTCTATGAGCCTATATGTAGAGGAATTATTATATGTTCTCGGCACATTGTTGAGTGGTGTTCCCAACTCAATAGTTCTAGGACATGTGTATTTTTTTTACACATCACCCACCTGACTTAAAACGGTGTTACTGGTCTTTTATAGGGGAAACAAGAAACTTCAAGAAATCAGATCTATTCTTATGAAGGAGAAGGAAGCTCAGGGAAACTCATGTCAATTTTCCCTCTTACGTACCAAATAAAACAAATTTCCACCAACAAAGCCAATTTAAGCTTCTATGTTTGGTTTACAGAGATTTGAGAGGAGAGAAAAAATAGATCTGAGTTTTCCTCTTTCCTCCACCGCCAACTTCCGAGCACCACCGTGACCCACCGGCTTTCGACGAATCGGTTCTTGCCTCCACGATCGTCTGACGACATCAAAAACTGACTCACGCGCCAATATGCAGGTACCCAAAATTTTCTCGGGGCAACCCAAACCTTCTTCCTCGCATACAAGAACCAAAAAAAGGATAGTTGTCTTTTCTGTTGGGATCTAAACTGATTCTTCACCCACATATATACAAGTCTGATGACAGAAGCATAATCTCTTTGAACCCAATCAATATTTCACTACACATCGCTTTAGATTTCTTTGTTTTCTGTCTTTTTCGTTCAATGAAGAATGAAGAAGAAGACCTGCTGCATAACGATTAAAAAAAGAAAATAAAAAAAGACATGTTGCATAACGCAGATTGACGGAGTTAACAAGCCAAACCATCCACGTATCTCTTATTTAAATAATTTTACACGTGTCCTAGAAATATTGGGTTGGGAACACCACTCAACAATATGTCGGGAACAAGTAATAATTCCTCTTATATGTAATCAGTAAATGTACTTATCTTGGTACTTGTAAGTCTCTCTTAACATATTCTGTGGAGGACGGCATTTTGATGTACGTGTAATTTAGTTATTGATTAAACAATATAAGTTATCTTTAAAAAAAAAAACCTAATCATTCATTGATAACAAAACGACATTTGTTATACTCAATTACTCATTTGTCAAAAATCATAAGGAAAATTTTAAGAACAATACATGAACTTCTCTCTACTGAGAATTCAAGTTACTCAGTTTTCAAAACTATCACATAAATACATGAACTAACCGAGTCTTACTCAATATAAGTATACGTTGTTAACTTATATGTTACGTAGTGTGCCATTTACAAATTAAGGTATAAATGTATTCTTCTATACCCAACTCATTCTTCTTTTCCTTCACCATTTATTTTCTCTCCTTCTCAATCTGAAAACCACGATCTCCTATGGCTAGTGGTGATACCCTCTGGCCTCGGCTTCTTCCTCCTAATGTCTTCATCGAGATCCAACAAAACCTCAGCTGTGCGTCTTCGGTTCCCGCTACATCATCCAACTTTTCAATTTCTTCACCTCGAGGAAGAGAATTTACATCTGGGCTTTTTTTGGGAGAGTTGAATCTATAATTGTTTGGGTTGATTGAATAATTGGTTTTGATTGATTGATTGATTCATCAATTTGGGACAAAAGCGATTCTAGTTTAAAAACCTTATTTGAAGAGACGGACGTGGTTGGTGTCTTGGTGGTACTGGTCGTGACTCGTGAGGAGAGAATGGTGAGCGTGTCCATATCGATGGCTGTGCTGCGGGGGAGGGTGTCCATATCGATGGCTGTAAGGTTTAGATTGTTTTCTCTTTCTGATTTTGGTACAAGTTTGGCAAAAGTGGGTGCTTGGGAGAAGAGTGTTGATGGTTCTACCTTTTGACTATAGATTTATGACAAATCAAACCCCAGTAGATTTGATGGTCAACCTTTTTTGCCCAGTAGTGCATTACTCAAGTTGAGATGAATATGCAAGAAGAGTAGATCATTCTCTTCATTTCTTTTTAAAAATTTGCATTGTGCCCTCTGCAAAGTAGTTCAGACTTTGAAATCATAGGGAATAGTCATATGTATTGGTTTTCATTGTTTCATTAATTCGGGGGCTGCAATAAGTGTTCTAGTGTTCAAATCTTCGAGATAGTTGGCTATCACTAGTGGAAAAAACCTTTTAGGCGACGAAATTGTTTTAATTCCGTTTCCTAAGTTACCACCTAGTCGACGGAATATAGTCGAAGATTTACTAAGGCGACGAAAATATTTTTATAAAAAAAAACATTATCCACTTAGGCGACGGAAACGTATTCCGTCGTTTAAGATTGATGTAGACGACGGAAAATTTTACTTAGGCGACATAATTATTATTTAAAAAAAAATTATTAATAACTTAAACGACGTAAATATAACTTTTTGTCGCCTAAGTACCGAAATTTTAAGTGGCTCATTTTCCACCAAAAATTTCAGAAAAATTTGAACCAAAATTTTCAAACTTTCCTTATATATTTTCTCTCTCTCCTCTCCTCTACCTAGTTTCCACGCATACCTCTGTCTCTCCTTCTTCTTCCCTCTGCCTCACCTTCTTCTTCCCTCTGCCTGTCCTTCTTCTTTGCCCTCTACGTCTCCTTCTTCTTCCCACTACCTCACCTTCTTCTTCCCTCTGTCTCTCCTTCTTCTTCCTTCTGCCTCACCTTATTCTTCCCTCTACCTCACCTTCTTCTTCCCTCTGCCTCTCCTTCTTCTTCGCTTCCTACCTCTCCTGGGCGCCCTTCTCTTCCAGGGAGTCTGCACGCCTTTGTGCCAAGGGTCTCCCGCCCTTCTTTGCCAAGGGAGTCCGCACGCCCTTTGTGCTAGCGGAGTCTGTGCGCCCTTCCATGCCAGCGGAGTCTGCGCGCCCTGTTTGTCAGTGGACTCTGCGCGCCCTTCCCTGCCAGCGGAGTCCGCGCGCCCTTTGTGCCAGCGGACTCCGTGTGCTTCTCTTCCAGCAGAGTCTGCGCGCCTTCTGTGCCAGCGGACTCCAAGCTCTTCTCTGTCAGCGGAGCCCGTACACCCTTTGTTATTTTTTTAAATTTTTTTTCACTTTAGCGACGGAATCCAGTGATTCCGTCGCCTAGGGGTAAAATAATTTTTTTTTGTCATTAAACAATATCAGTCGCCCAAGTACTTAGGAGACGGAAAACGTCCGTCTCTGAAGTACTTAGGCGACGGAAACAGTTCCGTCGCCTAAATAATTTTGACTTGACGGAAATCAATTTTTCGTCGCCCAGACAACTACCTCACTCCACTTAGGCAACAGAATTTCCGTCGCCTAAGTACTCGGGAGACAAATTTTGTTACTTAGGCGACGGAATAGTTCCTTCGCCTAGGAGCTTTTTTTCCAGTAGTGTATATTGGTGGTGACTGGTGAGGAAAGGAGACGGTGAGGATCAATTGTTGCATTGAATATTTTTTTTTCGTTTTCTTTTTTGTCTTGCTTGAAGAGACAACTTTGTCCTTCAAAATATGACGAAAAACACAAAACTAACTGAATAGTTAACGGCGTGTTCCTAAGTTGAATGTGGTTTACTAATTCATGTACCTAAGTGATATTTTCGAAAGTACGGTCACCTTAATTCTTAATGGAGAGATGTTCATGTACTGTTCTTAAAATTTTTCCAAAACCATAAATGCGTGGATTCAATTGATATGTTATAAGCATCTAAGCAACTTTACTAGTTATATGATCATCTATGTAAAAAGTCATTGAATCAAATAAAATCCTCATAATAAACGTAAACGTACGGGCCGGTTCAAAGGATATTAGATTTAACACTAATTTTAACACTATTTCTTAACCATTGGATTGAAAGTGAAGTTTACTTGCATGGTGAAGAATCTATAAAAAAGAGACATTTTGAGGACTATCGATCGTACAAATTTATCTCAGGTAAATTATTAAATCGTATAATTTTTTTAATAAAGGACATCATTTCATTAAATCATTTCATTAAATCGTACGTCGGGCCAGTTCAAGGGACATTAGATTTAACACTAATTTGAACACTATTTCTTAACCATTGGATTTTAAAAAATTCAATGGTCTAGATCAATTCTAAATATGATGTCAACCTATTAAAATTGATGTAGCAAGTGACGTAAAATTACCTAATTTCATAACAACTGAAATTACAAGAAAAGAATAAAAAATCTAAATCTAAAATCTGAGAAAAAAACCAATCTGTACGATAAAAAAGAAAAGAAAAGATGATACAAGAACAAGACGCAGACGAACGCAGACCTAAGAGAAGAAACAAAGAATACAGAGGAGGAAAAGAACCAAAGCATGAATAATTCCAACATTAGCATCATGTGCAGATGCTTTTGTTTTACTCATTTTATAATGTCTTATGAATAATTCCTCATCAGTAATTGCTCCCATAATCCGATCTCCATTCCTCTATCTTGAATTGATCCTCCTTTGTCTTGAATTATTGGGTGTGCACCTCTTCCAAGTAGAAACGTTGCTAGCGAATTTGTTGAACTGTAGATATAGCCTTCACTATTTTTTTTATCGTACAAATTGATTTTTTTCTTCATATTTTAGATTTAGATTTTTCATTCTTTTCTTGTCTTTTGCGTTGTTACGAAATAATTAGATAATTCCACGTCACTTGCCACATCAATTTTAGTAGGCTGACATCATACTTAGAATTGATCTAGACCATTAAATTTTTAAAAATCCAATGGTTAACAAATAATGTCAAAATTAGTGTTAAATCTAATGTCCCTTGAACCAGCCCGATAAATGTATAATCAGATAAAATATAAAGTATGTTCACACAAAGTGATATAAACTAAACATTTCATTTAAAATTATACAATTTAATGGAATGACGTCCTTTATTAAAAAAAATAAAAAAATAATATAATTTAATAATGTACCCGAGATAAATTTGGACGATCGATAGTCCTCAAAATGTCTTTTTTTTATAGATTCTTCACCGTGCAAGTAAACTTCACTTTCATTACAAAGATTTTCACTTGGAAAAAAAAAAACAGAACAAACAGGTGATTGTGTTTTGGCGGACTCAGTGAGTCGACTCGTGCTGGTTGAAGTTGAAGAAAGAGATGACTTGTAATCACATTATCCAAACAAGAAGGATATGGTGCACAGGTGTCACGACTCTAGTGGCAGCAACGGATTTATTCCCCATGTTGAAGGATCAGATAATTTGTTCCCAGGCGCACAGAAACACTTGGGATAATTCATTCAAAGCCTCTCAATCTTATTTCCCTTGTCCTTTCTTTAATCTAATTTCCCCCCACCACTTAGTTCATCACACACAAAGAAAGAGACCAACCTTAACACATTTGAGCAAACAATGGCTAGCTGCAGCATGGCATCAGCTGCCTCAGGCTTTGTGGTCACACCAAATGTTGCAACCAGCAACACTGCCTCGGCTAGCCGGACTAGCATGTTGTTTTTCTCTTCCAAGAGCAACACCAATGCCAGAACTAGCAGTGGCAGGTTTGTGATCAGGGCAGCCGAAGAAGGAGCAGCGCCACCCGCCGCAGCCACCAAGGCCCCCGAAGCAAAGCCTAAGCCACCACCAATTGGACCCAAGAGAGGCACCAAGGTTAGTTTTACTGTTCTCAGGTCGTATATGTTTTCGACTATGCTTAAGCTTTTAGATCCCGGAAGCTGTCTGACATAGTATTAGAGCATCTCAGGAGGTGCTAAAGTTCAACCAGACCACTAACATGGTGTCACATAGTAACAGCTTAAGTTTCTGGTTCTGAAGAATACCTAATTGTAGGAATCAATGAATCAACAAACCAATTTTTTTTTTTTTTGAACTCATAAAAGGAAAAATCAGAAAGCACTGAACTTTTTGTAGAAGCATTGGTTCATCCTCTGAGTATATAACAGTTCTTTTATACTAGCCAGAAAATACATGTTCTTGATCAGAGCAACAAAACACTCGATCTAGTTTTAATTGCATCTGCAGCAACTGAGTCCCTAATGATTGCAAGAGATATCTAGTTTGAGTATTTCATTTACATACTCATACTTCATCACAACTTTAGATTAACTTCGTAAGCTTTTTTCTCACAGGTGAAGATTCTTAGGAGGGAGTCCTACTGGTTCAAAGGCATTGGATCTGTTGTAGCTGTGGATCAGGTATAACCTCCTCTAGCACCTCTCTGTCATTCCAAATGATACTGAAAAGGAAAAGGGTTTGCTTTTGTTTCTAATTTCTCTGTTGCTATGCACTATGCAGGACCCCAACACCCGCTACCCAGTCGTGGTTCGATTCAACAAAGTTAACTACGCAAATGTGTCCACAAATAACTATGCATTGGACGAGATTGAAGAAGTTAAATGAGCTTATGCTAGCATTAATGTAAATTGTTATCTTAATTCTCTTTCTATCAATCATTTTCTTGTTTCCTCCTCTATTGTGTATCATACTCTGTGACTTCTTCCACCTCTCAATTATCTTTAAACTACAAGTTTGGTAAAGATCCAAATGAATAGAGTTCATAGAATGTGTACGTTATTGTACTTTCTAGCTATTTCTTGAAAACAAGCATGAGGGAACAAGGGGAAGTAACCAACTCATTCAAATCAAAGCCACTTTGAACTCCATAATTAGCACTAAATTGCCCATGAAAGTGGACTGTGACTGACACCAGAATGGAATCTAACACCCACGAGGCTTGAATTAATTCCAGGATATTGGTCTATTGATCCTAATGTTACGAATAGCTGCAGCTAGTTCTATACATACAAATATAAATAAGAACTTTCCTTAGTTGGTTGCTTCGTTCATCACCCTTGTATCTATATTAAAATCTGAAAAGAACACAGAATGCCAACAATAATAGGCAGTTGTGTCACTAGAAAGTTTTACCAGAGTCTGAATCTGCATTTCGCATGAAGAGATATATTAGGTACTTATGAATGTTTCATTGGATGGTAAGTGCTATCCAGGTTGTGTTTCAAAAACGCTCTGTCTTGACCACTCATAATGCTTGAAATATTATTTTGAAAAGAAAAACCAGGCAATTTAGCACCCAATAATAAGCAGCAGTTGACAGAGAACCTAAAAGATGAATATGATGTTCCTTTCCTGACATGCTCATCAATGCCTATGAAACGGCACAGCACTTCACAATACTCAGCAATTTCCAGTCATTGCAAGTAATGCATAACTAACTAATATTACACTGACACTGTCTCAGCTAAGATATTTTTGCAGAAGATAAATATAACTTGTACTACCATCACATCCTAAGTTCCTATCATAAATATGTAAGGTGATAATGACACTTCACGTGAATCATACTGAGCAAGTGAACTATGCTGCCTACTATTTCCACTGTTTCGATCCTTCACTTGTATCAAAATAAATTCATAATTATTTCCAGCTACAATATCCAATGTTTTCGTTCTCGACAGTTTTATGAAAAGGGAACTTTTATTACTGTTAGAAAATGCATTATTATGCCTTCACCTAAAAAAAAACCATAAAAATCCCTATGTATGCACAGTTCCAGGGGTGAAAGGAAAACATAATTTTTATATTTATAAGCATCAAATTTGACATGTTGTTGTAATCAAGAACATATCTACTGTAATTCATAGTATAACAATTGATTTCAAGCAATCTAGAACTAGAAACTAACCTATAGAAACACTTTTTGTTTACTTAAACTCTTCCATCAAAACCATCCAGAAGACCTGACCACATTCCCTTAACAGGCGGTAACTGAGCAACAAAAGCATTCCAAGGTGGGTAACCTCTGCCACTGCCACGAACACGACCATCGAGGCGTAGAGATATATACCTACAAGTATATATCAAAAAATGATTTGGACTTTATCAGGGAACGGTTCCGTAAGAGCATAATTCATTAACAATAGCATGTGTTGCACCATTTATACAGTTGACAACAAGAGTTCATGGACCTAAAGTCACCTATCTTACCAAGTTACAATTGGAACATCTAACCAAAGAAATTGGAATGTGGAAATGCAAAATCGAATAACCTCTAAACTACTGAATCTAAAGACAGTTAGCATGAGGGAATCACTTACACAGGCGAATCAGAGGAGACACCAGCCAGCTTCTTTTGTTCATCTAACCAACTAAAATCCACAAGAAAAAAGAGTTTGTGTGAGTGTGACAACTAGATGAATTGACCAAACCAACATTTCTTTTCTTCTTCTTTAACATGGTTTACTTACTTGGTCCAGTCACTAACAATAACAGGAGTCAGCTGCCAGAGTCTCTTTCTCTTTGAAGTAAAATCCTTAGACTCTTCACTTTCATCAAACTCAAAACTTGGTGAATTACCATCCGTAGCAAAGGGCACCACCAATACTCCTCTTTCCACTAGCCCTTCGGTGAAAGGCTCGCTGTTCTTAAACAACTCGGTGATGAATGATGCAGGGCCAGCACATATCACAAGCCGAGCAAACCCTCTGAAAGAGCTGACAGGAACGACCCTCTTTTCATCCAACCGGAGCTTAAGATTTGAAAGGTTCTCCTCTCTTGACAACCTAGCAATCTGTGCATTCTTGGCAGTGTTCTCCCTATAATACAAGAATGCAAAGAGAGACACTGCTCCAATATCTATTCCAAGACCCTTTGCAATTTCAGGGGCATCAAGTGCTCTTGATGGGTTTGTTAGTGCTGCAATCAACTGTGTGGTTGCTATCAAAGCTCCTAAACCACCACTTGCAATGAAAGCAAGATAGAAAAACATCCGAACGGAGCGAAATGGAGTCAGAACTTCACTCCTGATCCTGGCCGTGGAACTGAAGAACAAACAAACAAACACCTATTATCATCACAAACAAGCCTCATTTCTAAAACAAATACTGATCATAGCACAGTGCATTGGTTCACAAAGAATCCAACTCACCAAAGAAGCAGTAATTAAATTTGAAACCAACCCATTACTGCTATAAAGCAAGTTCCTTTATTTGTGATATCTAAATCTAAGACAGCATTAAGATTGGAACTGTGAAACAAACACCGATAATGATCACTATGAAGCCTCATTTATAAAACAGAAGCTGATCATAGCACAATGCATTGGTTTACAAAGAACCCAACTCATATAAGAACCTCCAAACTAGAACCCAACTCATTACTACCATAAAGCAAGTTCCTTTACTTGTCTATATCAAAATCTAAGACAGCATTAAGATATGGGTAAGCTTAAACACATCATACGAAGCAATACACACTTGAAATTTGAGAACTAAATTATGAATGTGGAAGTGAAAGAGCAAAGTGTAACCTGCCTAATATCAGTAGAGGAACTTTGTTTCTCAGAAGCAAAGCAGATGATGGGTGAAGATCTTTGCTTTGAGCTCTGAGGAGTCAGGAATGGTGCATTGATGGTGGAACGAAACGGCGTCGTAACAATACAACTGCCGAAGCCGAGTTTGTGACGAGGAAGATTGAGAGGTGTAAGAAGGTTTAAGGGGGCGTTTGCCACAGAAGCCATTGGCCAAACAAAGCTCCAAACTGAGATGGTTTGTTAAGGTTTGACACGGTTTTCTGGGGAGGACATATTTGGATGATCACAATACTGCCACCTCTCACAACCCAACTAGTAAATCACAGGTTCACAGCCATTCTTATATCTTTTGCTTGCACTCCAATATGGCCTTAACGACGCCGTTGCAGGCAAAAGTTTGACACCACATGTTTCATGTTTCTTTGAGTAAGCTGAACCCTTGTCGGTTTTTGTAATTTGTAATCGCTTGTATTTTATGTAGGGATGCGAGTGAGGATTTTGTTCACCACTATATCTCTTATAGTTTGTAATTTTAGGTTGGAGGCTTATATTCATATCTCTAAAATTGGCACTTGAACCTCTCTTTTTGTCTACTTGTTTCTTAACTTTTTCAACTTATATCAAATTGATAAAGTAGTCTAGGATTCACATTTAAAACCAATTGAAAATTAGTAAAGTTGTATCTCAACATGCCCCTGCACATGTGACGAATTTTCAAGCCATATACGTGGACAACTATTTGAGTAACTTGGAGTTCGTGTGACATTTGAGCTTCACATGTGGATGTGAGTAACCCGTTCTGATACCATGATAAAGTAGTCTGGGGTCACATCCAAAATCAATTGATAATGGGTTGAATGGTATCTCAACACAAATTACCAATAAAGATACATAAACAAATTCTTCTTACTTCGACGGACAATATACATTCAAATATAGATCATTTGCATTAGATTGTATTGCGCGATGACTTAGTCACTTGTTGGCGCGAAAATGGAACCTTCCGCCTAAACCGAAAAGCCATATGAATAATAGTGAAAAACAAGCGACTCTTTGGGGTTCACATGAACAGAGCCTTTGAGAAAACAAGCAACTCGAAAGGGTTTCGATGATTATGAAGGTCATACATCAAAATTAAGTTCTCTTACATATTGTGACATATTTTTGTATTCTTTGTTGTAATATGATTGTGATTGTATTGCAATGACGGTTTAGGAATGAGAGGGATCAGGCTATATCAAAAAAGTATCTTTGTGATTATTTGAACCCCATCGACCAATAGCAACCTCTTGGCAATAAAGTAGCAGCGGTTTCAGGGCCGGCTCTCAGAATTTGGGGGCTCGAAGCGGAAAAAAAATAATGTTTGGGGCTTCTTGCGAAAAAGTATATTTGCATCTTGCAAAAGATAATCCTACATAAAGATAAGCCATATAACACCCTGCAAAAGATAATCCTACAGAATTTTAAGCATAAACATAATTTTAGGCATAAACAAAGGCATGAAATCAAACATTCAATGATTCAAGTTTGGTAATCAAATGAGTTTCATAATTCATTCAACAACGAAGAAGAACAATAGACAATCAAAGAAGAAGGCGGAAGAGAAGAAGAAGAAGAGTCGTTCTTCGACCTTTGGTATTCTACCAGAATTTTGTAAATATAATAAAATTATAAATTAGAGATGAGTTAGAGTTGAGTTAGGGTTAGAGTTGGGTTAGAGTTTGAATAGGTTAACGAGGTTAGAGGATGATAAAGATGATTAGGATACAAATGCCACATGTCGAAATTTAAAAGGGAGACATGTAAAAGGATAGGGAAATTGGGACAACAGATTTTCTCCCACTCAAACCAAAACCTATCTCACAATCAGTCTTCTAAATTGAAATCAAAACCCTTCTCATTCTCAATTTCAAGTTCTCAACTATGAAATTGCAAAAACTATGGGATTGGACTCATTGGAGGAGAATGACAGACTTACCTGACTTTCGTCGGAGAGAACTCAGACTCAGAGAAATCGATGGTTACTGGCCTGCTGCAAGGAGACCTTGATATGAGAAACTGAGAAAGACGGCAAGACGCGTGCGAGCGGTGCGGGCGTGCGGCAGTCGAATTAGTCGATGACTCGATCAAAGAGAAAGAAAGTTGCAGAAGACAGAAGTTTGCGTAGGTTTAGAATAGATGTTTAGTATGTCATTTATATATATATATATATATATATATATATATATATATTTATGCTTGGGTTTTTTTTGGGGCCCAAAGCATTGGCTTGTTGGGCTTTAGCCCATGGCCGGTTTTGATGTGGATGATCTAGCAACAGCAGCAGAGTGCATGAGCCTCATTCAATCTATATTGGCATTGCGTATCGGCACATAGGACATACAGGATATAAAACGTGAAAAAGAAATCACATAAATATACTTACAGAATATACATTGCAGACATCATAGTAATTAGTAGCCATGACTACGGGTGGATAGTTCTTTCTGTGTATCACTGGTGTGTCTGTGTGTGTGTATATATATATATTGAATATGTATGTGGGGATAAATTTATGTCCAGATTGAAAAATAATATGTTTACCTTTTTCAAATGGGAAAGGAACAAAGATGTTATTTAAAAAAAAAAAAAAAATTTATAAGTAAAGGAACAAAGATGTTGAGTTCTAAATGAGAAATTTTAAATACACACTTTTAATATCTTAATACACACTCTTATTATTTTATATTTCACATTAGATTTTATAGGTATATTTAAAAAAAAATCACATATACATCCTCTAAAAGGATTTGAAACACAAATAAATCCACATGTGTTGTTGTTAAACAAATAAGGATAATTTTTAGTAAATATGAACAAATTTTTTTTATGCTTGTTATGTGTCATGGTTTAATTTACTAAACTGACATTATAAAAAAATCAAATTAAATCAGACCACACCATGTATTATTTTAGCCGCTATTGTACTTGCTGGAATGTTGCTGCTACTACACTTCCAATAAATGCAGTAGCGCAGATTTTTAGTGGTTCAGCTAGTGCAGTAACAGCTACAGTAACAAGTTTTTAGTGGCTCAACTAATGTAGTAGCAGCATGTTAAACTGGAGAGTTAGCTGCTACTACACTTCCAACAAATGTAGTAGTAGGGTTTTAATGGTCCAACTAGTGTAATAACAGCTTCAATAACTGCAGTAGCAGGTTTTTAGTGGCTCAGCAAATGTAGTAGCACCTATTTTCAATACGTGATATAATACCAGGTTTTTATTGGTTTAGCTAGTGTAGTAGCAGCTTCAGTAACTACAATAGCAGGTTTTCAGTGGATCAACTAATGTAGTAGCATGTTAAACTGGAGAGTTAGCTGCTATTACACTTTTAACAAATGTAGTAGGAGGATTTTAATGGTTTAGCTAGTATAATAACAGCTTTAGTAAGTGCAGTAGCATGTTTTAGTGACTCAGCAAATGTAGTAGCAGCTATTTTAAGTACGTGATGTAGTAGCATATTTTTATTGGTTCAACTAGTGTAGTAGTAGCTTCAGTAACTACAGTAGTAGGTTTTTAGTGGCTCAATTAATGTAGTAGCATGTTAAACAAGAGAGTTAGCCGCTGCTACACTTCTAACAAATGTAATAGTAGAGTTTTAATGGTTCAGTTAGTGTAGTAGCAGCTTCAATAAGTGCAGTAGCATGTTTTTAGTGGCTCAGCAAATGTAGTAGAAATTATTTTTAGTACGTGACGTAGTAACAAGTTTTTATTGGTTCAGCTAGTGTAGTAACAACTTCAGTAAATGCAGTATTGACAGAAAAATTCATTTATGACTGCTACTATTGATAGGGAAAGTTCATTTATAAATTATACTACTATTCAGTTTTACTATATCACTTGTCATGGTCTCTGCTACTGTAGAGCACTTATACTCGTTTTTTTTTTTGCTAATGCGCTCGCTGTACTCTTGTTGTAGTTATGCTACTGCACTCATGTTTTTCAAGTTCCTGCTACTACATGAAGATTAAGTCTCATCCAATTATACAGTTCTATGCATTCATCTATCCAATGTCATCACCCTATAGACATCGACAACATTTCTAAAAAACCTGCTACTGCACTAGTTGAATTTTGCATTCTTTCCACCTCAATTTTGCCCTCATTGCCTTTCAAATCCCTAACCCCCAATCGACTCACCTTCACTTCCAAATCCTAAACCCAGCGTCTCCCCATACTCGAAAATGAATTGGAGTAGAGCACCACAATTTCTGTAAAACACAAAAAAAATTCAAATCCATTGTAGAGAATGAAGGCGTTGGTCTGAGGCTTCGTCGTCGAGTTTCAACGTCCGTCGTCGAGCCATATCGAGCCTGATATAATACGGCGACTCATTGGGCTTAGCAACCGGGTCGGCCCGGGAGGAGACCCAGACCCGACATGGATCCTCGGCCGGACAAGCTGGAGTGAGATGAGGATCGGTGGAGCTCGATGAGGTTGGAGGAGGAGAGGGAGGGAGAAGGCGGGTCCGGGTCGGGAAGGGAGGGACGGTGGCGTTTGAGGTAGAGCTGGAGGAAGTAGAGGAGAGCGCAGGGGATTAGAGAGCCGAGAAGGAGGCCTCCTAGGCCTTGGACGACGCCTTGGAGCGGGACGATGAGTCTCATCCCGGTGGTGGCCGCGGTGGGCTTTCCGTCGTCGTCAGAGGTTTCGGATTTCCGGGTTCAGGTCATGGTGTCGTTGTAGAGAGAGAGAGAGAGAGAGAGAGAGAGAGAGAGAGAGAGAGAGAGAGAGAGAGCAAATATATTTGGTTAGGGTATTTTTGGTTGAGGCAGTGATAGTTTTGTAAATATTTCAGAAAAGATTGGTTTTTGAGGTATTTTTCGTAAAAAATTGCTGACAGGGCATTGTACTATGTATTATGGGCATGCGCTTATGTCCAAATTTGTTTAAATCTATTGAAATGTGGTTTTTATGTTTTATGCAACTGTTTAGGGTAGTGTGATGTTATTTTCTATATGTTTAATTACAAAAATATTCATCAATTATTAGGGAAAAAAAAGAAAAAGAAAAAAAAAGAAACTTCTTCTTTCCTAAAACCTAATTCTTCTCCTCTAAGTTGCATGGACACGGACACGGCGACACGACACTACACGGCGACACGACAAAACTCAAAAACTGAGTTTCCGACACGGTTTGGACACGGCAAATAGAATTATATATTTATATATTTTTAATAAATACTAAAATATGAACTAAGTTCATTACATTACCAAATAAAGTTTTAAATTCAATCTATTTCATAACCATAAGAAATAAGCCAAGTGCATAACTAATACCATTAAAAAGGATCACCTAAAAGTCTAAAACATAATATTAAAGAAAAACAAACTTGAGTAGTAGCTTGTTTTCAAACACGGCAATCTCTAGCACAACTACACCTAATAAACAAGAAGATGAACTAATATAATTATAATATCCATAATCCATCTAAACTTGTTATTCCCTAATTGATCTAATATAAAATGAGTAGAAAATTTACCTCTCATCTTCAAGACTCCATCTCATCATTTCCTATTATCTATCACATTAGCACCTAATAGACAAAAAGATGAATTAATATAATTATCATATCCATAATCCATCCAAACTTGTTATTCCATAATTGATCTAATATAAAATGAATAGAAAATTTACTTCTTATCTTCAAGACTTCATCTCATCATCAACTAGCATCCTTTCCAATGTCGGCTCATCAAGAGATAAAGTTGTCAACTCAAGCACATCAATATTGGCGGGTTCCATGGATTCATGACTATCTCCTCCAAGATCCCACATTGACTCTTTGTCTTTGTGATAGTTAGAATCCTTTCTTCCCAAAAGTCGAAGATTTGTATGCACATAAACCAAATCTTGAGCTCTTTTTGGTTGCAACTTGTTCCTCTTCAAACCTTATATAAACTATATGTGCTCCAATTTCTTTCACAGCAAGAAGATGAGCAAGGTTGATTAAGCAACTTGAAAGCCAAACTTTACAGATATGGTGTAGAAGGTCCATTGGCAACCCACCAAATTAAAGGCTCAAAATGAAACTTGTTCTCCAAAGCTTTGGCCGATGAATAATCACCCATGTTTAATGAAAAATATGCAAATTCTTCCATCACTTTGTTACGAATCTGAGCATCGGATAGAACTTTTGAAGGCATTTCTTCCTTTCATTGTTGAGCTCAACATCTCTATGTGGAGCAATCTGGTTAGGATCTTCTTCAAGCCATTGAGAGCTATAGTACCTTGGATTCAAGGAATGTGCCATGCAATGAAGTGGCCTACAACTTTTAGTCCACCGAGCAATAAGGATATGATGCACCACATCATATAATCTTGTCACATTACAATGCTCTGTTATGACATGGGCAAATTGAGGGTCAAAAACCGCTTTCTTCACTTTCACAATCATCGAATCCCACCATTCATAAACTAAGTGAAGGCAAGGTCTATCCATATCCGACATCCTTATCATCTCATATATAGGACTCATGAGGGCAATCATGAAATCAATTTGCTCGCAAAAGCTTTTCTTTAATAGCATATCTTTCACCGCTCTTGCTTTAGGAACATTATCTTCTTTATAGATATCCCATCTTGGACTAATAACCATTTGTTGCAAGCCACTCTTCACATCCCTAAACCTTTTAAGGACAACATTCTCGGCAACTTGGAGCAACTTGTCTCGGCAACTTGGAGCAACTTCAAGGAACAATGATCATTGTACATAGACAAACGCATATTGTGGTTTACCACAAAATTCTTAATGAACCAAACATCATTATACACATCCATAAGCGACCCTAGCTCTTCATCCACATTCTCACCGGGAAGATAAGATTTTGCTTTCAACAAATCCTTCAAAGCAAGGTTAAAGGTATGAACCACACATGGTGTCCAAAATATATGTGGATGTGTACTCACCAAAATTCATGGCCAGAATTTTGACTACTGTCGTAATCACATGTATTATTTACTGATTCATTTGGTTTTTTTTTATCAACTTTAGTTTTTATCTTACAGACTAAAAACTAGTTTTTATGCTATTGTACTTCTACTAGTTTCTTAACTTTGAAAAAATTAAGTATTTTTAATATTTTTGTTTTCTTTAAATTCTAGCCGATTGATGTTATATTGGAGATTTGAAGTTCGAATATAATATTACTCTTTTGATTATAAATTGAAAAGTATCAAGAAAAAATTTCTAACCCAATGAAAAAAAATCTAACATAAAATAAAAGAGAATACGTAAAGAGAGTTGTGAAATAGTAAATATATAATAATTATATTAAAGAACAGATTATTATTAGTTTTAGAATTTAGAGGATATTAAGGGTATTTTAGGCAGTTTGGAATGTGTATTTAATATAGTATTGAAATGAAAAACTAGATATGTAAGAGGTGTGTATTAAAATATTAGAAAATTTCATTTAAGTCACTTTTTGAACATTTTTTTCTACACAAGTCCACCTTCATCTTTTTATTCATATAAGTCCATTTTATGGCCCTGGCCCGTTACCTACCTTCTATGTTTTACCTAAAATACCCTTACCCTACTTTCAAAATTAATTCAGATCACAAAAGCTGTGATCTCTCTTCTCTGTCTCTCTCTCCCCCCTCTCTCCCCCCTCTCTCTCTCTCTCCACGAACGAGAACCCAACGCTGGCGCCCGAGGCTTCTGCATCTCCTCCGTCTGCCTACGTTTCATCGCCACCGTCCTCGTCGAGCTTACAGTCCTTCTCACCGGAGACGAAGAATTAGCAACGCTGGCGCCGGAGGCTTCTGCATCTCCTCCGTCTGCCTACGTTTCATCGCCACCGTCCTCATCGAGCTTACAGTCCTTGTCGCCGGAGACAAAGAATTAGCTTTCTCTCATCAAATCGTCAGGTTCTCTCTCTCTCTGTAGTAATGCTTTGATATTTCGTTGTGAATTGATTTGATATTGTGCTTCAATTTTCATCGATTAGTTTTGCTTGATTTAACGTTCACAGCATTAATTGGATTCAATTATGTTTTCCTCAACCTAAATCATGTTTATCTTATAGCTAGAAATTGTCGATTTTGCTAGATTACATGTGCACTGAAATATACTAATGCAGTTCATAAAAGTTACTCATTGTGAGAATTCTGTGTTGACTGTGTTTGTGTAATGGATCACCTTGTTTTGTTTTTTTATTTATTTATTACATTTAGTATGTTTTCGTAACTGTTATAGTGTTTTTACCATTATATGATAGTAGCTTTCTCAAACTGTGCTAGCACCTTCCATATTATATGCTTATTGTTTTTCCTATATTATGAATTTGCAGTGACATATAGCCATGGATGCACAACCATATGCGAGGTGCACATATATGGATGAGACTTTTATGTTCTTTCTGGATATCAAGCATTCATTCAGTGATATAGTGAGAGAGGTTTGTTTGGGTTTCAAGTCTTTGAAACATGGATCATTTGACTTGAGGTATGCTTTTCCTGGGTATAGTAGCTGTGTTTTATCGAATGATGTGGATTTGACACTAATGTGGAGGTGTATGTATGATTTTAAGTTACAATCTGTTGACATTCTGGTGAAAGATTGTGGTTTTAGTAGTGTTTCTTCTATGGTCACACATGCAGATGACTATTCTTGCATTTCATCGTCTATTTCGGTACTTCCGAGTAGTATTGTTGATGGACCTGAGTATTTAGGCCATTATAGGCCAGAGCCTGCTAGGATCTACCTCACCAATGAATGGCAAGGGTTTATCAAGCATGTGGGACAGAAGTTTGAAGGGGGGGCTCTAGAGTTCAGGCAAAAGTTGACCAAATATGCTATTGAACTAGGATTTACCTTCAAGTTCAAAAGGAATAATGCTCAGCGGATAATTGCTGAATGTGCTAAGAGAGAATCAGAACATTGTAAGTGGCATGTACGTGCTCTGAAATGCATTGTTAATGATTTCTTTTACATAAAGGAATTAGACAACAATCACACCTGTAAAGGTGTTTTGAGGGAGCAAACAAGTAGCCATTTAGGATCACATGTTGTCAAATCAGAGATATCAAATGAGTTGAAGGCGAATCCTACTCTTAAGCCGAGACAGATTATGGATCGTTTTAAGCATTCATTTGGATTAGATATTTCATATAGAAGTGCTTGGTATGCAAGGGAGTTGGCGAGGAAAGATGTCCATGGTGATGATGGCAATTCCTATTCTCAGTTGTTGTGGTATCGTGATGCCATTTTAGAAAGCAATCCCGGATCCTATTGCAGGGTTGAGATCAATCCTTTGACAAACCGTTTTGAACGTTTATTCATTTGTTTTTCGGGTTACATTCAGGGGTTTCAGTCTTGCATTCCTCTTCTTTTTGTTGATGCTGCACATTTGAAGAGCAAGTATAAGGGTTACATGCTTTGTGCTACTGGAAAGAATGGAAACCAAGGTGTGTTTTAATTTTCTGTTATGTGTTCAGTAATAGTAGCTTTCCCTTGTTGCAGAAGTATCTTTTCTATACTTTGGTAGCATATTTATGTTTCTTCAGTAGTATCCAAGCATATTTTGTGTTGTTAATGTGTTTTGTGCTCGGTATCTTTATTTTGCAGAATTCTTCCCTTTTGCATTTGCTATTGTAGATTCCGAGAACAATGCAAATTGGAAATGGTTTTTTGGTCATCTCTACAACATCTTGTCAACCCAAGGGAGAATTGTGACTTTTGTCACGGATCGAAATGGTGGACTCTTGAATGCAGTGGCTAGTGTTTTCCCTGACTCTCCTCATTCTTATTGTTACTACCACCTGAAGGAGAATGTTAGAGCTTTGTACAGAAATCTTTCTGGGTATTTTGTTGACAAGGTTGTGGAGGAATTCATGAAAGTTGCATATTCTCCTACAATAGCAAGCTACAACTTCAATTTGCAGAGTCTGAAGAGAGAAGGTGGGAAGCCTATTGAATCGTTTCTAACACACCTTCCTCTAGACAAGTGGTGTAATGCCTTCTTTAGAGGATCAAGGTATGGTGAAATGGCGAATAGCATTGCTGAATCATTTAATAGTTGGTGTGGCCCTTTGCGTGAACTTCCTGTTTTTGATTTTCTTGAAGGTTTGAGGGTTAAGGTCATGGAGAACATGTCTGAGAGGAAAGTTGAGTGCAAAAAGTGGAACACTGTGTTGTGTCCTCCAATGGAGGCTTTGTTGAAAAAGTTTATGGATGTGGGGCGTCATTGGTCAATTAGCATGTCCAGTGAGACTCTTTTGGAGGTTCATGCTGAAAAATCGGTTGCTGTTGATCTTGAGAACGGCACTTGTTCTTGCCGTCAATGGCAAATCAATTCATTCCCATGTTCACACGCTCTTGCTGCCATCCAGAAAGTTGGAGATCTACCTGTGTATGCCTACATTGAGTACTTTCACACTTGCCAAAGCTACATTGAGGCGTACACGCATGGTATTCAGCCAATACCTAATATTGACAAGTTTTATGTGGATGCAGCAACTTCATCTGCAGTTGTGCAGCCTCCTTTGGTTAGGAGGCCATCTGGTCGGCCAAAATCAGTTCGGATGAAGTCTGCTGCAGAAGGTGGGACAAGGAGAGCAATCAGGTGTGGTCGGTGTGGTCAGTTAGGGTGCCACAACAAGGCAACATGTACAGCACCAATCTGAAGCTCTGAGCATATGGAGTAGATTTTTACAATATAAGTAGTATCTATTGGTTACAGATGTAGTAGCTTTTGTTTGTATTGGCAGTAGTTTTTGATTTGCATTTGACAACACAAGGAGTAGCAGTCTTTGACACAGAGAGTAGATTTGGAGTACATTGGGAGTGGTTTTTACATCCAATCAAAGTCACATTGTAGAACTTTGTAATTCATATAGCTTGCTTCATTGTATTGACCATATTAGCGCATTCCGGTGATTGCAAATTGTACTTGTTATGGTGACGATTTGAAACCAACTTTGTCGCATTTTGTATAGTTTCAGTTTAAGTATCTTTTTTAGACGTGTTTAGTATCTTTTGATAACTGCTATAGTAGCTTTCTACAATAAGGGTACGAAATGTGCTTTCCATGATATGGTTTTGTTCAAGGAACAAGAAAGCTACTACCAAGGAACAAGAAATCTACTAGCAAGGAAAAAGAAAGCTACTATCAAGGAACATGAAAACTTACCAACGAACAAGAAAGCTACTACCAAGGAAGTAGAAAGCTACTATCAAGGAACATGAAAGCTACTACCAAGGAAAAAGAAAGCTACTATCAAGGAACATGAAAGCTTACCAACGAACAAGAAAGCTACTACCAACGAACAAGAAAGCTACTACTAACGAACAAGAAAGCTACTACCAAGGAACACGAAAGCTACTAACAAAGACACAGTAGCCTTTCATATTTCACAGTATCACAGAGTCAATATCATAGCAACTACACAGTAGCCCTTCACAAAATCTACTACCAATGAAACAGAAAAGATACTACAAATAAAAAAATACGAAGTTGTTCAAATAATCTTGCTGTTCCTTGTTCTGCCCTTTGGATAATCAAAGTCTTCTGCCTGCAGTAGTCTTCCTTCTCTTATTCTTGATTCGATCAACCATTGAAGTTCTCTTAACATCCTTCTTCCTTTTCTTGTTCTTCTTCTCATTAACCGGTTCCTCCTCATTAACTGCTTCCTCCTCCTCATTAACTGCTTCCTCCTCATGAACTGGTTCCTCCTCCTCATTAGTTGCTTCCTTCTCCTGAACTGGTTCCTCCTCCTCATTAGTTGTTTCCTTCTCATGAACCGGTTCCTCACTAACAGTAGCTTTTTCCACGCTTCGGTTTCTTCTTGGTACATGAATTTTGCCTGCTGTGCGCTTCACCCGTCTATTCGTCGTGCTTGGACTCTTTACACCATTATCATCCCCATCACCCTTACCTTGATTACCATCTTCATCATCCCCATTACTTCCATCTTCCATTTCTTTCTGTGAACTCAACATATCCCTCTTTTTAAGATCCCTCTTCAGCTTCTTCACTTTGTCTTCCAAATCTTTAATCTTCCCCAAGTGCTTCAGGTTGTTTGTCTTGAGTGTGTCTCTCTCTTTCTCCACTTTTTCATACATGGTCCACTTTGTCAGCACCTTCTTCTTCAATATTTCCACCTTCCTTGCTTCCAAAACATAATTTTCATGCATCTTGGTTAACATTTCCCAAAACGCCTCATTCTTCTCCTTTAACTTCTCATTTTCAGCCGTCAACTTCTGAAGCAGCTCCTGTGCCTTGTTGCACTCTTCTTGGGTGGAGTTTGGCTGAGCTGTTGTTTCTTCTAAGGAGCCTATTAATTCCCTCATCCTCTCCTGCGCTCTTTCTCCTTCGTTTCGTATTTCTTCAGAATTGACATTCATCTATACCATGGAACAAGAAAAAATAAAAATAAAAATACAATAAAGCTACTACCAAAGTACAACAAAGCTATTACCAATGAACAACAAAGCTACTACCAAAGAACAACAAAGCTACTACCAAAGAACAACAAAGCTACTACCAACGAACAACAAAGCTACTACCAACGAACAACAAAGCTACTACCAACGAACAACAAAGCTACTACCAAAGAACAAGAAAGCTACTACCAACGAACAAGAAAACTAGTATCAAGGAACATGAAAGCTACTACCAAAGTACAAGAAAGCTACTACCAAGGAAGTAGAAAGCTACACGAAAGCTACTACCAAGGAACACGAAAGCTACTACCAACGAACAACAAAGCTACTACCAAAGTACAAGAAAACTACTACCAACGAACAACAAAGCTACTACCACAGTACAAGAAAGCTACTACCAAGGAACAAGAAAACTACTATCAAAGTACAAGAAAGCTACTACCAACGAACAACAAAGCTACTACCAAGGAAGTAGAAAGCTACACGAAAGCTACTACCAAGGAACACGAAAGCTACTACCAACGAACAAGAAAGCTACTACCAACGAACAACAAAGCTACTACCACAGTACACGAAAGCTACTACCAAGGAACAAGAAAACTACTATCAAAGTACAAGAAAGCTACTACCAACGAACAACAAAGCTACTACCAAGGAAGTAGAAAGCTACACGAAAGCTACTACCAAGGAACACGAAAGCTACTACCAACGAACAACAAAGCTACTACCACAGTACAAGAAAGCTACTGACTATGTTATAAAGCAACTGTATATGTTATGAAAGTGAACTACTCATGTTACTGAAAGATACTGACTATGCAGTGAAAATCTACTTAACCTAATATGAAAATCTACATCCAGTGAAAATTACCCATTCTCCAAATGATGGTGTTTCAAGTTCTTCCATGTGTATTTCTGCATCTTTCAGTGACTGCAGTTCAACCACATTTGGTTTTCTGTCTACTTCGCGTGCTTCAATCATATCCTATCATCATTATAGACATAAAATGGTTAATCCATATGACTTTGAGAGTTATAAAAAGAAAGTAAAGACTAAAGGAACATAGACTACCTCCAGCTGATCATTAGTCAGCTCTACCAATGCTTTGTGCATTTCCGGCAGTGACCACCGTGCAAACGTTGGTGTATAGAACTGATTCATGTTGTTTAATCCACCAACATATGTTTTATCACCCAACCAATACTGTAGATTATGAAGAATCAAATCAGTTATAAGCTAAAAAAAGTTACTATCAACGAATAATAAAACTACTATCATAGACTACAAAAGCTACTGCCTAGGAATAATAAAACTAATATCATAGACTACAAAAGCTATTGCCAACGAATCAAACAACTACTATCATAGACTACAAAATCTATTGTCACATAAGCTACAAATGCTTACCATCATAAGCGGTAAACAACCAGATAATGCCACATCTTTGTCCTCTTTCTTCTTGCTTAGGCCTTGATGGAGATAATCCAAAATTATTTGCGCCCAATTGTAATTTTTCAGAGTCATGTCATCTGTGCACGTCTCCACCAACTTCCATGATAATGTGCTACCCGAGCCACAAAAAAAGAAGGTAGCAAAGATGCTCATTGTCAAAAGGCATACTACATCCCTTGGTTTTTGCTGCTTCTTGTCATGAATAGCCACTCTCAATGCATCATCAATCATCACCTTTGTTACTTTATCTCCTTTAAAGTACGTATTGATGATGAAGTTACCCTCAGGCTTAGTGATATGGGCAGCAGCGTTTAACATCACCCCTTCCTTTGGCACGCCAAATATGTTGGATACATCATCGACTGATATTATCCGTAGCCGCTCCCCAAACATGAAGCCTTTCTGTTCCACATTGTAGGCGTTTATCATCCTTCTAATATCTTCGTCGACCTTCTTGCAGTCTTTCTTCTTCATCCCTCCATGATAAAAGATCTTCATGAAGTTCCAAAAAGGTGAATGATTCATCAACCTTGTTTTTGTGTGGTCATGTAGAACATTGCTGTACTCCTCCATTGTGACATACCATGGGTGTAAACTTGCTCTATACTGTGTCTTTAGTTTCAGCCATTATAACCTGAGCAACTATCAATAAAACATGAGACAAGTTAAGGAATATGAACGCTACTACTACGAAACGCTACTACTACGAAAAGCTACTGCCAAGGAAGTAGAAAGCTACTACTAAGAAAAACTACTACATAATACCACAAAAGCTACTTCCAAGGAAGTAGACAGCTACTGTCAAGGAATAAGAAACTTACTACTACGAAAAACTACTAAACAATACCACAAAAGCTACTGCCAAGGAAGTAGAAAGCTACTACTAGGAAAAACTACTAAACAATACCACAAAAGCTACTACCAAGGAAGTAGAAAGCTACTACCACGAAAAACTACTAAACAATACCACAAAAGCTACTACCAAGGAAGTAGAAAGCTACTACTACGAAAACTACTACAGAATTCCACAGAAGCTACTACCAAATTGGTTAACTGGTGTTCATCATCTGGAGTTACACTAGATCCCTGCATTTCTTAGCAAATCCAGTACAGTTCAAATCGCCATTAAAACACTAATTCATGTAAACTAAGTCTAAAAGGGATCGGAAACTTACGTCACAGAAACAGAAACGGATGAGGCCGAGATCGGCGACGGTGATCACTCTGATGGAGGGAGACGGCAAGATCGGCTACAGTGATCACTGTGATGGAGGGAGGTGGCGAGATCGGCTACGGTGATCACTGTGATGGAGGGAGGCGACCAGATCGGCGACGATGATCACTGTGATGGAGGGAGGCGACCAGATCGGCGAGAGCGGTGGGGAGAGAGAGAGAGAGAGAGAGAGAGAGAGAGAGAGAGAGAGAGAGAGAGAGAGAGAGAGAGAGAGAGAGAGAGAGAGTTGCTTTTCGGACTACTGTGGGTGGGTGGAGATAGAGGGTGGAGATTAAGTCATGATGGTAGATGCGTAATTAAGTTGAAAGCTGATACCTAACATGGAAAGATATTTGGGGTGGACTTAGATGGACTGGACTTATATGGGTAAAAATGTTGAGATGGACTTATACGGGAAAAAGTGTGTCATAGTGGACTTACATGTAATTGGCCCTTAAAATATTAGGGGTGTATATTTAAAATTATTCGTTCTAAATATATATACTTCCCAAACATATGGTATTTGTTCGGAACCAAAAAAAAAAAATATGGTATTTGTTAATCCAAACTAAATTTCTGCAATTAGGATACATAACTAGGGCAAATAATTAAGGCGTAGGGTTAACGAAGATCGGTCTTTTGGTGTACGATATCACGAGTGAGTCATCGTTCAACCACATTAGGGATTGGATTCGTGACATGGAGGAAAAGCATCCTTAAAAGTACTGAAACATGAAGCAGGGATTGAAACCGTTGTTTCAATTCTTGACGAACTGACAGAAAGTTAATAAGAACACCAGATTTTTGACGCGGTGTAAAAACCTCAAAATAGAGGAAAACCTCAGTTAACGAACTCAACTAGAGATGAATTTGTGTAGTCTCACAACTTCTTTGTAAACCCTATACTATTACAAATCCCTATCTCTAGGCAGAATGTCTTCTTATTCTTTCTTCAATGATCTTCTCTCAACACACAAGAGAATCACAATCACACACATAACAAGTTCAACTCAATAAGGAACAGTTGAACTTATGACCTTACAAAGTTTTGCTGCGGAAATTATTATCTCTCAAACGCTATGGGTGCAAAGATAGTCTCCAAATAATACGTGCAAAAAGTCTTCTTCCAATAGCTATTGCGTCTTCTTTTATAGATGAAGAACTTCTACTCCTTATTTCCGTCTTTAACCATATTGGTTTCCAATAGGTAAGTCCTTCCCCAATTATCATACAAAGACATAATAATATCAGATATGTATGATATCTCAAATCAAATAATAATCATATATATATATATATATATATATATATATAACCTAATCACATTAGGTTTCCTCCATTTCAAGTGCACACAAATCAGATATATATATATATATATATATATATATATATATATATATATATAATCACATTAGGTTTCCTTTATTTCAAGTACACCAAACGTACTAGACTTCTTACCTTTCAAGAATCACCAAATCAATTAACATCAATATATCCAATTAGATGAATCATTAGAAAATCATATATTAATGAATACAAATCCTAACTAAGTTAGGACTTTATCTTCATGATTCACACGCACCAAAAAAGACTACTATCACCTGCAATAATATTTATTTCAACAAAGAGATATATAACAATAAAGTCCAATTTGTTTTGATACAGGCTAGGAATGCCAACTAAAACATATACGAATAATCCTCCTTCTGTGAATGTGAAGAAGATACCGGTGGGAAACAAGGGTGACATGGGTGAGAGCCAAAGGGCTGTGTCGAAATCTAGAGGTCAGGCTCTTGCTGATGAGTATGGGATCAAGTTATTCGAAACCAGTGCGAAGACGAAGATGAAAGTGGAAGAGGTTTTCTTTGCGTTGGCCAGGGTTATCAGGCCAGGGTTGAACGTTCAACAGTGTCTGCCACTTGAGTTTAACCGATTAGCAGCACAGAGGTCATCTTGCTGCGGTTAAATAGTACCCAAAGGATTTTTTTTTTTTTACTTGAGGTATTGAAGCACTTTTTTTCTTTTCTTCAATGGCTTTTGCTTCTGTTAATTATTTTTGTGATCGATGCCAATTTGTATTTGTTATTTGCAAGAAAACAGTGATTATGAGTCCAAAAGGAGAACTACTCTTACCCATTCACCCTCCCCTATCATTCTTTAATTCTTTGCTATATTGGCCAAATCAGATAGTGCATGTAGTAGAGAACAGATCAAAGAGCTTTAAAGTGGTTAATTAGTGAGTAAAGGAAATTCTAGTGTCACGAATCCACGAACGCACTTCTCCAGCACGTACTGCGTCGATCATATTGAACAGTGTCAAACCTAGCTAGCTCCCTTGTTATCAGCAATTCAGCAAAGTTTCTTGTATTCTCTACGTTCAAGTTTCTTGTATATTGATTGGTCTTGCCGGACGATCGAGTCAAATCCACCATCGCAAAACCACTCCGTATCCCATTTCTACATCTTCAACGCTAATTAACAATCTACGTCAAAAAAAAGAAGTATATTTGTGAAGTTAGAAGAATTATATGACAGAAGCTATATACAGATGGAAATCAAAAGAAACATTTACATAACTCACCTAGTTTTTGGGCCTCTGAAATTGCAATAAAAAGGCCCAATTAAGTTCCATGTTTAAGAAAAAGTAGTCAAATTGGTCCAGAACCGAGAGAGAGAGGCGTCTCATCTGAAAACAAGAGCGAAGTGTCTCTGTGGCCACACCTCTTCTCCGCCGTGGCTTCTCTACTCTAGAACCCACCACCATTCTCAGAGGAAATGGCCACCAAGTTGCAGATATTTACAGGATTGACCTTGGCTTCAACTCCCGCCTCCTCTTCTTCCTCCTCCACCAGCCTCTCCATGGTCCGGAGACCTCTCACAACGTCGTTTTTCAACGGCGGAGGTACTTTCTCTTTCTCTCTCTGTTTTTTTACTATTGGCTGATGAGCATCGTGCTGTGTTTGTGGAATTGATGCGAGTTCTGCGGAATTGTTGTGTTTTTGGGTGGTCTGGTGGAACTTTTGAGGTGATAACATTGTGTTAAAGAGTGTGAGACTTATGAATGGGGAGTTCAGAGATAATTCATTTTCTATTCTGAATGTGCAATTAGCTTTTTGCCTTTTTCTGATTTGTTTTGTTGTTACTAACAAATGCCGTGTTCCTGTTTTTCTGCTCATTTTTGCTCTCTGTGTTCCTGTTTGGTAATGTCTCTATGTCGTTTGTTACTGCTCTCAGCTCTGTTGTTTGGTTTTCATATAATTGTTTCATGGTATAATGCACATGGATATAGGACAGTAGGAGTCTGTACTCTTTTGATTTCGGAAGGTCTTTGGTTCCTTGTAAATATTTGTAAGTACTTTATTTATCTGTTTTCGGCTAGAATCAGTAGGTGTCAATTTTTGGAACATATAATTCAGAAGCTAATTATTTTGGTTTGAAAGTTTGTAACTTTGTATACAATGTAAGAAATCAGTTTTCAGTGGACTTTTGAAAGATTTCAACAAATTTGTAAATTGAAGCTTCAATTGTCTGGTTGCCACTCCACACTCTACACCCTAAACCCTCTACTCTTTTTTATTTTTAGTTATTTTTTTTATAATCTTCCGGCACAGACATGATGGCTAGTCAAAAGAACGATTAAAAAAATCTTCACGTAATCAAGTTTCCGTGATCGTAGGAGCCTACTATATGTGTGATCTATTAGTGAACTCTTCTGGGTGTACTATGTTTCTGGAAAAACAAGCACTACCTAGGTTCCTGAAATAATTCACTTTGTTTTATCTTAATGCTGAAAAAGTATATGCTAGTTTGTCAGTGCTGTTTATATAATTCATATCTGTAGGACTATTTATTAGTAGTGTTACTGTTAAGAATATCAACTTTAGTTGAGGAAATGCAACAGGGGAAAGCAATGAGAAATTTTCCATCTCGTATCTTATCAGGCTCTCATCATGTCAGATCGAATAATGACATGGAGCAGCCTCATATAGGCAAGAATGAAAAAAAAAACATGGCACGTGATTGTTGGCTTATTTGGTACTAATAAAATATTGCTAGAAACCATACTGCTATAGATCTGAAAATTGAGTTACTTCAGTAAGTTTGTTGTTAATCTCACATCAACGTTATGATTGGATCTGTGTTATCATTAAGGGTCTTCCTTTTTCCTTCAATCTCTGTTTGTTATGTCCATGTTAGATACATGAATTGCATATTCTAACTTAGAGATATCGATATTACACATAGAATAACAAGGTGAGAACACAAAAGTGATAAAGACATTTGATTGATTGAAGTGGTCAGTGGTGTATATGGACCATAGGAAGGAAGCAACAATTAACCATATGGTTAGTAGATTTCATCTTACACTCCCCTGTTGTGAAGTTTAAACTAGCTCTGCACTCGTTAGAATTGTAGGTTTTGATGATGTTCTGGTCCCAGAGAACATAAATTTTGGTCATAACTTGACATATAAAAATATTAGTTGATTCATTGTGAGCTATAGAACATGTGTAAACACCACCTACAAGTAAGTATTATCTCCTGTCTTATGTTACGTTTCTTTCAGTGGGAGCTCTAAAAGTTGAAGTCATTAGGGTTGCTCCTTCCAATAAGCGACATTATTCGAGACAACGTGGAGGTGCTCTTGGTGCCCGTATGAACCTTTTTGACCGGTTTTCTAGAGTTGTCAAGGTGACCTCTTGTAGATTGATAGCCTGTATTCGCATAATAATAACATTGTGATGTTCTTATTATAACTTACACAAATTTATTGCAGTCGTATGCAAATGCAATCATAAGTTCCTTTGAAGACCCTGAGAAAATCTTGGAGCAAGCAGTTCTTGAAATGAATGATGACTTGACAAAGATGCGTCAGGCTACAGCACAAGTAATGCTATTTTCCCACTTTTTTTTTAAGCATTACTTCTATATTTTTAGTACAAGTATTAAGAAGTTTCACGCAATTTTCTTGTCTTTGTACTCTTATATGGTCTAGAATTTGCCCATGTTCATTGTAGATTCCCATCTTCATTTGCGTCACTTATCTCTTTTTACGTTTTATCTTCCATCTATCAACTTTTTGTGTTACTTTATCTCTTTTTACTTCTTTCTATTATGTTATTGTTTTATTACTTACCCATAATCAGAAGAGGTAATTGTAGTGAACTTCAGGTATTTTATAATTGTCTAGCATTTCTTTACTGATAAATAAAGTTATCTTTGTGTTCCCTATGAAGGTATTGGCTTCTCAAAAACGTTTGGAAAACAAGTACAAAACTGCACAACAAGCTTCTGAGGACTGGTAATATAGATGGGATGATTGTCTAAAGTTACTAGTATTGCCAAGTGATCTGTAAATCAGTCTTTATTTGATGTTAGGTATCGAAAAGCGCAATTAGCTCTTCAGAAAGGGGAGGAGGATCTTGCACGTGAAGCTCTGAAGAGGCGTAAATCTTTTGAGGCAAGTCTAATCAGTAGTAGAAGTATTTATATGATTACATGTTTCTCGCATGCTTTATTGTTTCATATTTTGAATTTTCAGAACTTTCTGCTTTCCAACCTATTTACTGAGCAAGTATATGGGTTGAAGTGCTTAGCTTAAGCTTTTTTTTGGAGGAAGGAAGTGTTTAGCTTAAGTTGACAATTAAAAGAATTTTAACCCAATCTATGAATCAGCATGAATCCAATGTTTCCTTTCCCCTCAGACTAATTGCCTCAACTTCAGGCTGCAAAGAGTTATACAATACATTTACTCTTTCTATATCTTTATTCCAGGATAATGCTAATTCTATGAGAACCCAACTTGATCAACAAAAAAGTGTTGTTGACAACCTTGTGGCTAATACAAAGGTAAGCTAATTTCTATCTATTTGTTTTCTTATCGTCGACTTCTTTGATACCAGATTTGTATCTATTATTGAAATTGTTTGTGTTACTGATGTTTTATGAAAGATAGAATTGCTGACTGGCATCTCAATTTCCTGTCTTTTTGCTTGTAATGACTATAAAGCATAGCATCTGATGGCATGTCAGAGAGTCAAGTTTTTTGTTTGAAGCTTGCATATCAAATTTGCTATATGGGTTACGACAAGTAGCAAATATACTATCTATTTTTTGACGAAAATAAGTGCTAGTCTCATCATGTGTTTAAGAGCTTTTATGAACTTGTGAATCATAGGTTATAGAGAAAACTTAGGTTATAGAGAAAACCAAAGAGATCTGAGAAAACTTCTCCTATGAAATATAAGAGTTAGAAAATCTTTTTCATTAAAGAAAAGGTCTAGAAGTATCTTTGATCCTGTGATTTATCAGGTTTATCTGTCACCACTTAGGAATGACAATATTTCATAGTTAGAAGAAAATAAGCAAGTTTTCTGTTTCTTATGTTCGTATAGAACTGTCTGAAAGAGTAAGCATTGTGGTTTGTTCAGTTTTTATCAAAGTTAGTTTTCCTTAGCATTTATATTCACAAATACTAGTGCTTGCAATTATGTAGATATGAATGCAATATTTACTATTATGTATATTTCATGTAGCTTTTAGAGAGCAAAATACAAGAGGCAAGGTCGAAAAAAGATACACTCAAAGCACGCGCTCAATCTGCAAAGTTTGTTACCAATTCTCACTGCCCTTTTTTACAGAGCTGTCATCTCCATTTTCTTAAGAAAGCAAAAAAAAAAAAAAAAGGCTAAATGGAGCTGGGTATCTCCTTAATTTAGCTGCTAATGGTCACTTTGCTGTTTGTTCAGGACTGCTACTAAAGTAAGTGAGATGGTGGGGAATGTCAATACAAGTAGTGCCCTTCCGCTTTCGACAAGATGGAAGAGAAAGGTAAGCAAGTTGTCTATTTGGAAATACTTTATGATTTAGTCAAGCTCCTCTTTTATTGGATTCTTTGTTTTACTTTTAATGAAAGTCCTTTTGTGGAAATTCAAAAATTTAATCATTTGAGGGGAGTTTGCTTTACATAATAAGATTGAATGGGAACAACGTCTTACTGCCGTGGCTTTGGATTATAAGCGAAGTTAGTTTTATTATGCCTGTGTTTGCACAAGGTATTGACTCTAACCACATGGTTATATGCGTTGCATGTTGTTTGTCTATTATTGATTGGTGAAACACTATACACTGAATCTCTATGTTTAACATATGGACACCTATGCGGATGCGTATTAATTTTCAAATTCTTTTTCCTATTAATAGTCTTAGCAATGGAATCCCAAGCAGAAGCTCTTGGCCAGTTAACTACAGATGATTTGGAAGGAAAGGTGAGGGCTCATTCTCTTGGCTATCCATTCCATGTTTTATCTGGTGTGTCTATTATTCAATATCATCTTCTGATTGGTAAGTCACATGGAAAGTGGGAAGAGAATACAGATCATACATGGTTTGAAAACCAATAAGTAAACTGTTAAAGAGGAAGCTCAATATTCTGTTGAAAATGGTGGCATGGTTCCAGCTGTATAAGGCAGACATATATATGTACATACATACTATGAGTAAATAGGAACATAGACGTATAGTAATACATATTATCTCGTGTTTGAATAGCATTTCCTTTGTTTCTCATGTTAAATATTTATTCCAAACCAGCTTCTTGGTTTCAAATGCACTCTGGTAATTTATAATGAGCTTTAAAGGCAAAGAAAACTGTTGAATTCAAATGACCATGCTTCGATTATGATTTATGCTGTTTAGCAGCTTAATTGATAGTAGTTTGGTTTACCTTTTGACAAACTTATGATTGTTTCTCTGCTCAAACTGGATTTCTCATCATTTCAAATCTGTACCAAAATTGCAGTTTGCAATGCTAGAGAGCTCTTCTGTTGATGATGATCTTGCAAAGTTGAAGAAAGAACTGTCTGGTAGTTCAAAGGTATACCTTATCATGCAGGACAAATAGATATTCTGAAAAAGTGCAATAAATTTTAGGTTCTCAAACTTGTTCGTTAATGCTTCTTAACAACTGGGGTCATTGAACCTTTTTCTTTGTTCTGTTCCTCCAAACAGAAAGGAGATCTTCCACGTGGAAGAACTTTTACCCCCAGTTCGAACAAGGCATATCCATTCAAGGATTCTGAAATTGAAATGGAGCTCAATGAATTGAGACGGAAAGCACAGGACTTCTAAGTTTTGCCCATATGGCATACATTTCAATTCTTTAAACACAAATCATCAAAGTACCTGCTAGCATTTGTATAGTAGAAGGCCTACAGATTAACGTTGTATAGCTAAGAGGCTAAACTTGAAGCAAAGTTCCTGTTCGTTCCAGTAGACTCTAATTGCAACAAGCCGGTTTCTTTTTGCTTTGGCGCATTTACAAGTTTGGTCTAAGATTGAGATCAAGAGGACATTGCTCGGCAGGCAACAGTGGTCAGTGGTCAGTGGTCTGACTGCGGATATAAATTTGCTCCCCACCCTTACTTCCCCATCTTCATCCCCCACCCATCTAAATGCATGACACATATCTATTTTCTTTAACTTACCTAACCATGGTTAACAATATAAATTATTTATTTAATTTAAATTTGAGAAATTGGGCATTTAGGGTTTAAGGTTTAGGGTTTAGGCTTTTAGGGTTTAGGGTTTAGGGTTTAGGCTTTTAGGGTTTGGGGTTTAGGGTTTTAAGGTTTTACTTAACTATGTCTAATCATGATAAAAGAATAAGCCCTAAACCTCAAACCCGAAACCTTAAAACCCTCAACCCCAAACCTTAAAACCCTAAACCCTACATCTTAAAACCCAATACTCAATCTTACAAATTTAAATTAAATAAATAATTTTAGATTTATATTGTTAACCATGGTTAGATGAATTACAAAAAAAAATGAAACATGTGTCATGCATATAGGTAGGTGATGATGAAATAGGTGGGTGAGGATGAAAGTGCATATAGGTAGGTGATGATGAAATAAGTGGGTGAGGATGAAAATGGGAAAATTAGGTGAGGAGCAAATTTGTATCCGTCTAATTGTTCCATTTCCTCGGAAATATAGATTTTGGGTGAGAACTTTAATTATTATTGTTGTTGCAGTAGTTTCCAAATTTTGGGTTTCCTTAATTGATTTGCTTCTCTTGCGTCAAATTCCAACCCTCGCTCTAATACTCTTTGCTTTTGCTAGCCAAACAAAACAAATTGAATTTATCAATTTAAAGACAGAGCCTCACGTCTACAAAATCTGAAAGTGATTTCAAAATCTAACAAGGAAGACTTCCCTCTTTGACGATATGATCCAGTGTAGTTGTAAGGCCAAATTTGGTTACAGCCTTGATAGCATCTCTAAACCCTTGGCCATAAGCAATGCTCTTACTGCGTTCCATCTTATGTGCTAGATGGTCTTTCAAGTCTCTTGTATATTGAGCTTCCTGGCTGGTTTTGTTGGATGAATCAAAACCATTAGAACAAAACCACTCCATCCACATGTATGCCATCACTTCGCAAATGCCTTCTTTAACCTTTTCTTCCAAATCAAATGAACGAACTCGGCCTGTTGGTGAAAATATGTCAGTGTAAATATAGAATCATAACAATTCTACTTTTCTAGCTAGGAGAGAAGATCAGAAGATAAGTGTTTACACTTGAGGTGCAGCCACACATGCATCATCTCGTGTGCCAATGTTGCACCTGTGTCCACATCCGGTTTCCCAAACAAAACTAACACTACTACTATGCCTGAAATTGTATGCCGAGCCACTGCAGATGGCTTCTTGGGACGTTTAACCACCTCCATTTCCTTTTGCACTTCAACTTTTCCTTCTCCTTTCAAACATTGTTTGATCTGTTCAGAAATTGACCAATATTAGCACACATTGCTAGACCAAGTCATTCATATATATATATATATATATATATATATATATATATATATATATGGGTAAAATTGGTACGTACCCTCACGAAATCACATGAATCACCAGTCCTATGCAAGTAACCACCAATAGTTCCAACTTTTTCTACACCCCAGAATATATCAGATTTAGGACAATGCAGCTAAGATTTCAATATCATACAATGTTACTCAATTCAGATATATTAAACTTAATTCAGGCGTTACAGAACTAAACAGATCATATAAATCCATGAACAATGAATTTGATCCTTTTGGTGGCCAATCACCTACCAGGAAAAAATTTGAGCATTGTGACACTGTCAACCAAAAAATAAGGTCTTCGTCCACTTCGAGGTCTAAATTTCTATAAAATTCAAGCACCTTCTGAAAAAGGGGCTTGCATTCCTTTGGATCCATGATAGCAATAGAAAAACACTTTGAGCAAAGTTTCCGGCCATTATCATTAAGGTCCAAATATTCTTCTTCTCTAGCTCTCTGGCAACCAAAGAAATTAAATTGATTTCCAATTACTTCAGTAAAACTTTGAATTAAGAGGGAACACCTAATCCCACAGAATTACAATATATGATAGAACGGTATTATGAAAATCGAGCTAACTTACTGAAAGAAAACAACCCAACAATCTATGCGGTACACGTATACTTGCAGCATATCTTCCGCAACCGTCACAGTACTGAGGCCTGATTATGGTAGATAGATAGCTAGTTTCATGAATATGTCTTCATATATTGATGGAGTCCTTAATTTACATAGATTTCACATTTAGATTCATGTCGATTGAAGGTAATATACTCAGACTCCTAACGGAATCAGGAGAGAGAGAGAGAGAGAGAGCCGGCTGCCTTTAGGGCTAGTTATTTATAAAGTGAATAGTGTGTTGGTTAAACATGGTTAAACATGAGCCTTATTTAATTTCCTTAGCACTAATACATAAAGTATCGTTCTCCTAATACATAAATGTATCAAACTAGTGCCTATGATCTTGCTGATAAAGCAAACCTCTCTCTTAGGCTCTTGAAATAGTCCAACAGTTCTTCATGACCAGGAAGGTTGTCCTTGATCACAGTGACTTCTCTGAAATTCTTGATCCACTCCTCCAAGCGAGGAAACATGTTGGCTTCTAAAAGCTTTACACCAGCTGCTTCTTCCATCCCTTGAAGCCAACCAGCTATCCATCCAAAGGCCAAGTCTGCCATTCCAACTTTGTCCCCTCCAAAAAATTTCTTCTCTCCAAGCCCTTGTTCTTCCATTGTTTTCAACACTTCTTGTCCCTCTTTTCTTGCCTTCTCATGTTCTTCCCCAACTGTATGAAAAAATTTAATAAAAATGGAGCTCTACAACTCCCAGTATTCGTAATCAGTCTCATTTATTTAGTTGATTTCGGATGAAAATGTAAAGAACTAAATCAAAATACATATTACCTTGTCCTCTCCAAATTTAGTCCAAAACCGAGCTATGGCCCTCTCATAAGGGTCCTCAGAAAGCAAGGGATTCTGTGGCCACACCTCCTCAATGTATTCAAGAATAACAGTAGACTCTGAGATTGGTTTTCCGCCATGAACAAGCACCGGGATCTTCTGATGAACTGGGTTGTACTGTAAAAGACGATCACTCTTGTTGACAAGGTCTTCTTCTATATATTCATACTTCACACCCTTCAGTTTCAGAGCCCATATGACTCTGTAACAAAAGGGACTAGGCCATGTTCCTAGTAGCTTCACTTCTTCCATTTCTGTGTAAAGAACAAAGATGCGATTCCCTCTAACCTCTTCTATAAGGATGTGCTCATTGTGCTGGTCTTTATAAGCTCTTGGTCAGTTAAAATGTTGAAGAAGAATAGTCATTATGCTTGAGCTTGACTAACAAGTTACCTTTATTGACCAGAATGCCACGCCTCTTTGGAAATTTCTTTTCTTGTTGGACCCGGAATATAAGTGGTCAAAATTTAATAAGGAGAGAAGACAAACCGACTTCCCTTGTATAAAGGGGACTGCAGATTTCAGAGAAGAACACAAGTTGAACAAGAAATGGAAGAAGTTAAGCTATTTGGAGCATGGCCTAGTCCCTATGGTTATAGAGCGATATGGGCTCTGGAGCTCAAGGGTGTCAAGTATGGGTATATAGAAGAACAATGGGAAGCCGATTTGTGAGTCCACTGTTATCCTCGAGTACATTGAAGAGACTTGGCCAGAAAATCCCTTGCTTCCTTCTCTTGAAGACCCTCATGGAAGAGCCTCGGCGCGGTTCTGGATCAAGTTTATAGATGACAAGGTGATCATTTTACTCGTTAGTCATCATTTTCACTTCAATACTTGTTGTTAGCACTCGTCGTCATAATGCAAATGCTTCATTTGTGCAATGCAGGCTCTTCCATTTGCTATTTTATTGATGACTGAAGGAGAAGAACTCGAGAAGGAGGTGATAGAGGTGAAGGAGATACTTAAGATCTTGGAAGAGCAGGGTCTAGGAGAGAAGGAGTTCTTTGGTGGCAATGAGATTGGATTGGCTGATTTGGCCATCGGATTTATAGCCTCCAGTTTTAGAGTCATTGAAGAACTGGCTGGTGTCAAAGTGCTGAATGGAGAGGAGTTCCCTGGCTTGTGTAATTGGGTTAAGAAGTTTAAGGAGAACCCAGCAATCAAAAAGAACCTCCCTGACTCTGATCAAATGTTTGTGTATTACAAACAGAAGAGGGAGATGCTTATTGCTTCAAGGGCAGCATGATACTATAATAAAAGTAAAGACTAGCCTTTTCTTGTACTCGCAAGTTTTGCTGTGTTATGATTAGAGAGACTAGTACTCGCCACATATGCTAGCAGCCTAGCAGCTATGCATATCTGAGAGCCTATTCAGCGCACCTGGAAATTTAACGGTGAGATCGCCGGGTGAGGTCGGGCACGGTGAGTGAACGGTGAGATTGGCCGGGTGCGCGGCACACCCGGATGCGCTGTATAATTTTCATGCATATCCAAAATAGATAGATTTTTAGTGATAACTTTTGTTTTATATATGGTGCGACGACCCTGAAGACTTTTTGTATTCAATTCCATAGTGGATTCTATTAATATATATCAATGATATAGATAACTGTTGTAAAATAAAAGTAAAAGAGATTAAGAAATGAGAGAAACAATCAAGAGAATGAGAGAATGTGTATATCTTATTGAGTTGAGAACTCTCTCTTATATAGAGATGAGGTCATGATGCAAATTACAATACCAACCTTAGTCGGCTAATTACAAGAATGTCCACTAACTAATAACTATTTACAACACTCTCCCTTGGGTATTCTCTGTCATTAGCTTCCTTTGATATGTGCTTCAGTGTTGCCTCGTCAAAACCTTACCAGGTAATAAAAACCCTATGAGACAAAAACAATTCTGGTCGAAGGAGAAAAGAGCACAACGTGCACGTAGCGGTGGTAGTCAGAACCCTTAATTTCGGTGAAGCGATTTAGTCTGAATCATAAGATGTGAGTCTGTGGGAGATAGATGCATAATAGTTGCTACACCAAAACCTTGCCCGGTAAACCCAGTGGGACAAACCCGTGGTCGTAGGGAAAAGATGAGCAATTGCATATATTTCAAATAAAAGCATCTTCAAGATGAAGTATGAGTAGGGTGACCAATTTAATGTGTGCCTCGTTAAAACCTTGCCAGGTAACAAAACCCAGTGGGACAAAAATAACCCTGTACGAATGACAAAAGAGTACACAATGGTCAAGAGTATGCTTCAGGATACTCCCCCTAATATTGACTCCCTTTGAAAACTACACACTAGGTAAAACTGTTATATTGATCATGCTTCTTGACTAACTTAATAGTCAACATGACTTAAAGAGGTTTTCATTTCATATACCTCTAAGATTATTGTATTCCCTATAGTAAAAATATAATTAATTGGGAATAAGTCTTGTGTCGGTTTACATAACTCATGTCACCATATTTAACAAGGCAAACATCATTCCAAGGATCATAGGCGGTTGATCCATTCCATGATGCTTAGGGATATAATGAGTCATTTTCCGTCATACATTTAAAGTAACGGAAAATTATCTTTTATGCCATTAAGCGCAGAGCTATATCTAGCTAACAAATTCACATCGGGTGAGATGTCCGATCTATGACATTTAGCCAAGTACAATAATGTGCCTATTGTACTTAGATGTGAGTCTTCTGGTCCCAATATCTCTTTATTATCATCTGCATGATGATACGAGTCTCACTAGATTTCAGACGATTATGAATGAGCTTGAAGACTTTGCTTTATCCTCATTAAAGCATCTTAACATCTTCTAGATGTAATTTGATTGATGAACCAAAATTCCATTTGCACTTTGCACGACTCCAGGTAGAGAAAATGATTTGGTCTCCGAAAATCTTTCATCTCAAACTCCGACTTCAAGTGTTTTGTGGTTTTCTTGATCTCTTCAAGAGTATCAATCAAATTCATGCTATTGACGTAGATCACCACAAATTGCAAACCCGAAGTTTGTTTTCTTAATAAACACGCATGGGCATAGTTAATTGTTCATATATCTCATCCCAAACAAATACTCACTTAAACGGTTATACCAATTCCGTCTGGATTGTTTGAACTCTTAAAGTGAACTACTCTAGCAAATGGAGAGCATGTTCTGTGGTCTAGAACTATTTGCATTGGGTAACATAAGTCCTTCAGGAAACTTCATGTATATCTCTATATTCAGATCCCTATAGAGATAAGTTGTTACCACATTCATAGGCTGCTTATTCAGTTATTCGGAAACTACCAAACTGATAAGGTAGTGGAACGTTATGACGTCCATTACGGGAAAGTATGTCTCCTCGTAATCAATCACAGGGCGTTGAGAAAATCCTTGCGCCACTAAACAAGACTTATATCACAATCTCGTTTTTCTCATTACACTTCCTTACAAATACCCATCTAAACAATATAGGTTTAACATGGGTAGGTGTGGGAACAACAGGCCCATAACACCTTTCTCTTAGTTAAGGAATCTGATTTGACCTGGATTGTTTCTTTCCTTTTTAGCCAGTCGTCTCTTCGTTGAGATTTATCAACGAAGCAAGGTCCGACATCATCGCTCATTATAATTTTGGTGGCCACCGTAAATATAAATATATCATCGATGAAATCTCATTCTGATTCAATATCTCACTAAGTTTACCGAGATTTTCTATTCTCGGGAGTGAGTTTAAATGTTGGAGCGTCCCCCAACTTTATCTCTTTTAGGACGAACCCATAATCCGGATTAATCTCGTGAGTTGAATTGGTTTGAGATTGCGATGGCAAGAAGATTCATTTGTGCCAAGTTTACCCTCTTCTAGGGATAAGAATCGTTCGAACCTAATGGTCTACCTCACTTCAGGGCAGGGACTATGACTAGTTAGCCACCATGGCCGTACCTCGTCCAACTAGGACGATACGTCCTACTAGGACGTTTATCCTTGCAGGTTTGCAGCAGGTATATATGATATCATCACTTTAACTAGATCTAATGAAATGTTTGACATATTATAGGCTACACTACGTAGATCTAGAATTCTTTGCACTTCAACTGGAAGTATAATTCTTCGCACTGCAATATCACATGTGCGGTTTGGGGATCAAGATGAGACATTCTACACGTCGTTCATCAGTAACGGTGACGTTCTTATCTCCCCCTAACGGCGGGAAGACTGTCTCATAAAAGTGATGACCGTAAATCTAGCGGTATAGAGATCGCCTGTCAAGGGCTCTAAGGAGCACATAATGGATAGGGTTCATAATCGACATATATGCCCATCCTTTGTTGAGGACCCGATTTTGTACGTTGTGGCGGCACAATTGGCACATGAACTGCACACCCAAATCTCTGTAAGTGCGAAATACCAGGTTTGCACCCAGTCACCAACTGTAACACAAAGTAAGGTGGGTAGCAGTGGGCCTCAACCGGACCAACATGGCTGCATGCAAGATTACATAGCCCGACGCAAACACTAGAAGCTTGGTGCGCATTACCAAGGTTCTACCTGCGAGACTATCTTGGGTGTGAACATAGGAAACTATATGTTCAACAGATCCCAAGGGATATGCAATAATCATCGGTAGTTATCGATGTAAACTCTCCGGCATTATCAAGCCTTATAGACTTTATAAGATAATCTGAGTGGTGTACCCTAAATTTCATAGGTGAGAGTTTAGCAAACACAACATTTTTTCTTGTGGACAGTGATGTGACATCTGATCACTTTTGTCGATGCATCAACCAAAACCATTAATATTTAACTGGTCCGTATGGTGGTTGGATAGGTCCACGAATTTTCCCTTGCATTCTGTGCATAAAGAGATAGTGTACATTCTAGTCTTTGTATATGATGGTCTAGTATTCAACATCCTTAACGAGGAACTTGACATAATATGTCATTAAAGACAAGATCCTTATTCTAAAGGGGATGCCCGTGTGATAATTGAGTTGAGGATACGGTGCATCATATATTTTTCCCAGGCGCATCAAACACCAATACTATTGCTAGTATTTGCTCGAATCATTTAGCTTCTAGCTAATAAATTTGAATATAATCAATGTACGCTTCTGACCGCACACTCAAAGGTTATGCAAAGATATTACACCATTTTTCTGGTGATTTCAATGTTTTAAGCATTGATTTCAATGAACTTACCTTTTGTTAACATTCTTCTGAAACGTAAAGGTATTTTGTCTCGTCAGCCAGACGAGAACGCTCAGTTCCTTAATATTGATAACACATATCAATTTTAATTTAGATTCTTGGGCATCAAGCCTTTTCATTTCAATATTCTCTTGCTTCATGCAAGGAAGATGTCTAGTTCAGATTGTTTCTTTTGGAGACTTCCAATTAACATGATATGAATAAAAGATATTGATTTTATCATGTTTGGTGAATTTATGAATGAAACTTCAAGTTTCCTAAGGGGGTTATTATCGAAACTACAAGTTCAATTTATACATGAACTACTGGTTCATTTCTGAACTACCGATTCATTAGGTACATGTATTTTAAATTATAATCATGTAGCAATTGATGATATTAATTCTATGTTACTAATTTAGCATAGTGAATGTGTCACGTAAATATGTGTGAATGCTTCTGGCAATTAACTACACATTAAATATGGTGAATATTTAACAACAACCATTATGAGAAAATATTTGGAATGTCTTATAGACATACATAATGACTAAGTACGAAAATCCAGTGTCATTAGATTATTTTCCTTTTGTTTGATTCTGCTGGACCAAAGGAATTGCCTTTAATTAAAGTGAAAGAAATAAACCTCTTCATACTTTACAAGCATAAGGGCACAATCACAGAGGTATGCTGGGCTTCTAGGTCCCGTATAGGGAGAGTTGGCCTACTGGGCTTAGAATGGTTTACCAAGAAATGCAATGTTATTAGTCAACCCTTTCGGTAACTCCAATTGTATACAATCAGGTAAGCAATAATGAGGTGGTGGAGCGAGGCTCACTTAAGTACACAGCCTCAAAAGAACTTTCCTAGACATCACATCCAACTGGATGAGCCTAGTTTGAGAAGAATTATATTCATTGTATGTACTCATGGCGACACATGGTGAGCTTCTGTGCTAGCTTTGCAGCTTACGTCGAGCTTCTGGCTCAATTTGTGTATATTCAGGTTTGATTTAAGATTCTGACTTAACATCATTAATATTCATCAATATAACATAAACCAATGAAATATATGTTATTAAATCGTAACATACAAACTTAATGTGAAAGTAATTATATGAAACCGAAATAAATTAAAATTATAACGGAAACAATTTAATTCACATCGACATAATGTATATGCAATAAAATTATTGAACCAATAAATCTCAATAACGTAGCGGTTATATGCAAAACTAACTCATTTGCATCATCAATTGCTTCTGGCATTAATGTGTCATTACATACTCATAATAATTATCGATATAAATGATAACATAATTGAGAACTAATTGAATAAAACTGACGCGATTTGAATTTGGTAACCGACAGTTAATATATGACATAAATTACTAAATAAATATCATTTATGCAGCCGTTAAGTATCAAATGCAATGAGTTTAAATCTCATTAATGCTTCTAGCATTACACATAAGTATTAAATTAAATAAATACTTGTGGCATAACGTTTATGTAACAATCACGTAATTAAAACCCAAAATTCATGTTTCTAGCATAATGAATTATAATGACATTATTCAAATTGGTGTAACCATAACGTTTCTATCATTAATTGTGCAATAATTTGGCCCATAATGCTTGTACCATAATGTATGGGTTATAACTTGGTAAATGTTTCTGGCATTAATTACATACCCTTAAATGACATTGAATTTGACACAATTCAAATCAGTAACTGACAAAACGTAGATGTTAATTTATACGTAAATAACATCATCAGTGTTATGCGTCAATATTCAAATGACGTTACATTTCTAAACGGATTTTATTCAAACTCCGTTAAGAGCAATATTAATTCATTTGTATTATTAAATGTTTTAGGCATAAATATATGTAACGTTTAGCATAAACGACCAAATTAATGGTTATGTGCGTTACTTCTGGAACGCATGCACATACTTGAATTTAATAGTGATTTTGAATTTGATACATGTACTTGTTGATCCATGCGCCTTTTGGTTTGCACTACTAGGCAGGTGGCTGTAGCTAATTACGAAGGCTACTGGCCGTTCAATGATTTTCAATGCCGATTTTTCTTTCCAAAATCGAAACATGAACAAAAATATATCAATAATATGAATTTGGTGGTTCATGTATCAAATGAAATTTTCTATATACTACACAAATTAATAAGCATATATATACAAATTTCGAGAGGATAAACGAAATATGGTTCATGCATCATGGTGATTTGTTCATCATATAATCAAGGCTAGCAAATATGAATTGGAATTAAGATAAGAAAACGTTACTCATTGTAGAACGGATAATCTCCATCTTTTATGTGTAGAACTGATAAGGCCATTTGTGGAGCTTCTCAGCCAATATAAGAACTTGGTTAAATGATGATCCTCATATGGTTGATCATCGATTTCAGAACTTTCCATGTCAACGTAGAGCGAATCGATGAATCAAATTAAAAGATCATCCTTTGCTTCTAAAGCTTCACATGCAACAGAAAACAAGATAATGTTAGAACTATTCGTGCTGATAACATGTTGTAAAATAAAAGTAAAAGAGATTAAGAAAAGAGAGAAACAACCAAGAGAATGAGAGAATGTGTATATCTTATTGTGTTGAGAACTCTCTCTTATATAAAGATGAGGTCATGATGCAAATTATAATAACAACCTTAGTCGGTTAATTACAAGAATGTCCACTAACTAATCACTATTTATAACAATAACCATTATTTACTTCTCAATTATCATTTTGATGTCACATCCTTGTTTCTTTTACTAATGAGTTTTTGACTCAGTAATGAAGGGGACTAGGCCATGTTCCAAGCAGCTTCACTTCTTCCATTTCTATAATCAAGTGTTTTCTTTCCCCTCTTCAACACCTACCCCAACATAAGATTGGCTTAAATTGTTTATTACTGTCAACAACAGAAACAAAGAGGACAAATTGGTTTCTTCCAACAAAGAAAGAGACAACTTCATGAACGCAGTGCAATGTTGACCTGTCTAAAGGCAGAAGAGTAATTAAGGCAGATCAGGATCTTCAGCTATATATAAACTGTTTATACCCAAATTAATATTTTACTGGACAAGTAAATGTCTATGTAAATATTAATCCACGTCACGCCGGCAAGTTCAAGTAATATTGGGTTTAGAGGCGCGCAGGTTATCTCGCCTTTGATATCATGCGAGTTGGACAAAGTTCACATGTAATAAAACTTCGCATGAGAGGAAGATAAGACTTCGCATGAGTTGTTGGCGGACTGGTCCCCGGATGCAGTTGGTCATTCAATTGAGTGATGACCCGCAAATTACAAAATCTAAAACTTGCATGCGGAGAGGAGGACTTCGCCTAGAAGTTTTGGAAAGGAGACGTGCTACAAGCCAAGGTTGTCATGCGAACTAGAAGTTGGCCTGTAAAGACTTCGTATGGGATCAGGAAATGGACTTCGCGTAGATAGGGTCCTAGTATGGAAGCGAGGTGAGGAGACTTCGCGCGGGAGACTTCACCAAAAAACAAGAAGAGGAGTTCACATGCAAAAAAAGAGACTAGATGAGGCAAGCTCTGCATGATTGTTTGATTGGATAAGAAATCAATTATCTTTAATTGCATAAAGGGCTATATGTGTGTGGCTCGCCAGGGGAAGAGTTCGCATGTATTAAGGTTTCTATTCCTTAATCACATGTATGCAGGTGTATGTGCATCCAGTAGTATGAAGTCCTCAAGGTTCGCAAGTGTTCATGAGGTGTTCTAATACAACTCTTCTACATAGGCAGTTAGTTACTTCGACGAGACATAATCACATCAAATAGTGATTAACATCGCCTATGACATCTCTATCGTTAAAGACTTCTACAAGTCTTTTGACATGCTTTGACCCAATACCTATGGCCCTAAATAAACTCTATATAAAGGAGTTCGAGGAGATTATCAAAATACACACAACAACTCGAAACAACTCGACAAGAATTCAACAAAAGTACAATCGACCTAGTCGAACTCAGTGCTAAAGCATCTCCTTTCGGACTCATCCCTGATTAGCGCCCTATTGTTGCTCTGCTCGCTACACCGTGAGTATCAAATCGCGAAGTGCTCGTAATTCCTCGTCCGCGAGGTGGCACCGGAATCCTTCCACTTGATTAAGAAGTCAAGACCCGACACACTCTTTTCTCGTCCGCGAGGTGGCATGCCCGCACCTTTATTACTTTTGGTAGCTAATTACCTCTCTAATCCTTAATGAGGATCGTGGCCAAAACATAAACAAATTAAGTAGAGCAAGAAAAACGTACAGAAACTAAACGAGTATGGAGGAAGTGAAGGTAATAGGATTCTGGACAAGTCCATTTGTTTACAGGGTTACATGGGCTCTGAAACTCAAGGGAGTTGAATATGAATATCAAGAAGAGGACATATTCAACAAGAGTGATTTGCTTCTTCAATACAACCCAGTGCACAAGAAGGTTCCAGTATTTGTTCATGGTGGAAAGCTGATTGCTGAGTCGATTGTCATTCTGGAGTACATTGAAGAGACATGGCCGCAGAACCCTCTGCTTCCAACAGACCCTCATGCAAGGGCCATGGCTAGATTCTGGACAAAGTTTGGAGATGACAAGCTAATCATACCTGTATTTTCTTTCTTGAGATTTTCTATCAACAGTTCAATACAAGTAGACCCTAAACCCTAAACCCTAAATGACTGGTTATTTTGTATAAATTAGAAGCCAGAGTTTTTCAGCAGAGATATATCGGTCCTTAAAAAAAAAGATATCGGGAGATATATCGGATATATCGCAGAGATTTTAATCCTTGTGTTATACTTTAAAGGAAGAGACTTTGATCTTTGTTAATAAGGTTTTCTTTCGATTCACATATACTTAACCCCTAGTTTCTAGATCCAGTGACTCTTGTAATCCTAGCAGCTTCATCACTTCCTGTAAACAATGTGTCTCTTTCCCTTTTCACAACAACCAACAGCTGCCCTCAACGTAAGGATTGGCTTCGTTGTATTTTATATGTATGTAGTCCAAACTCTGGTCAACTTTAGGAAGATTAAGGGTCTAGTATGACTTGCTTGACAAGTTTTTTTATCTCTTTTATACCAACCACATATTTAAAAGTAGAGTAAACAATAGCAAAAGAAGGACAAATTGGCCTCTAATCCTTCCCGACCATGTAGATTAATTGAAGCACAAGATAACCAAATTGAATGCGAGGCATATATAGACATGTAGAAACCAGTCTAGGATCATAACAGAACCAGCAAAAATGTCACAAGTTACATTGTTAGGATTTTGGTCGAGTCCATATGTTTACAGGGTTATCTGGGCACTTAAACTCAAGGGTGTAGACTACGAGTATGTTGAAGAGAATGTGTTACAAACCAAGAGTGATCTTCTTCTGAACTACAACCCAGTCCATAAGAAGGTTCCCGTTCTTGTTCATGCCGGAAAAGCAATCGTAGAGTCTAACGTCATTCTTGAGTACATCGAAGAGACATGGCCGCAGAACCCCTTGCTTCCGAAAGACCCTCATCAACGAGCTTTGGCCCGGTTCTGGACCAAGTTCGGAGAGGACAAGGTAATGAATGAATGATCACTCAACTATTTTTACTACATTTTGCTGTGAAATGATTCGGTTGTTGACATGCATGCATGTTTGTTTATATAACTAGTTGACAAATGACGGTCTAACAATATAACATAAACAGACCGAATTATATCCAACTTGAACTAACATAGAGGTTTTGTGTGACATAGACCCAAGCCCTGTATATATAGTTTCCTCATAACTGAGGGAGAACAACAAGTAAAAGCAACAGAAGAAACGCAGGAGCAACTGAGAATCATGGAAGAGCAGGGACTCGGAGACAAGAAGTTTTTCGGAGGAGATGAGATTGGAATGGCTGATTTAGTATTTGGGTGGCTAGCTTGGTGGCTGTATGACATGAGTGATATAGCAGGGGTGAAAGTGATTGAAGCCGAAACCCTCCCTCGCTTACATGCATGGATTCAAAGGTTCAAAGAGATTCCCATAATCAAAGAGACCTTTCCTGATCGCAGTGCAATGTTGACCTATCTCAAAGGTCTAAGAGCAAAAATTCTTGCTTCGGCAAAATCTGGAACTCTAGCTAGTTAAAACCTCCTTCTTCTGATCAAGCTTTCTACTGTTCGAACGATAATATTAGCTATTAGCTAATCTACGCTTGTATTTGTAATTTCTTATCCAACTATAACTCTAAGAACTTGCTTGAATAAAACACTTATTTTGATGGACTTATGGCATAGATATATGGTTGTCTGTATGGAACAGAATCAACAACTCAATTTACATCAAATTTTCAAGAACATTGGCCATTCCTTCAAGGAGAGAGATAAACAAGTCGGGTTGTCTGAACTATTGTTTAAACTTGATTGGTCATATGCGTAAAGAAATATCTTATGTTGATCTCCGAAGCACTTGATAAAATATGTGAGTCAAGTTTCAAGTATCAATTTTATTAGAATTAATGGATCAAACAAGACGATATATAACGATATTTTCCTCACCTAATCTTATCTGCTGACTAACGATGGCGTGGAGAATAGAATTACATAGATGTTGAGGCTTCAACTATAATACTATATAATATGTAGTAGAAACTAAGATGAGCAGAAACTAGAGTAATATGGAGGAAGTGAAGGTAATAGGATTCTGGGCAAGTCCATATGTTTACAGGGTTACATGGGCTCTGAAACTCAAGGGAGTTGAATATGAATATCAAGAAGAGGACATATTTAACAAGAGTGATTTGCTTCTTCAATACAACCCAGTGCACAAGAAGGTTCCAGTATTTGTTCATGGTGGAAAGCTGATTGCTGAGTCGACTGTCATTCTGGAGTACATTGAAGAGACATGGCCGCAGAACCCTCTTCTTCCAACAGACCCTCATGCAAGGGCCATGGCTAGATTCTGGACGAAGTTTGGAGATGACAAGGTAATCATATATATACCTGCCTTTTCTTCATGGAGAGTTTCTCTTGTGTAATTGAAATGTTGCCTTAACTGATCTGCTATTTTGTGCAATTTAGATGCCGAACATTTACAGATTCTATAAAAGAGCTGGAGAAGAGCAAACAAAAGCAGTGAAAGAAGCCCAGGAGTGTCTGAAGATCTTAGAAGAGCATGGCCTTGATGATGAGAAGAAGTTCTTTAATGGTGACAAGATTGGAATGACAGAGTTATCCATGGCATTGCTAGCATTCTGGCTTGAGGCCATGGAAGAAGCAGCTGGTGTACAAGTTCTTGAAGTCGATAGCTTCCCTCGCTTGCACGCATGGATTAGAAATTTGAAGGAAGTTCCTGTGATCAAAGAAAATCACCCTGACAAAACTCGGCTGGTAGCCTATTTCAAACAGCTAAGGGAGAAGTTTATCAAGCCACGCCAGCAACTAGTTGATATCCTAGTCTTAATTTCAAACAACAGCACATTTAGCATATATAAGAATAAAGGTTGTAATATAACCAATAAGCAAGAAGCAAGGAATGATATCAGTTAATAGTTTCAATCAATCGATTACAGTTGTGACTGAATAAGAGAAGTTCTTTGTATTGCATATTAGTGATTTTTGCATGTCCACTGATTGATGTAAGTTTTTACATGGAGTTGATTCCAAGCCTCCACTCCATTTTAACTAAGAATGTTTTGGTAAGAAATTAATTATGTGATGCAAGAAGCCACCAATGCAAGAAACTGTACCTGTACAACCTCCAATGCGTTCCCCCCTGTACATCCATCAAAGAATAAAGTTTCAAATCCTATTATGATAAAACACAGAATAAGATTAATTACAGAAATCAGTCACATTACAACATGACATAATTTTACCTTGCCTTCATAAGGGTCATCCCAAAAGCAAAGGTATTCTATGGCACACCTCAATGTATTCACCAGAATCTATGTTCCTCTTGGGGGACTAGTGACTTAATTCTTCTTCAACCAGGAGTAGGAGTTCTAAGGTTTATCTTGGTTTAATATTGTCTGTTTGACGATCCCACGTACAATCTCCTGTTTCTGTGCCAGTCTTTGGCATTCTTTGATGTTCTATGATTCAAATGAAGGAAGTTTTTTTTAGAAACAGTTCATTGCTTCATGCATATTCATGTGCAAAGGCTTTACATCTGAGATGCAAAGATTTCCTGCACAAACTTCCCTCCTCTTTTAGCAAATTATGTCTCAAGGTACAATCTGAGCCTTTGTAACTTTAGCATACACTTACACTACCTGCCATGTAACTTTCCCAGCTTTTGGCTTCGAATTTTTCCTTTGCCTTAAACCCTCTTACAATTGGTTCTGTTGTATACATGGAACTGGTTTTGAATAAAAATAGTAGCTCAAATCTATATGTTTAAACACAAGGATATATATAGCTGTTACATCCTTCATTTGGTGGAGCATACTAGCAGCTGTTCCAGCGTTTCTTCATGGTGGAAAGCCGATTGCTGAGTCGATTGTCATTCTGGAGTACATTGAAGAGACATGGCCGCAGAACCCTCTGCTTCCAACAGACCCTCATGCAAGGGCCATGGCTAGATTCTGGACAAAGTTTGGAGATGACAAGGTAATCATACCTGTATTTTCTTTCTTGAGATTTTCTATCAACAGTTCAACACAAGTAGACCCCAAACCCTAAACCCTAAATGACTGGTTATTTTGTATAAATTAGAAGCCAGAGTTTTTCAGATTCTTTGAAAGAACTGGAGAAGAGCAAATGGAAGGAGTGAAAAGCGCCCAGGAGTGTCTAAAGATCTTAGAAGAGCATGGCCTTGAGGAGAAGAAGTTCTTTGATGGTGACAAGATTGGAATGACAGACTTATCCTTAGGATGGATAGCATTCTACTTTGAGGCCATGGAAGAAGCGGCTGGTGTACAAGTTCTGGAAGCCACTAGCTTCACTAGCTTCCCTCGCTTGCACGCATGGATCAGAAATTTCAAGGAAGTTCAGGTGATTAAAGAAAATCATCCTGACCAAGCTCGCCTGTTAGCCTATTTCAAATGGCTAAGGGAGATGTATGCCAAGCCAGCGACTACTTGATATCCTCATCTAAATTTCAAACAATAGGACTTGTACCAGGTACGAATGACAGTTGAAACAGAACCAATAAACAAGGAATGATATCAGTGTATAGTTTTAATCACATCAAGTTTATATTTGAAACTCAGTATAAGCTTCACAAAACCTTCATTAACCACCAGATGACAGCTTTTGTGAAAATAAATGAGCAGAGGTTCCAATATATAATCTCGAATTGGTGAAACTGGTGCAAATAGAAAGGAGGCATCTTTTCTTTCAAATCACAGCTGCAACGAGATTAGATTCTTTCAATAAAAACATACTCCATGTGGCCTATGTTTGTGTATTTTTGGATTTAGCTTCTGCGAGCAAAGGTTCAAGTTCACCTTTTCGGTGTAGCTTCACAGTATCTGCATAAATGAAAGCAACACAAGGTATTAAAATGTGTTCACTTTGTTCAACTCAATCTCATGGCCAACAAAGAGCTAAAAACACTCCGATCAGATATCACACATCCATAGATATAATGGCTACAGATTTGAGATCCATAACGGCTTAAAGTTTATACATAAATTTGACGAAGTATACTTGAGAGGTTAAAGCAAGTTCAAGTTAAGAACTCAAAAAGGCTATTGACGGTACTACAGAATTACAGATAATGTGAGGAACATATGATAGGAGGTCTCTATCAAACAGTAACACAAGTAAGAAATCAATTCACTGACTGGGACATTTAGGTTGCGTTGCTTGAAGTCTTTGAAATTCCAATTACAAAACCATATCTTATGTTATAGTAATACTATAAACAGTTAATGACCGGATAAGAGCATTTTCATAATGCATATTTGTGTGTTTTGCATGTCTACTGGTTCATGTAAGTTTTTACATGGAGTTGAATCCAAGCCACCGTCCATTTTAACAAAGAAAAATATTTTCAAAAAGGACCAGAGCTATAAAAGATTTGTAATGCAAGAACACTGTACCTGTACAACCTCCGATGTGTTTCCCCCCTGTGTCCATCAAAAAGTAAGGTTTGAGGTTCTATTATCATAAACACAGAATAAGATCAATTATAAAAATTACAGGAGGACATAATTAGAAGGTTGCCACTTTATGAAGATTTTAAACAACACAAAAGCCTGTCCATATGGCCTAGTCTTTAAATTTATAGCCATATTGAAATTCCGATCTTCCAAGTAATGTTGAGTATACTTGGATAAAAAAAAAGGCAAGAACAAGAGGAGAGTTAGAGGATTCTTTACTTAGTTTTGTATGTGCCTTAGAGGATTAGTTTCAGTGTTTCAAAAGAGAGAAATGAGAGCATATTATTCGGACTGAGTTTTAAGAAAAGAATGAAAACAAAGGGAAGATAAAGTGTTTGCAAAGAAAATGAAAAACAGATTCAGCAAGTCACCATTTTTACCAACTTGAAATATTAGAACAAGAAAAATACCCAAACTGCTTTGTATGATACTAAACTATGGTTTCAGTTTGGAAATAAACAATCTCCTGGGCATATGTGCTTCACCAATGAGGCAAATACCAAATTATGTCCATATTGCATACATTATCATGTCCATCAATGCACAAAAGCAACGAACTACTTCTAAACAATATAGTTAATAGGCTGTCCCCCAGCTCTAACCCATAGCTTAACCATGGCTCCACCCCTGAGTCAGACATATATGAAATGATCTGAAGGAGGATTCAGTTCATTCAAGTAAATAAAAGCATACCTCAGTGCTTTAGGGAAACAAATAATCATTACAAAGAGAATCGCTTACCAATAAAAACATTTGGGACAGTATGTTGTCCTGTAAGCCTCTCTAATACCTTCTGCAACTGTGGTCCTTGGGCACCTGATGGAACGAAATAGATTACCAATATGAGAATAACTTGATCAAATCTAAAGGCGCAACTGATGAACCAGAGCTGGATTCAAACAATGCTTAGGATTCTATCATACACCAAACCATGTAATTAACGAAACACATTAAGATATACTATACATTGCTTGCATATAGAATTGAGAATTGAGAGTTGAGACTACACACCTAGTTCATCCAATTCAATCACGGTTGGCTCCACACCAAGCCTTTTAAACAAGGATTTCACCTCAGAGGAGTACCTTACAACAATAACAATCCAAAAACCCAATTCAAATATCTCAGAAAAGAAACCAAATTCAACATAAACAGAGAGATTTGGTTTAAATTTGGACTCACGAACACCAAGTTTTGGAATAGACCACAACTGGGTTGTCATCGACCGTCTTCTTGACGCTCTCTTCGAGGCGAGAACCGAAGGAGGAAGAAGACATAGACTTAACCGAGATGGGTCTTCTGACATTGATCCTGTAAGTGCTTATGCTTATGTGATTGCTGGTCAGAGGAACGGAGCAAATGCAGGACCGGTTTGTGGAAGACAGAACGCAAGCGGAACTGAGAGAAAGGGATGTGAAACTTGTGAGATTCGACGAGACTGCCATGGTTGCTGTCTCTCGCAGCTTTGTTGGAGCTTTTCAGCTTATTGTTTTTTGGCCACTTTGCTTGGTTTGGTCGATGTCTCCTTTTGTATTGCTTTGTTTGGTTTTTATCTGTTGGAGGTTCACTGACTGACAGATGAAAATTGACATAACTTTCTTCCCGTTGCCTTGGTCATCCCCCAAGTTTCAAACAAAATTTACCGTGCCTCTTTAGTAACATGTATTTTGTAACAACCTTAGGTAGCGAGGTAGGAATATCTAGAATTTAGCTTCTCTACTTAGATTTATGTTAGATTTGTTTGGATGACTTCTAACCATTAGATTGAGTACAATCTAAGACCAGCATGTCATCATTCTATCATCTTTACTTCATCTAATGACTATAAAACATCCAAGCAACTTAAATCTAAGCATAGAATCCGGATCCGAATATCTGACATTTGCTCATCTCAGTAGTGTTAGTAAGTTAGTAACACGTCTGCCCAGTTAGTTGAGTCAAAATCCACAAGAGTATCCTAACAAAACTAATCACCCGCAACAGATGTCTGAACCCAAAAGTCCCTCAAACTTGCTGACATCAAACTGCAGGAGTTGTTTCCTAGGTTGTTTTAAGCCTCGTGTCAAATTCATTTGCTATTTTTGTGTTGTTTTGTATAAATTGCATAAAACAAACTTGAGGTATCAAAGGTATCAAACCTTCTAAGATTCTCCTGGTAATAGAATGTCTTTGGTTCGAATCTCAGCTTGTAAAAGACATCTCTTGATGAGAGGTCATACCTAAAATTGTTTCCGGTCCCAGAGTGGTAACTCATCTGGCCACCATTTTTCAAACTAGAAAGGTATTAAACCTTCTCAAAAAAAAAAATTATATATATACACACATAAACGTTCTGAACCGAACGTCCGCACTCGGTTTAAAGTGTGGATGTCCCTTCGTTCTCCACCGAACGGCTCCGACAACGGCGCGCCTCCACCGGAACGGACACCGGCGGCATCCCCGATCACTTTCCCTTGCCGGCAAGATCGATTTGAAGGTCTAGGTAGCAACCTCCACCCAAAACTTCAGACAATATCGATCTCAGCTGCAAACTGGTATTCGGCGAACTCGCCGACAAGGGAAATGGATCAGGGATGCCGCCGGTGTTCGCTTGGGTCCGCTCTGGTAGAGGCGCACCGTTGTCAGAGCCGTCTGGTGAAAAATGAAGGGACGTCCGCACTTTAAGCCGAGTGCGGACGTCCGCACCAGAACGGACCTGTGTGTGTGTATATATATATATATACAGACTTTCTCAGGTGCGGATATCCGCATTTATTCTTACGTGCGGATTTCCACTTTACACTCACTTTTCAATCGAGTTTTCACATCTCCACCATCTAATTTTTAGATACTAAGAGCAAGTCCAACAGATTCCCTAAATTCTTTGATTTTCTCTTTTTTGAAGAATATGGGGTCATTTTCCACTTCAACAGCTTCCCTGTCTCATTCTCTAAAATAGGGAAATAGATGAAAGAGAAGCTTTGCTTCCCTATATTTACAGATTTTCTAAAAATATTTAGGGAAAGAAGAATTGAATGTTGCACATTCTTCAAGGCTCAAAGATAACATAATTTATTCTAAAAAATAAACTTTGAAATTTTTATACTTATTATTATATTGTAATAAATGAGGATTGTTGTTGTAATAAATATTTGAATCTTTAAAATAGGGAAACTGTTGGATTTGATATACAAAATTTTTAGAGATTTTGAGTTTTGCTTCCCTATTATGTAGAAAATATAAGGAAGCTGTTGGACTTGCTCTAAACTAATGTATAGATCATTTCTGTAAAATTTCAGCCAATTTTGTTATCATTATATATATATATAATATATATATATATATATATAATCCTTCTCAGACAAGGAGGTCCGTATCTTTTAAAAAATGCGGATGGATCAACACCGGCCGTTGAACCATTTTAAATGAATTTCAATGGATACGATTAAAACAGACAAAAACGGATGTTTTAAACGGGTTTCAACCCGCCCGGTTGCAGAGAAAGAAGGCGGAGGAGGAATTGAGGCGCTTGAGAACATCGATCACGAAATCAGAGTTGGGTATCTGTTGAGGTATCAAACCGATACAAAATAGTCTCATATGTAGCGGGGGAGTCTTTTGTAATCGATTCGGAGTTATATTGCACTAGTAGGTAGTATTCAATTGGAATCCCTCCTTCCCCGTAGGCCATCGCCATCCGTAAGCACAATACCTAGCTAATAGCTAGCTAGTAGTATTTGATTAGAATTTCATCACCGCCCCAAAATCATGATTATATATTCTTTGTAAACTACTATTATGCACTACTATCCCAATAACAATGTCCCATGATCAGAATCATTGCACCAAAAGGAGAACACAAGAATGCGAATCAATGTGGTCTATGATGTCCCGATTGAAATCGCAGAGTTGATCTTGAAAAAGCTTGCTTCCATTGACATCCTTCGCTTCAAAGCAGTCTGTTCTTCTTGGAAGTATGCTGCAAACTCTTACATAGCTGCACCTTATTATAAGCCATCATTGCCTCAGTCACCATGGCTCGTGATTGGTACCAAGATATAATCACAACATATGCCAGGAAAATGGATATCTGCATGACCAACTTGGGATTTTCCCTCATGTTTGGTGATGTAACTGACCTGTAACCAGAAAGCATACGTTTGTTAAATGCTACAAAACAGAACTACATGAAAATAAGGGATATACAGGAGACCGGAAAAAAAAAATTATCATTAAACTTCGTGTTCCAAGAAGTTATTACCTAGCAATACGCGAAGAAAATCGATGAAAAGGTAAACTCTGAATCTGGTCCGGTTAAAACAGCTGTTACAAGATTGTCTCCCTGATATTTGTAAAACAGTTTGGGAAAATTGATTAAGAAAAGACATGATGTAAAATTTGGGGCACCTAAAAGCATTTAGCAGAGGGTTATCATTTATCTAAAATGAGAAATGCCCCCATAATAGGGTCATTTGCATCTGAAAGAATTTTCAACAGTGTGGAGGACTTCATATAGTCATCCACTGTGTAGAGATCAATCAAATCACCTTACAGGTGGTTCCAGCCATAACCTCTCAGTGCTACGACATGCAACCACGTTATCAATATAGAAGCAATAGAGAAGCAGACTGCAAATTTCCAGAAAATGAAGCAACTTACATCAAAGACTGCTCTTCTCATGGGCCCATTGTATTTGATTTGGACGTTGAATGTTGTAGCCACAGCTGCTATACAAGAAACATCAACACACAGTACCTCGCCCACCTCAAGATTTTCTGTACGACTAGCGAAAATGGAGAAACCCAGAAAAATGCTGAGATTAGTCCATGTCCAACTATGTGATGACTGGCTAGATTGGCCAAGAAGGATTCATTATTCAAAGAGTTTTCAACAAAAGTAGCACAACTTTGTCCTTTTCTTTAGCACTTAAAGAACATTATATGAATAGCTAATAATGATCGATGCTGCAAAGAGCCATTTGTATCTCCCTCTTTTCTGAATGGCCTATGCATCTTCATTTTTACTATCACTGAAAGTTCTATGAATGAGTTTTCTTGAAAGAAAAGTTAAATTTTGATGTGAGAATTTTATTTTCTCATGCAACAAAAGAAACTACAAATACTTTCAGTTTCCAATTTGAGGTAAAAATTGGAGCAAAAAGGGAGATAAAAAGAAGAGGTGGTTTGATTTAAGTATTTAACCAATAAATAAAACCACACATTAAAATTGACATCTCACAACTAAGACCCGACTGAACAGTGACATGTGGATTCTGTGGCAGAACAAAACTAAGAGTGCCCAATCTGAAACATGCTTACCAGATCCACCTGCAATTATGAATGCAAGCCCTTGGCTAGATAGATAGCTTATCTCTTAGAAAACCCTACAGTAACATTAACACTGCAATCAGATAATCTAAGGAACAACATGGAAATTTGAAAAACAGATGAAGGAGACAAATTAGAGAGAACAAAAAAAATTAATTAATGATTTAATGGTAGGAGCATGCTAAGGATACAAAAATGAAACAATTCTGAAACTCCCAGTATCTTACCCCTGCACCAGGAATAATAATATCACGAACCCATCCGGTCAACTGTATTCTTTAACAACATTAACGGAACAAAGGAATGCCTCTGGCTACAAAATTTAACGAAGTCCATAAAAATCCAGTTGATAAGACAAGAAAGGTGTATGTTGAATCTAACAAAAGAAAGTACGGACAATCAGAAACAGGGAGACTAACAGAAACTGAAAACACTTGGTCAAACAATGAATGAAATAGTTATACCTGGCACAAAATCTCTCCGCCAAACAGAAAAGGAAAAAAGAAATCAGTAAGTTACACATGTTGATCAGGATCAATTTCAATACAAAAGTAACGTAATAAATTCCTGATATTTGTGGTGTGTTTAAGACAACGTACCGAGAGAATTCTGGCAAGAGAAGGTGCAGCAATTCCAACAAACCTGTCGCCTTGACCGTAATTGTGAAAAACTATGCTGCTCACAGTCTTGCCAAAAAGCCACTGCCACACCCTACTTCATTTTCAGGAACAAATACATTGTCCCATTTCGTTCGACCCAGACATAAAGCACACTGAACCTAAAATTTATTCACCCATCAGTTATAAGTTGAGAACAACAATTTGCAATGTTTTCTACTACTGTTGGTAGAACTATACCAAAATCAGTCAAATGTATTATGACAACTATAATGCACCTTATGAATTAAAGTCCAGGCTTGTCGGAACATACCAGGCTTTGCTATAACCTTTTCTTGCGGCTTCAACATTATCTGCCATTGAAAGGCATAAGGAGGTATTAACTTCGGGTTAGAAAAGTCACAGGAATATGCAGGAGAACAGACATGCATAAACAAATAATATAGGTTGGGTTATTACTACTTATAGAGTATACCTGCAACAGTTGAATTTTAACGCCAAAAATTTGAAATGGCATCATAGCATCTTATGAACTCTACAGAACATTAATAAACATAATTTCACACGTGAGGTCATTATACCATAGCCTATATCGTCAAGTAGTTACAGAGTCCAATGTTTATGGCACAACCCAACTACATATAAATATGGACGCCTTGATCAATTAGCATAAGCTAGAGATATCTGCAATACAAGAAGAAAACTCAATTCAAAGCATATGTTTACTTTTATACGTGAAAAGTAGGATGCTTGTGCAAAGACATGGATATAAGTAACCAAAATTCTCCAAACCAGGAAAAAAAAACACCTTGTTTCTGTTGGATAAGCAGACATTGAGGATATCTCGATACACCAGATATTCAGTGGCAGAAACAGTAAGAGAGCTATGATAAACGAGTGCAAATCTGCAGATAGTAATCAATCTATAGTGTACAGTTTATACTTGGTATGATACATGCCTCACCTAATTGATAATATATTCAAAGTTACCATCAACTTTTTTTCAAATCCACTAAAGAGTAGATGCATGTATTATGCACAAGATAATGGGAAATCATATCAAATACCTCTTATCAGACCATAAGTGAAGTACATAGAAACCAAAAGGTTTCCAAAACAGGGAGGGAAAGGGGATTTAACTAAAAAGTTATACAAGGAGAATATATCAAACCAAGTGTGCATATTTTACATGAGCCATACCCATCAGGCATCCTAAAATAAGTTTTGGAAATATAGGACTCCAGATATATGTTCCCTAAAATATCATCTACAAATACAACAAATCAAGTATCTCAATGCCATGGCTTTTAAGTTAAGTAATGCGACAAGATTAGAAGTTGTATTCGATATCAAACAAGGATCAAACAATGAAACAACGGCTGAAAGATTGGAAATTCTTGTATGCACGACATGTATTTACACGACACAATTTTAACCGTTCATAACAATTCATATGTTTGACCACATGTTTCTATATTATTTCTTCTAATCCTGACCATCCATGTATGTATGTGAAGATACACGTCGTGTACTAAAGATACTCTCCTGAAAGATAATTAAGATTTTTAATCAAAGCTTTTGGTAAAAATCTAAACTTGAACTAGGAATGATAACTCAATCAATACCAAAAACATAATCCAAACCAAAATCATTCACCTTTTCAAATAATCAAAGCATATAGAAAAACAAAATCCAACTGAAGCCTCACAGTAGATACAGAAAACACAAAACCCAACATTCGAAACTCGTCAAACAAGTAATGGGCATGTCATGATGACAATCAAAAGGGTAAAGAGTATTCATTGCAGTACAAAAAGTGAAAAGACCTTACTTACTTGTAAACCCAGAAGTTGAGAGTTTGGTTGACAAGTGGAAAGTGAGTAGGGTTGGGGTAAGCAGCACCCAGAATCAGATACTGTAATAAAAACACAGTTCCCTTCCACAAAAACAATGGCTCCAATCCCTCGCTATGAATTAAAGGGAAGCCCAGAGAGGACGTATCATTGACGTGGACGTGCCGGAGTGGTTATCGGGCCTGCCGTCCACGTTTTTTTTTAAAACACTTGCATTTCCTTTTGACGTCATTCACTGTCTTCTCTGTAATCATGGCTGTGGAAACACAGGTGATCTACTCTGCAAGTGCCTTACTGCTCTTGAAATACTCTCCGCTGCGCACCGTTTTCATTACAGCATACAGTACAATTCATCTCCAGTTCTTGCAGTCTATTTGATCACATTCAAGCTGCAATGAGGTGTAAACAAGATCTCCATATCATTTTCGCTCCTCTTTCTTGCACATGTTAACCCCAACATAATAGATTAGCAAGCATGGATTATGAATCTGCTCAAGGTACACCCAGAATGCATTCATGAACTTGTGCCGCAGGAATGTACTCCCTCCAAGCTTAGATAGAGTTTTTGCATCTTTCCTTGAAGAAAAATAAGTTACCCGAAACCATTACCCACAATTATGAACTATCTACGGCAAGCACATAAACAATTGGATCTTTGCAAACATAAGAGGGAGCACTGGTTATACAATTTTTGTACAAACTTCAGCCATTTGTCATTTATATATACAATGCTACAAGTATGGTACAAGTATAGTACTGTTGTGCTTACAAGCTTAATAAACCTAAAAGCAACTATTGTCAGTCCCAGTGGAATTGCATAGCTGTGCAGACTTCGTCATCCAAAAAGTCTGAGAAGACAGAAACTGTCAAAAAATCAGGCGCACCATTGCAGCAACGTCTGTGGCTTGGTCAGAGCTAGCAACATAATTGCATTTTTTTTTCTCCACCTGGTGATTGCAATTGTTGTGTACATCAGCCAAGCCAATTCGGATCATCTGACAGGAAAATTTACAATGCCAGCACCTACAAAACTTAAGGACCAGGGAACTCAGATGCAAGATAGCAAAATTCCGTAAACAGGGCCTGAATGTTATCTGCATAAGATACAAAACTAGTGAGCATATGACAATAGATTATGTAATTCCAAATGCAATATACAACAATCACCAGATACCTCCATCCATGGATGGTAAGGTAACACACACACACACACTATTTTGGTGCACTGTTTCATGGCTAGAGAGAAGTGTCCTGCCATTAGCAGGGTTTTGGCCCTACTTGCCAATAACTTCATATAATAATAGCTCATATAAATTACTGAGGCTCCCAGACAAAATCCTAAACTTCTCCAGCAGGATTCTTACTTACTCTTTCGAAAACACTATTCTCTTCAAATACCAAGATTCACAAGGCTCCCTTTGGCTATTCTTCTATAAGATACATACATCTTGAATAAGTGTTTGTGTGTGTGTGTAGACAACGTATGTGTGCAAGCATGGGTTGTGTGGTAATACACTTTAACAAACACATGTAATGATGATAATAATGCTGCTTAGTTCTAGCAAAGCAATAAAACTTGACAGAGTTCCCAATAATAGAAGTGACGGAAAGAATTCCTCTGCCTTTCCTAACACAGGGTAAAGATCATAAGCAAGACATTCAAAAATTTCAAGATCTAATTCCAGTGCAGGGGAATACAAAGCATATTGTTACACTTTGTACAAAGAAGTTGCCAATAAATTCAAACAGACATATATACACACACACACACACACACATGCCGGATGTGGAGCGCACGTCCGCACTGTCCTTAAAGTGCGGACGTCCCTCCGTTCGCCACCGACGCAGAGCGCCTCCACCCGAGCGGACTCCAGCAGCGTCCCCGATCACTTTCCCTCCCCGGCGAGCCCGCCGAATTTCAGTTTTCCAACGAGATCACCCAAAACTTCAAACAAAGATCGATCTTGCTGGAAACTGGAATCCGGCGGACTCGCCGGGGAGGGAAAGTGATCGGGGACGCTGCTGGAGTCCGCTCGGGTGGAGACGCGCCGTCGTCGGCGCCGGACGGAGGGACGTCCGCACTTTAAGGACAGTGCGTGTGTGCGCTTCATATCGTTTTCGTGTATATATATATATATATATATATATATATATATATATATATATATAAAAGGACACCAATAAAATGTTATGTTCAATGGCATGTTTATAAAGCACACAAAAATTCACAATCCCCCCCCCCCCCCCCCCCACACACACACACCCCTTTAGCTCGGTAAAGATCAGGATCAACTAGCAACACCAAGAAATCTGAAGGGTTGGTGGGCGGAAGGGAATAAGTCCTTCCCAGCATGAAAAGTAGAGAAAATAGCACGCTAACCAGGATGATTTATTGAGTATGCACTATGTTGTAGGAATGGTGAAACTAGACTAGGCAGCTAACGCTACGAAGGCAAGTGCTAAGAATCGGTTCGATGCTAGGATAGTTTACTAACAATGAATTTGATACTGCTCATTGGTCTATAAGTACTTGCACAATGAATGCATGCTAGAAATAGCCAATATGATCTTAAAAGGAAATTGACAAGGAGTGCAGATAAGGAGTGCCGATATAGTTACATATTTATAGTTAGTTACTCTTTTCAGTAAACCTACATCTATTCTCAAAAGGTATAAATCTATATACTAGGTAAAACCAACACCAGGCAGGGGCAGATCATGTGTTTGATTCTCACTGGCATATGCAGATGGGTGGGGTTATAAATAAGAATAAAAAATAGAAATACCTATGTACTAACTTACTAAGTAACAGGACTAGTAAACTTAGTATATATCATTTGAAATGGATAAATTCTACAACAGAGCCTCATCTCTATCACATCCAAATACTACTACTTCCCAAGTAACGTCAAAGCATATTCAACAACTGAAAGTAATACATATGCATACGTATGGTACTTATTGATTGCGCCTTGAATTTCGTGATTGCCTTCCTAGTATAGAAAATTACTGGAGTTAACTAAAGTTATGAAACAACTGCAAGAAACATCCAAATTGACTTTAAATTAAGAAGGCAAAAGTATGCATCAACAAATATGATGAAACTGTAATCCTCACAACAAAAATAACAACAACAACAACAACAAAAAAACTCGTACTGATTCCCTGTCCTCAGAACAGCAAACAGACACTACCCAAATGCCTAGCCTGATTTTGTACAACGTAATTAAATCACCTTAAACGCCTCATACACACCAGCCATCCTGAATACCATCAACTTCTGTTCTAGGAAGCTTATTTGCCAGCAACAAGATTGCAGAATACTTGCCATCTTTACCTTGAAACAAAAATTCTAGTCCCCTGGGTAAAACGACTGCCCCCTAATTACTAGACCAACCTGCTACAAGCATTCCATAAACAGCTAGCCAAGATATGGCAAACAAACAAAGTAGACCTACCACTATAATAATTCCATAACAAAAGGTAAAACAGCCCAAGCGCAACCAGATTTAACCTATATGCAGTCACTGGAGCCATTCTAAAAAGGGAGAAATTAGCACTACTGGGTAAAAGAGGTTCCTTTAGAATCAATTGTAAAAGATCTGCTAGAAATTGTCATGATCAGATCACTCCCACTACATCAGATCCTTTCAACATTGCACAGAAGCCATTACTTTATATTCAGCTAGCACTAGAAAGTATATTCCTAGAAATGGTAGCATATCGTAAATGTACTATTATGTTTCGATATTGATTGATAATTAATCAGTTTGATATAGCAATCAGACCAACATAAATGACATTGGAGCCTGCTTGTATGTATCAAACATACCTATAGGAATGTTAAATTAACTCAATTTCCCGGAGATAATAAACAAATTACAAAAGCAAATACAAAAACAAAACATGCAAACAAACAAACAAGCAATCAAAACTTTGTAAGATTTCTCGGAAAACTGCAGCAACTGAAATATCGTCTTTTTGTTATAGCCAACCACAATTATACTTCTCATTACATACCCGCATATCAGATCCAACATGAACTTTCACCTTTCCTTGAGTTAGTCTCCCTTCAGCAATTACTAGAAACACAAGACAACTAAAATAGCTTATTTTCTGACTAAAAAAGATTACAAGTACTTAACTCTGCCAACAAAGACATCTTAAAAGCTAAATTTGAAAAGAAACATCTTTTATTTGAAACCTCGACAAAGTCACTTCTGTGGTTTCCAAAGAACAAATATTTGAAATTCACCGCATTCTAGGAAGCACCGAAACAGACAGAGATTTAACACGACATGAGACAGCAATCTCCAACAACTAGGACTGACACGTTATCGACTTGGACATTAATATTATATGTAATATTTAAAAGGTAATATATACATAACGTAAGGAAATAAATGTCATACTACCAAATAATGCACAATGAATTCAGACACCAATTCCATGAGTCGAGACATATTCAAAACTGTCTCTTTTCAATATATGCATTTTGAATTGCAACCATAACCTCAAAAGTACACGCTGACGTTTAAGGAAATAAATGACATACTACCAAGTAATGCACAATGAATTCAGACACCAATTCCATGAGTCAAGAGATATTCAAAACCGTACTCCTTTTTCTATACATTTTAAATTGCAATCATAACCTCCAAAATACATGCTGCTTTGTTTTATAGAATTAAAAAAAGGCCTTATCAAGTAAAGTGTCTAAGCAGTGTCCGTTCTGAGGACAAACGGACCCAGGAATGCGTGTGTGCAGGAGTCTCAAAGTCAACCAACACTGATCCAATAAGTGACAGGCGCGATGGATAGTGTTGGAGTTGGCAGTTGATCTAGCTTAGAATATTAAGTCTTAATTAGATGCCCATTGTTTTGGTCGTCGAAGTTGTAACAACCAATGTGTTGGTCTTCATTAGGTTTTACGGGTGATCATGTTCAATCAAGTCCATCACTAAGTACTTAGCTTTTGCCAACAAATGCATCCAATCACCAAGTTTTATTACCCAAAATGACTACAACACAACGATACATGATCACAAATGACAAAAACATTACTGTTAGATGCACCAAAATTTGGTGATTGCAATTTCAGTAGGTTTGTAGTACAAATACAGACACTCATGTTTCGGGGACCGGAAAATATATAACTTTAAAATGCTCTTTATCGAACAAAGAATCTACATTAGTCATTCGAGACGTCAACAGATATATCTATGTATTATATTCATCTTCACTCACCCCCCCCCCCCCCCCCCCCTCTTCCACACACACACACACACAAAAACTATTTCAAGACCTGCTCCTGCTGACAAACAAATAACCCCATTATAGTAAGATATAACACAATCCTGGCATCCCATAAGAGAAAAGAGCTCATAGAGATGAAATACTAAAGCTACACTCGGCAACAAACCCTCCTATATAAGAAGGATGTTACAACCATTCCAAAATTAGGTATTACTTCACTAACCCGCAGAATTGTATTCCAAATTCCAGACATTCCTTATAAATTCATAGAAACCGATTTATTTGGTAAGTTTACTTATGTGATTCCCGTTCGAACTACATTTATCACCATATTGTGCGATGCTAATATCAGTATTTTTGATAGCCTCATAGGTATTTGCATCCGTATTTACATGAATATGCACTTATATACCCACATCTACCTAATGATGACGGACGACCAACTATCGTCATTTTTATGGCTACAAGGAACAGAAAGAGGAATGACAAGATCCTAGTTTGTTAAAATAAATAATTGTCAGTGGTTTAGAAGAAGCATAAAAACAAGTCAAAGCTTAGCTGGCCACTTCAGACCACCTAAGCTTAGCTTAGCTTACCCAACCTAAATTATGCCCCTTTCTTTTGCTTATCATAATCAACATAGATAGCTATCCTTATGTAAAAGAAAAACAAACAAAACATCGCATCCAAACATGTTGATGACTTCTCAATAACACAACCAGAATAATCTGTACTTTCAAGGGCAAAAATTTTCCTTTCTTCTAGTAATGAACAGAAATGAAAATTCTGTGGATACTCAGTGACATAGCAGAAGCCAAAAACTAGTGGTCAACATAATATCCAGATAAAGACTGCTAGTAGCAATTTAGCCATGAGCACAGCTGCTGACAAACAATTCTAGTAGTAGACTTAAACAGCCTTTATTTCCAGAAAGTTGATGCTCTTTGTCCTCACCCGCAGTTAACTTGTTTAATCACAATCTACGTCTGCACTATGATATCCTCTAAATGTAGTTGCACATTACTACTCATACTAATAATCCACAAACACATCCTGAAAGATTATTCTCGAGACATTCAAAATGCAATCATGAAGCAGATGAGAAATTCTAAGATTTTTATCCCTCAAGTATTAATCTTAGCAGAAACATCTATTTAATATGCAGCTTAATGTCCCAATGGAAACTAATCAAACTGCCTTGCTCCAAAGGAGGTTAAGCCATCCTAATATGAATAGAAAAAGATACGCATATGAACCAAACTGAATAAGAACTTATCCAAATACTACCATGCAGGCAAGAAATCGAATAAAGAACTATCCAAATACATAACAAACTGAATGACAAGATCCTAGTTTGTTAAAATAAATAAAATTTCCACAAATACATGGGTTTTCATGCCTCCCAGTTATATGAAACACACAAACAATTCCATCTCATGGAACCAGTAATAATGTCTATGGTTTCTTAAGGAAGGAATCACACACCTACACCTAAAATGGTTGAATAGTTGACAATAAAGTTTGAACTCAAGCTACAACAAAAACACAGGAAAAGACACACGCACTGTATGTCATCTCAACAAGCAGAAGGGAACCAGGGAAGCTGTGATGCAGAAAAGAAAAAAATAAAAATAAAGAAATGCTTTGTAAAATGAAGTTGGCTTTACCTTACGGCAGCATATTCCCATAACTCTGTCGGCATGATTCAGAATATATCACACCTTCAAAATTAGTCAGTTACAGATAGCAAGTTTCCCTGTCCATTCATCAGCCACAGCCACCCCATAGTCAAGGCTCAACTCCCTCATAGGAGGAATGTTCTCCATCGCAAATAGCATAAGATGAGGAAACATCAAGTTGTTGTGATCATACAGAACGAACTGCACCATTACATTCGGAGTGGTACTCTGGCTCATATAACAAGCGACATTCCTCATTTTGGACACATCCATTGCAAAATCCAGCGGTGGGATTGCCGGATAAGTTGGACGAGCATAATCAGGATAGATCTGAGATAAATCTCCCCATTCGGCCCATTTATCAGCAAAACGATGGGGATAAATCAAGCTATCACCATCCATGGAAAAAATATGAGCCTGCTCCCTCGTGAGAATAACTCCTGCATACTCACATATAAAAGCACCAGCATGTATCAAGTCCAAAGACCTAACTCCCCAACCTGTTTCCCTTGATCTAAACACTTCCAGTCTATGCTTCATTCCATTTTGGGTGACACGATTCCGACAAGATGGGGGGCAACGGCAGAAGCTCCCACACTCAAATACCACAGGCTTCCCCCTCAAAAGAAACCCATTCTGATCATAAGGAAACTCCCCTCCATTTTTCATAGAGCAAATGCAATTTTGATTACAACCATTAACACATTCACAGCCGGTACCATTTGCCGACTGATGATACACATGAGTCGGAAATGCAGGTGCTCTAAGATACTCATAATACAACGGGTCCTGATCAGCATCAATGTCATTGAAAAGCCTTACGGGTATCTTCTCCCTCTGCTGCGAAAGGTCCAAACTAAGATAACCCCTCGGCCTCACAGTCAGAGGCTTAGACCTAAGACTCTCCGCAAACTTAAGTATCGAGCTCCCCATCTCAGGCTGCCCCTCGATTCTCAGCAACTTAAACTTATACACACCAAACCCCGACTTGCCAACGTCAAGCCAAGTCTCGAGAATCCTATACAATCCATCATAAACATACACCTTCTGCGAAACAACACTCTGTATCTTCCTCCCTCTAATAACCCTCACCTCAATCCCGTAATGCATGCTCCTCTCCAACGCCAAGTTGCCTCCCTCCAGCTTCTGGTGAGCACATTGCTTGTTGAACTTGTCCTGCCCTCCGTGCCCCGTGTAGATAATAACATCCCCTGCATCCTCATCGTCCTCGTACCCGCCAGAGACGATAATGCTCGTCGCAATCGGCTCCCTATTGGAGCTCTGGCTCCCAGGAAGATAGTCGATTCCGGCCTGAACCTGGCCGTGTATCCCAACCACACAAAGCTCCATCCTGAAAAAGAAGAGGTCACCAACATAGACACCGGGAATGGACCCCACAATTCTCTTGTCACGGTTGAGCCACAGGCCCCGGTCCCGGAGCACCGACGCGGCCCTTAAGTCGCCCCGGGTCCGTTTCCCCTGACCCGGATTCTTCCTGTCTTCTTCGGCAATCGAATTGATCCGAATCGAATCGTACAGCATCCGCGTCTTTCTGACGACCTCACGGAAGTAGCGGTGGTCCTCTTCCCTGAGATCGGTGACGCGGACGAGCTCGTTCGACCGCTGCGGGTACTTCTTCCGCTGCACCACCTCCGCCAGCTGCTGCTTCTGGCTGGCGTCCTCCACCGGGACAATCGCGCCGGACTCCGGGTCCAAAACGACGCCGTCCTCGTCTCCTCCTCCTCCTCCGCCGCCGCCGTCGCAGTTCTGAATCCCCTTGGCGAATGCCGTGTGGAAGAGCTCCTGAATGCGGTGGAACTCGGAGTAGACAGTGTCCTGGTCGGCGGGGGGGGCCACCGGAGGGGTAATTTGGGGATTGGGGAAAAGATCCAACGGCGGTTGGGGAGTGGTCTGCGGCGGCGGCGGCGGCGGCAAAGGGTCATCGTAAGGCTCGGCTTTGGGTTCGATTTTGGGGACCTTGAGGGCCACGGCGGCGGTGGCGGGTTGAGAGGGATTAGGGGAGGCGTTGAGGTCAAGAATGGGGAGGAGAGAGCCCATGATGATGACGATGTGTTGAGTCAAAAGAAAGAGAGAGGGTAGGTTTTGACTTTTGAGTAGAGAAAGAGAGGTGAGGTTTGGGATTTAGGGTTGTGCAGAGAGAAAGGAAGTTACTTTCGTCATGGCGGAGTTGGAAATGAAGCTCTGCTTCCTCTCTGTGGCGTCAGGAAAACTTTGGTTTATGTTTGTCCTGGGTGGACCGAATTGCCCTTCTTCCTTTTTCCTTGAGTTTAGGACCCACTCTAAGCTAGGAAATCATTTTCTGTTCCCCCGAAATTTTTGAAACTTTTGGTGAACATGTTTCAACTTTTGATTCAAAAAAATTCTGTATGAACCACTAGTGCATGTTGTAATTCGGATTTGTTTTGAGACACCAATAGCAACCTTATTTATCACAACATTATTACTTTATTAACATGTTTCAATGGAATGTGATTGTTTCTTATAGATTGTCGGCTTAATAGAGTTTTGTTCGTTAGAGAATCAGTGTCTTTGTTCGGCATATTCTACACTTGGCACATCAATTTCAATTCATTGACATGTCTATCGAGAAGCTAGCTATGTAGCAAATAAGCTACTAAGTTGGATCGATAACTACTTCTCTTTCGATTTTGTTTCACTATTTGCCCATCTTTCTGCGTCCCGTCTAGATCAGTTGGGATAAGGTGTCGTTAGAGGTTTTAGTTTGTAGTTTTTTCTTTTTTCCGTCAAAGAAAAAATTTAGATTGTTTATAGATTCATTAGTATGTGTCTCCATTGTTTATAAGATTCATTGGTATGGGTCTCCATTCATCCATTGTATATAGGACTACGATATGAACGACAACTGGCATATGGGCTAAGTTAGAAGACTATTCTTATTGAGAAACGGTAGATGATTTCATCATTTATCCATAGCCATAACGCACGTACATTAATTATTATCTTGCAACAAAATGTATAAGGCCACAAGCTCCCAAGTATTAGGTGATACATAAATGTTTTGTGTGAACCTTTTGCTTTGAGAATTTTGCAAGAAAATAATTCTTGTGGTTTTTATCGGTGATGATTGAGAATTGAGGGGTAAAGCTCCAGCTTAGTCATTTTTGCAAACCACATATTGTTTATTGTATAGGGGAAACATTTCAGTTTGTGCACTGCTAGTTCTCTAAGGATTTGAAGACTGCATTTCAGTAGAGTTCATGCGATTTTATTCTTCAATTTTACAGGAGTTCATGCGATTTTACCTCTCAAGTTTGCAGATACATGCTCCATATATAAATCAGCATGAAACATAAACTGGGACACTATCAAACTAAAACTGTAGGAAACATAAACCTGGACACTATAAATCTCACAGTTGTCTACACCAATATATATCATAGCCTTCATAGGTTGTGCTTCCGGTTTGTAAAATTATACTTAGACAATGCTTGTCATTAATGACCAACCAACTTGATCATTAGTAATACTAATAAGCTCGAACTTGAATGGGAAAACAAGTTCATATTGAAATGGGAAAACACAGATCCCAGCAAGCCTAACCATCCATGATTATCAGTTGTTATAGGTATCTGACTCTTCTGTTATCAACAAGAATCCTTCAACATTGGTTGTACTAATCAATCTTTACATTCAAAGCTTAATTTGAATTGAAGACAAAACAAGCTACTAGAAATGTCCAACTTCTTTTTTTGGGGAAATACATAACATCATTGAATTCACTTCAATCAAATTTGAACAATAACCAATTTCTATTGTGGACGAATACATATTGGGTAAACTCATCACCAGGATCCAAATCTACACCTAATACAGAAAAACTCAAAACCCTTCATAGATTCATACCACACGCAACGATAAACAAAAACCCAGATGCCAAACATTGAAGAAAATAATAAAAACCAATCATACACATCAAGAGATTGATTCGAACTTGCAGTCTCCACAATCTTAAAAGCAGCTATGAAATAGGGATCGATTAATGTATTAATATGATATTGAGAGAGAGAAAAACTCTTACCCGACTCTATGTACGCACAGGGTGAGCAAAGATGGAGACACAATGGAGAAATGAGCTCTGAAACTCTGAAAGAGAGTGGGAGTGGCGATGGTGGCTTCTGTGTTTCCAAGGGTAATTTGTTGTTTGACCGGCTTGTAATTTATTGATGTTTTTAAGGGTACCTAATGTCTTTTTAAAAATATCATTAATTCGCACACAGCCAGCGTGTTTTGCTGACTTCTCCTTTTTTTCAAAAGGAGAGGGGGAGCAACTTCTCCTTTTGTCTTGAAAACAACTGTCACTTGTTTAAAAAGTAACTTATTATTTGTTTACCAAACACCAAAAACGTCATTGCTTAAAAGCAAAAAAACTTATAAGCTGCGCTAAACGCAGCCATAACAACTACACCCTAAGTAGAACTACTATTACATGAGTCTATAAAGAGGACATCTTGTATGGTGCTTAAGTTTGCTGGAAACAACAATGATATAAGAGGCTTACTTTAGTGCAAAAAAAAAAAAACATCTTATGGACTGTCCTCCCCTTTCACCCTCATCCTTTAATCCTTCAAGTTCAAGATGTCAATCACCTAATGCGAGGGTGACCCCTGACTGACCATTCAGATAACCATCAACAACATAGCCACTCAAAGACTAAATCTGCATTCTTTCTTAGTTTCTTTTGTGCAGCAGAGGGTCTATGATCTTTTGACATTTCTATAGCTGCTCCATTTGGTGACAGTATAGCCCTGCAATCTCCGGCATTTAGCATGAGTGCAGTTGTACCAGAAGCAAGTGAAACCAAAGTGAGCAAGTTTTTTGCAAATGCAGCATCTGTCCCAACCAATGACCTTGTTATCACTCTTTCAAAGTCAACAATGACTCTTGACAATGCTCAAGAAAGTCACTAATGCATATATGCATATATGACTATCCTTCCATATGGGGGCGACTTTCTATATCAGACCACTCTCCTAACCTAAGGGCAGGGATCAAGTGTTACATGTTCTATTTTTGAACTACAACTACTGAATCCTCAGATATGCTTTCAAGCTGAAATGAATTCAACATGGTGCTTTGATGATCGAAAATTTTGAAGGGGGCTGAGAGAAGGAAAAGAAAGAGGAAGGGGAAAAGGGTGAAGAGAGGAAAAGCCCATTATGCAGAGAAAAAGATAAAGATAGAGCCAAACAAACAAACAAAAAACCTAAGTGAAAGCAATGTTCAGGCACAATGTCGTATCACTTGAAAATTTTGATTACTTCTCAAAGTGAAGCAATACCAATACCAATTTTGGTGTCATCATTCCTCAATAATGAAACCCAACTTCTTTAGAATTTAAAGAACATAAAACTAATTCCATCTAAAAGTGCAAACCAAAACCAAGATGAGTAAATCAATCATACATAATAACTATGAAACCTTGAAGGAGTACTTCCTGACACAAACTATGGGGCTCAGGTAATGAAAGACTAACCATACTAATCATGTGATCCTAATGGCCTAAGAGATTTGCTGAGACTTGTTAAGGATCACACCCTCATGTTTGACCTGGAACCACTTCATGGAATCCTCCTTCGTAACCCTGTGCTGGATCCCAACACGAGCCTTGCATCTACGACAACGACCCACACAACACAGTACCCCGGTCGCTCCAAAACAACACAGAAATCCATTCCATAAATACCAGTAGAAGGATCATACCTGAAGAAAAAGTAATCAGTAATGAACAAAAGAAGAAAATAACATAGATATAAAATACAAATGAAGTAGTAACTAGTAGAATCATTCCATATGATGTATCATGCATGACCAACAAATGTGACAAAATGGTTGAAAACTATGTGCATAAAACCAAATAGAAAACAGCTTCTTTCTAAATCATAATTCAACATGAGCCTGTTAAAGGGCCAGACAACTCCTATATCAAAAATCTATCTAATTGTCAAGCACTATAGCAGTTTACATCTCCAGAAGTTGCATGGCCTTTTCACCCCTGACAGTGACATAGCACGCAATCTTCTCATTACGTCTGATGCCAAAGCTCCGAACCGTGCACCTCGCTATACATTCCAAACAGCAGCATCACATGAATGAAAGACAAAACACAGCAATGTATTATATGAACGGCATCCAACATGTACTTTAAATTCATTCATCTGCATGCTGTGAGTCCTGGTTTCACACACTCATGGCTCTTGTTAGAATCAATGAAATTCATAAATGTAGAGATAGACTTGAGAATCATATTCTCGTTAAGCTTGACGCCGAGTTTATTAAAGAGTAAGAGGAGGCACTGAAAATCTCTTTCGGAGGCAGTATTTTGGGAAGAAGTTGTTACACAATGGTGACAGGAATACCAAATTTTCCATTTCACAACTTCAGTCAGGAGATAGAAAATAAAAATTGAGGGATTATATGATTCTTTTGGAAATCGGTTCGATGTAGTTTTAACATGAGGTGTGTTGCTGTTGAATTTGATTTCAGATATACTCCATGTGGTAAGATTATAGCCTTCAGTGTCCCTCTGCTTAAATTTACATGGTATGATGAAAGATCTAGTGTAATATGCGCGAAATACAATTTAATCACTGGTGCTCCCTCTTTTCTTGGGGTTGTGGAACCATTTTTGCTTGGATTTCGTGCTAGTTGGTTTCTAGTCACAGTTCCTCCTGCTCATAAAGATTGGTTATCCTAAGGCTGGTGGTGGTTATAAGAAATGGGTGGATATAAATGCTGTGATTGACATGGAATTTCAAGGTCATGCATTTACCACAGTGAAAGAAAGATGATTGGAGCTTCTGTCTTTTTACTCAGGTATCTCTCTTGAGAACTATTCCCCCTTTTCGATTTCATGCTATGTGGATGTACCATAATACTTGCGATGAATTTGTCTGTGAGACCTGGCAAAATATTCCTGGTGATGCCCTGATAACAACAGGTACCATTTCTGATTAAATATTTTATAACATGTACCATGTATGAGTATGATAAAGTAGTATGGGGTTCACATCCAAAACCAATTGGCAATGGGTGGAGTGGCCCAAACCCTTATTAACCCACAGGCAAGGTCCCATATTCCCGATGTGGGATTGATATCTCAACACGCCCCCGCACGTGTGGCGAATTTTCAAGCCTAACACGTGGACAACATTTGGGGTGACGTGGAGTGCGTGTGGCCTTTGGGCTTCACACGTGGACGTGGGTAACCCGCTCTGATACCAAGATAAAGTAGTCTGGGGTTCACATCCAAAACCAATTGGTAATGGGTGGAGTGGCCCAAACCCTTATTAACCCACAGGCAAGGTCCCATATTCCCGATGTGGTTTTGGTAATGGGTGGAGTGGCCCAAACCCTTATTAACCCACAGGCAAGGTCCCATATTCCCGATGTGGGATTGATATCTCAACACGCCCCCGCACGTGTGGCGAATTTTCAAGCCTAACACGTGGACAACATTTAGGGTGACGTGGAGTGCGTGTGGCCTTTGGGCTTCACACGTGGACGTGGGTAACCCGCTCTGATACCATGATAAAGTAGTCTGGGGTTCACATCCAAAACCAATTGGCAATGGGTGGAGTGGCCCAAACCCTTATTAACCCACAGGCAAGGTCCCATATTCCCGATGTGGGATTGATATCTCAACAGAGTAAATAAGTCAAATAAGCATCACTCCTGTAAAATAGTTTTTCAATAATTCCAGCCAGAGAGAGACGTCACTAGCTAACTCTTTCATCAGGACTTCAAAGATTAGAAATAAACACCCATTTAAAAGACAAAGAAACAAGTGCAGATGCATCTGAAATAACATTCAAGAAACATGTATGATGCTTGGTAGGAAGTGTAGTACTTGTAAAAGATCTGATCAGGTTTTCTCTTAGGACATCATTAGTTGTCATGTTATCCTAAAATAAGTGAATCCTACATTTCCAATAGTCCCCAACTTTTAACTTGCTTGCCTGTTTCACACTCTCGACTGGTCTCCAGAACCTATACACCAATATTTGCTACAGTTACTGTGTGAGAGGTCTGCTAAAACAGTTTGGCCTCTATCAATAATGGGTGATGTGAAGGTAGATCCATCATCCATCTATACAGGCTCTACTCCTACTATGCAAGGGAGATGGAATTTCATTATCAGAAGGAAAAAGAGATATTTCTTTCAAATGCATTGGTATACATATCAATGGCTTTTCCATTATTTCCAGGAATTGGAAGATGGAACGACATTCTTATTTATGGTATCTAATAGTCCTGCATCATTCACATGTATGTCATATTGGCTACATGCTTCTCCTTGGTTCTCAATGTCCACAGTACTTTGTAGTTCAGAATTCAGTATTTCTGCATGTGATTGTTTCTTTGAAGATTCATCAAGATTCAGCATATCTGCTATAAAACATCTGAACATTTAAATGGATGCAAGGCAAATGGATCAAAGAAAAAGAAAGTAATCTATTGCTTTGTTCTGATGTTAAACGTGAGTATGCGTTTATATGTCGTATCAATTCAATGTCAGCATAATAGACCAGGATATAGCTATAAGAAATGTTCTTCTAGTACACTTAAAGGTTTGAACGTGTTCATTGGATTTTGTGTTCCATTAGAAGGGGCTGCTAGTCTACTACATGTTCTGCAATAGAAATGACACTCAATACAAGGTAAATATTCTTTTTAGCAAACATAGAAGGCTCAAATTTCAGATTTCAATAATGATTGGCTGAATAAGTAACTTTAGAGTACTAACAAAGGCATATGCATGCTTATATTGACCACACTGATTAACCGTTCCGAATATATGGTGCAGTACGTCTAGGCATAAACCCTAAACTCAGGTCTTTCAAAGAAGGAAGATCCATCAGGGTTATTATTACATTTATTGGCTTTACAGCAGGATGATGCATAGGGCTACAAACTAGAATTAGTGCCCCGTGTTGCTGGGGAATTTGTTGCTGGTATAAGGCCATGTTGAAAAACTTACTCGTTCAGTTAAGACTGTTAAGCATAGTAATAAGCTGAATGCTTTCAGTTGTTAAAATATCAAGACACCAGTCATGATGCTGACTGAATTCTGTCACTATATCAAGCATGCTTGTTGCATCACTTGCATGATCATAGACATAGACCTATGTAGCTGACTGGTTGGAGCCTTGGATGTTTAGGGTTGCAATGGACTTACAGTAGCTCTTCATGTATGGTCCACACAACTATGAACTATCTTACTCATGGTATATCTGAGTTGCATGAATTGTCGATAACTAGATATGGCAGTTTTTTGTCCCATCTTGGACAACAAAAGGATGGCCTGCCATCTCGGGGTGCCTAGTTAGAGGTTGCATCCTCATTTGAAGTCCCTTTGAGTTTGTCTATCCAGCATGCTAATAACTCATAACCAATTATGTACGTGTTGGTTTACTTCCATCGTTCAACACACATTACAATATGTTTCATTGTTGGACTCTGGTCTCTCTAAGAAGAATAGATGAGTCTGAGTCTCTGACTAGCTAGGGAAGTATAGTCTCAATCAAGGTCCTGGCCGGAAACTAGGAGTAGTCACCATTGATAATATTAAGCATTAGCTTCTTGTCGATGCTAGTAACTAGTTGTTAAGAAATTCACCAGTCTGTACATACATCCAAAGTTTGAGTTTAAATCCTAATCTGTCATTAAAACCGAGTTTTATACGAAAAGATAAACAAAATTAGACAGCTTTCAAAGTTTAATGAGATCATGAGAAGAAAGAATCATTACTGCATGTTCTTGTCACTGTCGACTATTATGAACTTGAAGGATTCATAGTACTTCCGAGTATTTGTAGTTTCTTCAAACCCTATTATTCATATACTGTTGCTTCTGCTTTCACAACACAAATAATGTACCTATTTTCAACATCTGCAGCTTCCTCAGACATAGATTGACCTATTAAACTAAAGTCAAGATTACAAAATAGTGAGAACCTATTTATGAATTCTGTCACTATACATGTCAGGCAAGACTTCATGCCTATGATTTCATAAAAAAATCTAAGGTCTTCGTAAGTGTAGAATCTTCAAACAAATTCTTCCTTCACAATACAATGTGCCTATTTCCCAGTAGATACATTCTACTGTTTTAGTATTGAATTTTAAGGGTTATAGTACTGTGCTGATCAGGTATTCATTTTTGTTTGGTGCTGAATTTCAAAGTGAAGGATTGAGAAATAGGTGAGGACTCTACTGTTTTAGTATTGAATTTTAAGGGTTATAGTACTGTGCTGATCAGGTATTCATTTTTGTTTGGTGCTGAATTTCAAAGTGAAGGATTGAGAAATAGGTGAGGACTCAGTTATTCATTCTCTCTGACAGTCTGATCGACACTCACCTATCCAGCAAGACCTGTAATTTCCACAGAAGAAGACATGTAGCTGCATGATCATAGAGTCCAATAGATGCTTCTTCAGTGTAAACACTAGTGTGAATTAATATGACCCACCTTGCACTACAAGAAAGGAGAAAAGGATGGGCTTCGCCCATGGTGCTAAGTTAGAGGTTGCACCCTGGGTTTAAAGGTTTCAGTTTGTCTATATGTCTAACATGCTCATAACTCATAAGCATGTTTGTTGTATAATTGAGTCTGAACTCTTATAGAGGTCTAGTCAAAATCAGTGTCCTGGAAACTAAGGAACCACCATGACTAACCACAATCTGGATATAGTCAAATGAGTCTATGGGTGAGGCTGGAAGGTAACTGATGGTAGGTAAGCAGAATATATTAGTGAGATTAGTGTGGGATTTATAGAATTAAATGTTTCTTATGATTGTAGAAAAGAAATCATGAGAAGAATGAATCATATATGCAGCAGGGAGTGACAGCATGTTTACAATCAAAATGTGCATGACAACACAATTGCACTTAAATAAGTACTAAACCAGTACATGGCAGCTAAAGTTAGAGAAGCGATAGTAATTCAGAGAGTTCAAAAATAGTTAGTTAAGTAGGTCCTGGACAAAACCCTGATTTGCTTATTCTCGGTGGGATCAAATGAACCGTCTGTTTCACATTCTTCATCTTAAAAGAAATTTCATTGCATTATAGAGTTTTCAGCAAATATTCTACTCCAAATCAACTGTTGCATGCCTCTTGATGTATGCATGTTTTACTTTAAGAATTAGATCCTGCAAACGATCTTCAGGGCCACCAAATCCAGTGCAGTAGACACAACATGTGAGAGCAGCAAGTTCTTAGTTACATATTACAATGGTTTCTGTAAGAAGAAGAAATGGGGCCCTTTTCAGATGGAGATAGTGGCAATGAAAAATCTGACCCTCCCATGTGTCATTTTTAATGTTTCTGAGGGAGTGTCTCTCTTCGTAGAACAAGAGGTTGGAAAATACACACAGGACAAGACAAACAAAAAAAATTGATACTGTTTTAAATTCTCAGTCTGGTTTCAAAGAAAACCCAGTTGCTGATTTGAGTTTGTGGTAGTGAAAAGAGCATCACTAAGTTGAAAACTCTTTTGGAAAATTTTAATGAGCATGCAGCATGGGGTACTCATGTGGGATGTTTTCTAGTCTATTTTGTGAGGTGAAGAACAAAGTTCCAGTCTCTATTTTGTACTCAATGGATAAGCTTCTGTGATTTTCAAATACTTCATATTGCAGATTATGCATGTCATTTAATTAACAGGCCTACCTAAATTCACATAACACCTAATGCCAATGCTAGAACTTCAACTGTTTGATAACAGTAACAGATTGGGAGTCTGAACTGTTGTCTTCTCAAGTTCCATTGAGATATTTTTTGGTAGGATTTCTGGCAGTCAAAGAAGCTGCTGAAGAAAAATGATTGTACCATCTTCATGACATTGTCAAAGTCTCTCACGTCATTTACTTTTATTGCAAAAACTCTGCAATTAGTTTGGTTTGACAGCCCAACATGTTTCTATTTATGAAACTGAATGAATGTATCTCTTCTAGATTAATTGAGTCAAGTCTAATGGGGTCATATCTTTCTTCAGTACAATGCTTGAAGCAAGGAATGTGTAAGAACAAAAAAAGGCATGAAAATGAGATTGTTGGGTACCTATTTCATACCAAATTCTTGTGGATGAAAGGAGTTTGGGTCGGTTTTGCTGGTGTAGAACTAGAAAAGAACTAACTCACATCAATGACATTGTTTATTTACAACATCCCTACCAACCTAATGACAGTGATTCAGATATAATCAGGGGAATGCGAAGCCTAACTTCACAAACTTCATGACTTGCTCATCTCAGAGGATTCGAATCCTAACTGCATAGTTATCTGCATAGTTAGCTTTAACTTCCACTAATGACATTATGTGCATCATGACAAGTTATCACTCAAAAGCCTTGAACTGTATACAAGCTTCTGAGACATGCTTTACACAGAAGACTTCAATTGTAATGCTCATGAAGTTGAGCTCTATGATATATCCATGTCACCATGTGCAATGCAACAGAAGCTTATAGACATTGTTTATTTCAGCATAAATAGGGTCAACCTCAAGATTAACAATATTTGAAGGGAATGGTGATGTGTAGTCATATTGGAATTAGGCTAAATGACCTCTGAGAGGGAGAGAGAGATCAAGGTAGTGGGTATGGTGGAGTTGAATTGCATTCTCCAAAATGGGTCCTACCCATCTGATGATAGATGCTCCCAGCAACTTTCCAATCTCAAGCGTTGGATTAGTGGACTTTTTCTTTAATGAGTTTGGGAGAAAGATGGTGTATTAAGCTAATGCAGCACTAATCTTCATAACTATATACTTTAATTACTTATTCTTATCGGATCCGATGTATTATTGCTGGAATGAAAAGCAGATGAAGAGTAGGGAATGAACTTCTCAGATGAACACTTGAAACTAAATGATTGAAACAGAGAAAGTTTAAGCTATGTACACAAAAAAATGGACACAAACAAGTAACTTTGTGATTGAACTTGATCACTACTGGAGTATAGTACAAAAGAACAGTATGGAACTCAAAAAAAAAGAAAGAAGAAAAAGCCTCATCATCCTCAGTATACAGAATGCCCAAACACTGTTCAAAACTTGGGCCTTTGGAGAGGGCTTAGGTGCTAATCTGTCTGTTTCTTTTCTTTGTATATGATATACAGTAATTTTTTTGGTTTTTTTTTTTTTTTTTTTGCTTTGTTCACGCCATGAATTGAGGTTAACTAAGCACTGAGTCAGTCAATGAATGGTTAATGATCTGAACTGTTTAGAACGTCTGGGAAATGCATCGTCTGTGACCAGCTGTGGTTCTCTTCTTGTTCTGCTTAGTCTCACATTTCCAGACATTTCCAATATCTTGTGCTATTCTCACGGCGTCACATGAAGCACCAGAGAGCCCTCTCCTTGTGAACCCGACTGCGTAGAGTCCGGCATTTCCTTTCCAACCCTGTGGGAATGGCTGCTTTGGGAATCCATTCTTGGAGAAAAAATCACCTTCCTGTAAACAATAACCAAATTCAAGATCAGTCTCTTTGCACTTCCAAAATTAGCAAGCAGCTTTGTACAGCGAACTGACATAAAAAAAAATATAAAAAAAATTTTAATTTTTGAAACTTTATCTCACCTGTAGCCAAGAAGGAACATTGCTGCGGTATCCTGTAGCTAGAACAACTGCATCAATGTCGAGCACTTCGCCGTCGACAAGTTCAACGCGGCCGTATGAGAATCTCTTGATTCCGGGGACTACTTTGATGCCACCGGACTTGATTTTGTCTAGTGCTCCAATGTCAAGAACAGGGGTCTTTCCTTGTGTGTTCTTTAGCTCCATTGGTCCAACGGAAGGCCTGTTGAGCCCGTATTTCTCAATGCTGCCGAGTATCAACCATGAAAACAGCAAGAGAAGCTTGTCAGCTAACCAGACTGGTAGCCATTTTAGCAGAAAGACAGCCAATTCGAATGTCGATTTTCCGTAGATTTCTCTAGGCAAGACATGAACCTGAAACAGAGAGCAGAAGCTTATTAGAAACCACCATCAAACCATTTTAAGTTTCATTGATCAAAGTTACTATATTGCTTCAAGTACTTACCGAGCTTCTAACGACTATGGAAGGCGAGGCATTGTGGTTGCATAGGTCAAGGGAGAGTTCCATGCCGGAATTTCCACAGCCGACGACAAGTACTTTCTGTCCCTTGTACTTCTCGCCAGACTTGTACTCAGAAGCGTGGACAACTTCACCGCCGAACTCGCACAAGCCATCGATATCGGGCACCACACACTCTGCATTTTCGCCGGTGGCAACTATGAGCCACCTGCAGATGTACTCGACCTCTGATCGGGTCGACCCGGTTGTTGAAACAGTGTTGACCCTCCAGAAACCGCTGGTCTCGTCGTAGCGGGCAGATTGGACGCAGGAGTTGAACTTTGGGTTGATTTCAAAGTGTTTGGCGTATGATTCAAGGTAGTCGATGAACTGTCTCTTTGTTGGGTACTCAGGGAAGTCCTCAGGGAATGGAAGCTTAGGGAGTTGGCAAAATGCCTTGGGTAGATGAAGCTTGAGCCTGTCATAGGTGCGTTTTTGCCACAGTGAGGCTATGCAGTCGGCTCTTTCAAGGACTTCGAATGGGACTCCTTGGTCCCTCAGGCAAGCCGCCGTTGCCAGGCCAGATGGGCCAGCTCCAACTATGACCGGCCCGTTGACCATGATACAACGGCGAGCAAAAAAATCCTCGTCATCCACTAAGCGAAATAAGTTCTCCATGTTGATCAAAGGAAATGAGCGATGGGTTTTCAAGTTTGAAGTGGTTGTTGTTGTTGTTGTTGAAGAAGAGGACGATGAGAGAATATGTTGAGGTTTTGCAAATGATGAGGAGGTTTGTTAGGGAGAAGTAGATGACTGTTGAGTTTCGTTTGGTTTGGAGGGAGATGAAGGGTGAGGGTGCTTATATAGAAGAAGGATGCATGTGACACTAGTGTGTGGAGTTGATGCTGAGACTCCAAATCATAAGTTTTGGGTTGCCTTTTTTTTTTTAATAATACTCAATATTTTCCAACATTATATTATTAGATCTTACTACATTATTTTTGGATTATAATATTCACAGACTTAAGCATATTATTTGCAATTATTTTATTGAGATTATTCTTTTCTTGGGATTATTTTCACTACCAAGATGAAGGGCTTTTTAATATTCTTTGTGTTTGTTTTATTTTTGAAGAATTGATAGCTATGTAGGAAAAAAGTATTGTTAGGAAGATGGTTCAATCATCCTTGGCGGTATGCATTTTAATGAATTTGACTTACCAAATTGACAATTATAGAGAATATCTCAACTTATATATATATATATATATATATATATATATATAAACATTATTTTCAGGTGGACGCGTATCATTATGTTTTTTTTCAGTTGGACACGTATGAGCAAACTTTTGACACTAAATTAATTTCGGTTACGAGAATCTAAAATACATAGATGCAGTTATCTCCAAGCCACCAACAGGTTATAAACCTTTGTATCGAAAATGTGTATTAAATGACCTAACATTGTAATTATTACTAGAACATTTTGATCGGTCATATTAACATATCAAGGAAATTAGGCAATTTTCTTGCTACTTTTTTTTCTAATAATTTAAATCTTAATTATATCATTGATTCTTTTAAAATAAATAAAAATATTAAAAACACTCAATCTTTATAACAAAAAGTTAGTGAGATTTGAACATATGACATCTACAGTGACAGTTAGACTAACTAACAAACATGCTACGACTTACCGACACATCATTAATTATAATCACTCTAACTGTCTAATAAACATTTCTCCTTATTTAAAGAATATCTTATCAATTTGTTCTGTTTTTGTTGACACAAGCGAATTTTGTTATATACAAACAATTAAACACTGGAGTAAAATCAATCTCCAAGAAGATTAAGAAGTTTTCAGACAATCGTAAGAAGGGAATTCGGATAATGTGATAGTGACAGGTTATCCCAAAACTGATGTAATTGGCCCGCAGACCATTTGCAAATCCCCTCCAAATTTACATTTGGAAAAGAAAAAAAAAAAAAATATATATATATATATATATCTGTTTTAGGTTGATTTATGTGGCAATTAGTGGTGCTGACTAGGATAGTAACCGGAGGTTCCCACGTGGAGGAGAAGTGCAAGTTGGCTCGCTGGGGGATCATATCGCAGCCCTCTGGACCCCTTTGAAGAAGAATAACTGAAGAAGAAGGTGGCTCCCTTCCCTGCATGGGATCGCGATTGTAAAGCTGGTTCCGCCCCACAACGCCCATACTCGCCAACCGTTGCCGCACCACGGTTAGCATCCTTGTTGGCCCCACACGTGTCCAACACATTTTTGAAGTCGAGCAACTTCGATTTTTCTCTGCTCACGTTTTATTACTAGGTTTAGGGCTGTCATTTTGTCCCGAGACAAACTAGCCAGCTGAGTTTTGAGCCGAGCCAACGACGTCGGTGGCCGACTTGTCGGTAGAGAGGAGCCTCGGCTCGGCTGAGCAATACCAAATACATATCTCGGCTCGGTTGTGGTACACGATTTTATATACCAAGGGTATACCGTACTAACCGAGATATACGTATATCAGCTAATATACGTATATAATGTGCAAAATACATAATATTTTGCATGACTTGAGAAGGTGGCTAGCTCACGTCCAACCACTAGAGCAGATGTTCTTCTTATTAATATATATGTAAAAACTATATTTATTATCTTACATAACTCATAAAGTCAAAATAAGAACTTAACAAACCGATTTCAAAGCCTCATATGCTCTTCCTTCTTCATTCCTCTTTCTTTCATTTCGTTCCCAAATTAGGGATTTAGGGCAACTCAATTGCATTCGAATTTCAGCTCCATACTCTTCATATTCTTCCTCTTCTTTCTTTGTTCCTTGAACTAATCTCCAATCTCAAACCGATTTCACCAATCACCCACTTCCTTCTATCTGTTCTCCATGGAGAAGAGGAATAGAGGATGACGGAGGAGGCTTAGAAGGCTTACTAGGATGCTTTGAAGCTCCAGCCGTGGTTCGCCGTCGTGACGGAGGCGCTGAAGCAGAGTGAGAGTTGTTTGATGGGTACTTTGATTTGGAGTAGAGATGGTGCTTTGATTTGAAGTGATGAGTCAAGCATGGTGCTTTGATCTGAAGCAGAGTAACAATGATATGAAATCAGTATCTACCGATTACCAACCGTAGTATACCGAAAGTCTCGGTTACCGAGAAGTCGGCACACTGACTTCGGTGGCCGGTTTTGGTAGTAGGTTTCTCTTACCAAGCAAGAGTCGGTCGGTAGATAGTTTAGACGGATTTTTCCAGTAACCTTACCGGATCCACCCTAACTAGGTTGGGATTTCATTTCTCGGATGTCTTTGTTATCAACCGGTTGTCATGATGTTGATGAAATTGTTTCAAATAAATCTCGAAAAGACTATATATCAGATGTAGTTATGTTTGATAATCTAAAAACTCTGATTATGATATTTTCTTGCACCGGTATTGTCATAATGTTAAAGAAGTACGTGTATGTGCATAATGTTAAAGTGAAGAAAACTATTATGTTCTCTATTTTTCTATAACAATACGTGTACATCGCGATCACATGAAATGAATAATAAGTAGTTTGATCACATACAGACGACAACCTTTCATTGAGAGAAAAAGTAAAAATCATATATTTATAGGTAGTAACTGCTCGTTTATATTTTTTTTTTTTGGGAAATGCAAACCCTTTATAAAATAAAATCTAAATGTACAAACCATATGAGATATTGGTGGTGGACTTAAATTCCACACTCTCCTCTCTACCTAAACACCAAACGTAACAGTGGACAGGAACCAAGGGGGTTTAACTGTAACTTGACATATTCCAAAAGCCTCGATACATTCTTATAGCCAACCTCATACGGAAACAGACTTTTCAAACACTATATACCAAAACCACCAGCATATATGCTGAAACAACCTCTTTATGACATTGAAAACAATAATTGACATCCTTAATTAATTACTGATCGGTAATAGTTTACTATGGCTACTAGTGAGAATTGGAGGTGAGCTACTTGATGAATATATAACTAGTCGAGTACGTTTTAAGTGATATGATCCCGTAATGCCTTTGGGAGATTAAATCGTATGAACACCTAACTAGCCAGCTAGCTAGATTCAAATAAAAGCACGAATCTATTTTAGCTAGATTATGTTATTCGATAAAATCTATAGGTTCGTTGATAGAATCATAGTACACATACGCGCGGAAGTTTGAGAAAAAAATATGATGTGTTGGATCTACTTTCGGTAACAAATTGAATCAAAGTAATTTTCACATGCATCCCATCACTAAAGCCAGAGAGCTAGAAAGTGAATTTTGATATATATATATATATATATATATATATATATATATAGTCATTTGTTTATTTTTTGCTTGAATGCGCGCAACTAATGATTTTTGAAATATTATTTTCTTAGAATGCTTTTAGAGTATGGATTTCTGGGTCAGAAAGAAAATTAAATTTAACTGGTTCATTAAATGGGTAGGTAATAATACTATCATATTCAGTTTTGAATAGATAAATTAAGGTAATGAAAGGAAGTCATTTTCTTGACTTTATAGATCAACTAAACAATCCGAAAATTGTTCAAACATTAACAAAAGCAAAATGGAAAACCTTCACTAGCACAGTCCTTTCTAGTCATCCCCCTGTCAAAACAATAATAATTGATCATCTTAACAGTCCAATCATAGCTTCACCATTTAAAATTGCTGTCGAAGATCTAGAAACTAAGAAAATTAACCCGGAAACTAAAAAAATTATTGAACAAAATAATTATACAAATCAGAGCTTAGTTATCATAGGAGCCCAGCTAGACAAAATTGAAATAAAAGTTGATAACATATCCTCTAAAATCAACATTCTATCGCGATCCGCACCAGAAACTCCTCTAGTTCATTTCAGTGATTTAAACAAACCAACATTTAACCCTACTTCTTCCATTCAAAAGATAGAACGAATGTTAGAAAAATTAAAAACTGAAACACCTGAATCCAGTAGAATTGTCGTAATTCACACCCAACAAACCACTTCATCTGATAGTGATTCTAGTATTAACACTAGCCAAATTTCAGAATTAAGTCAGATATTTAAAAATTTAAACACGGAATCCTTAAAACTAGATAGAATAGTTCATCCCAAGAAACAACATTTTAAAACTTGGACAGAACGTTCTCTCCCTTTAGATATACAACCTACTAATCATTTTAACAATCAATTCTCAGTTTATTCCGATAAAACTTATTAATGAAACATTGATAATTTATCAGAACAAGAAATACTAAACAAATTACATCACGTACATGCCTATGACAGCTAACAGCTATGTCACAAACCATCATTTCAACCAACCCAAAATCATTGACATACTTTCCACAGGATTTACAGGAATGCTTCATTCCTGGTGGAAAAAAACATCTCACTACTGATTCCAGGTCTTCTATTAAACATGCAATCAAACGTGATGAAGATGAGACTCCCATCTTTGATGAACGCACAAGAATGAGAATTTCTGATGCAGTCAATACGTTATTCTACACAATCATCCAACATTTCATAGGAACTCCTAGTCATATTACTTCCAGAATTCATGATCAACTCAGTAACCTTAGGTGTCCCACCTTAAGTGACTTCAAATGGTACAAAGATGTTTTCATTTCCCGAGTTATGCTTAGAGATGATAGTAACCAACCTTTTTGGAAAAAAAAATTCATAAATGGTCTCCCGAAATTGTTTGCTCACAAAATCAGACAAGTCCTTAGTAATGAAATAGGTCACATTAACTATGATTCTTTAACTTATGGAAATATAATTACTGTTATTCAAAAAGAAGGATTAATATATATATATAAGTTCTTATATCTAGCAGGTACGCGGTTTATATGATTCATTGATCGATTTGTCACTGAAAATATATAGATCATTTCATTCAAATGTCATTTCATGTTATAAAATTTCTAAGAACACGTAATGAAGATTAATTTTCAACTAAATTTAGAAAATCAATCACATTTTCTTTTCAGTAATTAATAACATGTGACTTGAATATCATATTCTCTACGTTTTTTTATGTACGTAGTTCGTAATTTTGGTTTTGATGGAATTTCGGTAATCTGAATTAACCTTGTGATTATCGGTAATTATATATATATATATATATATACCGGTAAATATTTGTATGCAAATGCTATTTTCAAAAATATTTTGATAGTAATTCAATTATTAAATAAAAGAATTTGATAGTAGTCAGATATATAGGATATTTCCACAAAATTTAAACCCTTCGAGCGAACTTAGATTACGACCGTGATCAAATCCAGGGTTAGGGTTTCTGTGGAATATCAAAATATAGCTGCTAGCTGGGTTAGCTGTGTTAAAGTACAACTTTGCGGGCAATGCATTTGAGTTGGGAAAACTTGATGGTCTACCCCACACCACTCACTGACTCCACTTTGAGCTTAGCTAGCTCATCAGTCTGATACGATCAATGTGAAAATATCGAACACTACCTTCATGGGGGGGAGAGGAAAGCATGTGCCTGAAACCTAGAATTTACAAAGATCTCTGCTTTTCACGAAAGGTTTTCTGGGAGAGATGGATAGAAGGCTTGGCCTTTCTAGGGTTTTCTGCATATATTATATCCCGGACTGGCTTCGAAATGAATGTGAATGAGTAGTTTCATCATCACCACCAGCATCCCAACTCTATTCCCAGTTACTACTGCAGAAACCCTATTTGCCATTTTAAATTGGGAAAGCAGCAAAGCTGAAAGCTCCAAATGCAAACATACAAAAGTGATATATACATAATCTCATATCCCATGCATGATAATACGAAAGAATTTGATATGATGATAGGGATGTGTGTTTCTTTGTTATCCCCTAGCTATGATCTAACAGCCTTGCGATGCTCCACTGCCAGTCTGCCAGCTTAGGTAGGACTCGTATTCCTTTCTACTTTTAGAATGATGGGGAGGAATTGTTTTCTAGCTCCATCTTACTCTATTCATGCCTGGCTTTTCCTCCTCTTCCTTCATAGAAAGATCGTAGCTACATTGGTGTTAGTTAGGGTTTGTTTTCTTCCGATATATGTGCATGCATGAGCTTGGCAAAGCTAGGTTTAATATTTCCATGGACGGCACCACAGTTGCTGAGAAGGAAGAGATAGCTAGGGCAACCGAGTTTGAATATTAGGGAAATTGAAGGAATAATATCTTTCTTTAGTTGATCGATGATTAGTTAGTGCTTTATAGCTTGTTATAATAGTCACGCGTAAAGAAAAGTGCTTGGAAGAAAAGCGAAATCATACCACTGGCTTCCAAAGTTTGTTTGTTTAATTTAAGCTTAATTAACTAGACTTGCAAATGAAGCAGAGTACGTTTTAGAGGCCACAGCTTAATTGATCATCGCCAAGCAGAAAGGTGATTTTGGGGAATAAATGGCGGTGGACAGTACAAGTGGAGAGCATGATGCACACTTGGATTAGAGGATAATATACAGAAGTGTAGCAGCTGGCGTTGGAATTGATCTTGGAGCTCGAGTAGACAGTAAACTCGTAATGAAGAATGTTCTGTATAATTCTACGTTTCGAAAGAAAAAAAAAAGTTCGACATATTTGTTGAGTATATATGTTACTATATATGTTTTCTATTTAGGGCTGTAATTTGGTTGGACATACGACTAGTTCGTTTTCTTTTCTTTCTACGATCTTTCTATCATGGGGATTCTTCCTCTTGATTTCCATACTGCAAAAGTGCCGATCATCATCATCTTCTACAAAACTTCTTTGTTGGTCAAGAAGAAGGAAAGAAATAAATTAACAAGTACAATATTTCCTTTTTATGAATTGATGAAATTTAATTGTAGGGTTAGGTCTAGCTAATTAATGATTATGCAAGGACCCCAAAACTCCAAAAGAATGAAAGATTACAAGAGATTCAATATTTATAATAGTATCAATCTCCCTTCACACACTCATTTCACTGTACAACTACAAAATTAAAGCTCTCAATGATTGTTTGGCAAAAAAAAAAATGATAATCAACTTGCCCCGACCATCCCAATCATTAAAACAACGTTAGGGCAAACCCCCTACCTCAAAATTAAAATGCCTCATAATCAAATCCACGGTTCCAAATGCTTCCTAGCACAGAATTTTAATCCCAAGCCGTTGATGATGTGAAATGCATAATTAGGAGAGCATCAAAGGCTCACATGACATGCACAATGAAATGAAACAAAGAAAATCTGAATCAATATCTATACACTCGCATAAGAACATTAGAAAGATTTCGAAAGATCTTCGTTTCAAAAACCTTCTCCCTTGCTCTTCTTTCATGTGGTTCACTAAATTCCTCACCAATATTCAAGCAATATTAAATAAAAAAAACTTATTAGGAATATATCTTCCATGTGTTGGATATGTTTTGCACATAAAATGCGATATTGCATAAATTTGGTACCAAGTAATTAGTACTTAACTTATGTCAAGGGCACAATTCATGACATTCTATTCAGTCAAACGTATTAGCAAGTGCATTAAATGGGAATAGTAGCTATTTTACATTAAATTGCATGTTGTTAAGTTCATTTTAATTTATAGATTCATACGATTCCTAAATCTTGTTTTAACACGGGGCACCATGAGGACAAGTTTAATTTATATACAGAATTGTTGCTTTTGATTTTCTTTTTCCCAAAATCTTCTTTGAATGGTCAACTTAGAAAAACTTGAGGCCGGGGAAATGAAGATTCTAGAGGAAACGAAATGTAGCTACATGCGAATACACATATTCTTTTTACCAGTTAAACAACTCATATGCTATAACGAGTCTGTTTTGAGTCAAACTCATGACTTCTCACTTATAAAGAGAGACTTATACCACCAGACCGAATGGTAGTGAGCCATATATACGTATTGAGAGTAGCTATGGTATATTATTACGTAATCTTTTACAATTAATAATATTGTTAACTAAACATACCCAATAAAGGCCAATAGTAGTCACACATACTAAATACACTGTTAGGTATAACCCCTAAGCTTTAATTGAAGAACTAGGCTGTTTCCACTTCTTAGTAGTACTTTAATTCTAAAAAAACCCAAATATTAGCTTTTAGATCATTGTAGCTAGCTAGGAGGAGAACAAACAAAGGATTAGTGTGTAGCATGTGCTAACCAATTTTGGTATGAACACCATTGAGAAGGGTTTAATAATATTAGAATTATGCCCTAAACTATGGATTACGCTGATCAAAATAGTGGTCACTTGTTGGTAAGCTAGGATCCCAATTTCCCAAATAATAAGCATTTTGTTTAAATCACATGGTTTGAGAATCGAACATGGTCTCTATGTGTTTGTTTAAATTGAATTATTGAGCTTGGAATGTGGGTGACCTCATTAATCCCGGGTGTGATCTCCTTGTTTCTTCACCTAGAAATCAAAATTAGAAACATAAACTAAACGAAAATCGATTTGATTTATTAATTTCGGTTGATGAGGGTCGGTAAAACAGTTGAATGAATTATGGATCAAGTTATGAAGCTAATTAGTCATCTAGATACCATGTTAGGGTCATTGCACCTGGCGCAACCATAGCATTGCATGTGGCATTGGACTTCTCTATGTTTTAAGCAATTTATTTTCAAACATATAAACTATCAATTTTGATGTGAATTTTCAATTTGGCATTCTCTTAATTTATTCTAGGTGCCGCCCCCTTCTATTGTTATACCACAAACCCGGCCTCAAAATCCACACATAGATTTAGTCTCCCAAGTCAGTGTGAGTGAGTGAGAGAGAGAGAGTGAGTTCGATCAAGTGAGACTAGTATTTGATTAGTATATAGAACAAGCGGCGAACATGTGGTAGATCATAATGCGATGTGTTTGAAACTTTTAATGTGTTTTCTAGGCCACCCATTCACTCCAATTGTTCTATATCAAATGGTATTTTTCCAATTATTCAAGTTAATTATTATGTAATAGGTAGGTAATTATCCTTCCCACATTATGGTATATACTTGGTTTACTAATTGTGGTTTTATTTTCCTTTTGTTTTTTTTTTGGTCAAGACTAATTGCTGTAGTAGCTAGTTATTAACTTAATTATTATCATATTGTTAGCATGAAATTGACTAATGCAAGCTTAATTATTATATGAGGTAAAGTTAACATACATGTGAGAATAGTACAGCAAAACTGAAATTAAAATGTAAATTTTGCTTTGGTCAAATTATGATTTAACCATGCATATGCTTACATGTGCCTAAGAAAATAGTAAAAGAAGTATATATTCAGAAGCTAGGTGTGTGAGATCATGCAATGCACATATATATATATATGCACTAAAATACCTAGCAACAAAAACGGCTTTTCTCCTCTTGGAATCGATCATATAATTGAGACATATGTATTCTAAATTAACTAATTGGTTTCTATTTCCCATGCCAATACAGTACTATAGTAGTCTTAAACAATTGAGTTGATGCAAGAAGACTGGGCAGAGCATCAGATCGAGGATGAGGAATATATATCTAATCTAAATTTTTCTGTCAGAATCTCAAGGTAGTTCTTGAGAAACGAATTTGGTTGGTTGCAGAAGTAGCTAAGGTAGTTCGAAGTTCAATGATATGCATGTTGTAAACTACGTGGCTATTTTAGGTGCAATCAGATTCATGCATGTATACACGTAAACTCATCGTCCATTGACGTCTGCACTGAGTGCACTCTCATATTGTAGCTCTTGGATTCCTCCAAAGCTTGGTAGATACAACCGCTGCGACTCGTTCCACACACATGCATGATCAATTCGATCAATATGTATAGTTATATATATTTCGGGAGCGGATTTTACGTAGTAAGTCACACTTGTATTATTAATGTGTAAGTGTTTAAATCGCAATATAGGAAGATCGAATGAAGATTAGAGATCATTCTTTTTAATTGTATTTTAGATCCGATCAAATTAAACGCCTATAATAAGAGTTCTTCTTCGACCTAGCTAGTGTTCTCACCTCCTTAGTTAGAAACACTTGAGATTATTTTTTTTAGGTTTTAATTTTGTTAACGGTATTAGTATATATGCATGTAGTATGACGTAAATGACCGGATTAAAATACTGCATATTAGTTGTTCGGTTTACTTTCACCTTAATGCGCGCATGAAAGAATTTTCGATATAGGTTCACATTTACGAGGATAGTTCAATATCTGTTTTATGGTCATGAATAAACATTACAAATAAATTTCACAACTACAACGTATTATAAACGACCAAAGTTAAAACTCACAAAAATAATTAGGATATAGAAGCTCTTAACAACTCAAGTTAAGCTAAATAATATCGGAATCTTGAAAAATGACGTAAATCGGTAGCTCTAACATGAATGAACGACAAAACATTTCTAATGATTTAGTTGATATTCACGACCGCACTTAAAAGTCCGAGAAGTACTCTAGCTAATAAGCCTCCTCGGAGTAAAATAATGATTTTGTAGCAACCTAAAGTACCACAAACATGAATAACAAATTAAGTTGGTCCTCGCAAAATTTACGTGTATTTCTTCACTTTATTATTATTCACTCAAATAAATTTTTTTTACTCAAATAATATTACATATACAAGTAAAAATAAAGAACAAATTAGCAGTATCGATGATATGAATTAACAAAAATGAATATTATAGATGATAATACAAGTGTCTCGAATGTAGAGACTAGAGAGACGTTTAAAAAAAGATTTAATTTAATTTCTCTTTATGAATGTTTCATGCTTCATGCCTGGGTATAAGCAGCACGCACAGCTCTCCACTCCACATAAGAGGCCGGCATTATCTGAGGCCGGCCGGCCTGGACTGTGTCGACCGGCGTTGAACTACGTACATGGAGTATGATCGTCGCTTCAAAATTATCCCGACCGTCCAAAATATCAATGCCCTAACTAGCTAGGGTTTAGCGGCTACGCATTTTCATTCCATGTGATGTGATCCATGATCCTCCTAATAACTATTCTGGGCAACTGGGTAATGACCCCAATAGTTTCCTCATTTAGAACGTCAACTCTTAAAAAATACCAGATCAAAACCCAGAAGATAAAGACACCACTGGGTTCATGCAGAAGTCAACCATTTGTTTAATATTTCCAAACCGTATTCTGCAACTAAAACGTACGCTTTTTAATTTCCCCTCGATTATTCTTCATGAAGAACAAGGTGGAAATTAATATGTGAATATTGTCGTCCCTAATCGAACGAAGACTGATTCAAATAAAAGAGAACTGAATACCAGCTAGCTAGCTAGGGTTAGGTTAGAATCAGGAGAGAATTGGAAGAAGCTAGGGTTTCGAATTTCTTCTTCTTCTTCTTCTTCTTCTTCTTCTTCTTCTTCTTCTTCTTCTTCTTCTTCTTCTTCTTCTTCTTCTTCTTTTTTCAAAGAAAATTTACAATGTACAATTAAACACCCGAATTAATACTGATAACTAAGTTATACAAATTGATTCTTGTGAAGATAAGTCGGCAAGCTAGTCCGAGTACCTTTCAAATTAAATCATCGAAACAAGAAGAAGATCATGAAGTCGGCAATAGTCTGTATTTGAATGTATCTTGGTCCTGATTTGAAAGGGATCGTTTTGAGTTCACTAGCTTCCATTAGTTTATTAAGATTTCATGTTAATTAACTAACTTCGTAACTACATTAACTGCTAGGCTTATATATTATAACCAATTAACAACATTACTTATTTCTCAACTAGCTTAGGGACATGTACGTGATTAGTTAATTGATTAAGAACATGACCAGAGCCAAGCTAGGTTTACCAGAGAGGAAACAAGAACGTGACCATTAACGATAAGAGCGATTAATTAGCGATCGAGATGGATTAGCATTACGTCATGGATTAATGGTGATGGAGGTTTGACCAGAGAGATCTGGATTCTTGAAAACACATGAAACCACATGGAACAGCCGATTATAAGTTTATAACTACCACCTTATGAATAATACGACTTCAATTAGACCGTTAGTGAGAAATTAGTCAAATCAAATTTTAATTAGCCTCTTGAAACTCCATTTACCAAACTATCATGTGCAACAGATACATGATCATCATAATCCCACCCGTCTCACACCTATAATCTTTGATTTTCTTGACCAACTATAATCTCCATATGATTGTTCAATATACTAAGATAGAATTAGAGCAGCATTGCATTGACTGAAACCAATCAATACATTTGGATTTTCTGTTTTTTTCTGCTCTAAGTTTGTTGTGATGTGCGATGCAGGTAGCTAAGGCAAACCATTTCTCTGTACGATATCACTAAACTAATTGAGTAGTCGATGCCGAAACATGGTTTGAGTCGATCGATCAGTCTTTAGAAGCTTGTCGTGCTAATAAGTAATCGGAGCCATTTACTTGTATAACAGTAAGAAACAGCTAGGTGTGAAGTTTTTGTTCACCTGAGTATAGGGCAAAAGAGTTTTGATAAAAGTGATGATCGAGGGTGAAGTGTTCTACCACCGGAGCCAATAATGTCTCCCAATTTAGCCCTATTATTCGATTCGAACTTACCGTAATCACAAGACACATAAAATGAAGAAGTACTTCACCAATCCAGTGGTTGGGGTTTTTGAGACCAGTCACTACGTATCATTAGGGCAGCAGTACTAATTTGAAATGAAGGTGGACTGCTATATCTTTGCTCTTTCTCTGGTACTATACATGATAAGAACTTCTCCCCTTACTCAAAACACTTTGAATCGATCATGTCCACAAACTCTGATACATGTACGATCTAAACTTGAGACAAATATGATAAGATCATATCAGAGAGATGATCTCATGATCTATAACTAGAGGTTCAACTTGATGTGCCATGTGATAAAGAAAGTGACTTGCTTGGACTCCTCCAACTAAATCCCCATCTTCTTCATCCCCTAGCAAGACAAATTTAGGGAATATTATACATGATTGCGAATGCCATGACAATGATTGATCACAGCGGCTACCTAGTTTTTTCCTTTTTGTTTGATTCGAAGCATGAATTTGTGTTATATATTGTGTCAAAGGCTCTAATCAAATTTGGAGACAGATTAAGGTTTAGGTGTATACAGCAATATGAGGCTTGTTAATTTGCATATTATTGGGCCCGTTTTTGCTCAATGATTGCAAAGTGATCTTGTAATTTGCTTGTTATGCAGTAGCCATAATAATAGAGATCACTGCCTAGTTAGTGAGGGGGAGCAAGCATAGTCAACTGCGCCCGTAGAATTGTCCGGTGAGGCATGAAAGAGCTTCACATCTAATCTTTCAGCAGGACTGTGATGCATAATGTTCATAGAAACCTGATAAAGACTACCTTACGCTGTAAGTATGCTGTATGCCAGTATATCAGGACACGCATTTCATGTCTTAATCGTGTCTCCGGAAACTGAAGTTTCTAAATCGGCTACTCGTTCTAATAAGATGACACACGAGACGAGACTTTTCTTATGATGGAGAAGATATTTCTGTACTATGGAACATAATTGTTGGCCTAAATATAGTTAAATTTGGATGTAGCAGCCTGAGAAATGGACCCAATAACATTACCAGATGGGATTTTGTTTCATGCTTAACATGATGTTGTGGTTTTTGTCTAATTTACAAGTGGCAAGAGGAGAGATTAGATGAGCAAGTTTTGAGGGGACCTTAAGCAGTTACCATGGACCAATACCACAGTGTTTCAATTGGTTTGGCCAGGTGAACATTCAGGAATACCACATGGATCAAATTTGACATATATGCGGATAGGGTCCAATCCCAGTTTGCAATGAGACCAATTCTGCAAGCTGTATATGAAGTGGATGAATAATTTTGGAGTACAGTTGTACTGGTTTGAAATTTAGGGGTTAAGCTGAAGGGTGGTCCAGTAGGGGTCCTAAAATTATAGTTTGGTCCAGACCCTAATGCATGAGGGACTTGGGGAATTTCTTGTGGTTGAGAAGGGACTTGGGGAATTTCTTGTGGTTGAGAAGGGACTGGTGAAGCAGCTCCTTGTGAAATATGTGAAGGAACTTGAACTGTCCCATGTGAATTCCTCATGGCAAGGCAATAGAATTTCTGTTCATACTCCAAAATCAATTTTGCTTTGATTTTTAATTGTACTATGCATGTCCTCATTCAATTATTGTTTAGGGAGTCGATAATGCCAGAATTTATAGCAGCATGATCATCTATTTCATTGCATAATATCTAGTTTATCAACTTGTTGGACATAGAATTTGGCGGAATGAACTGGAGAATACGAATGAGGATGATGATGATGATAGTGATGTTCCAGACGACTATGATCGATCTGAATAGGGTTTCTACTATTGCATACTATGAATGTCCATAGTTTTGCCATTTCTTATTTTGAAGTGTAAACCCTGATCAAATAATAGGCCTCTGGATTCTGGAACATCACTATCTTTCTTCATCATCTCCATAGTTTTGTCATTGCCCTATTTAGGGAATGCCAAAATGCTGGTCTAATTTGGTCAAAAAACCTTTCTCATATGCGTTAAGATTAGGAAAAAACTTGCGTCTGACCTAGTATGGACGCACTCTCTCTTATTTGCAAAGTTTTGTCAATGTAGATCATAATCTTAACCGTTCAAAAGTTAAATCAACCAATAAAGATCACATCTGTAAAAAATCAATATAAACAAAATTCATTTGCTCAACTGATTGCATTAAACAAATCGACAGTTATGGTGAAACTTAACAGTTTCTTGATAAGCCGTCTATTTGTTTGATACATTCGGCTTAACAAACGATTTTTATTTACATTGATTTTTTGTAGAGATAATATTTATTGGTTAATTCAACTTTTGATCAGTTAAGATTATAATTTACATTAACAAAAATATGTAAATATAAGAGTCCGGACAAGTGCGTTCAGAATGAGTCGGACACAAGTATTTTCCTTAAGATTATTCATGTTACAGAACATTTCAGTCATAAACCCTTTCTCATATGCATCGATCATTTGATCATATGCTATCAACACGATTGATGGCTTGCAGGATAGACATAGAAGTATTTACACGCTCAAGTGCTCAACCCACAGAACACTTTCTTGCATTACAAATGACATTGCCGCAATTTTTCCAATTCTCTTATGCAATCAACGAAACAACACTACAATGCAACGCCCTAATTTGCATTTGTAAGGAGACTACAGCCTCAGATTTAGGGTTTGAGTCCTAGCCTCCTAGACATGCCAACAAGTTAATGGGTAACGGGCTTGAGAAGTGATTTTTTGATAACCTATTTCAGCAAAAATTTGAATGAGATTTCATACTGCAGAATCTGAGGCCAAAACAACAACAAAAATATATATTTATGCTGTATATATACTTATTTTGTACAATGAAAATTGGTGGAGAGAAATAGCTCACTACCACATGACATCTGTCTACTTGACCTCCTGTATCTTGCTGCGCAGAATGGCAGACAAAACAAGACAGGGAAAAGAAAAAAAACACACCCACTTCTACGTATTGTTGCCCCTTGTAATGATGAGGACTATACAATTTGAATGCCACAATGAAAGAATAAACAGAAGGGGCATGGATATAAAACGGCTTAAAAGCAAAGAAAAGGATTTACAACAACAAATGCAATATAATTTGATCTACCACCTAACTTGTGGAAAAAAAAAATCATGCTTGAGCTTCCTTAGCCTTACTCGTGTAAAAATTCGAAGGCTGGATTCTCAAGAAGTTCGTCTGCTGGCTTAACATCGGTGAAATCCTTCTCTTGAAGGGAAGTAGAGAGGTCTTCAACCGAGAAAGGGATGCTGTATAAAGAAGCATTTTTAATAACCAGTAACTAAAATTGGGATGAAAAAGTCATTTACAGTAAAACATATAGGAAGTCCATCAGCGAGAGCATATTAATGATAGAAGAGATCCCTACCTAGAATTATCATCCAACAAAAATGAGTTGCTGACAGCATTGTTAGAGTCCTCAGTCATGAGTACTCTCATACTGGATATTACCTGTAACATGATAAAAGCAACCACCGGTAAGACCCAGATTCACTGAACTATATGCATCTAATGACTGCAACTAAGGAGGTATCATCATAATCCATAAACAAACTTACATCTGGAGATACACTTCGGGTATTGTAGTTGTCATCAAAGTAAAGAGTGCATATTCTATAAAGTTGCTGAACACTCAGGATCTGAAAAAACAAGCCAAGTCATCGAATTGATATTTGTGAGAAAAACGGAGGAAGAGAAATATGGAGAAATAAGCTGGAGAGGGAGAGAGAGAGAGACTCACAGGACACAGATCATTTGTAATTTCATCATAAGAAATTCTGTACTTCTGATGAATGACCTGTTAATCAACGTAAATCAATATCAACTCAGCTTTATAGTGATAGATTTATACTCGGGTCTAGCGAGTGTGAGAGAGACAGACAGAACGACCCCAAATTATGGAGGTCAGTAAAGCACTACTAGATACAGGAATAACATTCCAATGCAAGTCTCTAAATGAATGACATTTATGCTACATTCTTTCAACTAATAAACAAGCAGCCAAAACTGACAGATTGCTGTATCATCCATGAGAAACAAGGGTTTAGCTGCATTAGCTAATTGGTATATGTATCAGATCACAAATAACTAAATTGACCTCAATTTAACACACATAAATATGTGTGTATTAACAAAAAACAAATCATACCAGGAAACCAACAGCTTGTCTAATGTGCTTAAGTTCATCCCAAGATGAGCCTGCATACTGCAATCCAAAGAGATGGAGCCATGAAAGTCAGAAAAACACTAAGGATTAGTGCATATTCTTAAGTTAAAGAATGGAAAAAAAACCTCTTCTTTGGCTTGGCAACACCATAGCTCCAACTCGGCCAATCCAGATTTCACATACTCCCCATTGCTGAATGTACAGCATTCACGGCGCAGAAGAAGACTGCAAAAGTAAAGCATGATCAGTATAGTTGAACAATATTTCAGCATAAGTGACACAATAACAAAGAAGAGACAAGTAACTACCTATTAAAGAGTTGAACATTAATATATGAGAAAGTCTGAGTGTAGATCTCCTTGACAAGAACAGGAGGCACCTGAAACCCCAAAACCACAATCACTTTTATAATTCAAGCCAAAGAAAAAAATGAGACCAAATTGAGATAGTGGCATTATCCACAGTTGACAAAGTACTGTCAAACAAAAGTACTATAAATTTCTTACAAAATTTTCTTTCAAGGTGCTAAGGAATGTGCTGAGGCTATCAATAATGCTCTGCCAGTGACTGGCAGGAGAATCTTTACCAAAGGACTTCCCAGATCGTAGTACACCCTTTGCTGTTCTTGGCGCCTGGACCACCAATGTAGCGCACACACACAAAAAAAACAATGTGAATAAGACAAAAGAAAACAAAGGGCAGGACAAAGGAGCTTCAAGAGACTGACAACTATGATTACAAAAGTAAAGAGAAGAGCTTCAACTGTCAAAACTCGCATAATTCAATCAGATGAATCTGTATTGGAAGATGGTATCACAGCCACATCCCCCTTTGGCAGGATTAAGGCCTTTATCCCAATCAGATATAGAGATGTGTGTGTGTGTGTGTGTAATTCAGCATACCTGGATACATAAAGAAAGCAATGATGATAGCTCCTTTTTCAAATTGTCTCGAAGTATGCCGTATATTTTCTCCACATAGGCTGTAAGCTGCTGCTTAAAAAGTAATGCCGGGTACTTAGCCTCCACTTGGCGTACTACATCTAGTGCAGGTGCAGGAAGATTTGCAGAAGAAGGGGATGAGCGAAAACCCTACAATTAGATAACCATATTAAGGACTACAGGGAGATCTGTGATAAGTTTGATATAGTAATGTATCTCAACAAAAATCAAGAACAGGGAAAAAAAAGAAAGAAAGAGAAATAATATATTGATTTTTTTTTGATACCATGGTCATCCTCCCAAAGAGAGATGTTGGAGGTTTCCGCTGTGAAATTGTACCGGCAGCCTTCAGACTTCGTTGGAGCAAGAATAATAATGCTGAAGTATTTGATAACCAGTAAGCCATGTGGTCATTGTTGTCTTGGTTCTGAAATCAATAAAGACATATGGCCAGTGTTGTTACGTTAAGACATTTTACAAACACTTTAGTCTTCAAGTTTATATCATAAGTACAAATCAAGAACATTGATCTGAATATCACATTTCAGTTCAGATTTCACTTCCTATAATAACACATAGATTAACTCAGGTACCTCAATTTCTGAACCAATCATCTGGATGAGACGATCAAAGACACTAGTTCTTTCAGCCTCAAAAGATTTCCATTGGAGAAGACATTTGTAGATTGTAAAAGCTGCAACAGGCTTTCCCTGACTGAATCCTATGTTCTTCACAACACAGTTGATAAGGGCATCAACACTCTCCTGCGGAAAAAGTACAAGTGATTGTGTTAAATGAAGGGTTCTTACTAAGAAAGATCAAGAGTAAAGGAAAAAGGCACAGCCAGTGCACAATGCACTCAGGTGGCGTGTCTAACGGAAGGCAAGATATGGATATGCATTAGTGGAACTTTAACCTCTGACCAGAAAAAATGAAAGACAAACGAGAAAAGAAGAGGGGGGGGGGGGGGGGGCAAGTGCAGATGTGAATATTCTTGTGTTAGTAAGAACATACATGTTGCCGTTCAACAACAGATCTCCTCAACTTGCTATCAGCTTCAGTGCCGAACTTCTTCACAGGTGTTGCACTTTGTAATTCCTGTAAAGACAACTTGGTCAACAGCCAGAAAATAATATAAAAAAGCTAAAAGAATAGCGAAGGAAATGAAGAAAAGTAAAGTAAAGTTACATTGGCTCCATCTTCTTCACCAGTGTGGTGACCATTTTCAAACCTCTGCAACAAAAATATATAAATAAATAAATGTTAAGAATGAGAGGAGAGGAGAGGGACAGAGAGAGAGAGAGAGAGAGAGAGAGAGAGAGAGAGAGAGAGAACCTGAGTATCCGGAGTTGATGGAATGGGTGGAATACATGGATGATCTGATGCCTTTTTAACAGGCGTACTTTGCAATGATTGCAGACGTAGAGCTTCGTTTTCAGATTCAATGTCAGAAAATTTTTCTTGGATCCTACAATTTATAGTAATGTCAATCACTATGACACAAAGAGGGACATGAAAGGGAAACGCACAGAGCACAAATACATGACTAGTAGCAATTTAATGCAAATCTGTAACAAAAAGCCCCAATTATGTTAAAATTGGACTATAAATCAATCCAAGTGTCTGCCTAATCAATCACAGAAAACAAGGATAACAAAAGAACCTTTGCATGGTAGTCTTTAACTGAACTATTTTTGATTCTGCATCCAAAGCTTGCTTCAATCTTTCTTCACTAATTTTGCTTGCCTCTTCATACTTTTTCTCTGTTTCATCAATTTTCTTTTCAAGTGAGTTCACCAAAGCCTGCAGATATATCAGAGGAGCACCATCTCACCAAATAGGGAATTGAAGTTTAATCACATCAGCAAAAACAGAAATGCACAAGTTCATTTCCCTGAACAAACTGTATTATCTCGTTTGACCACATTATTCACTAAAAAAATTATAATACTCCTCAGCAAATTGTACATTCTAAACTTCTGGCCACATTACCTTGAGCTTTTCATTTTCATTTGTTAGCTTCTCCATCATGACATGGTCAACAACTGGAACTTCCTGTATTATTGGGACTTTTTCTTCTGCTCTTCTCGCAGCCTCACGTTCCTTCTCAAACATCACCTTAGTTTCTTTAAATTGAACTTGCATCTCTTGCAAAGCAGATTTCAGTTTTTCATTTTCTTGTGTTTTAGCTTCTTCCAAGTCAGCCTAACAGCAGCAAAATATTAGAAAAGGAAAACATCATAGATAATGACAAGAAAATTTATCTATTGTCCTTTATTTGTTGTCTGATTTTCCTAAGACACCATTTTCAAGCCAGATACAATATTCATGACCACAAAACACAGGGTGGCAACAAAACCATTATTAGTTGTGCCCTAGAAGTATGGTGACCAGAAGATGCCTATGGCTCCATTGGGTCCAGTGACACCACCTCCCACACGAATAAGACCAGGAGGCGGATAAATAGCAGCATTTGGCCCAGTGACCAGAGGTCTGACCCATTGGTCCAAAGCCTCAACATAGACCGAGGTGAACTGGCCAAATGTTAATGCCCAGGCTAGCAGTGCCTAGATTTTTCATCTTTTAATAAATAATTTGATATATCTCCATGACGGATAAGGTATTTCCACTTCACTCTTGACTAACACTAAATGTTTATTAACAGATAGAATGCAACATTTGACATTATCCTTTGTTAAATCAAGAACAATAGAAATAATTTAAGGATTAAGCAAGAGCATTTCTGAGTAGTTGCATTTCAAGTATCACAAGTTGCAGTAAATTCATAGCCATGCATACCCTCATGCGCTTCTCCAGTTGTAATCTCCATGTCAATTCTTCAACTTGTTTTTCCAATTTATTTTTGGCAGCTTGGAGGGCACCTGTCTCCCTTGCAGCCTGTATTTATATATAATAAAGAAATGAGATCACAGAAGTCAAGTTGACGAAAGTAAAAAATTGACAAACTGTTTGTCTGCTTCTTGAAAGACCACTTAATGGATGAAACAAAACAAGGCATTATCAAAAGCCTTTTGGAGTAGGTAACATGTTGAACAGGGGTCCAGCATAAGAACAGCTGTGAAAAGAAAATTAAATGACAAATTCTTACCATCTTAAGTTTTCGTAGTTCTAAACGAGCAACTCTTCCCCTCCAAGCACACTGTGTGGTGACAGCTGCTTTCTTTGTCCTTGTATAATGCAAACGTGCCAACAATTTGCGACTGTGGCTCTGCAGTTACCAAAATATTTTGAAATCTCTTCAGGAAAGTTGCATGAAACCAAAAATTGTGATATTGAAGGACATGATTTGACTACTAAAAGAACTGTTGACAGATGTTTGAAGTTCAAAATTGATATGACATTTCAAATAAAAGGTCCACTTGGCCAGGAAAAAAAAACAGAAGAAAAAAAATCCAACGATCTATATTAATGAATTATTATACCTGGATGATAATTGCTGCTTTAGTCTGCCTTCTGAAGCGTAGCTCATTACGAGCAGTCAACCCTCGGATGCCTGTCTGAATAGATACAGCAGAGAAATATAAATCTTGGTAAGCTTTCCTAGCAAGATACATGCGCAGATGCCTTTGGATCATCAGGCAGGAAGCCTCTCTTCTCAACCCGTCGTAAACATGTCGAGCAAGTTGTCCTACAATTGATAAAATCAAGTGCATGTGTAAATCTCAGGGTCTCAGTAGAGAGAAGCACGGGATATAGCTTAGAAACTTGATATCGTCTGTAATCTTTAGAAACCTTACCTCTCAAAGCCGACTGAATGCGTATTGCCGATAGACGAAGTTTGGCATAACTTCTTCGCGACAAATAAGAACGAACCTTCCCTTGAATAATACTAGCAGATCGTCCTAAGACCTCGATTCTACGAGTATCCAGTTCTGCCATCTGCCCAGCTCTAAGAAAGACCTTCGTTTTACCAATCTGAATACATGAATAAGTTAAGATCAATTCAGAAAACTGAAACACAAAAACGATGCATGGGATGTGCAATCAAGTATCAAATCTATCTTAGCTAAAGGAACTTCCGCTCACTATATCTGTGGTTAATGATATTTGTAAATTGAAATAACGAAATATCTCCTTGTATGGAGACCTATATTCTAGGCCCTCCTGTCAGCAAGATGGCATTATGATCACTGACATGGACTGTAAATGCAACCAATGTTTTTCGGTCCATCATCGTACAAGCCATATAGATGACCAACAACTTGTTCGCAACTTGACATATCTTTTATGTGTTGGTGTTGGAGCCATTTAGAAAAATAATGCTTGTTGGAGGTGAATGTGTGACCTGACAACAACCAACTGGTGGCCATAACTAGTAGCCAGCCTTCCTTATGCCGAAGGTGTTAGTGACACGTACATTTTCTAGGCAGAGTTAAGACATTAAAAGCTAAAAGATTGGACGTAATTTGCACTGAACTACATAGCAAAAAAACTCAAGTGAGAGATGAAAACCGTGAGAATTAGTTTTATCCAGCATTCTTGTGATGTATAGACGTAGTGCACACTGTTAATGAATTGCAAACTGTTAATTGAAATTATCATCAAAAGCCCATTACCTGATAGCCTTCTAAGGCCACCTTCTCTAAAAGTCTTTTGCAAGCATTGACCTCATCAGTGCTACAACGAAACAGCATAAGTGGAAGAAAAGAAGTGAGCACCTCTAGTGATATACACTACAACAATGCATTAACAAATTCCAGCAGAGAGAGAGAGAGAGAGAGAGGAATATCACCTTCCATCCAAAACTTCAGGAGCAAGAAGGCCAAATCGGTCTACAAATTCAGCAAACGGTTTTCTAGTAGGATATCCAGCACAACTTATCCTGATTGCCTCCATGACCCCCTGAATTAAGATCATACAAAAAGGAAATTTCGACAATATGATTGGAAAAATGAACAAGAAAAAGAAAGACATCTGAACATAACACCCTCTTACCCCACACCGTAGTTGTTGTAAAACATTCTTGTTCTCAAAGATTGCAGGTTTAAGAACATTATTGGGTTTTACACAGCGGATATAATGTGGCTCTGTGTGACTGAGAGTTTCAAGCAACTGTTGCAATTGTAGCTGCATAAAGTACAGATGAGGTATCATAACCAACACAAGTAAAGATGTAAACAAATTATATAATCTTCAAAGAATATTAAAAAATCAGACCTTAAACCGAGAACCGATAGAGGAGAACTTTGACGACTTGGCTGAATCCTCAAGTAAAGACGAAAACAAGCCAGAGACAAAGGAACATGTGGAAGCACATAAAAGTGCCTGATGTTCGGCAACCACATAGTCTTTGTTCTTGTCCAGAAATAGTTCTGTTTGATAAGTAACCTGAAAATTATATCAAACTAGTTCGGTCTAACTCTGAGTAAAGCATACAACAAACTAAACTAAAAGTATTCGAAAGAGTTGGGAAAACAAAGCATACTTACATCACCAGCATAATGGCCAATTGTGAAGTCAGTCCGTGACAATTTTGGTTTACTGAAGCGTTGATGATTCTTGAATGTCTGATATAACCTCTGGGCAAATGTTTCATGAGTTGATCTTGGAAACATACTACAAAAGACAAGACTCAGTTACCTCACCAGTGAATATGTCAATCTATCAATGGTAGGTCATTGATTTTCCCATGTGTTATAAAAGGTCTGAAGTACTACACTTACCAAGCTTCATCTAGAAGAGCAATTATGCCACCAGGTTTCTGAAATCAGATATCAAAACACAAGTTATAACTATATTAAATATAATCCCTAGTCAAATATACATAACTATTCGGCTGTATATTCACTCAACTTTCAATTTAGCAAAATAGTAACATTTTCTTTTGTGCAGTAGTGTGAGCTGTTAAACAGTGACAAATGAAATCTGAATACCATTTTTTGAGAAGGAGTGACAAATTAAAACAGAATACCTTGAACACTGAAAATGGTAAATTTTATTCAGGACTCTATGCACAATAGAGTACAAACCTTTTCGATTAGATCTAGGATATCTTGATTGTCAACAAAATCAATGTAACTCCAATCAATTTCTTCTTTTGTATATTCTTCTTGCTCCATTTTAAAAACGTGCTGCCAAACGAAACATAAAACCAATATTTACTGACGATATTCCAGGGATACTAGAGAACATAGAAAGCTTTTTAATTCAAACCTGATTGAAATGCTGCTGAAGCTTCTCATTGGTCAAATTGATACAAAACTGCTCAAAACTGCATAAAAAAAGAACCCACAAAGTGACATTTTAAATTGGGATCACACTGTAACTCAAATGCCAATCAAACTATACTATGCATCTTAGAACTTCACAGACAGTAAGGCCAAAATCTTGATCTCATATTGTAACTTTCCAGTCAATCCATGCTAGCACGAAGAAAGTGGAAGATTGACTGTAAACTATAATAAATTAACAACCCTCGCTAAGTTTGGGTAGCAAAACATAATGTGTTCACTGGAGCTCATTGGACCAGTATAACCATGAGAAATGACATTTCTTTAGTGACATTGAACAACTGATGGAAGATGAGAGGGATGACTCAACTATTTCAGATCTAAAGAACTTACTTTTACTGGAGCAAAGAAAATATTTAAGCACTTGACATTACAAAATTCATGAACGATGAAAACAAAAGGCATACTGACTAAGCACCTGTTCGTCTTGAAACTCTCAAATCCGTAAATGTCCAGAACACCAATTAAAACCTTTGAGTTGGGGTCTTGCCCAATTGAATTGTTAATCTTGTCTACAAGCCTGCACGAGAGAGAGAGAGAGAGAGTAAAGAGAAAGCGAAAGAAATAACATAACTTGAACAAATGTTCCTAATTGTAGAAAGTATAGAATAAAAGGAATGTCCCCACTAATATAGTTTTATTAACGCTATTACTATATACAAACTTACCAATCAAACAGCCTGGAGTACACAACTTTAGCCAGAGCATCTCTGCTGACGGCTGCAGCTTCAGGATCCAGCCACTTTGTGATTGTTTCATCACGAGTTACAATTACACGTTTGCAAAGAGAATCTTCCAATGCCTTCACATCACACCTGAAAATAGGATTGCATTACTTCATGAAGCACATGGAAAGCCAAACTTAAATTAAGAGCATCGTACTCAAATGGGTCAATGAAACAGAATATTTACATTAGAAGCTCAGCAACAGTTTTCAGGTGAAACCAAGATTTTTCATCTTTTGGCGTGGATGAGTCTGCTTCCTTTCCCTTTGCAAATTCAATGTTTCCAAGATGCAGGACAGCTGCCACAACTCGAAATATTGCATCCTAAATGCAGTAGAAAGAAAAAATAGAATTAACATTCAGGCTATTTGTGAAGGCTCTTATCACTTGAAGCTACCCCCTTACAAAAGTACCTGTTCATCAGTACTTATTCCAACAATATCCATTGCCTTCCGTGTTGCCTTGTATTCTTCAGAATCATCAACCCCATCCAGCTCATAGCAATCTGATTGATTTAAATAATGAAATGTTCTTGGGTGTCCTAATTTGTACTTTTGAACATCCTGCAAATAACACAGACCAAGTAGTAAGGATATAACAAAAATTGACCCTGCAGCATAGGAAAAAAAAATTATCTGCGTCTAAATGGACATAATTTGGATTTGAGAGAGGGAGATATATATATATATATATATATATGAAAAAAAAAACACTAGAATGTTATTTGAAATCCAAATGGCTCATATGAATAACATAAAGGATATAACTTCCATAATCCATTCATGATCTAAAAGATTTGGGAAAACACTACATTGTCTAAAGGATTTGGTTGGGTAAAGTACACAAAATTCTAATATCAAAATTTTAACATTCTAAAATCCATGCTAGATTGCTCTAGGGTTGCAATGTGCATGTCATGACAAAAAATATGAAACAGAAAAATATGCATGGAGTGTAATTCTTTTATAAGATTTGAAATTTTCAATCAAGAGAGGCCATTCAGCTCTACTCAGTATTTATACATAGTAACTTTTCTCAAAGCAGACTGAAATGAATAGAGAAAAAAAGTATATTTAAAAAGTGATACAAAAACACTAGGACCAAATGTGCAGCACATAAGGTTCCTAAATCCTGTAAAGGTACTCCACTCATACGAAGCCGAAATTCATTACCTCTGGTGGAGCAGCGCAAAGCATGTAGAAACAATGATAATTTCTCTCAGGATTGGAGACCTGACAAACACGCGATCTTTCTAGCAAATACGTTCTTATAGCAGCTCCAGAGATTCTACCGCTCTGATCAAACTGAATCTCCACAAACTTACCGAAACGACTGTAGAACGACAAGATCACAACACGAAGTAAATGTATATCCAAAATTTAACATGTAGCATACATAAAATTAAAGTGTGGAAAGGGAACATTCTAAATAAAGATCTTCCCACCTGGAGTTATTGTTTCTAACAGTTTTTGCATTACCAAATGCTTCCAAAACAGGATTGGACTGAAACCCAAACAAAACCAAAATAAGTTCATGTCATACAGATAAACTTCAAGATAATAAAAAACACTTGTCGACCAATGAATTTTGTAAAATCTAACAAGATTTTCGGGTTCTCAATTTAAGTTTTCCACACAAGCTGAGGTTCTAAATCTTCGTACCTCCAGGACTTGCTGCTCAACGGTCCTCCCTTCAGCAACAGCTCTCCCTCCCATGTAAGCAAGATAGCGCATAAGCAATTTGGTGCTTTCTGTTTTACCAGCCCCACTCTCTCCACTAACCAATATTGCCTGACTTACTCCATCATTAATCATCAGTCTGTAACCAAATCAATGGAATTTTACATCAATGTACAAGAAGAGAGAACCAGAGACCGTATAAACTCATTACAATGAGATACGGCAACAAACCTATATGCAGCATCAGCAACAGCAAAGGGGTGTGGACTCAACTCACCAAATGCTGCCCCTTTATATTGTTGCATCATATGGCTATCGTAAAGATGAGGTAGTCTCATGAAAGGGTTCACAGCAATCAAAATGTTCCCTGTGTAAGTCTGGAAGCCCACTAAGTATGTTACACAATTACCCTTCACATAATAATAATTAAAAAAAAAACTAAACCACGCCTGCACGTCACACACAAACTTGTAGATTATGTGCAGGAAAAGGATTTGAATGGAAGAATCCTTTTGTCTTATCACTCTTATGCATACTTACATATATTTCGTTTATATCATATCTTGATCTTAGATTATCGAGGACACCCGGTTCATGCAAGTAAGCTAACTTTGTCATATCATCCACTCCACAGGGTGGAGCTTCAGGATCTTTGGGATAGGCATTGGAAGTTTTAACAACAACCTGCAATTTCACATGAGGAGATTGAGAAAAGTAAGGAATAAAATTCAGCAGTTATATCAAGTATACACACTCAAAGATGACTTGAAGCAAATAACTATGCACCTTATTCAGTATAGAACATAATTAATAGAGATTGGCATGCACAAAAACATAGTGGTGTAATACAAAATGCACTCACCGTCTTTCCTGAAGTGCATAGAACCTTGATCTCTTCACCTTTAACCTCCACGATTTCACCATCTAGCCACGCTTCTTCAGAATCCTCCACCCAAACAAGAGATCCAACCACAGGACTTATAGTAGCAGCCTACCAAGCAAAAAGTTTCAACAGTCAACATATAAAATTGTATTTTTTTGTTTGTTGCATACTTGCAGATATATTGCATGAGTAATTATAGTTAGAAGCATTCAGTTAACATTACAAATTAGTGCCCTTGGCAATAACAAAGTTAAAAGACTTTTTCTGTTATCAAACTACGCTAGAACAATTGACAATGTGAAACTTGATAAGTGAGGAATTCAGAATAGCATAAGCAGTGGACTTGAAACTTTGCAAGTCCAAATTCAATCAAAAACTCAATGGCACAAAAGGCCAAAGTTCAAAAAAACGGGCACCCAATTCCAATTCCATCACAAACTTGGCTGTGGTCATGAATCTGCAGCCCAACTACTATCCCCTTATTACCAATCACGTTTTCAGCGAATGAGAGCTGAAACATTCAACCTTTGAGTCAAATTCCAGCACAAACCCCCAAACTAACATCCAAAACTACTAATCACATTGAGTTATAACCTCTCTCATTCCTACCAACTCTAGTCCTAAACAAGATCAAATCATCTCTCTTCTGCTTCACCCCAAACACAGATCAGTCCACCAACAACATAAACACCATTGGCAACCATCAAATCATCAACAACTTGCATTCAAAAACAAAAGTTCCAAACTTTTATGACAACCCAGAACTCCAAACAAATCAAAAACACAACAAAAGCACATAACAGAAAAATACCATGGACGCCGAGAACTGATCGGATCAGAGACACAGCTTTGCTTCTGGATCTACTCCAATACCAACCATTCAAATTCAGCACCAAAAACCCTTCAAAGCTTCAAACTTTCCTTCCAAAGCTCCAATCTTTTACTTGGTCTATTCCCCCCAAACCAATCCAAAAACAAAAAATAACAAAATGGGAAAAGAATAAAAACAATGAAATTGATTTGAGAAATGAGAAGCTTAAACCCTTCAACTTGAAGAAGAGAGATTAAGCCACCCCCTCTTCTTCTTCTTCTTCTTCTTCTTCTTTGTGTTCCTTAATTTGGTTTGGTTTACTGCTATCCAGCCTTGCTTGCTTGGACTTTGGTCTTATTTTTCTTTTGGGGTCTAAATTCTAAACCTTTATTAGCGTAAATTGTTCTTTTTTGGAATTTAATTAACAAAGATTAAACGCCTATCCATGGCTGCGCTTCCGGAAATGCCCTCGGGTCTCAAGGGCATTAATGGAATCTACGAGTACAAATTACAAAGACGAGGTCTTGTTCCTGATTGTCCGAAGTCTCTGGGGACCTTAAATTCTCGAACTGGGGAAGGCGGTAAAACTCAGGTCTGAACTCAAGTACGGTTTACATTTGAGTTTTATGTCAACTTGTTCTTTGTTCCTTTCTTTCGAGCTGTCAAAGGTCTTTCTTCCAAAGTTTGGCTTTTTTTCCACTTTTTTCTTTTTGAATTTGATTTATGAAAAAAATGAAATTGAGGATATAGTAATGTGTGATCTAATATTTACAACCCATTGGAAGCATTGTACATTTTACTACGATATTTAGAGCATATTATAAACATAAGTAGCCAAAACAAGAACACATAATATGAACAATCTTGAAATTGTAATTTAGCACAACCAGAATTCCAAGATTTGTTTGGCATTGGCAACATTGAAAATGCCAATTTGTCAATTGGTACTCTTTAACTTTTACAAGTCACAAACTCTTTATTATAATAGTAATTAGATATAATAGGTTACATTTTTATGTAAGAACAAATAAGGATCATTTTTTATGAATATTCATCATACAACAAAATACGTATACATGTTGAATTAGTGTTATGTATACATGTTGAATTAGTGTTTACTACAACATGTAATTTCACGAATTATTCAACAATATAAAACACGCATCTTATGTCTTAATTATTCTTCTATATGCGATTCAACTTACAACATGTTTTAGTTTAAATTCAGTTTACCCCCTAAATTTTTGGTAGCAAAATCAGTTCAGTAATGCAATTTTTTTTTAAACCAGTTCGCCCCCTCAACTTTCGTAAACACATCAGTTTGGTCCAATTTTTGAATTCCCCTCAAAATATGACTTCACCAAACTGACAATATGACCTATAATTCAGCTTGGTGACGTGTATGAGAAGTCCCTGATAACTATAAAGCTGAATTATGGGTCCCCTTGTCAGTTTGGTGACGACATATTTTGAGAGAATTCAAAAATTGGACCAAACTGATATGTTTACGAAAGTTGATGGGGCGAACTGATTTAAAAAAATTACATGACTGAACTGATTTTGCCACCAAAAATTTGGGGGGTAAACTGAAATTTTTTCTAATCGTTAATCGCTATAAGGTAAAACCCGTCAATCAATTGCTAATCATGACTAATTTGGTGTTTGATGGCGCTATCTCAACTCAACATGGTAATTGCCATTGTACACAAGACTCTATACAAGGAAGGAATCCCAAAAGTCTTCACGACGTGCATCAGTGTAAATGCAAAAATGCAAATCCAATATTTTAGTGATAAATTATTGCGTATGCAATTGTATAAACATGACCATTGAAAAATTCACAAGGCTGAATTCGTATTAACATCCCAATTTTAAGGGTAAGTATGGAAATTCACAAATTCCCCTAAGCTAACCACGCCATCAAAGACTTAATACCAAAAGTATATACCCAGGTAAAATATCCGCTCGTAAAAAAAAGAGAAAATGGTGAAACAGTAAAAGAAGAAAAGCCAATAACAAGACGCCACGTACGCCAGCGAATTTAGGATGTCGGAGAAGTTTAAAGAACCGACCACTCGCTATTCGGTTTATTCTGTTAACCGCCAAGTCACAGACTACCAACTCTCAACACAACTAGAGCGCGTGAGGCACACCGCCGTGGGTTTGGAGTTGCAGCTTGAGGCAAGTCATCTGCACGTTCTGGCGCGCGTGTCAGGGACCCAATTTTGTTAAATCTGTTTAGGTTTGGACGTGCACAACGAGTCTTTGTCTACCTAATGGGGTCGATCAAGTAAACGGTGGAGATCGTCCGAGCCATGTTGCGGTGCAACTAGAGCCGTTGATAGAAACACGGTCCCACCAAAAGCGCAATGAACCGCCACGACTCACGGGCTCAGATTGGAGATTTGCGGTGACTGTCACATTTATGCTTTTTATAATTTAATAACAATAATAATAATTCAATGGTGATTAACCATCTAATTAGGGTAATTAAGGTCCTAATCTTAAGCTGTTATAAACTATGATGACGATATGACGAAAGTGCCCACGACAGCATGATCGGCATAACTTGTAGCCAAATCTGAGTAGGAAGGAACAAAGGCATTTCAAGTTTTCAACGTCTCTTTGCTTAAAACAGCACCATGCACTTTCTCTAATTGCCAAACCCAACCACATGAATTCCATTAGTATTGTTCTGGAAGAGATAGGAAAGAGCGACCGGTGAAGAGATAGAGGTGGCGGAGTTGATGGTTGCAGAGGCAGAAGCAGAATCGGTGGAGGCCCGTAGGACTTGATGAGGCTGTGATACCATAAAGGAATGAACAGAAGGAAGGTGTTTTGGAATATGTCAAGTGCACCAATACAGTAGTAGCTGACCTTCTGTTTATTATGTATTGATCACATTGAAGAGATACAATCACTGATGTATATCAGTATTATGGTTACATGAGATAAGGAGATAATTTAGGATAGAAGATGAACTCTATCTGCAAGAGGTGTATTAATGGAGGAGTCCGAGCTATCTGGAGCTGAAGGAGAGTCCAAGATGGTCTCCTGTATATGTGGTTTATCATTGCCTACATTACTAGTCGATCAACTCATCTCATTGATTCACCAACACATGTTCAGACCCTTCAAAAGTTTAACTTATCACCTCTCTATGTATTAAGAAAGACTACCAGTAAACTCCTTTAGAAACTCCATCACATCCCACAATTCAAAGAAAACTGGAGCTATGAGGAAAGAAAAACCATCATGCACACTAACACACAAATTTCCTGTTCAAACTCTATAATTGTCTGATATTACCGAGTTTGGTTGATACTGACAAGAAGGAATTACATGTATTTTGAGGGGTGGTGGACTAATTGATATTAGTCCACACTTATTCATGGGGATGCAATTAATGTGAATAGTTCATGTTTGAAAGAATTATATCCAGCCAGCAGTGACTTAAATCACTTAATCATATATTTAGATTGTTCAGGCAAATGGTATCTGTACCTATTTCTACAATATATATTCTTGACTTTGCAGCTTTTCAAATGGTTATATATGATCATAAGGCTAGACAATATAACTAAAATTGAGACCCAAAAGGGGGAGATGAATGAGATCAAAGAAAAGGGAGATCAGAGAAAAGTACGAAAAGGACACTCATACCACAAGCCATTGCCGGGCTTTAGCTTCAGGGTTTTGAGTCGACTCGGTATGCACTCGTAGTTAATTTATGGGAATCATAGCCTTAAACAATAAGGAGCCAGATGATCAAGATAGGCTGTATATGTACGTGCATGGCTTCCCACTAACTCCGACCAAGAAGAGGAAGAAGCAAATATATAGCTGATTAAGAAGCATTCCCTTTCTGTGAAACAAAAATCGGATTAGGAAAGGACTTTGGTTTTTCGCAAACCTTTCTTCTTCCTCGTTTTGTATCGAAGAGATCCACTATTAGTCGATCAGATTATGATTTTCCAACTTATGCTTGGAGTCGGTTTGGTTTTCTCTCTATTAAAACAAGTCATGGTAGGTTGTCATCGAGGATCAAATTCATCTCGGTCAATCTATTCATTAAGCATCAATGGGCAACGTTTCTTCAGATTCTAATACTCAGATGAGTCAGATCCAGCAGCAAAAACATTATTCAACGGTAATAATTTAGAACCGTTGAATAATGTAGCAGCATGGAACCAACGGTGCCCTACCATTAATTACTAGTTATGATAACGCCGTGCCCTCATCAGTGGATGGAATTGCTACCCGGGTTAATTGCAATATATCTTAACAATATATAAAATTTTGCGGGAAGAAACTAACTAAACTTTACAAAAACGAGGCCGTAAAACTTCAAAATTTTTAATCATCATCTCATACTCAACCCCTTTAACAAATTCTTTTTAATGCGAAGCACATTTTCAATAATCGATTTTTCAAGACATTTTGGTAAATATAGACATTCAGGACTGTGGATTCCCCTAGATACTGAACAAAATAGATAATATACAACAACAATAAACCTAGATGAGTGTTAAGTGTTATTATGTCATTTATATAATTAATGTTAAACTCTACAGACCCTAACCAGCCAAACCAAAGATGCAGACATATTATAATGCTTGTTTAGAGATTGTTTTAGAAGTATTTAGCTGTATGTGCCAATAATTATTTGTAATTGTGTTCACCCCTACAGTTTTGCCCCTTATCAAAATTGCATCTTTATGCCTTTGGTTTGCAAGAGGGTCTGATGAGATTTTGATCTGTCTTTGTATGCTAGTTATGACTTCATTCAGTAGGCAGTTAACAAGGATTTTGACCGGAAGTCTGGAACCACATACATAAAGCTTGCATGCTAGTTTTACATTGGCTTTCAGTGCTTTCACTATAGCTAGCACTCTGTTTAATCCTCGGTGAGCCTTACACCTATATATAGAACTGTGTCAAAATTTATACCGGTTTATGATTAACCTTAAACCTACATATAAAACCTGTGTCTGTCAAAATTCTCACCTAGGTTTAAGCCTAGGTGAGCCCGGGGCTGGATCCGCTAGTGGCCCTCATCAGTAATAGAATGGCAACGTCTGCCGGAAGAACTGGTTCTGTTGATTCTGGATAAACTGTTGGAAACAGTTGACTATGTTCGCTTCGCTGCTGTTTGCAAAGAATGGTATCATCTGGCTAAAGACAAGCATGCTCGGGACACAAATCGCTGGTATCGTTGCCGCCGTCCTCCCATGCTCTTGCTCCCTCCTACCCCAACCGTAGACCGCCCTGTGCTGCTCAACGTTTCTCAAATGACAATGTACAAGAATGTTCGTTTACATGTTCAACGTTTCTCCCATGCTCTTGTATATCTCTGCATGGTAACATAAGATTATATATATATATATATATATATATATATATATATATATATAATGGCTGTTTTAGGCTGAGTATATTTTCCACATGAATAAAAAAGAAGAAGATGATTAATATGGCTAAATATAATTGGCAGGCATTAACGGATAGGAAGTGATTCATGTGGCAATCGATCTACTTTATGTTTTGAAAGGTACATACTACATATATTTTATTAAGAATGTGGTTGGGGTTACTAATCAAATGTCCCAATTTATAGTTTATACTTTATACACAGATGGGGCACAGGTGGGGGTTTAAGCTTAGGCTGCGTTTGGTGATGCTTAACTTATTAGAAAAGTTAGCTAAAAAACAAAATATAGCTAAGTATTTGGTAAATTGGTTTTTAATAGATGTTGTGAGTGCTAAAAACAGTAGAAAATGTTTGGTAAACTAAAACTGAACAACAATGAAAATTTCTAAGCTAACAACAACTTTCTCATTCATTCTCAATAAATCATTAAATACATTAGTTTTTATTATGAACACATAAATCTACATGCTCTTCGGCATGATACCTTGAGCTCTTCACATGATCTTTTTTCCCCTAGCCAAACCAACAATAAAGAAATTGTGCCCTGATATGCCTCTCCAAGCATGGAGACTCATTGCCTTCAACATATGTCGATAGTGCTCATATGCAAGTACGTTGTATCCTCTCCTAAATCCATTGCAAGATGACAAACTTGAACACTTCCAGTTTGCATGTAGACTTATGCTTGCTTGTTCCACTCTAAAAAACGGCCAGGTCTATAGCTCTATTTGCTTGTTCTCTTTCATGGCCGTTTATTCTCTACATGTATAGAAAGTAATAATATATAAACATAAGAAAACATAACAAAGGCAACATGAATTTTACAATGAAAAAATTCATGTTACATGGCATAAGAAGAACATAGTATTTACATTACTGAAATGAATTAGAAAGACATACTATTCGTCATAATAGATTCCATTTGTCACATCCCAGGACCCATTCCGCCGTAACACGATATTATCCGCTTTGGGCCCGCCGGCCCTCACGGTTTTGTTTTCGGCAGCTCAGGAGCAGCTTCCCAGTAGGTCACCCATCCTGGGATTGCTCTAGCATCAACATGCTTAACCTCGGAGTACTCATCCCCTCCGAAACCGCTGAGCCACCAAAAGGTCTCGAGTTAGATTGGAGGTGGGCATGTACATATACAGCACATAACCCCTCTCTGTTGGCCGATGTGGGATATTACAATCCACCTCCCTTGGGAGTCCGACGCCCTCGTCGGCACACTCGCGCCACACGGCAGAGTGGCTTTGATACCATTTGTCACATCCCAAGACTCATTCCGCAATAACAAGATATTGTCCGCTCTGGGCCCGCCGGCCCTCACGGTTTTGTTTCCAGTAGGTCACCTATCCTGGGATTGCTCTAGCATCAACATGCTTAACCTCGGAGTACCCATCCCCTCTGAAGCCGCTGAGCCACCAAAAGACCTCACGTTAGATTAGAGGTGGGCATGTACATATACAGCACATAACCCTTCTCCGTTGGCCGATGTGGGATATTACACCATTAGAGTCCTTTGGCTCTTCGTCTGCCTTGATTCCAATTTGCAGCTTTAGACGCCCCATCCTTAACAAGTTCTAGCTGTTCTTCCCAACTTCTACCAACAGTAGCCAAACACACATGCGCAATGCATACCTTCATGATTCACAACGGCATTGCAAGACACCCAACATAAATTCAACATACCAAATCAGCAACAAGTCCCATTTGAGAGGTTGCGCAATCATATCACAAGCAGATAACTCAACTCACATAGGCACATTACTGCCAAACTAACTCTAACAACCTTTCATTGCCACTCCAACCAATTCCACAACCATAACTACCGCAAAATCTAGCACTACAAGTTAATCTCTAACACACACTAGCAATCTATTTCACCGTAACTTCAATAAAACAAGGTCAGCTACTATGGATTCACACACGTCTTTATCAACAATTTGGAAAAAGAAATTAGAAAAATCGGATTTGCACCAAACAGAGAAATTCTTATTGTTTCGTTTTCAGTTCTAACATTGTGATCAGAAATCTCAATATCCAATTGTGAATAGATATTGGATGCGAGTTGTGCTCCTGAATTTTGTACCGCTAAAGGGAATGATGATGGGATGATGTAGAGAGCCAAGCCGGGTAGACAGCAAAACTCTCTGTGTATAAAAAGCTAACGTGGCAACATTGAATCTTATCTACCTATGTGTCTTTAAAATTGAGATTTAAAGACAGACAAGAGGGAGAAACATTTCATCAAAACCTAGAAAAACTATACAAAAAGGCACAGAGATATGCTAAGGTAGCGTTTGCTTAGAGACGAACAGAGTAGCTGTGAGCCTTAGTTTCTCAAATTTGCAGAGCAGCTGCAGCCTTTTATTAGAGATGAACAGAAGGAAAGAATGGAGGCACTGGAGTCGATAGCTTTTTATCAAGGTTCAACGTGTAATTTGTTGATATTGAGAAGGGCACCCAATGTCATTTAAAAAGTTTCATTAAACTTGCGCGAAAAAAATACGCTGACTTATAAGTGAAATGAGGGTACGAGGAGCTTGTCCTTTTCCTTTTAAAACACATTTCACTTTTTAAAAAAGTTCCTTTTTTAAGAGTTACCAAACACCAAAAACTTCTTTGCTTATAAGCATAGGAGCTATAAGCCCCCCCAAAACGCAGCCTTAGTGTTGTGTTGCGATTCTTTACTTTATCCTTGCTCACCCTTGTCCTTATAGAGTTTCTAGCATGTAGCTAGTAGCTTCATACATTTTGGAGGATATTAATGACTGCGATATTTAGTGGAATGGAAATTTTTTTTATGGTTAAATAAACTTCATTAATAAACACAATGGTTACAAACTCATAACTGGGTCACTATTATAATAAAAGAAGGGAAACAAACAACAGAAATAAACTATTCCAGATAGTATACCGTTAGAAGAGAGTGATGACAACAGCCAACATGCCATAGCCGATCGACAATGTCCAGACCATCGCGATGAGGTCGTCGATTCAGCAACCATATGAAGAAGACCACACAAATCACCAATAGCATAAACAATCACATAACCCTTGAAAGGTTGTTCTTCCATGGCTAAGACAACCATCAAGCAATAAGATGCTTGAGGACATCAAAATCAAATAAAAAGAAAAGAGAAAGGGGAGGTATGGAGAGCCAGCATCGCAAGTGATGAACAAACCCCAATCAGCTAGCGAGAAATTGCTTAACACCTTGACCAAATAGAGGAGGTCGAGTTCTTCCACCGTAGTTAGGCCATCAGATACAAAAGAAAACAAAAAACAGGAAAAATGAAGGGGGGGGGGGGGGGAGTGGCGGCCATCACTGCAAGCAGTGACATGACCCGAGAGATTTAATGAAAGATCTTTGAACATAGTGGCTGGTCGGAGGATAAACCTTTGAGAGGAGATAGATTGATTGGAAGTGACGAGATGGTGAGATCGAAGTTGAGATTCGGGATCGGTTGGGAGGAGAAGCAAATTCTTTGCTAGAAAAACTGTCACCATCAGGATAGGGGTGGAGATATTGGTTCCTCGGAGGAACTTCCCCTCTTTGGCGTATGAGAAGAGAGGGAAGGAGGAGAGGAAGGCTGGGCAACTGGGAGTTCTAGAGAGAAAACGCATGATAGGATAGTCTATCACTATATATGTTGAATGTTGTGTTTAGTGGAATGAACTTGAAAATTGAACGAATTTGAAGAACAAAGTAAACAGTAAAATACACGACACAAATCACGACTTAGTGAGTGTATGTCATTTGAGGTTTATATTTGAAATTCTATATACTTTAGTGCTTGTTTTGGCCACACCAGTAAGTCTAGGTATGCAAAGTTTTTTTTAGTCGTTGCGGGCGTGCCACCGCACGGACGCGAAAAATAGTAGTTGCAATAGCATGGTGCGCTTAGCCTTCTGCTTCTGATTAAACAACTGAGGATAGACCCTTTAAATAGAGGTGAATTCGCTAGTTGTTGATAAAGATTCGGTCTCTGCTGCATAGTCGGTTGAGTTGCACAAGATTTCATTTTACTTGACAACCACGTAATTAGGTGACGTAGTTCCAATCACGTATGTAGACTTATTTTAAGGCCATATGTATTATTGGCCCAAAACGAGTCTAAGACTTGCATAAGTCTTTAACGTTAAATTCGTAGGCAATAAGAATTACCTCTTGGTTGTCGTTCTGTTCTAAGTAGTAGAGTTAGCTTAGAACACTTCTCAGACGTATGCTTCTTTTAAGCACTATATGAGTGCCCTTGAACCCTAGAAGTCTGGATGTGCATGCAAAATAGATATGCATAGCTTGTATGTATATCTCCTTAAACAAATAGAACCATGAGTGATAATATGCTTCACGTCTACACCAAGCTTGATTGCACTACTCTCGTCCAAATTCATCTCGCATGCAAACTTTACTATTCGCATACATATAGACTTCGCAAGCAATTTAAACATTGGACTAAGTCAACTTGAATAATTCACATCTCCTAGTCCTTCTATGCGAAATCTCTTCCTTGCACGGGAACTGTACATCTAGCTCAGATGGTAACTACGTAAGTCTTCTTTGCATGCGAACTACACCGTTCAGCTCGCATGGTTTTGCTGACGGGTTATCATTTGTAAACCTAATATTTCGAGCTCGCCGGTGTGACGTGGATCATGAATTTAACTAACATTCACTTAGAGTATCTAGTAAAATATTAATTCTGGGTGTAAACAATGCTGACATGACAAAATGACTTCTCCTGTATTGAATCTTTATGATTATGGACGTTCGAATTCCCATACCTGAAATTTGTGGGAAGGTCCCTCCCAGAAGTATCCAGGCCCCCAAGACAGTAGTCTTTTTCCCTCCACCATTGCTGCAAATCCTGCAATGCATGGACAAGTGTGCAGTGCTGGACAAGCGTGCAGTGCTCAGTATAAACTGAATTATATATTTTCTGCTGGAGTTGGAGAACTCAGACTGATCGATAAATAATTCACGTTTTCGAATGGTCGCCACTCACGAGATCAAACACCTTCCTCTTTGCACGAAAGAGGGAAAAGGGCTTTTAGGTTGGATTCAAAAGCTAGGGCAGTGACATATCATATATATCCAGCGTCCAGTACTGGGTTTCAAAATGCAGAAAGAGATTGCTGTTCTTTTTGCTCTTGTATACCTTATGAGCATACACAACTGTGCTTAATTTCTTTCTTCCTTTTATGGCTTTCCGCCATCAGAAAATTTGAGAGGGAGAGAGAGATGGGTCACTGGGTTGGAATTTCTTGTGTCTCTTTTGGTAACCTCTATTACTCAAGTTTTGTCTGTTGTCTTCGAATTATTTGCTTGCACTTGTGAGCAAACAGAAAGCTATCTCTTTCATTCTCTCTGGGATTCTTGTGGGTCTGAAGAAGAGAGCGGAGAGAATCCTTTGTGCAGGTGAGTGACCTATGCATCTGACACTGTAAATTGCCCATCCATCTTCAACATTCTTTTGAGGAGTGGAGAGATTTAAATAGCCATGCTCTGGAAAATATCTATATAGAGATTGATGGAAAATATCAATGCAGATTTGACCAATGTTTTGACAATGCTATTATGTAATTAAAATTAAAATCTTACATAAACAGAAACTATGCTAATATGCATCCTGCTGGTTGAACATGATCTACAACTGAGATTTCATTATGTACAACGTAAGGCAATCATACTATGTGTATTATATGTTAACAACAAATAAAGTTGTCATCATATTAGACTCTTAGTGTGACAAGTTTGCTAGCTACTATATCAATCAATTAGTTAATGAAACTTGACGTTGTGAACTTTGTAACGTTGTAGACAAGTTTCCGTCAATCATATTCACCGTATCACTATCTGACTAACTAATGAGGTGAACTAATAGTATATATAAGAATGAAACTGTATACTTGGTCTTGTTTCAAGAAAAAAAAAATTGATATAACTAGATGCAATTCACAGACAATGAACAAGAGGATTTGTTAACAACAGTGTAAACCTCTCAAGAGGAAATATCACTGCGAGACTTTATAGTAGTCCACACTCAATCAATTCACTAAGACTTTAAAGAAGTTACAATCAAATCAAGTAGTGATATACAACATCACTTTCATAAGTTACAGTAACAAACTTGATTTTACAGTTGAAGAACTCTTCTAATATGCTAATGAATTCTAATTGAAGAACCTTTGCAGCCTCCTTCAATTCCACTTCCAACAACACTGATCTCAGATCATACAAATGATATATGATGCAGTGACTAAAATGAATGAGTTTTTGATAACAGATTTAGCATGAACAAGTCATATAACAATGATCTTTTGAAATAGAAAAACTCAGTGCATAACAGATTTCTTGGAGACATATATGTATTGACATAGCTCCCCCTCAATCGGATCTCTGTCAATCACTGATTGAAACAAAGAAGGAAATGAATTTCAAGGAATAAATCTGTTAACATGAATGAGAACGAAACCAATCTTTTTCAAAAAAAAGATTTGCACCAGATTTCCTAAACTATCGCACAGATATAAAAGGACTAAATCTTTTCTTTAAAAACAATATCAGAGAGGTGATATGAACATGCATGAGATGCAACTACCTTAAGTAATCTGAAATCAGTGGTACAGTGGTAAAAATATCAAGCTGTTGATTGAGGACTTTGCTTCTCCTTGTTGAACCAAGAAATGTCGACTTTGTGAGATTTCTGCAGCATCCGTCTTTGAATTGAATATGACTGTCATATGCTTACAATCTCCCCCTATGGCATTCATATTCAATTTCAATTGTTGATGTTCTTGAAAAGATACAAAGTAAAAAGATATACAGATAGCAAAGCAAAGTCTCTCAAATGTTCAAAGTTGTGAACAAGAAACACAGATAAGAACAACATGTCATAGTGACCAAAAGTTTCTTAATAACTTTGAAATCAAGCATCATCATCTTTCAAAGCTATTAAGAAGAAAAAAAATTAGTTTGAAAAGAACAAGCAAAAATAACGTTGTCTGTGCTAAAGCACTTACAAAAACCAAACTAGCAAAACAGAAAGACATCACTAGCAAAACAAAAAGACATCAACACACTCCCCCTTTGAATAGGAATGCCTTAGGGCTTCCAGTCAACCTCATCCAAGAAGGCTGGATCATCTTCCATAGCAGCAGGAGGAGGAGATTGAGGCAGCAGAGCCTGGAAATCAAGGATCGAACCAGGAAGATTGGCAAGAGCACGATGAATGGTCTGGAGTTCGATGAGAAGGGATGCAATCATGCGGCCATGAGCCTCCTGTTAAGCCCGAATGACCACCAAGTACTGAAACATCTCATTCAGATTAGCCTGAACAGGGTTAGGACGAGTGTGGAGTCGTCGTGGAAGAGGAGGTTGATGAGGAGGAGGAGCAGCCTGAGAAGTGTGATGTCTTGGAAGTCGGGGATCATGAGCTTCGTCAGAAGGATGAGTAGGGAGACTGAGAGCTTGTCGCCGGCGATACCACTCATCAGGATGAGGTCCTCCCCAGTTTGCAGAGTTGAGCCTGGTGACTTCCTTACCCCTAACCATAGTTATCTGCACACTTAACAAAGAAGTGAGAACGGAAGATGAAAAGAGAATGAGAGAGAGAACAAACATCCTGTCAATATATAGAGAGTCAGTAGGATTTGAGCAACCAGGAAACCAAAAATCAGAAACAAGAAGAGGAAAAAATCATGTAATAAATATCTTAGATTCATGGAAAATCTAGAGACCAACAAAAATAACTCCCCCTGCCAAAAACGACCAATGAGAGAAAGGTAAAATTGAGAGGCTCAAGAGGGAAAGATTGACTGTGTCATAACTGTAATCATGTAATTTTTGAACCAAAATATGCATGAATAACTTACGGAAAAATTTATCAGATACAAAGAATCTTGAAATCATGAGATTGAATCATATGATGTATTTTATCAACTGAATGACTTGAAGCTGTAATTACCACATAGTAACTTGATTGTGTGTGTGCATTTGAAACAAATATGGGTCATCACATAGACACAACTTATAATGAGATTGGGAGAGCTGAACAAAGAGGATCATAGAACACCATATGTGACAACTCCAGTATCTTAACTGGAGAAAACAATTGAACTTTGATGAACCTTTTAGATCTTTCATTTGATCTGCAACAGCTTAAACTTAAGTTTGCTATGTTTATTTTTTGGTTTCTTGAGAGTGCTTTATTTTTCTTGAACAGGATGATCTCCTTTTCGCTTGAACACCCTGCAAGGTTCGCCACCCCCAGAGCCATGTTACTTCAGAGATACACCAGGTTCAGCACAAAAAGGTACTTAGTACCATATAAATCACAGATGATCATAAGTCAGTTCAACGCGAATAATCCCAATCACATAATTCCTTGAGTCTACTATGAGACCCCACAAGAGAAACAAATTGTGTGAACAGATATGAAACTATGTTTTAATCTCAGAACTAAGAAAACAGTCCAGAATAAGACACAAGATTAGGTTACAAGAATAAGACCACATTGTTCATTTAAGTTTAACAGTAAACATCAAGATCAGATGTATATTCAAAACAAAACATAACAGTCTCAAACAAGTTTTTGTATCCTTAGAGCATTTCTCAATTTTAAGAATCTCTCAGTGTCTAAAGGTTTCGTTAGCAGATCTGCAACTTGAGCATCAGTTGGAATGAAGTTCAATTCTAGTATATTTTTCTCAACCAAGTCTCTAATAAAATGATATCTCAGATCAATGTGTTTTGTTTTAGAATGAAGCATTGGATTTTTTGTGATACTTATGGCACTTGTATTATCACAGTAAATAGATAACTTACCTTGAAAAAGACCATAGTCAGACATCATCTGCTTGATCCAAAGCATTTGAGTGCAACATGATCCAGCTGCTACATATTCAGCTTCAGTTGTAGATAGTGAAATGCAGTTTTGTTTCTTGCTGTGCCAAGCTACCAGATTATTTCCAATAAAAAAACATCCACCAGATGTGCTTTTTCTATCCTTGAGATTCCCCCCCCCCCAATCTGCATCAGAATAAGCTGCAATCTCCACATTAGTTTCAAAGGTGTAGAATATACCACATTCAGTGGTATCAGCTACATATCGTATAACTCTTTTAACCGCCTCCAAATGAGATTCGCGAGGATCAGCTTGAAATCGAGCACACACTCCAACACTGAAGGAGATATCAGGTCTGCAAGCAGTAAGATATAAGAGACTGCTAATCATGCTTCTGTATAGAGTTTGATCCACAGTTTTTCCAAGTTTATCTTCTGTGAGTTTGGTAGTTGTGCTCATTGGATTAGTCACCTTCTTTTTATTGTCCAGACCAAACTTTTTGACAAGATTTTCTGCATATTTGGACTAAGATAAGAACATACCATTGTCAAGTTGATTAACTTGCAGGCCAAGAAAAAAAGTTAGTTCACCACACATACTCATTTCAAATTCACTTTCCATAACTGATTTAAATTTTGTGGCAAGCAAATGTGAAGTGGACCCAAAAACAATGCCATCTACATAGACATGAGCAATCATGACATCCATTTTAATTCTTTTGACAAATAGAGTTTTATCAATTGATCCTCTTATATATCCTTTGTTGACCAAAAAAGTTGATAATCTGTCATACCAAGCTCTAGGAGCTTGCTTTAAACCATAAAGTGCATTTTTCAGTTTGAAAACATAATCTAAGTGATGAGGATCCTCAAATCCCTGAGGTTATGCAACATATACCTCTTCTTGTAGTAAGCCATTTAAGAAAGCAGTTTTGACATCCATTTGAAACAATTTGAACTTGAGATGACAAGCTACAGCTAAAAGAAGTTTTACAGATTCTAACCTGGCTACAGGAGCAAAAGTTTCACCAAAATCAATACCTTCAACTTGAGAATATCCTTGAGCCACCAGTCTGGCTTTATTTCTAACCACATTTCCTTTCTCATCACATTTGTTCCTGAAAATCCACTTAGTTCCAATGATATTACAGTTTCCAGGTCTAGGAACCAAATCCCACACATCATTTCTAGAGAACTGATTCAATTCCTCATGCATAGCGCTTATCCAGTTTGTATCAGTCACAGCTTCCTTAGCATTTTTTGGTTCAAGCAAAGAAACAAAACCAAAATGTGTGATTATATTTATGTCAATTTTATTTTCAGTAACAAAACATAAAAGAACTTGTTCTTGAGAAGGTTTCTCAGCTTGTAACGATGCAGCTGCAATCTATCTTCTGGTCTTTATACCTTCTTGTACAACACCAATAACATCTTCTAATGAGTGATCCTTCTGTACTTGTTTGAATCCAATTCTAAATTTTGGATTGTAGGCAAAAATGTCATCATCTTCTGCATAATCCACATCATCTTCAGTATTCTCCAAGGATACTTCTGCTTCACTAAATGTTCTTCTTTTCTGTGCATACAAATCATCATTGATACACATTAATAGATTACATCATTGATTTTGTTCTGTTGTTGTATACTCTGTAAGCTTTACTGTTAGTTGAGTATCCAAGAAAAATGCCTTCATCACTCCTGGATTCAAACTTACCAAGATGTTCCCTATCCCTCAAGATATAACAAGGACTACCAAAAATGTGAAAATAAGACACAATTGGTTGCTTACCTTTCCATAGTTCATAAACTGTTTTCTCAGATCCTGGTCTCAAATAAATTATGTTCATAGTATAACAAGCAGTGCTAATAGCTTCTGCCCATACAGAAAAATTTAAACCTACATCATGCATCATAACCCTGGCCATTTAAAGTAGCACTCTATTTTTCCTCTGAACAATTCCATTTTGTTATGGAGTGATGGGAGAAGAGAATTCATGAACAACTCCCAGTTCAAAACAGTAGTTTGAGAAAGCATTGTTTTTGAATTCAGTTCCATTATCTGATCTGATTCTTAGTATTTTTAGCTTTTGAGATTGTTTCTCATTTAAAAGTCTTTTACTTAAGTTTCTAAAAAGTTCAAAAGTCTCAGTTTTGTCCTTTAAAAATTCCACCCAAGTAAATCTAGAAAAATCATCTACCACAACAAGCACATATAGTTTACCTGCCAAGCTTTCTGTTTGTGATGGTCCCATGAGATCCATGTGCAGCAGTTCTAGCACCTGCTTAGTTGAGGCTGCATTTATAGCTTTGTGTGAGACTTTGGTTTGTTTTCCAATTTTGCACTCACCGCACATCTTGTCTGTTTTTCCAGTTAAACTCGGAAGTCCTTTGATACACTTGATGTTTGAAAGTCGTTGAATATCTTGAAAATTTATGTGTCCCAACCTCCTGTGTCATAGTTCCATCACCTCATCTGATGATTTTACTGAAAGACACGAACTGTTTGATACAGAATCAGCTGAGGTGTGATAACAGTTATCTACAACCCTTTTTCCTTGCATTACCTTTGATCATGCATTATCAAATACTAAACAACAGTGTTTAGTAAACCAAACATCTTCATAATCATCTGTCAACTAACTTACGCTGATTAGGTTTGCAGTCAAGTCATCAACATAAAGAACATTTTTTAATTCAGGGATACTTGGTGCACAAACACTTCCTCTTGCTAAGATTTTAGCCTTTATTCCGTCACCAAAGGTTACCTTTCCGGTTGTGACCTCATCATTGAAGTTAATGAACCAATTCTTGTTTCCTGTCATATGTCTAGAACAAGCACTGTCATAATACCATGTATCTTTGCATTTTTGAGCAAGAGCAGTAAAGGCTACTAGACAAGTTGCTGACTGATCACACTGTTTCTTTCTCCAAACCAAGTTTTTATTTTCAGACAAATTGCTTTTATCAGTTAAAATTTTTGAGATGTCATTTATTAATTGCATTTGAACCTTCATATCCCTTTGCAAAGATTCTAGAGAACATGTTGAGTTTTTAGTTTGATTTCCAAAAGTTCTATTCTTGCACTTTGGTATGATATGTCCAAACTGACCACAATGATGACAACAAGGCATAAATTTCTTAGCATTTTGATAATTTACAGATGTTACCTGAGCTGTATTTGTTACCTTCGTTTCTTTTTGAGGAGTATTGACTTCCTTAGTCAAGATTGTGTCATCTTCAGAATGACCACTCTTCACAAACTTAGTGATTGTGGTTTTCTTGCCAACATATCCCAATCCTGATCGATCATTGAACTTCTTGCCATATGAGAGTATATTAGAAGTCTTTTTTGAGCTTAACATGAACTGATCAAACTTTTCTGTTGCCCTTTTTAGTTCACCCTGCAAGACTTCAATTTCATTGGTTAGACATAAATTAGTAGTTTGAAGATCAGATATCATAGCTGTGAGGGAGATCTTGTCATTTATCCAAGATTCCTCATCTCCACATTGTTGAAATTCTTCTATATCTTTAACTAGTTTATCCTTCTCTTCTTCCCAATTCTTCTGAGCCAGGTTACGTTTCTCTTCAAGTCTTCCTTTTTTGATCTTCAACCTGTTTAGCTCATCTTCAAGAAATTCATTTCTTTTTACCATCACTTTTGAGGCTTTGTACATTTGAGCACATTGATAATTCATTTCATTCTCAAAATCTTCTTCATCACTTTCTGAATTTGATATGTTTCTGATAGAGCATACGAATGTTGTATTTTGATCTTCCTCATCGCTCCAGGTGGACAACAATGATTTGTTCGATGCCTCATGTTTCCTGTTACCACATTCATGTGCCAAATGGCCAATACCACCACATTCATAACAAGTAGGTTATGTCCTGTTTTTATTCCCTTGTTTGAAATTGTTCTTATTATTAGAACTACCTTCAGACCTAACGTTTCGTTTTGAGTCAAAAGAATTTTTATTAGCTCTACCAGTTTTATTTTTCATGAATTGTTTGAACTGCTAGTGATTAGAGCCAAGTCTAAATCTTCAGAATCTTCATCAGGTTTTTCTTTCTTGGTTACTTTAAAAGCAACCCCTTTGTGTTTTCTTTCAGGTGTAATCCATCTTTGTTCAAAAGCTTTTAGATTTCCTAATAACTCATCTAGTGCCATGGTATCCAGATCATAGGCATCCTCTATGCTGATGATTTTACCTTGATAGCTTTTAGGGAGACCTCTAAGTAACTTTTTAACAATCCTATGTTCAGGAAAAGGATCTTTAAGACTCCTGCATTGTCCTACTATTTTCATGATTCTTCTATAAAATTCATCAATAGTTTCATCTTCTTTTAACATAGTAGTCTCAAACTCAAAAACAAGTTGTTGCAATTTCTGAGATCTTACCTTCTTGTTACCTTCATAAGTGAGTTCTAGGAGATCACATGCCTCTTTTGTTGTTGAACATTGACTGACACTAATCCTCTCTTCTTCTGACAGAGCAGTAAAAATGCAGTGTCTGGCTTTACGATCTGCTTTCTGCAAATTAACCTCTTCAGTTGACCATATCTTTCGAGGCTTTGGAGTAGTGTCAGATTTCTTCTCATCTGTAATTACTGGAGCAGTATAACCATCCACTATCACAGTCCACATGAGTTCATCCTGGTAACACAGAAAGGTTTGCATGTATATTTTCCATGTTGCATAGTTATCACAGCCACCACCAAAGTATGGTGGGACATTTATGGATGCACCAAGTTTCATTGATTCCATTTTTATATAGGATCTACTAGTTTACACTAGTACCTGCTCTGGTACCAAATGAAAGTATAAGAATGAAACTGTATACTTGGTCTTGTTTCCAGAAAAAAAAATTGATATAACTTGATACAATTCACAGACAATGAACAAGAGGATTTGTTAACAACAGTATAAACCTCTCAAGAGGAAACATCACTGCGAGACTTTATAGTAGTCCACACTCAATCAATTCACTAAGACTTTAAAGAAGTTACAATCAAATCAAGTAGTGATATACAACATCACTTTCATAAGTTACAGTAACAAACTTGATTTTACAGTTGAAGAACTCTTCTAATATGCTAATGAATTCTAATTGAAGAACCTTTGCAGCCTCCTTCAATTCCACTTCCAACAACACTGATCTCAGATCATACAAATGATATATGATGCAGTGACTAAAATGAATGAGTTTTTGATAACAGATTTAGCATGAACAAGTCATATAACAATGATCTTTTGAAATAGAAAAACTCAGTGCATAACAGATTTCTTGGAGACATATATGTATTGACATAGCTCCCCCTCAATCGGATCTCTGTCAATCACTGATTGAAACAAAGAAGGAAATGAATATCAAGGACTAAATCTGTTAACATGAATGAGAACGAAACCAATCTTTTTCAAAAAAGATTTGCACCAGATTTCCTAAACTATCGCACAGATATAAAAGGACTAAATCTTTTCTTTAAAAACAATATCAGAGAGGTGATATGAACATGCATGAGATGCAACTACCTTAAGTAATCTGAAATCAGTGGTACAGTGGTAAAAATATCAAGCTGTTGATTGAGGACTTTGCTTCTCCTTGTTGAACCAAGAAATGTCGACTTTGTGAGATTTCTGCAGCAGCCGTCTTTGAATTGAATATGACTGTCATATGCTTACATGAACACTATTGAGTTTCCGTTTAAAGACTGAAATCTCGCAGGTTATCGTGACTAAGTCAATCTTGAGACAACCATTTTATGTTCCTCAGTTCATGGGACAAGACCTACCTAGCTAGCTCTTCGATCTTCTTTTGGGGACCATATGAAGCTTGCAATGATGCTTAAAGCTAAGTACAGACTCGCCATAACGGATTTATAACCGTAAACGAAACAAGACAAAAACAAAATCCAACAATCTTTAATCAGTGTTGTCATTCTCCAAAATCCAACAAGGCATTTCTGCAATGCATGCTTGCTTGCCACATTTCATGCTCAATCCCTAACGCACTCGCCCAAATCATCATTCAGATTAAACCCAGCTAGAAACCAAATCCCATTTTTGGCTTCACTTTTGCTTGCTGTGTGACCCAGACTAGACCAGACCAGACCAGAGTCACCAGACCCAGGAATTTTTTTAAAGAAAGAATACAGTACAGAACAGTATAGTACCCATCGTGACTATCCACGCGTGTGACACACTGTGAAAACAAGGGACCCACATGATAGCCATGAAGCTTGCACCAGTGCACCACCACCGGACCGGAGCGCCACCGGGGACCGTGTCACACGCGCCTCACGCGACGACCAAACATAAATTCTCAAAAAAACAGAGAAAAGAAATATATAAATAAAATTATGTTGGAAGAAAGCGAAAGGACAAAGTTCTAGTTCAGAACCTCAGAGGTTGTGTTTATTTTTAAAATAATAATGTCGCGCCTTGTTAGTTGCTACCTTACCTTAGCTTTTCTGACACATTTCTCTTCTATCTCCTCCGTCGCGTGTGGCAATTGACAACCCGACCCGTTTCGGAATTCAAATCTTCCCGGTCACTAAATATAAATCCAGGCAAATAATTCAGATAACAGTATATATTATATGTAAAAAACCAGGATCCTATATACATGACATGAGTGTAGTTTTAACCATTCATATTTTAGAATCACCATGCGTTTGTATTAACGTCATAGATCTTATCATATGTATTGTATCTTGTATTTACACGTATGTCATGTGTTGTATATTCTTTAATAAGTTTAGTTTCACTGCGTTATTAAAATTTTCAAATAAAACTCTAAGTCTAGGGAACAGGGAGATAGATATTTAACTCATGCATAACTATCCTGGCACAGAATGGCTACCCCATAAGTTACTGTTTTGCCCAAGCCTTCCCTGATTACTTTTTGCAGGCTCCCATAACAGAAATGACAGTAAAGATTTAATTTTCACCAAAGAAAATTGTAGCTATTTAAGTACACGAGGACAAAGCTTTATTCTTGGTCTTGGTTATACCCGACCCGAGTAAAAGCTCCGTTTATCATCCCCAGCTGATTCAAAGTTGCATTGAACAAGGTGGGTTAACGTTGAAACAAACTCCGCTGGGGTCCTACTATATCCAATCGGTCGAACACTCTTCTCGTATGTCCATTGGTCCGTGGAAATCACGCGTTGAATCAAAGAGTGGGACTGCTTGATTGTCTTTTGCTTCTTCCAACTCCAGTGAATGACTGAGCTCCTCCTCTGAACTCTAAAACAGAGTAGTCTCTCTCTCTCTCTCTCTCTCTCTCTCTCTCTCTCTCTCTCTTCTTCTTCTCTATCTCTGAGCTGCACGCTCTTCTGATTTGCACAGTGGTTTATAGGCTTTATTCACATTGTGTTCCCCATACACCTCTCTCCATCTCTCTCTGCTTTTGCTTCCTCTGTTTTTAATTCCTATTCCTCTCTGTTCTCTCTGCTTCTTCTTTCATTTTCTCTGTTTCTTTCTTTCGTCTTCTTCTTGTTCAACAAAGCCAAGCCATGACAGTGAGCAGCACCACCGGCAAAGAATGCTTGGTGGTGGAGGTTGTGGCAGCACACAACCTCATGCCCAAGGACGGCGAAGGCTCGTCGTCCCCATTCGTCGAAATCGAGTTCGAAAACCAGAGGCTCCGAACCCAGGTGAAATACAAGGACCTCAACCCGGTCTGGAACGAGAAGCTAGTCTTTCATGTCAAGGACGTGGCTGATCTTCCCTACAGAGCCATAGAGGTCAACATTTTCAACGAGAGGAGGTCCGGCAACAGCAGAAATTTTTTGGGAAAGGTCAGAGTTTCAGGGTCTAATATTGCTAAAGAAGGAGAGGAGATTCCTCAGCTTTATACACTCGATAAAAGAAGCCTCTTTTCTCATATCAGAGGCGAGATTAGCTTGAAGCTTTACCTTTCGACCAGAGAAGAGGTCAAGGAAACCAGGGCTAATGGAATACTGGGTTCCTCTGTTTCCAACTCTGCTTCATCTTCTGGGTTTTCGAAGAAAAGCAAGAAACTTCAGGGCCAAAACTCGGTTATGGCTTCACAGAACCAGCTGATACAAGAAGCAAAGCCGACGCCGCAGGGTCAGAGCAACAATAATCACTCAAAGACTGTGGAGAACAACCAAGGAGTGATGATGAAGCCGATTCTGATCAATACAGGCCCTGTTTCTGCAATTTCCGGCGGCGGCGGAGTGACCGGAGGAGGAGGAGGCGGCGGAGGGGTTGTGTACGGAAATGGGATGACGGAGTTTTCGCTGAAGGAGACGAGGCCTCAGCTCGGCGGTGAGTCTTTGAAAAAGGATAAAACTAGCTCTACTTATGACCTTGTTGAGCAAATGCAGTATTTGTATGTGAAAGTTGTTAAAGCTAGAGACTTTTCTGTTTTTGGAGGAGGGGAGGTTGTGGCTGAAGTGAAGTTGGGAAATTACAGAGGGATAACAAAGAGGGTGAGTTTGAACAATGTGGAGTGGGGTCAGGTGTTTGCTTTTTCTAAAGATTGCATACAGTCTTCGATGGTGGAGGTTTTTGTGAAGGTGGAGAACAAAGATGACTTCTTGGGGAGGGTCTGGTTTGATTTGAATGAGGTTCCGAGGAGGGTTCCGCCGGATAGTCAGTTGGCGCCGCAGTGGTATAGAATGGAGGATAAGAAGGGAGACAAGTCGAAATCAGGGGAGGTGATGATCTCCATTTGGTTTGGGACTCAGGCTGATGAGGCATTTGCTGAAGCTTGGCATTCGAAGGCTGCAAATGTGAATTTTGATGGGCTTGGTTCGATTAAGTCCAAGGTTTACTTGACACCAAGACTTTGGTACCTGAGGGTCAAAGTGATTGAAGCTCAAGACATTGTTCCTGGGGAGAAAGGGTCTGCAATGATGAGGTTTCCGGAGCTTTCTGTGAAAATTCAGGTGGGGAATCAGGTCTTGAGGACTAGGATTGCGCAGCCTAGCAGTGTGAGGAGCCTCTCGAATCCTTTATGGAATGAGGAGATGATGTTTGTGGTGGCTGAGCCGATTGAGGACTACTTACTGATCTGTGTTGAGGATAGGGTTGGGCCGGGGCGAGATGAGGTGGCTGGGAGAGTGGTTATTCCGGTGGCAGGAGTTGAAAGGCGAACGGATGACAAGCCTGTTGTTTCGAGGTGGTTCAACCTTGATAACAGCAGCCATTTCACCAATGCAGCTGGAGAGTCCAAAGTGATGACAAGGTTTGGGTCTAGAATTCATTTGAGGGTTTCACTTGATGGAGGTTATCATGTACTTGATGAGGCTACGATGTATAGCAGTGATCTTAAGCCGACTGATAAGAGGCTTTGGAAGCCCCACATTGGTGTGCTTGAAATGGGTATTTTGGGAGCCACCGGGCTTATGCCAATGAAGATCAAAGGAGGGAAAGGAGGGTCTAGTGATGCTTATTGCGTTGCGAAGTATGGACAGAAATGGGTTCGAACTCGAACTGTGATTGATAGCTTGTCGCCTAAGTGGAACGAGCAGTACACTTGGGAAGTGTTTGATCCTTGCACGGTTGTTACCATTGGGGTGTTTGATAATTCTTGGATTGATAAGAACACGGCCAACAATGCTGGAGTTCGTGATTCTCGGATTGGGAAGGTTAGGATTCGATTGTCCACACTTGAGTCTGATCGAGTCTACACTCACTCCTATCCTCTCTTGATGCTGCACCCTTCCGGTGTCAAGAAAATGGGTGAGCTTCATCTGGCGGTCAGGTTTTCTTGTGCCAATATGGGTAACATGTTGAACATGTACACTATGCCACTGCTTCCCAAGATGCATTTTGTGCAGCCTTTGACTGTGAATCAACTGGAGACTCTGAGGCACCAGGCTATGAATGTGGTGGCATCGAGGCTTAGCAGGACAGAGCCACCGTTGGGGAGAGAAGTGGTGGAGTACATGCTTGACCATGACTCACATATGTGGAGCATGAGAAGGAGCAAAGCCAACTTCTTCAGGCTAGTGAATGTTCTATCAGGGCCTGTTGCTTTTGGAAGATTTGTGGAGCTGATGCGGAGTTGGCAGAAACCAATCTGCTCTGCCTTGTTTGTTGCAACTTTCCTCTTACTGGTTGCATTTCCGGAGCTCATAGCCCCAATGATCTTGCTGCATATGGCATTTGTTGGAATGTGGCGGTTTAAGTCCCGCCCTCGTCACCCATGTTTCATGGACACTAATCTTTCCCATGCTGAGAGTGTCTATGCTGATGAGCTGGATGAGGAGTTTGATTCCTTCCCAACGAGTCGGAGTGCAGAGGTTGTAAGGATGAGGTATGACCGGCTTAGGAGCGTGGCTGGGAGGATTCAAACTGTTGTTGGTGATGTGGCGACACAAGGTGAGAGGTTCCAAGCATTGCTAAGCTGGAGAGACCCAAGGGCAACGTTCTTGTTTGTGATCTTCTGCTTGATTGCTGCTGTAGTGTTCTATGCTGTGCCGATTAGAGTGGTTGTGGTTTTGGTGGGATTGTATGTGCTCAGGCCGCCAAGATTCAGGAGCAAGCTGCCTTCTCCGCCTTTGAGCTTCTTCAGGAGGCTGCCAACCAGGGCTGATAGCTTGTTGTAGCGCCTTCTCCGCCTTTGAGCTTCTTCAGGAGGCTGCCAACCAGGGCTGATAGCTTGTTGTAGACCGGTGAATTATCTTAGAGATTTAGAGCATAACTATCTAATTTAGCAGTCCATCGATCACTTTTGGAGATTGTTTTCCGATTCAGTTGTTTAGCTGTTTGGTATGTACTAAGTAGGCTGTTCATTAGGTATTTAATTCAGATTTAGCTAGTAGCAGTTTATTAGGCAATGGTGGTTCAAGGGTTAATGTGAGCAAGTACTATCCTTTCGTTTAAAAAAACTGCTGATTCCTCCATGGCATTTTATAATGTGCAGTTGCATACTTGCCATTTTTTGGATCTAATATGTACCTGAAAATTGAAAAATTGACATACAAATTGCACCTAGCAGAAGCAACATATGAGGACAGTGCTCCAGCAATAATACTGAGAATTGACTATTAATCTCACAACATAAGAAAATCACAATGAAGTTACTGGAGTTGAGTAAGAATGAAATTGCACAAATACACAAACTGCATTATCAGACCTTCTGTTGTTCACAAGGGGGTTGTAGATGTCTCCGTCTAGAGACTACATATAGTTCATATAGTTTACAAATTTCTATCTCATGGGATGAAAGGTCACAAGTTCTAGGCCTAATGTCTCAAAAATAGAGTATCTAAGTTCTACCGCTGTGAAACCTTACCATAGAAATGGTGCCAAGAGTGGATCTGTGCGGTATGGAAGACTAGTTCGGGCTCCCAGACCTCTACAGCAGGCAGCTGCCTGCAATTGAAATTATGAAAATGGTCATGAACAAATGTATGTTACAAAATACTACCACATAAAACTATGCTTTGGGTCAGTCGGCCGTATGGCAGTAACATGTCTTCTTACCACTTGAGCAGCAAAAGGGAGCATTTTCTCCGGTGGCATGTTGGTGCAAACAGCTGCAGTATATCAAATTGCAGAATCAATAAAAAATACAAGAGATAACAGACATGACAAGGAAGATAAACTGAAGTCTGAAACCAACTTCTTACTACCGTATCGTTCAAAAGAAGAATCGTATGATTGATTGAGAATAAGGCAGCAAACGTATAAGGTGCAGACATAATATTTGCAGCAGCTATTTAATTCAAATATAGGAAATCAAAGAAGACTTGAACATTTCTCCAGAATCAGTACATAGAGGTTGATCTGAAATGAGATCCCGTATAAACATGGATGGTTTATCTAGTTACTGAGTCATGCTTGTAGCCCAACCACAGCCCCACTGTTACAAGAAATGGTTCCTAACTATTTTGTTCGGGATAATGGCAAGTAGGGCTTTCAAGAATGAAAAATGTTGCAATCTCTTGAAACTAAACAACTACAAATGTTTTCCTTTATTTTATTTTATTGATGTATTTCAACAATAGATATGCAAATGCAAGTGCTTGGTGAATTAGAAACCACTTTTTCTTATTCATGATGAAAAGGTGCTGACAATCAGTTAAATTTAGCACATTAACAATAAAGAAATTAACATACCATAAATAACTGCTCCAATAAAACTATCTCCAGCACCTGTTGTATCTACGAGCTCAGAGGGTGGTATTTTCTCAGCTGTTCCCACAAACAACCTTCCAGACACTGTCCCTATTCCGCTGGCTTTCAATTTTGTCACTGGCTGAGAGATTTAAATGGATAGCAGACCTTAATTATATATAAATAACAAATATAATCATGTCCTGACAGGTATCAGATTTCTAGACCTGGAAGCTGCAATGAAGTTCAGTAACTTTTTTTTAATTTTTTCTTCTTCTTTGGATCCACAATTCACCCAGCTTTGGTATCTAAAGGATAACAGAGTGCAAAGCAGGTTTTTGTGTGCGTGTGTGTGTATCAAATGCCAATTAGAAGGCTTCTGCTGATCCAAATCTCCCTTTACATCTTCCTACATGCATTTGGTTCAAGATGGGTATTGCTGGCCACATCATGCCAGCTTAAGATGTGCTAAGACTTTATCACCACATTAGTCGTTTGAATAAGCTTCCTTGGTTCAACGCTTTCAATTAAATCAGATGAATTAAGTACTATGCGGTTATTTGACATGGAACGAATCTCAAGTTAAAATTAGGTTGTCCTGAGACTAAAGTAAATATTCAGCTACTGTGGATGAGCTCCCAACTTATCTGGTGAACCCTCAACTCCTTGAGAGGCCTCACAATAGTCTCAAAGGACTGACAATCAGACAAGAATCATGCAAGGAACCGGTAAAAAAGCAGTGAAAAGGATTCTGGAGTTGTATCTCAAGGAAACTTATTCACTTCTAATTTGCTTCTAGAGTAAGTGCTCTCAAATTCTTTTGACCTATAGTGCCCTTTTATAGTGTCATACCAATTGCTTCAATGATTTTTGTGATTTTGTCTATACTTCCTTTGGTTTGAGGTCAGAGAGTTGCACATAACTGAACTCAATGTGGCATCAAAAGCTTCATTTCCTACATTATAATTCATTTCAACTACTGAAGAAATCAATTGCTTAATTGATACTGCCCAGCTGTAACTCATTCTTATGGTTGACGGCAGAATGACCAGAATTACTTTCAAGCCTTCCGGGCCGCTTTGATTTATTTTCAACAAAAGCAAAAGGAGTCTACTTTTGATGTTAATAGAAAGTGGCTTACTGATGAAATATATGTTGGGATGGTTATGCTGTCATCCTTTCTCTGCTTCAGCGCTTCGAATAAGCTGTCCACATCTATTTCTTCCGTCTGAGGAGGCTCTGCAGACAGAGATTTGTAAATGAAAAACTGTAAATTTTCAAATTCAAGAAAAAAACATACAAGCCGTACAAAATTCAAAGCCACATTGTCTGACCCTAGGTTGTCCTCTTCAGTAGGACATGTGCAATCTCATAAATACCTTCTACACTTCTCTCGAGCATTAAGCAACCATCTTCACCCAAGGTCACAATTGCAAACTTGAGCTTCGGCAATTTCAAAAGCATTGAAACAAGAGCACTCGGAAACGATTTCGCTTCTGTCCATGCCTGTAACCCACAACAAGACCCAGGAAGAAATGAATACCGACTTAATTATAAAATCAGTAATCACATAGCATATATCTTGAGTGAAATATATGCAATAAGGTGCTTAGAGTAACTAATAAAGCAGATGGTAGAGGAAGAGCAATGATCTAGAAAATCACATATATGAAATATCAAATATGAGTATCCAGAAAAAAAAAAAATCTTTGGTGGTCTTTTATTAGCTGAAGTGGTTGGATAGACAGCGAATGGTATATCATGGAAGAACAATTGACTTGCCTGCGGAAATTTCACTGAGCATATGGCATACTCAGCCAAGTTTAGAAGATCATCCAACCCTTCTCTTATCCTTTCAGCATCAATTAATATAGGTATGCTCCGGCGAGTAGCCTGTAAGACTTCAACTCAGCTATTTATTCTCTTTACTCGGTTACAATTTTTCTCAAAAAATAATTCATAAATAAACTAACTAAAGATAAGCCCTAAGAGAATGTTAAATTTTAGAAACACGAAGATAACAGCTACCTCCTGAGCAACAAGTAAAGCAGTTTCGTGTAGACGTCCATCAAAATAAGCAAGTCTTGCTCCATCCAATGCAGACGATAAACTTGAAGGCGAAAGGTCATCCGGTATCATAGGAGGATATCCTGGAGTAAAAATACAAGTACGAGTATTCCTGAAAATGTCAAATGGGGGATGAGAAACTGAGAATCGAGAAAAGCCTTATAAGAGACAAGTATACATTCCTGATCATAAATACAGTTGAACAACATAGATTGATTTGAAAATCATTTAGGCAATGATGCTATGATTGCCCACTCAACCACCACATTCATATTCTACCAAAAAAAAACCACCACATTCATACATAAGTGCATTTTAAGGCACTGGTTTACCTGGTTACCCCCAAAGATGACATGAATGAAAACAATTAGCAAGATGTTTCTGAAATTTTGAACTTTTAGCAACATAAACAAGTGATCAATTGATTCAATTCTATTTGGATCAAAAGTTAGTCCCTCTTTATCTACTTTTTTTGTTATTGTACATGTTCTACTTCCATTTATATCTTAATGTCTCTGTGTGTGTGTGTGTGTGTGTGTGTGTGAGAGAGAGAGAGAGATTGGTCTCACGTTTCATTGTCAACAATAATGTAGGAAAATGGTGAATTACCCTCCTTGGCAATCTGAAATAAGACAAGAATCCAAAAATGATTACAATATTCAGATTTCAGAGCATATCCATGTCCTACTTATTATATGCCATAGGGGAATTGGTAAATCAACAAAGCAGTATTAGCTACCAAAGCAATGTAAATGGCAGGTTCCAACACACATCAAGGGAAATACAAAAACTCTCAATACTTTCTGCTTACTTATTTCACTTGTCTAAGGAAGTTATTTCAAACTGCACTCTTAGATTTTGCAATGTTCAAGCTATGGCTGCTATGCTAATCTGATCTTCCTAGAATATCACACATTCTTTCATTACAGTAACACCAAGCCACAACATTAACTAGCAAGATACCGAAAAACTCACCAGAAAGATTGCCAATTCTTATTAGAAATAGTTAAAAGAACACGCCTACGCGCCTGGTTCAAGATTATGATGGTTCTCCTATTGAATGCTTACCACAACAAAAGAAGTATCCACCCCGTCGGCTTGCAGCTCCTCCAATATACCCCTGCCTTGTGTATCGTCTGCAACCTATCATTTCCCAATGCTCAAAACATGTCCTCAAATTCCAAAACCATCACAGCAAGAAACATATAAAAAATGCAGTGACCTTGGAAATCACCCTGGGACTCAAGCCCAAACGAGCCACACAAGTCAAAGCGTTACTCGCATTTCCACCTCCTTGAACCTAAATCAAATCATGCATCAACAAACAAGGACCATTACAATCGGTACAGAGCCGAGTCAACGGAAGTGGAAAAGTCAACGGAGTACCTTTAAGGAGGTGGTCCTGATCTTATCGTCGGGCTTGGGATAAGAGGAGACGGCGGCCAAGAAATCGAGGCCCATGCCGCCGACGCCAAGCTGCAATGTCACATTTACTATCATCAGAGAAACAATATTAATCCAGTACAAACCGGAGGAATCGGAATCGGAGGACGTACCACGGTGCGGTTTTCCGGGAGAGGCGGAAGCGAATCGGACGGCGATGACGACGACATTTTGAGCCTGAAATTGCCGTGGTTAGAGAATGAAGCGAGGAGAATGCGATTTGTGTGGAGACTGTTGGGATTTTAAACCCACGAACGAATCGAGATTCAGAAAACACACCCCCCAACAACACCGCAATAAAGCAGAATAACAAATAAGAATGAAAAAAAACAGTTGATACAAGATTTAACGTGGTTTGGTAAATTTCCTGTCTACGTCCACCCCAAGATATAGCTCTTCCACTATGAGAATAAAACTAGTACAAGATACATGAGTTAAATCTCATAACCCAAATCTCAAACCCTTGTACACCCTCACTCATAGAATACCCAAGAACACTATATCTCACCTAAGAGAATTTCCCTCTTAGCACTTTTTTCTCTCACTCTCATGCACAACCCACAAGCTCTCTATTGCTTGTCCGATGCTTACTTGATGCAAACTTGCTTGCATGCTTCAAATGGTTTCCATGCAACCAATTTATAGGCAACATCTATTCATGTGAAAAAGGGAACTCCTTTTTCTTCCTTCCTATTCATTTTGCTGCAAGCACACCATAGAAGACTTCCTTATACCTTCAATTCCACAAACATCATTTATTGCTTTGTAGCTATAGCATAACTAGCTATTCACCCATGTCAATATTTGCTGCATCAAACTATCACATGGTTCCTTGTTGCATGAGAATGAATCATCAATCTCAACATCCACCCTGGTGAGAATTCCATGCAAAAACCTGCACCACACCAGAAAGTCATTGGCCTTCACATAGACCAGTTACACACCCTGAATCAATCAAATTTGGTCCTCCTTGATTCAGCACTTCAGCCAACCATGTGTAACTGCACCAAGCTAACTTTGCTAGTTAACTTCAGGGGAGAGTCTCGATGCACCCTCTCCTCCAGCAGGATTAAACCCCTCACCATTGTCTGTATCCTGGAAACCTGTTTGCGCACCTTGTTTCCAGCAGCCCATCGAGTTTGGAAGTACCGTACTTCCTTCCAGACAATATAAACCATCACACTTCCTTCCTTTCACCAGGACCATATTATCACACGTGATTTCCATGGCTCCACCCGCAACTGAACACTTGCATCCCATGGAGTCCATCCGACCAATCGATATTAGATTCCTCCGTATCTTTGATACATATGCAACATCGTCTAAATGACGAACCACTCCATCATACATCATTATTTTCACCATTCCAACACCATCAATTTTACAAGGGACACCATTAGTCATAAATAAGCTACCTCCCTTACTTTTTTGGAATGTTTCAAAATAATCCCTCCTGGAGCAAACATGCATAGTACAACCGGAATCTAAAATCCAGTCATCACAAGGAGAAGTGTTTATACCTTCGGAGACTGTGAGGATGTCTCCATAATCTTCCGCTACCCCAACATAATTATTTGGACCATTACCATCCTTTCTTCTAGGACAATTCCGTTTGATGTGACCGAACTCTTTGCACCCGTAGCATTGCACACCCTTTCCTCCGGAACTAGATCTGAACCTGCTGCTTGTATCAGATCTACCATCGAATGTCCTTCCACGATTTCCACCCCGAGCAACAAACACAGACTCGTACTCGTCTTTGAGATTGGCTTTCTTCTGAGTACTATGAGACACCAACGACGCTTGCACTTGCTCTAGGTTCACTATATCTTTACCATACAACATGGTAGTCACCAGATTTTCATACGAATCGGGAAAAGAGGTGAGAAGTAGAAGGGCCTTATCTTCTTCCTCAATATTCACATCAACTTTCCGCAGTTGATCCAAGCATCCATTGAACACGTTCATGTGGTCCATGAGATTATCGCCGTCGTCCATCTTCAGCTTGTACAGTTGCCGCTTCAGATGTAACTTGTTGGTCAAACTCTTTGCAAGATAGAGTTTTTCCAACTTATCCCACAGAGCCGACGGAGAATCTTCATCCATAACATTGTTGATAATGTTATCAGCTATATAGAGTCGTATCGTACTTACACACTGTGACTCCAGCTCCTCCCACATATCATCTTTCATTCCTTCTGGCTTCCCATCCTTGCCTTTCAAAGCTTTAACCAAGTCTTGTTGGACAAGAATATCTTTTACTCTCCTCTGCCAAAGAGTAAAGCTGCCTTTGCCATCGAACTGCTGAATTGCATAACTCTTTGTTGTAATCATGGTGCCTTGAATCTCAAACGAACCGCCGCAGCTTCGAGCCGTGGCTCTGATACCACTTGTTGGGATTTTAACCCCACTAACGAACCGAGATTCAGAAACAGACACACCCAACAACACCGCAATAAAGTAGAATAACAAACAAGAATGAAAAAAAACAGTTGACACGAGATTTAACGTGGTTCGGCAAATTTCCTGCCTACGTCCACCCCAAGATATAGCTCTTCCACTATGAGAATAAAACTAGTACAAGATACATGAGTTAAATCTTATAACTCAAATCTCAAACTCTTGTACACCCTCACTCATAGAATACCCAAGAACACTATATCTCACCTAAGAGAATTTCCCTCTTAGCACTTTTTTCTCTCACTCTCATGCACAACCCACAAGCTCTCTATTGCTTGTCCGATGCTTACTTGATGCAAACTTGCTTGTATGCTTCAAATGGTTTCCATGCAGCCAATTTATAGGCAACATCTATTCATGTGAAAAAGGGAACTCCTTTTTCTTCCTTCCTATTCATTTTGCTGCAAGCACACCATAGAAGACTTCCTTATACCTTCAATTCCACAAACATCATTTATTGCTTTGTAGCTATAGCATAGCTAGCTATTCACCCATGTCAATATTTGCTGCATCAAACTATCACATGGTTCCTTGTTGCATGAGAATGAATCACCAATCTCAACAGAGACGAGTGGTTTAGAGGTGTGAGCAGACCTGGTGGAGCGAGGTGGTGAGGAGGTGAGGCGAGTTGTTGAAGAAGAAGAAGAAGAAGAAGAAGAAGAGAGGAGAGGGGCGGTGTAGACAAGTGAAAGCATCTTTTCTTTGGTGGTGTATAGAGCAACGTCTCTGCTGGCGTCACTGTGTTATTCTTACTGTTCTAATCTTTTTTTCTTGAAAATATGAAAATTACATAGACGATTCCCTTGAGCACGTGGTAAGGTTGGTAGTATGAAATCCTCATGTTCAGAGTTAGAGACCTGAGTCTCATCAATTTGTGACCAGCAGACGTTCTGTGTTATTTTCAGACGACAACAGAGTAATAAACTACGAAGCAAAAAACCCTGTGGTTACTGAAGTGTTGGGTTTTAGGTTTGATGCAAGGGTTGTTGTTTTCTGTGTTCAGCTCTTGGCTGGAATTAGTGGAATGAGAGCTATATATAGCACTGTTCTTTATTTTTTTGTGTTCTACTTTGAGTCTTTGACCTATGATATTTACTGAGATGTGATGCCGGATTTGATTTGTTGAAGTAGTAGAAGGTGAGATTGCCAAACGCTTGCTCGGTTTATAGTTTTTTATAGTTATGAATCTCTTCAAATGCATGAGGATTATGTATTATGTTTAGGAATTAGGATTCAGGGGTTTACTTTGAACATAAACATGACCACACAATCTGTTATGCTTATACTCTGAGGTGAAATACAAATGCCAAAAAAACAACGGGAACCACTGGAACAATAAACATAATCATCATAAGTGGTCGAGTTGGCATTGTTGCCAGAACTTGACTGTCAATTTCTGAGCATAGCTCCGGTGAATTTTGGATTCACCTGTTAACATTACAGCAGCTCTTATATTACAAGCGTAGATTTGTCTTTTACTATTTTCCTGTTACCCTATATGATGGCCATAAGAATACACAATGTAGTCTTCAGTGTTTTCTGCGTTCTCCCTTAGTTTTCTGCACTTTCCTTTGAATAATCCATGTTTCTATCATCACCTATATCAATAATTTTCCCATGGTAAAATGCCGGTATCATTGTTCCACTTATACACACTACTGTTCCCATCACCTTCGCTAACTTTGCCTTGCTCTTCATTGTTGCTGATTCTTGTCTGAAAATTAATTTAACAATGACTCAATTTCAATCTTAGAGAGATAAGAAATAGAAGTAAAACAGATTGGGAAATACATGGTAAAGTGGTAGAAACCTGAAAAGGACTGCAAGGATAAATGTCAGAGCTGGGAGTGTATTTCCCACTGCACTAACAATGGTTGGAGAGCCAAGGAGCAACTGCCAACCATGCTTTTTATTTTCTTTCTGTATCCTTAGCTCTCCAACCATTGTTTTTTATTTTCTTTCTGTATCTGAGATACAGAAAGAAAGCTAGCATGAGAGATTTGGAGACAGAGAAATCAGGTATTGGTATCATAATCTTATACAAGGGAAAGGTGAAGAGAAACTTGTGTGAAAATAAGAGAAAAGAGAAGCCGTTGGAGGACTGATCACGCATTGCTTGCAACGAGCGAGTGAATACACAGCTAGGTTAAACACGCACTACATTAGCTGGTCTTCAAGATCACACAACAATTCTGTTCTGATAAGGTTTGCATGAGTTACCAACTTAGCTAACAACTATTTGGAATTTGTTGAAGTATGTGATTATATTCCGAAAAGGCCAGTCTTCTGCTCTTCTAAACACAATGGAGAAACCAATGAGAGATCAATAGTGTAACAAGTAGAAGCATTTACCACCGCTACTTAGAAGTTAGAATCAACACTAAAACAATCCCAAGGAACTTGGTCCTCTTCAAAAGCAGCATGTCTGCCATTTTCCAGGAAAAACAGCAAATGATTATGTGTTCAGAAAATGGTTTGGAACTTCAGATTAAGAAAGGTTATGTGTTCCGAAGCTGACAATATCTTCATCTTTTTCATCTGATAAGTTATATTTGGCTACATGCAGGAGATGACTTGCAACCTCACAAATTTAGAGGAAGGGAAGTTGTCAATCAGTAAGGCATTGAACCCAAAAGGGAGATAATACACAGGTAGTAGTATCCAACTTACAACTCCATCCAACTCGTATGTAATGAATCAAGAATTCCAAAATTAGAAGCCATTGTCCTCTCTTTCCTTCTTTTTTTTTTCCTCATCCTCCACACATGGGACTCAGGCAGGAATTTCAACTTCTAAACTACACCCATGGCTTACTTGAAAAGCCTCGGTCCTTTTTGAACTGTACAAATTCTAAAATAAAATTAACAAGCTTCAAACCCAGAATCCATCGTTCCAAGACCGCTTTCCTAGCAGACCTCCATGCTCACTCATACTGCCTCTTGCTTTGTAAAAAGTCGGCTTGTTTCGGATGGTTCTCAATGGCCCTGATCTATTGCCATGTCTAATTGGTAACGATACCTCATTCCCGACAAAACTTGAAGCTGAAAACGGTCTGTTTTCCATGTCTTCAAGGGTACCAGAGCTATACTCCATTGTAATGAAGGAAGAGGCTTGCCCGTAATTTAACCGGGGAGTGAGTCCACCGGCATTCCACCAACTGCTATCAGAAGGGGCAAGATCACATTTAAAGGAGTCTGGGACAGAAGAGTCCTTTTGACTATGGCAGTCCCCACCAGTCTCGTCAGTGTCGTTGTATATCAGCTTTAGAGCCTGCACAACCTCACCCATAAAAGGTCTGTGAGTGACTTCAGGATGAACACACATAGAAGCAATGGCTGCCACTTTAGCCATGTCATCGAAGTCATAAGTTCCAGCTAAGGCCGGATCCACCAACTGCTGCAAACCTTCTCTGCTGGTTAGCAGCGGTCTTGCCCACGTAACCAAATTCTCCTGGCCCTGAGGGTGGGACATATCAACAGGTTTTCTTCCAGAGAGAAGTTCCAACAGCACAACTCCATAACTATAAACATCACTCTTGACAAGTAAGTGCCCTGTCATCGCATATTCTGGGGCAACATACCTGTAAAATCCATCAAATTCCATCAATAGGTCATACTGTTATATTCAGAACAACAAATAAAAGGGATTTTTATATATATCTAGCAATAGGAAAATTTCAATTCATTTGGCATGTTTAGTAGTTATCATAAATCAATCATTAAAGGTTCCCGGTTTCCTGAACAGTGGCATAAGATAGCTATATGCTTTACAAAAGATTAGATAATTGATATTTAAAATGAATTCTTAAATCATGTTATGTGATTACCCAAAAGTTCCCATGACCCTTGTAGAAATGTGATGACTTCCTTCAGTTGCTTCTCTAGCCAACCCAAAATCAGAAACCTTGGGAGTGAAGTCATCTTCCAGCAAAACATTACTAGCCTTAAAATCTCGGTGAATAACACGGGGATTAGAATCTTCATGAAGATAGGCTAATCCTCTTGCTGCCCCAAGGGCAATCTTCATCCGTGCATCCCAGTCAAGAGGGCCCTTTTTCTTGTCAACACCTGGAAAAACAATCATAAAATACAATTCATTTCAATTTAAGGCTTATCAATTCCAAGAAACCAAACAGAAAAAGAACATCCTTGAAGAGAGGGGAAATCAAACAGCTTGTTTAGGTGCTTTGGATATATATATATATATATATATATATAATTGAGAAGAGATTGGTTTTGTTAATTCAACAATGTTAAGCCAAAGAAACAGACCGTAGATGACAAGAAACCATACCATGCAAATGGGACTCGACACTGCCATTGTGAATAAGCTCATATACCAAGCTGCGTGCGTGCCCTTCAATACATATCCCAATCAGTTTCACAAGATTACGGTGATGTAATCGGCTTAACATCTCAACTTCTGCAATGAACTCACGGTCTCCATTTTGGTTATTATCCCTTGTAAGCACTTTGACAGCAACTTCAGTTCCATCCACCATAGTTCCATGGTAAACACGTCCAAATCCTCCTTCTCCTAAAACCCTTTGAGAACTGAACTTATTTGTTGCTTTCTCAAGCTCGGAACGCGGGAATGTTTTAACAGAGAGAATACTGGTAGCCATGGTGGACATTAGTGACACTGAAGTGGAGCTTGCAATGCTACTCGATAACATAGACCCAATGCCTGCATTATACACAGAAAAATAGTAAATACAGAACTGAGTTGATGTCTCATACAAGAGTACCAAATTTACAGCCAAAGAAGGGGAATAATTATAAAATGGAGTAAACATCTATTCTCTAAACCAACTCTACAGATCTGAACAGAATAACCAAATCTGACTACTGGAGAACTAATAACTGGCTTGCCAGTCACAAGTCATGGTACTTTGGTTATCCAGTTTTTTGAAGGTTATCGCAAGACACCAAGATATATTGGGAAGTAAAACGAATAAGGAGAAGATTAACAAAAACTGGAGACAAAAGGTTTTGCCTTTAGGTTATCCAGTTTTTCAACGGCTATCTCAAGACACCATGATATTGGGAAGTGAAAAGAGAAAAGATAAAATTAACAAAAACCGGAGATAAAAGGTATCGACTTTCTGAGCTTTAAGGCAAACATTATGTGAATACAACTATTTTATCCAATACATGCTTGAAAGTTTTTGATGAATACATGCACTTATGTAAAGATTTTCACATTTATAGATGCATTTAGTGTTAAACTGATGTACAAGCAACGCAAGTGAATAGCCTAACAATGAGAACCGCAACCCAAATAAGCAACCCTGGTAATTTTACTCCTGATGGATTGCCTGTGTATTGCTCTCCCTTACCCATAAAGAAAACCCAAAAATAGGAACAACAATGAAAGAGAGGTAACCAGGATCCTGGTAACTCTGAACATGAAAAGCCATAATTACCAGATCTTTTGTGAATTGATGATTCACGTACAGGACCAACAGCACTAGATGGTCTTCCAACTCTCCTCCATTTAATGAACACCAAGATTGCTCCAATAATAACCAATAGGAGTACAAAGGCAGAGAGGGCAATAATGGCAATGGTTCTTATATTCATTCTCTGGTTCTTTCTGGGAAACTCTGCAGTGATAGGGAGGTTTGGAGGACTTCCGGTCGGTCCATTCCCGTTCAAATATGGTGGTGAAGAAGGTATTCCTGATAATAACTGTTTCAGTCTCAACCACAATAAATACTGAAATAATAAGCCAAAGCATACAAGATTGAGGTTGGTACCTGGGTAACTAATGTACAACACTTCATAATTGCCAAAAAGAGTTAGATTGAGAGGCACTTTCTTATGCTTGAATCTGTCATATGTCAGTATCGCAGTGGTATTATCAAACTTCTCTCCTAAAGGAACCAAGTTAATATCCACTACTGTTCTCCCTTGATTTTGACTGTCAGCACTTGCACCCATTATTATGACTTGACTTTGTGCCAAATATGTGCCTTCAGCAACCTCAATCTCCAACTCACTCATTACTGGAAAAATAGAATAAGGAGCTATATCCAGTAAAAGTCTGACTTTCATAGGAAATACACAACCACAAGGTGAACCAAATGGAGATGCAGTAAGGGGCTCCACGCAAAGTTGATCACATCCTGCGAAAAATACCATGACAAAAAAGTAACTAACAAGCCACTCCACAGGAGAAACAATATATAAGATGACAAAGGGTCTTTTGTGGCCATAGTTAAACAAACAATGTCTTTAGGTTTACAAGTATCTGAGTCCTAGTTTTCAAATAGAAGCAGAAGTTGGACTAGCTACCCCTCTAACCCGGGATAGGGAAAGTTCAAGGTAAGCCTCAAACTCATCTTGCAATACATGGAAGTTAACAGACCATTATTTTATTTTAATATTGGTTGCCAACAGAACAAACTAAGCCACACTAAACAATGCCTCAGCACAAGAGTGGTTATAAGGACTGAATGATTTAGTTTAAAGATATAAGCAAGGTGGCATCTCACTATCAAATTCTTGGCCATCCGAGGAAAAAAAAAAATTAGATTATAAAATTTGGTTTGAAAATTCATCAATCTCAAACATCTATTGAATGAGTAGATGTACTAACAGGTGATGGCCCCCAACAATAACAAATTTGACGCCTTATATTATTTAGTACCTGTGTCCTTTGATGGGGCAGGAGCAAGAGCATGGGGTGTTCCTTTCCCACGGTGACGATGATGATGACGGAGTGGTGCTGAAGGCGAACTGCTGGCAGCTGAAATTGAAAATTTAACATCAAGGTCAGGCTACATAACTAGAATATCTGCGCAATAATATTTTTTTTAAGGTGACATATACCTAAATAAACTGGAGAAGGAGCAGGGGCAGGTGCAGGGGATGCTGAAGAAGACTTGGTCTTTCGTGCTTTCAATTGTTTCGAAGAAGGAAATGGAAAACGCACCAACATTGACCTTGCTGCAAATGGCAACAATATACATCATCCACAGGTTAAGAAATAACATCCATAGCTATAAAAAGAAGTTAATTTAACCAATTCGGAACGCATAAATAAACACTATGGGAAATAATTGTGACATTTCCAAACACATCATTCAAGAAAGTTTGTTAGCATCTGAACACCAATGTATTTAATCATTTAAACAAAACTTGTCCAGATTAAGATTGACCCTGGCAAGTGAAACTATACAGAAATAGTAGCTCACTTACCGCGCTCCAGTGCGAAACCTCTCAAAGAAAACGGTGGATTTGAAATCTGAGTAGGAGTTAGTGACAATTGCCCTGTAATCATAAGAAAACAAATTAGCTTTCTTAAGATACTCCAGCTGCTAATAGCAATATAAAATTCAACATAAACTCGAATTTAAAATCGGAAAGCTGAAAAATTAGAAAGACAAACCTGAGCAATAGAAAACCAAGTTGAGCTGGAGAAGAAAAACAAAAGGAAGAAGACGAAGCAGAATCGGAGTACGCATTGTCTATGACAGAGCCAAAACCCAGAGCAATCATTATCAGAAGCAACCAGCTCCGAGCTGGAGAGAAGAGACTGGCCGGAAAATTCCAGACTGTCGGTGAAGCAGCAGCACCGGCCGGCGGCGAGCCTCTGGGTCGCATTTCGAGGCTAAACACAGAATTTTGGTCATGGTTTCTGGCAAGCTCAGCTATGAGGGTGAATCAAAGAGTGGAAACCCCAGCGGCGACTAGAACCCTAAGAGAGAGAAGAAGAGCCCAGACATTGCGGGTGGGTGGGCTCTTGCAGATCCATGAAATGCGGCGAAAGATCTAGCAAGAGAAAATGTGGGTGGTTTAGAGAGAGAAGGGATTGAGCTGAAGAAGAGATCTCGGAGGAGGTTGAAGAAGAAGAGAGAGAGAGAGAGAGAGAGAGAGAGAGAGAGGTGAGGGACTTTATTGCTGCTGTCTGTGTGAGAGTGTTAGCTCCAGCGAAGACTGGTTTTTCTTTCTTTTTGGTAAGGGGCGGTCTGATCCACGCGCTAAGCGAGAGCGAGTGTGGTGGGGAGGAGGGGGCCCCGCCGAAACGCCCAGGGTCGCGGCCGTTTCGTATCCGGGAGTGGGAAACTGGGGAACCGTTTTTCTGTTGTGCTACACGTTAATTTTTTAATGGCGTTTTATGGTTTTAGATTCGGGGGAGAATTTAAAAAAAATATATTAAATATGGAAAACCATTGTGGTCAATGGGGTTTTTAACTATTACATCTCGTCGTGTTTGGAAGTTTCTTGTAATCTAACCATACAATTTGAAATAAAATTCAAAATAGAGGGAAATTTACTGTATTTCTATATGTATATGACACTATCATCCGATTTCGAAACAATTTGTGAGCAAATAGGATTGATAATGGACAATTTGGATGGTTTTCAAACTTATTAAATTTATGTAAAATTTTTCAGCTTTTAGACAGTCATGTATCTTCGTCTAAAATACAACCAACTTCAGCATAATAGCAATTTCAATCAAATGTTAAAGTTTTGACTAATTTTTGATAACCTTACCACTCCAAGATAATAGTTATACTACGAAGCTTTTTTTTTTCTTTATGTTCACTTGATGGAGATATTTATAAAGAGACCGTTAGAGATGATTTTGATAAATACCCAATGCCTCAAAGGTAATTACACATGAGCGATGTCCACTATATCAAAACTATCAAGTAGCTAAAGACTAAATTAAGTAGTAATATTGATCATCATCGTGTCATACGTCTCGTAAGACTGAACATATATCATAACTAGAGTTTAAAATGCATTATTTTACTTGTAACTTTCCTCTTTTTTTTTAGAAAATTACATAATAGTACATGACCAAATTAAAAACACAAAAACCCTACTTTCAATATTTTTTGTACAAATTAGGACATAAGGCCAGGCTCAAACAAATTGTATCAGATCTGATCTAGATTATCATAGACAAAATGACTAAAATACCTATTTTTTAAAATAAATTTACGCAAAAATAACACGGCAGTATCACGTCTCTCGTCAACACGACAGTAACACATCTCTTGTCGATACAGCAGTAGCTAGACCTTTAAATGGACCGGATCTTGATCCGGATTTGTTGTTTATAAACGGGTTTGAGTCGAAAATTTAACCCGTTGATCTGTTAAGGACCCAGATCCGTTAACCCGTTTATTAAACGGATCGGATACGGATCGAGGTTGATCCGATCCATTAAGGACTCGGATCCGTTTTAAAATAATTAAATAATATTTTTATAAATATAATTTTACTGATAAATATTAAATAATATAATAATTATTTAGATAACTTAAACGTCTAAATTGCATCTAAAGTATGATTTGATGAAATTGAAGGTTATTGATGTTTATGTTCTTTTTATGTTCTTTGCTAAAAACCTTTGAGGTCTAGTATTTTTATTATATTAGTTTATTGTTAAGGAGTATTTTGGCCATGTATTTCAACTTTTGATGTAAACCTTTATTTTGTTATAATATTTCATTAGTGTTTTATGAAAATTTATGATAAAATGAAGAAATTATTATTTAAAATTTGAAAATATTTATTATTATAAATGGATCGGATTAACAGGTCAGGTATCTGTTAACCCGCCGGATCCGGATTTGGATCGAGCTATTAATGATCCGGCGGGTAATGGGTCGGATCCGGATCCAAAATTTCTATTACTGATCCGGATCCGGATCTAGGTCGATTCGCTCTAGATCCGATCAATTTACAAATCTAGCAGTAGCACGTCTCTCGTTGACACAGTAATCACACCACGTCTCTGGTCGACACGATAGTAGCACGTCTCTCGTCGACACGGCAGTAACACGTCTCTCGTCGACACGACAGTAGCACATATGCGGTCGACAAGGTAGTAGAACGTCTGGGGTCGACACAGCAGTAACACGTCTCCGGTCGACACGACAGTAGCACGTCTCATGTCGACACGGTCGTAACACGTCTCTCATCGACCGACAGTAGCACGTCCATAGTAGCAGTAGGATATGTAGTGAATGGTAGTTTGGTAAAATATGTAGTGACATATGACATGTGGACATTAGTTTGTCCTAATTTGTTAATTTTTGTCCTTAAATGTATAAGATAATGTATACATGATGTATTTGTAAACTGAAGTTTGGTTAGTAACTAATATGTAGTTTACTATTTTTTTATCACACGTATAGCTAGTCCTTTGAGTATAATCGTTATTTTACTTGTAAGTTTCCCTTTTTTTTATTTTTATTTTTTTATTATCACATGTATAGCTAGTCTTGTAACTTATAGTGACACTTATGTTCAATATTTAATTTGGAATTGAAATTTGTTTAGTTATTGTAGTTTGAAGTTGACATATGTTTGGTCTTTCTGGTTTCATTTTAATTTGAATGTTTCTTAAAGTCACGATTTCTTTCAAATGGTCATTCCGTCAATTTTTTCCTTTAGAATACTAACGTGGTCGTTAAAGACATTGCAACTTTTGACAACAACGTCAGCATTTAACGAATAAAATTAACGGAATGACCATTTAGAAAGAAAATCATGACTTTAATAATTATTCAAATTAAATTGAAACCATAAAGACTTATAAAATGTTGACTTCAAGCCAATTAGCCACATAGACTATTCAAAATTTTACCCTTTAATTTGTGTTGGAGAACTATATATCTCTTAACTTTTTGATGATATAATCGTAAGAAGACTTATCGAATATATTACGTACGTAAACCATTTTACGTACCTAGGAGGCCAAACTGTATATCTCGTAACCCTTCCAATGCTCATGACTCATCTAGCATTGTAGGAACTTCGTTCGACTGGAAAGCATATTATGTACGTAAACCTGATGACTTCTAACAAACACGATTATACCTAGACTAGAACATACTAAAGACTCGTGCCACATTCCCCTTACTCTGTCCCTCGTTTCATCATTAGATTTTGGTATAGACGTCAACTTTAGGGCCTTCACTTATCCGGTGACCATTTCAACCTTACATTCTGTCATTGTTTCTTTTTCAGATTTCTCTGATCTTGGTTCAACATCACGATCAATGTCACATTGTTCCGCCTAATTGGGGACCTTCTCTACCTTCACAACATCTGATTTATGGATATACTCAGCATGAGACTATTGGGTTTCGAATTTGTGCCACGCTTTAGAGAATCCTTCATTTCAAACCCGCCATTCTTTTCACATCGTCTTTATTCATTGTTTCCTCAATGACAATTTGTTCCCAAACCCCAATCAGGTCAATCGCAAAAGCCTGGACTTTCTTTCTTAGATGTTTTGTGAGATTCTTGAGACAAAACAAAGAACATCTTCATTGCACGACATGTATCTTCACATACATACATGGTGGTATCTTCAGTGCACGACATGTATCTTCACAGACATACCACCATGTATGTATGTGAAGATAATACAGAAACATGGTGGTCGAACATATGAATTGTTATGAACGGTTAAGATTGCGTCGTGTAAATACACGTCGTGCATACAAGAAGTTTCGGACAAAACTACGTATTTGACTTTTCAAATTTTTCTGTAAATTTTCTATTTAGCAATTTTGATGGATGTTCTCTTTTTGACTTTGTAACCCTAAAACGACGTCGTCATAGTAGTGGACTCGAATCCTCTCCTCATAGTTGCCTACTAATGTTGCCTCATGAATGAATCTGGACCATCCAATTTAAATAGACGGTGGAGATTTCTCTTTCATTCATTTAGAGATATTTTCATCTATCTCGATTCTTAAGAAAATTCTCGTCGTCTCTTTGGCAAAGTCTCGTCATTCTTATCCTTTCCATTTCTCAAATTTCAGACGATCTCTTTCTCTTCTGAATGGGAGAGCCCAGAAGATGATGACGGCGGTGACCATTAGGCCAGGGTAGTATTGATGAAGCAAGAAGATTGTGCTGGTGGGTCTTCGTCTTTGTCTTCAACGATTGGAAAGCACTATGATCTTTGCTTGTTTACTGGGTTTATGCTTTGTGTTAGTACATAACCAAAATACTTGGCTAAGCCGAGAATACGGTACAATTACCCGGTCGAGATAGCCCTGGTGGGCCCTTCACAGACATCCAAGGAAGGAATGGCCGACAACAAACAGCTTACTGAAGTCACTCTAGTGACAAAACACCCCCAAAAGAGGAGGCACTCCAAAGGAGAGCAAAGAGTCCCACATATAAAACAAGCTCAAGGTACACACATACATACTCTCACACTCTCTCACAGGTTCATACTCTATTACTTTCATTCCTCTACCCGTACAAGTGCATATAGCTCACTTAAGCATCGGAGAGTCAAAAACTGGGCCACCCCAGTCCTGACCCCGTGACGCTGTTACTTGTGCAGGTACCGAGTGAAAGCCCCTCAGGAATTCTACTTCATTCCGTCCCGCGACCTCTTCCCGGCTCGGGACGTAACATGTAGAAACAATTGGCGCTAGAAGGAGGGCGGCCTCCTCAAGTGGAAACCCCCACGTCGCTCACCCAGAAATCCCGAGGAGAGAGAGAGTAGGTCTGACTTTCTCTCTCTCCTTCGCTCGGGCGTTCCGCAGCAAGGTAGCTCACCTTCCCAGCCAGCATACTCACTGCCTTCCAATGAACCCAGCGCGGCCTCCCCGACCTCTGGCCAAGGCCCACGCGCCGGTGAGCAGCACCTAGAAAAACTGATCTGGACACCCAGCTTCTTTCAACTGAAGCGGGAACGTGCACTCCCCCCGAGACATGCCTCCGCTTTTGGCACCCCTTCCCGGCTCGGGACCTCGGGACGAAGCAAATAATGCCTTTGTTTTTGGCGCCCTCTCGCCCACTTGTTATCTCTCTCCCGGGGACGCCCGCCCATGTCCCCGTGTTGCTCTCCCGCCAGCTATCCGCGGACTCCCCAGGTCCCGCCAGCTATTCGCGGACTCCCCAGGTCCCGCCATCCATTCGCGGACTCCGCGGGTCCTACCACCCTTTCGCGGACTTTACAGGTCCCGCCATCCCCTCGCGGACTCACATCATCACGGACCCCCTAGCGGACTCCGTTGGTCAAGCCAGTCTGCGCGGACTCCACTGTCATCGCCCGTCCCCGCGGACTCCGCTGACCTCGCCAGCCCTCGCGGACTCCTCTGGTCTCGCCTCGCCAGCTCCTCGCGGCATTTTCTGGTCTCGCCAGAGTTCTTAAACCTCACGTGGGGACATCCCTAGTAGTTCTCCTGACGGACACCCCCACACAGCTCTCCATCCCGACCTCCTGGGACTCCTCTATCCCGACAGAAGGATGCAAAAAAAAAAAACCCTTGCCAACATGGCATTTGGCCCCGACCCAAGATATTGTCCCGACCAAGGATCCCGTGACAAGAAGCATGTGGCTCCGCCCAGAGCTCCGGGAGCCCTTCCCACATGGCCCCCCGAGTTCCCGAGGCCCCCTCCCTTACCTACCATGCTCTTGGAACGTGCCAGCACAAGTGACCAGCTTCACACATCCGCATTCCTCTCTTCCTCCCTTCCGGGACCATCCATTTATTACTGCGGACACCGCTCGCCACGTCAGACTCCGTGGACTCCTCTTGTCTCGCCATTCCTCGCGGACTCCACTGGTCTTGCCAGAGTCCCCGCACACCGCATAGCGGCTCTACACGGCTCCAGATAAGTGTCACTTCACACTTCAATTAAGTTGTTATCATACAAATAGCATGTCACATGCATCATAATATACTCTCATGTACATGTTACACACACTTGTAAACCATAGGCAACCCACATACACTTGCTTCACATGATTACAAGCCAACTATTGCTGTACATTTATTTATATCAATCACAAGCTACACACACACCATGTGTAAAGAGCGAGTATTCAAACATGCATCCTCTAGCTACACACGCCCTTAGCGCGACTTGTCCTGCCACCCCTTCTTGGCTCAAGACCTCGGGACGAGATAGGAAGACCCCTCAACCATAACCAATCCGACAGTAAATCTCTCACCCTGAGCATCTTGCCAACATCACAAACATATGAATCGTCCCATTCACCCCAAACAAATCCAAAGACAAAAAACGCCACCAATTCGTACCGTGAAACAGTGGATCCGTGTAGTGGCAATGAAGCTGGTTGCAAACAGCCAAGCGCTTGCGCCCACTCGATCAAGGGTGAAGTGGGACGCTCCCCAATCTGAGGTTTGTAAAACCACCGAAATCCTAAAACACAAATTGCAACTCGCCCAATTTTCAGTTTGCAAAACACGAACTCCCCCCTCCAGCTATCCCCAACCCCATGCAACGCAACGGCCCACAACGCTCAATGGTGAGTCTCCCCAATCAAGCGCAGACTGACTCGCCACACAGCGGCCCTAACGCCACATAGCCACAGTCCACAATCAAGCGCGGACTGACTGGCCAGGGAAGCGGCCCGCCACCTCGTGACGGTCCCCAATCAAGCGTGGACTGACTCGCCACACAGCGGCCCGCAACTCTCAATCGCGACAGTCCCCAATCAAGCACGGACTACCTCATCACATAAGCCTCAGTCCCCAATCAAGCGCAGACTGACTGGCCACTTCGCGACAGTCCCCACTCAAGCGCGGACTGCCTCGCCACATAAGCCTCAGTCCCCAATCAAGCGCGGACTGACTAGTCACATAGTCTCAGTCCCCAATCAAGCGCAGACTGACTGGCCACTTCGCGACAGTCCCCAATCAAGCGCGAACTGACTCGCCATATAGCCATAGTCCCTAATCAAGCGCGGACTGACTGGCCACCTCGCGACAGTCCCCAATCAAGCGCTGTCTGACTCGCCACATAGCCTCAGTCCCCAATCAAGAGCGGACTGACTGGCCACTTCACGACAGTCCCCAATCAAGCGCGGACTGACTCGCCACATAGCCTCAGTCCCCAATCAGGCGCAGACTGACTGGCCACTTCGCGACAGTCCCTAATCAAGCGCGGACTGACTCGCCACATAGCCTCAGTCCCCAATCAGGCGTGGACTGACTGGCCACTTCGCGACAGTCCCCAATCAAGCGCGGACTGACTCGCCACATAGCCTCAGTCCCCAATCAAGCGCGGACTGACTGGCCACGCCGCGACAGTCCCCAATCAAGCGCGGACTGCCTCGCCACATAGCCACAGTCCCCAATCAAGCGCGGACTGACTGGCCACCTCGCGACAGTCCCCAACCAAGCGCGGACTGACTCGTTAGAGCAACATTAAACTTGTCTTCTTGTCAACAGGTTTCCGGAACATTACCCCCGTCACCTCGCGACTCTCGCGTGGGGACTTGGGGACTCGGCACCATGCCTCCTACTCTCGGGTAAAACCTATCCTCGGCATCTCTAGAATAATTCCCCACCCAAGAACTCTCTCGGACTGGGGACTTGGGGACTTGTTAGTACATAGCCAAAATACTTGGCTAAACCGAGAATAGGTACAATTACCCGGTCGAGATAGCCCTGGTGGGCCCTTCACAGACATCCAAGGAAGGAAGGGCTGACAACAAATCGCTTGCCGAAGTCACTCTAGCGACAAAACACCCCCAAAAGAGGAGACACTCCAAAGGAGAGCAAAGAGTCCCACATATAAAACAAGCTCAAAGTACACACATACATACTCTCACACTCTCTCACAGGTTCATACTCTATTACTTTCATTCCTCTACCCGTACAAGTGCATATAGCTCACTTAAGCATCGGAGAGTCGAAGACTGGGCCACCCCAGTCCCGACCCCGTGACGCTGTTACTTGTGCAGGTACCAAGTGAAAGCCCCTCAGGAATTCTACTTCGTTTCGCCCCGCGACCTCTTTCCGGCTCGGGACGTAACAGGTAGAAACACTTTGTGAGATGGACTGGTCCAAACGCCATGATCTTTGCTCAATTTACTGGGTTTATGCTTTGTGAGAAGGACTGGTTCTTAGTGTTTGAAGTCATGATAAGTTGATAATGAAACTTAGTTTGACTTTGAAGTCATAATAGACGAAATAAATGAAAGAGAAATCCTGACCATCCATTACGATTGTATTGTCCAGATTCATTTATGAGGCAATATTTACGAGGAGATAACAGTTGTTTCCAAAATTGGCTGCGGGATAATATAAAAAGAAAAAGAAAAAGGAAAAAAAACAGAATCCTCTAGCTTTCACTTCTCCAGAACGACGACGTGTGCTGATTAGATCTTGCTTCCTCTGTTAAGAGCCCTCTTCTTCCTTCTTTCTCGGGATTTCTAAACATCTGATCAACTGTTACTTACACCCACTTCTCTGAGTTCTCTCTTCTCTCGTCACACTAATTCCCATCAATTCTAACCGCTCAAATCCTCTGGTTTTTTTTTCTTCTTTACCACAGACCCCCTTCTCTCTGTTTTCTTCGTTTTCGAACTCCAAGCTCTTCGGGGTTCGTTTAATTCCATTCCAATATTCATCCCTGGCGGTAAAGTTTGAGTCTTGAATTATATGCTCATTTGGGTGTTGTTATAAATCCTCACACCCTACTTTTCACAGTCTCGGTTTCAATCGAATATTGAGGTTTTGATTATTGAGAGGTTGAAGGTGCGTTACTTACAATTCTGGGTTACTATTGGTTTGTATTTATTCTGAGGTTATGTGTTTGCATGGTAGCTTCAGTGCACAGAAGGATTTTTGGGCGTTGTGAATTTGGAGCTTCTGTTGTTTGGTATGTTTTTGTTGGAAGTCTGCTCAGTTTTTGAATGCTTTTGGTGATTGAATAGAGATTTTCAGGTTTAGGGTTCTTGGAAATTTTGGCTTCTGTGCAGAGCTGTAGTTATTCTTTTAGTCATTTTAATAAGATTTTAGTTGGAACAGATTTTCTAAAATTGGTAGTATTTATTTATAGAAGGGTGTAATGGTTAGTGGAAGAAATTGCAATACTTGAGTATAGAAGGGTGGGTTTTAGCTGGATTAGCCAAACTTGGATGTCCATGGAGGGTTCGTGTAGGCTCGGGTCAAAAGGCCAAATAAAGAAGCATGAGTTTGTAAGAGTAATAATTCAGTGCCTGTATTCGATTGGATGTGGGAAGTCTGCTTCATGCTTGGAGTTGGAGTCTGGCATTGCTTGCCAATCTGATTATTTTCGAACGCTGGAATCAAAGATATTGAGTGGAAATTGGAATGGTTGTATTGATATGCTTAATGGCATTAAGGAGTTGACTGAAGAAACAAGAGCTACTGCTTTGTTTCTAGTATTGAAACAGTCTCTGCTGGAATATTCGAAATGTGGGGATGACAAGTTGGCTTTAGAAATTTTGCGGAAAGAGGTTCCATCATTACAGGTGGGCAGAGATAAGATTCACAGCCTTGCTCACAGTATCCTTTTCTCGAAGGATATGGAGCAGAGTAAGACAGACAACAATGAGGTCTGTGAATTGCGAAGAAAGCTGTTGCAAGAATTGGAAAATTTGCTTCCTCCACCAATTACAATACCTGGGCGAAGGTTGGAACATCTGGTTGAAACTGCTGTTTTGACCCAGATTGATTCATGTATGTATCATAATTTATCGGGTGCTGTTTCACTATATGAGGACCATTTGTGCAGTAGGGATCAGATTCCTACTGAGACTGTACAGGTGTGATTTGCTGGCTGAGCTTCTGTCTTGAAAAAAATACTAAGAGAATTTTTTCTTTCTCCTTTTGCTTTATCATGTTCATTTACTGGATGCTTGAGTTACAAATGAACACTTGTTTGTCACTGCTGCAGATTTTGACTGAACATAAGAACGAAGTCTGGTTTGTACAATTCTCTCATAACGGGGAGTACTTAGCTTCATCATCAAGTGATTGCACTGCCATCATATGGAAGGTACCATTGTATTGTATGATGTGATTTGCATTAGAAGTTTATTTGAGTTTTTTAATGTTGCTTTCATGCTAAACTTTAATTTGAATGTTAAGTTCACCTATCTAGGTAGATAGTGTACTTATTCAGAGGAATTCTAGTCTGCACTTAATGTTCTAGAAATTGCTAGAGAAAAATCTTGAACTCTCAAAACAAATAAAGAAAATAATTGTTGGCTGAACTGTTTGCACATTAAGAAAATACGTTAACCAAATCTTTGAATTGATTATCAATTTATGCTTCCAGAATCCACCAAATGTGTGAGGAAATAAATTTTTGTCCTTTTAGGCGGGCAAGATGCATCAAAAGGAATCTATTCCTATCTTAACGTCCATCAAAATTGTATATAGTGCCATATGGACATATGCATGATCAAATCATCAAACGAGCTGTCTGTAACGGTAAAGAAACTTGTTAATGTAGAAACAAAATTATATAGTTGGTAGACATTATGCTATTGTTAAGTGTTAACTTATGTTCAATGCAAACTGGATATATATGCTACATAGGATCCTAATGTGTTTTATTTTTTTTTAAATTTTATTATTTAATATATCTTTATTCAATATAAGCTGTATAAGTTGAATGCTCAAACAGTGCTGGCAAAAAAAAAAATCAGATACTGTTGGAGTTCACCTTAATTAGTAAAAAGTAATTTGTGGAATCTAATCACACTGTCCAAGTTGGGGAAGATGCTATGTTGCTAGGGTCTCTGACATTAATTCTACCTTTCGGTACCAGGTGCTAGAAGATGGCTGCCTGATATTCAGACATACCCTGCGGAGCCACCTTAATCCAGTATCCTTTGTGGCATGGAGCCCCGATGACTCAAAGTTGCTTACATGTGGAAATGGTGAAGTCCTCAAGCTATGGGATGTGGAAACAGGTACATGCAAGCATACATTTGGAGATCATGGCTTCATTGTCAGCTCATGTGCTTGGTTTCCCGACTCAGAGCGACTTGTGTGTGGCAGTGTCGACCCTGAAAAAGGTATCTACATGTGGGATTGTGACGGCAACGAGTTAAAAGCATGGAGAGGCATGAGGATGCCCAAGATTGTAGATCTTGCTGTGACACCAGATGGGGAAAATCTTATCAGCATTTTCTCTGAAAAAGAAATTCGGATTTTGAATGTGGGAACAAATGCTGAGCGAGTTATCTCCGAAGACCATGCTATCACGTCCCTCTCAATCTCTAGAGATAGTGAGTTCTTTATCGTCAACCTCAATAGCCAGGAGATCCATATGTGGGATATTGCTGGGAAAATGGAGAAGCCACTGAAGTATATGGGTCATATGCAGAGCAAGTACGTAATACGCTCCTGCTTTGGTGGAGCGAATAGTACATTTATTGCCAGCGGGAGTGAAAACACACAGGTATACTTTGCTTCCCCAGATTTGTTATTTTTCTGGATTTTTTCCATACATGCCCTATGTATACCAATCATTCTTGTACAGCACACTAAATGGGTTCTCGCAAATTCAAAAATTACCATCTGCTATAGGTCTACATTTGGAATCGGCGAAACTCTAGGCCAATTGAGGTTCTGTGTGGGCATACAATGACTGTGAACTCTGTGAGTTGGAATCTTCAGAGACCTCAAATGCTGGCATCGGCTAGTGATGATCAAACTATTCGTATATGGGGATCTAGTCTATCGAAAAAGACTCAACCCAAGAAACTGAGTTGAACTGGTCACATCTCCAGTTTCAGAACCTGTGTATATATAGCTTTTATTCTTTTCAGATTCCTATTCATTGATTAACCTGTAAATAGTAAATTACATATTAGTTACTAATCAAATTTCAGTTTACAAATAATTATTTACACGTTATCTTACACATTTTAGGACAAAAATTAACAAATTAAGACAAATTGATGTCCACATGACATCTGTCACTACATATTTTATCAAATGAGTAAATGTTTGTGACACCTTGTAGTTTACATCTAAAATCAGTTTTGTCCCTCACTTTTTTTTTAAACTGGTATACCCCTATACTTTGAATTTTCGATTGATTTACCCTTTTCTCAGCTGGTTATGACTGTGACATGCTCATTAACAATGCTTGTGAGAGCTTCAATGGTTGGGTTTTGAGAGCAAGGTCTAAGCCCCCTATTACTATGCTAGAAGAGATAAGAGTGAAGGGTTATTTAGATGTTAATGAGCATGTCACAGTCATAATCAGCTGGGAAAAGGGCAAATCAGTCGAGAATTCAAAGTATAGGGGTATACCAATTTAAAAAAAAAGTGAGGGACAAAACTGATTTTAGGTGTAAACTACAGGGTGTCACAAGTATTTACTCCTTTATCAAACTACCTTTCACTATATATTCTACTGCTACTGTTTGAAACTTTGATGCCCGTAGCTGCTACTGCCAACTTCGAAGTCTGTTACTGCCTACTAGGACGCTATTACTGCTACTACTACCTATTAGGATGATGTTACTCTCGCTGCTAGTACACTTCTACTGCCTACTAGGACTCTGCTACTATTAACTAAGAAACTGCTACTACGACTGAAACTCAAATTCATTTGTCTCCTTACCCTCCCTACTCTTCTTCAACAACAGATTTCCGATGAATATTTGACAAAACACCTCCATTAGCAATAGTCTCGTTTCTTACTGACATTAAACCATGAAAATCTCTCAAAACAAGACACATGTCCGGTGAGATTCTAGCCAAGTATTCTCTCTCTTCCAATTTTATTTTTTATACATGTTGAAATGATGAGGGTAAAATTGTCTTAAAAATATAAAAAAATTATTATTTTTATTATGATATTAATAAAAATTTGTGCATTTGGGCATAAAAAAGTTACATTATATTAGATTGGGCTCATGAAAAAGATTATCATTGAAATAAAAATGAGAGGTTTAAATTTGTATTAAATGGACATTTTTCCTCAAAATAAAATGATAATCATTCTGATAAAAAAATTAAATTAAAATAATAATCCAACTAGCAAATTAAACAGTTATCACTTGATCTAATGACATAGTCTCCTCTCATAAATTTTTAATAATTGAGTTATTTACCTAATAATAAAAAACTAACCAATTCAACATACGGTTGTATGATAAGGGAGGGGTTCTAATGAGGACCACTAAGTTAAGGACTAGTTAAGGACTTCTTCGTTTCACCCATTTTTCGATCGCATATTCACATCTCGACCGTCTAGTTTGTAGATATATATGAGTGATCATCTCTACAAAATTTTCATCCAAATTGAAAATCGTTAAGGCATTCATAAATATGATTTACCAATTATAAACTTGAACGGCTCTTGTTTGACAGATTTGGATTGTCCATTGATTTGATTTAGTTTGATCCCTTAATGATCACCAATTTTGCTGAAAATTTGTGGAAGTGATCTACTTATATAGACCTAAAATTTGAACGATGGAGATGGAAAAATGTAATTGAAAAGTGGGTGTAATAAACGATTAATGAGAAAGTCCTCAACTAGTCCTTAACTTAGTGGTCCTCATTAGAACCCCTCCCTGTATGATAAAATCAAGATGGGGTTATCAAAAACTAATCTTCAGAATTATTAAAGAATTGCATGCCCGACGTGTCATAACAGGCACCGTCTTAATCTCCAGATGGACGGTCCAAATTATAAAGGTAAAAGAGAGCATAGGGGTAGTTTAGTAAATATATGAAACACCAATATAGGAAAAAGAGAGAAAAGAAACAGAGACCCTGTTCCCTCTTTCTTCTTCTTCCACACAGAGAGCCAGAGCCTCCATTTTTCCCTTGGATTCAGATTTCACGGTTAATTCAACGCCGGCGAAATTGAGTCCACGGTTGATTCTATCCACAAAGGTCTCTCTCTCAATCCTACTCCTATGAAGTCCGATCTTATGATGACCGGAGCTTCACCGCCGTCCGATCAGTCCACGTCGCCGGCCGAAAAGCATCACTGCAGGTCAGAATTCGCAATTCTCTATCTCTTTATGCATCGATTTTTTGTGTGATTTTCTTAATTCGATCTATGCGCATTTCTCATTTCGGAATTGGCTGAAATGTGTTCGGTTCCGGAATCTGTGAGCTCAGATTGATGCTTCCGCTGCTTGAAATTTAGTTTTTCTTTGTATACAGATAATCTGTGTATGATATTTTGTATAATTCGAGTTTGTTGCATGACTTGCGTCCTGTGGATGAAGATTTGATTCAAGGCATTGTTGAATCTGAGTTGTGTAGCTAAGAAAGATTCAATTTAATGAGCGCTATAGTTGTTTTTCAAGTTTGAAGTTTCAGAAATCATTTGCGATGAGCTTCATGTTTCGATCTTTCGAGTTCATTGCGATGTGTCATCTTCAATTCTGTTGATTTGTTTGAAATGTGTGTTTGATGAGATTGCCTCAAGTATGCACAACAGTTCAATGTTCAGGATCATATACAGAGAAGTCAATCTTAAGAGATCCATTGGACTGCATGTAGGTTTTGGGACAAAGTTTGCATTTGGACTCTTAACTTAAAATGAAGTGTAATGTGATTTGTTGAGATCTCTATATATGCACGGAGATTTGATCCCTTCTATGTTCTATCTATCATGAAACGAGAAGAAAACATACAATTCAATCGTTGATAGGGTGGATTTGAAAATTGAAATAACGTATGATGATCTCTATCCTTTGCCTGGCTTTACTTGCTTTCTAGTCAAATTTTGCTTATGTGCACAATCTGTCTTATTTTAATCTTAGAAGCTAAAAGCCTAGAAAGGAGAAGAAGTTGTTTTCCTTTATTATTGAAAAATATTAGTTCACTGATTGTAAATTTATATGTTGATATTTATAAGGGCTAATTTCAGTTTACCCCCATCAACTTTAGGTCGATCATCATGTTAGTCCTTCTTCTTTCAATTTCATCAAAAACACCTCTCAACTCTCAATTTTCATCAGCCGTGTCCAAACCTTCGTTCTCCATCCAATTCCTCAGTCAAGTGATGATGTGGCATCAAAAAGAAAGTCAAATTCCGAAAAAATTAACCTTTCTGATCATTTTCCCCCCATATCGATACACATCTTTGTGCCCATCACAACCCCTAACCTTACTGATTTTGGTGGGATTGAATGCAATTTGTCTATTTTGCCTTTTTTCTGTGGGCTTAGCGACTTCAAATTTGGTTTCATTCTTAATGCAAGTCATTACATGACAGGGGAATTGGATGAAAAATGAATGTTTGGACACGGCTGATGAAAATTAAAAGTTGAGGGGTGTTTTTGATGAAATTGAAAGAAAAGGGACTAACATGATGATTGACGTAAAGTTGATGGGGGTAAACTGAAATTTGTCCTATTTATAAATAGTAGGAATTAAAATTTAAGTTCTAATCAAACATATCACTCTAAATCTCGAAATTCAGATTTATTTAAAAGCTTACCCATATGTAATCTTAAAATGTTATTGTTGAGTGAACTTCTCAATATGTTTGTGGCAGAAATGTGGTCGGCTTGATAGTAGGGAGAGAAATTTCTCCTCGAGCAAAACGCTTGCCTAGAAGACGGTGGGGAGAAACTCCTAAAGTGAAAGCTGGTTCCTCTTCCACTGGCCCTGAGTGGCAAGCAACAATAGATGCTAAACGTGGCCTTCTTTCATGGTACCATGAGATCTTTCTTCTGTTAACTGTATTCATAAGATATAACTATATATGTTTTAAGAGGGTAGGAGGTTTATGAGAGAGATGTATGTATATTCCATAAAGGTTATCAATGATGCTGTGTATATCTTGAATATACATCTTGATCATTCAGGGTTGAAGCAGAGTCACTACAACATTTGTCAGCCAGGTACTGTGATTTAGTGCCTCCTCCGAGGTCAACCATTGCTGCAGTATTTAGTCCCGATGGAAGAACGGTTGCTTCTACACAGTAAGTTACCTAATTCATTTATCTCAACTTGAAATTTTGAACACCAGTGTATGTTTAAAAACTCTATTTTCAATCTTTTGACTCTTGCAGTGGTGACCACACTGTAAAGATAATTGATTGCCAAACGGGAAGGTGCTTGAAAGTTCTGAGTGGCCATAGGAGGACACCTTGGGTGGTAAGCTTAGCTTATACAGCTGCAGACACTCATTTATTGTTGATGCCTTATGCTATATGCCGTATGCAACAATACTATTTGCAACTTGTTCAATGAAGACCATAGTGAAGTTATTTATTCTCTCTACAGTAATTATAAAAAGAAAGACTTAGAAGGAACTTTTCTAAAAATTCAGATACAAAGTAAATAGTGTTATCACAGTTATTGAACCTACGGCATAAGAATCGACATGGCGAAAATGTTTGTAGAGTCTTGTTAAACAGTTTGCTGCAAAATGCTAGCTGCTTAGGCTTACTCGATAAATCACGAAAGCAATTAGGGGTGAAACTGAATTCTGAGTTCTACTTTCCTTTATAAGAATCTCATCGTGTTTCTGACAAATAAAAGTTCCCTACACTTATTACAGGTGAGGTTCCACCCTTCACAACCAGAAATAATTGCTAGTGGGGGTTTGGATCACGAAGTTCGCCTATGGGATATAAACACATCTGAGTGTATAGGATCACGTGATTTCTGTAATTTCAAACCCAAAAACTTGCATTCCATTAGAAGCCAACTATTCTTTTTTATCTTAATTGAGGATTAATAGTTCTATGTCTGTTGGCTTTGATCCCAGATCGACCTATTGCATCCATGGCCTTTCATGCGACAGGGGAACTCCTAGTTGTTGCATCAGGACACAAGGTGATGGTTCATTTTATTATGGACCTTTAGTATATTACAGCCTTGATGCTGAGTTATGAGCTTGTAAATATATTATTTATGTCAATTTCTTCTTTCAGGTGTATATATGGAACTACAAAAAGCAGCAGTCCTCTCCAGACATTGTATTGAAAACATGGCGTTCACTTAGAGCAGTGCATTTTCACCCCCAAGCTTCTCCATTTCTTCTAACTGCTGAGGTGAATATTCCAGACAGAATTTAATTAATTATTCAGAATCACTTATCATATTTGTTACATTATTAAATTGATATGCAGGTCAATGATCATGACTCTTCAGATTCCTTGATGACACCAGCATCATCTTCGGGATACTTGCAATATCCTTCTCCTGCTGTTTTCTTGGCAAACGTCCATCCTAGTGAACGCCTTAGTTTGGCTGCTGAACTGCCACAAATGTCCTTGCCTTTCTTCTGTGTGTCACCATCTGTAGATGATCCAAGAACAGAAATGCAGGGTGATGGGCATGTTGGTTCAAGTAACATGCAAGTCGCATCTGCCTCACGCCAGTTTGAATCAGATGCATATGCAACAGAGCAGAGGGATAGCACAGTTTCTCCCATGGAGGCATTTCCATCAGTTCCATCTTTTTCTCATCTCAACGATGCAATGGAGACTGATGAAATGCAGTCTGTAGGGAAAAGCCAGCACGAAAACTCTACCAATGTAGATAATTCTATTGATAGACTACCTGAAAATGTATCAAATCCTCTTCAATTTGCTGAACCTCGGCAATGTCGTCATATGTTTCCTTATAGAGATCCAGCATTTTGGGAGCTTCCTTTTCTCCAGGGATGGTTAACGGGTCAGAGCCAAGCCAGTTTTCCCGCAATAGTTCCCCTTAATGGTGCTGGACTTGACACTTTAGCCCAACATAATGGTTCTTCTAATTTAACACCACTTGTGGCACCTTCTTCAGCAATGCGAGGTAGCACCAGCTTATCTGGGGTTTCTGGAAGAGCTGGTTTGCAATTTCGCTTCTCAGTACCGGAATCTGGGGATAGTGCTGCTATCTTAAATGCCCTGCATGATGGGAATGAAGCTCAGCCCATTGTTAGCAGAATCCATTCTGAAATTGCTACATCACTGGCTGCTACAGCAGCTGCAGAGTTACCATGCACTGTGAAGCTAAGAATATGGTCGCATGACATAAAAAATCCTTCTGCTCCACTCAATGCTGAACGATGCTGCTTAACCATTCCCCATGCTGTTCTTTGCAGGTATGTGGAGATACATGACATTTCATTTCGTTCTCCTATTTTTGTAGTTTTAGATTCAGCATTGCGGTGGACATGACATTCTTCGCTCAAATGGCTTCAATGAGTAGATTGCAGTTTTTGGTGGCCCCATGTCACCGATACCTCTATTTTTACGATTTTAATTGAATACATTTTGTGAATTATTTTTGTATAGCTCATCATAATGTTTATGCTATTTAAGCTGCATTTTTCTTTGCAGCGAAATGGGCACTCATTTCTCTCCTTGTGGGAGATTCTTAGCTGCCTGTGTTGCATGCATGCTTCCTGATATGGAAGCTGAACCTGGACTGCAAAGTGTAGTCCATCAAGATTCTAGAATTGCAACATCCCCAACCCGGCATCCAATCTCAGCACATCAAGTCATCTATGAGCTTCGCATATATTCGCTTGAGGAGGCAACATAAAAATCTAGTCATTTTTACAACTATTTCTTATTTAAGTTATATTCTGTTATTGACATTTAATATTATGTTTATATATTTCTCATTTTTGATGCAGATTTGGTTCAATACTTGCTTCCCGAGCTATCAGAGCTGCACATTGTTTGACTTCGATTCAGGTTAGTTTGATAGAAATCTTGGCTCCTATATGCAGATTTCATTTTGAGTTGAGACTCTGTATTTAATGTTGTGCCTGCAGTTCTCACCCACGTCTGAGCATATATTAATTGCCTATGGCCGACGCCATGGTTCTCTTCTTAAAAGTATTGTCATTGATGGTGAATCAACAGTCCCTATTTATACTGTTCTTGAGGTACTTCCGTAGTTCCTTTTTATTAGAAGACTTACTGAGGTTATATTCTAATTATCTTACTCATTAATTTTAGTCAGTAGTTTGTTCTTCGACAAGTCTTAGATAACAGAAAGTGTTCTTTGTTGGCACATGCTTTATTTATAGGGACATTAGTTAATACCTTTTGGAGCTTTACTACATGTTGGTCATGGTCTTTTTTTTTGGCCAGTAATTTGTCATGGCCTTCTAAAGTATTTTATTAATACCATGGAATCAAATATTAATGATATTTCATTATCTTGAATACTGAAATCTCGGAAAAAGTAAAAATATAGGAAAAAAGTATAGTAGGAAGCAAATATGATCGAACTTTTAATAGAATAGCATGGAGATTTTGAGTGAACTTCTAAAATCCTCATAGTTGGTTGTAACTTGCAACTCTTGTCGACTTTTAATTGAGACAAAAAATAAAGGCACTTCACAGCCTTTTTCTTCTTTGATCTGGTTATGTTCAGCAAGATCCTAGTGGGTATATAGTACTGTTAACAGAGTTTTAATTGTTGCACTGTCAGTTGTCATGCGTGAAACTTCTTAAACCTCAGAGTTGTTGGTTGTAATTCGTAATTCTTATCGAGTTTTGTTTGAGACGAAATATAAAAAGAGGCATTTCACAGCCTTCTTTCTCTGGTTTAGTATGTTTCAGCAAGACCCTAGTGGGTATATATAGTACTGTTATCAGAGTTTTATTTGTTGCAGACTCAGTTTTCATGAAATTCTTTATTTATTGTAGATCTACAGAGTTTCAGATATAGAACTTGTGAGAGTACTTCCTAGTGCAGATGATGAGGTTAATGTTGCTTGCTTTCATCCGTTTGCTGGTGGTGGTCTGGCTTATGGAACCAAGGTGTGCTTTTGATTCCTCATAAATCATGCAATTATTAGTCTACTGTCCTTTCTTGGTTCCTCTATAAAATGTGTTCTCTTTTTCAATGTTAACTTGCTATAAATAACAGGAAGGGAAGCTTAGAGTCCTCCAGTTTGATAGTGCTCACGGCGGAAACTGCTTTACAGAGGATAATATGGCTGTCCTGGTATAGTGAGCAAGGTTGCGCCACATTCTTCCGTTTTATATTTCTTGGTGAGTTATCTAAGGTGTCTGATCTTGAAGTAAGTTTTAATTTGGTGCATGTATTTTGCGCATTACAGTTGAGGAGCGTTATTCATCCAATGTAAAGAAAGTGAATTTAACCATGATGTTTACGAAATATCGAGATACGCATGCAAATGTTAGACATTAGATGGATTTTCTGTCTAACACTTGCATGCTTATCTTTTATCTTAATGGCTAGAATTCCCCATAAGTTTCCCCCAACTTATAATATACCCCTAATCATACCAACTTCTCCAAATCTGACAACTGTTCCAATTTAACAGAATTGTGTTATATTCCTATCACTAAATACTCATCTACATTCAATATACAAAGAAAGCAGAAAAAATCAGAATTTCAGGCCTTGGCACATGAGGATATTTAATGATAAGATTGGACGCAGGTTCTTAAATTGATGGAACATTGGCAGGATTGGGTTACAGTTGGATAAAATCAATGATTAAATTTAAGGGGTGTTTCAGCCAATAAGCCTGATGTCTTTCTGTTTGTTTAAATTCTAGAAGCTACATTCATAACAGTCCGCCATCTCTTCTTTCAGCTTCTGCATGACTTTTACTTGTATATTACTTGTGTAAATATAAACTCTTATTCTGGTGCTTTTAGGATCCACACAACAATGTAGATATCGGAATGCACATTCTTAAAGAGCTTGTGCACATTACAAGAACACATATTCTGAAGTGCAAAGCAGGAGGATGTCAAGAGGATCCGGAAACTTGTGAAAGATGATGGTTACCCTATCAAAGGTGAAGCAATCAGCTCCATATAAATGAATGGTGGTGTTTATGAAAACCATGTGTGGGTGATAGCAAGGGACAAGGTAGATTCATGTACATATAATAACGATGTTCGATTATAAAGAAATAGAAAAAGAAAATAAACGTATTTGATCACATCAGATCATTTGGAATCAGTCCTTTCTTTCTTTTTTCCATGTAACCTGTGAAATACATCTTTCGAAAGCTTTTCCGCCGATTTGAAATGGTATGCATTACAACAATAGACATTTTCTTTTTGTAATTTTAAGGAGATCAGCCGTCTCATTCAGTGTAATTTTTTTTTTGTTACTAGGGGTTTTATATTTGGTTTGGTTCACCATTCTAAGAGTTTCAAAACCAGAATCCATTTACTTGAGGTCGTCGAACATTTCCATCAACAAATATGTAACTTCCGGTTGTTCGTTCGGCTAGAAATGCTTCCTTTTAACCTACCTGGTAGTTTGGTAGAGAAACTGTTTAGCGTTCTAGGATTAATGTGTAATGTGATCAGAACAACAGTTAGAAGGTGGCGCGTGAGGAGTTTGGTCGTCTGTGAGCTGCAGACGTTTGAACTTTGGGTGAGTCATGGGGTAAGAACAAAATTTGCAGAAACAGCATCATCCAGCTAAGCAAACAAAAAAGGGGGATGGGAAGGGAAGGGATTCGAAGCCCCCAGGAAGCAATTTTATACGGACGAATCTTGGGTCCTTACAACTGGTACCACTCTCCCTCCACCAAAACAAGAAAGCTCTAGTAATGCCAAACCAAACGCAACCATGACGACATGGTGTACATATATTCCTTTCCCTTCAACATTATCATAGTGGGGTTTATGTGCAGTACGAGTACGACCATGGTGTTGCTGTTGAGGAGAATATTACTGTGATCACAAAAATAAACTATAGGACAATTGATTTTAATAAAACAAAATGAATTCTTATCCCTATCGGGTACGCGGATATGTGTATCCATATTTGAAAACGATACGAAGTCTGTGTATGTGGATTTTAGATACACTTACATACGTGGTATCTAGATTTGAGTTTCTTCTTCTTTGGTTTACCTATACTAGCCTTTATACCCGCGATACTCGCGTGTATAAGACGTTAATAGGTTTTTTTTTTCTTTTTTATCTGTAGCTGTTTGCTCTTTTTATGAAATTAGTACGTGCGTGCGTAGTGGAGAGTTTCTTATTGCAGTTATAAATCTCAACTTCCCACATCCACTTTCCATGGTTATCTACTCCTATTTTCATTTTTATTTTCTTTTTGTTTTTTTATTATACTAACCTTTTAACTTAATTGTTTCAACTAAACACAATAAGGATAATTTTAGTAGAACATAATTTGGTGAATTTTTAAACCCCTCGCTTTATAAGATTTTTGTTTCCTGAGTACCAAACATATACTAAAGGACTAGTGTATGCGTATATTGGTAATTAGAAACTAAAAGCATGACATTACAAGCTCTCTTCATAAAGGTACCTACGTAGCAGCAATCGGTTTGCCTACCAGGAAGACATGTACAATATTGCTCTCCCACAACATTTCTGCGCAATGTACGTAGGCTACTCATATTTTGCTCGTATCTAAATGATAATAATTAGAAACTCTAGTTTCAACTCCAACTTCTTCAATGCTCTTTCTCTTAAGGTGATAAGAAGTTTCTTCATAAACAACTTGTTTACATATATTCTATCATATAAACAAGGAGGGGGCTACACCCAAAGGAGACACAATCCCTACTTAAACTATTCATCCCGTCTAACCAAAAAGAAAACATTTAAATTCAAATCCAAGCTTTTCAAGAAAGCCTCTTTTCCCTCAAAACAAACTGATCACAGCTTGAAAACCTCTTTTCAAAACGTACTAAAATTCTGCCCAAAAATGGTTTCGAACTCAATTCTCTTTTCATCTTGCAATAAAAGGTTAACGGATGAAAACCTTGTAATTAAGATCAAATCAGAAAGGCATCATTTGCCCAAAATAAAAGTAAGGAATTGAGAGAAGAAGGCTGTAGTCTTAGTAACTCAACAAAGGACAAGGAGTGAATGGGCTTTAGCTTATCCAAAACTGACTGAGGAAGTCAATAATTTCAATTAAAAGTGGACAATGAAACAACTCAACGTATATACAGGTCGATATAGTGACCAAAGTTCCAAAGAAGAATGCACAGACCAAGATTTGGTTGTTTGAATTTCTCAGCATTTTGAACACTTACGCTGCATAAGAATAATGTCATTGAAGGCCAGACACAAGAAGGAATCAGTTATGGAATACTTTTTTTTTTTTATAGGAAGACAGCTTTTTGCTAACAAGTTCATATAAAATGATGGGATTCCTTGACGCCAAATAATGTAGCAAGAATAGTAAAGGATCAATCTTTAATGATCAAATGAAGGAGGGTCTCAGACTTTGTAATCAGAATTCACTAGAAGGTAAAAGGGTTGAGCTCTTTCTTTAACAAAAGAAATTCATTGAAGGATTTGCTGCAAGATAGGATTTGTAAAAGAGGAACACAAGAGCTGCTGTATTTTTAGGGCAACCAATTTTCGAAAAGAGAACTGAACAAGAATGGATATCAAATATTGGTAGAGATCAGTTGCTGCTACTAATCTTATAGAAAGCAATGGAACCAAGACAATCGGGAAGTACTCTTCCTTCTGCAAATGAATTTTTGAATGACCATCCTCACTTATATATGAGTCAAAGACAAGATCCAAATCAAGTTAAAAGGTCATGAAGGATCAATTTGAGTGGTAGAGACACCAACCATGCTTGAGCACTCACTGAAGGACCAAACCAGATTTCTAGATTTCAAATGACATCACAATTCCAATAAAACATCTTTATGAACAGACTTTAATCGAAACTCAAGCATGACAAACGATATAATCCGATCATATATGATAATTGCACAGAAGAGTAGAGAAGGTAACACAACCATTCTTTCCAAACACACACCAAATTAGAATCAAAAAACTATAAAGAAAGGTTGTTTTCCATGCCTCAAATTCCTACGAATCAGATGCCAAAACCAGCAAGACATCAAGCAAAACCTCCACAGTCCACACCCAAATACCCAATCCATCCTAACGATCCAGCCACCTAGGAATCGGATTTTTAGATATGAATCAAACTCCCGTTTATTTAGAAACAGATCAAATGAGAACAACAGGATTTATAGAAGATTAGAAACAATAACTTCCAAGAATTAAACTCTGTCTAGATGGTGAAACTGAAACTCTTGGACAGTAGAATTCGCTCAGTTCTCAAGAGCTAATAACTATCAAGCTAATTGCTGCTGTAATGAGGGGGTACATGGTTGGTTCTATCACAAACTGCAGTAAAAAAATACTAAAAAAACTAAAAGAACCCAAACACACTACTCAGGAGGGCGAGGGTGCTCATCTCTTTGAAGAAGAAGAAAAGGGAAAGGGATGGTGGTCGGTCTATCCACTCCTGGCATAACAACCTCAGCCTTGCATGTTGTCCTTAGAATGCATCGCCACTATACAGCGGGTCAGCACATACAAAAGCCTTACATAAGAAACTGGCAGCAGAGAAATCATAATGATCTGAAGCTTCAACAATTGTGCAGAGGACACCATTCTGAATGAAATCTTGAAACAGCACAAAAGACATATGAACATGAACATCCGCATATGGGCCTTGAAGCGTGTATACTAACCAAATGTAGTCGACCTCACCATCTTTATACAATCCCATAAAAACACTATCCTCATCAGGATTTCCATGGGAATCCACAAGACAACAAACAAGTTTCCCAGAATGTGCGAGCTGGGGCGGATTCAGGATTTAAAGATGGGGTGGGCTCGAACTTTGGCCAAAGGGCAAATATTTTTTTTTTCCAATACAACCATGTAAAGTGTAGGAGCTCAACCAGAACTTACAATTTCAGATTCTATATAAGAAGGAGATTATGCCTAATTTCTGTAGGTGGGTGGAGGCGGAGGGCCGGAGGCAAGTCGTCGCTATCAGGAGGACCGGAGGAGGTCGGGAGAAGGAGATTATGGTGGAGCCGTGGAGGACTGGAAGGGAGTGGAGGCGGAGCCGCGGAGGGATAGCCAGATAGGTGAGTGGAGGGCTAGAGGCGGAGGGGAACAGCAGGTGAGGTCATACATGTTTTAGACTATTAGTGTTTAAGTTGAAGGACTCCTTCGGTGAAGGAGGTTGACTTGGTGGATGAGTGATGATTGTGGATTTGTGGACTTAGGTTGTTGGGTAATGGGTTGGGTAGTTGGGTGGATTAGGTTTGGTCACTTGGTGGCTGGGCATATATGATATATCACCTAATATATATATATATATATATATATATATATATATATATATATATATCTATATATACCTAGTTTTTTTTTTCTTCCCCAATTTCTTTGGTTAGGCTTGAGCCCCACCCACAAGTGGCTGGATCTGCCCCTGTGTGCGAGCCCAATCAAAAAACCTTGATATTCAACAACAGCTGTGAACTGATGACGGCAACTATACCATCTCTCTTCAAACAAGTCAAAAGTGTATGCTACGGGACTCAACTCACTAAGGAGTGCAGTATGCAATGATGGAGTGATCCTACTTAATGATGGTAAAGTGGTCGGACAGTGATTGGAGCGAGTAATAATATGGAACTTGTGTCCCCAACCAGTTTGGCTCAACACTCTAATATCATCATCGGGCGGATTAGGAAGGACTTCTTGAGTGCAGCCATGATAGAAGAGTTGAAACCTATGAAAAGAGAGCTTTGTGGGTCTATTGCGTCCAAAACATAATTTGAAGACTTAAATCGGTAAAAGAAAACACCACGCTTGGATTGGGTCGTTAACCTTTGTTCGCCTGAGCAGAGGTTTCGGCAGAGCGTTTTCTGATGGATAAAGCAGTGGTTGGGCCCAACCGAGTTCTATGGGTTTAAAAAGATTACCAGGTGTTGCGGCATAAATACACTGAGAGAGAGAATTGAGAGAATATAGTTGTATTTCACTCGTACAATAAACTTCTATATATATATATAAAGGATACAATACATAAGAAAAATATATATATTTCTATTACAACATTGATATCGAATCATATTCTGATTTTAAATCTATTTTTCTTCAACACTTCTTCTTGTGCCATGTCAAAATAACATAATATATTTAGATGCATTCCATATCGTCTCATTAAAAACCTTGTCAAGTAACAATAAAACCTCATGGGTGAAAATAACCTTTGTCAAAGAAATAAAAAGAGTACAACACATCATTCTCATTTGAAATTGACATGTGTGCGTGTCAGACTCTCCCTGATGTATGCACCCCCTGACTCTTACAATCATGGGAGTTTTAGATAACATAAGCATTCCAATGCTTTTAACATGGTTTTCAAATGCGACCTTAGGCAGTGATCTAGTAAATAAATCTGTCACACTTTCCTCATATCTAACTTGTTTCACTTTGATCATGAGGAGACTCGTTATAGCTGATTACTTAGAAGAGATATATACTAGGTGTTTCTCAATACATAACTCATTTGGAAACAAAATTTATGTGGGTTAGAGAAATACCCAATATCCTGAGCTGATCACAAAGCTCTATCGAAGTTGACTGATTTGTAAAAGACAGATTTTCTGATTTTTCCTTTACAACGTTTTTCTTCACGCATGGCTTATGACAATGGCTATGTGATGTAATCTATCATGCCATACACTCTCTTCTGTTTGTATGAATAGAATAAGCTCAATAATATATAATAAGTATCCAAAGTTTAATCTTATGTCAATCCAAAGACATTGCGTGGGCGCATAGCTAAATATAGCTATAACAAGTTCACAATGAATGAGATGTCGAGTCTTGTATATTGTGTTCGGTACAATAGTGCACTTACTGTACTTATATCGGGTAATTCAACCTCTAAAACGTGTTCGTCATCATCCCTTGGACGAAACATATCCCTTTAAAGGTCAAGACTACGAACGATCATGAGAATACTTATAGGCCTCACTTTATCATCATTAGAGTGCCTTAATATCTAATAATATAAGCCGATTGATGGACAATACCATTATTATGGTGCTCGAGTTCCAATTCGAGACAACATGTCTTTCCAAGATCTTTTATATCAAAATCGGATTTCAAATGTCTAGCGATATTTCTTAGTTCATCAAGAGTCCTTTAAAATTCATGTCAACGACATAAACCACAATAATACAAATCCGAAACTTGTCCTTGTAATTAATAAACACGCGTGGGCATAATCTATCATATCCCTTCCCAATCAAATTGTTACTTAATGAACGTTTCAACCTTATTGTAAACGTGTTCTGTGGTTTAGAGTAACTTGATTTGGGTAATTGAAGTCCGTCAATTGTATATATGATGTCAACTTATAAAAACTGACGTGGCATTACTTATTTTATAACAAATCAAATCAAAATAAAAAAAAATCAAAACCTAAAATCTGAAAATCAAATTTGATCGAGATAAAAAGAAGAGAAAAAAAAAGACGACAACAGAAGACCAGAAGAACACAGATCAAGAGAAAGAAGAGAACTGACGAGCAAAGAACCAATTTAGTATATTTTCTTTCCCTAATGTGGAAGGCTATAAGGACCTCTAGGTCCTATGTTGAGCTAAAAAAAAAGAACCAATTTGTAGAATAACACCCAGACCACATACGCACGTTAATCCAAGCCATGGTTGACATGGTTTGTCTGCTAGCTTCTCATGTTCCAATAGTATTGAGTTCATGAATCATGTGAATGATGCAATCGTTGCCTTTCATGGTTCACTTAATTACCTTTAATCAGCTATGACAATTGAAACACTACTTTTACAGAGGGATATTTACAAAGACAACGTACTGGCAGCAAGTTGAATTTTATTATTATACATTGTTGAAATGGTTTCAGTTTTTGCCAGAAAATTCGTCCACTACAGAAGCAAAGCAATGTCTGAAGTCATCAGTTTTCATGCCCAAATTCCATCAATCTCTCCCTACATTCACACAAGATATTTGCACATTTTATATCATCAAATTTGGATGCAAGAGTATCATGTCTGTAGATCCCATGTCTGTATGATAAATCGTACATATCATCCTCTCAATGCATTCAATACGAAATCAATATATAGGAGTACATCATCTTCTTATAAAAACAAAAATAACATCCTCTTGTACAATAACAAAACTAACCAAAACTCCCTAAAGGAAATTGTAGTCACAAAAAGGAAGAAAAAAAATCAGTAGGGAGGTAAATTTATTCTTCATAGTTGTTGTCTGAATCTTCCTCGTCAGAATCCTCCTCGTCTGATTCCTCCTTGTCTGAATCTTCCTTGTTCGAAACTGTGAGCGTCTCTTGCATATTTTTACTCTCTACAAATACAAAAGACAAAAGTGTATGTTAGTAACTATCATAACACTATATGATCTGATAAATAAAAAGAAGAGAAAACTTAACTTACTTTGATTTGTAGAAACAATAGTTTTTCTTTTTGCATTAGCATTTAAAGGACAAGTAAGCCTATTATGTCATAGAAGTTGGCATATTGTACGCTTTCTCTGCTTACTTTGAGTCAACTTCATACCCCATTTTATCCTCTTAGAACTTTTTATTATTCTTCTATTGTTCTCATCCTTCTTTCTACCCTTAGTCTTTGAGATATTTGGATCCAGAAGCAATGGCTTAGAGGACTTACTGGTACATTTATTTGCTGCTTCACCTTGGACAACATTATCCTGATACTTCATACCATCTTCTTGTGACACCTTATTTATCTATGAATTTTTTTTGACAATTCATCTAAACCATCCAGGTAAATTGTGTATGCCTCATCAAAGGGTGCAACATAACAAGCTAGATGAGTGGCTCTCCGACACATATGACTAAATCTCAATGCTTCTTATTTTTCTTTACCATCATTATGTACCAAGGTTTCAGAATCAGTAACTCTAAACTTATTTGCTCCTTGTTTCCATCTTGAAAGAATAAAGTGGGACGGTATTGTATCAATGTCTTGACAAACAAATACTTTCATAATATGCCGGCAAATTATTCCCACAAATTCAAAATTTTGGCATTCACATTTACCCTCATGTGTTTGTAAATTCAACTCCACCAAAAACTCTTGCGAGTTATCGATTTTCCTCATCATTGAGTATTTATGAAACTGACCGTCAGTACCCCTTTCTTCAACTTTAAGCCGTTTGACTCTAGTCCATTCGCTCTTGAATTTTTCAAATATATTTCTAGTATACACCTGTGCTGCATGTTGCAAAAGGAAGTCATCATCATCTACAATATGATATTTATGCTCTGATGTAAAATCTTCGCTACTTTCCCTTGTAACAATCTTCTGTAAGGCTTGTTCATACTTGACAACAAATTCTCTTAGATTTGTCGTTGAAGTGACAAAGTCATCAAAAAATGCATTAGTGCCTTCACAATGCCCTGTTGTATTCATTCCAGCAAAAAATATACTGCGATTATATACTGGAACCCAAGATTCACGGATTTCATAGAGTTGTTGTAGCCATTCATTATGTCCCAAATCATGATCCCCAATCAAGTTTTTCCATTGCTCTACAAAATCCGCTGCTTTGTATGTTGCCCATATACACTTTTTCATGCCAGTCTTGAAGTTGGACTTTTTACAATATACATGTGACAACTTTTCACCAAACTTCTTCTTTATATTCCAAATGCAAAGACGGTGACGAGTAGTAGGAAAAATATTCGCAATTGCTCCTTTCATTGCCAAATCTTGGTCAGTGATAATACATGACGGATATCGACCTCCCATAGCTTCAAGCCACGTCTTAAATAACCATAAAAATGTCGACTTAGTCTCATCTTGTAAAAGACCACATCCAAATTGTATAGATTGGAAGTGATGGTTAACTCCCGTAAAAGGCGCAAAAGGCATGTCATACTTGTTTGTCTGATATGTTGTATCAAATGTCACTACATCCCCAAAATACTGATACGCCGGCCTTGATCTAGAATCCACCCAGAAAAAGTTAGTTGCTCTACCATCTTCATCACACTGGATAACATAAAAGAATTGTGGACTTTCTGCTTGCTTTTTCTAAAGTAATTGAGGATTGATTGTGCATCTCCAGATTCCAACTCTTTGTGTCTCACATTCCTTAAATGATTATAACAATCTATATTGTCAAAATCAATATTATGAGCACCACCAAACATTGAAGGAACTTTACTAATTCTTAAGTTTTCTCTCTGAAAAGCTTATGTTAAATCTTTTGCTGCATCAGACATATGTCTATTCGACTTCATCATCATTCTTCGAGCTAGTGACACTATTTTATGGTTGTGGATGTCACTGAAAACTGAAACTTTCCATATGTTAGTCCATTTGTCATGAAGAACTCGCATATTAGCCTCACACCCACATTTAACAGTTGAACAACTTCTACGCCTCTTCTTTTCAATTTGTATATCAAATGTTTTTGCCTCATGTATCTCGTCTTTCTCTGTTAGATCATCTTCTTTTTGAGTTTGCATGACATGTTTACCTTCATGTGCACAAACAAATAATCTACATGTGACTTCGTTTGACTGTGATCTATACTTTGATAAACTTCGAATACGAGTCCAGAAACCTTCTTGTCGACCGTAATCTTCATAATATTGTCTGGCCTCATTTAATGTTTCAAAAATCATTCCAACATAAGAGGATTTTAGTTTTCGGACTTCTTTCTTGAGAATTGTGATCACTTGCTTTACCAATGGATGCTTGGTTCAACGAGAATTCAAGATCGTCATCTTCTAAAGTCAAGTCCATTGATTCCAACCTGAACAACACTACATGATCATAGATATCTATTAAACCAATTGGATAACAACACATTTAATTTAAAACGTTGGAGATATAGATGCTTTGATCAAGTTTTATGCAAATTTAGTTAGATAATGATTGCCATAATCATATATCTCTATATATTAAGCGAAGCGGGTGAGTTTCTGTTCACGTGAACAGTGATCGGTCCATTTTACCCTCATGTTTTTGGTTTTTTGCAACTCTGCCATTTAGTTGGCTGATTTGTCCATTTTGCCCTCATGTTTTAAGTGTTTTTTCAACTCTACCATTCAGTTGGCTGCTTTGTCCATTTTGCCCTCCAGCTTTTAGTGTTTTTACAACTCTACTGTCAGTTGGTTGTTTTTAAAATTTTTAATTAATCATGCGATAATTTAATTCTTCTTTGCTGAAGGGGAAACGTAAAAGGGAGAAGAAACTTTTGTTATTATATTTGGTCGAAATTACTATGGTCATCTTAATCAGACAAAGATCTGTGGTCAGACAAAGATATTGATCAAACAAAGCTTCCTAATCAATTTTCCAATTCAAAAACATCAAACTGGCTGCGTAGTGAAATTTAACTCATGGCCTGAAATTATATACTTTGGATTCGTCTTCTCAATGTCAACACATATGGTGGTGGATTATCCATGCCTGGATCTCAGAGAGAAAATCGAAGGTCGAAAGGCTGGCTTTGATTATTTCAGTGATCTTTTAGAGTTTGGATGAATTACTTGGTTCATGGTGACTTTGAGCTCAGATTGAGTCTGTTGATTTGTGTTTGGAAATCTATTAAGGAGAGAGGGATTGAGAGTTATATATGATATTAACTGAGGAAGTTTTTTTTCAATTGAGATTAACTGAGGAAGTTTTCTAGAAAAAGAATGCAGAAAAGTTCACAGCTTAGGAAGAAATTGAGATTAACTGAGGAAGGTTTGTAGAAAAAGAATGCTGAAAAATTCACAGCTTAGGAAGAGAATATGAGCATATTAGGGAAAGCCTATAATGTTAGAAAAAAGTCTCATCTGTTATGGTTTCAACATTAAAAGTAAAGAATGTGAAGTGTTTACCTGTCATTGCATTAGCGGTTATGGTTATATTAATTTTCAGACTGCCAAGGGCATTCAGTGTTGGAGATTGTGGGAGTTTACTCCCACATCTACAAAAGTTTCTATGTCATTTCATTTATCAGTGTTTATGTAGAATACTTGTTAAATGGATATAGACCCATATATGGACCTCCGTATATATATATATATATATCTTGGGGAGTTGTCAGAAACTTTCTTTTTGCATTTTGCTTGATTGAAATTTGATCCCAAGAGGTTACAGCAACAATTACAACTGTTGGAAGAAGTCGAATTTGAACGAACCATTGCATCAGAAGCATTGCAACTGTTCGTTTGGTGTCTTTATAAGAAAGATGCAGACAAGGCAAAAAAGAAAAACAGAACCATCTCTACTCTTCTCCCTCTTCTATTTCTGAGAAAACACAAATATGAGTTTACAAGAAGTTCTTGTTGGGTGCATAAACAAGAACTTGATAGTTGTATCCTGCAAGATAGACGTCCAAGGACTGTACAAGCACTAGTACTGGCGAATTTCTGTCTTAGGAGATTGCTACTGCAAGCCTCTATCAATTAGATCAAGTCAGTTTCATTCATACTTCTTATTAATATTATTTCTAAAATTTCTGTAGTTACTGGTATAGATAGCTAGTGCTTAATTCCTTACATATATATAGACTATTTTGTAGAATTCTATTTTATGTTATTATTTATCCAATCACTGTAAGTTTTTATCAATTGTATTTCAATAAACTGATGCAAGAGGATTGATCAGTATCTAATTTGATACTCCTGTTATAACATTCAGTTCAATAATCAATTTTTATGTTTAGGGTTTATTACGTTTGTAGAATGTATTTTGGTTGTAAATGCAGTTTATGCGTCACGTTGAGTTACTTCATGTAGTTTATATATACTGACATTTAGAGGCGCACGTCCGTCTCTGAAAATATTATCATATTCATTTTGTTTACCTTTAAAGTCAGCTATTCAGTCGATATTAGTTTTACAATTTGTTGCTTGGTAAATTACTTTATATTTTTACATCTAAATATCACTTAATTTTTTTACATCTTTTTTAGAAAAAATATCACTTAATTTGTAACACATAAAATGATAATGACAAAACCGCATTTTCGCACGCGCGCGAGCACGTTGATGAAGACTATCAGTATTAATTAAGGCAATTTGCCTTAGGCAAACGGTTTTTTGACTTTGTCAACGGTTAAATTTTTAAACTACTTATAATATCTTTGATTGATTAAAACTTTAAAATATGTCTTCTAACAGATAAATGATAAATTAGTAATTGTAAATATTGAAAACAAGAAAAAAAGAAAACAGAAAGAATGAAGCTTAAAACGTGGGAGATGGGAGAGAAAACTGGGGAGGGAAATCAGTTTTTTTTTTTTTTATAAAATGAAAGGGAAATCAGACTTTGAGCATAACTATAATAGTAAAAAAAAATCACACACGCACATAGTGCGGGTCAAGATCCTAGTATGTATTAAAGGTATAGCTATTGGTTTATGATTTGAGACATCAAAGCTTACTGCTCTTTGTGCATATCCTTCTTTAAAATTTATCAAAGCTGCAGTTGTAATATATAAAACCTTCATAGACCAATGACTACGGAAACAAAATATACAATCTAATTCATACCGTATCATTTCATGGACCAAAATCATACAACTCTCCATAGCAATTTTGCTTTTTGGTTGAAATATCAATGATAATTTGGTTTCGTTTCCGTAAACTATAAAACCAATTATAGTAAACCCTAAATATAGATATCTGTAATACACCAATACGGGTATACTGTGTCAGACAAAAGAAAACACGATAAGCTAGTATCTGTATTTTTGTCGAAAGTATAAAGATGTGAGACCAGAGAAGATGCTTTGAATGTCTTTGTTCTTTGCTCGTCTGTTATCTTCTTTCTCTTGATCTATGTTCTTCTGGTCTTCTGTTGTCATCTTTTTTTTTCTCTTCTTTTTATCGCGATCAAATTTGATTGTCAGATTTTAGGTTTTGATTTTGTTTTTTGTTTTTTTAATTTGATTTAATTTATTATAAAATAAGTAATGTCACGTCAATTGCCATGTCGATTTTTATAAGTTAACATCATATCTATAATTGATCTAGTCAATCGATTTTTTTTAAAATCTAATGGCAATGAAACGGTGTCAAAATTAGTGTCAAATGTAATGTTCCAGGAACCAGACCATATATATATATATATATATATATATATATTTTTTTTCCTTGAGTCAAAGGTGTGACTGGTATGAATAGAAAAGAAAACTAGATCGTCATAGAAATAAGAATTTGGCTGTAGTTTCAAAAAAAATTATGCAACAGACCTTTAACTTTGAAAAATTATAACTAATTGTAGAAAACTTATTTTGAAGAGATTCCAGTTCTGAAATGAGGATCATTAATACGTCTACTAAAACTCTTGTGAAGACACTAACTCCAAATATCCGACCAAAGTGTCCAGTTTTTAGTAAATAGACAACTGTGTTCATAACTCAGAAAACGGATATGCATAAATTTACTGATGCAAACTTTAAACTTTGAAAAATCATAACTTAATCTACAAAATCGTTTTCAAGTGATTCAAATTTTGGAATGAACCTTCAAATGTCTACTACAATTCTTATGAAGAAACCAACTTCGAATAACCAACCAAAATGTACAGTTTTCAGAGGAAAGGTAACTTGTACAAAATTTCAAAGAAATAAAAATAAAAACAAAAACAATGTTTCAGATTTGCAAGTTATATTCCTACCTTGAGTTTAACCTATGAATCCTAAAATAAAGAGTAGGAAAATAATGAACCAATTCGAAGAACTTGGAATAATAAGGGCATAACTGATCCAATAAAGATGTCATAGATTACAATACAAACTAATTCATCATTCGAATACAAACTAGTTCATCATTACAACTGAAATTAAAACTTTAACTTCAAAGGCTAAATAACATGTTGCAACTTTTATTTTTATTCTAGACATAAACTTAAAGGGACAAGCCACACTCTTTCTTTACATCAATACAAAGCTCATCAATAGAGAATTCTAAAGGTCATGTTCAATAAATGCACAATATTCTTAGGGGTGTGCAATGATCAGTAGGTGGCCAAGCCTCTTTATATAACGAAAACCAAGAATGATAATGAATGAATGCATTGATCCCTTCAACAGTTACCCCTCACTCAATCCTTGATTTCCTTTTGGCTAGTCATCTTGCTTAATCTCGATCACCAAAATTGTACAGCATATTAACCCACATGATATTTGGTCCCTACGAATTAAGCTCAACTACACAAAAACATTCACCCACAAATTTCATTCCTAATTTCACCAAACTCCTGACTCAATTTTATATTCATGAACATATTGTTTATAAAGAGTAATAGACCGCAAATAATACTTAAATCACTAATTCAACAATCAAGTTTCATAAACAAAATCATATAACAAGTCAAGAACACAACAAATTGCATAGAGCTTCATCACTTATAACAAACCAGCAACCAACACACAATAAACTAAATAGAGGTTTCCCGATATCGCCTTACCTCAAATTAGAAGCTAGCTTATAGTTTTCGGATACTTCCTTGCTCTCAGAAATTCCCCTTCTTCTTTTGTAATATAGATAAAGGAAATCCAATGAATAAAAGAAGAACCAGACCTAGGTATTTATAGGGTATGGCAAAGAGGTCAGATTTCAATAGTAGAATCGATGCCAACTCGACATGAATTGTCACCTCCTGCTACTAGTAACTGATTCTCTAAGTCTTCTCCTATAAGAAAGACAATTCCAACTTCTAAGATAACTCAATCTTACAATTGTAGTGGTTATGATCTTCTAATCTAGGTGGAATGATGCTTGTAAAGAGCATGAGAAGAAGGGAAGTTGAATGGAATGGTTCTGATCTTCTAATCCACATATCAAAATTTAAATGGAAGGGATGACCACATCAGACTGCCACGTGGTTCTTCGGGAGCACTAAAAAAATTTCTTCTATTATGTACATTATAATTGATGAACTTATTTCTCTCTTTCTCTATATATTTAATGTATTCCAAATTTTCAAATTTCTTTTTCTTTTTAGCAACAATGATGTCTAATATACAAAAGTTAATTACATTTTGATACTATATTTATATACAGTTATTTAATTTTCAAATACTATGTATTTTTACTTTGTAACTCAATCTCCTTTAATCTATAATCTTGGCCCCGTCTCTGAATTGAGAACCGAGAATTTTAATTGTGTACGTCGCGTACATTGAATTAGTTTCACATTGACTATTATTATAGTTTTTTTGAAGTTAAATTTTTGGAGTATGAAATCGTACAAATATAACTGAATACTAATGAGATATATATAGTAAAAGTAGCTAACCTAGTTCCAAAATTAAAGGAAATACAATAAAAATATATGAAACATAAGGAAGAAAAGGGTGTCCAAATCATTGGCTACACAGAAAGAATTCCTTTCTACTTGCATTTTTAGATAAATAAATAAAAGGGGGGCAGATCCGTGGCAACCTAATTTATAGTTACAATTATACTCCAAATCTTGTCCGTCAAACTTAATAACAATAGACGGGCGAGATTAAACACAAGTCATTAAACCTTTCTAATAAAATAAATATATAATATCTATAAGATAATTATCTATTAATGTTTGTATTTATCTCTTTTCTACTTTCAATTATTCCTAATTAAACCAAAGATAATTATCCTGTGATGTCCTTACCAAATAATTATCCTGTGTTATTGATGTCCTTACCAAATAAACCCAGAATACGTACACGTCTGCCGATTGAAACATTGATTATCAAGAACAACCATAAACTCAAGTCATACAAAGTCTTAATGAAAAAAAAAATAATAGGAGATTGTAGAATGAATACAAGGACGAAAACTGATCGATACAATTTGCAATCACTTGATAATCATTCTGGAAAAAACAAATTATGACGATGATCAATTCAAAAGCCAAAATATGGTGCAGCTCTCAGCAATTCGAAAATCGATCAGTAGATTCTTCTAGCAACTTTGATCACTTCGAAGATTTTAATCATCCCTATAAGAACATGAAATCATATTAGTCCTCAACCAAGCATATATGACAAATACAGAATTCAAAGTCCATAAACTATCATCCAAATTGTATGCATGTTTGGATACCATAACATCCAAATGAGTCTAATGAATAATCTTGTTTCTTTATGCTTATTAGTTGAAAGCATATAGCTTCTTACAGTGCATGGCTATGTTCAGTACGTATAAACACAAAACCAAAAGAATGATTGAGACAATGACAATGAAAAATATAATTACTTACATGTAGCAGGTCACTCACTCCTTCTCTGTGGATTCAAGGAACAAGTTTGTTTGTTGTGTCCTGACTTGGAGCATAATGTACACTTTCTTTTCCCTGTCTCCATGGCCAATTCTACACCACTCTTTATTCTACCAGAACTCTTAGTTTCTTTCTTCCTGCCTTTGGTCTTAGAAATATTTGGATCCAAAAGTAATGACTGGGTGGAAGGAATATTAATACATAGATCATTATTATGTGGGGAAGCACTGGTTTCCATGGTATGGTCATCTTGGTCTAGAGGAGTAGCGCTAGTCTCCTTATTGATTGCAGACTGGTCTGGAAGCTTCAACAATTTTTTTGAGATTTCATTTAAATCATCCATGAACAGTATGTATCCCTCAGTTGAAGTTGCAGCAATACAAGCCAATTTGGTTGCTTGGTGACACATGTGGCTAAGTCTTGCTGCTTCTGAGTCTTCTTTACCAACACTTTTGACCAAATCTTCAGAGTCCATTATCCTGAATTTGTTTGCCTCTTGTCTCCACCTTGGAAGAATAAAATGTGCCGGTATTGTTTCCATATCCAAACGTGAAAATACCTTCAACAAGTGCCTACAAAGTATTCCAACAAACTCAAAATTTTGGCACTCACAAGAACCCTCGTAAGTCGTCAAATCTAACTTCACCATAAAATCTTGCTCATGTTCTCCTAGCCTTTTTTTCACCAAGTATGAGTGCCATTCATTGTCATGTTCCCTTTCTTCAACTTTATAGTGATTAATTTGACTCCATTGTGCCTTGAATTTGTTGAAAATATTTCTGGTATACAACCTTTGATGCATCTTTCAGAAGGAATTCATCATCATTCACAATTCGAAACTTGTGTTCTGACTCAAAGTCTTCCTCACTTTCATTTTCTATAATCCTCTTCAATGCTTGATCATATCTGACCACAAACTCTCTAAGATTTGTCGTTGATGTAACAAACCCATCAAAAAAAGAGTTAATTCCTTCACTGCGTCCAGTAGTATTCATTCCTGCAAAGAATGTTCCACGATGATAAACCGGCACCCAAGAAGTACGTATCTCATAAAGATTATTTAACCAATCATTTTCTTCTAATTCATATTCAGTCATTAAAGTCTTCCATTTATCTTCAAAGTCTTCAGTCCTGTATGTAAATTGAATACATTTCTTCATCTCCTTTTTGAATTTTGATTTCTTGTAGTACACATGGGACAACTTCTCAACAAACTTCTTCTTGATATGCCAAAGGCATAAGCGATGGTGAGTGTTTGGAAATATCTTGGCAATTGCTCCTTTCATTGCCAAATCTTGGTCAGTTATAATGGAAATTGGATGACGACCTCCCATTGCTTGTAACCATGTCTCAAATAACCACAAAAAAGTTGTCTCTGTCTCATCTTGTAGAAGTGCACAACCAAACTGTATCGACTGCCAATGGTGGTTCACTCCTGTGAATGGCGCAAAAGGCATATCATATTTGTTTGTCCTGTACGTTGTGTCGAATGTGACCACGTCTCCAAAATATTCATAGGCCATGCGTGATCGAGCGTCAACCCAAAAGAAATTAGTTGCTCTTCCATCTTCATCGCATTGGATTGCATAAAAAAATTGGGGATTTTCAGCTTGTTTTTTTTCTAAAGTAAGTGAGCACTGACTGAGCATCTCCTCCATCCAGCTGTCTATGACGAACATTTCTTAAATGATTATAACAATCTCTTTTGTTAAAACCAATTTGAGCACCACCAAGGATTGAATGAACTTTTGCAATCGGCAAATTTTCTTTATGAAATATCTCTGTCATACTCCTTGCTGCTTTAGGCATATGTTTATTTGACTTCATCTTCTTTCTTCTTACTGGAGTAACTACTTTGTGATTGTGAAAGTCTCTAAAAACAGATACCTTCCATTTGTTTGACCACTTGTCATGAATAATCCGCATACTAGCTTTGCACCCACATTTCACAGTAGAACAATTTCTACTCACTTTCTTTTTATTCATATCGCTACCTTTCTCAGCATGCTCAGTCCCATTAGCATCCTCGTTTCCGGTCTCAGTATCATTTTCACTAGTCTCTGTCTGATTGTTTTGTTTCCACCCCTCTTTTACGGTTTTCTTCCAGACATATTTTCCCTGATGAGCACAAACGAATTGGTAACTAGTCACCTCGTCTGAGCGGGATCTTGTCCTTTTAGAAGATTGTGTTCGAATCCAAAAGCCTTCTTCCCGTCCGTATTCTTCGTAATATTTTCTGGCTTCATCTACTGTTTCAAAAAGCATTCCTACATATGGTGCTTCCACTTGTTCAATTTCAACTCTTCTAATTTGAGTACTCGTTGCATGGTTCTCTACTTGAGGTGTGTCTGTAACCTGTATATAACAATAATCATGCTTACCATTATCATTCATTCATGCTACGTACATATAGAATCCACGTATCTAGGATAAAACAAAGGTTATGATGCGTAGATATTATAAAAATAGATGAACTCATGAAGAAATTTACAATTATTGAACATGAAAGCCAAACATATGACATGCGTAGTTTACAGCCCGAGTTTACAGAACCTTAACTAAATCAGAAGCTAGCTACCCTGATGTCTCAATGAAGGCAATAAACATTCACGATATAGCAAAGCAAAAAGGAAAAAAAAAAAAGAGGCAACGTACTGGTGATCTGCATTGAGAGTTTGATGGATCTTGTATATGCTCAGTCATCTTAATGGAGCTAGGAAATAGGTGAGAAAGAGGAATGAATCAAAAGATCGACTAAAACTCAATTACTGTAATTATAAGTGTGTGCGGCTGTGCGCTATTCTTTTCTTCTTATTCATCTTCGTTGGCGCACTATTATTTTCTTCTTTCTTAGGTCGTTTCTTCTTCTTCTTCTACGTTTTCTTGAAACTGATCGAGCAAGTAGTTGAATTCAGGTAGGAAAACAATTGAAAGATTTGATCCTTTAATTGTATTAAGATCGTACTTACCATTGAGTTTTCATTATTAAATTGATTTTGATAATCAATGTTTCAATCGGTAGATGTGTACGTATTCTGGGTTTATTTGGTAAGGACATTGATAACCATCACAGGATAATTATCTTTTGTTTAATTAGGAATAATTGAAAGTAGAAGAGAGATAAATACAAGCATTAATAGATAATTATCTTATATATTTATTTTATTAGAAAAGTTTAATGACTTGTGTTTAATCTCACCCGTCTATTGTTATTAAGTTTGACGGACAAGATCTGGAGTATAATTATAACTATAAATTAGGTTACCATGCATCCGCCCCGAAATAAAAGAAGTATCTAGTTTGACCAGTCAAAGGTACATTAAAAGCTATCATCAAGATTAGTTGCAATGGGACATGCATTGACTAATTGTATTGTTTTCCCTTACTTTGACTACTACTGGAGAAAAAGAGATTGCTAGATTCACTCCCTCCCAAACAACCCTAAAAAACCCAGAAAAAAAAAATTTCTAAATCAGACAGAGATGGAAGACAATGATCTATGAAGCTTGATTAATTGCATACTAAAATATATTTAAGATGATTCGAATTTATAATGTTTATCAACAGCAATTGATACATCCCAAGTGCAACTCAGTCCCTTTGGGATCGTAACCAGGTCGCCGGCTCCGAACTCGACGAACTCCGATGACCCTTTCGGGTATGCCTTCACTCTTCCCTTGAGCAAGTAACACGTCTCCTCTGCATCAAACTTCAGCTGGTACTTCCCAGGAGAACAACCCCATCTGATAAATCACACCCTTAATTATGTTATTATGAAGATGAACTCAGAGAAAAGGAGAGAGAGAGAAAGAGAGACTCACTTGGGCCAGCACTTGATGTCGAGTTCAGATAAGCGAGACTCAGAAGGGTTTTTCTCAACTGTGATTCTTAGGTTTGAGGAAGAAGAAGATGAAGAGCAGGAATATTCTGCAGCCATGTTTATAACAAGGAGGTAGCTAGCTATAGCTAGCAGTAGTACTCGTGGAACTGTTTGGTTTGGAATAATATCTTCCTCTTGTTTTGGGTTGGAGACAAAAGCTCTAGTGTTGTGGGGGATGTGGGAGAAGGGGAAAGGGAATCTTTCTACAGAGAAAGAGAGAAGGAGAAGGATAAGGAAGCTTAATATATAGAGAAGGATAAGGAAGCTTTAATATATAGAGAAGGACAGCTAGTATTCTCTATCTCTTTCACCCTTGTTCCTCATTTAGTATTTACCATTGACTTATTATCATAATTTTCACATGCTTCCATATACGAGTCATAATCACTAGTTGTATTTTTCGGTGCTTTCAATTTGCAATTGGGTCTCAACTGGTATAGCACTTACTCTCACGCTACGCTACATCACAGTTTTTACTTTTACTCTTCATTTCAGAGGGAAAATATTTGTATTAACAATGTCATCACTTGCGTTAGCAAACAACTACCCTAATCCTCTCCCCAACTCCAAGGTACGTAATTGGGTTGTTCATTCTTTACTTCAAATTCCTCTTGTTTCAAAAATGCTTAGAATATATTCTTTTCTTACTTGTAAAGTAGTGCCATGCACAAAATACTAACAAGGAAACCTATAGTGAAAGAGTATCAGACATCATCAGATATAAACTATAAAAATCAGATTAAACATAGAAAAAACAATATAACGAGCTATTTCAAAAGATCATAATTGTATCTTATTTAGTTTATCATGACTATACATAGAGAAAAAAAAAAGATAAAATTCATGCATTACGGTAAATTGAAGTATTTAAAATTATTCAGATAATAAGGTAATTTGAGACGGTCAAAATTTTATTGGTGTAATGTAACATCGTATATTTTTGGCTTCTAATTTGGGCATATGCATTTTAGCCTTATCAATATCCTTGACTGGTTCAGACCAAAAAAAAAAAAAAAAAATCCTTGCCTGGTCCAAGAGTTTGACTGAAAATCTAACAGACAGGGGATATACGTGGCAAGCGGTGAGTGGTTGGTCCATATCACAATTTGGCCGGGAATAAAAAAATCTTGAAGATACCGACATAGCAACTGTCAGACTCGGACCCTCTTTTTGCTTGCCTCCTCCATACATCATCCTCTTCCTCCTCAAACATCTTGCACGTGACACCCCACGTGCAAATATTACTCTCTTGAATTATCGAGTCGTTAAGTTTTCGGAGATAACATGTCACAGCTTAGCGATATGTTTGACACTTGAATTATAGTTGTTAAGATAACATATCACAGCTCACCAATATATTTGACACTTGTTACTTGTTTTAAACATTCTCTGTTGATCATATCAGTCAAATAAGATGTTTGACAATTTCAATTTTAATTATTAAATCATATAATATAATACGCGTAAATGTATAGACATACTCATTGTCTAGAATGAAAAAACGACCAAGCGAATCCATATTTGTCACACATTGTATATGTTAATCTAATATGAAGCTGGGTCCTTTTCAATTTTGGCTGCCCTATTTGAAATATAAGAGTGAACCCCAAGTGATTATCGAAATGATTAAGTTGTTGGCTCTAAGTTGATAGTTTTGAAGTTGCAGTAGCTGTCTCATTCAGACATGGAGTTTGACTTGGTGGCTGGCTACCTTGCAAACTATGAGTTGTTGTGCATATTGTTGATTGTATATGCACGTTTTGAAGGCTTTAAAGAAACTGAAGCAACATTCACGCATACAAGTGCATAACTTGATAGTTGAGTAGGACTTCTTTGATTGTCATCTATTCTTGTTTACGTTGTAAATAGATGATTATCAGCAGTTGATATAAGACTTCAATTTCGGGCTAGACTAGATAATACAAGTGCGAAGAGATGCTTTGCCTTTTAGGGAGCTTCTTAGGGTTTCAAACCCGATCTCTGTTAGCGGCGGTGAGAAACAACATGTTTCCCTAGCCATCCAGTGGTGAGATATCGACGACGGCAGTTCGAAGGAGAGTGATCCTCTCTAGCGACGGCGGTCATGAGATCCCAGCCGTACTAAGCCTCCAGCCGCGGTTACTCTTTGCGGGGGAGAAGATTTCCAATGGAAGAAAATCGATGGTTCTTATTCAGTTGACAGCGAGATCTGATGACCGGGATCAAGAGATGGTAGCAAATCTGAACGGCGCTCAATTTGACAAGGTCCCTGCGAGTGATGGTAACGGGCAAAGGGCTGGAGATGGTGGTCAACCTGCCAACGTCGTCGATTGAGGTGCCGGCGAAAGAAGTCTGGCAGCCGCCGGACGAACTGATGAAGACGCTGATGTGGCCTTGGATGCTGGCGATTGATCAATCATGGGGGCCGTCAATGCTGATGACGGCGGTTGACGAGAGGAGGAGCATATCTGCTAGGGTTTGGGATTGGACTCAGGGTCTCTTGGAGGCGGGTTTGATCTCAAGCCCAAAAAAGGTCAATTTTGGAATTAGGCCTATGGGTCTAATTTCAATATGACTATGGCTTAAGTCCCGGTGTTTTTGATAGCTTGGAAGACTGAGCAAGCTAGCTATAACTAGATGGATTCATGAGGCTTGGAGTACCGCAATTGAGCGACTTGACTCCAGTTTATGTTTCTTTGGTATCTTGTTTTGTATCTAGTTTCATCCTCTGCTAAGCTTACTTAAATAAGTGAGCTAATTGTCTAATGTAATGGTGCTTTGATGTCATTCTGGCATGAGTTTATCAATGAAATTTTTGTTGCTGCTGCCCCTTTACCCTTCAAAAAAAATAAAATAAAATAAGACTTCAATTTCGAAGTAGACACTAACTAAGTAACTAGTAACTTGTTAGTGCATAGCCAAAACACTTAGCCACGCGGAGAATATGACATAACCACCCGGTTGCCGGAGACTATTCCATACAAGACAGCACTGGTAAACCCTTTGTGGGCATCTAAAGAGTGAAGGTCCAGTGGCAATATACATGCCAGGCAATATACATGCCAGACCCGCTCTCCGATAACTAAACACCCCTAAAAAAGGAGATGCCGCAGAGGACCACAAACAGTCCCACATCGGAGACTGAGGCCACATCGCCCAACACAAGTGCGATGTGCTGAGAGAAACAGTTCACACGGTTCACACTGGTGGCGTAACTGTTCTCGTTCATGTAAATTAGATGCCGTCGAGAGAAAATATGTCAAACTAAGAGCTGCCAGCCGTAAAAAACATGCCGAACGAATGGCTGCCATCCTCAGGCAACTCGTTGAGGCCTGAGGAAACGGCTGCTAGAGAGGCTGCTGAAGAAAAGGAAAAAGCCGAAAGGAAAGCCTTTCTAGAGTAGTTTCGTCAACGGTGCAATGCCTTGGAAAAGACTTTACAATGCCTAAATATAAGGCCTACAATTGACAAACACGTCCTTGCCAAAAAGATTGGACTGCCTAGCAGCCAATCTAATGGTGAAAATTTTCCTTTGGACGAACCTACGTCTGAAGAAAAAATTGCTTTGTCAATCAATGACGAAGAACCTGAGGTCGAGGCTGTTGAGATTATGAATAATCATCCTATCTCAAAAACTGACGGTGTTCCTCAGAAAAAGGAACATGAAGATTGGACAGAACAGTCCATCTTAGAAGAAAAAATTGGTTCAAACACTGATGATGGCGAACCACAATTTCACGTGAAAGGTGACCAAGAAGCCAGCTTTCCTATGCGAGACGTATATGTGGACACTAGTCAGATGAATGAGGGGCAAGGTTTAGCTCGCCTTCATTCTTTAATTAACCTAGAGAAGCAAGTTCATGAAGCTGCTGGGCGTTTTAGTGAAGGAATAGGTGAAAGCCTATTTTGTCAGTTAGCTTTTGGATGTTTCCTCAAGTATGGCCAAAACAATGGCCAACTTAATTATCAACCAACATCTGTTCTTGCAAAGCCATTACGTGGTTTCACTATCCAATATCATTGGAGTTTTTGTATGCAAGTTCATAAGCCGGGATGTGAATTTGGTTTATGTGCGAAATACGTACATATCCCATGCATGCCTATGGTTGCAAGGAAGGTCGAGCTACCGAACTTTGATAATTTTGCATGTGATGAATATGATGAAGACTATATGTTGGTGCGTCTGTCTCATAATCATATTCCACAAGAGTTCAATCTCAGTGAAGCTCTTGATATGGTCTCCTACCATGACCAATGCGTGGCTGTTCCCGATGAGACCATGGATTATGACATGATAGTTGGCGACAAGGCAAGTCTCAACATCATACGATTCACGAGAATGCAATTGAAGATCATGTTTTGCCAAACAACAAGGATACGTGGGGGGCAACGAGACGTACCCTACGAACTACCTTGCCCAAATTTTCAAGTTGTTGACGCGAAACAGCTCTACTTAACACTTCAAAATTCTCAACAACGAGAGTCTCATGCCAGAAACATAACAACGTTGAGACTTGGAGTGAAGCATTGATGGCCTCCCTCGTGGCCTTACGAAGGGTAACTAACCATGCTATGCTCTCTTCTTTCCTTTGCTCTTAGCTTTACTTCAGTTTTTACTTCTGTTTGCTTTCATTTTTCTTTCTTTATTGCATCGAAAAAAGAAAACACAAAAAAATCAAATAGCAGAAAACACAAAAAGAGATTCTTGGTTTTGCTGAAAGCTTGAAATGCAAGACAATGTTTTTGCCTACGAAAGGCTTAAACTTTACTTGGAGGCCTATCCCTGAGGCCTGGAGACAATACAGCATGACATTCCATATGCTTTGAATTGCTGCCAGCAAAGTCAAGTCAAAGAGGAAATACAACTAGTTTGCAATTCTGAAAGTTGCAACAGCCACTACCGGACAGTCGACTTCGCTGATTAAACTGGAGTGATCCAGGAAGAACTAGCCGGCACGCCTTATATCAACAAAAAGCCCTGAATGTCTATTTTCCTAAAGGATTCTACAGTTTGTCGTTCCGACATTCCTGGAGAGAGTTATGGCAGTTTGAATGCAGACAGGTCAGGATACACGCAAATTTGCAATGTGTTTTTTCAATGTGTTTTCATGACCTTGCAGCATGCTTTCTTTTACTGGGGGGCATCCATGCAAGTTTTGTGTACCTTTATTCATACACCGGGATCTACTTAAGGGCAATTCCACGACCTTTTTTTATATTTGCTAATTTCAATGATGCACGGTATTACAACTCCTTCACTAGGGGACATACTAAAGTTTTGATGTCCTTCTTTCTTCCCAAGTATCCTCGAACAGACATCAAAACTGGGGGGCACATTAGGGTAGATATGTGTTCCAAATATTTCAGACTTTAGACCCTTCTTGAGGTCTTGGTCATTATTTAGGCCAATCCCTGTGGCCTATTTTTTAGAATTTCGCTTGGCCAAATCATGTGGCACTGTGTTTGACTCTCATTGGTTCACACTGGAAGGCAGTGAAGTACATAGCCAATGTCACTCCATGATTTGAATATCAAAAAGATGGTTTGCCATCGCCAAGAGCTCAAGCGAAGGTCATTTTTGAATCCATTCATACATCCCCTCGAGCTACATCTATGCGAGGTATATCCTTTCGAGGCCAGACATACTCCTTTTCAAATATATCTACTCAAGGTACATCCATTCAAGATACATCCATGCGAGCTACATCCGCTCGAGGTATGTGCAATGTACCATGTCTTCTGAGTAGAGCATGCGAAGTGTAAGCGGAGTGCACGTTAAGTTCAAGTCCAAGGTGTCTAGCTATGTTAAGTTCATGATTATCAGTTAAATATGGTACTAGGCGAATTGTACAGTAGTTCGCTACAATGCTTTGCTCGGTGCTTGAGTTTCAAGGCCTATTCACAGGCTTGTTTACTCACACTCTTTTTGATGTATGAACCGAGCCATACCAGTGGCTTTAGAGCAACATAAACCTCTTTGGCCATTTTTGACATACATGACTTCGAGGCTGGGGGGCAATGTTTACACCCAAATTAATATTTTACTGGACAAGTAAATGTCTAAGTGAATATTAGTTAAATTCATAATCCACGTCATACCGGCGAGCCTAAACTGATTGGGTTCACAAGTGATGGCCTGCCAGCTAGATCATACGAGCTGGATAGCAGAGTTCGCATGCGAAAAGGATTTCGCATGATGTCAAGAAATGGACTTCGCGTAGAGGTGGAGTCATAAAAACATGAAAGCGAGGCGAGATGGTTTCGCGTAGAAGCGGAGTCCTAAAACATGAAGGCGAGGCGAGATGGCTTCGCGTAGGAGACTTCGTGAAGAAGCAAAAAAGGAGCCTGCATGCACGTGAAGGTGTATGTGTTGGTTAAGAACTCTATTCCTTAATTGGATTTGCATGAATCACCTACGCCACATTTAACGTTGAAGACTTCTACAAGTCTTTGATATGCTTTGGGCCAATACCTGTGGCCCTAAAAAACTCTATATAAAGGAGTTCGAGGAGATTCTCACGAACACACAAAAAACTACTCAACAAAAAATACAACTATCGACCCAGTCGAATCCAGACGCTAAAGCATCTCGCCTTAGCCCTTTCTTTACAAGCTCCCTTGAGCTTTGCCCTTTTTCATTTTCTTTCCAATTGAAGCTCTGCTCGATCTCACTTCAAGTATCGATATTATGACGCTTAGGCGGACTACTGTAAGTCTTTGCCCAGTACGCAAGGCGAATCTGAAGAACCCTGCGGTAGAGTTGGTGCTCTCTCCATCCTCAGTCGCTTGATTAGAAGCAGAAGGCTAAGCGCACCCCGCTACTACAACCACTACATTCCGCGTCCACGCGGTGACATAACCGCAACGACTAAAAGAGACTTTGCATCATAATTACTGGTGTGGCCAAAACAGTTAGGTGGGACCTAGTCGGCTGCCTGATTGCCCATCACCTGACACAAAAGGTGAGGCTTTTGTTGCCGTCTCTTCCTTTTAGAATATTAGTACCAGTAGTAGTAGGGTTGTCGATGTAAACAATATCAACCTCCCTCGATTTGGGACTGGATCTTGTTCAAGCACATTTGTTGCCTATGTGAACTGGGAGGCTACTTGGATATGGCAACCCTTGGTGTTTCTCCGGGCGAGGCCTGGACGTCTGGCCACAGTCGGTAAGACGCTCCGGTGGCCGTGTTATAGGCCCGATGTTTGCCCTCATAAGGGTGGTGTAGACATATACCAACTTATCTTGAATTTCTTTGTGGGCAAGTTATTACCAACCTTAGTTTTTCTTGGTTACAGCCCAACCGTAACCATCCTACTAATACTGCAGGGGTCCCACAGCCCAAACCAGAACCGGGTCCGGGTCATGTACCACTTCACACTTTCACAGTCCTCCACATATACACTAGTCACTCTTCTCCATCCGATCCCTCGTATTCTCCTCTCTCTCTATCTCTCTGTTCAGCTTTGTGGTGTTCAGTGATCGAAGTCAAATCCATGGCGACCCAAGGTCAAGTCATCACCTGCAAAGCGGCGGTGGCCTGGGAACCCAGCAAGCCTTTGGTCATCGAAGACGTCCAGGTCGCTCCGCCGCAGGCTGGCGAGGTCCGCGTCAAGATTCTCTACACCGCTCTCTGCCACACCGACGCTTATACCTGGGGCGGCAAGGTAACTAACGCTATCCTTTTTACCTTTTTATCTTGTAAAATCTGCCACTAGGTTCAGTAAAGTTTTACACTTGAATACATGCAAGGTGATCTTTGTTTGTTGGAAGATATTCTATTTGTTCAAGTTTCTTTTATATATTGGAAGTTCAATTCTGAGTTTAGGGCTAATGGGGAATTTAGACATTGGATCAAAATTTGAACTTTCTGTCTATATTCTATTGGATCTGTGTTATGTAAAAGTGAATGTAGGAATGGAAGTAAATAGTGTACGGATCAACTCTGTCGGGTTTGCAGTACAGTAGAACTGATTCCGTACAATGACTAAGAACATTCTTAAAGGATTTTCAAAAGTGGTACAAGGAACTTTAATATTAGTGTTAAACATTCTTGTCAAAATCGAAACTTTCTAGTAAGTCAGTACTTTTGTTAATAGGTTCTGTTCTTGATTTGCTAAATATGATGGCGCTGTTTGAAAGTAGTATAGAAGTGGGAACTAGTCTGCTTGATCAGAAGTTTTATATATGCTGATTTCACTTCATTTGCCTTGTAGGACCCTGAAGGTCTCTTCCCTTGCATTCTTGGTCACGAGGCTGCAGGGTATGTTAAGTCTTATATCAATGTTTGTTGAATCACATATCAATGTTTCTGTTAAGTTTTTTATTCTAAAATGTGGCTACCTGGACTTGATGCAGGATTGTTGAGAGTGTTGGTGAAGGTGTTACTACAGTTCAGCCAGGAGACCATGTCATCCCTTGTTATCAGGCTGAATGTGGAGAATGCAAGTTTTGCAAATCAGGCAAGACAAATCTCTGTGGAAAAGTACGTGCTGCCACTGGAGTTGGTGTCATGATGAGTGATCGTCAGAGCCGTTTTTCTATAAATGGAAAGCCTATTTACCATTTTATGGGAACCTCTACATTTAGCCAGTACACCGTTGTTCATGATGTTAGTGTTGCAAAGATAGATCCCAAAGCTCCTTTGGAGAAAGTCTGCCTTCTTGGATGTGGTGTTCCTACTGGTAATAGAATTTTTTAGTTGCTAGTTTCAACTTTTATTAAAATCATACATCTCAATTCAGTTTGCATTTAAACTATAGAACTGTATATTCATAGTGTTGATGCTTATATAGAACTTGTAACTATAAAGAGGATGTTTTTACTTGTAGTTTGAAACAATTAGCCTTTTGTATGTACGATACATGTAAAGCTTCTCTTTTCCTTCCAACTTGGTTACTCATAAGTATGTAATTTCAGGTCTTGGAGCTGTTTGGAACACAGCAAAAGTTGAAGCAGGGTCAATTGTTGCTATTTTTGGCCTTGGAACTGTTGGTCTTGCAGTAAGTTTCCATGGGACCTTCGGTTTCATAATCTTATGCTGGAGTTGTGAAATGTGAGGGGTGACTAGTTGTCATGACTTGACAGGTTGCCGAGGGTGCCAAAACAGCTGGTGCATCACGAATCATTGGTGTTGACATTGATAGCAAGAAGTTTGATATAGGTAAATCAGAAATTCTTCCGCATCAAAATTTTATACGGTAAATCATGATTTATCAATTTTTATGTTTGTTCCATAGTGAAGTTTCTAAAGTTTACATGTATTATTTGCAGCAAAGAACTTTGGAGTTACTGAATTTGTGAATCCAAAAGACCATGAGAAGCCAATCCAACAGGTCCTTGTTGATCTCACTGATGGTGGTGTTGACTATAGCTTTGAGTGCATTGGGAATGTCTCAGTGATGAGGGCTGCCTTGGAGTGCTGCCATAAGGTAAGTGCTGCTTTGACTGGTTGATTGATTTATCATTTACAGAACAAATTTTGACGTCAGTCGAAAAATGTGCAGGGCTGGGGAACTTCTGTTATTGTGGGTGTAGCAGCATCAGGGCAGGAGATATCAACTCGTCCTTTTCAGCTGGTGACTGGTCGTGTGTGGAAGGGAACAGCCTTCGGTGGTTTCAAGAGCCGCTCACAGGTGCCATGGCTTGTAGAGAAGTACTTGAAGAAGGTAGAAATAGTTTGACAAGTGTTCAACAATGTTAATTCCTCTTTGTTAAATAGTAAATGAATTTGAACATTATGCTCTCTTGTTGCAGGAAATCAAAGTAGATGAATACATCACCCACACTTTGACCCTTGGGGAGATTAACAAGGCATTTAATTTGATGCATGAAGGGGAATGCCTCCGGTGTGTGCTTTCTACAGAGGCGTAAGAGGCCTCTACTTCAAGTTTCAAATAGGATGAAACTTCTGTTGCCTTGTTTGTTTTCATATATCCCTCTTACTGATGACTCTTTCAAAAAATAACTGGATGTTGCTGCTTTTATAAGTAGAACAGCTGACTGGTTTGTTGGATATCATGTGCTAAAAGAGGCTTTTGCTTGTTTAGAGGAGTAAACAGTCTTGGTATTCTGCTTTCTAGTCACAATCCCAATCTTTTTGCCAGTCTTCAAACATAGATGATATCAGCTGTTGAACAGAGTTGATAGTCCAAGCAGATTGATCGGGAACTGTAGCAGGATAAATAAATGAATGTAGTTAGTGCAATGGTTAGCGGAAGATTAAAACAACTCTGGGCATTGTTGAACAAGTGAAAAGCTCAATGGCCATGCTTCATTGACATAGGTTCCTTCTAGCAGAATCCCACATTGATGATCCTATAATTTCCTATTGTATTGAGGCTCAAATTTGTTAAAAAAATTATCAGTACAACCATTCTTTTTGGAAGAGAAAGCTGCAGTTGGTTAATCGATGCCTGCACATGTTAAGCTTCTTCAGTTGATATATGTAGGGGTTAGGTGTTGGAGAGACTTTGAGGGCTCAAGTGACCGAAACCAAGGAGAAACCTTATCAAACACACAAACACAAGTTAGAAAATAAGTAACAATTTCATTGACATCACATAAACTAAGCAACATGAAGCTAAATGAAGAAGCAATGCTTCTAAACACAGTCCAGCTACTACATGTTTAATAAACTAAAACTACCCCTATGGAACTATATACATGCATATTGAATTTAAAGTTAACTACGCCTAGTTATGCACGCTAAAAAGTAAAAACAGACGGCAAAGGGGAAGATTTGTCCACTTTGAGCTGATTCTGAACAAAGCTGTTGGTTCAGTGTGGGGCTTGAGGTGTCTTCAATATGTCAATATTATTCTAGGCGTTTACCACCAATGACACCTTGTTCTGGTACATTTAGAAAAAGAAGAATCTTTTGATTCTGTATACGTGGGATTTTATAGATTTCTAATAAGCTAATAGAATAGTAGCATGCGGTTTAAATATCTTTTATTTTTCTATCGGGTAATTGATGAGATTTCAAGATCACATAAGGATTCGATTTCATTATTTGGTTAGGAGAATCTCGTCCTAATCCGGATAGCAATTTGGTTTAACAACAAATCTAACTTTATAAATCTCAGGTTATGCTTAATACGTCTTGACTCTAGTCTTGCAGGGTATATCAAGTTCACATACACGGTTGAGTGTTTGGCCGAATGACCTCTATGATCTAGAATTTGAGTCAAGACGATAAAGACTGTAAAAATTCTTTTGGAAGAAAAGTTTGTGATTTAGGAGTTGATTTATAGATTAGTGCTCGGCTCCTCCGGTGGTTATATTGAAGATTTGAAGTAGACGGACTGTTGGAATTTTTGCAAACTCAGTGGCAGCTTTTGAATGAAAAGAAAAGGAAGAAACTCAAATTTTCACCGTGGGAGAGAAAATCTTATCAAACCACACAAACACAAATTAGACAGGAATAACTTTGTTTACTTAACCTCAACAATTTCATCACATAACATCTAAATTCTAAACACAGTCCAGCTACTACATCACTACCCACCGGAACTCTATACACATGCACATTGAATTTAAAGTTTACTAGCTAGGATCATCAAATCAAACATTTGGAGGACCACCCCTAGAAACCATATATCCAGATTTCATGTCATCTCCATCAGTATAGACATAAGCCAATCCCCCATGACTTGTCACATCCATTCCTGCCATTTCGTCGTCTGATGAAATCCTCAACAGCTCCAACTTGTGCAGGAAGAAAAACAATGTCCCCATTGTTACACTCACAAACGCCGCTACCGCCACAATCTGCACCAAATGCGCAGCCAACAGCTTGGCACCGCCGCCCATAAACAATCCAAATGGCCTCTCCGGGTGCCCTGGATAGACCTCATTCACATAAGCCTTCTTGGCAAACAAGGCCGTGAATATGATCCCCCAAGTCCCACACCCTCCATGAAGCTGTGCAGCCTCCAAAGGGTCATCAAACTTCAACTTCTCCGCAAGCATGTTGCAACCTATCAAAACCCAAGCAGCCACAATCCCACAAATAATTGCTGCCCAAGGATCAACCACAGAACAGCCGGATGTGATAGCTGCGAACCCACCAAGCAAGCCATTGCACACATCAGTGACATTCCAATGCCCGGAGAGCATGCGCTTTCCGAATAGGGTAGTCAATGCTGCTGCGCATCCGGCCAAAGTGGTTGTCACGGCAGTCCTTCCCACAGCGCTCCATTGTCCATAGGAAGATCCACTATCACCATAAACCTTCAATATGTTGAGAAAAGAACCAGCATTGAAACCATACCAACCAAACCACAACAAAAACGTGCCCAAAACAACCAATGTGCCACTATGTCCACGCATTGTCACGGACCGGCCTTCATGATCAAACCTTCCGATCCTAGGCCCCTCAATCAGGGAACCCCACAATCCGGCAATGCCTCCGACCAAGTGCACAACCCCGGAGCCTGCAAAGTCAATCACACCGGAACCAAACAAAAGATTCTCAGCACGAGCAGGACTAGCCCAACCGTCCGCAGACCAAAACCAATGTGACACAATAGGGTACACAAACCCTGTCAAGAAAGATGAGTATATCAAATAGGCCACGAACTGAGTCCGCTCGGCGATGGAGCCACTAGTGATTCCGGCAGCCGCAATGGCAAAGGTCCATTGGTAGAGGAAGAAGCCGTAGTCGAAAGAGGGGGAAGGAAAATGGCTGAGGCCAAAGAACTGCTTGCCAATGAAGCCATTGGAGGGAGTTCCATAGGCGAAGGCAAACCCGAAAAGGTAGTAGAAGATGCCGCCGGTGGCGGCGTCGAGGACGTTGGTGAGCATAATATTCATGGTGTTTTTGGCACGAACGGAGCCGGCGCAGAGCATAGCAAAGCCGAGCTGCATGGAAAAAACAAGGCACGCAGAGAAGAGAAGGTACGTGTTGTCAATAGAGTAACCCGTGTCGACAAACTTGTTCGACACGGCACCAAAACGGCCGCAAATGTATTCCGTGGCCGCGGTGGCGTTGGGGCCGAGGAGGGGCTGGAGGTCGGTGGCGGAGCAAGTGATGGCCGCCATTGTAGGGAGAGATGTGGAGGGGGTATAGACTAGGGAGAGAATATGTAAGAAAGAAATATATGGTTTAGGGTTTTATATATTGAGAAAGGGAAGATTCCTAGTATTTGGTTATGAATGGGAGAATCAGGAGGAGATTCCGGAATGGAGTAGACGACTGGTTTTCCATCTATATAGGGATTACATGCAGTTTATTACTTGGCATATTGGCTCTGAAATTTTGCACTAATTCCTTTTTTGTATTTAAAAAATAACGTGAGGAATTCGATTTCTATACCAAGTTAAGTGAATTCTTCTCAGAAAACATACCAAGTGAAGTGAATGTTTTAAGTACACGTTATAAATACGCCAGTTGGAAAATAAATTTCGTTTTCTTTGATCAGAAATTAAAATTTCATTCCTCTTTTGCTTGCAAGTTCTCGTTCCGGCAGATAGAGAAATTAAACACTCTATTTCTTTAAGTAAATATATCACACAGCTGTTAAATACCTAAAACACTACGTTAATTACGATTTTGAAGTGTCAATTAGAGAGCGAGGAAAATTAGAAATCCACAGAATAGAGAGATTCGACAAAGAAGGAAAAGACTTGATCAACAAAAAGATGGCCTATATTTCATGTTGATGGTGTAAGAACTAACTTGACTAATAAGCAAACATATGGCAAGAAATCAAGATTGCGACTTCCCTTGCCTTCATTCTGAAATGGGTGGTACAAAGGCAGTCATGTGTAACGAAAACCATGACTCCTTGCCATACCTCGCTATCATTTGCTTTTGAGTTTTCACTACAGGGTTTGGGGAGTGACTTGTTTTTTTGCCTCAAGCATGAATTTAGACAAAAAACAGAAAAGATAAATAAATAAATATTGATATAAGCCGTTTGATGTGGTTTTACACACATGTTGCTTTGTCATCGAAAACCTAGGCAGGTTCAGAGGGGAATCGCTCAGGAGAGGATCATTTCCGTTTGTGTAATTCAATTCAATAGGAACCAAACCAGGAACTCAGTATCGTGAAAAATGCAGCCTACTGTGGAAGAGTCCAGCCACCGGCTCTGAACTCTTTGTAGAAGCTGGATCTTTTAGAAACAACGGCGAATACTGCACACATGGCAAAGTGTTGCGTTAAGGAAACAAGAATTTCAAAAAATGAAAACTTCTTGACTCAACAATAAATGAGTGTTATATGCCCACCTGGAATCCCTTGAATAATGAAATTAGCTTCTTTTAGAATATCGTAGAGTGTTCTTTTCTCATTTACTTTGACCCATTTGGAACCTTTGCCTGAGGCACAACAGATGAAGGAAGATTAGCAAACCCTGTGGAGCAAAGTAAAACCTACAGAGAGGGTGTTGTATAGTTTTCTTTGCAATAAGGGAGTATAAAGCTGACCATAGGAATATTTTTTCTTTTGGAATGATCCAAAGGAATAACTTGAATAAGCTATAAGAAACAGTTTGCCAAACTGATATATTGCATACTGCATTTAGTTGGAACAGAAATAAAAGATGCATCAAAAGTAAGAGATAACTATCAGCTCTCCCAAATGAGCTGAGATAGGTCAGATAGTATGTAGTGCATCAGTATCGAATTTCATAAAATGATGTATAACTAGTTCAAATACTAGACTCAAAACTTGTATCAGCACGAGCACATACAATCTACAAACACAAATGAAAATGAAATCCTAAAGCCAAGTGAAAAGATAATTATATGTAGTGACTTGAACACCCAAGACATAGCACAGCGAATTTCATAAAAAAGGCACAGGTGTAAAAGTCTAAAGTAAGATAAACAATGTTGCCAAAGTGTGTAAGATTTCTGCACTAATATTCTAATAAGTACGTGAATAGGAGAAACTATATCCACAGACCACTGACAATATAAGCTTTCATAAACCTCTACATACACAGACAAACCATGATGCCGATTGATTTATTGCCTAATAGCTGAATGCTCACACACATATTAATGAACTACAGATAAAAGGTACAGAAATAGGAAAACAAATATGGTATATAGAGTAGCTGAATGCCTACCTGCTGAGCTGCCAAACTTAGAATTTTCAGTTGCTTCTTTTTCCTCGTCAACCATGCTTTCCAAATTGGATGCTGGAGTTCCCTCTAGGAGATACCGAAGAATCTTTGTCTTTGACAGTGGAACTCCCGATTTAGCCTGGTAAACAAATGGTAGAGGAATTAGAAACGAGCAACTAATGCGACCTTTAATGATACAGAAAATCATTACTTAGAGTACTTGAATATGCATTCGACAAGCCTTCAGGAAAAAGGAAAATGAGAGGGCTAGTTCTATATAAGTTCAAATATACAGACATGCACCAATAAATCCCCAAAAAAGAGCTAGTTGTTACATTTGTACTTAATATCATAGTGCAGCTGAAAAGAAGATTAACCTGTTTCAATAGTCGACCTATATCAACAAGGCAGCTGTGAATTCATGTCCTGATAGTTGGGAACTAGACAAACCTACAAGCTAATCACAATCTGATGTCCAACAGGCATGCCAGAGTCCACTAACGATCTAGCAAAAAATATAGCATGATCCTAGTATTCTAACTATCATCAGTTCATGTGATTGGTAATTTGGTATGGTAGAATTGCCGAATTGAATTAGCTAATTAATCTCAAAAAGTCAAAATCATGAGAAACCAGAAAAAATAGAAGAGCGTGCTCTAACAAAGAATCATTTGCTGAAAAAAATGCAATATGGAAGAATCTACAAAAGTCTATCAAAGAAGGAACTCTTGAAATAAACAATACATTATACATACATGCAGAGGGACTTTGAAAACAAATTCACATTCAAATAAAATGGCTTACTTCATAGTATATTTCAACAGCATCACGAGCATAATTGTGTTCCTCATCCCATGGCAAAGGAGGGGCGCTTTCTGAAAACATGTTTGGGAGTTCAGGACATAACAAAATCCACATTTGTTGAAAAGCATATATAGCATACAACATAAAACATTCATCCACAATTCATCTTTAAAATGTCAGGAAACACTTTAAACGAAAGGATATCATATCAAGATGAGGCGAGAACATTTCCGTCTCACAGAAATCCTCGATAAAGTCACTGGACATAACCTCTGGATACAAAAGAAGAACAGGCCAATGAAGAATACTATTCTTGTCCAATGCAGGTTTTCTTGATCCAGTAAGTTCTTGATACATTGGCTTCCCAATCTTCAAGCCTCTCTTTTCAATTGCAGAAACAATGTCCTACTCAACAAATAACAAATAACTAGTTTCAGCATAAACACCACAAACAGCCTATTCATAACTGGACGATGACTATGATCAAAGAAGCATAATAATCACACCTTAGCCTCAGAAAGAGCCTTGGAGACTTGAGCCTCCCGCTGTTCAAGTTCCATCTTCTTAGCCTCAACCTGCCTTAACAGCTTCTCTAACCCTTCATTACTTGGGTCAACTTCTAGCCCTTTTTTACAATGCGAAATCGATTCAGCCAACAAGTTCAATGACAAACAGGCTTTCGCAGCTCGGTACAATGCCTAAAACCAACACCCAATTCACTCAACACATAAAAAAAAAAATCCAAACTTTTGCTGAGAACAAGAACATGTTCAAGCAGAACTAGTAAACTACCTTAACATTACTGTTACTGAGCCTAATAGCCTCCTCAGCATCAGTAAGAGCACGTCTGTAGTTACCAAGCAAAAGATTGACATGGGCTCTATTCGAAAACAAAACAGACGTCTCTGGGTCGCTCAAAGCTTGGTTATTGATGGCCCTGGTGTAACAGTCTATGGCATCCGAGTAATGCTTCTTACCCTTTTTCACAAACTCGTTGCCCTTCTCCTGCAAACACCCAGTACAACTTTAAACACAAAGAAACACAGAAGAATCACAAAGTTGTTTAGTTTGTTGAGAGAAAGAGAGGACCTTGAGTTCAATAGCAGCAGATTCTTTGAGGGCGGCGATGGCGTCAAGGTCGGCCCTTTCGCTTTCGGTTTGGGGTTCGGCGCCTTTCTCCATCCATAGTGCCATTGCTTCTCTGGGTTCGGCGCTTCTGATCTTCTCAACTAGTTTGTTCTTCTGCTACTTGGTGTGTCCTGCAACTCAGCAAAAGAAGCGGAGGGCTTGTTTTCTATTTAGTTTGGAGTCCATGTCATGGTGACCATATTACCCTAACCACTAGAATGTTCACTACTTTCTCTCTCTTTTCGTCTTATTTCTTCTCTGTTTCGAGTAATTGTTATTGTGGAGTTTGACACAGCCACAAGCCAAAGTTTAGATCACTACAATGCTTGAATGTGCGTAATATGGGTAAAGAAAAATAGAAATGAGAGATAATAGATCGATCATAATCAAAACAATGTCACATGAACCAATTGGATCGTTCTAAATTTGAGAGCGAATTCATCTAGAAAATCATGCTTTAAAAGAAAGCTGTTTCGATCTCTTTCATTAGTGAAAAATTATAATAAAACAATATTCAGTATCATTCTAAGTCAATTAATCGTCTAAATCTTATATTGTTATAATTAGATTCTCAAAATTTAAGTTTAATGATTTTAAATTAATCGTCTAAATCTTATATTGTTATAATTTAGATTCTCAAAATTTAAGTTTAATAATTTTATTAAATTAATGTCTTATGACTAAACACAAAGCTCTTTATATTTACTCGATTAACTACGAAAATTATAAGGAATATTTGGTAACAGGCTTGGAAAAGCTTAACCTACAAAGCCATAACCATCCATAATCAAATGGGAATTGTATTCTAAACACGAAAAATTGTCTATACAACATGACCCCAAGGCATGAGAACACATCAATTTTGCATTCTGCCATGAACTTCATGCACCAACAATTCAGATCTACAAACAATCCTTCTACTTTCACTAACTATACGCTCAATCATCTCATGCCTTTCCGCTGGCCGGAACGGTTTCAACAGCAAATGCGTCCTCCTCACTGTCTTCTCTCTATTCCCATAAACCTCCCTCCCCGGCACCACATGCTTCCACCAAAAATCCGAAAGAGCCTCTTCCAAAACACCCCAATACTCCCTGTCCCTATACAACTTGAACAAGCTGCTCCCATTCAAAGTCCACACATAGAAATGCATCCATTCCTTGTCTAGAATCTCCATCAGCCCCTGCGCCTGGGGCACACACTTCACCGGTATGCGCAGCCACGGCCACGCCCTGCTCTTCTCCCCATCGAAAAATGGGCACTTGATTTCCAATACTCCACTCGAGTCTATCATCCCATCAGCTGAAGCTGCGAGCCAATCAACTTTGTCGTGGACTCGGAACCCAACAGGAGAAACATTGTGTTGGGTTATCATCTTGTACCTATGTAGAGCTTCTTCTTCCTTGATGTTGCTCCACGAGGTAGATAGGTTCTGGGAGAAGGGCTTAACTGCTCCAATCTTCTCCCTCCAGAGCCGGACTCTCTGGCGAGGCCAGAACCCGACAGCGGCGGCGAATGTGCTTGCGGTCAGTTTTTCCTCTCTGAGATGTTGCCAGTTTTTGGAGGTGTTTTGGAGACTGATTGCATAAGCAGCATAGTAACTTTGAGAGAACTGAAACTGGGTTCGGGTGATGTTTTGGTGGATAGCATTACTAGGAAACATGGTTCTGGTTTTTGGGGAATATACCCCATGGTTTTGGGGGTTTAGAAACACAGGCAGGGGTTTTTGGAAATTTGGATGTGGGCTTTGAAAAAGTGCTACGTTTGTTTTGCTTTTATATTCTTTTACAACCTTTCATTTCTTTAATCACGTAAAGGGTCCCACCTGGCTTCTGCTAGGTAAAGAATCTCCTTCTACATTTTCTTCTTCATGAGACTCATCATGGAAACTCATCTGCAAAAACAAATATATAGACCAGCAAAATAAGCAAATAAAGCACCACATTGTCCTTCATTTCTGAAAACTCGTCATCCAGAAGAAAAAAAATTCTGCCAAAACCAGAATAAACAGGCCCAATCAACATTCCAAATGTAACCCACTTCCATTATTATTACTATGATTCTGTACAAGGTGGAACAGGGACTGAAGCCATTTCAGACCAAATCATGGCAAACCAAACCATATGTGAATATATGTACACGCCCAGATAAACAGACTCAAGGATTCAAATAACATACAAGGTAAAGACTACACTTTTAGGTTTCATAGAAAACAAATAAAACATTAGGGTTTTACTTCTGCAAAATTGGACCAAGACAAAACAGATCTTGGCAACATAAACCAAGAGAGTGATGCTAAAATATAATTGCAACAGAAATGTGATGATGCTGAGCTCAATACCACAAAGATATGATGTTTGAGAAATTGGTAATGGGAACATGGCGAAAACTATGTGTCAACCGAGGTGTTCATTGGAAAACAACAGCACAATCCAGATACTGAGACATATATATGAGGATCCAAAACAAAGCATGCATGATCATTGGAATCAAAAGTTCCAACTTTAATCTCGTACTCATCTACTGAGACAATAACAATAGACTTTCGAAAACGAAAACCCAAGACATATATATATATATATATATAGGCTTGCTAGCTCAAGCTAGTTAGAAGGACTAGAAATTGAACCTGGGCAACAAGAGCAATACAAACAGAGACTAAATTTAAATACTAATGTGATGAAGCTTACATATGAGTGTACCTGGAATCGGTAGCGTACTCAAAGAGCTTGCCCTTGGTGGAGAAGACAATCAAAGCTACATCAGCATCACACAGAACTGAGATCTCATGAGCTTTTTTGATCAATCCAGTCCTTCGCTTCGAGAATGTTACTTCCTTTTCTTCGATCTCAAAGACTTTCGAGTAGGAGATCGATCAGTTTCTGATTGTGAAGAAGGGAACCACCCATTCTTATCTCTTGTTTTTCGATAGAAAGTTAGAAACACCGGACTGCGTCGAACACCAATACGGCAGACACAAACCCATTCTATGTTTCTACCTTCTAACCTAACCTCCTCCTTTAGGTTTTTTTTTTTTTTTTTTCGGTTTCTGACGGGGACGGGTTTTTTTAACACGTTTTGTAAACGGGCAGGTATGGGCGGGTTTCGGGCCTGTGGGCCAAATTGTCAGGCCTTGGTTCAAGACTATGATCAACATGCTAGAAATGATGTATAAACTAGAAAGAGTGTGGCTATTGGGACCTCCAAATTTACTTATTATATCTTTTATTATCTCTACACATTTTTTTTATTTTTTAATATAAGCATTTGCTCATTATACCTCATTTCAAATTCGTAACATAACCTTAGTTATTTATTGACATATATTTTAATCAATTAATTACCTCTTATTCACTCAATAGATCTCTCATTCTTTGTTTTTTTTTCTTTTTCTTTTTTCAACATCCATTATCTCTACCTTCATTTTTTGATTATTTTTTTCATGTAAGAAAATGTTCTATCATGAACTACTTTATATATCTTTTTAATTGTTTTTCTTTTTTGTACGTTTTATTTTTTGTTCATTTTTTTCTTTTGAATAATTTGATCTTTATTTTGTACCTCATAATAGATTATTTCAATAAATATATATTTTCTATAATCGATAAATATTATTATTTTTTTTCAAAAATATTTATACACCTTGTAAGTATACACTACCAGAAAATGGGTCTTGGGCGACGAAATGAAAAAAAACCGGGCGACGATTTTTTTTTTCATCACCTAAGAGAAAACTTGGGCGACGAAAAAAAAATCGTCGCCTAAGGCTAAATTTCGTCGCCTAATATAGACACTAGGGCGACGAAACAATATTTCGTCGCCTAAGATATTTATATCGTCGCCTAAGTTTTTTTAATCCTTAGGCGACGAAACTCAAATATATTGTCGCCTAAGTATTTTATTTTTTTAATTTTACTTGGCCGACGAATTACCCTACTTTCGTCGGCCAAGAGTAATCCGAATAATTAAAATAAAATAAAACACATTTAAATTTCATTGTACAGGATTTTTTTATTTTTACTCTTGGGCGACGAATTTAACAAATATCGTCACCCAAGTATTATCTTGGCCGACGAATTACCCTACTTTCGTTGGCCAAGAGTAATCCGAATAATTAAAATAAATAAAGCACATTTAAATTGTAAGGTAATGTTTTTTATTTTTATAGCCCCGTCAGCGTCTCGTCGATTGGAAACTATTCTCAGTTGAAGGTCCGGCCAGATTACGTGATTTGGAGGGTCGAATAGCCGTTTCCGTCCGTTTAGGGGTTTGACCGCGCCGATTGACCGGACGGATCGAGCCCTTGTCGTTGTCCGATGGAGCTGAATTTTTGCCCACCCACGTAATTCGTTATGCTGGTAATTTCTGACATTTCGGTTTTCAGTTCCTCTTCTCCGATCACCAAACTCACGTTATATGTACTAATGTTGTATAACTTTTTTATACTAGTGTTGAGTTTAAGTTTCGTTTTGAAGACAACGTATACGTAGAGGCCTCAAACGTAAAAAAGTCGTGAAATAAGATATGACCAGAACAGTGAAATACGTCAACCCGTGAAAAATGAAGATATTCCGGTAAAATTTCGGTGCCGGTTGTTCCGGTCAACGAATTTCTCTTATTTCTACCTAGTGGTAGCCCTATCCCGGGTACAGGATTTTTTTACCAAATTTTTATAGCCCCATAAGCGTCTCGTCGATTGGAAACTATTCTCAGTTGAAGGTCCGGCCAGATTACGTGATTTGGAGGGTCGAATAGCCGTTTCCGTCCGTTTAGGGGTTTGACCGCGCCGATTGACCGGACGGATCGAGCCCTTGTCTTTGTCCGATGGAGCTGAATTTTTTTCCACCCACGTAATTTGTTATACTGGTCATATCTGACGGTCAGTTTTCAGTTCCTCTTCTCCGATCACCAAAATCACGATATTCTGAATTTTATGATAGAACTCTTGGCCGACGATTTTCTTTATCTTGGGCGACGATATTTATAGTGAAGAACATCGTCGCCCAAGTAGAGTATCTTAGGCGACGACTTCAAAAATCGTCGGCCAAGATAACTCTTGGCCGACGATTTTCTTTATCTTGGGCGACGAGATTTATAGTGAAGAAAATCGTCGCCCAAGTAGAGTATCTTAGGCGACGACTTCGAAAATCGTCGCCCAAGATTATCTTGGCCGACGATTTTAAAAAAACAGGGCGACGATTTTTATAGAATCGTCGCCCAAGAACGCCATTATAAAAGGCAGAAATTCGGAACCAACACCCAATATTTCCGATCTCTCTCTCTCTCTCTCTCTGCTTTTCTGTTTCTGAACGGTGATCCTCTGTCTCTCGATCGACTCCGCTTCCCCGATCCGACGCCGAATCCATTTCTGTCTAGTTATGAAACTAGTTTAATTTGCTCATATTTTGTAGTTACTGTTGCCATTTTTTATGGATAGGAAAGTGCAATGATGAGAAAAATGAAACAAAACGTGTTCAAGGTTACGAGTACTCCAAATTGTCTATTTCTGGTGTTGGGATGGATTTGGATTTGGATTTGGATTTGTTTTGTGTGTGAGATGATTTTAACGTAGCATATAGAATAGAGAATGAGATTGGTTTGGCTACAAGAAAATGCAGGAACACGAAGAACTACCAGAAAAAAAAAAAATTAACAGAGATAAATTAATAAGGGTAAAATTGTCATTTGACTTTGTAGTGATCTTAGGCGACGAAATATTTAGTTTCGTCGCCCCAGGTTATAAAATCTTAAGCGACGAAAAAAAATTTCGTCGGCCAAGGTGTTAAATCTTGGGCGACGAATATTTTTGGGCGACGAGAAATATATTTTAGGCGACGAAATTCGTATCGTCGCCTAAGAATTACTCTTAGGCGACAACGGTATGAGTTGTCGTCGCCCAAGTTCTTGGCCGACGCACTTCTGCCGACGACGTCTTGGCCGACGACATGTCGTCGCCTAAGTACTTAGGCGACGAAATTTTTTAACAGGGCGACGATTTTTTTTCGTCGCCCAAAGTGAAATTTCTGGTAGTGATATGCATTCAAGATGTATAATAATATGCTTTAATAAAAAGAAATTAGAAAAAAAAATATATATATATATATATATAAGAAAAATAATAAAGAATAAAATCAATTATTATTGAATTAGAAAGTTTAAAAAGAATAAATACAATATTTCTTTTTGTATAATTATAGTCTTTAATAGTCATTGTGTTTGAAGATGTATATGTTATTTAAAAATTTAAAATAGAGTAAGGTTTAGTGAGTAAATTTAAAAATCCTAATAGCTGCACTCAACTAGAAAATGGGGAGAAGATTAATTAATAGAATAGGAGAATATTGGAACAACCAGACTTCCTATACAGCATCTATAAGACTCCAACCTAGGGGACACTTTGTACACCAGTGCTTCAAAAGGACTATACAGTGCTACCCATAGCCTGCTTTATAACTATTACATTTGACCTCCAGACGGGGGGTTAACCAAGCTTCCTTCTATTCTAAACCACCAAAAGGTAAGAGTCCCTAAAACCTCTGCAAGCTTCATTCTCTTAAAGGAAGCACAAAGGAGTGACCGACAGTCAGCTACACCTCTGTGAGACTGTTGAAAGAGGTTTCAAAATCAAAATAAAGCATCCCTGGGTCTACAACAGGAGGCCCTGGAGACAAGAGATCCAGTTGAGATGGCACAGAATCATTTGTTACTGGTGGAACTGGCTGATTCTCCGATAACCAGTAGTCGAAGTCACTTTCAAAACCATTGAGATTAGGGTATCCATTGGACTGGATATCTGGCCCATATACATCCTCGGTGCTTTGAAGTTGAGAATTTTCAATGGGAGGTTGAGGTTGCTGAACGCTTTGACTGGTGTTGTTCATCCAACTGTAGTTGCAATCTGAAAACCCCAAGTCCACGGCAGCACTTGCACCTATCCCTTGCAGAGAGATGTTCTGGCTATCATTTTGACTTTGAATCCCATATTGTGAGAAATTTTGGCCATCATTTTGAACTTGACTCCCTTGCTGAACATTTTGGCTAGAAGCTGACTGCAGAATAGGTTGACTGTACTGCTGGGGAGGCAATGCACTTCCAACAATGCCATTGCCCATGGGCAGGGAGGGCATCTGATTCAAGCTGTTATGAACCTCCTGCCAAATGTAGCGGATTCTGTCATTTGATGCTACCATTGAGGAGGGAACTTTGCCATATTGTAATGGATTGGCATAGCCGTTGTTATTTACCACACCATACTGCGATGGATTAACATTGCTGTTATATGTTGAACCATATGTAGATCGGTTCTTTGCTAAAGAACCCCGAACAGGCCCTACTCTTTTGAACATTGCCGGTGAAGAGGTACAATGAAGGCCTCCATTACCAATATTCTGAGCTCTGCTACTCCTTTGAACATTACTAAGCAATTGCTGAGAAGTTGAAGATGGTTGGACAGAAGCTGGTTGGACTCCATTCTTTGATGATAGAAATCTTTGTTGGTTGCTTCTAACTGGATTCCTGACAGTAGAATTTACAACGGGGGTTGAGGGGCATGGATGGATCAAAGTTGACCTCGGGAACTGCTTCAGCGGTATAGAGGTAGGTGCTGGCACATTAGGGCTGGCTCTGGAGATAGCAGGGATGGTAGATGGCCTATAGACCTGAGTCTGCAGTATAGAGTTGGGTGCCAAACTGGGTGGAACTTGACTAAGTTGAGGCACAGCCAAAGATACTTTTATAGCTGGCATTGAAGCACTTCTCCCCATCTTGAAATTTCTCCTCATTACTTTCCACATATCTACTTTCTCAGTGGCATGACAATGGCCAATATGCGAGGTACCAATGCCCCAATGTACACAGGGTGCCAAAGAGTCGCAGACATAACAGTGACACTGCATTTCAGATAATCACAGTGGTAAGTTGCTAACCTTGCACAATAAATAGCATAATGTTCCCACATCTTTCAAAGCATAATATTCTTATAATACATGGATCATAAGAATAAACTTACCAGGTTACAGTGCTTCTCATGTGGAGTAGAAGTGAAAGGGAATTTGGCACAAAGATGTCGTGGATGAGGGTAATCTCTGCATGCTATCTGCAACAAGAAAAATATCATGATTTAACCAAGAAACAAAATGGTCCCACATCTTTCAAAGCAATTGGAAAACTAAGGCATCCAATCATATGACGTACTAAGATCATGCACATAAAACTATGTTTAACATAAAATATAACAAGGGAATACCATAATATTACGCCACCAGACATGCAAATGACACACAGATAACCTCAGCCAAGGATAATCTACGAAAAGCTTCTCCAAAACCACAGAATTTCAAATTGAAGTTTGTGATAAACTAGAAAGTGTTGATGGTAAATCAACAGGAGCAAAATCAAAATAGTGCATACTATTTTCATCAACAAAAAAGAAATACTATAACTGATATCAGGAATAAGAACTCTCTTTTGATGGTACCTCCCATGGACCCCAGATCAGGTTGCTACTTGTCACTCCAAGTAAAAAAGGAGTTATCTCAAACCCGGCAGCTGAAGTAGCTAGCCAAAGGTCCATGTATTTTGCCATCTCAAGCATTGGTGCTGAAATCCTGCAAGAACTCACCATGAGGCAAAACTATGCAGCTTTATTGCAACTAACAACCGGATATGGGGAAACATTATGAGACCTTTTTTTCTATCCTGTCATGCGTGAAACAAACAACACTTTAAATGGATCGCTACACTAGTTACCCAAGCAAGCTAGCTAACCTTAACCCCAATCTTCGAGGGCTTGTTAACAAGACCCCAAACTCACAGGATCTTAAACCTCTCCTTTTTCAAGAAACAACCAAGAGATTACGGCATCCACAATCAAATTCCCCTCGCTGAAAACAGCAACCCAGAAACGGAAAAACTATTACTAGATTGTTCTTCATTCATATCAAACAATCATGTCCCAATAATCCCATTAGCCTAATTTGGAATGTACTTCATGTTCAATAGGAAATAAATCAATCTCTTCGATTCTATACCACTATACCAGTTTCCAAGATCTTCATGTCAACCGTTTTAGATTTCTTTCTCCTCAAATTGAGGACAAAAAACGTCCAGCATTTACTTCTCTCTATCTCTAACCTCTCTACTTCTGATTATAAAAACCACAAAACGCAAAACCCAGAAAGCCAACAACAACAACAACAAAAAACACACAAACACAAACACAAATTTCCCATACAACAAGAATCACAATTTTTCAAGACAATACCTGACCCTTCTCGCCCACCACAACCAAATCGTCCGACCCGCTACCCGACCCGTCGTCCTCAACCGAAACCGCCTTGTCCGGGTCGCCATCCAAGACCACACAATCGTCGTCGACCTCCTTCTTTGACGCGCCGTTGACCTCGCCGATCACCACGACGTCGTCGTCGTCGTCGAACTTGCTGTCGGCGGACTCGATGAGATTGGATAGCCAGTCGACGGTGTCGTCATCGACGTCGCGGTGGAGAGACGCGTCCTCGTCGGAGCTGATGTCAATGGGGCCCGAATTCATGGTGGGGGACGGAGGAAGAATCGAGAATCGGTGGGGCTAGGGTTTCAAGAAATCGGCATGGTTTTGGGGAATTGGGTTAGGGTTAGGGTTTGAGGGGAGGATTGGAGAGACGGGGGAGGGGTTAGGGTTTTGAAAATCGAAATTGAAATTGGATCGTGGCGGAGAGACTGAGTGAGAAGTGAGCCGGAGTGACCGCTTTACCGAAGTTTAGGTCTTCTCTTTCTATGCTTTTCTCGGGAGAGGGGTATTTCTGGAATATATGAAAAAGTGGGATTTGTTTGTGGGATCGTGTGCCCGCTCAACCGCAACGTCATGGATACGCTTCGGGTCATGCAGGCCTTGTGTTGTATTTGGGCTCATAAATTGGGCCACAGGCATGTGAGGACTGTTCTTGTTTTTTTTGGTCGATGGGGACTATTTTTGTTAACACAAATTTTGAGTATTGAAATTTCATATTATGTGGTAATGTTGTGTTTGCTTACCTATGATCACTTTGATATCTCATTTGTTTCACATTGGTATGATTATAGACACCTTTTTACGTACCACTCAAACTTGAGTAAAATATTTTCATGAACACATCAAAATACGTAATTTTTGAAATTTTTTATTTACGAAAAAAGTGTAAAATATACATGAATTCGTATATACATGGTTAAAAGCTTAGTGGAGTGTTAGCTTACAGTTACTGATACCCCACTTTTTTCGATTGGTAGTGTTTTCAATAAGACGACTTCTTGTTGTTGAAAAGAAAACAATTTTTCAATTGCAAAATGGCCATATGACTTGGATGCTCTCTTTCACTCAATGTGCATGGTGATGAAGCATTAGACTTTTGCCAACACAAACCCACTTGTATATTAGAGAAAAACAAAAATTGTTGCCTTTTGCTATTTGCAACTTTAGGATATGAGACACAAGCCGAAATAAAAGATAGACAATAAAATGTGTATCTTAAGAAACAGTCATCCGCTTATCAATCACCACAAAATGAGGGTATTAGTGAGTATCTATGTTGCACAGACATTCCACACGGTAAAATACGTGTCTGAAAAAGTTGATTTTTCGGACACGTTGACCGGTCCCGACACGGCATTACGACACACCACATCAGCGCACACCCCACCACCGCCAGTCCGCCACTCTCACCGTCGAACACAGCAGCTGCACACACTGGCCAAAATCCCAAATTCCTCAAAACTCCACCAACAACGAATTCAAGCCTCTACAATCTCTCAAACCAGTTCAATATACTCAAAAAGCCAGAAATGGAAACTCGCCGGCGAACTCAGAAAAGTTTCCCTTCTTCGAATCTCTCTCTGCTCAGCTTCCCATGGAAATCCAATATCAAAGCGATGTCGGGGAAGACGAGAAGAAGCTATCAATATCGGTCACGCTCGCTGCCATGGCCGGAATCACGAACTCGACCGGAAACCCAATCGCCTTCTCTCTTCCTTTTCTCTCTCATTGGAGCTCCACTCTTCAAACTGGAATCATAGGGAGGTCGGGGACGACTATACGGACCCGTGGCCACTGCTGGACGCTGAGAGACCGCCGGATGAGGAGGAGCAGTCGGCGTCATTGCAGAGCAGTCGAGACCGAGGTCGGTCTGGGCTTGAGCTGATCCACTCCTACCTCTATATATCTCAAATCCAACGGCCCAGATCCAACCACCAATATTTCTATTTTTAATTAAATTTTTGGATAATACCAAGTTCTAAAAATCATTAAAAATAGATCTGATGTTCTGAAAAATCTCACGAACTCGTAACGATGTCTAGTTTAATCCTATGAGCTCAAAAGACAAAATTTGACAAATCAAAAATTTGAATAATTTTAAAAAGCCACAAAGAATTGAAAGAATAAATTAAATCGAAATAAAATAGAGGTCTTCTGCTTTTAATGTTATAGTTATGCACTTGACTTATTTCTTATGGTTATGAAATAGATTTAATTTATAACTTTATTTAGTAATGTAATAAACTTATTTCATATTTTAGTATAATTTTTATTTATTAAAAATACATAAATATATATTTTTGTTTGTCGTGTCCAAGCCGTGTCGGAAACTCAGTTTTTGAGTTTTACCGTGTCGCCGTGTCGTGCCGTGTCATGTCGCTGTGTCCGTGTCCGTGCAACTTAGACGAGTATTGATAGAATACAACGGAAAAAACCACACTCATGCGAGTCATGTCAGTCATATATGGGCATGATTTAGTCACACCCCTAATGATCGAGTGCATATTGCTTACTATTGTTGTTGTGAATACATGAATGTACGTACAAGCTTCCCTACTAACCATTATTGGGCTTCAGCTATCATGCATGGAAGTGTGAAATCATATGACGATGTGATCCTAATAATTAGGGTACTTCAGGAAGTCAAGTTTTGGGTAATATCATAAGCAGAACTATATTTATTTATTTCATACCCTGTTAGCAATCGATATAATCATATCCATCGGTCATCAAGGGATAAAAAATTAATGTTAAACCACTCTTAAATAAATAAAGTTGTTATATTTTCAACTATTGTATCTAAATCTAAAAATGATTGAACAAAGTTCATTGGTTAATTAGTGACCAAACTGGCAATGCAGCTCCAGGCACGTACGTACGATATGATTAAAAGTACACAAAAGGGTGCAAATTTGCTCCCCACTCATACTTTCCCACCCTCATCTCACCTACTTAGTTGAATGTCACATGTTATATCTTTTAATTACTCTAACTATGATTAACAATATCTATATATAACAATATATATATATATAATATATTGTTATATATATATATATATATATATTGTTACAGAATGGACCTAAAAGGCCCAAAAAAATATATATATATTATATTATCTTTTACTTTAAATCACTTTTTTTTTCTTTTTCTAAACAAAATAATAAAGCCTAAAACATTTAGGACTCCTCAAGATTGATCAACAAAGATATATAACGTCTGAGTGTTTTTTTGAAATAATAATTATCAAGTCAACACATTTGAAAATACCTTTCAGATCATAGAACAATCTCACACTTGAAACAAAGTGATTGAACTACATGCAAGTAGTCATCTCCTGTATATAATTATATATATATAGATTTCTTTTGAATTATCGATTCAAATAAATAAGTTCTTGCATGCATATATATACATACCCAAATTTGCAGTAGCATTCAAACACTAAAAAAAATGGCACTAACATTAATGCTAACAAAAAATTTGGAGTAGCATTCAGACGCTAAAAAAATAAAATTGAAAAGCTATATAAAGAGAAGGAAGAAACCTAGTGACCAGAGTCGATAACAACGACACTAGGAGGAGTCCTAATAAATTTGTTAGAATTTGTTAAATTGTTTAGAGAGAAAAAAAAGAGTGATTAAAGTAAATTTAGGAGATGATTTTCAAAAAAAAAAAAAAAAGAGGATATAATATAATTTGTTGTTATAAATTGATGTTGTTAACTATGGTTAGTGTGATTAAAAGATAAGACATGTGGCGTTCAACTAGGTAGGTGGGGATGAAGGTGGGGAAATGGGTGGGGAACAAATTTGCATCCATACTCAAGATGTGTGTTATCGGCGAAGTTGAGTTGTAATAAGTTGATCATACAATTCATGTTGTGTTTAGGATTTTAATCGGAATTTGACTTGCTTGATATGGTCCGATCACATTGATTTTTGTTTTGGTAATGGAAAAATAGTCCAAACAGTATCCCATATTTTAGCGAAGCAAAGTTTTCATATCTCACATTTCAAAAACTTCAAAACGGTGTCTCACGTTCTTATCCCGACCAAAGAACAGTATCCAGAATACCAGAACCGTTAGTTCTATTAAAAAAAGGGTGCTGCTAAATGTACCCAGCAAATTGCTATGTAAACCCAGCAGTGAAAAATTTACCACTAATCTTCCAATATTACCCTCTCATTTTAATTTATTAAAATAAAATACGAAACTGACTCTTTGTAAAAAAAAAAAAAACAAAGTATGGCGATGTGACCTAGTTCTCCTCTTTCTTCGTCCTCTTCTTTCGTTTTACCCAGATCAGATATTGAATATGTAGGACCTCCATCTCTATGTTGTTATTATGAAATTTAGAAATGACTCATCAATCATGTATATATTTAATTCATCATTTTATAAGAGACATGAGATCATAAAGAAGATCTTAGATGGTTGTAACCACACACTTCTTCAAAGAGATCAAAACCCAGAAACGTCTGCAACAAGATGGTTTCTCCTCATAAATTATAGTGTTAATTAACTACTCAATATATGATGAAAGAATGGGGATTGAACAAGGAGGAGAATAGAATCAATAAATCGAATTGGAAGAATAAATAGTGGGGATTGAAGATGGAAGTGGAAGAACTCTACACGTAGAAAATTTGGTTTTCGTTTTTATGTTTGTTTAACAAAGAGTTTTCTTATTATCTAAATGAGAGGGTAATATTGGAAGATTGGTGGTAAAATTTTCACTGCTGGGTCTACATAGCAATTTGCTGGGTACATCTAGAAGCACCCTAAAAAAACTGCCATATTTTTAAAGTAAAATGACTAATTTACCATTTTTATCCTTAATACTAAAAGCAAAATAATATTGGATTTGTTTCTCAAAAAAATAAAAATAAAGACTCGGATCCTTTCATCTTTCTTATGTTCTTCCTCTCTCATTCACACCCAATCATCTGAGATTGGGCACCAGATTCATCTTGTGTATGAACATCCCCTTGTTTTCTAAATCTTTAATCATCTATTCCTTACCCAGTGATTATTAGATCTTGTATATAAACTGATACCCATCAATCTCAACAACTAAAGCTCTCAAATTCAGATCCTGCAATTGGATTCTACTGGCAACTCTCTCTCCTCTCTACCCCTTCTCCCCGTCTTCAGCATTCATCAAAGTTGGAGAAGGATTGGAATATAAATATTTCGTATAGATTTCAATTGAGTTTTATTGAAATTCGGCTTTAATTTGTAGTGGGTAAGAACTAAGAAGAGAACAAAGAGAATTTCAAATAGAGATTTTGTTTTGGTTGAATGCCAAGGATTGGAATTCTGCACTGTTAACATTTTCTTTGGGTTTGTATGAAAGTGAAGAGAGCAAGGAAGAAAAACAAAATCAGAATGATAATGAAGAAAGAGAGAGGTTTAGAGGAATGGAGGACCACAATAGGATTAAATTGCAAGAAGATAGAAAAAGAAGAAGAAGAGACATGACGAAGAAGAAGAGACATGGCTAATATCAACCCGTTGGATCAAGATGCAAAAATTGAAAGTTTGAAACAAAGTAATATAATGTTTAAGAAAACAAATTAAAATGAAAATTAACGAAAATAGCCTTAAAAATATGTCTGCCGTCAATTTTTTTAATGAAGCTGACGGTTCTGAATATTGTTCTTTAGTTGAGATAAAAACGTGAGACATCGTTTTGAAGTTTTTAAAATGTGAGATACGAAAGTTTTGCTTCGCTAAAATGTGAGATACTATTTGAATTATTTAAATTTTGGTAATTGAGAAATTTCACACCTTAAAAAACAATAAAAGAGGGGTTAAACGATATTGTTGAAAATCATCTAAACATTGTCTCCCACCCCATGAACTTGTATTTTATTAACATATCCCTAAATGCTAAATACACTTTTTTTATACAAATTATATAAGATTTTATGAGTACGTAAAATTACTAAAAAAAAACATTCATATCAAAAGTAAAAAAACTTAATTGAAATAAAATATCTTATTTAAGACGTTCATATTAACTATTGTATTTTAAACATTTTTTAATTTTTAGCTTGAATCGAGTACTGATATTTTGAAATCACATATGAATATTATGCAATGATTCCAAAGAATCGATTAATTTAGTTTTACATATGATTGAACATTTTAATGCTGAAAGTTCCGTTAAGGACTTTGGTGATGTATTGTCTTGTTTTGTTTTGATTTGGTAGGCTAAAAAAATCTTGAAATCAATTTGAGTAAGAGGCTCATTCGGAAAAAAATTTGTTGAGGAAAACTGATGGGAAAAGATGTTAACAAAGGAAAATCCCTCGAGGAAGATCTTAACAAGGTGAAACCCTTTAAAGAAAAAATAAAAAACTTTCGAATAATATGTCAATAAGGTGAAACAATACGAGGAAAGATAAAACATTTTGAGAAAAAAAACTCAGTGATGTGAATTTTGTTTTTTGTTTTTGAATAAATTGAGTAACCGATCTAGAATAGTATGTGTAGTGAATGAGTTGTGTATTTAGTGAATAAGTAATGTATGTTAAATGTGAGTATTGTCGAAAATTTAGGTATGTGTATATAATAAAATATTAAAATAAAAAAGTTAACCGATGATGTATTAAATATGATAAGTGTATCTAATAATCATGAAGTGTTAATAAAATTTCTACCAGTGTTGTCTTGTCTTTTCTTTTCTTATCGAAACCATGTTCTCTCCTTCTCTTATGTCTCAACTTCCGTAAATCCCACTCTTCCTATATATAGCAACTCTCCATCTTTCCCTCTCTCCTTCTTTTCTCTCCCCAAATCTCAAGCACCATCCTCTTTCTTTCGCCTGAACAAAAACCATTTACAGGTACTAATCATCATCTTCCTTGTTTTGCATGCTTTTCTTTTTCATATAATGCCATTTATATCCTTGATGCCGTTGTATTTCCATCTTCTATTGCGGTTACAAATCATAATGACGTTGCCAAACTTGAAACTGGAGAATCACAAACACTTGGTGTCTCTCTTATTCATTGCATTGTGTTAGGGTTGTGTTGGAGAAGCTTCACATGTTTTGTTTCACATTGTTTGTGATTTTCAGGGTTTTTGTTTTCATTCATGGTACGTTGGAAATTGCATGCAAATAGAGAAGTTCAGCCAGTGAGGAGACGAGTGTTCTGATTGTCCGAGTATATTGAGTGTTGATGTGATTTGGGTATTTTAGGAATTGAGGAACAAACACATTCAAGGAGAAAACCCAATTCAAATTCTTGTGTTATTGCATTTGGGTGTTTATGTTGGTGGTATGTTGCAGAAGTTGTGAGAAATCAAAATTGGTGAAATTGGGTGTAAGCTATGCTGGTATGCTGGGTTCTGGGCCCATGTAAGCAATAGGGTGAAGTGTATTCATTTGGTGAAATGAGGCTTTACAGAGATGAGCCAAGTGTTTGAAATGGATGCAAAAGAAGATGCTGAAGGGCATGAGGAGGGGGGTTCCTCCCCCATTCCGGTTTTGCAGCAAATGTCTGAGGAGGCATTTAGAGTGGCAGGAGAACCCCTCAATAGTCCACATATGCCGCCATTGGCACCGGGGCATAGGCGGGCCCAAAGTGAAGTTGTGACCACTAGACCCAAGCACAGTAATAGCTTTCAGAAATTGAAAAACCAGATGCAGAAGGCTTGGAGATGGGGGACCAATCAGGATGATTCTCGGATGAATTTTAATCCTGAGGTTTTGGCAAACCAAAAACGTCAGTGGTATCGGCTTCACTCCAAATCAAAGGTGTTTTCTTCTACTATGTGCATTAAACCTGAGTTCATAATGCTGTTACTCTAGATTTTCTTTAGTCATGGTTGAAAAGATAGCCGTGTATGTGCTGTGTGGCTGGCCTCTCACATTGTTCAGTACATTTTGTTCAGTTCATTGTTATTTATCTAGAAAGGAAAAACTGGAGAAAGAATTGTACTATCCGAATATCCGATGGCTTCATGCTTTCAAGATATAGCAAGCATAGGTTCTTAGTCTATTGTGTCAGAGAGTTATTTTTTTCTTCAGAGGAAATATCAGTTTCAAACTGTCTTATATGTCTGCTCAAAAAAAAAATAATCTGTCTTATATGTCAAAGGGATATATGATCTGCTAATCAGATAATGTAGACTCTTATAAAATATGCAGTCATGTCTACAAATCTAATACTGGAAAACCCCCTCCCTCTCGTTGCTGCCTATAATGTAATTCATTAGGGATATATTTTTTGAGAAGTTGTTAGCTAAAGTTTATGATCATGCCACTGCAGAGTCATGTAAATTATCAGGAGCCAGCTTCACTCTTTGAGCATTTTATAATTGCGGGGCTTCATCCAGATGCTAATCTTCAAACTGCTGAGGCAGCATTCAGCACAAGAAAGAAATGGGAGACGGATATGATAAGCTATGGAATTACTGACATGAAATTACTGCAGCAGAAGGGACCTCCCATCCCAACATTAGAACCTCAGGTTGAATTCATGACTGCTTATGAAGCTTCCTGCAATCCTCTTTTCTGTTCTTTTCTTGGTGCAAAACTCTGTTTTCTGTTTTTAACAGCGTATATATGACTGAGTTATGGATATGGCAACATTTCTCAGATTTAGTTTTGAACAGTTGTGTATATATTTAAAGATCATTGTACTCCTGAAATACTAATTTTTTTCCCCCATGCTTTCTAATGATTTCTTCTTGTAGATACAATGTTTTATTTTCTTCAATGGAAAGACATTGTGAGCTAACATAGTAAATTAAGAAAATAGAGTATGGTTGTATTCATTTCTTAATCATTTTAAGAATTTTACATGCTACGTAAATAGACAGTCCTTTCTTGTCCTCTTCTGGTGGGAGAAGATAAGATACCTATTTTTTGCTCGCAGGTACTTTTTAAATATCCTCCTGGGAAGAAGCTAGCGATGCGTTTGAAAGATTTAGCTTCCTTTTGTTTTCCTGGAGGGGTTAAGGTTTGATATGCCTCTTTTGATAATATAATCTTCCATTTATCTTATAATCTTATAACAGTTGTTATACTGATGTATGCTGTATGATCCCTGTGAATTTTCATGATACAGGCACGATTAATGGAGAAGTCTCCATCACTGAGTGACCTTAATCAAATTGTCTATGGACAGGTACGATATATTGACTAGACTCTTTCCTATAGCACATACCTCATCTATTAGTTTCCTTTTGAAGTACAGAACTCAGTGTCTGTTTGATGGTTACCAGTAACAAAAATTGTAGTTGGGTGTGTGCTGTTATCAAGTGTATATATTTATCATATATAAACATGTCTGCATATATATACATTAAGACAATAGAGATTTAACTTTTCAGATGTAACACTTAATAACATTTCAACTATTTATATCCTCGACAGGAGCATTTAGGCAAAGATGATTTAGCATTTATCTTTTCACTCAAGGTACTTATTTATCTTTTATGTTTTAAAGATATATAGTACTGTATCTTCTTGCTTTCACAGTGTGGTATTTATATAATTCTTTTAACACATGCGGTTACTAAAAAGGTTTACTGTGTCTTTGATCAGGTAGCTGACAATGCAACACTTTATGGTGTTTGCCTACATGTGTTGGAAATAGTTCAGAGGCCTCCTGCTATTTTAGGCATCACATCACCTCTTCCTCATTCATCTGGAGGACTCTTCCGTTTTTTGGTTTCTGCACCCCGGTGCTACTGTGTGTTATCCAAATATCCTTTTTTTGAGTTACATTACGAGATGTTGAACAGGTAAGATGTTATTCTAATAGTTATACAACTTATAGTTCTAGTAATCAACATTTTAACTTGGATTTTGAAGAAAAAAAAATATACAAATTTTGAAGCAATGCACCATCTTTTACTTGAATGCAGTATCATTCAACAGGAGCGGCTGAGTCGAATTACGCAATTTGGTAGTGGAATGAGCCTCAATGGCTATGCCCCTTCAATGGACAAAATAGATGATGAAATGAATTATGATGGGGACACCCCTGAGACAGATCCTTGTGATAATTGGATGAGGTCTGCAATCCCTATTAACAGTGCAATAGCTCTTTCAGCTGTTGCTGCAGGAAATATACCAGATGATGAGACTCCAACTTCTTCACTCAAGATTTGGGAACCTCAGTCCCCGGAAAGTGCTTCTGCTAGTGAGGCTCCAGATTTTATTCAAGTACGCTATGTAGATAAGGATGGTAGAAAGGATTCACATTTTTTTGATGACTGTGGTTCCTCAGACACTTCAGACAGAATATTCGGAAGTTACACAAATGGTCATACTTCACGAGAGAGTCTTGGGAGTTCTGAATCTATATTTAGGTGGTAAATATACGAGTATCTTACCATTTTATATGTCAGTTTTATGGTGAAAATATTATCTAATAGATAATTATTACTATTTTTCCTTTTCATTATCCAGAAATGGTCATCCTTCTCCAGAAGTTAGGACATCTTTCTCTTCTAGGAATCACACATTGGAGCGTTTCGGGAGTTCTGAATCTCTGTTCAGGTGATAAATATATGGTAATCTTGTTCATATTTCATTTTATGCTTAAGACATAAAATAGTAGAACTTTTTTCTGTGCTCAGTGTATATGTGCTTTTATATGAGAATACATAGTACTTGGAAAATCTTTGCTACTCTAATGTATCCCTGAATTTTTGTAGGGTGTTACTTAATAGTTCTTATCCTTATCAAGTAATACTTCAGTAATTATTGTTATCTGTGGCAGTCCAGCTAGAAGCTTTTCAGAGGATGATGATGATGACCTTTCCTCAACTTGTGAGAGAGAGTTCAGCGATGACTTGATAATGGCATGGGCTAGGGTGAGTCTATCAATGTTGTAGATTTTGATGCAATTCATGTTTTAGGTGATGGTTTGATTTCGTTTTGATGGTTGTGTTTGTTTTTACTCTCTATGATAGGAGAATAAAAACGATTTGCTACAGATTGTATGTGGTTTTCATGCTCTGCCTCTTCCCGAACGAGGAAGCGAATTAGTTTTTCAACCTCTTGAACATCTACAGGCTACCCAGTATAAGCGACCTCCAATTGCTGCCCTTGGTTTTGATGAAAAATATTTAGATTCATCCGAAAATCCTGAGGTATTGTTTGATCGCACTTTGTTCAACTTTCGTCCTTTTCCTTTTGTTTCAAATACTCACTCAACGATTCTCAACTTTGTAAATTGTAAGGTTGATGCAAAGTTGGCTACTGCTGAGGAGGCGCTTTCACTATCATTGTGGACAACTGCTACAGTTTGCCGAGTTCTCTCTGTTGAAAGTGTAAGCACAATGGCTCAGTTGAGTCTAGCTGTGTTAAATCATTTTTCTATGTTATATTTTTCTTTCCATGATAAGCAATATTTATTTTCATCGTGTGAGGCACGGTTCTCTTTTTCACCTTCTTATGATCAATAACCTCGGAATGAAGGATTCACAGGAGTGTGCCAAAAGATCTGACTTTGGAAAGATAATCTGATAATAGGAAGCTCATAACAGAATTGGTGTGAGCCTTCCTGCTATTACTGAGTGTTTTTTTTCTCTTTTCCAAGCTGAAAGAGCGACAAATATGTTCTCATAGCCCCTAGGATCAGACAACAAGATACTTTACCTATAAAATTCCTAAACTTTTTGAGACAGTACAACTCTGGAAAAACTCCACGCATCATCATCTACATATTTCAGTCAGTGTAGTGATAGATTGGTATCTCATAGATTGGTACTATCACTGACAGTGATGTTCATGATTCAGCTTAAGACCTTTTCGGGTGATTTACCTCTTAACATGGTAGATAGTGTATTGAGGTGAAAATTTGTGGTAAATTTTGTAGCAACTGTACACTTGTCCTTCACAATGTAATTATGAGCATACTCTCACATGGGCTGACTTTGTATGGTAAGCCTGCACTGAGTTTTCCCCAGTTCCCCTTCTCACCCTATGATAAACCTTCTTGTGTACTTTTGTTAATTAGTCAATGGTGCTTTTGCTAGATTTTGGCATTGGTTGCGGGAGTATTACTGGAAAAGCAAGTGATAGTAGTGTGCCCTAATCTGGTAAGTTTAGTACTTGTATCGGAATACTATTTTTATTTCTGAGACCTGTAATTTGCTTTCAGTAATAAATTTGTTTCTTTTCTTTGTCTAATTCAGCTTTTGACTATTTGACACTTTTAACAAATGCAGGGTGTTCTATCAGCTGTAGTGTTATCTATCATACCCATGATTCGTCCATTTCAATGGCAGAGTTTAATGCTACCTGTAAGTGGATATTTTCTTACTGATGTATTTACTTTAAATTTAAATTAAAAAATAGATATGCTAAATGTAAAACATATTTTGAAATTTTCTGTGAACTCAGCATAACTGGTGGGTTTCTTTTATATAAATTTTCCTTTTTGACCTACCAACTACTCTCTTTGACGTTGCTCTTTTCTTGTACTTATACCCACAGTTTGGTGTTTGAACACTACACAGTCTGGTGTGTATTTCTGAATCCTATATATGTTATTCCCTAAGTTCCTTTAATTTTCTTCAGATTCTACCTGGGAAAATGCTGGATTTTCTTGATGCACCGGTTCCCTTCATTGTAAGTTTCGTATTTTAATAATAGTAATTATTGTTGTTGTTGTTGTTGTAAGATCCTGTACGGTATAGAATGTACCTTCTCTGCTGCTTTCTCTCAGCCTCTGTCATTCTAGGTGCTAAGACCATATCTAGTTTGTTAAGGTTCATTGGTTTTTTTTTTTTTTTTTTTTTTTTTTTTTTTTTTTTTTTGTATGTTAACATTGAAAGATCCTTTTTAATATATACAGATATTCCAATACTGAGAAATTTCTGATATGTATTGTTTATTAGTTAACTATGCTTCTGTCTTTACTTTTTACTGGGGTAAATTTTTGCTCTTTGATTAGTTTAGTCACCTATTATTGTGTTTTTTTAGATGTTAATTATTGATTATTATGTAATATTAAAGTATTAAATTATGCTTTCAGAGACTTTAAATGGTAACAATGTGTAGTGTTCTTTGGAAATTTTAAATTCTTGGAATTGTGTTTTATACCTAAATGTTATATACACTATATATGTAAAGTTTCTATGCTGTTATATATTTATATAACTATGTTTAAACTTAAATTTTAGGGAAACTTGTAAGGAAATGATCTCATCATTTTGATCTAATTGTTTATTCCTTATCATTATGCAGATAGGGATAGAGCAAGTTCCTGCAGATCTAAAGAAGAAAACATCAGATCCTGTTGTAGTTAATGTGGTCAGGGATCAGGTACTTTAATTTTATTATTTTATCCATTTTATATATGTATATGTTTACCTTACCAGACATGCGTGATAGTCTCTTGCAGAAAATGGCGATAGTTTTATTCTATATTTTATTTGCTTGCAGAGTTTTATTTTATATTTTATTTGCTTGCAGCTACTTTGGTGGATCAGAAGTTGTTTGTTGATGTGTGCTATATCTTTGAAGTTGTTAAGTAATTGTATATGGACTTCTTCACCAAATTATAATTGTAGTTTATGGTTTATGCAGGTGAAACTGCCTCATCACTTGCCAACACTACCACAATATAAAGATCTTGCCCTTGAACTTGCACCTATCCATTCCAAAATGTCTCAAGAAGATTCATTTGCGAGAAAGCATCCTGTATATAGGTGCAACGAAGTGCAGGTTTTTACTTACATACTTGCATGCTTATTGCCTTTGCTCTGAAGTCTGAACTGTGCGGGTTTTACATATGGAAACTTTCTTTTCTCATTTGGAGAGACAAGTGAGAGTCTTAAGTTTATCAAATAATGTCTTTGAAACTTCTATAAGCGGTTCCAACTTTTAAGGGGATTTCCTTTTTCCATTGTGTGCACAAAGAATTTGATCCTTACTGCATGTTATGACACAAATATCTAATGTTATTGTGCTAGCTGATTTGGGAAGATGCTGATGTGTAATATATTTGCAGGCTGAAGCTGCAGCCCAGTTTTTGAAAGTCATGAAGAACTACATTGAGTCACTTTGTTCAGAGCTAAGATCTTACACCATTACAAGTGTACAATCAAATAATGACAGGGTAGAGAATTTCATTCCACGGCTAATTATACTTCCGTACAACTCATAGATGACCTGGTTCATTATACTTCTGTAACATCTAACTTTTCATTGCAGGTTTCGATTCTTCTCAAAGATAGCTTCATTGAATCCTTTCCTAGTAAGGACCGGTCATTTATCAAGGTAGCCATTCGATCCTTCCCAAAGAAGGGTTGATGTTCATCATCTATGGTGATTTGGGTTATTTAAGTCGTATCTGAAAGCCATTTTTTTTGTCACCTTTCATTTATTTTGCAATTTCTGACTTCTGCAGTTGTTGGTAGACACACAAATGTTCTCAGTTCTATCCGACTCTCGTTTGTCAAGCTTAGAGCATGGCGACCTTTTAAGTTAAATGACGACCAATCGACCATCATGTCTTGTTACAACTTAATGCGCACCATTTTAAGATACCAAGTTGCAATGCAACTAGTCATCTGGTTTTTGCCACTGTCAGCGATGCGAAGACGTCTTGATGATTCATGAGGACAAGTGAAAGGATAATGGCTGTTCATATAACCTCTCAAGGGATTCATCAACCCAGCGATTTGGGAGCCTCATGCTTTTGTCATCTGCTAAGACAACTTGTGGCAAATACTTTTGCAACCGTGTTTTGTTAGTCATAAATGCAAATCAATCTCCACACCAGTCTGTATGATGTTTTTCGTCTTAGAAATCTTGTACATGTAAATAGACCTTTGTTCCTATTATCAAAGGAAGATGCACTTTTTCCTGGTCACACCCCTGCATTCCATTGCAACACATTCCCACTTTCTCAAACCAAATGGAAAGCCTTTCTGAAACAAGTCTCTGTATTTTCTTCTATCTGTTCACTGATATGAGCTCTTAACAGTAAATATTGTTTACTAAAGATCCATTCCTTTCTTAAACTAATTAGGACTGCCACCTGGGTATTACTAATTACGGATGACCAATTTTCCTTCTCTTGATAGGAATCGCGTCCTTAGTAAAAATGAAGAATGCCTGCAAAACTTGTTACTGCCTGCCAAAGAAGAAAACTTTGTTCTCTTGGTTTTTAACCATTAGTTTGATTCCAACCCATTGTAGTAGTGATTTCTGTGAAACTAAGCTACTGTTGTTACTGTTCAAAGTGACCTTTATTCAGCAATAGGGTCTTATATAATCTTCTAACTTGACCATAATTCTTTGGTTTAGGGGGCACTCTTCCTCTTGACTTCCAAGGATTCATGCTCTTGAAACAAGTTGTAATGTTTTTAAGACATAGGGAAGCAAGTGAAAAATAAGGTTTTCAAAACTTCAAATAAACCCCTTTACAAGATTGAAGAGGTCACTTTTCTTTTCTCTTTGACATATAAAATACGGCAAAAACTTCAAAAACTAGGGTGCAAAATTAAGATTGAAATTGACGAGTAAATTAATAGTCATGAGGTTGTTTCTTAAAAACACAACGTAAAATTATTTCACGAAAAAATTTCAGTTTACCCTTCAAATCTTTTGTGCAAAATCAGTTCAGTTTTGCAACTTTTTTTTTAAAATCAGTTCGCTCATTCAACTTTCGTAAACAGATCAGTTAGGTCTAATTTTTTAATTCCCCTCTAAATATGATGTCACCAAACTGTTGGAACTGACAAAGAGACCCATAATTCAGCTTTGGGTAATAATGAACATGATTGTATGTAGATTTTATGAAAAATTTATGGTTATTTTGTTTATCTACAGTAATTTGTGTCATGTTTATGTCATAGAATTTTTTTGAGATTTCACAGGATTTTTCTAGAGAATTTTGATATAACAGACCTATTTTGTGGTCGATTTTATTGTTAGGACCTTTTTTTGCCAAATAGATGCATTTTTTATCTTCTTTAATAATATTTTTAAAAAGAGATAAACTTGAATTATGATTCTCCTTGTTAGTTCCAACAACTTTAGTGACTTCATATTTAAAGAAGAATTTAAAAATTGGAAAGTTGAAGGGACCGATTGATTTAAAAAAAAGAAGTTATAAAACTGAACTGATTTTGACACTAAAAATTTTAAAAATAAACTGAATTTAATTCTTATTTCAAATGGTACACAATCGAATCGAATGCCATCAATTTCGTATCGGTAACATTAGAAGACGATTTCAATCCAAATTTATTATTGAATACTTGAAGAGCCGTAAGCGTGGCGAAAGGGCCTCTATATTTTGGTCAAACAGGGAAGCTAAACTTGGCGTGCACAACACGTGGCTGGCTTTCATTGGATAGCTCCACGTCGAATGGTCCATATACAGTAAGGCCGCTTGATTCCCAAATCCTTCATCATTCAGAAACCAGAGGCAAACCCCATTCGTCGTCTCTCTCCCTCCCTCAAGGTTCGTTCCTCTGTTCTTCAATCTTGATCTATCAATAATATCTTGTGTATTTCGTTTTGACCTATCAATTTATTTTGTGTTTCCTTTAGATCTGGTACTTTGATTGTTCTGCTGCGATGAATGGAACAACACCGAGGTTATGCTTTGAAATAGATCTAGAGATCATTGGATGCGAATTTGATTAGGCCGATTGTAGATTACGAATTCGGTTTGTTCTTGTTTGTAATTTGTTTGCGAAAATTGAAGTTTCTGAAGATGTTTGGTTGTGTTTTGACTGAATCGATTTATTTTCTTGATTGATTCTTGACAGTGGTAATTAGTAGCATCTGAGCAAATTGATTTTGTTAGGTTTCTTTGTGCTTGGTAATTATTGAAATTTCTAGTGTCATGTGAGATTGTTTATGGAAATCTCAAGCTTTTTAGTGGGAGAAAACAATTTCTTTGTTTGTAAGCGGCAAGCTCGGTAACGTTGAAGGTGCTTTTAAGCGGATGGTATTTTATTCCATTGCTTTGTGGAGTGGCATTGCTGCCTTTACCAGTTGGGACTGGCCATGAGACATACATACAATTATGCACTTTTGCTATTTGCTATTGGTGATAGTTTCGGGTTTTGCGATTCCTTGTGTCAGTTCTGTTGGTTCAATTGTTAATGGATATAAATTTAGCCAAAGTCCTTGCTTAGTTGATTCAACAAGGCTAATTTATCTGTTTTTTGTTTTACATGTTGCAAGTGTTTTGTATTTTGTTTAGAATGTCCTTCTATAAAAAGCTTTGATTGATTGTAAAATGTATGACTCTGCTTGTCCTTCTTTAGATATATTGATTCAGATGACTGATATAATATGTTTGTGTCAGCAGATGCAGATCTTTGTGAAAACCCTCACAGGCAAGACCATCACCCTCGAGGTTGAAAGCTCTGACACTATAGACAATGTCAAAGCAAAGATCCAAGACAAGGAGGGAATTCCCCCGGACCAACAAAGGCTGATCTTTGCTGGCAAGCAGCTCGAGGACGGGCGTACACTCGCTGACTACAACATTCAGAAAGAGTCCACTCTCCACTTGGTTCTCAGACTCCGTGGTGGCATGCAGATATTTGTTAAGACTCTCACAGGGAAGACCATCACATTAGAGGTTGAGAGTTCTGATACGATCGATAATGTCAAGGCAAAGATCCAGTACAAGGAGGGCATCCCCCCAGATCAGCAGAGGCTCATATTTGCCGGCAAGCAGCTAGAGGATGGCCGCACCCTTGCTGATTACAATATCCAAAAGGAATCTACTCTTCACCTGGTGCTCCGTCTGCGTGGTGGAATGCAGATCTTTGTAAAGACGCTTACTGGGAAGACAATCACCCTGGAGGTGGAAAGCTCCGATACAATTGACAATGTCAAGGCAAAGATCCAGGACAAGGAGGGTATTCCCCCAGATCAGCAGAGGCTCATCTTTGCAGGTAAACAGTTGGAGGACGGAAGAACTCTGGCAGACTACAACATTCAAAAGGAATCAACCTTGCACTTGGTTCTCCGACTGCGTGGTGGAATGCAGATCTTTGTAAAGACGCTTACTGGGAAGACAATCACCTTGGAGGTGGAAAGCTCTGATACAATTGACAATGTCAAGGCAAAAATCCAGGACAAGGAGGGTATCCCCCCAGATCAGCAGAGGCTCATCTTTGCAGGTAAACAGTTGGAGGACGGAAGAACTCTTGCAGACTACAACATTCAAAAGGAATCTACCTTGCACTTGGTTCTCCGTCTGCGTGGTGGAATGCAAATTTTTGTGAAGACTTTGACCGGGAAAACCATTACTTTGGAAGTGGAAAGCTCAGACACAATTGATAACGTCAAGGCAAAGATTCAGGACAAAGAAGGCATTCCCCCAGACCAGCAGAGGCTCATCTTTGCAGGAAAGCAGCTTGAGGACGGCAGGACACTGGCAGATTACAACATTCAGAAAGAGTCGACTCTGCATTTGGTGCTCCGTCTACGTGGTGGGATGCAGATCTTTGTGAAGACACTTACTGGAAAGACCATAACCTTGGAGGTAGATAGTTCTGATACAATTGATAATGTGAAAGCAAAGATTCAGGACAAGGAAGGCATTCCTCCAGACCAGCAGAGGCTCATATTTGCTGGTAAGCAACTTGAAGATGGGAGGACTCTGGCGGATTACAACATTCAAAAGGAGTCGACCCTTCACCTTGTCCTTCGCCTCCGTGGTGGTTTCTGAAGTTCTATGTGATCGTGGTGGTGCCATCCATTCTGCTTTGTTTCCAGTTCTATTTGGTTGTTTGCTTGTTATTCGTACTCTTTAGTTTTATGTGGTTATGTACTCAATAATTCTTCCTCTTTAAAATGGCCAATGGATGGCTCATCTAATGACTGTTTTCTAATTATAGTTGTTAAGTTGAATAAAAGGCCAAGACATTTTGTCCATATGCTCTCTGTTTGCATTTATATAATTTTCCATTCCATTAAGATTGCATCTCCTCTTATATGTCCTCATGCTCATGCTTCCTTGTGTGTTCTTTGATGTATGTTGCTGTGTGTTTGATCTGTGTGCGCTCTAATGCTTTTCCTCATTTTGTTCTCATGCTCCTGCATGTTTTTTTTTCTAGCAGTGTTTTGACTTGTGTAGTATGTTGGTCGAGTTGCCTGTGTATCCTAGTGGTGTTGATCAGTTTCTCGAAATGTTGTCACTGCTCTGCTTGATCAAAGCAGTAATTTGTCTTTGGGAGGCTCACAGGTTGATTTTGTTTAGCGTACGTAGGCACGCATGTTCTCTCGTTGTTTTTGCGGCTGTCCTGCTGGGATTAACTTAATAGACAACAAAAATGGAAGCTAGAATACCTAATTAGTAATAAGAGTACTACAAAATTTTACTTCAAAAAAGTATTACAGATTTTACTGCATTTACATTTACATGGTGGTGTCATTCGAAGGACTACATCAATCAATATAGCAAATTCAACGCGTCACATTTCATTCTACCAACTACCATAGTTTAGCATTTTCCTTCAAGAATTGAATCCTCTGTGACCATTAGTATGGCGCTCACAATGTTTCTGCAGATGCAATGTTGTGGCAAGTAGCCTTTGGTTTTGTCCTTGGTCAAGCAACAGTCATTCCAGTAATGGCTACCATAGGAACCATAATCAGATCATTTATCTTCATCCTCAGAGTCTGATTTCGCAAAAACTGTTTCAGGCTGGGTTTCTGCATAAGCTGGAGCTATGTACTTTGGATCTTTTGCTGCAACATCTGCATACTTCAGTATGGCTTCTCTTGGATCTTCGTCCATCCACGTCTCTTTGATCATACCACCTTGCTAAGATTGGAAACAAACGATGAGTGTACATTTTATTGTGTTCATTTCTTAAGCATATTCAATTTGTAAAGGAAAGATAAATATTGAATTGGGCAAATAATAACCAAAAAAAAAAGAAAAAGAAAAAAATTGGGCGAATAGCATTACCTTCATAAGGTACTGGGTCAATAAGCTTCCTTTACTTACGCCAACTCTTCCACCAAAGCCTGGTCCTGTCATGGGAAGGTCAGGCTTATGGGATTTAACTGGATCCTTCAATGTTTTCTCTCGCTCACGCTTACGGCTTGGTTGATCTCTAAATAAAGGTAGAGCATGAGGGTTGTGTATGACTGGGTTTGCCACAAAATCATCAACAGATTTTTTCCTAGGTGCACGTGCAACACAAACAAGAGCTCCTCTTTCACTAAGAGTCGGATCATATAATACATGAGTTCCGCCTTGACTTTTATCCCCCATTGTTGCAAAGATCTTCAAAGACAAAAAGCAGGTTAGTTCTAGCCTTCTAGGTATAATTCAGATTATGCACATGTCTTGTGCAGAAATAGATCAACATTGCATGGAACACTTAAAGATAATGATTGAAAAACAAGGATTGTATCAATGAGGGTAGTACCTGATTCAGTTTTGGGTGCCAGGCACATTGCACAACACTACAAGTAGGGGATATCCCAACTTTTGAAACAAGTTCCAGTTTTGCTCGATCAAAGAAGCATAGTAATCCACCAGTTGTGCTCTCCCTTTCAATTGAAGTTCCAGTCAGAAAGAGTTGCTCATCAGGACTAAATGCAATATTGGTTTGTGCATAATTATTTGGGAGATCCTGAAACACCTTGAGAGGATCTTTCATTTGACGTAAATCCCAAACCTGATACATATTATGAACGTTAGAAAGTAAATCCATCACAGATAAAATACTCATAGGAACCATTTAGCCTGGTAGTGGACAGCAAATATACTGTAATGCATTACCTTCAAAGTGCCATCACAGCTTCTTGAGAGTAAGATTCTCCCATCCCTAGAAAACTTAAGCCCAGTAATATCATCTGAATGAGCTCCTGGAACATGTATGTCTGGCCTACTTCCCCATCCGGGTTTAATGTTCCAAACCTAAGAGAATTAGCAGAGTTATGTGAGGCCGAGATATAAGAGCATTAAGTATTCATCTAGGAAATCAAGACAAACTTCCCTCTCAAAGAACATATAGAAAAAGAAAGGCTGTTCGAGTAAGAGATATTCAGCCAACATGTACCTGTATAGAACCATCTCCTATACCACCTGCAATCCGTTGGCCTTCATGATCCCAAGCACAAGTGGTGACTGGAACTCTTCCAGGCCTAGCAAGTTTTGGCTTGATTACCTAGTTATTGAAGAATTGCACAATTTAGTCCAAAACTCTTGCTCAGTTAAAGACTATTCTCAATATTAAAAGCAAAACAGGACTTGTTTCATCAGTTTTAATTCAGCCTAACATAAACCGCTCCCAAAATCTAAAGAGAACAACACACCATGCAGTGCTGGCATGGTTATGTGTGATAACTAAAACGCATTACAAAATTGTTCCATAAGTAAAACTTTTCTTACCTGTTTCTGAGTTTTGAAGTCATTGACATCCCAAATGCGCAGCGACCCATCCTCCGACGATGTCAAGATTTCATCTTTCTTCCTAGGGTGCCACTGTCCACAGGTCAATCCAGTAATGTGCCCCTTGGTATTTTTAAGATCACGAATATACATGTCCCCTTTAACAAACTCTCCGAGAGTAAGTCCGTCACGATCATAAATCTGATCAATACAAAAATGCTTTCAGACACCATATGCCAAATTAAAATGGCAAACAAACACACAACCCACATTTCACATCAAAAACACCTCAACTCCATACAGATATAAACAAAGCAAGACAATGCAGATAATAACAGGTTAATGAGGATTCACCTTTGCCTGAGCTGAGCCGGTGACACAAAGAAACCGGTCGGCCGTGGGGCTCCAGCTAATAGTCCTGACTTGATGACCTTCCGACGGCTCCAGCTGCCGGAAAGATTGCAGCTTTGCATTCATTCCTTGGAAATCGTACATTCTCACCGAATAGTCATAGCTACCAGTTACAACCCTAGAACCAGTGTGATCAATGGCCAGGGCCGAAACCACCTTGGTGTGACCCTTCAGCACAATCTCATTGCTCACCGGAATCCGGTACTTGTTCTCCTCTTCCGTATCGGAATCCGAATCCTCCATATTGGACCGCGCCGGCGCCAGCGGCCCAATCATCTCCCCATCGTCGTCGCTCTCGGCGCCCCCCGGTGGCGGCGGAGGCGGTCCAATAAGGGCGTCGCCGTCGTCTTCGGCAGCCGAATTAGGCTGCGGCGGACGAGGCCGTCCGATAAGGGATGCATCCGAATCGTTAGGGTTAGGGTTGGGGTTGGGGGTTCTGGCGGAGCGGAGGGAATTGAGCCAGGTTTTGGAAGAGGAGGAGAGAGAAGGGAGGTCGTTGGCGTCAGCGGCGGAGGAGGAGGAGGAGGGTGGTTGTTGGTGGAGGCTCTGGTTACGACGTGTCGTATTGTGGATGGCTTCGAGAGGGGTTTGAGATTTGGATTGCTTGCCGAATGAGAGAGGAAATTCGGCTCTGATTCCGTCGTAGATCTCAGCCGGGTCGTCCGCCATGACTTCAATTTTGGTTCTTTGTTGTTGGCCGGAGCTAGAAGTGTAGGCGGTTCTAGACTAGTGTTGTTATATATGGCGGAGCTCTACCACCATGGGAGGTTCAAACATAAGCTGCTGATAAAGAACTGTCATGTTTCGGGTTCGGGTCCGTTCCAACAGGCCCAGATAAACTGAGCCCAACTAATGTATTTGACCACATAGCTAACGTTATTTCCTACATGAAAAATTTTAAGAACAGTATATAGCAAATGGTCTATTTCTAATTTTGATGTTTCAAGTTTCAAAACAATCATAAAAGTACATGAATTTCTAATCTCAACCAAAAATATGTACATGTCGTTATGTCATCCCTTATCTTGTGTGCTTTCCGTTAAAATTTGAGGGACAAATCCATCACTTCGTAATTTAGCAATAATAAATTAATAAAATTAATAATTACTAAGGAGAGAGAAATCAAAAATATCAAATTCTCATTGCTGAACTAGTAATAGTTTTTTTTAGGAGCAGCAAAGTCATTTTTCAGCACATGAGATCCAATTCTCATTGTTAAACTAGTAACAAAACAACAATTTCTGGAATACCAAAATTAAAACAGAAAATGGAATAGAATGATCTATTTGCAGACAACAAACAAAGTCATTAAGATTATGGTACGAGTTAACAAAATTAAAAAAAAAAGGTATATAAATAGAAAAATAGTAAAACAAATATAAGGAAAGAGATGGATGAAAGATAAGCTTTTTTTCCTATATTTACAGATTCTCTAAAAATATTTAGGGAAAGAAGAATTGAATGTTGCACATTCTTCAAGACTTAAAAATAAGAAAGGAAACATTATTTATTCTAAAAAAATAAACTTTTAAATTTTTATACTTATTATTATATTATAATAGATGAGGATTGTTGTTGTAATAAATATTTGAATCTTTGAATAGGGAAACTGTTGGATTTGATACACAATTTTTTTTAAAGATTTTAAGTTTTGATTCCCTATTATGTAGAAAATATAAGGAAGGTGTTGAACTTGCTCTTACCTATTATTTCATATGGGTTGCATCTCCGACCTTTATTTGTCAAAACCCACACCCTTATTTTTCATGCACGGAAAGTTAGGCCTAGTTTATGTTTAAACAAGTTGGAGATGCAAAATTGGAAAACCTAAACCTATTATAGGTTTTAGGACAAAGATCTACTATAAAAGCCATTCTAGGTCACTTCTTGTTCGTCTTCTCGTCGGTGGTCTCGAATCAACCTATCAACTTTCAAATTACTAGCTTAATTAATTTACTTTATGATTTCCTTTTTTAAACCGCACACACACAATGATGGAGGTGGCGAGCCATTTGAACAATCTAATAGAAACGATCTCATGGTGGCATGATCAAACAATGTTTCGTCAGATGTAGCCCTCATTGACATTATATCCTACGTAATATACATGCCAAACATGTATCATTTTCAGTCGACACAATTTTGACATTTCAACTATTTCAAACAATATGTTGGAAATTATGTAATAATATCTAATATGAATGAAAATAAAATTACTCATGACTTTTCCATTTGAAAGGGTGTGTCTTTTTCAATAGGTGTCTTTAGGAATAAGTGTGTCTCTTCAAGGAGATAAGTGAACGGACATGTTGGTTCACTTGGGGTTCTATATAAACTCATACTCATTTCTCCTTAAATATGAGATTAAGAATCCTCAATTCTTCTATATGTCTTGTTCGTGTCAAGAGAGTATAAGATACAATTTATGGTTCGCTAGATTCTAAAATTGTGGTGCTTCTATTTTGGATCATCGATTGTTGTATTCTACAAGGCGAACGCCCATCGAACTACAAGCACAAGGGTAGGGGCGAAATCTGTATTTAGTCAAGTGCATTTATGCATGCCTCAATCGGAATATCAAGTCAGTTCTTTCTTTCCTTGTACTATTTTTATAGGATTCTTACACTATATATTTTACTCCTATATTAGGATTGATCCTAAACGAATATTGTTATGTTTCTTATATTCTTTATTGAAATTTCTATCATATTTATAATCAAATATATGATTATTAACCAACAATCTAAAGACAGAATTTATAATGGAACAATCATGTTTGACGATGAGTCCTAACCAAACCAAGAAGCATTCGAAAGAGAAAAATTGCTATGGTCTCTTACTGCGATTGATTCCTTATCTTAATACAAGGAGTAGTGTGTCATTGGTTAGATGGAAGATAATGAGTAGTCTGTGATGTATATAAAGTATATATACAAGATGAAAGTTAAAAATCGTTGATGAAAAGTGATTTATGGCGATAGTCCCAATTATGATGTTATCATTGAAAGATTTAAGATCTTTATGATCATATACAAATGAGAAGCATTTACAAATGTTAGTAAGACGTACTCTTGTTTTACGAACAAAAGTAAGAGAAAGATGTTCGATGAGTAATGCTTCAATCACTAAATAGACATCCCAAGTTGGAGAAGTGCATGAAAAAAAAGAAAAAAGATAGCATAGTTATTCCATAAACGAATGCGCTCTTAAATGAGGTTTGTGGGAATACATTACTATCTTAATTGCATTACAAGAACCTATGATTGAGGGTTTACTTCTCAAATGTGGGGGTATTTATAATGTCTATAAATTATATGTAATACAACTGAAGGATAGTGTTAGAATGTTTTGGCATTTACGTATGTATATCACAAAGATATACACAACTACTCTCAAGTGGAATTTGATTTGATTGTCAACCTTATATGGATCCAAATGTTTAATGGTTTGACAAGAGAGATAGTTGATGATCGAGGGGAATGAGTTAAAGCAATAATACAATGAGTCATTACTTGGCGGAAACCTAACCTAGCAACATTGGAGATCCCATGGTCTAGGTTCAATAGGCAAACTAGTTGGGGAAGACTCAAGATGCATAACACACAACTCACTCATTCCTATGATCAATGTGTGTTTTCCGTAGCTATAATAAGGTTATGCTTTTGCATTTAATGATACTAATATCTTGTTATCAAGAAGAATATAGCGGAGTATTCTTAATTAGTGTGATCACCTATATGAGAGTAGAAGTCGGGTCGCTTTTATGAGAATGATATGGCTAAGTTTTCTAGAGCTCTCATGAATGTGGAAATTGTTCAGAACCAAAATGAACACAACCGTAAGAACCATTGTGTGTTAGAATAAGAGATGTGTGAGGCTTATTGTCTTGGTTTACACAAACGGTGAATAGTTTAAAGATCTTCTACATCTACTATTTCACCAAGTAAATCCGATAGGTCTTCACTATGAAAGGTTCAAGTCCAAAAGACACTTCTTCAAATGCATCTCTTGTTCGCTTGTACTCTCTAATTCCTTGTCATTCATTGTCCTTGTCATTTTCATTCATGTGGGGGATTGTTGGAAATTATGTAATAATATCTAATATGAATGAAAATAAAATTACTCATGACTTTTCCATTTGAAAGGGTGTGTCTTTTTCAATAGGTGTCTTTAGGAATAAGTGTGTCTCTTCAAGAAGATAAGTGAACGGACATGTTGGTTCACTTGGGGTTCTATATAAACCCATACTCATTTCTCCTTAAATATGAGATTAAGAATCCTCAATTCTTCTATATGTCTTGTTCGTGTCAAGAGAGTATAAGATAAAATTTATGGTTCGCTAGATTCTAAAATTGTGGTGCTTCTATTTTGGATCATCGATTGTTGTATTCTACAAGGCGGACGCCCATCGAACTACAAGCACAAGGGTAGGGGCGAAATCTGTATTTAGTCAAGTGCATTTATGCATGCCTCAATCGGAATATCAAGTCAGTTCTTTCTTTCCTTGTACTATTTTTATAGGATTCTTACACTATATATTTTACTCCTATATTAGGATTGATCCTAAACGAATATTGTTATGTTTCTTATATTCTTTATTGAAATTTCTATCATATTTATAATCAAATATATGATTATTAACCAACACAATATGCATGTCATCTTTAAAATTGTCACCTAGTCGAGACATCACATTAGGGTCAATATCTCATGTTAACTTACGCTAGCACGTACCCATCCTTCTCCTTTAATATTTGCAATATACTCATCCATTGGTTTTCAAATACAGGCTTACAGGGTATCATATCTCAGACCCAACATGATGAGCAAATTAAACAAGTCAAAGAGCCACCATGTTTTTAGAGTTATAAATCCCCAGATTGAAGTGTAAAGTGTTAACCGCAACAGAAAGATCTCAAGGGACAAAGAACCAAGAGTAAAATTTCGACCATTGTGGAATTTTTTTTTCTTCAAAAAATAGATATTTTGATGGAAATATCAAGAAATATTGAAATTGATAAAATTTCACAGAAATAATGTCAAATTTATTAATAGAATATATAATAAGAATTTACATGCATTAACTATATTAACTATATGTGCATATCAGTTGAGTTGGTTAAGGAGTTATTATTCTTCTTTGTCACATAGGTTGAATCTCCACGTGGGAGAGGTTATTTTTGTCTAAAACCTTCACCTTTGGGCTGAGGTGAAGACAAAACTTTCACCTTTGAGCCGAGTTGAAGACAAATTATCGGCAATTTATCGCATATTTTGATAATTTCCTGAAATATCACGATATATCAAAGATTTCTGACAAAATTTCATAAAATATTGGAAACTTTCGGATATGCAAAAAAACGATAATTTTGACGAAATATCGCCGAATTTATCGATTTTGCACTCCTTGCGAAGAACCCTCCTGTAAAGAAATGGTTTGGTGCATCTGCTGTGACAATAATGCAAGCATTCCAGCTCTAGTACTAGCTCACTAGCTGAGAGATTTCCATCATCATGAAAGATGTAATAATTCACTACCGGCCATTCATCTTTCTTGTCTGGTTTTCTCGGTCGTCGTTATTCGCCGGCGGTCCCCCGTAGCCACTTTTGGCGGATTATAATACGCCGCCGCTGCCGGTATCCCGTGAATATGCATGTCGATGGTGACCCTTGTTTGTTTTGCTCTCATGATATATCATAGATATGGACTTTGGCCGATCTCCATACATACAGGACTACAGGGAATGTCGCGCGAGTTGAATAAAATAATGAACATCATTTCAGCACTGCTGGCTCGATCCCAAGCCTCCATTTTTTATTCCTTGAATGCTTATGCTTTCATTATTCATTGATTCATTACTTTTCAATAGAAACGTGACAGCTATATATTATACAAGTTAACACACGTCAAATGAACTATTGTAAGTCAGCTTGGTTTTAGTTTTACTACCTCAATCCCTTTGCACTTGCATATGTATTCACTCAATACACCAGCGAAGTCGACCTGCATCACCGTGACCTGCAAGAAAGGAAAGACTTGATTGAGAGGCTGGTGGGCAGGGCCGGTCCGTCGTGTTTAGAGGCCTTGTGCGAGATATAAAATGTGGCCTTTTAGGTGCTCATGATAAAAGAGAAATAATACACCAAAACTAGAAGCATGGTGTCACAAATATGCATGTATATAAGCAGATCAAACAGCAAACAAAAAAGATAGAAGACCAAAAGCAAATTTTCTGTAAAAGCATAATAAATTGACTTCGAAAGCAAATGCTATGTAAAAACATGTTACATTGACTTCAAAAAGAATTACCAAAAATCTCAGCTACTTTATCACAAAGACGCATCAAGTATTACAATACTACCAGACTTTTACCAAGATGAAATAGCCAATGCAATACTATTTTCTGAATACTGATCTTCTTGCACTCTTAGATGCAAAATCATCAATCAATCTCTCATAGTCAAGCTTTTCCAAGAACTCATGTTCAATGGAAATCAAAGCCAAAACATTTAGTCTTTCTTGCGACATGGCTGAACGCAAGTAAGATTTCAATATTTTTAGCTTTGAAAAGCTTATTTTGGCTGATGCTACTGTCACTGGAATTGTTAACAAAATTCTGTATGCAAGACAACTAGTAGGATAACAATTAGCTCTTTTCAAGAAATTTAGTATTGCACTAGCTGTATCAATTTACTTGAGCATTTTAGTTGAGAATTTCACCAGCTATTTAAACAATCAAACTAAAACATGTAACTAAACAAACCTAAATCACAGGCTCACAGAGTCATAGAGATTTATCAAATCATGTTTAGAAATCAAGAATGATAAACAATACTACAATAGAATCATTGATTCATTGAATTGGGAAACATCAATAGCATCTTATATCTAGTAGATTACCTTTCAAAATCGTTGATCTTGAATATATTGTTGGTTGAATGATTGAAATTTGGGGCGGAATTGGACGCCGGAACCCTAATTCTTGTGTAGTGCCGCCAGCCGTGGAGATTGGAATCGCCGAGTCGAGAGGACGAGTTGAGGGTTACGAAAGTGAGGGACTGAGGGTTACGAAAGTGATCATGAGGAAATTCACCCAGATGAAGAAGGGGGGGGGGAGAGATAATAAGGAAATTTACCCAAAAAAAATATAGGTGCCCTGCCTGGATGTCCACTCCCCTGATCTGATATCTTAACTTGATGCATCTATCAAGGGCTTGTTTATGCTTACATGTCTATTAATGAGTAGAGTTGTATATGGATTTAGTTTTTACCTTTCTGGTAAAAAGAAGAGGAGCATAGCTATTTGTAGATATTCAAACCAGTGAGAAATGGGAAAGACCTCTCCGTAGGAATTAAGAGACCCTGTGGCTTAATATGCATCTAAGCCTGGTTGAAATGTATAGAAAATTTACACACAGAGATTCGAACTTGGGTCTCCAATACACAAATCCAAAGTAAAACCAACCGAACTACAACTCCAATTGGCAATTTGCTACATCTTTCTACATAATATAGGTGTACAATTTTTTTTTAAACCCTCCAAAATTAGAGGCCTTGTGCAACTGCACACTTGGCACATCCCATGGGCCGGCCCTGCTGGTGGGAGTTGCTGAGGAGGATCATGAGAAATTCTTGTTGAGGCTCAAGAGCCGGCTCGATAGGTAATGTGTAGTTTCTAAGTTTATATTTTGTTGAGTTTTCTTTGTTGTTGAATATAATGTGGTGTTGATGATTTTTTCTTTCTTTCTTTCTTGGTATTTCTTGGTATTTGTATCTCAGAGTTGGAATTAGTCTTCCTACAATTGAAGTTAGGTTCGAGCATTTGAAAATTGCAGCTGAAACTCATCTTGGGGGTAGGGCTCTGCCTTCTGTCTTCAATTATTGTGTTAACGTAGTGGAGGTACTAATAGTGTACATTTCAAGTTTTGGCATATATATTCTTACTGTTAATTAGTTTGTTCTTACGTAGCTATTTTTGTTTCTGGGTACAAAGGGTTTCTTGAATTGCCTGCACATTCTTCCTCAAAAGAAGGAACATGTTTCTATACTCAAAGATGTCAGTGGGATCATCAAGCCTTGCAGGTGAAGAAACTTGTCTGTTCTAGTTAATTATCATAGTTTGTGTTGCCTAAATTGCCTGATGGATACTCAACTGGGTTCACTTATTGTTTTTGCAGAATGACATTGCTTTTGGGTCCTCCAAGTTCGGGGAAGACCACGCTGTTGCTGGCTTTGGCCGGAGAGCTTGATAAGGATCTTAAGGTTATATAATATGAAATTAAGGTTTTTCTGTTTGATGTTTAGGTATTGGAATCACTATTGGATTTTGTTTCTAATGTGTTTTGGTGAAAATTCTTCTGCAGGTTTCCGGAAATGTGACTTACAATGGTCATGGCATGCATGAATTTGTGCCTCAGAGAACTGCTGTATATATCAGTCAACATGATGTTCATATTCCAGAAATGACAGTTGGAGAAACCTTGGCTTTTTCAGCAAGATGCCAAGGGGTCGGAGCTCGTTATGGTTCGTTTATAGGACTGTATTTTTCTTTGGTTTCCTTTAGTTTGCTGAGTTAGACCAAAACTTCATTAATTGAGAAGATAATCATTCATAATGTTGAATTTTTGCAGAGATGCTAGTAGAGTTAAGTAGAGAGAAAGAAACAAGTATTCAGCCAGATCCAGACTTGGATATCTACATGAAGGTGAGAAAATGATGATATAAAATTGACAGACTTTTTATGTTCCTTAACTTTGCAGAATGTTGTTGAAATGATTAACCATGCAATGTGATTTTAATTCATCATTCTGCTATTGTAGGGAATAGCATCAGAAAGCCAAAGGGCAACATTTATGACAAATTACATTCTTAAGGTAACATCGATTTACTTTTTCTGTAATAAGAGGACTTTCTGAATAACACTCTTTAATGATGACTAACTGATTCTGTTTGCAGGTGTTGGGATTGGATGGCTGTGCAGATACCTTGGTAGGGGATCAATTATTAAGGGGTATCTCCGGAGGACAAAAGAAGCGAGTCACAACTGGTAAACAAAGTCTTAACTCTTATATCAGCTCTAATTTGTGTATGAATATATGAAGTGCACTAATTTGTGTATGAATATATGAAGTGGCAAAGGTTTGATAAGTGAATCATCTATAGGTGAAATGTTGGTTGGACCTTCGAAGGCACTATTTATGGATGAAATATCGACTGGTCTGGATAGTTCAACAACTTATCAAATAGTGAATTCCATCAAGCAATATGTTCACATTCTCCAAGGGACTGCATTCATCTCACTACTGCAGCCAGCCCCTGAGACTTATGATCTATTTGATGATATTATACTTCTTTCTGATGGCCAGATTGTGTATCAAGGACCCCGTGAACATGTCCTCGGTTTTTTTGAGTCTATGGGATTCAGATGTTCTGAGAGAAAAGGTGTGGCTGATTTCCTGCAAGAAGCAAGTCCATCTATAGATTATGTTTGCTATTATGACACAAATCAAAAGTAGAATGACACTTGCTGAAGTTTGTAATTGATGTGGTGTAGGTAACCTCAAGGAAAGATCAGGAGCAGTATTGGGCTAGCAGAGATGAACCTTACAGGTTTATCACAGTCGAAGAATTTTCCCAAGCATTCCAATCTTTCCATGTAGGGTGCGCAATTACACATGAACTTGCAACTCCATTTGACAAGACCAAGAGCCATTCAACTGCATTAACAACAAAAAAATATGGTGTTAAAAGAGCAGAACTATTTAAAGCTTGTTTCTCAAGGGAGTTCTTGCTCATGAAGAGGAATTCATTTGTTTACCTTTTCAAGCTAATCCAAGTAAGTTTTTAACTTTAGTTTTTCTTTGATGTTGTAACCAATCTATCTCTTTTCTTTGCATGGTATTAACTAATCCATTATCATTTCCTTCCCTCCCTAGTTCTCAATTTTGTCTCTGATTACAATGACACTATTCCTACGAACTGAGATGCACCGCGATTCAGTAATTAATGGAGGAATTTATGCTGGCGCATTATTCTTCTCCTTGGTTGCTGTTATGTTCAATGGAATGGCAGAGCTCTCAATGTCTATAGCCAAGCTTCGGGTATTTTATAAGCAGAGAAAGCTGCTCTTCTTTCCACCATGGGCATATGCACTTCCATCACTGGAAGTGTGAACATAATGCCCCTAACTGAAGTATGAACATGGAGGATTGGAGGAGACGACAATTGTGAATCACATAAGAATTGTCACTCCTGTGAAAATAAATTGTAGACCAGACTAAGCAGATTAAGAATTTAAGATTTACCTCTAGTTGGTTCTGCTCACGTCATGCAGTTCATCACATGCATCCCAATCATAGTTCAGACTTCAGATTACAAAACTCTACTTGACTGGATCTTTTTCCCTCTGAATAAAGTTCGACAGCGAGAACCCTTTTTATTTCCCTATTTTCTTTGCCATAACCTTATACTCCTTTACAGGAAGAGCAGTGTCCATCATCTCCATCTCGTTTTTTCGTTTGTTAAATAAGGAGAGCCGTTTCCTTACTATTCAATTTTGCTGATACAAATAGTACCATCGATCTCAGACTATAATAGAAACTGTGAACAAGTAAAACAGTTTTGATAACGAAATACAAACAGAAAGTATCAACCTTTATAGTTGGGTCTGCTCCTCTGGATCAAACTCTAACTGTGGAAACCTACCGCCATTGGCTTCGACAAAACCATTCTATTTTCTTTGCTTTGTTTTTATTTGAACAAGGGCATAACAGTAAGTTTGCTAATAATGGACGCAAAACGAATGTTTGCAAGGGCTAGCTAGTGATTCGCGGTCACATATCGTCCACTCAGCAGTCCACAGGAAAAGACAGAACCTTTTGCCGCCTCGTCACTCACTCACTCCTTCATTCCTTTCAAGTCTCCAGTTCAGTGTTTCAGTCTTCATCTACCTCTGTTCTAATCTTCACACAAAACCCAGAACATGTAAGTCACAATCTCTGTCTCTGTCTTTGTTCTACATGTGATCATACCAAAAGATGAGACTTTATTCACTTTTGGACACGTGGGTTTTGTGAAATAGGGAGGGTGGATTGAAGCCAATGGATGCTGAGCAGCTCAGAGAGAATGCTCACAAGATGGTGGATTTCATTGCTGACTACTACAAAACCATTGAGGATTTCCCTGTTCTTAGCCAAGTTCAGGTTACCATTTATCTTCCATCATCTGTCAATTAATTAGACTTTATTTACAAACCCAATAATTTGATTGTAAATTACTCAACAGTTGAATGCTTAATATTTTTGGCCCAGATCATGATTGATGGCTCTGTTGATTAGAGTTTTCCATTAGTCTAACTTAGTTTAGCCACATTTTGCAGCCTGGATATCTCCGAGAGCTTCTACCTGATTCTGCGCCTACTCAACCTGAATCTTTACAACATATATTGGATGGTGAAATTTCGTTATTGGGTTCTCATGTTCTAGAGTTAGCAACTTTCAGTGCACTTCATTATGAGTATGCCATTGTTAAAATGTATAAAATGTTGAGTTTGTGAAGAACAAGGTTTTATGTGATTGCAGATATTCAGGCTAAGATACTACCAGGGGTGACCCATTGGCAGAGTCCAAATTTCTTTGCTTATTATCCTTCCAATAGCAGCATTGCTGGATTTTTGGGAGAGATGCTCAGTGCTGGTCTTAACATTGTGGGTTTTAGTTGGGTAACTTCTCCTGCAGCGACAGAACTTGAAATGATCGTTCTTGATTGGCTTGCTAAATTGATCAAACTTCCCGACGAGTTTCTTTCAGCAGGTGTGGCTCTAGTGACTATGTTGTGAATGGAAGTGGTGTGAACATTTTGCTTCTTTTCCTCAACCCTCTACTATAGTGTGGTCTTTGCCTTGACCCTCTATTATAATGTGGAAACGAAAGTATCTTCTTAACATAAGGCTTATATTATTCCAAAGAAAGAATATAAAGCTTATATTAGATAACTTTTCTTCTACTGCGTTTAGTGGTATGAATCACATATAAATTGACTGTAATTCAATTGCATTCAGCATATGGACTTATAGTTGGAGAGTTTTGTTGCAGGGCAAGGTGGTGGTGTGATACAAGGCACTGCAAGTGAAGCTATTCTAGTTGTAATGCTGGCTGCTCGTGATAAGATTCTGAGAAGGGTAGGGAAAACTGCCCTTGAGAAGCTTGTTGTTTATGCATCTGATCAAACACATTCAGCTTTGCAGAAAGCCTGCCAGGTATGCTACTAGTCTGCCCTAGTTTCTCTTGTACTTATTTTTTCACTTGAAATTTTTCAGGGCATATTGTTCAGAACCTACTTATAATTCTCAGTAGATGGATAGTGAGAATATTACAACTGTAAGAATTTTATGTATGTACAAACATTATGCCATATATTCTGCAGGCATCCCCTCAGTTCTTTTGTTCCTTGTAACTTTTGATCTCTACTTCATGGTGTTTGCTTGATTTAATCAACATATTACTAAGGGTTGTATAGATTGTTCAAGCATATTGATTATGTATGTCAATTTTCTTGATGTTTGTTGTTTAATGGCAGATAGCAGGAATCCATCCTGAGAATTGCAGGATTCTGAATACCGACTCAACCACTAATTATGGTCTTTCCCCCAGCGTACTTAATGAAGCAATCTCAAATGACATAACCAGTGGTTTAATTCCTTTTTTCTTATGTGGAACAGTAAGAAAAACACATTTTATACTAGTTTGTTGTGTACCATTCGTCCTTGATCATACCTTTTCTTTTCGAAACCTCCAAATTGGTTTTGCCTTGTTATCTCAACTACAGGAACTTTGCATTTGTATTTACAGGTTGGTACTACTTCCTCAACAGCAATTGATCCTTTGGGAGAACTGGGAAAGATTGCTAAGGTAACTGATTATTTTAAGATCTATACAAGTATCTAATCTTGGTTCTGCATAGCAACCAAATTTTCAAATAACTCAATAGATATTAAGATCTAGCAGATTAGTTTTTTGTGCTTCTTCCCAACTTCCTGCTTGTAGTGCTGTGGTGTTGGAAGTCAGTTTTCCTTATATTGGAACACATTTGATCAACACACATTAAAGAATTATCCGGTTTTAGCATGGGGATAATGCTTTGCATTTTCCCAGAACAACGAAATGTGGTTCCATGTCGATGCTGCATATGCTGGTAGTGCCTGTATATGTCCAGAATACCGCCGCTACATTGATGGTGTCGAGAAAGCAGACTCATTTAACATGAATGCACATAAATGGTTTCTCACGAACTTTGATTGTTCGGTGCTCTGGATCAAGGTATGCCAATTTTCTAGTTGTGTGATTTTTTTTTTTGCCTATTTTTTTAAATATCCTGCACTTTTTTTGCCACTGCTCATCTGAACCGTATGCGCCATTTTAAGAAGCATTCAGCATGAAATTATACTTAAGAACTGACACAAACAATTTTACATAAAAAGTACCTGTGGGAGTAAATTGAAATGAAGCATTTTAATTTGCTTTACATCACACACTTTGCTCTTATCTGTCCGTTCATATTGCATATTGATACAGTTCTTATTTCCGATAACAGGATAGAAATGCTCTGGTCCAATCCCTGTCCACAAATCCTGAGTTCCTGAAAAACAAGGTAAATTTGTTTCCACATTATTATATTTTGGAAGTTCAACATGCAAACAGACCACATTTGTATACTTGATAATGTTGATGATACTGCAGGCATCTCAAGCAAACATGGTTGTGGATTACAAAGATTGGCAAGTTCCACTTGGACGACGGTTTAGGTATGCCTTTGAACATATTTCTGCACTACAAAAATAGTGTTTGAGAGATGAGAAGGTAGTCACCTGTAAGCTGCTTTTAGAGCTTGATTGCTTGAATGATAAAAAAGCTTCATGTCACATTCTAGCAGGTTTATGTCATTTCTAATGATTATCAAGCTGTATCCTTAAGAATGAACCAAGTGTAATTTATCTAAATGAACTGACTGATGCCTCCAGATCATTGAAGCTATGGATGGTGTTACGACTTTATGGTTTAGAGAACCTACAGTCCTACATAAGAAACCATATTAATTTGGCCAAACACTTCGAAGAGCTTGTTGCTCAAGACCCTAGGTTTGAGGTAACCATATTCTCCATGAATTGTATTGTGGACTCTGCTATATCTTTTAACTCGTTTGACTTCTTCAACTATGTTGCTTGCTGATAATTCACCATAACTGGCAGATTGTTACTCCACGACTTTATTCGTTAGTTTGTTTCCGCCTTCTGCCTCCTCATGGCAATGAGGCCTGTGCAAGCAAATTGAACCATGACCTATTAGATGCTGTAAATTCAACAGGGAAGATTTACATTTCTCACACGGTAAGCTCACAATCAAACACCTCCAATCGCATTGATGCTGTGTGTTGGTTTCGGTTCTAAATGATTATTATGATAACGTGTACCTGTTGAAAAATTATCATACAGGTCCTGTCTGGTGCATACATATTACGTTTTGCAGTAGGAGCTCCATTGACTGAGGAGAAGCATGTGACTGCAGCATGGAAGGTTTTACAAGATGAGGCCTCTGCACTGCTAGCAACTTGTTTAGAATGACCTTTCTTAATTCCCACAGCTTTTTATGCCTATTCTTCTGTTGCATTACAATGCCAATTTAAACCCATAACATTTTTTTTTTTGGGACAAATAAGCATTCCATTAAAACACAAAATAGGGTAGCAAATTACAAGCCCAAATACAAAATTCAGGAAGTAAAATACAAGCCCAGAACAAGAACAAAAGAAAATCAAAATGGCCCAACTCAGAAACAAACCCTATAGAAACCTCGGCATAGCAGAAACTTTTGATGGCTGCCACCCACCGTTGTCGCCGCAAACTGCCGCACGCCTGCACGGAAAATTGTTCTAATGACCAAAACCGCTCCCAATCTGAAATAGCCATTCCACAATACCCAAAAACCAACCAACCCAAGCAGAATTGAGATAGCACTTGCAAACACAAGCCTCAAATCTACCATGGAACTCACTGCTAAAGCTAGCAGAAGAGACGCTACCGGAGCCGTCACAAAGACCCAAGGAAAGTAAAAAAGATAGAAGTGTCGGTGCAACGACAGGGCCGGACATGAGATTTAGAGACCTGAGCGAGTCTCAAAAATGGTGCCCTTTAATAGTCATACGAGAAAAAAGAAAATTCAAAGAAACTATACAACTTTGTGTGACATAGCTCGTTTGATTTGCTAATCATAAACAAACTAAATAGTAAGCTTGAAAATTTCAAGCTCCCGTAGGATAAATGCAGTGGATAAAAATGACACTAGCTAACTCTCATTTAGATTGTAAGATTGGTGTTGCGGATTAAGCGAGAGGTTCCCCACTCTCGAACTAGTGATCTCTTAATTAGAGTATAGAGAAGATGTCTTAAAACTGGAAAATAACAAAAGAAAATGTTTAGGATAACCCTCTATATATTTGTTGTGAGTTCAACTAGCTGCGTATAGTTTAACTTGTTAGGTTCACTTTTCCCACTTAGGGACAAATGGGCATGCAAAATAAATTGAGCTTGCACTGGGAAATATGTGATCGATATCATGCATGCTAAATGCAAGTATGCAACTGTGCTATCCCTCATGTGGCCTGTGGTTGAGCAAAACATTTTGGGGCCCTCTAAATATATGGGGGCTGAGGCTGTTGCCTCTTTAGGGTCACCTCAGGTCCGGGCCTGTGCACCGAAGACGCTGCTCAATCTCTGTACACCTCCATTTCACAACTTGCATCGCAATGCATTGAACAGCAGCAGAGAGATTCAACCTTGAGGAGCCCAAGGCTGTAGATCTGAAGAGGAAGGCAAGGAATTTCGATGATACATGCAAAGATGGATTTTGAAGCTTGTAACATGAGGCCAGATCTGGAGAAAAGGAGAAGAAAACATGATATTGGGAAGAAAAAAGACAGACTCCGCCGCCGGAGAACTGGATGGGGCTGTCGAAAGGACGGATAAAGTCGTCATAGGGATGGACATCGCCATCCAGCAAGCAGACGTAGCAGCCAGAGATCGGAGCACACCGACGACTCCCAACAGAGGCTCTAGCAAGAGAAAGTTTACTCTACTTTCCCTATTTTGTTTGATTCGTAACCCATGACATTTTCTATTGAAAGAAAAGGCCCTAGTCTTTATTTTCCTACAAAGGTACACTCAGCTAGCTAGTCACATCTGCATGGCCTCAAAGGCTTTAGCTAATTTGTTTCTACTCCAATTTTAACAGATTCCTTAGTGATGCACGGTAGATAAACGTCCTATATACATCTTCCTTTCAAACGTACGCGTGTATATGAGCTTAAAATTTGTTACGTATGGAAGATGAACGTCCTATATCTGTTGCTTTGCTAGCCTTGGACGACAAATGTGCCACATTTTGAAATGATCGAGCTCCATTCTGGCCATCACAATCAAAAATTGAGACACACCGCACACATGGAAGGCGTTTACAAGGCAAAGCGGATGGGGGTGAGTGCTAGCTTGACCTTAATTTCTAGCTGCACAATTGCACATCATGATAGCAGAGAAAAGGAAGATGTCTTATTTCCGGATCTCTGAGTCATCACCAGTCATCACAATTCACCTGCCTTAACCACAAGGAGACAATGGTTTTGAGTCATCTCAGAAATTGTGATCTTGTTGAAGACTATGAAGGATTATATTGATAATGCAACTAAATTTATTATGAATTGCACTACCACAACTATGGTTACTTTTGGTTTGTCAGAGTTCACTTTCTTCCCTCATTTTCTATAGAGAACTCGAACTCAAGCATGCAAGGCCATTGTTTAAGTTGGCTTTAATAACTTCCGATTTGTCTACCGGCCGGAACTGATCGACCACCGTTTGGAGCTGTTGGATCAAATATATGATGCCAGCACAATTAAGCTCGGTGCTGGTTCATATGGCTTCTGCAAGCTAATTCATACGCTAGCTAGCACTCGTCTATTTATGTGCTATTGCCTGCATAAAATTTCTTGTTTTGTATTTGTTTCTGTCCATGCCAGAAATTGTCAGACGACAAAATAAGAAGGAAGAAGAAAATGAAAATGTCTCATCAATAAAAATGTCATAACAGCCAGCCTTTATGGTTAGTGTTCTTCTTGAATCTTCATGACATATTGACATAGCTGGTGTTGCTCTTACGTTCTAGAGTCAATTCACCAGTACGAACTTTTAGATAGTTTTTTTTCTAGCTTATTGTCTTTTTGGAGTTTCTACCAAAATTTGTACCAAAAAAATAAAATAAACAAAAACTAGTGGATGATGTTACTTCGTCTAGATTAGGTTGATGTGAATATGATTGGTTTTCAAATTAACCATTACAAGCTGAATTTTAATAGAGTAAAAACCTAAAATGGTGCTTAAACTATTACAAAAGAGAGGCAAAATGGTCTATGCACGCTGTTTCCCTTCTTAATAATGGAATTAACCGTAAATTACTCTTTTGGTTATATTGGGATTTTCAAGCAAAAAGATAGATTATGGATTTTGTATCGGATTAGAGCAGATTTTGGCTAGAACGTTCGTTTGAAAAACATGATACATTTCTGTTTCGGTGTGATTTCTGAGGGGATGAATCACACAGAATGCGGGAACACTATTTTCAAGACCCATAATCTGTCAATCATGAATAAAGAGTGTTAGAGGGAAGACCAGGGTTTACCGGCCTTCGACCCTCCTATGCCTAAGTCAGCCATATGTGAATAGAAATAATGTGTGAATAGGTTGGAGATGGAGAGTCCCTAAATGAGGGGTGAAAACATGTATTTATAGAGATAGGGTGGATGCACCCTAAAAATACCACTTTGCCCTTATTAGAGAGTTATTACCATTATGCTCTTAAGGGATAATGTAGGTTTCTTGGGCTTAGTTAAGGCCCAAACCCATTTTATGTGGCAATATGTGTCTTCTTAGACGAGTATGACCGATGTTCTATCTCTCACATATGATGTACTAACAAGTCTCCAAGTCCGCGGTCAAAAGACTCTCTTGGGTGGGAACTTTATCTGATAGAATATTGAGAGTACAAGTCTTACTAGTGATGACATAACCAGTCCTCAGTCCTCTAAGTCCCCATGCAAGGGAGGGGAAGGACTGGCTCCCTCTAAGTGGGGTACGTCGTGCGTTGCTATAGCTCTGTCACATTATGAGGAGTCGTGATGTCATGAGGTAGACATATGATTGTGAGACACTGGGGTCGTTGCTCCCATGTAGTGTCTGGAGATTGCAGGGCGATCGGGGGTTGAAGTTGAGGCACCGCTTGGTGCCAGGCGTGGGAATGCTGGTGAGCATCTCGCGTGGGTACCGGGTACCGGCATGTTTGTATGCCTTAGGCGTTTAGTAGTCTTTGATTTGTACCAGCTATATGCTCTAGCTAGCTGAGCTATTCCAGTATGCGTTCCAAGGGGAGATTGTGGTGACATATTTTGTGGTTGCCTCTAGGTGAGTGCTAGAGTGCCTACGTACCAGTTTATGGGATCAAACCAAACGTAGTTCACCATTTCGCCATCAAGGTAAGTGTGCCATCAAGGTGTGGCGAGGAGTGCCGCTGAGGCATGACGATGGTGTCGCTGGGCATGGCCAGGGTGCCGTTGAGGCAAGGAGGAGGTGCCACTGAGGCATGGTGAGAGGTGCCACTAAGGCATAGTGATGTTGCCGATAAGGCATGTGTAGAGTTGTCAAGGGGTGACTATCGATGTGGCATAGTGAGAGCACGCTATGAAGTGTAGCCGAGATGCCGATAGGGTAAGGGGGTGGTGCCAAAGTGTACCGAGAGCACGTCATGAGGCGTGGTAAATGCAGGCCTATTAAGGCTGTTGCGCAAGTCCCTCAGTGCCGGGAGAGATTATGGTAGCGGGGCACCGAAACAAGGACTGAGTTGGTATGGGGGATTTCATATGGCGTGTTCGAGAGGTGAGGATAATATCATGTGTCGGGGAGTGTTTATTGACTTGTCCCGGGTGGCTGATAGATGTCGTGTGCCGAGAGTGTTGCTCGTCACGGTTAGCTGATAGACGCCATATACCAAGGAGTGTGCCCGCCACGGTTGACTTATCTATGGTGATATTGTTGATGGGCGTTGTAACCTTGTGTATTTGGAGTAACGAGGTGTTGGAACCTCACACTTGGAGAAGCGATTCTAGAGAGCAATCATAAAGGGGCTAATCATAAATTGTGCAGCAAGAGGTGTGGCTATGAGGTTTAGTCATTAGGTACAGCCAGTAAGTGTAGCCATGAGGCGTGACCGTGTGGCGTAACCGTAAATTGTTACTGTTTTGGCCACGATCCTCAGTGAGCAGGCGAGAGGTGAATAGTGAGCAAAGAGAAGGAGATGTTGAGGGCGTGCCACCTCGCCGACGAGGAAAGGTTGTATGTGTGCGAGATCTTGATTTCTGATCAGGCGGGATAGGTTCCAGGTGCCACCTCGCGGACGAGAAATTACAAACACAAGGCAAATTGATATTCACGGCAGAACGCGAGCAGGGTAACAAAGGGAATCAGGATGATCGGGGGCGAGTCCAGGAGGGCTCTGAACTAAGGTGCGGATGCTCTTAGGGTTAGGGTTTCGAGTAGCTCGAAGGGTGACTGGGTTGCAGTTTGTTTTACGTTGTTTGTAAAGAGATTGTCTGTTTTTGAGATAGATTGTAGAGACTTTTTTGTAAGCCTTCAGGCCCCTTATATAGAAGCTCGACTTGCAGCAGAAGAAAGATAGCTTAGAATCCAAGTCGGACTCTGAAACCCTAATCCCACAAGGATATTGATAACCCGCACGGACCAACCAATTTGTGACGCATGTCCAGCTCGCACACTCCATTCTGCATAGGGCACTACTTCTGCGCCGCCCAATTATAACTCCTACGCGGACTGGAATTAGGCGAGTCCGTATCTCGCGGGGTTTCATAGTCCTTGTGAAAACCTATCTCGCGTAGGCCGCGGACTCAAACCATCTCGAGGGCAAAAAAAAAGCTTTTTAATTAATAAGGGCCACAGAGATTGGCCCAAAGCATGTCAAAAAACTGGTGAGAGTCTTCAACGATTAATGTGGTGCACGCGGACTCCGCCTGTGACTCCTACGCGAGCCAGTTCGCCAGCTTGCCTCAATGTATTCCGCTTCGACTAGGACTCTGCTCTTACGCGAAGTGTCATCTCGCCTCGCCCATGCAGAAATCTCTTGATTCCGCACGTGAGATCTGTAATCTACATGAAGTCAGACTCAGCTCATGTAATCTACATGAAGTCAGACTCAGCTCGTGTGGTCACACTGGCGGGCTATTATTTGTAGACCCAAAGAATTTGGGCTCGCCTGGTGTGACGCGGACCGAGCATGTGACTAATATTCACTTGGACATTTTACAGTCCAGTAAAGTATTATTATCTGGACAAAAATACCCTTTGGCTCAAACAGTTACCATGGAGAATGATGGTGGAATAACCAAAACCCTTAATGTAACTATGAGAATACAAAGTCAGGAAGATAAAAGAACAATGGGAAGTAGCCATGGAGACCGTGGAAAGTCCATGGAGAGTAAAGTCGTTTGTCATGGAGAGCAATCGCAGAGAGTTGCTGTGTGGAGTGACTGACAAGTGTGACTGTTGAGAACATGTGTACGATATAGATCTTATGGCGTTGTTTCATGAGATGTTATCATGGCGGGAGTGGTGCCCTGAAAGATCGTGATGAGATACCTTTCCTCGAGGTGAGGTTGTTGTATATGCTTGTGGCGTGTGTAGCTGGAGATTGCATGTTTGTATGCCGGCTATGTACACTCGTGGTGTGTGTAGCCTGAGATTGCACCTTTGGGTGTTGGCTGTTTACACATGTTGTGTGTGTAGCCTGAGATTGCATCTTTGAGTGTTGGCTGTTTACACGTGTTGTATGTGTAGCCTGAGGTTGCACCTTTGGGTGCTGGCTGTTTACACATGTGGTGTGTGTAGCCTAAGGTTGCACCTTTGAGTGCTGGCTGTTTACACATGTTGTGTTTGTAGCGGTCTATGGCGTAGTCGATAGGTCGGCATGTCACATCCCAATTTTCGAAAGATAATTTTCAAAAATTATCAGCATGATCTAACTTAAAATATAAAAATCCCAAGTTGTTTCAATAACAAATCCAATCAACTAGAAACTCAATAGTGGAAAAGTAATATCATACAATCTATCACTGAGTTAAATATTACACTTCCTTATTTACATAAATTTGCAATACGAGAACATGAGAACAATCTCATGAGTTTAATATTTTTTACCCGATTAACAAAACTATACAGAGTACAACAAAAGTCAAAAAGAACCCTAGCACTAAGCCTCCACCTCAACCCTGCTGATCCTCACTTGCAGGTCTAACCCCTACACCAATAATTGGTGCACCGGGATTGTAAAATAACAAACCTGGTAAGCTAAAAAGCCCGTATGAGTAAACTAAAAAATAACACAACATCATCACATCTAACATTTCACAAGAGAGATTTGATCAATAATTAAAAATCACAATTCCAACACATTTCCAAAGAAATGTACCCATGAGTCCCAGATATTTAATAAATACCCCTCATGACCTACAACAACAAATTGTGTACCTATGAGTCCCAGATACCATAAAGTATCTCCCATGACTTACACTGACAAACGAACTAGAGCTCTATTCCTAACCGTAACCAATCACCCGGCCAAAGGCTTGGAACCCGGTTTGACTGTCCAATATCAAAACACAAAATAATAAATAACATCTTAACCGTAACCAATCACCCGATTAAAGGCTTGGAACCCGGTTTGGCTATTTATCCAACAATCACAAGATCACATCATATGATTATATCCTTCACAAGGATATAATTATATGAACAATATATATTAGTCCACAAGAATAACTTATTAATAATCAATAAAATTATGATCACAAGAACCTCAAAATAAACATATAAGAAAAGCTTGTTTTATCTTACCTATGAGCTGTTGACGATTGAGCTCATATATTTTAAAACAAATAATATCATAGTATAAATTTCATCAACAAATGATCATAATAAGATTTGGTCCTAAAATGAATCTTGGTGAGATTTACTCACCTAGAAATCCTGCTGCAAATCCCCCAACACAACGAAGGCAAGCCAATCACAAAATCACAAATCACCTAAAATCACACAATTAAAATCCTTAGAAACCAAAATACTAAAGGATAACACAATACCCTTAAACTAATCCTTAACTCAAGGGAGGACAATTTCCCAAAGTCATTGAACTCAACGACACAATTGAGCTGCCTCAAATCTGCAAAACCTAAATTCAAACTCAAACAAGCCAAAACAAATAAACTTAAGTCCTAACATGCAAACCTTGCTCAAAACTTAGCCAAATTACCTCTCAACATAATCACAGCAGCAAGGACTAGCTAACCACAGGAAACTAAGGCCACAACTCAGCCGGAAGCGCTGCCACAAGTGACGGCGAGTGAGCCCCAAGCGCTACCCCAAAACTTTCGAATCAGGAGAAACTCACAACATGAAACTTGTAAATTGAAGCATAGTGAACAACTTTAATACTTGAGGTTTTGACTGGTTCGGCCGGAAAACTCCTTCAAACTCCAAAATGAAATCAAAAACAAAATCTACAAAACCGGCACCAAAACTTGGTTTTCAGGTCAGCAAAGACGTATAAACATCACTAGAGGAAGGAGAGGAGCAAGACTCACCTGACTCTCACCCGAAACGCCGCTAAAATCGCCAGTTTTTTGGCGATACCGCAGCAGCTCCGCTGCTTCGTCGCGGCGCGACGGTGGGCGGGACTGCTCCAGAAATGGAGAGGAGGTCCGTGAGGACCGAACGAGATCGGTGGCGTCCAGTTTGGTGGCCGGATGAGGGATAAATCGGTTAGAGAAAAACAGAGAGCGGGAGGAGGTCGGGAGAGGGAGAAGAGAAAAAGTGAAACTGATTTTTAGGTTTCCAAAAATAACTCCACCACATTTTTCTACTTATATAGTTTCCAAACCCGGAAACTAACTTCCTCTGATCATAACTTTCTCATACTACCTTTGTTTTCGGCGTGCCGTATGTCTACAAACTCGTATCAACAAACTCTACAACTTTTAAGAAGGAAGTTTTCGAAGATAACTTACGAAAAATAAAGTCAACTTTTGGGCCTCTTAAAATCAAACTACCCTAAAAATTACTCCTGAAACTTCAACTTCGCACAAACTAAAGAATTTTCATAAATAATCTTTTATTAAATATGAGAATAATACAAGGAAAATAAAATAAAAATCTAGGGTATTACACGGCATGACTGTGTGTCATATGTGAAATGAAGTGTCAACGTTGTTTTACGTATGTTTTGTTGGCGTAAGTTGCATGGCTCTCGGCTGGGGGGGGGGGGGGGGTTGCCGTGCCATGATAACAATTATTGTGTGAAAGAATAAAATCATACATAGATATATAGGAATGTATGGCTTGCGATTATGTGTAATAAGTGACATGAGCATAAGTGTGTGCATCAATGTGCGCGGAATTGGTTTGCAATTACAAGTGTGTATGTAGCATGAGCTTGGAGTGATATGTTGGTAACAAATTGCATTTGAAAACATATCTAATAATCATAGAGTAGTCATTTAAAGCAAGAAAATACATATAGCGCGTATAAAAAAGAGTGTTTTAGGTAACTTTCTATGTCATGTAATAAGTATGCTCAAGGATATGTTAATGTATAAGGCATGTTATTTGTATGATAATAACTCAATTAAATAGTGTAAATTATGACTTATCTGGAGCCGTGTAGAGTCACTATAAATATTGTAGAAAAATTGGAGTTGGCGATATAAGTCTCCATGTCGACAAAGGAGCTTGGTATAAGAATCCCAATGGAGTAGTCGAACCGATGATAGGACTCCATTATTGAGCGCATCATTGAAGGTAATATTGCTTGGCCAAGAAGTAATGTATGTGTACCGACGTAGGGAAGAGAAGCCATGATGACCCAAGTATGAGTCTGTAGCATGTGCCTGTCATATTTGACAAGTAGATAAGTAGACGAGGTGTGACCATTTGATAGGGGCATGACTCATGAGAGTTTAGTGTCATGTTGCCCACTGATAAATCATAAAGAAGTATGTAGCATTGTAGGGGAAGTGTAGTTGACATATAGTGCCAAGAGGGCATGGCAATTGAGGTCTTCAGATGTTATTAAGTAATTGAACAATCTTGTTGTGTGACTAGGTGTGCAGAACCCATGCTATGGAACAGACTTGGTTGACGTGAACTAAGTAATAGATATAGTTCCTGTAACTCCGTAGCTATAGATGTTTCATATATGTGTCGCTGCATGTACCACAAGATATGTGATTGTCCATTAGTCTTTAGAGCCATAATGAAGTATCAGTGTGAGGTGTGCTTGTGAGCTACTATAAGCATCGTTGATCCCATATATTTCATTATGCAGAATCCATCCGTAGATTTGCTAGAGAACTCTGGAAGAGTAGAGGTAATTGGCAAGGGCACACTAGTTGCTCTGAGGGGTTAATAATTGTTTCTAGGTTAAAGGGTGGGTGCCGAGAACAAGCTGCTGGGCCCAGAGACCTTTTTTTTTTGTGTGTGGCGGGTACTAGGGAAGGGTGGGGGCTGTACGGTTGGTCCCGGGTGGATGAGGTTTGGCCTCGGCAGAGAGGCACTGAGACCTGGGAATGGGTCCCTGGGAGAGGGGTGTCAAGCGGGATGGCAGGGAAGAAAAGCCAAGAGACTACTACCGGGTCGTTGTGGCGTAGTTGGGAAGCTGGGGAGACCAATGAGGTTCGCCTGGAAACTGGGGAGACCAGGGGGCTTACCAAGGAAACTAGAGGGACCAGGGAGGTTCGCCTGGAATATGGGGAGACCAAGGGAGATCGCCAGAGGCTCCGGGAGCACGGGAGGGTGAGGAGCTCGGGAGAGAGACACCGAGACACGGGAGGGCGTCCCCGGGAGAGGGGTGCCAAAAGGCGAAGGCAAGTCCCGGTGGGAGGGGTTGGGTTCCTGTGGCGAGGAACCAGTAGTGAGGTTGCTGAGATTGGGGTCGTGAGACCGGGAGTATATCCCTGCCGGGACCTTGTGTCGCCGCCGTGACTAGTGTGGCTGGTCTCGCTACTGCTGTTTTGGCCACGATCCTCAGTGTGTGGAGCAGAGATGAATAGCGAGCAAAGAGAAGGGGGAGTGTTGCGGGCGTGCCATCTCGCAGATGAGGAAAGGTTGATTGCGAGATCTTGTATGCAAGCTTGACTTCTTGATCAGGCGGAAGGGGTTTCCAGGTGCCACCTCAAGGGAGGAATTTACGAGCACAAGGCGATCGATACTCACAGCGGGACGCGAGCAGAGCAACAAAGGGAGTTCAGAGATCGGGGGCGAGTCCAGGAGGGCTCTGAAACTAAGGCAGCAGCGCACTTAGGGTTAGGGTTTCGAGGTAGCTCGAGGGGTAACTGATTTGCAGTTTGTATTTTGTTGAGAGGTTTGATTGTGTTTTTTGAGAGAGAGTTCGATCCTTTTATATAGTGGTCCAACTTACGGCAGAAGAAAGTTAACTTGGAATCTAAGTCGGGCTTTGAAACCCTAATCCACAAGGACACGGTTTAATCCGCGCGGACCAATCAACTTATGACATATGTCTAGTTCGCACACTCCATTCCGCATAGGGCTTTGCTTTCGTGCTGCCAATTGTGGACTCCTATGCGGACTGGAATTAGGAACAATCTTATCCCACGGGGTGTCATAGTCTCAAACCATCCCGCGAGCTCCTGAAGCTCGCTTCTATCTTGCGGGCTTTTGCAGCTCGCGAACCTTAGAAGGGCTTTTTATACTAAAAGGGCCACAGGGATTGGCCCGAAGCATGTCAAAGACTTTTAAAAGTCTTTAATGATTAATGTAATGCACGCGGACTCTGTCTGTGCCTTCTTCATAGAGCCTCCCATGCAGGCCAGTTTGCTAGCTCGCCTTGCGTAATCCGCTTGTCACCTACGCGGAGTGTTAATCTTGTCTAGCATAGGACTTTTACGCGAAATACTATCACGCCTTGCTTACGCGAAGTGTCTCGCCTCAACTACGCGGAGCATCAATCTCGCCTCGCCTACGCGGAGTATTGATCTCGCCTTGTATACGCGATGTGAACTAGTCATTCCACGCGTGAACTGTGTATTCCATGCGAAGTCATTTGTACGCGAACTGCATAGCCCGCGCGAAGTCATATTACTTAGACAAAAATGTCCTTTGGCTCAAACATTGCCCCCTAGGCCTTGAGCTTTGAGATTAAGCGAGAAGGTCTTATTGAACATGTCACGATGCTTCAAGATTTAGGAGATTCTAACATCTTAACGTCATCGCGATCTCGCCTCGCGGAAGACCAAAAACTTAAGGTCCCCTACCACTTCGCGAGGCAACTTGGCTTTATCTAAGGGGGTCCCTTACTCACTGCGTAGCGAGCAAGTATGTATCCTGACGTAAGGTTGGCGAAGTAAACTATGTTATCTCGCTGGTGAATATAAGAAATGACGAAGTGAATCAAAGAGAGAAACAGACTTCGCCAATCTCGACACCCCGCGTGTACAGGCTGTAAAGGAAACTTAAGAGACTCTGGTCTAGCTTTATTTCGCTTGTCATGTTGCCCTTATGTGAACTCTTTCACTAAGCAACAAAACTACTGAGGTTCCAAAACAGTCTTCCTTTGAGATTGGGTAAATGTCTCTACGTGATTGTTTACTTGGGAAGTAGGAAGTCACTATAGAATCACACGTTCACCTTATCTTTAAGGTCCATATCTCAAAGCAAAGCTCTGCATGCAGGACACATGTTAACAAGAGTCAGTCACCTCTTTCTATAAGAGAGTCCACTAGCCAAGTTTGGAACATCAACCAAGTCTTTCTGCCCATTTGCCATGGATCCTTCTTCTTTTCTATTCATCCTTCTGTCTCTGCTTAAAGCGAAACCACTATTTCCCCTGCTCATTGTTTGCTCTGATGAGTTTCGAAATCTACTCTTAGGTCGAGGGTGGGTTTCAAAATCCACTCTTAGGCCAATCCTCCGCTTGAAAGAACAAACAGTCTGGGCACCTTCTGCCTTGCGCCTGCTGTTCTATCCACGCGTGAGACTTCAGAGGTCCTTTGTCCATTTGTGTTTTAAGAGTTTGCCAGTGTTCTTGAAGCACGCCCTAAAAGTTAGGTGGTAGCATGAGGGACCCGATCTCCAATGCTTAGATCCATACTTTTAAGTGCAAAGCATTCAGTTTATTGTAAACATGCTTGCTTCGGCCGCAAAACCGCCTATGTAGCTTGTATCAAAGTGTAAGAAGGAAAAAATATGTAATGTTATATTTAGGGCCTCTGGAATAGGCCCCAATCTTTTACTAGTCTGTTATTTAGACTTCGCACGTTTATGATGAAATGAAAGAGAGAAATGAAGAAATTAGCACGTAATTTTTTTTATTTAGGGCCTCTGGAATAGGCCCCAATCTTGTACTGGTTTGTTGGTTAAACCTCGCACGTTTACAATGTTTTGAACTAACTTATCTCTCGGGTTGCCCCCTAGTAGGAGGCGGCAGAGTGCTATCGTGAAGGCGCGGAGCACTATGAACAGTGGTCGCGGAGTTAGTCGAATGTGGAGAGTCCGCACGCTCCCAAACGCCAGCGAGATGACGTTTTAAGAAACGACCATTAATAGGATTGGGATGGAGTGTACCGTCGAGATCGTGCAAGTGGTATGCCCCCTTGGGCAATATCCGGTGAATAATAAAGGGTCCTTCCCACCGTGCGGACCATTTCCTGCGGCCTTCGGTCTTTTCGCCCAATGGTAGCATGGCGCGCCATACTGTTTGGCCCTCGGTAAAGCTCTGTCCGTGTGTAATCTTATCATAGGACCGCGTAACACGCTGCTTCTCAAGGATAAGATTGTTGAAAGCAGTGATGCGATGTTCATCAAGGTCTTCAAACTCTTGCCACATTGCTTGAACGTAATCGTCACCAAGCAACTGGTGTTGTTCCTGGACACGAAGCGAGGCGACGTGAACCTCAAGGGAAAGGACAGTGTCATGGCCAAGCATGAGAGCATAAGGGGTGGTATGTGTCAGACCAGGCTTAGAGGTACAGTCGGCCCACAAAGTATGGTGGATCTCTAGATACCAGACGCGGGGGTTCAACTTTAGCATTTTGCGCAAGATACCAAGGATAACCTTGTTGCTCGCCTCCGCCTGACCATTGGATTGTGCATAATAGGGGGTCAAATGCAGGAGCTTGATACCATAGCCGGTGAGGAATGTGACTACAACATCGGCCATGAAAGCTGCCCCCGGTTCGTTATGATGCACTATGGAATACTAAAGCGGAAGATAATGTTACAGAAGATAAAGTTTCAAACCGAGGTCGCGGAAGCGACCTTGTGTGGCTCGGCCTCAACCCACTTGGTAAAGAAATCGGTGGCCACGATAATGAACTTATGCTGCTCGGAGGAATAGGGATGAATGACGCCGACGAAGTCAATCTCCCATCCTCGACCTGGCTATGGTTTAATGATCGGCTGTAACGAAATGTTTGGAATGTGTTGCACTGGTCCGTGAGCCTGGCAATCCTGACATCCTTTGGCGAACACAATATGGTCTTTGAGAATGGAAGGCCAATAGTAACCGTGGCGACGGATTAACCAACGCATCTTTGGTCCAGCCTGATGCGAACCACAAACGTCGGAATACACCTCGTGCATAAGCCGCTTAGCCTCGGTGCCATACACGCAACAGAAGTCATTACCGTCCGTTAAGGGTGAGAAACCGCATTTGCTGAGAATGAGTAACATCCTGAGGGTGCTCGAGGTAAGCGATGAACGGTAGCCGCTAGTCTTCATCGATAGGATCTAAGGCAGCGACGTCAAAAATGTCTGCCTTATATTGCCCCTAGCAATAAAAGAAGGAAGGGTACGTCGTTCAACTTTGAGATGTTGTTCGCACACACCATCTTGCAAGCTAAGACCAGATGCAATATGTGCGAGCTCATTCGCCGCGAAGTTGAATTCACGAGGAATGTGCTCAATGTGAACATCGTCAAAGTGGTCCAAGACGTCAAAGGCTTTTCGCAAGTAAGGTTCAATGGACGAACTTAAGCACTTGAAGTTCGCCACAAGCTGGTTGACAACCAATAAGGAGTCGCCAAAGACTTGAACCTCACGGACTCCTAAGTCCAGCAAGATTTCCAGTCCGATGATGAGCGCCTCGTATTTCGCCTGATTATTTGTACATTTAAAGTCCAGCTGGAAAGAGTAAGAAAACCGGTCTCCGACAGGGTTCTCGATGGTGATCCAGGCACCTGCAGCAAGTTCAGTACGTGAGCCATCAAAGTAAAGAGTCCATGGAGTAAGGGAGACTACGACGAACTCCAACTCGCGAAATGCTGTTAGTTCGGTTGGCAGGTGATGAGCGAGGAAGTCTGCTATGGCTTGTCCTTTAACTGCCTTTTGCGGAACATATTGCAAAGAGAATTCAGACAAAGCCAATATCCATTTACCTATGCATCCCCGTAGGATAGGGCGGGAAAGCATGTATTTGACGAGATCGGACTGAGCGATCACCACCGTGGTAAAGGCTAACATATAGTGGCGGAGCTTGCAACCTGCGAAGAAGAGGGCGAGACACAACTTTTCCATTGGAGAGTAGCGCGTCTCACAATCGGTTAACACCCTGCTAAGATAGTAAATGACACTTCGTTCTCGTTGTCTTGTGCCAAGAGTCCGCCAATAGACAAGTCAGCAGCGACAATGTAGAGCTTAAGCGGAACGCTAGGGCGAGGGGGGACCAAAACAGGCGGGTTCGTAAGATAGTCTTTGATTCGGTCAAAGGCCTCTTGGTGTTATGAATCCCATACAAACGCGGTTGCCCCCTAGAGCTTTAGAAGAGATGAAAAAGGCTGAACCTTCCCTGCCGCGTTTGAAATGAAACGTTGGAGGAAGTTGATTCACCCGATCAATTGTTAGAGCTCCTTTTTGGTTGTAGGAGGCGAGACGCTTATTACTACCTGCGCCTTGTATTTGAGGATCTCGATGCCCCGTTGGTGGACTAGAACCCTAGGAAGTCTCCTGCCTCCACGAAGAAAACACACTTGGCAGGGTTCATCTTCAGGTGATGTTTCCACATCCGCGTGAAAACCAGCTGGATGTCTTCCACGTGTGTCACCCGCGTCTTGGTTTTAACCACTACATTGTCTATGTAGACTTCGATCAGCTTGCCTAGGATATCGTAAAAGATGAGGTTCATGACACGTTGATATGTTGCCCCCGCGTTCTTGAGCCCGAATAGCATGACAACATACTCGAACGTGCCTGCAAACCCCGGGCAGCGGAAAGTGGTCTTGTGGCCATCTTCTCCAGCTACAAGGATCTGATGGTATCCAGCAGTTCCATCCATGAAAGATAGCACTTCATGCCCCGCGGCCGCGTCAATGAGGAGTCAGCAACATGCATGGGATATATATCTTTAGGCGTTGCGTTGTTGAGGTCACGGTAGTCAACACAGACGCACATTTTGCCGTTCTTCTTGCGGACAGGAACGACGTTGGATAGCCATTCATTGTACTTGGCCACACGAATGATACCTAATCGGTGCATGTTCTCGATTTCTTCCTTGACCGCGATCTGAGTCTCAGTTCACATGAATCTGCCGTCTTGGCGGATTGGACGTCTGTCGGGATGAGTGGGCAGACGGTGACAGACTAAATCTGGGGACAAGCCAGGCATGTCTTCGTACTTTTCAGCGAAACAGTCCCTATATTCTTGCAGTAAGGCAAGAAGGTCTTCCTTTTCTTGTCCCGCCAGCTTGGCACTGATGGAGAGTAGTAGGGGCTTCTCTGCAGTCCCCACGTCGACTTGTAAGGTGAGGTCGTGGACTTGAGGTGGGGTGTCGTCCAAGGCAGCTGGAGCTAACTGAATAACTTCCTCCTCGGTATCGGTATAGTCCACTATCTCATCTACGTACTCCATAGTGGCAACCTTGTGAGGATGTACTAATCATCAGAAGATGTACTAATCACATAGGGAGGAGTCTCTCACATAGGGACTCGCCAGTCTCGCGTGCTTCTTCTGAGGATGTACTAATCATTAGAAGGTTGGAAGTGGTCCGCGATGGTATAAGGACGTTGTAAGTCGTCCCTCGCCTGAGTGAGTCCCCATCACGTTAAGTTAGAGGCCGTGACCCCATAGGGGCGACCTTTGGAATCGATGCCTTGGACCTCCAATGGGCCCAAGTCGGTATTGTAGTAGCGAGCATCATTGAAGTTGGCGGAAATGGAGAAAGGACGCGGGTCCGCTTTGATGAGGACCGCCTCGTGTTTCTCATTGTCCCAAATTATGAGCTCCTGGTGCATAAAGGAAGGTATACAAAAACTTCTATGGATCTAGTCGCAGCCTAGGATCATGCTATAAGATGAAGCGCACTCGGCGACAAAGAATGTATAGAACCTTGAAGCCGGTCCCACCTTGACCCATAAGAACAACAAACCTAGAGTTTTAGAGACTTGTCCGATGAAGTTCTTGACTGTCAAGGACGTAGTTTGAATCATTGAGCGTGGGATACCAAGGATTCCTATAGTACGGGTGGTGACGACATTCACCGCAGCTCTAGTTTCGACCATGACTTTGTTTACCATAATCCCTTCAACTTCAGCCGTGATATATAATGGCATGTGAGTGGCCATGTCTAATGTCATAGTGGAGAAGGTCAGAGTCAACATGTTTGTGACGTTGCTGGTGGCTTCCACTAGTGGAGCTTTCGCGGGCTCTGCAAGGGTTGGACTCATCTCGCTACTACAAGGCGGGGATATGTCACGGACGTTGTCGCTGGTCTCTGGAATATCCAACGCGTTGCATGTTGCGTTTGGCGGGAGAGTATCTTTCAGAAATGAAGAACACCATTCCAACTTGAAAGGAGAATTGCTCGTGGACTAGGACCAGTGGCGTTTCAATGCTCCCATGTTCTCCTTCAAGCACGGCGAATGCACTCTCTGTTGGGCTGACCTCTTCGTCTTCAGGCCTTGCGGACACTTCAACCATGTGACAGGTGAATGATTCACCCTGCCCTTCTGTTTGGTCGTCTCCCAAGTCGATGTGAAGCTCAGAATGAGTTTCCTTGTTTAGTGAATTTTCTCGGAAGCATTGGGCCATGAGCTCCGCAAGGTTGGGGCTAGAGGTACTACTTTTGACACCTGGCGAGGTGATATCCTCTGGCTGCCGTGGTCGCCACACGAGTTTGGTCGAGGGCTTCTTGTCCTCAGCCGACTTCTCACCTGTGGCTAGAGGGACCTTGGCGTTATCAACTGCTTTCGACAGAGGAGGGATTGAGACCTGAGGCTCTTGCTTGGGCAGTGGCCGGGGCTGACTTGGTCGCGATGGTTCCCTCTTTACCTCAGGTTCCTGGCGAAGAAGCTCCCGGGGACGTGATGACTGATAAGGCGACTCGCGTCTTGGCTCGTGATTTGAAGTGGTGAACAATCTCCGCTTCACTGGGGAAGGTGGTTCCCATCTTCTTTCAGCCTCTGGCGACTGCCTACGCCTTGTTGGAGGCAGCGGGTCCCTACATCATTCAGCCTCCGGCGACTGCCTGCGCCTTGGTAGAGGAAACGGTTCCCTTCTCCGGTTAGGCTCTGTTGAAGGCATGTGTCGGGAAGGCTGTGAATCCCTTCTCCTTTTCGTTTCCGGAGATGGTCTATTCCTGGCGGGGCGTGGATCCTGCCTTGGTGGTACGGTGAGGCGACAAAAGACATTCACCTTTGGATCGGGGTCATCTGTTATCTGCGCACAGACACGTGGAGGCGTGATAGGTGGTCTTTGGAGTAGAGCACGCAGGCCTTCGGCTTCTCTCCACATCCTCTTGGGTGTTTGCACGAGCTACGAGGGCCGGATGATGCCATCATCGGCAGCTCACAAGGCACGTAGGATGCTGCCATACTTCTTCTGTAGTTTCCGCTTCTTGGATCTACTGATGGTAACTAGCCTGCCCCCTTGCTGCGTGTACCAGATCCCTTCCTTGATCATTGATTTGGACGTCAGGGGAATATAGGGGTCGGTCAAGATACCTTGCCGAGGGCTTGAAGCCTCATTGTCTTGGTGCTTGCTACCGGAGTCTGATATGTCCATCTCACTCGAGGCTGGAGACGAAGGTACATCTTCAGTCCAGTGTGATTGGACGAAGGTCTCAAGGTGCTTGATCCTCTGTTCTAACTCTTCGCGAGTCTTGGGACTCATGGGTTGATAGTTGTCAGTGAGGGACTGTGTATCATCCTGCATTATAGCCTTGCCCTTATCCTTTCTTGAAAGTCGATCAGGCTACAGCCTGGCGACTAATTGCCTTGCCGGGTAGCGGTTCCCATTTTGGTTTGCCAACACGGTATAGTCATTCGTCGGTCTCTTGCGGTCTCAACCTGGCGGTTCGCACGGACCTGCGTTTAGAGATAGGTCTAATGTTATTGCGTGCTGGCCGATGCGAGGCCAGGCGATGTTAGCAGTTGTGATCATGAAGCTGCCTTTGTCCTCAAAGAAAATGTACTTAGGTCTAGCCGCGGAGCTGGTAGCAATCACGAGTTCTATGTCCCCAACTATCATGGAACTTGCAGTGTACGCGGCCTTCATTGTATTCAACATAGGGTAAGGCCCTTGATATTGTGACGAGTCCGCCATCAATAAGATCGTCTAAAACCTCATGCGCGAGGTTGACATTTTAAGTGTACCGGTGGGATGGTTGACGTGCGTCATCATTGCCTTCCTCGCGATCTCTCTTGGGTGCTCGGCGCAGATTGTCATTTTCTGGGTGTTTGGCCAAGTCCAAGGTGACTCTCCGCTGGCTTGGCTTTGGCGTGCAGCGGCGGCTGTTCTCCTCTAGATGGTCGTTCCAGTTTACTTCGACCATACCAACCACGGCCGGGAAGGGATCTACATCTACTAGGGAAGCTGTGCTTTTTGGCGTCTTCATCTTCAAAGCGCCGGAATTCAACCAGGTCTACCGTTGGTCACGAAGCTTGACACAGTCTTTGGTGTCATGATTGTAGACGTTGTGGAAGCTGCAATATTTCTTGTCTTTTAGCTCTTCCTTGGACGGGATCTTGTGATCTAAGGGCACATATTTCGCCTCAATCAAGTCATTAAAGACAAGATGGGCGTTTTTTACGTCATACATGTATGCCTCGTATTTGGGCTTGGTCCATGCAAAAGACTGAATGGTGATTGGCTCGCGATTCATCTTGAGATTCTTTAGTTTGTGAGCCAACAGCTTCCCAGTCAGCTCGACTGCTCCGACGTTGTCGACATATCCCTGCACGGCCTCAGTCTCTTCCTGCCTTTGGTTGTAAGGGTCGAACGTGGGGGATTAGAGGTTTAGTGCTCCTACTGTCATGTTTCTTCCCGGTATATACGTCCTCTTGGAGGCATTCGCCTTCTCGTCCATTTCATTGAGGATCAGCTCATAACTGCCGACCTTGTTGATCAGGTAGCCCATAAATGTGATGCGTTCCCCATGGTGCTTTAATCGCTGGTGATGCTCGAGGCCACGGACAACCAACTTAATGGCTTCCTGCTCGGGCAGGAGGAAGTCGCACTTGGCTTGTTGAATCTTGAAGCGTTGGAGGAAGGAGACTCCTGACTCCATACTCTGTTGACTCATTTGAGTAAGGTAATCGAGGCCAACCTCCGGCTTAATGGTGCCGTATGTTTCCCGGAACAATCTCTCCATGGTAGGCCAGTCCGCGATGGATCCTTGCTTCAACCTGGAATACCAACTGAATGCAGCTCTGGACAAAGAAGTCTCGAAGAGCTTGAGCTTGAGAATATCATCGTTCCCGTACTGGCCGCACTGGACTTTGAAGCGGGCCATATGGGTTGCTGCATCTTCCCTTGTTTCTCCAGAAAAGGTGGTGAACACAACGTTCTTGAACCCATGCAGGAAAAGGTATTACGCCACACTATCAGGATAAGGGGTCGCGATACTGCAAGTCAGCATCATCTTTTCCGGTTTGCTCATTGACGATGGAGGAGATGAGCTGGCGCCAGTCGGCTGTCATCACAGGCGCGGACTCTGCCCCTTCCTCATGGTTTGGTCATGCAGAGAAACTGACGGCCTGTCCAACATTCTTGGGAGTAGGGCTGGAGTAGGCTATAAGCTGGTCATCTAGAGTCCCAGCTCCCTGGCGCAGAGAAGTATTCAATCCCTTGAAGGGAGTAGCAGAGTCGTGCGGGGGCGGACCTTTTGAAGTTCCAGCCCTTGACGCGAACTGCGGGGCCTTCGGAGTCTCGACCTTAGGGTTTCCCCTGGCGCACTCGATGGGAGGGATACACAAACCAACGAGATTATAACAATCATAATCTACACGTGACTTATCTGTGAAAATAGATTCTGAATGGGTGCACACAGGAGGTGCAGATTCATGCCCGTACTATTCCTGGACGATAAATCCTTGTTTCCAATACGGTTGGGCTGCCTACAAGATTTGTTGACTTTTTCCAGGCAAATAGCTCCGGGTGTCCATAGTTTTTTTTTTTTGCCACCGAGACCTATTGCTTGCAGATTAGACTAAGGCACTGAGCCTTCCCCTTTCGATACCTGGAGATAAAGGTGGTGGAGCCCTGACTTGCACATGTGGTCAATTCTCTACCTTTTTTAACTTCTTTTCTGCTCCCGGATAGCTGACTCTTTAAACCTGGAGTCATTGGGGTAAGTTGATTGAAACCCGGAGAGATGAAGCTGTTGCCAAGCTGGGTGTCCATAGAAATTTTTCAGTGGGCACCTAGCCGAACACGGTTTCTTCTACAGTTGAATGATGCCAGCAGATCGAGTGACCCAAGTTCCAAGTCAATCGAGGCCGATCACAGTCCCTCGACCGATTTGATCAGGTCTGATCCCAATCCCACATTAACTCCCTCTCTTGATGAATCAAACCAATCAGGTACATAAGTTTGGTTTGCTTGAACATGGACTCTGCTATCCCGGAGGCAAAGAAACTGCCGGTTGCTTATTTTGATATCAAATCTGGCATCGCACTCAACCGAGATAAAGCGGGTTCCCGACGAATCCGTTTGCACCTGATTGATGAACTTGACCCGGGAGAGCTCATGAGGCCAGTCCTGAGTGGTGGAGACGATCCCGGGAGAGATACAGATGACTACCACTGACTGGTAAGACCCGGACGCTGCGAATCAGGAACCTGGAGAGTCATTCCTTTGGACTGAGTGGACAAAGAGCCCGGGATAGGCGTGGACTCCAGGTCCCGGTGAGCTTTCCCTGGATACTCCCTACATGGTGGTGTCACTCAGAGCTAGTTGGTGAGAGACAAGGACATCGGGAGAGGAATCGGTCTCACGCATCGGTACCTCCTCGACTTAGGAGACCCCTGAACCAGGTGTCTCCGGGAGAGAAGCCATCGGTACAAGAGCTCTCCAAGATGGAGTGAGTAGGGATCGGGATAGAAAGAGATTCGCTATGTCCCCCCAAGACATAGCCTATCTCGGTGGAATGCCTCTCGGTGGAATGCCAATCCCGCTTGGTCTTACTTGAGATTTTAATAACTTATGCCTCTTGGTTGAATGTCAATCTCTCGGTGGAATGCCACTCTCTCGGTAGAATGCCAATCTCTCAGTTGAATACCTATCTCTCAGTCAAATGCCAATCTCGCTAGAATGCCAATAGAATAACAGACAACAAAGAGAGTGACTTATCTTTGGAGAAAACTGTTGAATGGGTGCACAGTAGGAGGTATGGTAGAATGGACTTTCATGTTAGTATCCCGTAGAGAGTAAGATCATGTTGCTTGGTGTTGTATGTCTGCCCGACCCATATTTTCCCATTGTCTTTCCTTCTCTTCCTTTTCTCATTTTCTTTCCATTATGACAATAATATACCCAGTCGAGTGATCATGTATCTTGGATTGCTAAAACTTCATGCATGGCCACCAACCCCGGGAGGGAGACGAAGCTCTGGTCAGAGATTCTCTCTGCTTTGAAAGTTTGAAACATATCGGATTAGGTTTCACCGGGAGATCAAATTGCTACCGAGAAGGACTTCTTCTGGAGATGAATGGGTGTCCATAGCAGTTGTTGCCAAGAGTATTCCCGCTTTAATTTCTCTTAGCTGCTACCGATCGAGAGTAGATGGGTGACCAGATTGAACATGTGGAACCTATTAACCAGGGTCGGGTGGACTTCGAGGAGGATAGATTAATCAAGATGTTGACATCATCGATAGGGCTATGATCTACGCACTATAGAATAACCCAATGCGTGCGAACCCGATAACACTTCTTCCTAAAGCCAGCGAGTGCCGATGAATGAGAGCAACGGGTGCCGGTGACTTATTTTGATTTTGGACCTGGAAGCTTCACCTCATGATCGGTATGCGTACCAGATTTGATTGACCGAGGCCGATCGCGGTCCCTCGGTCGACTCCCACATGAACTCCCTCACATGATGAATTCGACCAACCGAGAACATGAGCTTGCTTAGCCTGAACATGGACTCTGCTATCCCGAAGGTGAAGAAACTACCGGTCACTTGCCAATGGGACCCTGATAATGCCAGGCAAATCCCTTCTCGGTATTTTTGACGAATTCTCATCCCGACCGGGGAGACGACGAATATCGTTGAAGTCATCGGGGTAATAAGATGGTTGGGCAGCGGGAGGAGTGGGTCTTCACTGGTGAAGCTCCTGGTCGTCATGACTAAACTCTGGGTCCCGAATGTCATCCCCGAGAGATGGCTGGAGGCGGGTGGTTTAGCTTTTGGTAACGTCCTGATGCTAAAAGGAACACGAGCGGGTCGGGTCATGCCAATCTTTCTTGGTGGCATGGACCTGCATATGGCCTCCCGATGGGTTGGGCCCAAGATGGCTTAGGCCTGCATACTGGATACCTTGGGTTGACCTTCCTACATGAGCTTACTAGTTGGTCAGCCTCTATGTGGTGGTGGAATGCCTCTCGGGTGGAATGTCTCTCGGGTGGAATGCCTCTCCTTTCGGTGGAATGCCTATCCACTCAGTGGAATGTCTCTCGGGAGAAGAGCAACGTGACTTTTTGTAACAATTCCCACAGATAGCGCCAAATATTTCTGCATAATCTCGGAGACTATGTAAAATCACGGTGGAACACAAACATGAACAATAAACAACATGGGCAAGAGACAAGGACATATAGTGGTTCACCATGCCATCAGAGGACATGACTACGTCCACTTATGAATAAACTATCATGGCCAATAGGCCTTTGGGATCGGGAGAGAGATTCAGTCAGCCAGCCAGAGAGAGAGTTTCTACATATGGGAAGCTTTCCTTTTATAGTTAAGGAAGGTTCCCTTACATATCATTTTTCTGATGTGGGACTAACTACACATATATCTTCTTATGATGCCTTCTTGTGGAGGTTGGGAGAGCACCTTCCTGATGTGGTATTAATGATCTTTCATCATGATGAGACAACCCGGATGTCGGTTTACCGGAAGTATGTCGGGGGCGGGACCCTTCGTGGCCGGAGAACAGTCTACTCGGTCATTGATTATGCTTGCGGTATATATACAAACAACACTTCTAAGTCCGCATTTAGCGTTGGTGGTAGAGTTCTTGACCAATATCGTAGTGCACTTAAATCTGAAACTGTAGAAGCTCTTATCTACACATGTGATTGGATATTTGCAGAATAAGGTATTTGTTCTATACTTTTTCTATAACAGTTTCTTCTCTTTCAAACATTGTTTTGGCCACGATCCTCAGCAGGGGGGTAGAGAGGTACTTAGCAGTACCAAAAGTAAATAAAGGTGCAGATGCGGAGCGTGCCACCTCGCGGACGAGGAAATTGAGTGGGGTTTCAACTTCTTAATCAAATGTATGGATTTCGGTGCCACCTCGCGGACGAGGAATTACAAGCATAAGGCAATTCGATACTCACGGTGTCACGAGCAGAGCAACCAAGGAGGGATCAAGATTGATCGGAGTAGAGTCCAAAAGGGCTTTGGGAAACCTAGGCGGCGGCGCTCTTATGGTTAGGGTTTCAACAGGCTCGAAGAGATTCAACTAGGTTGAAAGGTTTGTTTGTTTTGTTAAGAGTAAAAGTTGTGTTGTCTTTTTGAGAGAGTTGTTGTGTCTGAGAGCTAGGGTTTCGAGCCCCTTTATATAGTGTTCACTTTCTGCCAGAATTAATTACTTTCCAAGTTGGACTCAGAAACCGAATACCACAAGGATACATCCTCATCTGTGTGAACCAACCATCTGCGTGACGTGTGTCCACTTCGCATAGGTCATTGCTTCCGCGCTGCTCAACTGTAGAGTAATATGCAGACTTATATTAGGAACATCTTTACCCCGCGGGATGTCACAATTCTTGTGGGAATATATCTCGTGCAGGCCGCGGACTCAAACCATCCTGCGAGCTCCTGACACTTGCTTCCATCTCATGCGCCTCTGAAGCTCGCGAGCTTTAAAAGGCTTTTTTTTTAATATTAAAAGGGTCACATGGATTGGCCCAAAGCAATGCCAAAGACTTGTAAGCATCTTTAACGATAAATGTGGGTGATCACATGCATGCGGACTCCACCTGTTGCTTCTTCACGAAGTCTCCTACGCGGAGCCATCTCACCTCGCCTTCTTGGCGAAGTCTCCTACGCGGACCAGTTTGCCTAAATGCACTCTGTCTCGCCTAGATGTACTTTGCCTCGCCTAGGATTCTACTCCCACGCGAAGTGTCACCTCGCCTAGCCTAAGCGAAGTCCATTTCTTTAATTCCACGCGATGTCCATTCCGCATGCGAACTCTGCCATCCAGCTCGCATGATCTCACTAGCGGGCTATTACTTGTAAACCCAAAGAATTTGGGCTCGCTGATGTGATATGGACCAAGATTTAACTAATATTCATATAGACATTTACTATCCAGTAAAATATTAATTTGGGTGTAAACATTGCCCCCAGCCTCGAAGTCATGAATGTCAAGAATGACTGAAGAGGTTTATGTTCATGTTGCTCCAAAGCCATTGGTATTGGCTCGGGTCATACATAAAAACAAGTGTGAGTAGACAATCCTGTGAATAGGCCTTGAAACCTAAGCACCCAGCAAAGCATTGTAGTGAAGCTGTTGTACGATTCACCTAGTACTAATTATGATCTTAACATAACTAGGCACCTTAGACTTGAACTTAACGTGCACTCCGCTTGCACTTCGCCTACATTCACCTGCTCTACTCAGAAGACACAGTACATTGCACATACCTTGAGCGGATGTAGCTCGCATGGATGTATCTTGTGCGAATGCATGTAACTTGAGTAGATATATTTGAAAATGAACCGTCTGACCTCAAAAGATATACCTCGAATAGATGTAGCTCGAGGGGATATATGAATGGATTCAAAAATTACCCTTCGCTTGAGCTCTTGGCAATAGTGAACCATCTTCATGATAATCATGGAGTAACATTGGTCATGTACTTCGCTGCCCCCCAGTGCGAACCAATGAGAAGCACACAAAAGGGTCGGCAAACAGCCGCATAATCTTGAAAAAAATTTGGTCATGTACTTCGCTCCCCCCCCCAGTGCGAACCAATGAGAAGCAAACAAAAGGGTCGACGAACAGCCACATAATCTTAAAAATATTTGGAGACCACAGAGATTGGCCAAAATAATGACTAAGACACTTGAAGAAGGTCTAAAGTCTGAAATATCTGGAACATACACATACACATATCTACCCCAATGTGCCCCCCAGTTTGATGTCTGTTCGCCGATCCTTGAGAAGAATGAAGGACATCAAAACTTTAGCATGCTCCCTAGGGACGGAGTTTTGGTACCATGCCTCATTGAAAATGGCAAACACCAAGGTCATGGATCGACCTTGAGTAGATCCTGGGTATGAATAAAGGGACCCCAAACTTCTATGGATGCCCCCCAGTAAAGGAAAACTCGTTGCAAGGTCATGAAAACACATTGAAAATGCACATTGCAAATCCGCGTGTATCCTGACCTGTCTGCATTCGAACTGCGATAACTCTCTCCAGGAATGTCGAAATGATGAACCATAAAATCCTTGGAAAATAGACATCCAGGGCTTTCATCCAGGGCTCCTCACTTTAACTTCAGCCTTCGAAATGATGAACCATATAAGGCGTGCCGGCAAGTTCTTTCTGGATCACTCCAGTTTAATCGGCGAAGTAGACTGTCTGGCGGTGGTTGTTGCAACTTGCAGCAACCAATAGAATTTCTTCTCTGTCTGGACTTCGCTGGCAGCAATTCAAGGCATATGGAATGCCTGTTGTCGTCAAGCCTCAGGGATAGGCTCCTAAATAAAGTTCAAGCCTTTCATAGGCAAGAACGTTGTCATGCATTTCAGCAAGACCAATGATCTCTTTTTGTGTGTTTTGCTATTTGATTGTTTTTTTTTGTATTTTCTTTTTTCAATACAAGAAAGAAAAAACGAAAGGAAAAACATAAGTAAAGGCTGAAGTTAAAGCGAGGAGCAAAGAGAAGAAGAGATCGTCATGGGGGAGACCACCAATGCTTCACTCCAAGCCTCGACATCATCATGTTTCTGGCATGAGACTCTTGTTGTTGAGAATTTCCAAATGTTGAGCAGAGACGTGCTTCAACAACTTGAAAATTTGAAGAAAGTAGCTCGTAGGGACTGCCTCGCTGCCCCCAAGCATCTTTGTCATTTGACAAAGTATGATCTTCAATTGCATCCTTATGGGCAAAATGATGGAAAGATCTGCATTGTCACCAACTATCATATCACAATGCATGGTCTTATTGGGAATAATCATGCGTTGGTTATGGAAGGGAACCATATCAAGAGCTTCACTGGGATTGAACTCTTGTGGAATATGATTATGAGATAGACGCACCAACATATAATCTTCATCATATTCATCATAAATGAGCTATGTGTCAAAATCAAATGCAGAATCAACAAAGGTTGGTGACTTGACCTTCTTTGTAACCAATGGCATACATGGGACATATACATACTTCGCACATAAACTAAGGTCCCGTCTAGGCTTCTGAACTTGCATATAAAAATTCTAATGGAATTGGATAATGAAGCCACGTAATGGCTTTGCAAGAACACATGTTGGTTGATAATCAAGTTGGCCATTGGTTTGGCCATACTTGAGGAAACATCCAGAAGCTAACTAACAAAGTAGGCTTCTACCTATTCCTTTACCAAACCTCCCAGCAGCTTCATGAACCTACTTCTCTAGGTTAATTAAAGAATGAAGGCGAACTACACTTTGCCCCCCATACGCTTGACCTGTATCCACATATACATCTCGCATGAGAAAGCTGGCTATTTGGCCGCCTTTCATGCGAAGTTATGGTTCACCATCAGTGTGCGAACCGATCTCTTCTTTTAAGGTGGACTATTCTGTCCTACCTTCAAGCTTATTTTCCTGAGGAACAACGTCAGTCTTTGAGATATGATCATTATCCAAAATCTCGCCGGCCTTGACCCCATGTTCTTCGTCATTGATTGACAAAGTAATTTCTTCTTTGGACGTCGGCTTGTCCAAAGGAAAATCTTCGCCAGTAGATTGGCTGCTAGGCAGTTCAATCTTTTTGGCAAGGTCATGCTTGTCCACTATAACATGGGTCATGTTCAAGACGTTTGTGGTTTGCCCCAGCTCCTTTTGGGTTCATTGGAGGGATCCTTCAACTATGTCCTTATCTTCCCTAACCTCGCCTGCGAACGTGTTGAACTCCTCATTGAGTATAGCTAGGTTTTCTTGGTCGGCTTGCAAAAGGGCTCTATCATGTTTGGCTTGTTCAGAGAGGTTTGCGCCCTGGGTTGTCAAACTCTTTATCAGGCCTTTCAGCTTTTCGAACATCCGGAGGATTTGCTCCATAGGCAAAGTAGATCTTGTATCTTGGGTTGGCTGTGAGCCTACCATTACGGTCTCGCTGAAGCCTGGGTTATCAAACTGAGCAAGAACCTGTTCCGTGGTGAGAGATTGGCAAGCCGCGCATGTTATGGGGCTTATACTGTGGTGATATGTGCTTGAGACAAGAAAACTGAGGTTTTTTGTATGGTGATTCTCCTGGTTTCCCTATGGTGAATCATTTGTACTCCCAGTCTCATCGGGTGTGCCAATGTTTTGGTTACGATCCTCAGCATGGGGTAAAGAGGTACTTAGCGTTACCAAAAGTAAATAAAGGTGCGGATGCGGGGTGTGCCACTTCGCAGACGAGAAAATTGAATGGGGTTTCGACTTCTTAATCAAACGTATGGATTCTGGTGCCACCACGCTGACGAGGAATTACAAGCACAAGGCGATTCGATACTCACGGTGTCGCGAGCAGAGCAACCAAGGAGGGATCAAGATTGATCGGAGTAGAGTCCAAAAGGGCTTTGGGAAACCTAGACGGCGGCGCGCTTAGGGTTAGGGTTTTGAGAGGCATTAAGAGATTCAACTAGGTTGAAAGGTTTGTTTGTTTTGTTAAGAGTAAAATTTGTGTTGACTTTTTGAGAGAGTTGTTGTGTCTGAGAGCTAGGGTTTCGAGCCCTTTTATATAGTGGTTCACTTTCTGCCAAAATTAATTACTTTCCAAGTTGGACTCAGAAACCGAATACCACAAAGATACTTCTTCATCCGTGTGAACCAACCATCTGCGTGACGTGTGTCCACTTCGCATAGGTCATTGCTTCCGCGCTGCTCAACTGTAGAGTAATATGCGGACTTATATTATGAACATCTTTACCCTGCGGGGTGTCACAGTCCTTGTGGGAACATATCTCGCGCAGCCCGCGGACTTAAACCATCCTGCGAGCTCCTGACGCTTGCTTCCATCTCATGCGCCCCTGAAGCTCGCGAGCTTTAAAAAGGCTTTTTTTTATATATTAAAAGGGTCACTGGGATTGGCCCAAAGCAATGCCAAAGACTTGTAAGAGTCTTTAACGATAAATGTGGGTGATCACGTGCATGCAGACTCCGCCTGTTGCTTCTTCACAAAGTCTCTTACGCGGAGGCATCTCGCCTCGCCTTCTTGGCGAAGTCTCCTACGCAAACTAGTTAGCCTAAATGCATTCCGCCTCGCCTAGATGTACTTCGCCTCGCCTAGGATTCTACTCCCACGCGAAGTGTCACCTCGCCTAGCCTAAGCGAAGTCCATTTCTTTAATTCCACGCGATGTCCATTCCGCATGCGAACTCTACCATCCAGCTCGCATGATCTCACTGGCGGGCCATTACTTGTAAACCCAAAGAATTTGGGCTCGCCGGTGTGATATGGACTAAGATTTAATTAATATTCATATAGACATTTACTGTCTAGTAGAATATTAATTTGAGCGTAAACAAACATGCCATACTAATTTGTTGTTTTCTTCTTATAAGTTGATGTTCATACTTTGCCACCAAAATTGGATGACTTGACTAAAGATATTACCAAGTTAAGCATTAGTGACGCCAATAGTGAATCTGTTGGTTGTTCCACTGTTGCTGCTCATTCGAGCTAAAAGAAATAAAGCCGAAACATATTAGAAAGTGACTTTCTCTTCTTGGTACGTAAGTGATTTTATTTTTGTTATTATTTATTTAATTGTGAGGAAGTAGATTTCTAGTTATGTATATTTGCTTATGAGTTTGATATTAGTCTACTGACTTGAATTTGTTTTCGATTGTAGGTGGTGATTACTTGCTTTGCCTTTTATGCTGAATAAAATGAAGCTAAATAAAATGAAGACTTGGATTCTTGGAACTTGGAAGTTAGAATTTGAGGCTTTTATTTTCAAAGTTAAACTTCAAATTTAATTATGGATTATGTCTTTCAATTTTAGATCGGGAGTGTTTGACTTTATCTTGAAAATTTGGATTTGATTATTCATGAGTTACAAAATTATGTTTTTGTGGAGTTTTTAATGAATATAATCAAGTAATGTTTTTTTTTATTAAATGAGTCACAGTTGTCATATGTCATTTTGTCGAACACGACACGACCTATATATTAAATGGGTTAAACGAGTTAGAAACGGGTTGAGTTTGAGTTTAGATTTTTAACACGATTATTAAATGGGTTGCGTTTGAGTTTGTATCTTATGACACGTGAAATTTCTTGACCTGACACGACCCCGACACGACCCGACCCATTGACAGCCCTAGTTTATGTGAACTAGGCTTAGCTTAATCAAGCATTCATCTTGCCAGAATTGAATGCCAATTTGAACAAACAGTTTCATGTGTTTTTTGATGTCGAACAAACAGTTTTCATGATAGGTGCCCAGAAGCTAACTTTTGTAAACATATATTGAATGTTTGGTGGTTTAACAAGCATGAACAAACATAGGGTTCTTGAAGCTTTGAAATTTTGGTTAGGATAGAGCTAGCAGTACTTCACAAGCTTTCCTCTAAACTCCTAAAATTAAACCCAAAGTAAAGAAAAAGGAGAACACATTAATCCAAAGGACTTAAAGAGTAGTCTGTCTTGTCAAAGAAGTAAGCGTCGATGTTTAGATGAATTAGGTTTGTAAACGCTCCTAGCGATTTCGAGATTAAGCTTAAGATACGTATGTAATTAGAGGTCAGTACGTTTTGATGAAAAAGCACTAGTGCTCTCATTGCATAATCAGACTTTCTGCATTAAAAGGTACCGCTGCTAAATTCTTAACCGTAAATCAAAAGTTGGAGTAAAAAGGAAACCTAACTTCAAAAGGAGTAAGTTTTGATGATCTCCTTTTTGAAGTGCTTTGCATTGTGTTACACTCAATTTCCAACTTTTTCAACCTTTTACCTACAATTCCTTCTGAACTTTTGATTTCATGACACAGAAAGAACTCCTTTTCTTTGGGGCTACGTACTTTCCTCGTTGTACTGCCTTTTAGATGCAATCAAAATGTTGGGATTTGCCTTTTGAAGCTGCACACTTTATTTATCAATCTCCTCTAAAATTGAGTGCATCACAGATCACCATGCTCCCAGTAGAATTTAGAAAAGTGAAGTACAATGCTGCAAACTCCCACGGCCAAATGAACATGTCAGCTTAGAGAGTTTTGGTTTCATCCTCTCATGGAGTCACGGGGAATAATGGACCATAAGTTTTCCAGTGCCCACCAGAAAAGGCGTTTGGTGATCTTGTCACCATCTTCATGTCTTTGTAGAAGAAGCCAAAGTTGGTGATAAGTAAGGTACCTGATATGTTCGATCAACACAGAGAAGAAGCAAAGTTTTCATGCATAAGGGCAGAAATGGGGATCTGACCTCACTTGTCAAATGAAGTGAAATTGAAATGAGAATGGAAATCCCTTCCAAACAATAGAAAAACAAATGGAACTCCTTAAGAATTTGAAAATACTACTCTTAAAAAAAGAGTCGAACATGAAGATTTAGTCACTAATGCACCTTGAAGAGTTGAGGAGAAAATAAGTCCAAAAATGTACCTTCAAGTCTTCAACCATATCAATACACCAGGAAGAGGAGTTGAGAAGAAAAGGAGTAGGAAAATGAAATTCGAGCCACTAATGCACCCTTAAGAGTTGTGAATAAGAAAAACTGTCATAAAAACAAATGCTTTGTCGACACCTATAATGAACCGTGGTATATCGTCATACAGTTCTTAATAGTCTTTAATACATATTATATGTAAGTTACCATATATGATCATCGTTTATAGATCTATATATGCATGCATTTGCTATTATGAGTTAATAAACTGATGCACTTTGAAGAAGAGTCCATAACTGCTGATGCACCTAGAAAAGGAATTGGGAGAAAAAAAAAATCAAAGAAATTAACCTCCAAGCACTAACGCACATAAGTATTGTTTAATGAGACATTCTTTACCGGGGTGATTAGTCCAAATAAATAAGAGATAAATTGTGCTTTGGCAAGTTGATTCTAAATTAGAAGAAATGTTGCATGTGTGTAGATTTGACATAAAATATCAATAAAGTTCACCATTTCTCATTATAAGCACTCTAATAAGGAAAGTACTTGCATCCAAACTAGATTATTATTGCTATTTTAGGTCAAGTGATGAGAAAATAATGAATTTTATTAATATTTAAGGTCAAGGCATGAGGGCGGCCGTTTAGTCCTTATTAAAAGAAAAAAAATGTCAAATCTGTTAACGGGAGTCTCAATCCTAGTATATTAGGAAGATGTATATTCTGTAATCAACTAGAATTATGTAAATCTTTCAATATAATTAGTTTCTTTCTAAGGTTAGAACTGTGCTTGTATATATACCTGACTTGGGGTTTGTTCAATATATTAGAAAATTCTCAACCTTTTGTGTTCTGTTTGACTTGGCATCAGAGCCTAAGTCGATCCTGGCAATCTTGGTAATCTGACCATGTTGTTTTCCGCTGCAAATTTGTTATAAACTTGTCCTAATTTGATTTGTTCGACATGTCGAAAGAAGCTTTCGATTTTGTCGAATTTTGTCGTACTTGTTATGTTCATATGTCATCAAATCCTCTTTGCAATGGATCTTGCAATCTTTGGTGATCAACATGAAGTTTCTCGTGAACCTGATTTCTATGGAGTAGGAGCACAAGACCTCACCACATGTATGTGTTCTCAGGAGAAAAGAGGTAAAATTGGTATTGCATTAAAAATTTCTAACTTTACTGGTAGTGATACATGGATAATTGATTCTGGTGCGTCTAATCATATGACATTTGATAAGTCCTTTTTTTTCGAGTCTGTCCCCATCTCCCATACCTGAAGTGTCTAATGCAAATGGGGTGTCCTTCCCGGTCCTAGGTATAGGGTCAATTCAAGTTACTCCAACAATTATGTTAAACAAAGTTTTTTATGTTCCTGCTCTATCACATCACTTATTGTCTGTTTCTGAATTAATTTCACAAAACAAATGTTTTGTAACCTTTTTTCCTATGTATGTTATCTTCCGAGACTTGTCATCTCAGGTGATAATAGGCAAGAGGGATCTGCGAGGAAGACTGGTTCACGTGGATTGCATGTACATCGGGGAAGCAAGAGCACCGTCACCAACTATTGTCCTGACATTGAGTTCTGATTGAGTAAAAGAAATTTGGCTACGGGCATCGCCGAATGGGTCATCCATCTTTTGGAGTCATGACGAAGTCGATGCCATCTTTGATTTTTAGAATAAAAGAGTCAAGTCTCCATTGTGAAACTTGTGTTTTTGCTAAGAGTCATAACTCCAGTTTTTTCCTAGTTTTTCTTCTAGTTCTGCACCATTCGAGTTGATTCATTCTGATGTATGGGGGCCTTCGAAGAATTTGACATTGACAGGAATGAAGTACTTTGTTTTGTTTATTGATGATTTTACAAGATTAACTTGGGTTGTGTTATTGAAAAAGAGAGATGCTGTGTTTTCGGCTTTCACCGATTTTCATGGTCTCATCCAAACTCAGTATGATGCTTGTGTGAAAATATTTTGATCTGACAATGGAGGAGAATTTGTTAACCGCTCTTTCCGAGACTATTTTCAACAACATGAAATTGTTCATCAAACTACTTGTCCTCAGACACTAGAACAGAATAGGGTATCTGAGAGGAAAAATCGACATCTCTTGGATATTGGAAGAGCTCTCTTACTCAGTGCCAATCTACCCAAATATCATGGGGTGAAGCTGTGTTGTCTGTCTCTCACCTTATCAACCGTCTACCATCTGTAGCTCTTTAGAATCGGGTTCTCTTTGAGGTATTGTTTGAACATGTTACTATTTCATCTCTCAACAAACTTTCTGCTCGTGTATTTGGTTGTGTGATCTATGTTCATCTTTACAAAAATCAGAGATCTAAATTGGAGGCTCGTTCCCTTAAGTGTGTGTTTGTTGGATACGGATCTCATCAGAAAGGATATACGTGCTACCATCCTCCGTCTCAACGATTCTATGTCACTATGGATGTCACATTTAGTGAAGACATGTGCTATTTTTCTCCTACGGTATCTCCGAGTGAGGAGGAGAAGCATGTTTTTTATGAAGATCAATTTGGAGAACTAGAAGATTGTGTAATTGTTGACAGTAACCCCGCTGAAAAGGATCTTCGGCCTGTCATCGACCAGATCCAGAATTCGAGAGATAATACTCTAGAACCTCAAAAAGTGGTTCAATCTGTTGAACCTGCCCAAGTTGAGATGTCTGTTCCATGTTCTGAAAGTGTTCGACATGACGAACAACTGTCTGACACGTCGAAATGATGAGAATTAAATAGTAATCAGCCTCCAGTTGTTGAAGATATACATGCAAGTTTAGTCTCTCCCCTACATCAACGATCTCTCCTGGCTTTTCATCACCTGAGGTATGTAGTATTATTCCGTTGTCATCCTCCAATGTCTCTGAATCTAGTAGGGTCTTGCCTGCTAGGTCAAACCATGGTCAACCTCCTAAAAAATATGAGTCTTTCTTGTCAGCTAAAGCCAAGTATCATATAGCCAACTACGTGTCAACTTATAGATTGTCTAAACCTTATGTAGTCTTTGTGAATCAATTGTCTGTTGTGTCTCTTCCTAATAAAGTGCAGGATGCAATCAAGGAAGAGAAGTGGGCCAAAGCAATGAAGGTTGAGATGGATGCTCTCAAGAAGAATGGTACTTGGGATTTGGTGCCATTACCACCTGGAAAGAAGACCGTTGGTTGTAGATGAGTTTATACTGTGAAGTATAATGCAGATGGCTCAGTTGACAGATATAAGGCAAGGTTGGTTGCAAAAGGATACACTCAAACATATGGGGTGGATTATGATAAGACGTTCGCACCTGTAGCAAAGATCAATACCATTCGAGTCCTCATTCTTTGGCAGCTAATCTGGATTGGCCCCTACAACAGTTTGATGTGAAGAATGAATTTCTTCATAGAGATTTGAATGAAGAAATTTACATGGATCTTCCTCCAGGATATAATACTTTTACAGGCGAGAAGGTGGTGTGCAGATTGAAAAAGTCCATGTACGGATTGAAGCAATCTCCAAGAGCTTGGTTTGGAAGGTTCACATCTTTCATGAAGAAGATTGGGTATAGGCAAAGTAACTCAGATCATACTTTGTTCCTAAAACACTGACAGGGTAAGCTTACTGCTTTGATCATTTATGTAGATGACATGGTAGTGACAGATGATGACATTGGTGAAATTAGAAGATTGAAAGATCAGTTGTCTTCTGAATTCGAGATGAAGGACCTTGATAATTTAAAGTATTTCTTGGGAATTGAGGTAGCCAGAATCAAAGATTGTATCATGCTGAGTCAAAGAAAATATGTTCTGGATTTGCTTGCAAAGACTGGTATGCTTGATTATACACCAGTTGATACACCGATAGAACAGAACCATCGGATTGCAGAGTATCCTAATCAAGTTCCGACTGACAAATCTCGATATCAAAGGTTAGTTGGAAGATTAATTTACTTGTCGCATACTAGACCTGATCTTGCTTATGCGGTTAGTGTTGTGAGTCAGTATATGCACAATCCTAGTGAAGATCACATGAATGATGTGATGAGAATCTTGAGATACTTAAAGTCTGCTCCTGAAAAAGGCCTGGTGTTTCGTAAGCATGGACATTTGAGGACTAATGGTTACACTGATGCGGACTGGGCAGGGAACATCACTGACAGGCGTTCTACTTCTGGCTATTTTACATTTGTTGGTGGAAACTTAGTCACTTGGAAAAGCAAGAAACAAAATGTGGTGGCCCGTTCTAGTGCAAAAGCTGAGTACAGAGGTATGTCTCAAGGAGTCTGTGAGTTGTTATGGTTGAGAAGTTTATTAAAGAGTTTGGGTTTCAAGTATGAATGGTCAATGCCTCTTCACTGTGACAATACTGATGCGGTTGAAATTGCACATAATTCTATTCAGCATGATCGGACAAACCATATAGAGATTGACAGACACTTCATCAAGGAAAAGCTAGATGCTCGCATAATCTTGTTCCTATTTGTTCCTTCGGAGGAGTAGCTAGCTGACATCCTTACCAAAGGTGTGTCATCCAGGGCATTTAATGACTCACTTGACAAATTAGACATTCAAGATTTGTATGCGCCAACTTAAGGAGAAGGTTAACGCGAGTCCCAATTCTAGTATATTAAGAAGATGTATATTCTGTAATCAACTAAGATTATGTAAATCTTTCGGTGTAATTAGTTTCCTTCTAGGGTTAGAACTGTGCTTGTATATACATCTAACTTGGAGTTTGTTCAATATATTAGAAAATTTTCAACCTTTTATGTTTTGTTTGATTAAATCTATACACATACGTTATTTGTTTAAAATTATAATGTATGAATGATTATATTATAAAATTACATTTCCCGACATATATAAATAAGACAGAATTTAGACGCATGCGTTTAAAACTATTTTGGATGTTAGCTTTGCTTTAATGAGGTTGTGCAATTTTTCATGATGATCTTGCTATAAATCTTTTGAATAATTGATTACTAAAACCCCCAAAAAGCTTATCATCATGGCATCTCAGTCACAATGTCATTACAATCCAGTTATCCACTAGCACCCACAAACTGTACAAACACTGTAAAGTTTACAAACAAGATCCCAGAGAGAAACAAACTCTTAAACAAATGGGATTGCTGATCTCAATTTTAAAACCACATTATCATGCTGAGATCCCTACCAATCTCATCTCCATCAAACACCTACAAACCCTTATGTCCCTAAATATTCATTTTTGATCTCACCAACATCATTGTCCTCTGCAAATAAATGAGGCACATCAAAACCTTGATCAATCTTGGAAACTAAACCCAACATTCCCTTTCACCCAAAACTACCCCTCCCCAAATCACTTTACACACCAACATGCAGGAGAGTTTTATAAACAATTCTTTGTAAATAGAGGAGGAAGAAGAAGAGATTCTCTCTCTTCTGGGACTCTTAACACGTCAAAGTACTTCATATTCACATTCTGGGTGTAAGAGAAGGAGAGGCAGAGCTTGTTGTTCATAAACTTGTCTTCTTCATCGGCTTTGTTGTCCTCCACCGCTGGTGACCACCATTGAAGCCCCTCCTCTATTTTGAGGTCAGTTCTCTCTTTTGTTATTTTCTTTGCATCAAAGTTTATTGCTTTAACCCATTTGTCATGGTTCCTTGTCATGTTGTGCTTAGATAACAAAATTGAGAAAGGAATCGTTTTTCATCTCTATGTGTGTCTTCGTTTTCCGTGATGATGAGATAAAAATCTGTTTGTTTCCATGTGCAATGTGTCCTCCTGTGCAGGTTTTGTTCTGCATCTCAAAACCCAGATGGTGAAATGCCCCCACGATTCGATCGCTTCTTCTTCTTCTTGTTATTAACACTAGCTGTCCTCCACTTTCACTTCTTCTTCTGCTACAATTTGAATCCTTATGCTCTCTTCAACAATGGTTTTCACTCTCTTGCTTCAAAAAATCCCAGCTTTTTCATCCTTTTTGTCATTTCCAAACCCAGTTCATCAATCCCGGATGACCCTTTTGGGAGCTGTGCAAGGTCTGCCCTTTCTGGAGCTCTCTTCAATTTTCATCAATTTGGCTCTGGTTCTTGCATTTCTGTTAGTTGTTTCGGCACGGTGGATGTTTGTCTGTCTGGGAAGGATTAGGGTAGTGAAAGATGAGTTGGGTTCGAATGTGAACCCAATTCGGCATGATAGTAGTGTTGATGGGGGAATTCAGGAGGTTAGAGTTGGTACAGACTTTAAATTTTCAGTTTTTTGTTGCTTCTATGTGTTGTTTGTGCAAGTTGTGGTGTTGGGTTTTGATGGGGTTGGTTTGGTTAGAGGAGGAGGGGAGGTAGTGGATTGGTCTGTGCTTTGCTTACCAGCTGCACAGGGATTAGCTTGGTCTGTGCTGAGTTTCTCGGTTTTGCATTGTAAGTTCAAGGAGGCCGAGAAATTGCCATTCCTGATGAGGGCTTGGTGGGTTGTGTCCTTTGTCATGTGCTTGTGCACTTTGTATGTTGATGGGAGAGGTTTTGTAGAAGAAGGCTCGATACACCTTCATTCTCATGTTGTAGCTAATTTCTCAGTCACACCGGCTCTAGCGTTTCTCTGTTTCCTTGCAATCAGGGGTGTGACAGGTGTGATTGTTTGTAGAAATTCTGAGCTTCAAGAGCCATTGCTTGAAGAAGAAGCAGGGTGTCTTAAGGTTACTCCTTATAGTGATGCTGGGATTTTCAGCTTGGCCACACTATCTTGGATAAACCCTCTTCTTTCAACTGGGGCAAAGAGACCGCTTGAGATTAAGGATATTCCTCTACTGGCACCAAAAGATCGAGCCAAGACCAACTACAAGGTCTTGAATTCGAATTGGGAGAAATTGAAGGCTGAAAATCCTTCAAAGCAGCCTTCTTTAGCCTGGGCAATTCTCAAGTCGTTTTGGAAGGAGGCAGCTTGTAATGCCATTTTTGCTGGCTTGAACACTCTTGTTTCATATGTGGGGCCGTATATGATCAGCTATTTCGTTGATTACTTGGGGGGAATAGAGACTTTCCCTCATGAAGGGTATATCCTCGCTGGGACCTTCTTTGCAGCGAAGCTAATTGAGACCTTAACAACCAGACAGTGGTATCTTGGGGTGGACATTTTGGGTATGCATGTAAGATCGGCTCTCACAGCAATGGTATACCGAAAGGGCCTCCGGCTTTCCAGCTCAGCCAAGCAAAGTCACACTAGTGGAGAGATTGTTAACTACATGGCTGTTGATGTGCAGCGGATAGGGGACTATTCCTGGTATCTCCATGACATATGGATGCTTCCAATGCAAATTGTTCTTGCCCTTGCAATTTTATACAAGAATGTTGGAATTGCTTCTGTTGCTACATTGATTGCCACCATTATCTCCATTGTTCTTACTGTTCCTTTGGCAAAGATACAAGAAGATTATCAAGACAAGTTGATGACTGCCAAGGATGAGAGGATGAGGAAGACTTCTGAGTGCCTGCGGAACATGAGAATTCTCAAGTTGCAAGCTTGGGAGGACAGATACCTCCTGATGTTAGAGGAGATGCGTAGTGTAGAGTTTAAGTATCTACGCAAAGCTCTCTACTCACAAGCTTTTATCACATTCATGTTCTGGAGCTCTCCTATATTTGTTTCAGCTGTCACCTTTGGTACTTCTATATTTTTGGGTACTCGTCTCACTGCAGGAAGTGTTCTTTCTGCTCTTGCCACTTTCAGGATCCTCCAAGAACCACTCAGGAATTTCCCTGACCTGGTATCAATGATGGCTCAGACAAAAGTTTCCCTTGATCGTATTTCTGGGTTCTTGCAGGACGAAGAGTTACAGCAAGATGCAACAGTTGTCTTGCCACGGGGTATCACAAGCACATCAATAGAAATTAAAGATGGCATGTTTAGCTGGGACCCTTCCTCTACAAGACCAACATTATCAGGAGTACAAATGAAAGTGGAAAGAGGGATGCGTGTGGCTGTATGTGGAATGGTTGGTTCTGGAAAATCAAGTTTTCTTTCTTGCATCCTTGGGGAGATCCCGAAAATCTCTGGTGAAGTAAGTTGGTATAATGAACCCTTAGTTCTTTTTTGCATCTGAAGTTTACTTTTGAACTTGTGCCTGAGTATGACTGTTAAGCATACATATTTCATAATACTTGTTTCTCTTTGTAACATTTCAGGTAAAGTTATGCGGTACTGCTGCTTATGTTTCTCAGTCTGCATGGATACAGTCCGGTAATATAGAAGAAAATATTCTTTTTGGTAGCCCTATGGAGAAACCAAAGTACAAGAAGGTTATCCATGCTTGTTCACTGAAAAGGGATTTGGAACTTTTCTCACATGGAGATCAGACCATAATTGGTGATAGGGGCATAAATTTGAGTGGTGGCCAGAAGCAACGTGTGCAGCTTGCAAGGGCACTCTATCAAGATGCTGACATTTATTTACTTGACGACCCCTTCAGTGCAGTTGATGCACACACTGGATCAGAGTTGTTTAAGGTCAGACTTTCTCATAGTATCATTAATTTCATGTTTCTCCTAATTGACTATGGCCTGAAATTTATAAATATGGCAATGCAGGAATACATATTGACTGCATTAGAAGACAAAACTGTTGTTTTTGTGACCCATCAAGTCGAATTTTTGCCTTCTGCTGATCTAATCCTGGTATAGTCTTCTAACTTAATATATTGTTTCTGCAAAGAAAGGTCCACATTGCCATCTTCACTCTGTAGCTTTTGTGTATAATTTAGTCTAGTAGCATCTGTTGAGTTCAGTTCTTGAGGTGTTTCATACATGTCTGCTGTAGTGATGGTATTCTCTCACTGGTTCGTTGGAGAATTTATACCCATGTTTCTTTGTCTTTTTTGGGGTATCTCATTCTTCCTAAATCTGTTTTTACGTAATGTATGAGAAGTCTTTTCTAACCTTCATTTCAATATCTATAGGTTCTTAAAGAAGGGCGCATCATACAAGCAGGAAAATATGATGATCTTTTACAGGCGGGAACTGATTTTAAGACACTAGTCTCAGCTCACAATGAAGCAATTGAAGCTATGGATATTCCCAATTATTCATCAGGTGACTCAGATCATAGCTTGTGTCCAGATGGCTCTGTTGGACTTGTCAAAAAGCATGGTGCACCAAGCAGCAGTATTGATTCTTTGGCAAAGGAAGTGCAAGAGGGTCCATCAGCCTCAGAGCAGAAAGCAATTAAAGAGAAAAAGAAGGCAAAGCGTGCAAGAAAAAAGCAGCTTGTACAAGATGAGGAAAGGGTAAGAGGAAGAGTCAGCATGAAGGTTTACTTGTCATATATGGCTGCAGCATATAAAGGATCACTGATTCCACTCATAATCATTGCACAAGCAATATTTCAATTCCTTCAAATTGCTAGTAGTTGGTGGATGGCTTGGGCCAATCCCCAAACACAGGGAGATCAGCCTAAAGTGACTGCTATGGTTCTTCTTGGTGTTTACATGGCCCTTGCATTTGGGAGCTCTTGGTTTATATTTATTAGGGCTGTGTTGGTTGCTACCTTTGGTCTAGAAGCTGCACAGAAATTGTTTCTGAGGATGCTTAGGAGTGTTTTCCGTGCACCAATGTCTTTCTTTGATTCTACTCCTGCTGGACGGATCTTGAATCGTGTAAGTTCCTTATTTATCTGGAATTTAGGTTTGTCACAGATATGAATTACACCAACTTCCTCTCACTGGCATATATAATTTCATGAATCATTTTATAATCTATAGGTATCAATTGATCAAAGTGTGGTGGATCTTGATATTCCTTTTAGACTTGGTGGGTTCGCTTCAACAACAATACAGCTTATAGGCATTGTTGGTGTCATGACAAAAGTAACCTGGCAAGTTTTGCTTCTTGTTATTCCTATGGCCATTGCTTGTTTGTGGATGCAGGTAATTAAATTTATTTCACTTTAAGAACAATATTTCGTGTTTTGAAAAAAAAAAAATGGTGTTGTGCAATGTTAGCATCCATTTCCAGCTGAAGAATTATTGAATATTGCACCTGAGTGTCAGCATTCCTTGATGCAGAAATACTACATGGCGTCATCAAGGGAATTAGTCCGAATTGTTAGCATTCAGAAATCTCCAATTATCCATCTTTTCGGTGAGTCAATTGCAGGGGCGGCCACAATAAGAGGATTTGGACAGGAAAAAAGGTTTATGAAGAGGAATCTTTATTTCCTTGATTGTTTTGCTCGCCCATTCTTCTGCAGTATTGCTGCTATTGAGTGGCTCTGCCTACGGATGGAATTACTCTCGACTTTTGTATTTGCTTTCTGCATGCTTTTACTCGTGAGCTTTCCACATGGAACCATTGATCCAAGTAAGTTCATGTTTTCTGTTGCTTAAAGTTATCTCTATGTTATCATGAGGAACTGAGTCTGGTAAAAACATGTCGAGGGTAAGTGGTGCTTATATGTACACTTCTGTTTCAATGTACTGAAAAGGATGAAAGTTCTTTAAACTAGTTGGTGTAAATCAGAGTATGACACCTTATCTATTTCATGTTGACATTTTCCATTTGGCATGACTACTCATAACAGGATTGGAGTCTATGAGCTCATAATTTTGTACTTGCAAGTATCCTTTCTTATCTTATTCTTTGCTCAATTCAGTGACCTTTTCATTCAGTAGGACATCTCAGGGTGCAATGCTGTATGTAAAATGCTAATTTTTCTTTCTTAATAAACTGAAGTTGTATAAGCTGGATCTGGTGTTCACATATGTTAAATTTTAGTCACGCTATATCTCAAAATTTTAGTTGACATGATGGAAAAATGTAAAGAGTAGATATTTAAAATGATTGGTATTCCATGTAGGCATGGCGGGTCTTGCTGTAACATATGGCTTGAATCTAAATGCACGGTTATCACGGTGGATACTTAGCTTCTGCAAGCTTGAAAACAAAATTATTTCCATAGAAAGGATTTATCAGTACAGTCAAATCCCATGTGAAGCTCCACCAGTTATTGAGGACTCTCGGCCTCCAATTAGATGGCCAGAGAATGGAACGATTGAACTACATGATTTAAAGGTATGCCCAACTCCTTTTATCATTACTTGTGCTATGAATAAGTAGGGATAAGTTTTTCCCTGTGCCTATGATTCAAGTGATAAATTTGGTTATGCTCAGTGTTGGGTGAAACTTTAACTTTTAATAGAGATTAGATCATTAAATGGTTCCGTTGATTGGAACATGCTAACAGATCTGCTTCCTTCTTCCCTTTGAAGGTTCGTTACAAGGAAAGCCTTCCTGTAGTGCTTCATGGGGTAACTTGCACTTTTCCTGGTGGAAAGAAGATTGGAATTGTTGGCCGTACTGGAAGTGGCAAATCCACTTTGATCCAGGCCTTATTTCGACTGATTGAACCAGCAGGTGGGAGGATCCTTATAGACAAAATAGATATTTCAACACTTGGTCTTCATGATCTTCGTAGCCGTCTCAGTATCATTCCCCAAGATCCTACCTTATTCGAAGGAACTATTAGGCAGAATCTTGATCCTCTTCAAGAGCATTCCGATCATGATGTTTGGCAGGTATTATTTTTGTTTGATATTCTGTTCTCTCCAATTCAGAATGAGTATATAACTAATTTCTCTGGAACGAAGTAATATTCTTTACTTAGCAGCAGAGAATGTTGTTTAATATGATCGTATACCATGTTCATAGATCAAAAGGCTATAGTGCTCCTTTGTACTAATTCTAAGCAACCCTTGGAAACATTATGCAGCTCACTAGCAACATACCAATCAATCATTTCACTCAGTTGGATGGATGGATAGTCATTGTATTATGACCTTTTCTCTTTGTATATTTATTGCGTTTAATTTGGTGCAGGCACTTGACAAATCTCAGCTTGGAGAGGTAATCCGTAAAACAGTGCACAAGCTTGACTCACCAGGTACAGCACCCGCTCCTCTCCAACAAAAGGAAGAAATTTGAAAATATCTTGGTTTTTGTGTGATTTTCATTGAGTTGATTTGTTATCTTGCAATTACAGTGCTAGAAAATGGAGATAATTGGAGTGTGGGGCAGCGGCAACTTGTTTCTCTGGGCCGTGCATTGCTTAAGCAAGCCAAAATATTGGTGCTTGATGAAGCAACAGCATCGGTTGATACGCAGACAGACAATCTCATCCAGAAAATTATTCGAACAGAGTTTAAGAACTGTACTGTGTGCACTATAGCGCATCGTATACCAACCGTCATTGACAGTGATCTAGTATTGGTCCTGAGTGATGGTATGTACACTTGCATCTTATTAAGTTACTAGAGACTGAATTATTCAAGAAAAGGAAGTTATTCATTCATGTGTCTCTGGACATCATCTGCATTGACTCTCCATTATCTGACTCTGCATATTCCCTGAGATATTCAATGTTTGTGCAGGTCGAGTTGCAGAGTTTGATACTCCTCAACGGCTATTGGAAGATAAATCGTCCATGTTTCTAAAATTGGTAACTGAGTATTCATCAAGGTCAAGTGGCATATCAGATTTTTGAATCAGATGGCATGCCATGGAACCTTTGATTCAACTGCAGCAAGAACAGATGGTACAAAATGAAGCAGTCCGCGCCACTTTCCTTCTTGCTGCTGCTGCATTCGGCAAAAGAAATGGTGGGAAAGGTGCATATGTCATGTTATCAACCCAAAACCCGATAAGAGGAAACTTGTTTCAATCTACAGGGATTATGCGCTAATTCATCCCCCAAGACAAATTGGGGAATTGTTTCATGGTCAGTGTACTTGGTCAGAAATAAGTCTGGTAAGTGAGGTTGATGATAAATAAAAGTAGACAGAAGAGGCAACAATTGGCGGCGTAGTTGTGTCCGATCATGTTTAATAATGTAGTCATCCGGAAGATAGTAGTGTCTCCTTTGGGCTGTAGCCCAGAGACATTTTTTCATCTTTTCAAATAGTTTAGCCCAGGGATATATAAAATAAGGTCATATATAAGCACTAGCCCATATAAAAAGTTAAATAAGCTTCTCCTCCTCTTCTCAGATCAGTAGCTATTTAATCTCATGATCTGATTTTTGATTGCAAAAGTATTATCTTCATTACAATTTGAATTTTTTTATCAAGGAAAAGTTTCCGTCCCTGGTAGTCATTAGATCAAAGCAGTAGGTCAATGTAGTTAGTGAATAGGTGGAGCAGGGTTGTAATGTTTTTGATCTGAAGGACTAGTTAATGTTTATTCCACAATTTTGGTGGCAAGAGTACAGTTTTAGTCTTTTAGAATCACTAGTCCAACTTTTTCTTCTGCTCTTTATGGTACTGGATGAACTACATCAAAACTTGAACTGCAACTTGTACAACCTTGTATATCCGTTTTTGTTTCGCTAAAGTTGCATGCAACTCTGTTTTGGATTCACAAGATTACACCTATATATGCAGTGCAGCAGTATCTACACCTATAGAATACAGCATCTCCAGCATCCTTGTGAAATCCCGCTGCATTAACAATGAAACTATAGGAATGCTTGATTGTACACTCTGTGTGTCTCTAAGACACACACATCCATTCTCTACGGTGACAAGTTTCCATGCGAGATGAGACATAGGTCAATTCCTTGCATATGAATTATGTTTTTTTTTTTTGGGGATGAATGATTGGTGTTTTTGAATCCATATCCATGCTTCAACTTTGAATAACCACATTTCAGAATTTGCTACCATAATTGTTTATAAATATTTATATAATTTACTTTTCTTCGATATGGGATGTTATTAAAATCCTTTTAAGAGTAGGAAATATAATACGCGAGTTGAAGAAAGCAAAACCATGTGTTGCAATGACAGAAGAATCGATTCTGCTTGGTTTTCAAGTCAAGATACATGGAAGAGAAATAAATCCCTGACATTCTTCAGTTTATTTGGTACTCGTTACTTCTCCCAGACTCAAGACACAAATCTGAGTAAAAGTTCTTGCATCAAAAGCATATATGTTCGCTGAGGAACTTAGAAGCCAAAACCCAAAGTCATTCGAATTTGAAAACAGACGACAATCGCAAAGTGAGTTTTCATATCTTTCTTCTTTTGAGCTTTTTGTCTTTTGCTTTATAAACAAAACCTTCTGTTAAGTACGTTTAGTTCCAGTTTCTCATTGCGGGAAATCATCGTTCGAATTTTGAGGCACATACAGCAAAGTATGTTATTCCAATCCACTTCTGTTCTAAGTTTCTACTTTCTAACAATTCGTTCTATGAGCTCGATCAATATGTGATTTGGATTTGTTTGTTTGGGATTTTGAAGTGTATCCTAAGGTGAGAGTGAGGGTACATCAACAAGAAAATCATATTCCTTCACAAAATGATCACAGAAGAGTACCAGAAACAAAAGTCTCTGATGAATCTCTATCTATACCAGGTAGCTTATATTTTTCCAGATAAGTTAAGCTTTCAGTTTAAACCCACAAATTACCTCTAGTTTAGATGTAAATCACAGACGTATATATTTGCAGTGAAGGAGATACAAGGATGTTCTCTACCATTGAAACCCAAAATCATGAAGGCTTCTGTGCCTAAGGTACCAGCAGGGCTAGGACAGTCACTTTCTTCATCCAAAGGTTGGTATTCGAAAAGAAATTACCTTGAGACGCTTACATTCTGGTCATTAATTAATATATTTCATATCTAGCTTCATGTTATAATTACCATGTAAATTTATCTGGTAAAGCCATATACTTGTGGTTGACAGTAGATAAGAGCAGACATCTTGGGAAGCAGGATGCAAAACCAGATGTAAGAGCTTGTTCTTCAGTACCGCTGCGTCCTCGTGCAGTCTTATCTAGTCCTGGTATGTAGTTTGATCAGTAATGCGGTTGGTAAATATGACACATATATAGTATGATTCTTCAATTTTTAAGCTGGAAGTAATTTTGTGGTTTCAGACAATGATGGGATGATTGGACTAGTAAACAAACTATTTGATAAAACACCTTCTGCTGTCAAGGTGCATAAGGAGAGGGTACTTGCTTCCCAAAGGCAACAGAGTAAGACATCCCCGAGTCCTATGAGAATGACCAAAGGCTCCAACATAGCAGTGTCCACCAAGACTGGTCTTGTGCAAAGTAAACTGCAAAGGAACATGAAAGAAAAACAACAGCAAGCAAGTGTTCGAATAGGGAAATCAAGTTTCACTACTTGAGCTTCTTTGTTTCACGAATCAGATTGAGGAGAATCAATTTGGATGTGTTAAATGATTTGTTTGCTTCTTGAAGTGAGCTCTGAAATGTGTGGTTGTACGGTCCTTTTTTTTTGGCCAACGGTTGTATGGTCCTTTGGAGTAGAGTATTTTTATGTTTATCAATAGAGATGAGCCGGCAGAAGTTTATGCTTATGAGTTATGCACATTGCAGAAGTTTATGCATTGCAAGTTAAGATGGAGTCACTCCTTGTACAACCAGATGGCTTTATCAACTTATTTTTTATTTAAAAAAAAAGATCAGCCCTTATACACACACTGCATAACAATTTTTCTTAGACGATGAAGATTCATCATTTGAAGATTATTGTTATCGAAAACTAATGAGCTTCAGAATCGTTCAATTATATGTTCATTATGAGCATATCTGGGTCATTGATTCATGGCCGTCATCAAAATTAAGTAATTTTTTCTTGTTACAAAAGTTTGGTTAGTAATTTTTTTTGTTATAAAAATGGTGGTGGAGTGAGTTACTACTTTGAGACCGAGCAATGTAGCTATGGTCCATTCACAAAAGATGTTTTTCACAAGCTGAGGGCCTCAGCGATTGCCCCATTTTCAGCTGATCATGCTTCCAGTGGACCAACAACATTAGATTGCCGAATGATGAAGACATTTTTGTTGGATAAAATAATAACCGACGGTAACGCGAATCCTTTTTGGATGATCGGATTTAGTAAGGTGGGTCAAGTGAAAATATAAAGCCCAAAAACATGCTATTGGGCCCATTAACAAATACCCACTGTGATAGGGAAGCACAGAAGCATCTCCCCATCTTCTTCTTCTTCAATCTCTCTCGGTCTTTCTCAGAGTCTGAAAGTGAAGCTGAGCACACGATGCAGGCCATTACGCGCGCTGGGCATCGATATCTGAGCCCCTCGTCGTCGTCGCTCAAGTCAATCTTCCCTATCTCCGATCATCGTAGTCCCTCATTTCCTCCCCACTTTTTAGGTTTTCGACCTCGGGATTCTCAATCTCAAATTCGTTCGGGTTCTTTTTGCAGATTATGGAGCCGAGCGTCCTAAGCACGGATCTACCCTCGCCACTAAGGGAGTGGGGCACCTTATTCGCAAGGGCACTGGTGGAAGATCATCTGTTAGGTATTGATTTGAGGCAAATGAAGAGCTTAAAATGTCAAATTGCTGGAAGAAAAAAGAGGAAAGAAAATGTAGATAGCATGGATATTTAAAATCGTTTTATTGTTGCTGTGTTCTTCCTGTTGTTCTGCATTTATGCTGCTTAGTGGAGCAGTTGTCTTAGATGAAGTTATGCAAATTGTGAATGTACTCAGTCGGCGTGGCTTGTACTTTTATACTGCCTATATCTGTGATATTTATAAAGTTTTTGAAATTATGTTGTTTCAGTGGCATTGTAGCAGCAGTTTTTGGATCTACTGGGTTCCTTGGTCGTTATCTTGTACAACAACTTGGTGAGTATATGTATTTTCAAATATTTTTATTGGCATTCCGTAGAGCACGATTACATTTCTAGTAGGAGGGTTTGGACTTAACTTGATTTGTTGATGTATATTGTTTGCGTTGGCTATGGTTGAGCATAATTGTAGCAGGTTGAATGATCGAACTATGTTCTAGGCTCTTTTCCTCTATACAAAAAGAATTTGCTTTTAGCCTTTTTAGTGTGTTAGTGTGCTGATTCTTACATCTCTTCAGCCAAAATGGGAAGCCAGGTATTAGTACCGTTCCGTGGTTCTGAAGATTCTCATCGTCATCTCAAGTTGATGGGAGATTTGGGGCAGGTATAGTAGTATACTTTTTTTTTAAATTATTTGAATTTGTTGTTAATATGATCTATTATGTCTCTAAACTTCTTAAAATTCACTTACTCAGATAGTACCAATGAAATACAATCCAAGAGATGAAAGTTCAATTAAGGCGGTAATGGCAAAAGCTAATGTGGTTATCAATCTTATTGGTATGAATGCTTACTCCTAAGTTACGTTTTATAGAGTCTAAATCTTGGATTCAATGAAGGAAATCACACTGTGTAGTTTTGCAGGGAGAGAGTATGAGACAAGAAACTTTAGCTTTGAGGAAGTGAATCATTCCATGGCTGAACAACTCGCAATGGTAGGTATCCTGCAGTGACCGTCATTCCTGTGCTTTTGAGCTTAGTCATCTATTTATCTTAGAGAATAAGTTCTACAAAACATCATCCATATAATGGGAACAACAAGTGTTGATATTCACAAGTCATCTTGCCATAATTCAAACTTTTGTAGCGTATAGTGGTAGTACACGACACTGCAGATTTCTTTTAAGATTGCAAGAAATGTCTCATGGGATATGGAAGTCTAGTCTGCCCAAATCTGACTTGTGTGCAGTTAATTGGAAAAAAGTTATTTTGGTGGAGATATAGAAGTTGGATGGGACCCAAGAGATTGCAATATTGTCAATAAAATTAGAGATATTTGGCATAGAACGTCTTACTAATATGTGACTTTTGAAGTATGCTGTGACCTTTTCTTGTATACAAACATTATACCATCATCATTGGCTAAGAAGTATAGAATAAATATAATATTGTAACACAGTCAACTTGCACTTGAAGATGTGATTTTTATTCATGTACTCTCTATGTTGAATATCTGTTATTTCCGACCATGATCTTTCATTAGCTGCATTTGTATCATCCACTCACTCTTTCATTTCACAGTACTTCATTTGCTGATCTTTTTCTTGTTTTACTTATAGCAGCTAATCTTTCGAATGTGTGCAGATTTCCAAAGAGCATGGGGGTATCATGAGATTTATTCAAGTTTCTTGCTTAGGGGCATCTCCCTCATCAGAATCCAGATATCTAAGGGCTAAAGCTGCTGCAGAGGGTGCTGTTTTAAGTGCATTACCAGAGGTAGGATTATGTATTTTGATCCCTATATCTTGCCATGTTTATTTCAGGGGCATATCTTTTGACAACCTCTTATCTTCAATAGGCCACCGTTATGAGACCTGCTGTGATGATTGGTACAGAGGATCGAATTTTGAATCGATGGGCGTTTGTTTCAAAAAAATATGGCTTTCTTCCACTTGTAGGGGATGGGTCTACCAAGTATGTTTTACATATATAAATTACAAGTTTTAATTAGTTTCTGTTTTGAAACAGCTTTATAAAGGGTATATTTTTAAAATACTTTTCTTGTATTACCTGCCCTGTAGAATCCAACCTGTGTATGTTGCTGATGTTGCTGGTGCAATTGTTTCGGCCCTGCAAGATGATGGCACCAGCATGGGAAAAGTTTATGAACTTGGTGGGCCTGATGTCTACACAGTGCATCAATTGGTAATTATCATCTATTTTTCTGATGTTGTGTGAATGCAAAATTTACTTTTACTGAGGTCCCTGAGTAATGCAGGCAGAGCTTATGTTTGACATGATCCGGGAATGGCCTCACTACGTGAAGATTCCAATCCCAATCGCAAAGGTAACAGTGCAACGCTCTTGATGTCGGAAATATGTATCTAGTTTCGTATGTTTTGTAATGGATGCAGTAGTTACTTTGAGAGTTCATTATCACTTTTTCTAAGCAATGGGATACAGTACAATTATTATGATAACTTAAACATTAACTAAATAATATGTCAGAGTTGCCATAAGGGAATCTGTTATGTATATCAAAAAGTACCTTCCATTGACCTTTGAGGGTTTTGAGTTCTGCCAAAATCATAAAAATATATTTACTTATTTAGCATTCTCCCTTTACTGCAAATCAGAATATACAGGACCTGCAGGGGTATCTTAATTTGTTTGAAAATTTTCAGAACGGTGTATACATCCATGTCTTTATTTTTTCAATCACATGATTTTTGTACCCAAGTGTTACACCTCAACTAACGATGTTTTAATGTTGCAGGCAATTGCAATGCCTCGAGAAATCCTGCTTAAAAAAGTTCCGTTTCCATTGCCAAATCCTGAAATCTTCAACCTAGATCAAATCTTTGCCCAAGCTCCAGATACAGTTGTCTCAGAAAATGGTAAGATAAATATTAGGATGAGGTTTGGTGTTCCTTTCCCATAGCTTTGTCATTTATTTTACAGTTGATATTCTCATTTTCCTCAATTGTGTGGTGTGCTCTGTAGCCTTGACTTTCAATGATCTTGGAATTCTGCCCCATAAAATCAAGGGTTACCCTATTGAGTTTCTTATCCAATATCGGAAGGGCGGACCAAACTTCGGTTCTACAGTCAGTGAAAAAGTATCTCCAGATTCTTATCCATGAGTTTCTCAGGCTCTCAAATTCAGAAATGCTTTTCGTCCAGGAGGGCAACCCACTTGGAATCTTCAAATCAGGTTTGGGATTTTGCAAAACTTATTAAATCTATGTCTGATTTCTTGTAATTAATCTCTATCAAAATTTGTTTTTTGGGGACTGATGTAATGTTATCCTTGGTCTGGCAGGTTTTCAGAGAGGGTTGCCTTCTGTTGAAAAATTGTAGGAAACAATAAAGGATGTGGAGAGTTAGTATTTTACAGTTTCATATCCGTAACATTTGACTGAATTTCACCCATTTGTAATTTCAAGATAGCATGGATTTTTTGTTTACATTTTCGCTGATTGCTCATAAGCCCCGAGTATAGGGGAATTCCATGTATCTACCTTTTGCTCTACATTAGTAAAGAATTGTTTTCCTCTTGAACTAGAATCAATCTTACAGCACTACAAGCCAGCACCAGATCTTATTTCGGAGGGATTGGCAAAATGCTCCAATACTTTTTCAACCTGATAGAAGCAAAAATGCTAAACCGCACAATACCAAATGCGAACTGCAATAATTCTGACTGCAAGCCCTACATTAGGAAGTGTTTTATAACCCAATTTAGGAACTGAACCTTGGTTGTTTAGCAGTACTTCCAACTGAATTCTACATGATTCGTTTCTTGAAATTCCAAATTGGATTCAACATGACTTTGTTTCAAGTCTTTTGAATGAGAATATTGGCTTTCCTTGCAAAGTGAAATGTGTAAAACTGTAAATACCAAGCTCATAATGGAAGCAAGGAATCCATAAGCATGAATCAGAAGGAAAAAACTCCTACAGGGGGCAGCATTCCTTCAAACTTGAAGAAAGTCTCAAACGGCTAATCTCTCAGACTACTATGGAGCCAGATTCTGGACATGAATCTTTTGAACGTATCAGCTTAGAAGGAAAGAACACTGGGGCAGCATTCATCATACATTCCGGCACCAAAGCTGAGTCTCCCACGCATCATTGTTGCTGCATCAACATTTACATAAACAACAATGTCCAGGGTGCCAACAATTCCCTATTGCATGGGAGCTGTGTCAAAATGAGAGATCCTGGAGTTCACTTGGTCTTCAGAGACATCAAGTTGAGTAAGTCTTTAAGAACCAGCAAGAAGAGGAGAAAGAAGAAAGAGTCTACATCTTCTTCTGAGCCAGGGGCTTTTCCCATGTTAATCTTTGCAATTTTAGTTCCGTTCCTTTTGTTGCTTTCAGTAATTTGTCCCTGATATTGTTTGAGATAGGAATCTTGGCTGCTATGTATAAGCTTCTCCTTATTCAAGTATTTGATATTTGCGTATGTAAACTGTAACGTGGATGATTGTAATTTTTTCTTTGTTGGTAAAGGGTGATTGTGATTTGAATGATCAACTTTGCAATGCAACTGTTAGGTCCCAGTTTAATTTGCAGATCCTGAAATGTCTTGTTATGAGGATACTACATCCCCATAAATGGGCAAAAGAAATTTTTTCACTTGATCATACACTTAGTTCCCCAAATTAAAATGGGGGAGAAATGGATCTATCGAGTTTGGATTCGACAAAAACTTTTACAGTTCTGGTTTAAATAATACTCAATGAATCTATTAGAGATGTTTGAAGATATTTTGTTTTACTGTCTGAAATGATGAAATTATTTTGTAATGCATGGAGAAGGGGTCATGAATCCATCACAATGCAATTGTAGGATACAAAGAGGACTAGTGCATGTGGTCATTGATATATGGAAGTAGGGGTGGCACTTCCGAACCGAATAACCGAAAACCGAGCCGAAATAACCGGGCCGAAACCGAAAAAAACCGAACCGAAAGAAAAACCGAACCGAAAAAAAAAAAAACCGAAAACCGAAAAAAATTCGGTTCGGTTTCGGTTTAGGGTCCGGACCGAACCGAACCGGCCGAACCGAACCGAATTGAGAAGGATTTATGTTTTTTTATGAACCAACCGGCGGACGTCCTCTTTTTGAACCACTTATTGATCGAATTTCATCAAACTTCCTTCTATACATATGTAGATCATGTTGTGTAGATCATCTCTGCAAAATTTCAGCCAATTTGGTGATCGTTAAGGCCCTCAAATCAATGAAACACAGTAACGGTTCCGCAATGAACAGCTGAGATTGTTTCATTGATTTGAGGGCCTTAACGATCACCAAATTGGCTGAAATTTTGCAGAGATGATCTACACAAAATGCTCTACATATGTCTAGAAGGAAGTTTGATGAAATTCGATCAAGAAGTGGTTCAAAAGTGGAAATCCGTTCTACTGTACAAAAACCGAAAAAAACCGAACCGAACCGAACCGAACCGTTCGGTTCGGTTTTCAGTTTGAATTTTCTGAAAACCGAGAACCGAACCGAACCGAACCGAAATTTTTTTTCAGTTCAGTTTTCGGTTTTGGCCCCTAATCGAACCGAATGGGCCGAATGCCACCCCTATATGGAAGGCTAGTGCATTAGTTGTTGCCCACTCTGTTTGGCCTGCACATTAAAACTATGCTTCCAAACTCTGGCACATAGTAGATATTAAGCTTCCTTACATGCTGGGATGTAATAGCTCCTAGATTCAATAATGCAACTTCATATGTAAAAAACGACAATGGAGGATGCTATTTGTATATGAAGCATTGAAGCATATATTGTCACTTCACCAATCACCACTATTCATTTTCTTTGTGTTTCTGAAACTTTGTGATGTGAAAAATATGCAAGTCACTGTCGACTTCGACCAGTCCTTGTTGCAGATTAAGAATTTTTTTGGTTTTAGGGAACATGGTGGCCTGATAGCAATTTATGTGATTGGTTATAGTCTCCATGAGGTAACTAGTAGACATTGTAATAGATGACGCCGGATTAGCTCAATGAGCTTTATACAAGTAAAGAGCAAAAGTGTAAGTTATTTCATGTAGTTGTAATAGAGTGCGGTACTCTTCTCTACTTAATTATGGTATGGTTTAATGAGGCCAACCTGATGTAGCATCAAAATTCTTTTTGTGAATTTCAATTGCGATTCAATCAACGTCTAAAAACAATTGTATCAAATTAGAAATCCTCCCAAAAGTAATGTTGCTAGAGACAGATTAGTGGTGGCTATCATGATCATTGTCATAATCCTGGTGCTTTACATACAAAAGTAGATGGCGGCACAACATAAAAGCACCCGATTATCCGACCAAGGAAAGTGTAGGATTAGAATCAATCTGATCTTAAACTTGTGAGAGCATCTTCAGCGATGCTAACTATTTTTGAGTTAAATTTTTGTCAAATTAACTAAAATGTCATTTTGGCTAGTCACTTTAAAAACATGGCTGTATCAATGCTCTCTATTTTAGCTAGTATTACATCAACATCATTCTTTAAATACAAATTAAATAGTTTAAATATATTTATATATCACATAAAATATCTTATAAAGAATGTATTAAATTATAGCTAGCCTCATATGAGTCATCTCGCTCTTTATATTTAGCTAGCGAGATAGCTAAAAGTTATAATAGCTAAACTTTGGCTAGTCTGCTAGAGCTCCAATAATATAAAAAACTAAATACTCTCTCTTAAATAGTTAAAAATTAAAATAGAGAGTATACTAAAGTTACTTTGAGAGTTTTAAGACAGTAAAACGTATTTTCACCACCTTGCCGTATTAATCCTTCTATAGGTTATGGTATAGAGTAGAGGTAACTAAAGTGGATAGTAGGATCGACATGCCAAAGCTAAGAATCATGAAATAGACCACTACTTTTTCTTCTCCTATGAGAAAAAAGTTATAAACTTTCCTTTTCCACCTAAAAAGTTAAAACAAAAACCACAATTTTCCTTCTCTTCATAAGTGACGTCATCTCTCTCCACGCGGCGAAATCCTCGTAGCTACCGACAAAGCTAACGTGCACCGCCACTATAATATCCCCCCTCTTCGCTCGCAATTTCCATCACTTTTCTCTCACAAAAACCCAGCAACAAATTCAGCCTAAAGTTTCGATCTTTCCTCAGCAAATCAAACCTCACTGTAAGTCCTCCGTCTCCTCTCCCCAAATTTACCATTTTGCCATTGCCCTTCCTCCCCTCCTCTAAAGTCTCTTGCTTTCGTCCCCTGCACACAGATCAAACCCACCCACAGATTCGCTCGATTTCCGGTTTCTTCGGGCCCTTCAGGTTCTGTGTCACTTCATGCACTACAGAGCTGTGAGTATCATTCTGCCTTGCTGAGCTCAATGTTTTTGTGATTGTGCTGTCGACTTGGGATTTGGGTTTGTGTTTTGATTGCGGAGTTTGTAAAAGAATGGTGTTTTTTGTAAGTGGTTGATTTGGTTTGGTTTTGAGTTGGGATTTGGAGTCAAATGAGGCGGCGGTCGCCGACGAATTTCCCGTCGGAGCAAATGGAGAAGGGGACGGGGAAGAATCAGAACACCAGGATTTGTTTCTTGGCGTCATTGTCGATTTTCTTCTGGATGCTTCTGTTGTATTTTCATTTCATTGTGCTTGGTAGTGGTAGTAGTGCTGTGGATCAATCCGGTAAACTAGAGGTTGGTCCTATGTATTCGGATTCGCAGCCTATCCTTGTGACTGATCCTCCTCCTCAGATGGAGAAACCGAAACCGAAGCCGAGTGATCCTGAGGTGGAGAAGCCGAAGGTAGACAATGAACCGAAGCGTGTTCCTGTGACCAGTGATGCTGAGGTGGGGAAGGTAGACAGTGAACCAAAACCCACCATTGTACCTGTTACTCGTAAAATTGGTCCCCTTGTGGAGACCACCCCAAGTCAAGAGGCTGACAAGTATCCGTTTATGAGGGCGTTGAGGACGGTCGAGAATAAGAGTGATCCGTGTGGTGGGAGGTACATTTATGTTCATGACCTCCCACCGAGGTTCAATGAGGATATGCTCAAGGAGTGTAGGAGTTTGAGCCTGTGGACGAATATGTGTAAGTTCACAGCCAATTCCGGGCTTGGTCCTCCGCTTGAGAATGTTGAGGGGGTGTTTGAGAATACGAGCTGGTATGCCACGAACCAGTTTGCTGTGGATGTTATTTTCACCAACCGGATGAAGCAGTATGAGTGCTTGACGAATGACTCGTCTCTTGCTGCAGCTGTGTTTGTTCCTTTTTATGCCGGGTTTGATATTGCACGGTACCTTTGGGGGTTCAATATATTGAGGAGGGATGCAGCTTCTTTGGATCTGGTTGATTGGCTTGTGAAGAGGCCAGAATGGAGCGTTATGGGTGGCAAAGATCATTTTCTTGTTGCAGGCAGGATTACATGGGATTTCCGGAGGCTTACGGAAAATGAAGAGGATTGGGGTAATAAGCTTCTCTTTTTGCCGGCTGCTAAAAATATGTCAATGCTTGTGGTGGAATCAAGCCCATGGAATGCCAATGATTTTGGTATTCCATATCCCACATACTTCCATCCGGCAAAAGATGCTGATGTATTAATTTGGCAGGATCGCATGAGAAAGTTAGAGCGTAAATGGCTCTTCTCATTTGCTGGTGCCCCACGTCCTGGCAATGCCAAGTCGATTAGAGGCCAGATTATTGATCAATGCAAGAGCTCAAAGGTTGGTAAGCTGTTGGAGTGTGATTTCGGTGAAAGCAAGTGTCATTCACCAAGCAGTATCATGCAGATGTTTCAGAGCTCCCTTTTCTGCCTGCAACCTCAGGGTGATTCATACACGCGAAGATCTGCGTTTGATTCGATGTTGGCTGGTTGCATACCTGTCTTCTTCCATCCAGGGTCAGCATACGCACAATATACTTGGCATCTTCCAAGAGATTACACAACATATTCAGTGTTCATCCCAGAGAATGATATTCGTAAGGAGAATATTAGCATAGAGGAAAGGCTTAGTCAAATTCCTCCCGAGAAGGTGAAGGTCATGAGGGAGGAAGTTATAAACCTTATTCCAAGGCTAGTATATGCTGATCCCCGCTCGAAGTTGGAGATTTTCAAAGATGCATTTGATGTTTCTGTACAAGCAATAGTCGACAAGGTTACTAAGGCAAGGAGGGACATGGTTGAAGGCCGTACAGATGATTACTTCATTGAGGAGATTAGTTGGAAGTATGCTTTGTTGGAGGAGGGACAGCGGGAGGTCGGACCTCATGAATGGGATCCTTTCTTTGCAAAGCAGAAGGATGGCAATGGTGATTCTGGTGAAGCTGCTAAAAATTCTTGGGAGAATGAACAGCGCCAACACTCATGAGTGGAAGATAGGAGCAGAGCAAGTGGAATTCCAATGGCTAATGCATCCTGCAGCAAGGTTGGGCAGGTACAAGTTCTAGCTTGGTACCCTGTGCAATGATTACTCAACACAGAACTCACCTTCAAGATCTCCATGCCTACATTCTTGTTTAAAACCAAAACACAGACACATATTTACTGTTTCTAGTGCAAATTTTCCTATAGGATATATCTCTTATGTATTTGGCCAGTAATTCTTTCTGATGTATTTAGCTAGAGTTTTTCATGTTATCAATCTACAGGAAATAATAATAGAGTGATAATCAAGCCTTTACTTTGTTGTGCAAACTATATTTGAGTCTGATATTGCCCACTTGCATTCAGTTTATTCCATACCAGGAGAAACAAATTAAACATGTTATTGCTTGTGGGACTTATTTTTGCATATCTTTCAGTCATTTCTGAAACAAGAAAAGACAGCTTTTGGCTGGTTGGATATGCTTCCCCACTTGTCCTTTCCCTACAAGGAAGAGGTGGATGTGAAGCCCTGTAATTGCATTTCTAGATTCAGATCTCCTTCCGTCTCTAAAGTCTACTCCTTAATTTAGTGAGAGGTAGAATGAGCTGGAGTCCTTTTTCAATTGGTACTGTTGTTTAACAAGAAAAGAATGAGAACTGGGTCAACTGAACGAAAGAACCGAAGGTAGATTAAACCAAAAGCAAGCACAGATCCACTGCATAGTATTATTAGTATATTGAAATTTCAAAACATAGGATATGTGTGTAATTACATATGAATTTACAGGGTCTGCTATAAGCTATGGAACACCCCTATGTATTGTAACGAGAAACGAGACAGATCTATACTAGGATTCCACAGACATACTTGGTGAAGACCAAAGAGAGAGGGGAGTGCATGTAAGCTAAGCTAGCAACCGGCATGTGAAATGTAAGGAGCAATGAGACAGTTCTCTACACTAGGGTAGTGCCGGTCACGTACTCGGTGAAGGCCAAAGCTACAAGACCCAACATGGCCAACCTTCCATTCCAGAGCTCTGCATCTGAGGTCATGATCCCGTCGGATTTGGACTCCACGGTTACTCCCTTCAATAGAGGGACCAACGATGCCACTGATAGCAAAACACTAGTGCCAATGAACAATGGAACTCCGGAGCCGCTGGATATCTGAGCAAACACATCTTGCCCCTTTGATAGTTCGACAGCCAGAGCGGCAACGAAACCCACCATCGCCAGCCTGCCATTGATTCTCTCCGGTGCTGGTCCACCAAATGCAAAGACGTCTGAAAACTTGGTAGAAGGGGGTGGAGGTGAAGGTGAAGGAGCTTCAGCTGGCTGTGGATTCTTTGAGGCTGTTGTTACAGTTCTTGGTTGCTTCTTTTGACCATCCTGAAATTAAAGTAGACACATAGTTAGGCCAGAGATTATACTATAAGATAAACAATATGCATAGAAAAGAAGGATCATCGTTGTTACCTCAGCCATAGAGCGCACGCGGAGATAGCTTGATACTGCATAACTAGCGGGAACAGTACCCTGTAGTTTCATCAGTGATCTGTTCTTGCCGGCAGCTCCGTAAGCGACGGAGCTTCCAAGGATCGATTGCATAACAGTTGTTGCAGCCATTGTAGATTCAAGGTAATATTTGAGCAGGCTTTGATTGAAGTTTGCTGAAGACGTAGAATGAAGGTTGGTTTCTGAGTGTAGAAGTTGCATGCCTTAGAGCGACTTATATAGTACTTCCTACTGGGAGGCAGTAGAGCTAGCTCAACGGTTCACATTTTGGCACCCCATCGTGGGTTTGGTTTCTTAGTGATAAGTCATATGACTCGTAGTAAGAGATGCACAAGACGTACGTGGCTTGCTACCACAACGCAATTCACCAGTGCAGTGGTTCTTTTTCTGAGGCTGCATTTGCTGCAAGGTTTTCACAGTTAGTTTCCAGCACGTAGCACCATTTGAGTGTTCTCCTAAGACTTTTCTGCTAGCTAACGGCCAATACAACATGTAAGAGAAGCATCGAATCGCTATGGTGAGCAGGTTATCTTAACAGGGACGTGTCCGCTTAGTTACTTCCATTTGTCTGTCGACGTAATTGGAGTTGCGATCTTTACATGAATAGACGACTCTGACAGTTCAGAGCATGAAGTGATTTTTTTTGATAAGTAGGGCATGAAGAGATTGCCTCTCTGATTTTTATCATTCCCATTGCGGAGGGAAAAAAAACTTATTTATATCATTCAACTATATGTTGCCATCTAATTCGCGTATATCACAGAGACTCTGCCTCGTCCATTATTACTAAATGGATTAGTGTTCTAGAAATGAGATCCAAATTCCATATTCCATAAGTACAAGATTATGCCATAATTTAAAAAAACAAAACAAAACAAAACATTTGATCATTCGGCTTCAAATTATAGCTACTTCCAACAAAGTGATTTAACCCTATTAAAATTATTTTGAAATATTTGCATGTACGGACTTCAAAATCATGTGAGAAGGGAATTACCCAATTAGCGCCCCTCTAGAGATCATGCAAAAAAAAAAAAAACACCATGCGTATAATTTACACATTAGAATCTATGTTTAAATATGTTCGTCTCATTTCACACACATTTAAGCATTGTGGATAAATGGTGTTTTTGCTAGCTATGGTATATAATGTTCTTTTAAATTCTCTTCTCTTTTTATTTTTATGTTTTATTGTATTCGATCATTGTTATTAGTCAAATTTGGCTTTATGCCGGTTATAAGACCTCTATGGTAGGCGATGTTGGTTTGGTACTGGCATGCACACTTTGTGAGCCTTTTTCTGACTTAGCGAGGTGTTTTGATCAAATTTACGCAACCTCCTAGTTTCAGGATCACTGAAATTGAGTGTCTGTCGGATTTATTTCTCGACGGCAAGATAGTTTGATCGTTGTACTATTTGTAATGATGCTTCTTCGGTAGGGTTATTTTTCTGATATGTCACCACTATTTCAAAGCAAATATGGTACGTAGTCGTTCGTACCCTCTTTGCTGATTGATACTTGTTAAAATACATAAATTTGTAGAAAATCTTTGTATATATACTTATTGTAATATAGAGTTTATACTCATACATCTTCCTTATATTATGCAATTTTATTAATCTGCAACGGAATCCGAAAATCCATATATGGATGACCGGGGAAGCCCCAAAACACAGACACCCAATTAAGGAATGGGTGCGGCTATTACCACCCCACCAAATACTTTTGCACCCCACATTTTAATTTTAAACTAAATATTCCAATACTAACCCCACAATCAAGAATTTTTGTGAAAATATAATATTAAACTAAAATCTATAAAATCTAAACAGCAACAATTATCTACATCTTTACATCGGAAAAAAAAAAATTTCTCTACATTTTTCAAATCAGATTTGAGAATCACTTTAGTTTTCAACATGATAGTGAGATTGTTCGTTCTTATTTTTATTTTATTTATGGCTTCAAATGTAGTCTTATATATATATATATATATATATATATATATATATATATCAGGGCCCTTCCAATGAGGGATCCCTATTTTAAGCCATTTATAGGGATATGACATTACAGCAACTTCCCGATTATAATTTTACATCTCCACCGTTCATATCTTAGGTCTGTATGAGTAGATCACCTCTACAAAATTTCATATGATTTGGTGATCGTTAAGGCTTTCAAAAGTTCAATTTAGTTTTAATGACCTTCAACGGTTTTAGTTTGACATAAGCTGGACCGTTCAAGATCATTAAAACTAAATAAAACTTTTGAAAGCCTTAACGATCACCAAATCATATGAAATTTTGTAGAGGTGATATACTCATATAGACCTAAGATATGAACGGTGGAGATGTAAAAATTCAATTGGGAAGTGGTGTAATGCCCTATCCCTAGAAAGTGGCCAAAAATAGGGATCTCTCAATGGAAGGGGGCTGATATATATATATGTCCGGATCAGAGGCGGACGTTCGCACGCCCTTAAAGTGCGGACGTCCCTCGGTTCTCCACCATCCGGCGTCGATGACAGCGCGCCTCCACCCAAGCGGACACCAGAGGCGTCCCCGATCACTTTCTCTACCCGACGAGTCCACTGAATTCCAGTTTTCCGGCAAGATTGATCTTGTCTTAAATTTTGGGTGGAGGTTGCTGCTTAGACCTTCAAATCAATCTCACCGGGAAGAGAAAGTGGTCGGGGACGCCGTTGGAGTCCTCTCGGGTGGAGGCGCACCGTCGTCGGAGCCTTCCGGTGGAGAACGGAGGGACGTCCGCACTTTAAGGGTTGTGCGGACGTCCTCTTTGGAACGGCTCCGTGTATGTGTGTGTGTGTATATATATATATATAGGATCGAGGAGAACATATATAGGATGTGGTTTGAGAAGAAATATATTTTTGTCACCTAAGTGCTCAAAACTTTGGTGACGAAAATATATTTCGTCACCTAATCTATCACTTGCATGACGAAATATATTTTTGTCACCTAAGTTAGCTCTAAGGTGACGAAATAATATTTCGTCACCTTATCTTACTTAGATAACGAAAATTGTCGCTGAGGTGACGAAACCGGTTTCGTCACTAAAGTGTTCTCTTAGGTGACGAATTAAAAATATATCGTTACCTTAGAACCTTTTTCTAGCAGTGTAATAATATAATACAGAGGCTATGTGTGCGTTTGTGTATATTGCAATCTCGTCCTTGCATAAACTCTCTTCTACCATGATTTATCAAAATCATTTGGACCTAGTACTAGCATTTTGGGTGTATCTCAAACCGCAAGTTGCAAGAGTTGAACAACAAAATTAAGGCATCATTAGTTTATACACTTTTGTAATTTGAATCAAGTAAGCAATTTTATAAATAGTTAAATACAAAGAAAAAATTAAACAACTTCCACAAATAGTATATTATTAGCATATAAAAAGAAGTCTTTAAGAAAAAAAAAAGGTAATGTTATTAACACACCCTATTTTGCTATTCACATGTATTTTCATAACACTACAAATTTGATTATGTTTACACAATTGCCCCTTAAAGTTGTTTATAATTGGTTCACGTCATGAAGGGGGTGTGTGAATAGCAAAATAGGGTGTTATTAACACCACCCAAAAAAAATTTGAAATTATTAGCATCTTAAACAAATTCCTCAATATTAATAACATAATAAAATTAAAGAGAGTATTTTGGAAATAAAAGAGTTCATTCCTAATGGTATCATTCTTAATCCCACCACCCATTTTGGTATTACAATTCAAGGTTGTTAAAGAATCTTTTCCTTATTAGGAGGTGAGACCCACACCCATTCTAATTCTATTATGTGTAAGTAAATGCTAGAATTCTAACCTCTGTCGGAATCATTCCCTTACTTTTCAATTTTATTCTATATAAGCAAACGTTCCTTAAATCTCTTAGGAAAGAACATCTATTACTTTGATAATATAAACGACCTCTGCACTTATGAATCCAAGAGTCAAAGGTCAACTCACATTCCTTTCTCTAATTACTACCTCAGACAAGATGTAGGATCACTCATGGCTAGAGATCTTTTCATATTGGGTGTGCCACGAGAGGAACAACCAACTATCCTTGACAAACTGTTTGAGGTGGTTCAAGTGTCCCGCCCCGAGCGGCGTATTGTTGTGTTAGTAGCTTATTGGGAAGTTTTCATGATCTTGATACCGTCGACAGACTTATAAAGGAAGATCCCAATATTATTTTTTCTATTGGATTTCGTGATGATGGTGATCCGAGTGAATGGGGCTTCGAAACATATCAATTCTGCGGTTTGGACTGTCATGGGGTGATTGGGGTCTATGATACAATTTTACAGGAATCCTTTGAAGCTCTTACGCTTGGGTTTACTCCTGCCACTAGATCATCAATTGAGAGTCTGCCGAAAGTGAGGCTTGATAGTTTGGAACAAGCTACTATGGAACAGATATCGACATGTAGTATATGTAAGGATGAATTTGCGGAAGGCGGTGTGGATCGACTAATTAGTCTTTTGCCTTGCGCACACTGTTTGCATGCTGATTGCATCTCTCTGTGGTTGGAGAGAAGTCACTTGTGCCCCTTGTGTCACCATGCCCTGCCAACTGTGGAAGATGGTGATTCCTCAAACTCTTAACTGAGGCCAAGAGATGAACATACTATCAGGGCAATTATGCCCGTCAATGTCATCAAAATTGTAGTGTTCAATTAGCTTATGAGTTGTATGGTCAGTCAATTATATCATCAAGATTGTTCAATGTTCAATATTTCCGTCATTTAAATTTGTTCAATGTTAGATATAATAAGGATCAGATCATCTGTCTTGTCTTAATTTTCTAAGAATAGAAAAAGTTGTGATTAAAACATTAAGCCAAGATAGATAGGCGAGTAAAGATTAATAATGAACTTGTTCAGTTGTTCTCATTTGTAGCGCAATATTAGACTCCTGAATCGGAAGGTTAATCAAGTTGTGATTAATATGCCATGCTAACACTTGTGATTGGTACACGTTGTTTCAGTTAGAGAAAGGAACTTCCTCCTAATCAGAGAGGGACAGAGGGTTAAGTACTTAGGTTAGTGAGGAAAGGTTTTGTTTGCTTTTTGGATCTTTTGTTTGGTTGATCATAAGGTTATGTTTAACAAGTGTTGTGTGTGCATGTATATATATATATATGATTTTTCAAAAGATGAGTCTCCAACATGCATGTTTAGGTTGGGTGCGCGCACCAAGTCTTTGAATAAATAGGAGTTTCTCCCACTAGATCATTATCTTCTTTTTTCATCAAGTAGTAGCAAACCACTCTCTCACACACCATCGGAAAAAAATAAACAACCAGAGCTCACGTTCTCCTTGCGTCTTCCATTGTGTGCTTTCAAACATGTTTAGTTTCCTTCTACTCTTATTCATCAAGCCTCTAATGCTGAAGATCGAATCAAAGAGTTTTGTGCTTGTGGCGCCCTCGCTATCTTGTTCGAGAAGACGCGTAGAGACAAATAATGTGATGTAGTTGAAGTATGAGCAAGGATTCGAAGTCCCCATGAGGACTTGACAACTACTATAATTAATGCATATAGTAATTATGCGTGTAAGGTTAAATATTATACGTGTTTCTCTTTTTCATAAAAGTAAATAGATTGATTTTGACTCTTAAGTTTTATACATATGTATATCATTTAAAATTGGAAAAGAAAAAGTAACACTACTCTTGTAAAAGTATTCTACAAACATAATAATGTTGGATATACTGCATTTTTCAAGTTACTAAATGAAAATCTAAGCGGATACAAGTCATCATCATTACAAGGCACAACTTGCGAGACATACCTAAAAAAAAAAAAAAAAAAAAAAACTAGACAGATCAAAAAGCATTTTTCAAAATTTTTGATTAAGAGAAATAATTCTTATACCACTGTGGCGCTGCCTGAAAAATTTGATGAATTGCGCTTGACTAATCATGCTATAGACACACGGAAATTATACAGCGCATCCGGGTGCGTATCCACCGTTGATTTTGACCTGCGAAAAAAAAAAAGATTGACGGTGGAGATGACGGGTGCGCCGCGCACCCGGGTGCGCAGAATAGGCTCCCATAGACACATGTTATTGATGTTATTGATGTAGTACACATTTTGATGTACTTGTTACATTAGCTTTAGTTTCAAGCTATTTTATATCTCTTATGTATACTCTCAGACTTATTCAGGAAGTCATGCTGAACGATTGTGTAATCGATAAAAGTTCTGATATGCTATATACTGTATATTCTATTTATTATCAAAAAATTTAAAAAAAAATTATCTCCTTGCGCTTCGAAGTCGAAACCGAGAAATGTCTCGTCGTCAGTAGTCCACAAGCTGCATGCTGCATTGCTGTGGATGGAGCCATGGAAACCAAATCTAGCTAGAGAGCCTGTACATAAATGCAGAGCTCCCACAAGAGGCATGCATTAAATGACGAACTTAGTTTTTCTATTCGTAGTACAAGGATAATTAAGAAAACAAAATAAAAAGACCAACTGAAAATTCCATAGCTTATGAAATTGAGAAACAAAGATTCATAGGATATTTTGAACATAACGGCAGCTTGCATTGGATATAAACGAATTAAAGCTTCACCATAACATCCCGTGAAGATTCATAGCTCAAAGCTCTTCACAGTCTTCAACATTAGTTCAGCTCCTCCCACCTGAAACCATATATACATGAGCCAGCTTCTCAAAAGATCCTCGTGATGCAGAGCTCTTATATTTCACGAGTTCTGTATTTCAACTCAGACTTCACAGAAACAATGCCTCCCAATCCCCAGCCCCGTTACAAGTTCTTCCCATCTCCTTCAAATACCCCCATCATTGTTTCACCAAATCATCCACTGCACCAGCAATGGAGTACTCCATATCCCATCTATTTGTTTCGACATTCTTTCTTTGTTTGCTTTCTCTTCGGGCAAACACTCTCCAAACTTACATAGTTCAGCTCCACCCACAAGGTGTAACCAGCTCTTCTTTCGCATCCAAGGCCGATTGGCATCTCTCATTTCTTGGACAAACCATTTCCTCCGAAAATGAAGACCCTTCTTCTCGCCTTCTTTATTCTTACCAATCTGCAATGGAAGGCTTTGCGGCTCAGCTGTCAGAGTCGGAGCTCGAGTCCTTGAAAATTCTGCCTGATGTGGTTGCAATTAGGCCTGACCGAATCCATCAAATTCACACCACTTACTCTTACAAGTTCTTGGGGCTCAACCCTGCTTCGAAACAAGGTGCTTGGCACAAGTCCTCATTTGGTCGAGGAACCATCATTGGGGTGCTTGATACTGGAGTTTGGCCTGAGAGTCCAAGCTTCAATGATCATGGAATGCCGCGGGTTCCCAAGAAATGGAGGGGGATTTGCCAACACGGAGTAGACTTCAATTCCTCAAACTGCAACAGGAAACTCATTGGTGCCAGGTTCTTCACCAGAGGCCATAGTGTGGCTTCCACGCCAAACTCACCTGATGGTGTTCAAGAGTACGCGTCTCCTCGTGATACTCATGGGCATGGTACTCACACATCATCAACAGCAGGGGGTGCTTCAGTCGGAATGGCAAATGTCTTGGGCAATGCAGCTGGTGTGGCTCGAGGGATGGCTCCCGGAGCACATGTAGCGGTGTACAAAGTCTGCTGGCTCAATGGTTGTTATAGCTCTGATATTCTTGCTGCAATGGATGTTGCAATTATAGATGGAGTAGACATTCTCTCCCTCTCTCTAGGCGGCTTCCCCATTCCACTTTTCGATGACAGCATTGCCATTGGAAGTTTCCGAGCAATGGAGCATGGAATTTCAGTTGTATGTGCAGCAGGAAACAATGGTCCAATTGAAAGTTCAGTCGCCAATGAAGCTCCTTGGATTGCCACTATCGGCGCGAGCACATTAGACCGGAGATTCCCAGCTATAGTTCAAATGGGTAATGGGAAAGTCCTTTATGGACAATCCCTGTACCCAGGAAACGGGTTGATGAGAAGAACCGAAAAAGAGATTGAAGTTGTTTATGTGACTAGTGAAAATACAGGAAGTGAATTTTGCTTCAAGGGGTCTCTCCCACGGGAAAAAGTACGAGGCAAGATAGTGGTTTGTGACCGTGGTGTTAACGGCAGGGCGGAGAAAGGTGAAGTGGTAAAGGAAGCTGGAGGGGCAGGAATGATTTTGGCCAATACAGAGATAAACCTGGAGGAGGACTCGGTTGATGTTCATGTCCTGCCAGCAACTCTGATTGGCTACAAAGAGTCCATTCACTTGAAGGCTTACATAAACTGTACTAGGAGACCAACGGCTAGGATTGTGTTTCAAGGCACAGTTATAGGGAAGTCCAGAGCACCAGCAGTTGCTCAGTTCTCAGCTAGAGGACCCAGTTTTTCAAACCCTTCAATCCTCAAACCTGATGTGATTGCTCCAGGAGTCAACATAATTGCTGCTTGGCCCCAAAACATGGGCCCCACCGGCCTTCCTGAAGATACTAGGAGAGTGAATTTTACTATCATGTCAGGGACTTCAATGGCATGCCCTCATGCCAGTGGAATAGCTGCACTGGTGCACTCAGCTCATCCGAAATGGAGCCCTGCAGCTATCAAATCTGCCATTATGACAACTGCTGATGTAACTGATCATTCAGGGAATCCGATAATGGATGGAGGCAAACCAGCGGGAGTTTTCGCAATTGGAGCTGGACAAGTAAACCCTGTGAGAGCTATTGATCCGGGGTTGATCTATGACATCAGGCCAGAGGAGTATGTCACTCATTTGTGCACTCTTGGATACAAGAAATCGGATATCTTAACAATCACTCACAGGAATGTTAGCTGCCTGGAAATTTTGAAGAAGAATAGGGGTTTCAGCCTCAATTACCCCTCCATTTCAATAACTTTCAAACATAGCATGAGAAGTAAAATGGTCAGACGACGAGTAACAAACGTGGGGAGTCCTCATTCCACTTACTTGCTGGAAGTAATGGCACCTAAGGGAGTTAGAGTGAAAGTGAAGCCTCAAAGGTTGGTTTTCACAGGCATCAACCAGAGCTTGAGATATAGGGTATGGTTTATAACAAGGAAGAGAATCGGAAAAGATACGATGAGCTTTGCACAAGGACAATTGGCATGGGTGAGTTCTAACAATAGTAGCTTTCACAAGGTCAAAAGTCCCATTTCTGTGACTTGGAAGTAAAGGTAGTGCTAATGAAAGCTCTACTCAAAATTCCATTGTTAGTGATTCACTGGATTTACAATTATGAAGATTCAAGGGTGAATATTCTATCCTGGTTTTGTGAGGAAAGAAAACTCCATACTTAAACTATACTTATCATCTGATAAAAGTATAGAATTTCATTGTATTAACTACTTGTCTTCAATGATGTTTTGTAATGTTTCAGTGGTGATGTTACTGATGTAGGTTTATGTTAACCTCATTAAAACTCAATATCCATCATACTATCCCTGTTTTCTATCATCTACATTCTTGGTTGAGCAGAATATGACGTATATAAAAGGTAAACCTGTGATTTGAACAAACAAGCTTACAAAGTAACTAGTGCCTTAAACAAGACTGAATTCTGAAACAAAAAGATAAATGATCACATACATTGAATAACTTGTTTAACCCGCCATCATTGTATCATTTCTTCAAATTACGGTAGAGTAATCAAAAGAAAGAATGGCTTTGAAATATAAACTATCTCACCTCTTTAACTTGAACGCATGAATCTTAATGACAGAAAAATTGGTTGAATCAGAAGGAACATGGTGTACTTACATTAAGCTACATTGGTGGACTATAATTCTCGAGGTTCGTTTGACTTCAAAGAAGGCAAGCAATGCTAAGATTCCATGGAAGAACTAGATATCAGATTACTTTATACATTGCCTCATTTTTTAATGAAACTCAAGCCGTTGTCATTAGCGTAGCGCTCCATGAATCTCATGAATCTGTCCCATTCTCTTGGTGTCCGCATGATATACTTTGCTTCAATTCCTGCAGGCTTTCCGTTTACAAATTTTGCGTTAACATCAACAGATGAAAGGACCCCTTCTTCATCAATCATGTAAAAGCCAGTGATATCACCAAATTCGCCAGATGAGTCAAAAACAGAAGGCTGCTCAAACCTGAACATAGCCACGCCATTGGTACCATCTTTCGATTTGGTTAGCTTCACATCTGGTATTGTCTGCTCATCAGTTCCCTGGATAAACTGAATTTTTGGTTTCGCCATCATTGTGATAGACCTAGAAGCTTGAATAGACCGCCTTAGTGGCACCCATTGGGGACGAGAAACGCGCAAAGACTGGCCATTGAATGTGGACTCTGCACTTCTATGAACCGCCCATGATAACAACCCTATCCAACAAAAATAGCACATTTCATCAAAGCTAGTGTTAAAGTTATGCTCTCTCTTATCAATAATGCTCTCTCTAGTAGTACAGTAACTAGGGGACATAATTCAAAAATGCCTCTGTGTTTTGGTATCAACTAAAGGAATACAACAATAGGACTAATTAATTCATACAGTTGAACACGAGACTGGTTTTAGTGTATCTTCTTCAGCATCAGTTCAACAACACATGATATCCAAAGAACTTAATCTTTCTGACCAACTGACAACCCCAATCTCATCAACTTTAAAAGTTCTAAATTTGACACAGATTTATACAAACCCAATCAAAAAAATTGTATCCAATTTTGTTTCTTCACCTTTACATATCCCAGAAACATAAGAAGGACAAAGCTTGGTGTAACTAAAGTGAAGTACTGGGTTCTTGAAAGAGATCAAAATTATAGTGCATGCAGTACAAGCAAGAAGCTTGAATTACCAGAATGAGAGCGTGACTGCTGGAGACAGTGGGAGGATGGAGAGGAGAATGCAAGTGAAGACTGCAAGGTTGCCATTGCACAACTGCAAGCAAAGATAAAGAAAGAGAGGGACTTAGGGGTGGATAGTGTTGGTTAAGAAGGAGAGGAATTGTGGTTTGAGGATAGAGTGGTGTGTGTAACAAGGACAGCCATTCACTCTTGACAACAATCTAGCTTTTCAGTGAATTGGTGGTGGATGTGATATATTGGAATTGGAGAGAGGGATGTCACTTCAACTCAATGCTTAGATTGTAGAACCTTGTGACTGTGGATCATGGTCCATGAACACCCTGCAAATCACTACCACCATGGTCTGCTATGAAGCTTTGGGCTAATGGCATCCCATACAAAGAATTGGGTCAGGACCCAAGAGATGTAACTAACATATTACAGATTACAACTACCCCAATTGAGATTTGAAGAATATCATGTCTCCAAATTTGTTTATTAGACCTTACTCTATTTTGAATTATTAAATTACATATACATTCTCATACATAATGACTATTAAGGACAATAATTATACAAAATGAAATATTATATTTATTCTCTTTAGACTTTCCAATTCAATAATAATTGATTACATTATTTATTATTTTCCTTATATATTTTTGTTTTCCAATTTATTTTTATTATAGCATATATATAGTTTATAAGAGCTAAAAAAATAATCAATATCTATAAATTATAAATATTTTTAATATTTATCGATTAAAGAAAATATATATTTATTGAAATAATTTATTATGAGGTACAAAATAGAGATCAATTTATTCAAAAGAAGAAGAAAAAATGGAGAAAAAATAACATGTACAAAAGAGAAAAACAATTAAAAAGATAGATAGAATAGTTCATGATAGAACATTTTTTTGCATGAAAAAAATAATCAAAAAATGAAGGTAGGGATGATGGATGTTGAAAAAAAAAACAAAGAATGAGATGTCTATTGAGTGAATAAGAGGTAATTAATTGATTGAAATATATGTCAATAAATAACTAAGGTTATGTTAGGAATTTGAAATGAGGTATAGTGAGTGTAGGGGAGAGAGAGGAGGAGTTGAAATGAGGTTATGTTAGGAATTTGAAATGAGGTTATGTCAATAAATAACTAAGGTCATATAAGCTTTAAAAATCTTATATGAGAAAAGTAAGGAACTATAAATTATATAGAGATGCGCATTAAGGTCGATACATTTTGTATGCAATCCTCGTACCCATTTTCACGTGGGTGATGACTAGCTGAAGTATGACTCGTTCGTCATCACATAGTACGAAACTTATTCCCTGCACCCCTGGGACATGTGCACCACTCATCACAGCCGTCTAATTTGCCACGTGTTGCCTCAGTAAAAGCTTGGAAGGTTGAAGAAGACTCCCATACCGCTGAGCTTAAGCAACTACGGCGGCCGTGGAGTAGATGTGGCGGATGAGAAGTGGAGGGTGGAAGATAAGCTGCTTGATTGGGGTGGTCGTGATGATGCAAAACTGTTGATTCCAGCTACTGTTCTTCTTTATATGTTCAATGTTGCTGAAATAAAGGCAGATGAAAGGTTACGTAGAGAGTTGCAGGCAAATGTTGAAGAGGAATGTCAGAAGCTTGGTCTAGTGGACTCGGTCAAGGTTTGTGAGAATCATCCTCAGGGTGTTGTTTTGGTAAGATTGAAGGATAGGAAGGACGCTCAAAAGTGCATAGAGTTGATGAACGGAAGATGGTTTGGTTTTTTGCCGGGTGCACATGTCCCAGTGGTGCACCGAATAGGCTCCCCACATAGTATTCATTATATTACGAAATCATACGATCCATCTTTGCCACGACGTTGGTTTCTACTTTGTAGTGTTCGAGAACTATCAACTGACTTTTTCAGGTTAGCACACTTTCGGTCATAAAATCCAGCCGGACCCGAATCGCCGGCGACTCTACATAGAATATTCACAAAGGTATATAGTGCAGCACAACTTATAAGAAGAATTGGTCTAGCTTTATATTCTAAGGTCCAAGATGAGTAGTAGTAGTAGTAGTGTTCCACATTTCTCCGGTGTCCCGAGTTGAAAAGTTCCATGGGTCCTATACTTCTATTCCAAGTTTACAAACCATAATTTGCCACAGCATTTAGTCATTTACCAATATATGGTCCAGTATATATGTAACAGCGATGGTTCACTGAATCTCATTAAAGCACTAGTTCCACGAGTTGTCTCATATATACACAAGTGTTACAGATGGATCATATTGAGTTGTTTTACCAGTCTCTTCACTATTGATCCACCTTTGGTGTGAAAAATGAGATTGGTTCTATGAACATGTTTCTGACGATGTCATTGGTCAAGTTACCATCTCCTTCTGGCTCTTTATTTATGAGAAACCAAAAATTGTCAAGCCACACTAGAAAATCATGTCATATCTAACTTCCAAGGACATTTTGTTCGACCATTCTTGCGGGTACGTTGGTCATAAGAATTATCAATTATTTTATCTTTTTCGTTACATTATAAAGGATTAAACCTTTGATTTAGCTTAATTCGAACCTCATTTCTTACTTAAAAGACTAAATAAGCAAATGTTACATGATATTGATGGCCGCTCATGAAAACGATACAAAGATATTTTAGACATTAAGGCTTATGATACTCACCAACATCTTTCCATAAACAAAAGTTCATTATACACTTTGACCTTCCTTCTTTTGGCAAAATAACAAGGTCAAAATCTACTGGGGTCAAATTTCAATATATCATGTTGCTCCTCCACTTAAAAAAAAAACAATTTTGTAGAAATAATAATAATGACGTAAGCGATGAAGGGGCAATAGGCCAATCGAGAGGAGAGTTGACTAACGGCGGCCTAATAGAGACTAGACCGAACCAAAAAAAACCCCTAAAAATATTTTCTTTCTTCCGCAAAATTTGGACATTTTTGCACCTCCTATAAATACCCCAACAAGATTTCACAACAATCCAATTCACCATACTCTCTCTCTTTCTCTCACTCGGTCCAAATCAAAACCCCAAAGAAAAAAAGAGAAAGAGACGACCATGGTGGACGAAGCAGGCCTCGCACGGCGGCTCTGGATCAAGTTCAAACACGACTCCGTCTTCGCTCTCTACTCTCCCTTCTTCGTCAGCCTCGCCTCCGCCACTCTCGACTCTCAAACCTTCCGCCATTTCGTCTCCCAGGACCGCCATTTCCTCAAGGCCTTTGCTCTTGCGTAAGCTTCAACTCTCCGATCAAAGATTTTCAAGATTTTCGTTCTTTTCTTTACTTTTCTTGCACTAGTCGATCGTCGAGCACTGAATCTTTGAATTTTGCGGTTGTTGTTGTTTTTTTCAGGTACGAAATGGCGGAGGATTGCGCCGGCGACGACGACGACAAAGTCGGGATACGCGCTTTGAGGAAGCGCGTGGTGCTGAGGCTTCAATTGCACGATAAGCTAATGCAGGTAATTTAATTCTTCTTTTGACTTGTGTTTTATTGTTTTGCTTCGTTAGTGTATTGTGATTAGTGATTATGTGCTTGCTAAGCTAAGAATTTTGGACTGAGGTTGAAAAATGTCAGACTTTTGATTCCTTAATTAGTGGAGTTTTGGTGTTTATGTAATGTAATTATGCGAGAATAGTTGCAGGAATTATGACTTTTATCATTTTATATATGATGATTGAGGTTTAGTGATATTGGACTCATAGCATAGTCATTGCCATATTTAGGTGATATTAGTGTTGTTATCTGCTTAGTATTTCCAACCAAACAAAGAATGATGATCTTGAATTCTTGATCATTATTCTAGAAGCGGGAATAGTATTTTTAGATATAGGTGATTACTATTCACAAGAATTTCCACTTGCTTGTTATAATGTCATGCTTCTTTTGGCTTCAATCTTGTTCTTGTTAGTTATATAGTTGGATGAATGTGGTATGTAGGAATGGGGACTTGAAGTGCCGGATGAGGGTATTTCTAATGATGCAACAACCAAATACACAGATTTCTTGCTTGCAACAGCATCAGGGAAGGTTGAAGGAGAAAGAGTTCCGGGTAAAATTGCTACACCATTTGAAAAGACAAAACTTGCCGCTTATACGCTTGCTGCTGTTGCTCCTTTTATAAGACTCTATGCACATATTAGCAATGAGATTCAGGGTATTCTGGATCCTGATGATAATGGTCACATCTACAAGAGGTGGATAGACAGTTTTTCGTCTAAAGATTTTGAGGTATAAATGGATGTCTGATTCTGATTTTGTATATCTGTTCTTATACCTTTTTGTTTAAGTTACTGTTTTAACATGAATATTTTTTATTCATTACACTGAATTCAGGCAACAGCTTTAGAAAATGAAGAGATGCTAGATAAGCTTAGCATTTATCTGACTGGAGAGGAGCTTGAGATTTTAGAGAAGCTGTATCATCAAGCCATAAAACTCGAAGTAGATTTCATCTTTAATAGTGGACTGCCAATTCCTCAGAAAGATGTAGTTCCTTTGTCTCGGGTGCATGACTTTACCAACTGCCATCTTACCATACTCTGTGACTTTGACTTGGCATGCACTGCTTTTGATTCCTCTGCCATATTAGCAGAGATTGCCATCAGAACTGTACCGAAGACTGAATCTCATGGATCTGAAACCCAACTTGTTCGGTTGTCTTCAGCGGACTTGAAGAGCACATGGGATATTCTTTCCACCCAATATACAGAAGAGTTTGAACAGTGTGTAGAAACCATCGTGACCAGTGAGAAAGGTTTGTTAGCTAATTAATATTGGAAATGTATTTGGTTTATGTCTTCATATGTAACATGGCATGTAAAGACTCTGTTCCAAAATTTTGCAGTGGAAGGATTTCGTTATGAAGATCTATGCAAAGCCCTTGAACAACTTGCGGAGTTTGAGAGAAAGGCAAATGAAAGGGTGGTTCAGTCAGGAGTACTAAAGGGTTTAAGTTTGGAGGATATAAAACGCGCTGGCCAGGCTCTCATTCTTCAGGATGGTTGTAGAAGCTTCTTTCAGAAGACTTTGAAGAATGAAAACCTGAAAACTGATGTTCATGTACTTTCCTACTGCTGGTGTAGTGACCTCATTGCATCAGCTTTTTCTTCAGGTATACTATTTGGAAAATGCATTTATATATTTTTCACTGTATACATTTCAGAGTCATCATGCATTGATAATGCAGTATGGCAGTCTTAGCTTTGAATTCAGTCAAATATCATGAAATTTATTTTGGGATCCGTTGTGCAGGAGACCTAAATGTCTTGACTGTACATTCGAATGAATTGGCTTATGAGGAATTGGTTACCACTGGAGAGATTATTAGGAAGTTGGAGTCTCCATTGGAAAAACTTCAAGCTTTCAATGGCATCCTAAAGGGTCCCTGCAAGAGTATAGAAGAAGAGCACAAGCACTTAACAGTTTACATTGGAGGATCAGTGGGTGACTTTCTTTGTCTGCTTCAAGCAGATATTGGTATTGTAATTGGCTCGAGTTCATCCCTAAGGAGACTAGGTGATCATTTTGGAGTCTCTTTTGTCCCATTGTTCTCTGGCTTGGTGAAGAGACAAAGAAACCTTGCTGCCGATGAAGAAGGTTCCTGTCAATGGAAACCACTGTCTGGCACTCTGTACACAGTCTCTAGCTGGGCCGAAATACACGCATTCATTTTAGGTACATGAGCACCCTCTCCCCATCATAATCTTTTCTTACTTGTTAGAACATACCCAAAGAGAAATTCGTGGTAGTAGCTAGACCATATACAGACAGCTGGCGGCCAAGTTTTAATTTCAGTGCCACTAGCCATACTCTTTTCGTTTCTCCTTAGTAACTGCCAGAGAAAAAACCATAAAATCTTAGTAGCATCATCGCTTTGAATGCTGGTGCTGAGAAAGATCTCACTGGAAAATTTCTGACAGGAGAGAGAAAGAGAAGAAGAGTAGTAGTATGATTTTACATGTCTATAAATTTTGTTTTGTATATCCACAGATTCTCTATTCTTTCACCCACCTCATTGCTTCTGCTGATATATTTTCCAGAAGCGTTTTGGGTATTCTTTTGTGATATCGGGAATCATATCATACTGTTATTGATTCATCTTTGCTTTCCCTCGAAATACAGATACATTACTTGCTTTTATCATGGTACTCAGTTTGGCATTTGATTTTGAGATTGGGCTTCGGGTCTGTGGGTACTCTATTGGGCTTGTTATTGGCTGTTGTGGGTCTTTTTTTTGTTGGCTACATGTTTTGGTTCTTTCCTAGGCAATGATTCTGAACCCATGAAGGCATCGAAACACTGATTTCCCCTAATCCAGAACCAGGAGGAGGAAACATGATAGGGTTAAGAGTCAAAGGCCATGAACTTAGTGTTAAGCACTAGCATTTCACTCCAGATTAGTGTACCTGATCAAAATCAAAGATGCCAGAAACTCACGCATGTGCCACACGTGTAGCAGACACCAGCACATCGTGAAAGGTTGGCTTTGGTATGCCTCAGCATAAAGCCATGTGAAAGCACGTAAGCACCCATATAACCCTTCTTCATTCCCAAATATAGGGTTTATATTTTACAGATCCAAATGAAGTAATCACACCCTTAAATTCCCATAACCCTCATTGGCATTCAGCACCAACTATCTCTGTTCTTCTTCTTCTTCCTTCTCTGCTGCCTCTGCTTCTTCTTTTCTGTCCAATAATAGGGCGGAGGCACTTCTTAGGGAAGCTGCTTTTTCACATGGCCTCTCTCCCCATCTGGTTCTGAATGTAGCAGAATAGTACAGCCATTGTTATAAACTAAGGTGACACTATCACTTATTTTAAACGTCTACATGTGCATGTGAAACTAGCTATAGGCAGATTATGAACAAAGGGAGCAAAGGGCAGGATGCAAAGGAAAAACAAAGAATTTTAATCTGATGCAGAAATGTGTAGTTGGTGGCCTGACCTCTCTCAGAGACCACCATTCATAATGTGCGCCATCGCTTTTTTTTCATTTCCTTCTTCCTACTTTGATCTGATCCTCCCCTTTTGTTCTCTGTTTTCTCTTTTCAGTTCAATCACTTTGGGGCACCACACACATCATATTTGTCCACAATTTTTCCTACTTTCTTAAGCAAGAATGCATAAAAATCTAGAAAAACAAAAATTAGTTTGCTTTGTCATAAGAACGTGTTCTAAGCTCATGTTTATCGTGGATTCTTTCTTTCATGTCTTGTTATGCCGACTCAAATAAAATTAGTCAAATCAAGAGCTGCTAGTCACTCAATTATCACTATTTTTGTTTCAATTTTGTACAAACGCATTGTCTAGTGGATTCTGACTTCTTTTTTTTTGGTCGAAATGGATTCTGATTTTGAATTGCCCTCATATTGATAGTCAAAATTAAATGCCCTCATATCTCTTTAGATTTTGGCCCTTGGCAAAAATAAGGGGACACTAATAGTGACATAAGAAACCTACCCTGCAAATTAACATATAGGTATGGCCCCAAATGAGGTGTGTGTGTTTTTTTTTAATCAAAAAATGGATCAGAGTTTTTTGTCTTTGTTTTAGTGTATTGGTTCACCCTGTAACATGCCAAGATTCCCTCATATCAATCATGAGGAATAATTGACATGTTCTTCGAATTATCGAGTCTGATTAACCACATAACTTGGTAGATAATGGGTATGAACTGGCGGTGCTTTTATATTGTTTCATCCACAACTGGAAAAACGAAGCTTCATTTCATAATCCTTTTGTTAATCTGCAGCATATACAATTTCAGAAACTGAACAAACTAGTAGTAACTAGCATCATATGGGTTTGATGTTACCGTATACACACGCATTGTACCACTTGTTTTAATTGATACAATGATGAAACCCAAATCTTTGTCATACTTAGAAGTTACCCTTTCCAAGTAGAAAAACCTAGGATCATGGAAACCCCATATCATTCCAGCATGTTGGGTGTAGTTCCATATATATCTTTGTGTGAGGCTCAAGATACAGTGGCTTTTCAGAAAAACCTGTACAAATAATGTTCTTCATGTTTTGAACTTTTAAGGTTGTAGAATATTTCTTTTTAAAATATACAAACAAATTAATCGACGAAAACGCTTAATAGTATATGAGGGTTTGGGAACCTGATCAAAATGTGCGTGAACAATAGATACAAGACTCTCAATTTTTCATATACATTCAAGTGAAATGATAAGTACACTAGATAAAACATTTAGAGTGTTCTTAATTCGCTATCTCAATATAAAATATTTAGAGATATATAACAATGTTCAAAATTTTAGATACGTAAGATATAAATAAAACAACGATTATTCTATACCTTATTATAAAAATAAAATATTCAATAATATATTATATATATTTTTTTCTTCTTATTAGAGCATGTGAGGAATTTATGACAATGTTAATTTCGATAATTTGAGCAAGAAAGACTTTGCTGCAAATTTGGGAAATGAGTGTTTCTCTTTCTTCTTCATCCTCATTTTGGAGAATGACACGAGGAAGTTGTTGGACCTAAAAACAGCTATATATTCCTCAAAATTGATAAGTTAAAATGAAGAAGCTGAGATGCTCTTTAGTGATTATGAGAGCTCACTACTCTCAAGTTGACTATATGTGAATGATATAAAAGATAACGGACAAGAAGAAAGAAGCAATGCATGAGACAGCTTAGACCACATTCTCTCCCATGTTTGGTGTCGGAGAAATTTCCAATAACTCCAAAACACTCCCAGCTGTTCCTGCATTGCTCAAGATCTCACGAGCTACCCCATCAGGCAATTATTAGCAACTAATCAATCACACAACAATTATTTATATACCAACTCATAATCTTCATCCAATCTTCCTTTCCACTACTTCAGATTCACTCTCTCTGTGTCTCACTCTGTTTCCGATTCTGAAAATGGTGGAAAACCAGACACAGTAGCCAGTCAGTCAGAGAAACCGAGTATGAAGATTTTGCTCATCTTCTTCTTGTTTTACTGTTCCATTGGTCTTGCTTCCTATGGTTCAGCTGCTGTGGCCAACAATGATGAAGCATCTGCCTTGCTTTCACTAAAAGCAGGCCTGCTTGATCCATTGGGGAGTCTGAAGAATTGGAAGGCTGAATCTGATCACTGTAAATGGACTGGTGTGTGGTGCAACACTGATGGTCATGTAGAGAAGCTTGATCTCTCCCACATGAATCTCAGTGGTTCAGTCTCAGGTGACATCCAATGGCTCAAGAGTCTCACTACTCTCAACCTGTGCTGCAGTGCATTGTCTTCAGCATTGCCGAAATCCATGTCAAATCTCACAGCACTGAAGAGCCTTGATGTGAGTCAGAATTCTTTTGTTGGTGATTTTCCGGTGGGACTTGGAAATGCGGATGGCTTGTCATATCTGAATGCTTCTAGCAACAACTTCTCGGGGATTCTCCCCGAGGATCTAGGCAATGCCACAATGCTGGAGACTCTGGATCTTCGAGGGAGCTTCTTTGAAGGGGAGATTCCCAAGACCTTCAGGAAGTTGCAAAAGCTGAAGTTTCTTGGCCTCTCTGGGAATAACCTCACAGGTCAAATCCCATCAGAGCTTGGGGAGCTGATGTCATTGGAGAGCATCATTCTGGGGTACAATGAGTTCCAAGGTGGGATTCCATTGGAATTTGGAAACCTCACCAACATGAAGTATCTTGATTTGGCAGTTGGCAATCTCAGTGGTGAGATTCCAGCTGAGTTGGGGAAGCTGAAGCTCCTAGAGACAGTGTTCTTGTACAATAACAACTTTGAAGGTAGAATCCCTCCTCAGATTGGCACCATTCCTTCGTTGCAGTTGCTTGATCTCTCCGATAACAAGTTATCAGGTTAAATCCCAGCTGAGATAGGTGAGCTGAAGAATCTGCAGCTTCTGAATCTCATGTGCAATAAGCTGTCAGGTTCAGTGCCATTGGGACTTGGAAACTTGACTCAGTTGGCGGTGCTTGAGCTGTGGAACAATTCTTTATCAGGGTCTTTACCAAGTGATCTTGGTAAAAGTGCTCCATTGGTGTGGTTGGATGTATCATCCAATTCATTTACCGGTGAGATTCCAGCGACATTGTGCAACAAGGGCAATCTTACCAAGCTCATCCTCTTCAACAATGCCTTCACAGGTCCAATTCCAGTTGGCTTTTCAACCTGTGTTTCACTTGTTCGTGTCCGAATGCAAAACAATCTTCTTTCAGGGACAATTCCAGTTGGTCTTGGCAAGCTTGGGAGGCTTCAAAGGTTAGAGTTGGCTAATAACAATCTCACTGGTGCACTACCAGATGACATTTCTTCTTCTACTTCAATTTCTTTTATTGATCTCTCTCGAAACCGCCTACATTCTTCTCTTCCTTCCACCATTCTCTCTGCTCCAAGTTTGCAAACCTTCATGGCCTCCAATAACTTCTTAGTAGGAGAGATTCCAGACCAGTTCCAGGATTGTCCTTCGCTTTCTGTGCTTGATCTCTCATCAAACAGTTTCTCTGGTACCATTCCAGCAAGCATTGCTTCATGTGAGAGATTAGTGAATTTGAATCTCGCCAACAACCAGTTGACTGGTGAAATCCCAAAGTCTATTGCCATGATGCCCACATTGTCCATTTTGGACTTGTATAACAACTCTCTCACTGGAGGTATACCGGAAAATTTCGGTATCTCTCCAGCCTTGGAAACTCTCAATGTCTCATACAACAAGCTAGAGGGTGCTGTCCCAGCAAATGGCGTGCTTCGAACAATAAATCCGAGTGACCTTGTAGGCAATGCCGGTCTCTGTGGTAGTGTGCTGCCTCCTTGTGCTAGAAATCCAGCATTGGCATCAAGGCATAGGAGCGTGCATACAAAGAAGATTATTGCAGGGTGGGTGATTGGGATTTCTTCAGCTTTAGCAGTCTGCATTGCACTTTTTGGTGCAAGGTTCGTATACAAGAGATGGTATGCGAATGGAAGCTGCTTCGAAGATAGGTTCGATGTGGGAAATGGAGAGTGGCCATGGAGGTTAATGGCATTCCAGAGGCTTGGGTTTACAACTGCTGACATTCTGGCTTGTGTGAAGGAATCAAATGTGATTGGAATGGGAGCTACTGGCATTGTCTACAAGGCTGAGATAACAAGATCAAACACAGTTGTTGCTGTTAAGAAGCTGTGGAGACCAGCAACAGATGTTGAAACTGGTAGCAATGGTGATCTAGTAGGGGAAGTGAATCTCTTGGGGAGGCTAAGGCATCGAAACATTGTTCGGTTACTAGGTTTTCTGAACAATGACACCAATTTGATGATAATATATGAGTATATGAACAATGGCAGCCTTGGAGAAGCCCTTCATGGCAAGCAAGCTGCAAGGTTGCTTGTAGATTGGGTTTCAAGGTATAACATAGCAGTCGGAGTTGCGCAAGGTCTCGCTTATCTCCACCATGATTGTCACCCACCAGTCATTCATAGAGACATCAAGTCCAACAACATACTACTTGATGCAAACCTTGAAGCTAGGATTGCAGATTTCGGGTTGGCAAGGATGATGGTCCGGAAAAATGAGACAGTTTCCATGGTGGCTGGTTCATACGGCTACATTGCTCCTGGTGAGTTTCACATCTTAGCCTTGTGTGCTGTTTCTTACATGTTATGCTGTAACATGTTTCTGTTACTAACATTGAGATTTTGTGACTGTTGATCAGAATATGGATACACATTGAAGGTTGATGAGAAGATTGACATCTACAGCTATGGTGTGGTTCTATTGGAGCTTCTAACAGGAAAGAGGCCATTAGACCCTGAGTTTGGAGAGTCAGTAGACATCGTGGAATGGATTCGAAGGAAGATTAGGGACAACAAATGCTTAGAAGAAGTATTAGACCCAAGTGTAGGAAATTCCAAGCATGTTCAAGAGGAGATGCTCTTAGTCCTTAGAATAGCACTTGTTTGCACTACAAAGCTTCCCAAGGACAGACCCTCCATGAGAGATGTCATAACCATGCTTGGAGAAGCAAGGCCTCGAAGGAAAAGCAGCAGCAACAACAATGATGCATATGCAACTAACAAAGACCAACCTGTCTTTAGCACCTCACCTGTAAATGGTCTTCTATAGGGAAAGAATTTTGAGTTCCCTAATTTGGTCATCATTTTTTTGAATTTTCATGCTGTATGTAAGATTAAGATTGCATTTTTGTTAATGTCTGTAATCAGTGTCATATTTGTGTATGAAGAAAGGAGGATTGTAATCAGAGAATATTGTTCCCAATACCAGAATAACCAATTAAGGGCAACTCCAACAATGGTCTTGGATTTGGAGTCCTATATCCATTATAGGACCTCTTTATTGCAACATTTATTTAGGACTCATTTTCTTATCTCCAACAATGAGTCCTATATGAGGTCCTATATTTATTTTTGTTGATTAAAATAAGTTATAGGTAGTATATTTATGAATATTATATTAAATAATATGTTAATAAGCTTATTAAGTTAATAAAAGTTCACAATTTTTATTTTTATCACAAAATTTTAAATTATTCTTATAATAATTTTGTTAATTAAAAAAATAATTAATACATACTAATTTTTTGTCTTTTTATGTCGGCATATATGACAAAGAATCAAATTATTGACAAATATTATCTTGTGTTGTGTCGGTGTATACAACAAACAACTGAGTTCGGATGTGATTAAATGAAAAGTTTGGAAGGAGAAAAGGATTTTGGTGTGAGGAATTTGTGAAGGAATGGGTTGGTATTTATAGAATTCTTCAAAAAAAAGTTGCCAACGGATCTATACATTTTTTTATGTTATTTCTGATTTTTTTTCTGAGGTAAAAACAAGTTTTAGAGGTAAAAATCTGGTGTGAATTTTTTTTCTGACCGTTGGACCTCTGCTGGACTAACCGTCCATTTCAAATTATGCTATCAATCCTGGCCGTCCATTTCATACCCGTTGAAGCGCTCAACGGTCGACTGGGAGACCGTCCCACGTGCATGGGGCCCAGCCTCTGCAGACAGCAGCGCGACTGGAGCTAGAGAGCGCGTTATGTGCATCTTCGTTTCGTGCGGAAACAGGAGAGCGCGTTTCGTGCCGACCTTGTGCCGAGCGCGTCTCTTCTTCTTCTTCTCTGGCCCAGCCCAAACGCAAGTGGACCCAAGTCTTGGTCCTGGAATTGTCTCAGATTTGAGACTGAGAATAGGACCAGGTCCTATATTTCCAAAACCAAACCCCAGATTTTTGGCCCGTTGGATATGAAATGTATGGATATAGGACTGAAACTGGGTTTTAGAACCCTTGTTGGAGTTGCCCTAAGTTTAACATAAGCCTCGAGCTTAATTTTCTTGGAACTTGTTGACTATTCACAGGGATCTTCATCTCGTGGAAGACTTCTTTTTATGGCACACAAAAGTGTCATTTACGACATACATGGAACACGCGATATAAAATAATCGAATGTGAAGCGTTTTTAATAAAATTGCATAATAACTGAACACTTTGTAGAAATTTTCTTGTTTTTACTTTTTTCTGTTTTCGGTATTAGTGGCTGCAAGTTCTTGTGGTCTGTTAGCTGAGGGCCGCAAGTGTCTTCTTGTTTTTACCTCTTCGTCCTTTTTGTTTCAGGTAAATTTCCTGGCTTCAATTCTTTTTTATTTGAAACCAATACTCAATGTTAACTTAGAGCTGCATTAGATTCTTCTAACCCTGTTGTTATAAGGATTTGTGTCTGTATCCTTATTATTTAGGGAACTTGATATACTTGTGAAATCAAGTAATATATTGATACAAAGATAGAGGTAATTACTTTTTCTTTTCTTTTTTTTGAGAATGATAGAGGTAATTACTTTAAGTATTAGGATTTGTTAATAGGAGAATTATGATATCTTGTGTCTATATATAAAGCTTGTTCCCTCGTTCGGATTACTAGAGTCGTTCCCTTGTTTAAAAGTAAACTCCAACTTAGAGCAACTGCAGAAGACAATATTATGGATACTCCATCGACACCACCCCAATGGGCAAAGGACATTCCTCGCTTAAAATCTTCAGTTCTCGCCGCTCGTTGTCGTAGTCTACGCGACTACATTCACAACTCAACACCAGACCAACGACACAAGAACCGTATTCCCATTCTACGGTAAGGAGAAATTTTTTAATGCTTACGTAGAACCACATGGCATTTTTAAAGATACTGGAACGTGAAGCAGACATTCGTTTCAATTCTGGATGAATTGACAGAAAGTTAACAAGAACACTATATTTTGACGCTGTATAAAAACCTCAAAATAGATGAAAAATCACAAAGGAATACAAGCTCAAAAAACAAACTCAACTAGATGAATTTGTGTAGTCTTACAACTTCTTTGTAAACCCTAAACTATTAAAAATTCCTATCACTAGCAGAACGTTTTCTTCTTCTTTCTTCAATAATTTTCTCTCAACACACAAGAGAATCACAATCACTCACACAACAAGTTCAACTGTTCAACTCAACAAGGAACAGTTGAACTTGTACACACAAATAAGCAGCGGAATAAAACAACTCTCTTCTAAGCGTGCAAAGATATCATTCAGAAACCTTACGCATCTTTATTTATATATGATGTCCTTCTCGTTTTGCCAGCCTACTCCAGTTGTCCGTTAAACCCTAATAGAGTTCAAGAGAGGAAATCCAATTAGAACTAAATCACCAATTATACCACAATATATTATCTTATTATATAACAAAATAATATTCTAAAAGAACGTGGACTTCTTTCCTCACAAGTACCTCATGTGTCAATTAACCAAGATACCAACCATATCATATTAAAACACACGCAAACCTTTCCTTTCTAAAATCATAGAAATTATGTAAATGAGATCCTAAACATTTTAGGACTCCAATTACACAACCATATCATATACAATAAACACATATAAGGAAGAGTTTTATTAACGACACATGTATGCATATAGCAATTAGGATCAATGACATAAGTCAAGATCACATTGTCATGCACTTTGTTGTAATCGGTTAATGAATTCCAACACAGCATACCAATAATTTTCGACTAACGTTTCTTGTTAGTTTGCTCTTTTTATGTTAAGAAAAATCATACGTTTATTATCGACTCTAACTTTTCTTGTTACAATTTGCTCGTTTTGAAGGTGCGTTAATCTTGAGCTAGCATTACTAGAGTCCAATGGATACATGTATGGCGAAATCAACACCGATAACATCACGATCAACGACGACAACACCATCAACATGCCCACTGTTGGCATGTTTAATCTTGTTAATAGAGCCTGCAGCAAGGGATTACTGTCTAGTATGACTTTCAAGCATACCATGAAGATCAATGTGGTTGAAAAGCTTCTAGGCTCACCAAGGGATTCTAATGATCCAGAGTATAAGCACTTCTGTTATGCTCTTCAGTCCAAAGGACCGTAAGTATTTTACTATACATCTCTTGTATGAATTGTTTTCTTTTCTTTTCGATAATTAACCCCATTTAACTGTTTATTCTCCTCCTCCTTCCAGGATTAGGAACGTTTATCACCATCCTTACTTACAGCTAACTGGGGAAAAATTCTATTTTCCCATTGAAGCTAAGATTTGGCTGAACTGGAATCATCGTGGCTGGAAGTCAGATTGGAGAAACCTCAAGCAAAGACACCAGTGGTACACGGGCTTGTCCTTCTGAAGAATTTTTTACTAGGATCATGGGATCAACAGCTAAGGATAGTGCTATCAATATGGTCATTCAACAAAAGATGAAAGATTCAAACAAGAAGAAGAAGGGGCAGAAGGTTGATCAAGTTGTGTTTTGCTTGGTACAATATATCACCATACACGCGGCGGAGTATCTGCAAAATGTTATGACTCAAGCTGATTTGGTGAAGGCACTCGAGTCCCCGTTCCCTGGCCATCTCTTGGACCTTTATCATTTCCTCACCACAATTCGTGCTGACCTCGACTTCTTAGGCCGTCTAAGTTTGAGTTTCTGGGAATTAGTGGATTAGGCTAAATAACACACGACTTCGATGGATCAATTTGATCTCTACTTAAAAAGTAATTTTGAGAGTTACTTGAAAAGTAAATTGTAAGTTCTCCACAAATTTGATTGAGGGGCTTGTTTTTAAGTTGAAAGGTTACATTATGATATTTAGGATAGAACCATCAATACAGTTCCTTCAGCATGTCAACTTAAAACTTCAGATCATAATTTCTCTCATTAAAAAGGGGGGAAAAGAGACAACAGCTGAGCAAGCAAAAGCATTCGAGTAACCCCCATATATACACAGCAACAAAATTTATCATAGGCATGTGTATCATATAAGTATTACACTAAAATATTAGATAGCTATGGCTTTGAAAAGTAGGGATATAACTCCTAGGGAAGGCACAGCAAGAAAGAAATGCAATCACATCAAATCAACCAAAAATGAAACAGAACACCATAGCTTCTCTCTGCTTCTCCATATGCTCCAATTATACGTCTTACCCACTTTGTACACTTTACAACATAGGTTGTTTTGTATCCTTACTGAAGTCCTCACAAATGGATTTGTATCAGCCCGTGCATCGCTGCCTTGCATTCCTTTCCTGCAGCCTCGGAGCTGCAAATGGAAGTAACAGAATTAGTATCATGCTCATTCCAGCTTTTGGAGGCAAATTTTTAAGCTTATTCTTACACATTAACATACCAAGTCCATTAGCCTCAGATGTCCTCATGATTCTTAGCCTCTTCACGGAACTAAGAAACATCCTGAGAGCAAAATGAGTAAATTGCATAAGATATTAGAAAAAAGACCGAAAGAAATATCCGATCAGTCCAAGAGAAACAAGCACATTATTACTGAAGAGTATAGAGATTTGTGTGGCACACAAAGAGACTGTTATTGAAGAATCTTACCCCCAAGGAACATCCCCAACAAGCATCCAGTCACCTTCTTTGTCTTCATAAGTGAGTGCAAAATCAAATGATCCATCAAACAACTTCGAGGGTGTAGTTTCTCCCACCATCATATCATGCGCCTGACCACGAGCACCTAAATATAGATACATGGAACACCATTACTCAAAGGAAAAACAAAAGGTTTCTATCACTAGTCAGCAATATAGACAAATTCAATTCTCTTGTCCAAGTAAATGGACATTGAGTGACACAACACTACATTTGACAGTTATCTCAAATCCCAACACATCTATTATTTAACATACCAATCTTTTTACTTTTCTTACAGACAATTTTGACAAAACTGTCGTGAAGAAACATAACTTTTGGATTGTTTTTCCTACATTAAATTGACATTCCAAGAAAGCACAGCAAGATGGCACCAACTTCAACAGAAGAATTTTGCGCAATTTTCACTCGAGTCACCCAGATTCAGAAATAGAATATACGACTAACCTATTTTCAATATAAATACTGAATATAAAGGCTAAGAGTACTAACGTATCAATTTCGCATTTGAAGACGGTCCCTGGAACATATCCTCCAGCGTTTGTGCTAGGGCTTCATAGCTGCTGTGCGCAGTTAGGTTGACTTTCCTTCCAATTGGACTTCCATCCATATTCACCTTTACAAACAGGGAACTTGTGAGGCGCGGTCTCTCCTTAGCATTTCCATTGTTTTCTTGACCACCGATTTTAGCCTTCCCCAAAACAATCTTGCATTCACCTTTCTCTGAGTTAACTACTTCAGTGGCTGAAGATTTTGCTTGATGAACCAAAGAATTCATTCTATAAGTTCTGATAGGAGGCCATCCCACAGGCTGACTGCTTCAACACAAGACAAACATATAATCCAATCAGACAAGTAAACAATAGCACAGCTAGATACCATCAGAAGAACTGCCATAATTTCACTATGAATGTAGCATCTAAACAACCACAACATGATCCATATATCTCATACAAAGATGAAATGAAAGAAAACCCTGAAGATCACAAGATCAGAAATAACTAATGTTAGCGTACTCGAAACGGAATCTCTGAATGGAACCGCTATAACTACTTCATCTAATTGTCTGTGTTATCGTTGATATGTAGATCTATAGTGTTGTCCTGACGCTATAGTGTACCATATAGGACCTTATATCCTACATATACAGATTCAGAATAACCCCAAATGGCCACAAAGATGGAAACTTTCCATCTGTGCCAGAACACACCAAAAACCTCACCAAATGTCCCATACCATTGTCATTGTATCCGGATTCAATCAAGTGACCATACCTACCCTGTATATTCATGCTAAATACTTAATAGGTTCTTACTACAAGACTTTGGATCTTATCTCTTCATTATTGGCACTATGCACTCCTCGTATGAACTAAAATCAATTATCGATTAATGCTAAACACTTCCCTCGTTGCCTTGTTGGGGCAGTATGTTATTTGAAATAAAAACAAAGGCTACCCCTTATATCTGTTGGTCATTAACATCTAAACACTGCATCAAATCAGAAACTAAAACTATGCAAGTAATAACAGCTTGATCCAGCATAAACAAAGACCCTATAGTACCTAAAACAAGAACCAAAAAATTGAACATTCAAAAACCTCAACAAGAAATCATCTTTGGAAAATGTCATACTTGGCAACAGAATCAGCACTCCGCTTAGTCCCAGCCGCCACATTAACACTGCTCAACGAAGAAGACGAAGACGACGACGAATGAGCAACCGCCGCCGACGACTTATCCGACTTGTTCGAACCCACATACCGGAAATCCTTAGCCGTCAAAATCCTCGCATAGTTCCCAATTGGGCCTTGATGGGCCGGCGCCGCCTTGGCAGCACCGCCGCCCAGGCTGAGCCCAAGATTGAGCTCGAGCTCAGACTCATCTGGGCTGCAAGAATCCTCAGAAGACATGGCCAAGTTGTCATCTTTAGACACAATCGACATGTCAGTGACAGACCCAGTTGCTGAAGGCATTCGAATCTTGAAGAAAAGCTCAGAGCTTTATGAGATTTGAGTTTTGGGGGTTTTGGGAATTGAAGGGTTTGAATGGTTTGGTGATTGCCTGGTCCGTTTTAGGAAAGGGGGGTTAGGTTTTTGGGGTGGTTTTGGTTTCTGGTGTGGTTGGGATTTTTAGAGGGGGGGGGGGTGAAAAGCTTGTTGTGGGTAGGAGATGGACCCACCTGTGTTGGATGACTGTCTCCTTTGTGCGCCTCCATCAATATCTACGCTTGCTTCTGTGCACTACTAGCCCTCCCTTCCCGCCATCCCCTCCAACCTCATTTCTATTTCTCGTGTCTTGGGGTGCGAGATATTGGTTTTAACAGGTTTTTGTTAGATTTTATTTTACTTCGTTTTGATTTTACGTTCAATACAAGTTTTGTAGTGTGGTATGAAACTAATTTTATTCGAGTGATCTGTTGAGAATATTTTGTATTTAATATCATAGATTTCCTGTATAGTTCTTGTATATTTAAGAGTTTGCATTGTATTCCTAGTTTGTAGGGATTTCTTGGTTGTACGTTAAGATTGCTATGTATATAAACCTACTGTATTAATACAATCAATATTATTATGCCCATATTTCACTTTTATATATGATATCAAATTGCAACGCTCTTGGACCTGAATTGGTATTACTTTGAGAAGTTTCTAACTTCTCCTTTATCTATTATGGCTCTGATTCATTCTATCATCCTCAAACTTCAAGCAATTGTTCCTCATCTTGTGGCCGAACAATGCCTACGAATTATGGCACTAGTTAAGAGTAAGCTTGTTTTTTCGTCTCAAGCAAACGGTACATGTTTACCGCATTCTTCATCAAATTTGTTACCGGTCGCTCCCAATTGTTGGATTATTGATAGCGGAGCAACTCATCACATTACTTCTTCTTCAAAATTGTTGATGAATATTGATCAGAATCCTTCTCTGGCACCAGTTTCTTTACCCAGTGGAGCCACGGCCGGAACTACTATGACCGGTTCCATTCGGCTTAATGATTCATTCCAATTAAATAATGTTCTCTGTGTGCAGAGCTTTAAAGTTGATCTTATGTTTGTTGGCAAGACAATTGGTGACTTATATTGTTCAGTGACTTTTTTCCCGTCTTGGTCTATTTTACAGGACTTGGCTACGAGGACGATGATTAGTGTGAGTAAGCGACGTGGTGACCTCAATTACCTTGTGGCGTTGGCTTCTACTTCTCCTTCTTCCCACTTCGCTTATAATCTCATGATTTCCTATGATCTTTGGCATCCTCATTTGGGGCACCCTTCTTCTGCTCATCTACAGTATTTAGCCAATAGTAAGCTAAATTTTTCTTTTGATTCTAATCATAAATGTGACGTTTATCCATTGACGAAACAAACTCGTCAACCTTTTTTCCCTAGTTCAATTTCAACCTCTAAGTGTTTTTCTCTTATTCATTATGATATTTGGGGTCGTTATAAAACACCCTCTCATTCTGGTGCTCAATATTTTTTAACTATTGTTGATGTTTTTCCCGTTTTACGTGGGTCTTCTTGATGCGTCATAAAAGTGAGACACAAACAATACTTCGTCAATTTTTCAGTTATGTTGCTACTCAGTTTAACACCAAAATCCAACAATTCTGTTCTAACAATGGTGCTCAGTTCATTTCTTTGCAAAAATAATTCCTCGAACAAGGAGTAATTTTCCAACATTTTTGTGTCAATACACCCTAACAAAATGGTTTCGTCGAGCGAAAACATAGACACATTCTTGAAACAGATCGTGTTCTTCGTTTTCAATCTCATCTACCTATTTCTTTTTGGGGTGAATGTGTTCTCACTGCTGTCTATACTATTAATCGTCTTCCCACTTTGTTACTCAACAAGAAAACTCCATTTGAAATATTGTACAACAAGTCTCCTGATTATTCTCGTATGCGTGTTTTTGGTTGCGTTGCCTTTGCAACCTCTGTCAAACTATCATCAAAATTTGCTCCTCGTGCTAATAAATACATCTTTGTTGGATATCCTATGGGTCAAAAGGCTTACAAATTATACAATATTGAGACCAAAAAGATATTTACAAATCGAGATGTGATTTTTCTTGAAGGTACTTTCCATCATTCACCACATACCTTCCATTATTCGTCGGATCAAAATACTGACTCAGAAAAAATTGTTTCACGGGCCCAGCCCATTCCTCTTCTTTGCTCACTTGAGTATGATGATCCCTTCAGTTCACTCAACACGCCTACACTATGTTCTCATCCCAATCTCTCTTCATCTCTGCCTACCAATCTCTCTTCATCTCTGCCTACCAATCTCTCTTCATCTTTGCCGACCTCTTCTAATTCCTCGCCGATCAATCATGGCGGCAACACTGTTTCTCCCAGGGGCAACAACGTCCTTCACGGAGACGGTGGCAAACCCATTCCTCTCCACCCACTTCCTTTTGCGTTTTCTCTTGCCCCAAACAACAACGTTGTTCCTATTCCTGTCTCTGTTCCACCAGTGATTGTTGGCGACCCCGACGACGATGACGCCAATCACAGCAGCGACGTCACTCACGGCAGGATGCTCATGAGGGGAGTGTTGAGAATATTTTGTATTTAATATCATATATTTCCTGTATATTTAGGAGATTACATTGTATCCCTAGTTTGTAGGGATTTCTTGGTTGTATGCCAAGTTTTCTATGTATATAAACCTACTGTATTAATACAATCAATATTATTCTGCCCATATTTCACTTTTCTATAGATTCGACTCTTCTATTCTTTCTCTCTCGACTCAGATACATGATGTAAAAACATACACACATTCTTATCCATCAATCTATGAGTGTCAGAAAAGTAAGACTGTTGTTGTTGTTGATTAATGTTGAGCTTTTTCAATTCGATTACTATAACAAATAACATGGATGAGACTGACAGTTGACAACACATACATGTCTCCACTCAATTTTAAGTGGAGATTGAGTCGTGCTCGAAATAAATGTGCAAATTGTAGTAATTTTTTTAACATTTTCAATTGTTAAATTTATTAACATGAAATTGAGATGATACATACACACTATTATCACGGTTTTGTGATCAAATTGCATAGTGCTTATGAGAATTAATGGAAGCTATTGAAACATGTTATTGATCACGCCAATAATCTAAAATTCAGACAATGTCTGTTGTATATTCATCTTTACCATACGTGCTACATTAGAATCATAAAAACTCGTTCATAATAACAAATTTGATTGAAAGTTGATTATTACCGGTTATTTTACCATTTACCAAAAACAAACAAATGGAGAGAAATATGAATGGCGAGAGAACAAGCCATACGTTCCAAACGACAACCCGACAAGGAGGGCCCACGTCTTACTATTCTCGACATGGCGTTGGAGTTAGGACCATAGCGACACGTGGGGACCATTCTTGCATTAAATTTCGTGCCGACAGCTCATCGGATTTGGCCCCCAGGGTTTTGGAGAGGTTTAAACGAAACGTTTCTTCACCGCCACGTGGCGACGGCGTTCGCGGTGTCGTTGCGACTGGGAACAGAGTCCGTTAAATCTTAACCGCTCACCTTGCGCCACGGTGACACTGTGCCTTAGGGGGAGGAATAATCACAATGATGTTGCCAACCAGAATTGAATAATGACAAAATGAACCCAAGAAGTTGATGCCATCTTCATCTCAAACCCACATGAATTATGAACTGTGAATTATTACCCTGATAATTACAAGCTTAATGAAGATTAGGGTTCTAGAATAATTGGTTATAAAGCAGTTTTGTTAGAAGGTCGGCCTCAAATGAACAAGCTTATGATCAAAGTTGTATTTTAGTGTTTGAACAAGTCTCAACTCTCAAGTTCAAATTACCATTTCATCGACGAAATCAAGGATGTCAAACTCAGGGTTTTAAAGAAATTGATGGTCAACTAGAAAAAAAAATACACAAGATGGTGAAACTTTATACTTTTGTGAGCCAAAGTAAGTCAAATCAAAGCACGTTTTCAATCTTTGTCATTTCATGGATGCCTGGATGGACAAGTACTGGAGCAATTGTCTTAAAGGATTCAGAAATTTGTCAATTATAGAATGATTTGGTTTTCCGTGACCAAGTTTCTAGCCATGTGTTATTAAAGCTCAAAAAGGAAACCAGAAGCTTTACAAGCTGTCAACAACTACTGTCCTACTTGTAATTCACTCTCAGGGTTCTCACACTATTATCACCCTCTAGTCCTCTACCAAGCTTTTCACGAAAAAGAATACCTAAATGGGGGAAACATTCTTGCGTGGTGATGCATCAAGTGCTCTATTTCTTCACTGGGTTCTGAGATTCTTGGGTGCTGCAACTAGGGCCGCTGCATGCTGGAGACGTGCAAGCAGGCTCTGGGATGGTAATCCGTATAGTTTGTTTCTTCTCTTCATTTTCAGGAATATGGAGGAGAGCATCCATGATTAGAATATCCCAATTGCGAGATATGAAATATGACATCCATGAGTCATCTGAGAGGAGAAAGAAACCAGCTGATCAATGTACTCGTAGAGCTATCCAATCCTCAAGTGATAAAGAGTTCATGTCAAGCATCACAACACAATATAGTTTGCATAAGCTCAAACTCGTCCTTCTCATACAATTTGAAACACAAACTCAAATAGAATGGTTATACGAGACAAAATAAATCAATACTAACCTCCATCACGTACAGCCTTCACACTGAGAACTCCTGGCCTTTTGGTCCATACACAGGAAATTTGCAAGATACAGATTGCCTCTTATGGGCTACTCCAAGCTGTGCATTGTACCATGGGCCCTTCAGAACAGGTTCCCCTAGAGCCTCTTGGATGGCTGGGTCCTTACTGGCTTTCTTCATGGCCTTGCTGTAAAATTTCAACAAAAAGGCTAAATTGAAACATTAATTTTACATTCTTATGAGACACTGAAATGGTTTAGGATCATTCCTTGACCTCTCTACACCTCTTCCCCTACAAGAAAAGTTGTTGTGTCTCCCTCGTTCTTCTTAAACCCTAAAGCACAATCAATTCCTCACCAAACTTATCTAGGGGAACCTAAAATAATGGAAGTAGCCTTTTGGCAAGGTTCTTCTATAATCTAGTTTGTAATGGTAAGTATTTAATATTTCTCAAGTGCATTACAATGTATCATTAAGAATATAATGTTATATACAGATAAACAAAAAATATTGGTTGAGCATCTGAACTAGCAAGTATGGTATAACCAGTAATACATTTAGTCCAAACTAGTGGCAAACACAACAAATTAAGACCATGTTTGCAAATAAGAGCTTAAATATTAAACTAGAGTAGTACAGCTCTTCATTTTGGGGTCTAAGAATAGAACAGCTGTACAGACTAGAGAATCTAACTATCCAAGCATCCGCTAAACCCCCAAGGCTTTTTTGAATTATAACAACTACCAAAATATATTGTTTACTGAAAATACCTAAAGCAGCTATGTAAAATTCCCTATATCTGTCATAATGTTCAAGATATACCTGCTACAGCTCTGATAAATAATAAGATCATCAAGAGCACTCAAAGCCACGCCGCCAGTAACAGTAATCAAAAGATAGTTCACAGCCTTGCGGCCAAACCACTTGGTCTGCCCTTCATCCAGAGTTTTCGCCGAAGCAGCCACACTGCAGTAAATCCATCCCAATTACTCGCATATCAATATCATCATCAAATTCATGCTCATTGCAACAAGAGATGCATTCAGTCTCAAAATATCAAAAAGGATCCAGTTCAGAATTACAAAACACAATCACTCATGTCATATAACCTCATTTAACTCTCCAAGCATAAGTTATTTAACTAAGTCAATAGTGAAAACATGTACATTTTTTTAAACATCACAAGCAATAGTTTCATTTCCATTGATAAGGAGGGAATTGCTAACAAAAAAAAAAAATCAGCTTATGCAGCAAGTGTTACAAATTTACAAAAAAAAAAAAAAAAAAAAAGAAAAAAGAAAAAAGAGAAGTGCAACATTTTATCAAGGTATACAACCCTCCAAAGAAGAAAAGCCCAAGGGAAGATGGAATATAAATATATGACCACGCTACCGTCCAACTTCAAAAAGCTATAGGCTTTCTGGCTGGCCACAATTCTACTTTCTCGAAATACTTGACTGGAACAACACCATCAAAGCCTTCAGTCAAGATCACCTTGTTGTCTGAACTGTAAAACTTCATTCCCTCAGCTAAAGCGTTTCTGATATCAAAAAGATCAAAATGTTAACATCTCGTATCATACCGCTGATCACTTCCCCATCTGTTGGCATGCCACTTGCAAAGTGTACATGCAATCTTGTCATGCATTTCAGACCAGACTCTAATATTGAATCCCAATTCTTCCTATAAGTTCCATGCACGCACACCGGAACTTCTTCAAATGAAAGGATTAGCTTTAACAATCTTTCAGTTTCAACTATCGTAGTTGAGTGGCCTTGGTTTGCTCATATCAAAAGTTCACCGTTTTCTTCCAAGAGGGTGCAACGCTGCTTATTAACCCTTCTGACAGCCTCTTTAATCTCATCAACAGTATGTGAGCTCAATGGAATATTAGCAAATGTCTTCAAGTTCAGCTTCAAAACATCATGAACCTTCACAAATCCATCACTCCGCATATCCAAATTCAACTCAGATGCCATATGGCGCAATATATGTGTCAATAATCGACCTAGTGCATCAATTAGAGCCACCACCACCACCTCCTCCTCCTCCGCCGCGACTCCTCCATCTCTCTCCCTCATCTTCCACCTCCCAACCTCCTCCTCTACTCCCACCACCATATCCAAATTGCAAGTTTTGCAACCGTGAATACATATACATTTGGATCAAAAACTAGTTAAAGTTTGAAACTTTAGTTCCTAACAGTTAAAAATTCGAAACTTTAGTTCCTAACAGCATCAGAGAATTGATAAAACACATACCCAGATAAAAAATCATTGTTAAATAACAGAGTGATGCTATTATAACTGGTATTGAAACTAATGGTTGTGCTTGGTGATTCAATCTTGCACAGAATTTAAATTACAGAATCAGAATTTTATGAAGACAAAAAATACCTGGAAAACTGTGGAGCTGAGGAGCTCTTCAAGAACGAGACGGCCCTCCTCGCCAGCATTCTCTCTGGTTTTGCGATGATGTGGTGCGCTTTGCTTCCAAGCAATCACCGACTGAACCTTCTTCCCCTTTTACCTGTAGAGAAGATGGGTCGGGTCTGACACCCGAACAATGAGAAACATGGGCCGGGTCGGATCTGAAATATGAACCTTTTTGTTTTTTGAAATATGAACTTAGAGGGTGTTATTTTATTTTAATTTAAAAGGCTTTTCTTTGGATGACCACTAACTTACATTGTTATTTACACAAGAATGGCAAAAATACATGAAGAGTTACAACCACGATAAGGCTGGCCTTGAAATTCAATGATTTCTCGAACCGTTCATATAGAAACAACATGATCTGCAGGATGAAAGAAGCATATAAAAACAACATGATCTGCAGGATAAAGAAACAGTATCTGATCTTTGAAGTAGGGTTATGTTACAAACCTAGCAATGCTACCATCTTTCATCTCCCACCCAATTGTTCTTCTCCTTTGGTCCTGTAGGACCTTCCTCCCCAGAAAGCTCAACTGGAATTTTCGAAACGATGCTCTCCACTGAATATCTAAACATCACAGGCAAAACATTGATGATCTTATCCAGCTCAGTCCTTGAATTGTATACAATTTTTGGTCCCCATTCTCTCATAAACTGCAGCCAACCTGGCTCAGTAACAACCCCATCTCCAAGATACTCAGCGGCAACTACTTCATATTGGATGCTCGAGTCCACAGAAAACTCACTGCGATCAGCATCATTCCTAATGCCAATCCCAAGCTTTGAAGACCCCTGAAGGTAAGTCCCAGCATGCGGGAAGCTCGCATGTCCATTTTTGGTCGAGTAGATAATAGCTTTGTTCCCTCTTATGTACTCCAAAGCATATGCATCTACCCATTGACCACCGCTGTGCTGTGAGAAGTATATACTACAAAGCTCTCCAGTAAAATTACATATTCGAAGTGTGAAATGCTCCCAATCACCCACATGCTGTCCAATCTTGCTGAGAGCGATATCCATTGGTCCAACTTTGAGAGTGGCTGGTCCATTAAAGGGACAAAATACCCACATTGCAATGTCAGTAAAAGTCCCACCAAGAGCTGGTTTCACATGAACGTAGAGTTTTGCACTTTCCAAGTTTCCATATATAACACTCTTTCTTTGATCACCACTAGGTATGTCTATCCAAAACTGCCTATCATTTGACCCCCCACCAGGCAAATATGAGCCGCTTTCATCAATTGCTTCGCCTACATCTGTGCCAGTTTTGTACAATAGCGCTCCATTTTTGAAGAACCAACCCACAGAAGATGGCAAGTAGACCTCATCTGGATGAAAGAAGACAGTAGGTCCATAATGATTGATAAGTGAATGAATTTGATCAAGATTTGGCATTCCGCATAGCTTAGGATTCAGATTCTTCATGCACCCAATCTGCAGGTCCTCTCCATTACTCCAGTGACTACTGCAGAAAAATGTACCTACAGAAACCCCTGTTCCCCTCATTCCGCGATGACGTGGTCTCATAGTCCAAACTTGGAAAGGAAGACTTGTAGAGTTGGTACAGCTATTAAAAATTAGGTTGTGAGTTTCACATGTGTCAGTCAAATCAGCTCTAACACACCTTACTTCATCCAACTCGGGTTTTCCTGGCTTGTTGGTAACTAAAAAGCCCATTGCTCTGTAACCTTCAGGTGGATCAGGTAGCCAGAAGTAACCACATGAACCATAACTTTCCTCAGTCCCATCATCAGGGCTCCACACCAATGTGTAATCAAGCGGCTCTCGAAGAGCTGCTGACTTGACATGCTCCCCAACAACAGCTGTTTCTGGCAATTCTACTTCTCGAACCACAAGAACATAGCCGTGTAAAGGCTTACCGTTGAGTTGGCAATAATGACCCATGCTACGAAATCCATCAGGAATTCCCACTGGCTTATAAAATGTAATACATTTTTTCTTGTCATCTGGCAGAGAGCAGGTCCAGATTCTTTCAAATTTGGATATCTTGGAAACCTCTATTTCTCCAATAATTATTTTCCCAGAAGCAAAACCTTCACCTGAAAAAGAAAACAGAATGATTAAACCATTTAGAAGGTAATCCATAAATCCAATTTATCATGTCAAATATATAATGTCAATCACCAAACAGCACTCAGTTCCTCCTTGACTCTTTTCTATATCTTTGTTTTTATAAAGTTAATACTTCATTATACTTGAAAATATTGTTACTAAATTTGTACAACTCCAAAAACTTTGCAAGTTCATCATAGTCAGCTGTGAGAAAGGCGAATATGAGGCTATAACAAGACTAAACTTTTCAGAACCAGCACACCAAATTGATCCTGATAATGGAGATAGCTCAATATAATGTAAGAGGATAATTTTTGCACATAGAGGTGATAATATCCTTTAGTAACAAAATATGAAGAGATAAAAATGAACTTTGGAACTACTTATGGAAATGGAACCCAAAACGAACATACGAGCTATATACATAAGCATGATTGATTTACATATTATCAAGAGGGCTGAAGCATAATCTAAAATCTTTATAGGAACACGCAAAACTAAAAAGAGGAATAAATCATCAGTTATAAGATGAAGCCAAAGTATGTTTCAGCACAAAACTAAGAAGATCTTTCTTTATTCAAGGAAATTTCAATACCAGGTGCTGGAGCTTTCATGTAGTAAGAACAATAACTCAATGGACAATAACTTAAGGTAAATTTTCTAATAGCATGTCTATATGAACAATAACTCAATGGAGCAAATAAAAGATTTATGTAGTTGCCAAGAAGCAACAAACTGAAAATAACAAGCAAATATCTAACTCATATTTTCATCGTTCAAGTAAAGGAAGAGCAAAGAGATCACAAGTGCTGGAGTCTTCAGTAAGAAATCAAGTACTCAGAAAATAAAACAAACAAGTAGCTAAGACAAACATTAATAGAAACTCAGGTAATACTCAAGCAAGTAAAGACCTTATAGTTGCTATCCCTCAACAAAAGGCATTCTTTTCTTCCACATTTGTACTTATCTTCAATTTAAAGTACATTATCAATGAACAGAAGCTAAATAAGCAAGCAAGATATCTTATACTTGCCATCAAGCCTCAAGATAAGTGCACTCCTTTCTGCATCATATGTACTTATCTTGAACTTAAAAGTACAGAATCAATGGCCAGGCTCATTGTACCCAAGTGCAAACTTCCACATAAAGAAATAGCTCACCAAAGCAACTACTAAACATGAAATTACAAAGTTCCATAACTCATGCGAGCATTGCGAACATGGAGTATACGAATTCACATATGCGGACAGTAAAGAGAGTTGATGATGCTCAATAACGGCCTCTTGCATAGATTATGATTTGCATATCAGCAATAAAGTTCAAATTACTCGATAATTACCATAATATGCTGAATTTACACGAGTCTAATAATTTCATTTCCATTTTCCATTTTTGCACAGAATCAAAGTAACCCAGAAATCACTAATTGATACATACTCCACTCATCAAGAATAAAAAGAAACAAATGTAACCACCACAATTGAATGCATCCATCACAATCCACAAACCCTTCAATCCAAAATCCATAAACAACCCAAACACTAAACAAAACCCACATTCAGAATTTCCAAAGATCAAACCTTTGCAGTCAATTTTCATACCTGGAGGCCATTGAGGAATTGGAGCAGGCAGGGAGAAGGGTTCTTGCTCCGGTGGGCATAAATCATTGAGTTGATTCCTATAGAAACACTTGCACATAAACATAATTGGCCCCCAAACAAAAGACCCAAGTCAGTCTGATCACAAAAACAACAAAGGCCTGGCTCTGAATCTGTGATCGTAGATTTCAGATGGTTCTGGAACTGATGATAGGTTGATTCCTAAGAACTTGTACATGCTCTTGTTGTTGAAGCAGACAAATCCCAAAATCATGTAACAGCAAACAGTCATTTTTGTGGGGCAGTCTGCCACCAAGCACAATTGAATCGCTCGACAAAGAAAGTAGTGTTAATGATTAGGTGAAATTTTTATTAGCTTGTGTCCATGGTTCAAGAGAGTTGCAAAGCAGGTCTGGCTTTCCCTTCTTTTTCTGGTGACTAAAGGTACGTAACAGTGTCCAAATTCGATACAAACACGTACGCAGGCCTAGAAATTAAATTGGACAAAGACTCACCGATAACCATGTAATTTGAAGTAATAATTGTGATATAGCTATATTTCAAAAATGAGTACCACCAGTCTTAATTTGTAGATACAATTTAAACCGCCAATTTAAACCCTAAATCCTCTAGAACACCCATCGTAGATACAATTTTAATCGAAGAAAGAGTACCACACTCTCTAGAATACGTTTTGAACCGAATAAAGAGTACCACACATACTTGTATAACTACAAATCCAACACATCATGATCTTTACATTCCACAAACCAATATGGACCAGTCTTAGTTAACCAGAATTTGCCAAGCTCAATTAGCTTTGCTCTTTCATTGATCACGATTAATATGCCGCCGTGTTTGTGAAGAATGTGGTGTATAATGGCAAAGGGTCGGTTCCACTCGTTAATTCACCAAACCAAACATAAGGTTAGGGGCTACAGGGCTACGTGTACGGTTACAACTTGCGTTGTAGAAGATGGACAAACCACACGTGTTTTGTGTTTGAAAAATGCCTTGGTTCTTCAACGCGGGCGTCTTCTTGTTCCTTTTGTAGCTTCCATGAAGTGATGAAACACATGCCTTGTTTTTCTTTTATCACCCATTTCTGTTTGTAACCGTATTATTTTCTTCTTTAGTTACATCGACAATCGAAAATAAAAAGCTTATTGAAATCGTTTACTTGTTGTATTGAAATAACCGACTCCAGAGAGATTATAAGTTTAAATTTTACAAACATATTGGAATGAATCGAGGTAGGACGATCATTCTCTTTTCAGTACATTGCTCGAAGATCATTTTCTTTTTATTACATTGCTCACAACTGTTAACATATGAATCTTTTGACATGAATCAAAATAGACAAAAATCAAAACTGATCTAAACGTAAAGGAAAATGTTTGAGACACTAAAAAGTTATCCCAAATATTAATACCAAATGATGTGGCACTTGTCATATCATCAATTTTCCTACTAATTAGGTGATGATATGGATATCATAGTATTTGTACGTAAAGAAAAGTGAATAAAAAGATAAGAATACATTTGTACTTAAAGAAAAATGAATAAAAATATAAGAATATATCATAAATTTCTACTTTAATAGAAAAAAAATTATCTTGTTCGTTTAAGTTGTTGAGCATCATTTCGAATTCTATAGTGTTCCTGATAGAAGCCAATTAAAGCCGCTCAAATTACCAGAATTTCGTTTCTCTTTCCTATACTCCCCTCTCTTCGCAAAACTATTCTTCACACATCTGAACTGAAGGATTGAATTAAAGAATAATTTATAAAATTCTCATTTTGCTATACTTATACTGCAATTCATTTCGTTTTGCCATTGTTAACTTATAATTACCATTTTGTCATTGTTAAGTTATATACAAAGATAAAAAGAAGGTATCTAAACACAAAGAAATAATCACCAGATCAACCAACAACATGTCCATAGAGTTGGATGACATATGATTCATCTGCTCTTGGTCTATAGGATGACGACCTTGTAAAAGATCTAGATTTTTTTTTTTGGAAACAAATGTTTCATTTTTCTTGATTTTAAATCTTTTTTTTTCGATGATTGATTGATTTAAAATCTGTTGATAAAAACTAGAAAAGAATATATTGATTTTAATGTTTTCTGATATAAAAAATAGTATAGAAAATCCATGTAACTATTCCTTCCAAATAAAGCTGATGAGTTGGAACATGCCACATCATTCGGTATAAGATTTTGGTATAAAAATTTGATGTCTCTAGCACTACTCAAAAGTAAAACATGGAAATAAATCAGATTATGATTTTATTAATTAGAAAACTTTAATTTTTTATTTATTTCTATAAACCAAAAGGAGTGATTTTCATTAAAACAAACATATGTCATACATAATATTTCTGGAAAAACAAATGAGTGAGATAAGCAAGTTTAGTATTGAAATTAAAAAATAAGATGAAACGAGTAAGTTGGATTTGAATAAAGAAGTGACAAGTCTAAATAGAACAACCTTCCTAAAAGAAACAACACGTGGTTAGAATTGTCACTTCAAACTTTGTGTGGCAGGTAACTACTGAGGAACCAATTCATGCACTTTCATCATTTTGAGCCTCAACTCTAGATTTCCAAAATTACCCCATAAAACCATTTTATTTTCCATTATTTTGATCATTTTTCTTGTGGTGTTGTGTAGAAAAGTCTAAAACTAGAATGACGATGTCGATGTCGATGTCGATGTCGATGTCGATGGCACAGTTGTTGTACCTGAGATATTTACAGGTCAAGTGTCCATTAGTCTCCATAAGGCAGATGTAAACATTTGAACGGAGCATGTGACACAAGACACAGCTTTCAATCTTTCATGGGGTTCCTGTTTGGCCTTTCCCATTTGCTTCCTTTCCAGCCTATCAATATCAAAATCAAACCCTACTGCAAATTGCTCATGATATTTTGCACCAAGTTAAATCTGCCTCTCTTCTCCACCATTCATACAATATCATAATTCTTTTTCCTTTTTCATTCTCACAACAAAACAGACATCAAATTCAATAAGAAGACACATTCCCAGCTGTAAGCTCTGCACCCTTTATAAGTAGAGCCAGCCTCTCTTTGTTTCTTTGTCATTTTGGAGATCGCAAGTCCTGGTTTCATAAAGTGGTATGCTTTCTTCTTCCTCGTCCTCCTTTTCCCAAAAGCTATTCAATTTTGCCCTTATAGAATGCACGTTCATGGGCATAAAGCTTTGATTCATTTGCATGTACTCATATATATACTGTGTTTTTCTTTGCAGAGTTTCATAATCTAAATCAAAGGTTGAATCATGTTGCTAAGAAGCTCTTCAACACCAGTCATTGGATCCCTTCTTGCATCATTCTCAGCCGAGAGTCCACTTGGCAATCACTTTGAGCCAAAACCTAGTTCAATCCACAGCACACCCAATAAGTTTTCATTTCACACACCTGGGGCTCTCAACATCTCACACAGTTCCTCACCAATCTCTCCCTCCCTGGATCTTTCCTCCGGGTTTCTCCGGAGGGCTCAGTCTGATGGGAACTTGGAAGGTCTGGCATATGCTACTTCTTGTGAGAAAAATGAAGATGATCCCTTCTTCTGTGATTTGTACCAACACAACAAGTCGGGATCCAGGGGCATAACATTGCAGACAATACAGTCTTTTTCGACATATAACTCGGCTGATTTGGGTGAAGATGATGAAGAAGAAGATAGTGATAGGGAATATGATGAAGAGGAAGTAGAAGAGGTTGAGGCTATTGGAGGTGATAATGTTGGTTTGGAAGAGAAGGTGAAGAAGGTGAGTTTATCTGAGGATATGATAACTATGCAGAAAATGTGGGGCGGGAGTTTTGAAGAACAGAGAGGTCAAGAAAGTCAAGAAATGCATCTTGCAAAGGGACTTGGGATTGATGGCGGAAGTGGCGGCGGCCGGGGTGGTCGTGAGGCTAAATGGGAAAGCAGTGGTGGAGATGGAGGTGACAAAAACAAGGGTGTGGAGGAGCATTACAAGAAGATGGTGGAGGAACATCCGGGAAACCCATTGTTTCTAGGAAATTATGCTAATTTCTTGTATGAGGTGAGCCTATTCTGCTTTGTGTAACTTTGTGTTGTACATGTTTGAGAATTCTTTGTGACTATATATATACTAACTTGCTTTGTTTCTTCAGACCAAGAGAGACCTTCCTTTAGCAGAGGAATACTACTCGCGTTCGATCCTAGCAGGCCCGAATGATGGTGAAATTTTGGCACAGTACGCCAAGGTTATATGGGAGTTGCACCATGATGAAGATAGAGCCTTAAGCTACTATGAACGAGCGGTCCAAGCTGCACCTCAAGCCAGGTATGTAACACATCATTGTTTGAAATAAAGAGTTCCAATGCTGTACTGTAAATGTTGTATCCTATGTATTTGAAGGCCAAAGTCTGACATGACTTTCCCTTCTTGATTCAGCTTTGTCCATGCAGCATATGCTAGCTTCCTGTGGGCAACAGAGGAAAACGATGAAGATGAAGATGAAGCAGATCGGCGACATGATCTTGGCGCCATGTCGCCTTATATTCATGGAGGAATCATGACTTCTGCAAGTGCCTAAGTAGATTGCAGAAGTTTTGTAATAGAGTCGACTGCGTTGTAAATATATTAGTCTCGTGCTCAGAGTTTAAAGAGGAAATTTTCAGTAGATGAAACCTGTTTAGATGAGAATAAGAATTTGCTCATAACCTATTTATAAACGCCTGATCAATTTTACATATAACTTGTATAAGCATTTTTTTTTTCTGTGTAAAGGATCAATAATGGTTAGAAAAGAAAATTAACAGGTCTTGAAATAAAGGTGTGTGTAATCCAGAAGAAGTGAAGAACAAGAGCATAGGATATCAAAATCAGAAACGCTGCTCATAACTTGGGGATACAAAATCCCCAAAATTTCCAACTTGAAGCCATTGCCTCCACACTGTTGTAGTCACCAGGATACTATCCTGGTAACTTCTGCCAGAACTACAACCTCGAAAACGCCCCTTGGGGCGTCACTTGGGTAACTGCCTCTGCCTCTCTCCCTTCCTCCAGGTCAAGAAAAAAACAGAAGCATCGTTTGAAGAGCAGATTAGGGTACCAGAAACATGCTTGAAAGCAGTCTGGTAGAAGCTTGTGAAGTTTAGTCCAAGAACTATTGGTTCATTGGCTATGCATACTCCTGTGATGACAAGGGCTTATGGAGAGGTTGGATATTTCATTGGTACCAGACAGTGATGATATTTGAGTGAACTTCAATTTTCCTAGTTCATACATACCAACAATATTTCACTTCTTCACGAAAATGACACTTTGACATAAAATTGGCCCAAAACTATAGTTAGGAATCCAACAATTTCTTTGAGGTAACCCTAACATTGTCTAGCGACTCTTTTGAAATCCGATTTTTGTTACTTGCATCTCCGGTTTGTATTTTAAAATGCATTTTGTGTCTATTTGAAATACTTCACAAGCTTCTACCAGACTACTACGGAGAACTAGAATGTTGGATAACATAAGATTTATGCTTTATCTGATAATGCACATATGAACGAGATTGGTTTATCTAATAAACACCAATCATACTTTCCCCGGGTGAAATAGCTCCTCCTATAAAAGAAAGGGGTGCGGAAAGCGGAATACTTGAGGCATGTGGTTAGTAATCTAGTATACATAAAACTCATATACTGTATCACCTAAACGGCTAAATGGTTTAAATCATCCTCTATTGGTCTTTTTGGATACTACATAATCCAAATGAGCCATTCTCTAAAACACAAAAAGATATCTCTACCACCATAGGCTGTGCTATGAGACCAAAAGGGTAGGGAAAATAAATGTAAAGTCATGACAAAGTGGAATCCGGAAGAGGTTGAACAAAAGCAAAATAAATCAAAATCAGAAACGCTTCTTGTAGGATTAACTTGAAAAATAACTTGAAACAAACATCGTGATCATGTTCCCTCACATCTTGGGATACAAAGTCCCCAAAATTTCCCACTTGAGTTGCATGATAAAAACAAGCCAAGGGGGGAGAAAACATATACCCAGAAACAGAGACTGAATTGTCCACATAAACTTCTCAGCTCATGTAAAATGACACTCCAAAACGTACAAATACAATTTCATGAAACATCTAGCGGAAAACATTGGACCTGGAATCCGCACCTTGACAAACTATTCTTTCGATATATTCTGTGTGGATTCAGAAGTTCCAAAACTAGCCTTATCGTGGGCCACGCTGATAAAAGCCATTGCCTCTCCCTCTGTTGTAGTCACCACTGTCCTGGTAACCGCCTCTGCCGGAACTACGACCTCCAAAACGCCCCCTTGTGGCATCAATAGGGTAGCTGCCTCTGCCTCTCCCCCTACCTCCTGGTCAAGAAAACACAATTGCATCGTATCACAAGCAAGTTAGGGTACCAGAAACATGCAGTTACATAATACCTGGAAAGTAGATGGCTTAATTAATCATTTAATCCTCTAAATGCACCAACATATACACTGAACTAGACAACCATTTGGTTCCATGGAAAACTTGTAACTAATAAAGCAATTAGTAAATTATGTTGCAGAAGGACATTGAATAAAACAAGCCAATGCACTTCAGAATGGACATTTAAAGAATTAATTCACTGACTAAAAATGAGAAATTTATTGTCTTCTCAGGACCTATAATCCAACTATCATGCGCTTAAAGTTTACCCGCGCTCAACTTCAATACCATTCCAAAAATTAAACTAGTGTTTAAAGACTCATAGGATGCAAATAATGACTTAAATTATATTGTGCAGCATCTGAAAATACATACTTCCTCGAGCAGCACCACCGCTGTTCGGTCTTCGCTCCTCAATGTACACTTGTCTTCCAGCCAAATGAATTGGAGATGCCTACAGCAAAGAAAGCAATTTCAGGCCATACGAATACTACATAGAGCAATTGACACTGGAGTCTATGAAAACTAAATCTAATGCACCCGATAGGAAGAGGAGGCTGACAGACAGCAGTGCTAATGTCATGCGATACTACTAGCAACATGTGAATAAAAACCAAGATCTTAGCTTTAAATTGACATGAGAAAATCATATTTCTTTAAGGTACGTTCTGCTCAACCAGAGAAAGAATACAAAACATTTATTCTAGATCTAGGCCCCAGGATTCATATATTTCTCACAACACTCGGTTCCTTGAGGAAGACAGACACATGAAAGATAGCATCATGCACTTACAGAAACTCTCTACTTGATGAATGGGCAAACAGAAGTGCAAAATTCCCAAGACTACCCATAGGAGAAGCATGACTTTAATCACATAACAGGAAACTGACAAGGTGAAGCAATTACATCAATGATTTAAAGAATAAAAAAGGCCAACCTTGAGTGCATTGTGAACACCAACCATGTCTTCGAATTCAACAAAAGCATAGCAGACTCCAATTTCCTGTGTGCACCAAAATATACTTTAGATTCATTCAAAATCATAAATAAATGGCACAACTACGGAAACAAAGTCACCTTGCGAGCCCTAACAAAGACACCATCAGGTATAATTTGACCAAAGTGCTTAAACTCTTCCTCAATTTCTCCTTCGGTAACAGTAGGAGGTAAGTTTCTTACGTAGACAGATTTCATTTCACCTGAAAAATGACAGACTTTAACATAAGGTTCAACTTATAAACACTTAAACCACAACAAGTATGAAGCTCATAAAATTACAATGAAAGAGAACAAGCTCTTATCTTCTCATTTCAAAGACCCACAGAACTGATAAAAAAAATAAGGCTCGTGTTATTCACACCTTTTTTCTTCTATTCACACGCCCCATCTATGATGAGAGCCAATCATAAAGCAAATTCAAGGGGGTGTAGTTTGTAAATAAAATTGAATTATAGTAATAGAAAAATAGATGAGGTGTGTGAATAGAAAGATAGGGTGTGTTAATAGCACCATCAGAAAATAAAAAATCTCTTATATTTCCCACCAAAATAAAAACATGCAAGGCAATATAACCAGGAGAAACAAACAACATTCAACAAAGAACACTGACTAAATCTAATTATACTAGATCACAGAGGCATCAAACTGGTTAAGAAGGCTACCTTCATCATCTGGCATGTAACTGTCCTCTGCCGCTTCTACAGTGGGTTGAGGTGTGTAACTCCAGTCTGAAGTAGAGTTAGATTGTTCAACAGGGGGCTGAGAGGTGCTATTCCAGTCTGAAGCAGTTTGAACACTTCTAAAAGAAGGTTGTTGAGTTACTTCTGGTGTGGACGGTCCCTTAGCGACTCGCAACTGTTATTACCAAACATACATAACAAAAGGGCAAACAGTAAGTTATCCAAGCAAACCCAATAGAGCAGAAGCCAGAGAGTAAACAAGCAAAATAATGCACAACGACAGATAACAAGAGGGGTTTAGGGGCATACTATAGAAGCCCAAGTTTTCTTTTGAGGTTCTCCCACTGGTTCCTCCACAGAAGCAGCCTGAGTGTCTTGCACATTGTTCACAGAATTTTGATACGAAGCATATGTCTCCTCTTGAGGAGTTTCCTCCACCACAACTTCAGTCTCAAATTCGTGCTGCACCTGTTGCTCTGGGAGACTATACTTATCAACTGGATCGTCTTCTATGTCAACAGAGTTCACATACTCCCGGGCCTCTTCCTCCAAAACATAGTCAGAAGCTGCAAAGGGAAACACCCAATTATACCCAATACAAAGAGACCAAACATTCTGCTAAAAACAAATTCTCAACACCTTTTGAATGGCGGATAAAGAGAATGTCTCTAAAATGAAGAAAATAATTTTGAGCTTCCAAACATGCATATGCACGGACCTTCAAGCTACACATGCATATAGTTAAAGCAAAAGAGTATATATCCATCTGTAAGAGCAATATTACCATTTGTTTAACCACCACACCTTTGAAAAACTAGTCAAAGATCGAGCGCTAATGATGCACTGGCAAAGGATATATGTATCTCTTAGAGAAAGGACTACACATGTAAATAAATGACCAGGATATCTCAAAATAAACAAAAATCAAATAATAGCTCAACAACAAAGAAATATATGCCAACAGGACGGAATCAAAATACCTGGTGGTTCTCGATGAGGGCTAGAAGCATTTAGTTGAATATCATATTGGCCTTCTGATATCATGGATGACTGATGCTGTAAAACAACTTCCTCCTCGAGAAACTGGAAGATATCATTGAGAACATAGTAACCTTTATTCTGAGGAGCCAGAAAGAAGGTCTGGACAAACTTCCTCCTACCAGGGAATTCCTTCGACTTGACAGAACCCATGACCATCACAAGAACACCTCCACCCATGGAATTGATGGAGTTGATAGTCTTGATCTCAATCGAAGTAAAATACTGTGACAATATGAGCGTATGAATTTGCTGCGCAAACCACAAACAACACCTCAACCATAAGTTTTCCACTCTAAACAACATCATCGATTCTGATATCATACAAAACAAAAAATAATTAAATGAACATAAGCCGAAAAGAAATTACCAGCATTTCATTAGCGGATTCTGTGGAATCGCCATTGACACGAATCATGGTGCTGTCATTAGAGTAGAACTGATGAACAAGATCGGGCTGCTGCTGAAGCACCTGGTAGTACTGTCCCACAAAGTACGACCCTACCTGCTCAAATACGCACACAAATACAAAATAAATACAAAAAAGAAAACGCACTGAATAAGAGTACACAGAGACTGAATCTGACCTGAACAGCACTAACAGGTACAGGATACGAACTCGCCATTGCTTCCTCCAACTCTCAAAGCATGCAATCGCACTACACGACTTTGAAAACTCTTCGCTAAAACCCTAACTCACTGATCGGCCGCAGATCCGGCTATACAATCCGAAACCCTAAACCCCGGCCTCGCGGCGCCTCGGGATTCCCTAACCTCACCGACCTCAAAACCAGCGAAGAGCCGTCGGATTAGAAACCGAGAGCTTCAGAGCTTTGGGGAGGCTTTGTAAAATACTCCACAGGGTTCTGCTACTTAGCTTCTGCTTCTTCCTCTTCCGGCTTTAGCTATTCGCTAATCCTTAAAAGGGTTCTGCAGGAGCCCATCACAGTCGTTGGTTCAACATCCAATCGTGGCCGTTCGTTGAAAACCTCGGGAGGTAGCGTGTGAGTATTAAATTTTTAAATGCAGAGAGATGAAAGTGCCGCGTACCAAACGGACGCATGTTGTTGGATGGAGGGAAACGAGCGGTGATGAGACACTCCAGGTGGGTTTGATTTTCTGACACTCCATATCTTGGGTATTCGAATCGGGTCAAGTCATGAGATTGGGCTTTGTTATTCGCAAACACGGAACATGGTTCAGACGGCAAGCAGCCAAGGAGACAGCGGCTTAACATACGAGTGTCACCCTCGTACCATAGAAGACATGATTCGGGACCGGGTTTCCAATTATCGACTTCTGCTTGTCGGAGACAATGAACAATGTCATACCTGAATGCCACAGATATGATAGATTCAGAGCGGAGAAACAAAAAATGACGAGAAACCTTCACAAATACTATTATATCAGGAAGAAAAGCACTATCTAAAATACATGCGTCATTGGAAACTAAAGCCGAGTGATCAAAACCAAGATATTTGTCAGCTACAAGTACATGTCCCCCAAGAGAAACATCTATTGCTCAGGTTGACAAAAGGAGAAAATTAGTTTACATAGGGAAAATATAGCAGGCTAGTCCTGCCACCTCATTTACTGATAGTAGGTCCCATAATATGCCTGTTGAGCCGGAGCAGGTTGCTGAGCTGGTGCAACAGCTGCTACAGAACTGGCAGCTGCTGGCTGTGCATAACTTTGTGGGGGGTAAGCCGCCGGCTGAAATTATAATAATACCATTAGCTAAAAGAAATGTGGCAACTAGGAAATAAAGGAGAAACAAAGTTGAGGACCTTTTCCATCTTGTTTTCTAAAACAGTTCTTCTTCTCGGACAGTGTTAATATTTAGTTACTTACCCAATAGTTTACATATCTTTTGAGTATTTAACAAGATAAACGACCTAACCATAGAGTGCAACACATAAAGACCCTACTACATTGTTGCAACACATTTAGATATTGAACAATCATAATAGGTACCTGTGCAGGATACGCAGCGGGATATGTAGCAGGATAAGCAGCAGTTTGTGGCACTGCTGCAGGTACTTGCTGATAACCACCATATGCATTGTATGCCTATTAGAAGAAAAAAATGAATAAACAAATTAGATAATCATACAAAGGGGCCTACTCTTATCTCGAACAAAATTGTTATCAGGAACATCCCTATATTAACCACATAACTAAAATATCTGAGGGAACAAAACCCTCAGCATTTTCAATCTTGAACAATGACATATTTCATTCTATCAGAAAACTACCGGTTGGGTATAACCAGGGGTCCACTGTTGTCCCTGTGCTTGTGTAGCTTGTGGCCAAGCTTGAGGCTGCACACCATAACCAGCTGCCCACTGATTCTGTGCATTTGGATATGCTCCCATAATAGACTGGGCAGGTGAAGGAACACCAGAGTAGGATTTTGCCATCTTTCCTTTGTCAGAAGATAGGTAATCTTCAGCTTGCCGTTTTTTTAACTCTGATGTGCTGCTCCTATGAAGTAAAAATAGCTTAGCATGCCGATCCTCAGCCTTCTTGATAGACTGTGCATCTCCAAAGAGATTTAGAAACTGCAAAATCATTCCTAGCACATCAGAATTGCAGATCAAACAAATAAAAACCTTGGCAAAGAGACATTCAGGCAACAAAAGGTTACATCAACTTCGATATATACTTGACTTCATGAAAAGAATGAAGATAAAACGTAGGGCCAGACAACAATCTAAAGCTTACCACACAACACACACACACACAAACCAAAACTCTTCCCAACAGCCTACTTGTCAGCCAAATTAGACCCGTTGAGAAGACATGGTAAGTAACGCTTCTCATGGTAGACCAACATTAAAATTCTCAAGCACCTTAGCCTTCCCTCGACTTTTGTTGAGCAATATATATATATATATATATATATAGAGAGAGAGAGAGAGAGAGTCATCAACTCAAATCTCTTCAAAGACAAAATTATATACCTCCAAATAGATGCAAGATAACTCTTCTCTGTCAGCAACACTAGCAAAATTGGGGTTCTCTACATTGGGCTCCACAAACTTGACAACCAAGGAATCTACATAGTCAATTTGCTTTGGCAACGGATGTATCGACTCAAAATGTATTAGGGCCTGCATGCAATATTGAAGGATATGTCAGAAATTAGTCCATGGTCTGAGTGAGAGAGAGAGAGAGAGAGAACCTCAAGGAAGGCTTTTGATAATTGAACATGCTCAACCGCTTCAAGAAAGATTGCTCTGGCTTTTTCGGCATTCAAAGTTACCTGAAAACAAAGGAAAGAAAATTGCTGTCAAATTCATGGATACAAAGTGCATATTTGGTTTTCGCCGTTTCATCAAGTTCATGATTTTAAAATGTAGAGGATGCTTAGAAAGGAATCTAGGATTGTTCCACAAGAATTCACAGCCATACAGCCAAGTTACAATTTATATAACTTATAACCTACCAAGTATGTGAACCGAGCATATTGAGCAAACAGCACGGGTAACGTCTGAGAATTCTCCTTTCCTTTTTCAATGGCAATGGCCTGTTCAAACAAGGAGTACGCAGCTTCCATATTTCCCTGTGAAATATAACAAAATAACAAGGTTATTAGTGCAACATTTATAGGTAAACTGATGAGGTCCATACTCTTTACCAACTTCTTACCAGACGGTGTTCCATGTTTGCATGCTTAATGATTGCTTCAAGAAGACCAGGTGAAATTTCAGAATTTACGAGTTGATAGGCAGCCTGAGCACCAGGTATATCTCCACTTTGCTCTTTGAAGCGAGCAGCAAAAAGGTGAATCTCTGGTTGTCTCTGTTATTTCAAGACAAAAAAGGTCATACACAAAATTCTGTAATATATGACTAATAATAAAGAGTAAGAAACGCTAACAAAAAGGCGAGGGGTATAAAAAAATGATGAAAATGGGCATTCTTGAATCCAGAAAGATGAGGTTTCTACTAACCAATAGAGGAGTGAAATATAAAAGGCAGGAAATACTGATGATCATTTCTACAAGACACCAAACCCTCCAATACCTAAAGGCCATTGATTTTAAATCAAGCTATCTCATTCACTACATTTACCAGGCATTTAATACTCTGGAATATCAAATGGGGTAGTACCTTCACAAAGACCTGGGTTGCACGATCAAGAGCATTATTGGCAAGATCCAAACTTCCACTAGTTTCCATACTTAGGGCATAACAAATCCAGTATTCAGGATAATTAGCACACGCAATCAGGCATCTTTCATACAACTTGACCACCTGATTCAAAAAAAAAAAAAAAAGTAATGATATAACAAGATATCCAATCACCATAACAGCAACCAATGAAAAAAAGTGAAACAAAAGGAGATATGCACAAGAAATACTCCGTTAGCAGAACAGAGAGGCCCCTTAAATAGGAAAGGAGGGACCCTCCTTGCCTGACAGACAGATGTTTAGGATAGGAAGATAAGAAGGGACCTGCATGCATAACATTGGAACTTCAAAAAGAATAAATTTACCAACACATCATGAACCTAGAACGTCCACCGACAAAAAGGGTTTGAAAGACTTATCCTCAAAGAAACCAAATCGAAGGCCCATTTTTAGTCTCAGTTCAAATTCCCGTTTTAAAAGTTGCTTCATCCAACAATTTAGCCAATAAAGCATATAATCCCACCATGAGTCAACATATTACAAGCAGGAAAACTAAAATTAACCAATAAATATAATTAAAAAAAAAATTACCTTGTTAAAGTCACCTTCCTTCTCAATAAAGTCTAGATAGTTGTTCCAATTTTCAAGCTCTGCAGCATTAAGGGGCCTCACATGAAAGTAAGGCCTCCTAATAGCTGTTTCAAAATTAATTATCTTCGAATCGAACTCTTTAGCTTTTTTATACGTCTCTTCTCGAATGGCGATAAACTTCTCCAGCTCCTCCGCTTCTGTTAAGATAGCAGGGTATGGTTCTGCGCCATCAGTTTGAGCCTCTTCCCTGTTTGCTTGCTCACCATTCTCTGAAGATGCACTTGCTGCTGCAGCAGCTTCTTCAGCAGTTCTTAATTCTGAGAGAGGGCGACTTCCGGCTAATTCCTTAAAACTGTTAAAACCATTAGCGTCAGGAATACAAACAAAACAATGGCAAAACCCTCGAATGAAATAATTCATTTAAAGAGTAATTACCTGTTTAAATAATGATCCAGCTGTTGGTTTGGATTCTCTAATATTCGTGAGTAAATCACGACAAGCTGGCCCCATGCTTGTTGCATAAATTCATAATCAATGTACCTGTCCCAAAGAGGAAATGACAAGTAATCTGTTCCAACATACGCTAATCCTCGCTCAAAAAGCCTGCATGAATATTTAATAACAATATTGATGAGATGGGTACAAGTACTAATACAGCTGAGATAGCACATCCATTAAAGGGAGACACCGCAGAATTGACTCTACACCATATGACACATCTAAACACTGCATTTACCTTCCTGAAAAAAAACCATACTATGTCCGTCAAATGGAGCAGTGCTAGAGGCCATCTAAGCCCTTAACTGGACGAGATCTTCCAAGCAGCAATTTGCATAATGATGCACTTCAAAGTCTCAAAGTTAATAGAGCCAGTATTCATTGACCACTAATTTTTTAAGTTGTGTGTCTTCATGGTAAGGGAGATAGAACGGGTACATTGAGGCCAGAGAATCAATTAGATCCTTAGTAAGGGAAGAAGAAGAAGAAGAAAACAAAACAAAATAAAGCCGAATAGCAGCCTCAAAACCAAGGGATTACACATCACAAAAGTATTTCTAAAATGCATTCCCACCAAACCTTTCCGTCATACATGTGAGGAACCACTGTTGCAATCATACCGAAGTGAGGTTAGAAAGCAAGGACACCAGTTCCTTGCAACTGAGAAAACCATGCAATCATAAACTCCCAGCATGACTAACAGCAAGAATGCATAAAGAATAGTTATTACCTTCTAATAGTGTCTGGATCTCCAAATGTACTTGTGGCAAATGTGCAGTAATGCAACCAAATGTCAACTGAATAGGTAACAGCTTGAACTGCTCGTTCATAAACCTCCACAACTTTATCAATAACACCAAAACGTGCCTCATGATCGGCATACTTTTTCCAATACCCATAACACAAAGGAAACTCTGCCAGGAAAGCATCATAAACTTTTCGAATTTTCAGAATGTTATCCTGCAGAAGAGAAATATATTAGTTCCTAGGGAATTGGCCACAGATGAAACATATATAGAATTCAAATCGGATGGGATTAACGATGCATGACCCCTGATAATGCCCACAATACCTATTATAGGAAACTTTAGACACGACTAAACATCAAACCTGATAGAAAAAAAAATGTTCCTGTTAAGGATAATGCTAATTAAAGGACCAGGAACTATTTTCACATTAAAATAAATAACATAAGCATATTCTTTTTAATAGGATAAACAATACTATTGAAGATAACTGGTATTTTGGATGCACCAACTAAGGCAGTATATACTATTGAAGAACCAACAAAAGCAGACAAGGTTGACCTTTTAAGAACAAGAATCTGAGTAAAGATTTCGCATATTAAATTATTTATCTAAACAGAGAGCTTTGTGAGTGAGATAACACCTCACAGTGCTATACAGAATTGCAACACTACAGAATTTCATATGACCCCACTCATCAAAACCCACAGGAAAACCATTATAAATGCCCAAGCACCTGATTACGATAGGCATTAAAACAGAGATTTTGTTGTTAAATTCTAAAGTTTATGAATGATTCATGACCGAGCAAGAGGCGTGACCAGACTCTCTTTTAATATTATAAACAAAAATCATGAAAATTGACAGAAGATAACCGAAACTTCAATTGGTATAAAATAACCACAAGATAGACATGAGCAGTCATCCATGGGATCCAACTCATGACACAAAACAAAAGCTAACATACCTCTGCAACCTTCTCTGTCTCTTCAATTAAAGCAGTCCAGGCATTAAAATCTAAAGAGTTAGCTCTCACAATGTTCCATAGTCTATCTTCTTCTGCAGACACAGCTGCAACAGAGAAAACAAAAGAAAATAACATAAGAATACAGGAAGAGAAATTGGCAAAGACAAAGATCATAAAAAGGGTTCAAATGAGATTATTTACTCTACAAATTAATCCAAGTTCAGATTATGTTTACATATATTTGATTGTTGAACAGAGTCATATTACATAATCACAGACCTAACTTCAGTATCATACTATTAGTATAGCAGTTAAGTTTAAAATTATACAAAAGTCAATTGTAACCCCGCCCGAAACAAAATGCAAGAAGCACATACCAGAACCATCCACAACTTGTTGTGTATCCACTGATACCTCCATGTTGTCTGAAGCATCTCCATTCCCAACTGATGAAACAGTTCCCACCCCAGAAGTAGCAACACCATTAGCAGAAGCATCATAACTGGCAGCTTGTGTTGATGCCATGGTTTCATGTTCACTGCTAGCAACATTCCCACCAGCATCAGTAACACCAACAGCTGGTTGAGCCTCATATGTTGCATATGTATGTGATTCTTGCATGACAGAATCAGAATCTACAGAATATGCATTTCCATCACCAGGCATTGGATGGGATGCATCCACAGGAGCAGAAATTTCTGTGGTAGGCTCCTGAGCAATATTTGAGCTGGGATCAGAATAACCTGTCGTTGTATAGGCTGCTGATGGATATCCCATCACTGCATTTGTTTGAGCAACGACTGTCTCACTGTCTCCCATGCTTGAGAATCAAACCTTTCCCTTAGTTTGTAACTACAATAACACCAACAATAAAATTATATTCAGTCCAACCATCTTAAGAGGTATGAGAGGGAGAGAAAATGGCTACTGTAAAATAGGGAAGTGTATCACACAGGAAATTTTAACAAGTATTAAACATAGTTGGGCATTAGATATTACACAGCCCTTGAATATTTCAGTTCTGCATTTTGCTGTTTATACACTCGCAACAAATAAGCACATCTCCTCTTCACACTAAATGGTAGTTTTCAAAATACTTCATCTCATATCCAAAACAAGTCTCCGAAAAACAAAAATCAAAGATTCCACTAACAAGATCGCATGCAAAGGGATTTAATTCATCTAAACAATCGCAACCATCTGGAACCTATTACATAAATGTGAGAGGAAGAACAAGAATGTGTGCCGTTTAGCAGTCTTAAACGATACTGGAAAGTCAAAAATAAGAAGAATACCAGGAACTAGAATTTTCACTCTCAATTCATAATCGAAATTGAAATTCCTTTAATTCTAACTAATTATCTAATTCAATCTACACACCGCATCAGTATGCGAAAAAACAAAATCCTCTAGCTACAGATTTGTAAACTATACAAAATCGAAGTCAAATTAAAGCAATAAAGCACAGATTACCAGAAATTAACACAATATAAGAGAAATTAACCACGCCTAGGCCTAGGGTTTGGCAACATAAACCCTAATTGAAAAGCGTAAGTGGAAGAAACCGAACGCGAATTGGAACTGGAGGAGCTGACGGAAGACTAACCTTGAGGTCGGAAAACGGCGCCGTATCCGGCGAGCTCCGTGACTGAGCTTCGCGGAAGAGGAAGAGAGAGAGAGAGAGAGAGAGAGAGAGAGAGAGAGAGAGAGAGAGAGAGTTTGAAAGGGTTGTGTAGTTGGAACTTTTGGTGGTAAAACGAAGACGCTGAAACTGAACCAGAAGGGAAGAGAAGTTTCTGTACTAGTGGTAGGAGTAGGGCTTATTATGCGTGTGCGGCTTGGGCGGTGCACCCGCGGTGTATGCTATCTCTTTCTCCCTATTTTGGATTTGGGCGGATAGAGACCCGTCCAAAATTTATTTCTTTTTTAATTTCTGGTTTCTTTTTATTTTTTAACAAAAACAAAATTAGTCCAAGAAAAACTATGAGCTGCAGCATATGTAGAAAGTTGATTATCTAGAGGATACATTTGGATTATCAAACGCACCAAGCACTTTCATTCATGAATCAATTATTTCGACCTAGAAAGTTTCTGGTTATTTACTTTAATGATATTTTGGTGTATAGTTTGAACGAAGAACAACATGTTGAACATCTCAGACAAGTGATGCAAGTCCTCTGAGAACAGAAGTTATATGCCAATCTTAAGAAGTGTGACTTCTTAACCGATATCTTGGTGTTTCTCGGTTATGTTGTTTCAAAAGATGGGATTAAAGTTGATCCTAGCAAGGTGGATGCTATACGAGGTTGGCCTACTCCTACTAATATCTTTGAGGTACGAAGCTTCCATGGATTAGCTTCTTTTTATAGGAGGTTCATTCCACATTTTAGCTCAATTATAGCCCCATCACTGATTGCTTAAAGAAAGGTGATTTTGAGTGGAGTAAAGAAGCTGCTGAAAGCTTTGAGTTGATGAAAGAGAGAATGACTACTGCTCCTGTGTTAGCAATGCCAAATTTTGAGAATGTGTTTTCGTTAGATTGTGATGCTTCCCACAAAGGAATAGGAGATGTTCTCAGTCAAGAAGGAAAACCAATTGCCTTCTTTAGTGAAAAGCTCAATGAAGCAAAACGACGCTACTCAACTTATGATGCGGAGTTTTATGCTATTGTCCAGGCCTTGTGACATTGGCATCATTATTCATGAGGCTTTGAAGTACATAAATGACCAACATAAGCTTAATGCTAGACATGCCAAATGGGTGGCTTACTTGCAGGAATTCACCTTTTCAATTCGACACAAATCTGGCATCCAAAATAAAGTTGTTGATGCTTTGAGTAGAAGGTCAATTTTTGCTGGGTACTATGCAAGCCTCAATATTGGGTTTGATGTTCTAAAAGCTGAGTATGTCGAAGATCCTGATTTTGGAAAGAGTTGGAAAGAATGTCAAGAATGAAAGGCTTCCAAATTCTTGTATTTTATGGCAACCGTTTGTGCATACCAAGGTGTTCTTTACGTACTGTTATAATCTCTTAATTGCATGATGGAGGCTTGGGAGGACACTTTGGGCGCGGCAAGACTTTGGGGTTAGTTGCAGCAAAATTTTATTGGCCTGGAATGCATAGAGATGTTACTTAGCATGTGGAGAGGTGTCGAGTATGTCATATAGCCAAGAGTAAGTCTCAAAACACAGGTTTGTATACTTCATTGCCGGTTCCCGGATCGCCTTGGGAAGATGTCTCTATGGACTTTGTTTTGGGGCTGCCAAAGACAAGACGTGGGGTTGGTTATATTCTTGTGGTGGTAGATAGATTTTCCAAGATGACACATTTTCTTTCCTGCTCCAAAACCTTCGATGCAACTCATGTGGCTCAGTTGTATTTCAAAGAAGTTGTCAAACTTCATAGGGTTTCAAAGTCTATTACCTCTGACCGTGACCCTAAGTTTATCAGCCATTTTTGGAGAACACTATGGCATAAAATGGGAACTCATCTTAAATTCAGTAGTTCTCATCACCCTCAAACCGATGGTCAAATAGAGGTGGTGAATCGGTCTCTTGAAAATCTGTTAAGAAGCCTTGCTGGAGAAGAAAAGCATAAATGGGACCTCACTTTGTCTCAAGCTGAGTTTGCTTACAACATGTCCAAGAATAGAACAACAGGAAAGTGTCATTTTGAAATAGTCTATGGAGTGATTCAAAATAGCCCCCTTGATCTACTTCCTCTGCCAATTTCGAACAGATTTAGTGGTGATGCTGAAGACATGGCAGAACACATCAAGGAGTTACACTCACAAGTCAAAAAGAGGTTGGAGGAGATTAATCAAAAGTACAAAGTAGAAGCGGATAAGCATCGAAGATATATGGAGTTCAAAGAATGAGACTTGGTGTGGATTAATCTTCGTAAGGAAAGGTTTCCAAGAGGGAAGTATGGAAAGCTTAATACTAGATCTGATGATCCTTTTCGGGTGCTTAAGTGTATAGGTGAGAATGCTTACCAGATTAAGTTACCTGGAGATATGGAGGTATCAACAACTTTCAATGTTGCTGATTTGCAACCTAATTATGAGTCTATTAGCTTGCAGAGCTTTGACTCGAGGGCAAGTCATTTCAAACAAGGGGAGACTAGTGAAGGAGCATCTGTTGAGACAACTGACACATCTAATCCTTGTGCAGAAGATTTAAAAGACTATTGTTTGGCAAGAGACAGGTCTAGGAGGGAGATTAAGAGGACTAACAAATTCCAATAAAAATAGAGCTGTTAGCCTTGAAAATCTATGAGTTGGTTATTTCATGCTTGAGACTTGTCTCCAACCTTTGTATGTAAGCTGCAGAGAAAGGAATAATCAGTTTTAAGAGATGAATTACTGATAAAACAAACCTCCCTTTTCCCTCTGTTTGTCTTTGTCTTTCTTCTTATTCTCAATTGCTGAACCACATCACTGATCTTTTTTAAGATTATTTTGTTCTTCCTTTTTTTTATTGTTGTCAAATTCAAATCTCACATCTGTCAAGACTCACCTCGAATTTCACCCTGAAACCCGAGGTAAGTCCTGCGGGGACCACCTCCAAGGAAAACTTACCGAAGGACTCGGCAACCCTCCCTTGAAAATGGACAACCCTTGTTTACGCCCAAATTAATATTTTACTGGACAATAATTGTCTATGTGAATATTAATTAAGTTCTTGGTCTATGTCAGCCGGCGAGCCCAAGTTCCTTTAAAGTTTACAGATAATGGCCTGCCAGCTAGACCACGTGAGATGAAATGCAAAGTCCGCAAGCGGAATGACTCCGCGCGGACTAACGGATCTCGCGCGCTTTCAGGTAAAAACAGAGCTCGCAAGCGAAATGACTTCCCGCGGAGTGGGGATCCATCTCGAGTGGAAAACACAGTTCGCGCGGAATAACTTTGGTATTAGGCAAGGCAGAATGCATCTAAGCGAGCTAGCGAACTGATTCGCTGGTTCGCGAGGTAAGCATACGCGGAGTCCGTGCGAATGCTTGTGATCGTTTCTGACTTGTTACTGTCTTTGACACGCTTTGGGCCAATCTCTGTGACCCTTATTAATTAAAAAGTCTTGTTTTGGCCCGCGAGGTGGAATTGAGCTACAGGAGTCCGCGGTCCGCGCGAGCTATTATCTTTCTACATGGACTGTGATTCCCCGCAGGATAAGGATGGCTCTTAATTCCGCTTCGCATGGGAGTCCAGACCTTATCCTATGCGGATTGTGCGAATTGGATATGTGTCACATGCGGATTGGTCTGCATAGGAGGAACAGTTCATTTGTGCTTCACATTCTAGAGTCCAACAGAGATTCTGATTGTTTTTCTCTCGCGGCAAGGATTTCTCCCACTATATAAAGAAGCTCGACCTCTCTACTCTGACACAATTCAATCAAACACAGTCAATACAAAACAAACTGCAACCCAGTTCCCTTTGAAGCCACTTTGAAACCCCGATTCTAAGCGCACCGCCGCCTAGGATTCTTCAGAGCTCTCCGGACTCTACCCCAATTCCTTGGAATCTTCCCTATAGTTGCTCTGCTCACACCGCCATGAGTATCGACCGCCTTGTGCTCGTAAATTCCTCCTCTGAGGTGGCACCTGGAAACCCCCTTTCGCCTGATCAAGAAGTCAAGCGCACGCAGTCAAGACCTTTCCTCGTCCGCGAGGTGGCACGCCCGCAACACTCCCCCTTTCTCTTTGTTGGCTATTCACCTCCGCTCCACATGCTGAGGATCGTGGGCAAAACAACCTTAACCCGAAAAAATTAAAGAACACTCTCTTAACCAAAATATAAATCTTCCACTTAATCCAAATAACCGAATAAAATAATACACAGTTATTTTTCCGAAAGTGTTCAGAGCTACTACAGGAAAAACAACGGAAGCTGATAAAAATCCTAGTGGGTTAAACAAATGACCTATTGGTGAACATTAGTGGAAAAATAAGTGAATATGCCTCGTCGCCTCCTTCTAGACCCCACCCGAATTCTGCAGACTAGGCATTTAAAAACGAAGAAAAAGCCCAGGGGAAAATATATAATTACGTTAGAGTGAGTGGACAAAATAATCTCGACAAGCAATAAATATTTCCCCAAGAAAATTATTAAGGAAAGTGTTATACAAGCGACATGACTAGTTCCGGCTAGTCTCCAAATTTTAAACAAATACAGCCTCCCAGGCTAAAATTATATACATAGCAGTATGTATTAACACCCGTCTACTCCATGTATGCTATATGTGAATAAACTTTAAAATAGATAGTCATACCAGGCTACTACGCTCGCGTCTAACGCTCACGTCACACCATAATGACATTTTTCCTCAGTATGGGGGAAGCGACTGAGTGTGTATAAATATACGTGCTTACTCCTTGTACGAATTCTATGAATGAATGCAAAAACATAGAATAAACTCAAAAAGTAGAAAGTCGTACAGGGCTACGACGCTTGCGTCTAACGCTCATGTCACCCCATAATGACATTTTACCTCATTATGGGGGAAAATCACGTATAGCTAGCTAGCGTTCACTCATATACATATTATTCTCAAAAACATCAATAAAAGAGTATAAGCACCGAAATTCTCAATTCCGGTTAAAAATCCAACAAAGGAAATTACTCAACAATAAAACAATTCAAACACATTATTTAAATCAAAGGTCCACTCACAACTTAGGCCTAAACCTGACGTCGATCGAAGGTCTCCTCTGCTCGAGCCTCCTCGCGTCCTATTCCAAAACATAAATAATTCCTTAAATAAAATCCCGGCGTTTAAAGAAAATAGTCATAATTAACTATGAGCTTCTAGCGCTCAACCAAGTTTATCGCCTTAAATCTTTACTTCATTGCCAACCACCAATCTCCACAAATACCGACAACCTCAAAAATCATCTGTCATCGTCCTAATCATAAAATAATCAAATGGCTGGATTTTAACTTAATAATCCGCCAAAATTACCAAACTTTAACAATTCCAAAACATATCCAAAACTCCTCCAAAAATTCTAAAACTCATTCTAATAAACTCCTCATAATATTCTCTACCAAAAACATTTTCTCGGCGGCGGCTCCGGCGACCTCCGATGCTCACCAAAATTTGGCAGCACCTTCCTCTCAACCTCCTCTACAACATTCCTAACTACCACAAACTTCAATTCTAAGCCTAACCATGTCAATCAAACACAAACACACAATAAAGCCCTAAAATTTCAAATTCTGATTTCTCCTTACCTAGCTCAAGATGGAGGGAGCCCTTTGGAATGATTGAAGCACGGAAAGAGGGCTTCCTTTTGAGCCAGGCTTGCCGGCTATGGCGGCCGGAGGAAGGAGTTCCGACGAAAAATAGCTTCCGGCAGTCGGGGCTTTCGGCGGGCTTTTCTCCCTCACGACGGCGCTAAGGAGGCTGCCACCGGTCTAGAATGACAGCTGGGTTGGAGACCGATCGTTTGGGACTGGTGCGACGGTCTGGGGCGGCCGGACGGCGGCGGACGGGAGCCGAAAATTTTCGACAGTGAGGGAGTCGGGAGCGGGAGAAAACCGGGAGGAAGAGAGAGAAAAGAGAGAAAAAGAAAATGGGCCTTTAACCCAACCCGGTCCACCAACTCCTCTATAAATCAAATCCAAAATTTAACACCCCAAAATAATATCTCAATAAAAATTACATTTTATTAGCCAAAATTTACTATTTTTTACTGTCGTCATATATTTTTTCCTACGAATAATTCTTTCGAATAATCGTCCCCCAACATCATTATGGAGACTAATTAAATTATACACTTAGTGACAAAAATGGTAAAAACTCTTATTACCTCTATACTAGTAATTAAAGTAAAAATTAATGATCGGAGCGTAACAACACCATTATAAGATAAGCAAATATTCTGAATATTGATGTTATCCCTATCCGTTTGATTAATTTTGTGTTTTCTTAGATTGGATCGTGAGACGATGAAAGGTTGACGATAAATTCATTTTTTCTTATAATCTCATGGCAATTTCGATAATCGTAACAAAAATCAAACTACAGGGGTCAAAGTCTGTACATTTCCAAACCACAAGGACTCAAAAAGAAAACTCTAAAACCCTTCAATAATCCTAACGACATGTCGTTGCTACACATAACAAAAGCCGCAGAGAGAGAGAGCAGCAACCACACACACTGATACCCCAAAACCCTCTTTGACGACTCTTCATCTTCATCTCTCTCTCTCACACACCGATGGCCACCCCAGCTCGCAAAGGCGGCGTCTCCCTCCCGGAGCGGCGGAACCCTAAAAAGAGCGACGGAGTCCTCGCCAAGATCTCCCAGTCCACAATCGTCGCCAAGGGCAAGCAGTACAGCTCCGACACCATGTTCGTCACTAAGAAGCTGCTCAAGAGCACCGGCAAGGCCGCCTGGATCTTCGGCACCACCTTCCTCATCCTCGTCGTGCCTCTCATCATCGAGATGGACCGCGACCAGCAGCTCACCGAGCTCGAGCTCCAGCAGGCCAACATCCTCGGCACCAAGTGAAACCGGGTTGGGTCGGAGCAATCGGGTACCGTATATCGCTTTTTTCTCTGTCGCTAAGGGTTTGGAATTGGAGATTATGTGCCTGATTGCAGTAAGTTTAGGGTTTTATTACGGACTACCGATGCGTTTGTATTAGTCATTTTGGAGATGGATTTTCTTTTGAGATTGATTTAGGGTTCAATAATTATAGTTTTTATTCAGATTGGATTTACATGTGTTTTGCTTGATTGTAGAAATTTTCGATGTGCAATTCATTTTGCTGTGACTCAGGTTCATTTTCTCATGTGAGCATGATTATGATTTTGTTTTCGGCTTAGGTAGCTTCGTAGGGTTTATGCAGAAGAAAGGTGGTTTATGTTGTTCAGGGTCGGATCTTAGATATATGGGTGAGGTGGGTGCGTGGGGCTTCTAATTTTATGGCAGCGTAGTGGTAAAACTGAAGTAACTTGTAGTTTAGGTTCATTTTGTAGTCCCTTGCTGCCAAGAGCGCTCTTCAGTGCCATGAGAAGAATACCAGGATATGTGGTGAAGCCAGGCCATTTAGTGGTACAGTACAGATAAGTGAATCCTCTTTAGGGATCCAAAACCCTGTGTTACATTGGGTGTGTTCTATACCCATACCTGGTTAAGAGTTTATAGAGGAAATTTCTTAAAATACAAACCTAGATGATGCATATGTTTCCTGCTTCAGAATTTAGGTGATAAGGAATAGCAAATGCATGTCGTTTGTAGATGATGAGACTCAACAAACTCGGAAAATCACTCAAAGTTGTCTTTTCACTGCTGAATTGAACCATAACCTTTTACAGTTTTGAGAACTTTATCGTGTTGTGCATTTTATTTTGTGGTATCATGACTGATTTCAGTGTGCAGTATTTGATCATAAACTCTTTTAGAATGTTAAGTTCACTGCACAAACCATTCCAGCTTCTTGTTCCTTTTTTATCTGGTTTTTGGCCACTCGGTTTAGACAGCCAGGTAAACTGTTTGAATGTGATGAATGTAGCAACCAACACCTTTTGTAGGCACCACCTTCACATATGTAAAGATTGAGTCTGTAGATCCCTTTGGTTGCTGTGCTATGGATTATATCCCTCAGTGTAATCGATTGAGTGTTGATATGCTGGTTAAGCGCACTTCTTGTAATAGGGCTTGATTTTGCTTATGCTATTCAGATCGATTGAGTGTTGATATGCTGGTTAAGCGCACTTCTTGTAATAGTGCTTGATTTTGCCTATGCTAGTCGGATATGGTGACTTCTAAGTTGGTAAGTGGTAGGTTTGAAATATGTAGGAGTACCAAAACTTCCCCCTTGAACGAGAGAGCTAGCCTAGTGATTTCTCTCCACTTTTCCCAGATTAGGGGATTCTGACTTCTGAGACATACATTTATGGAAAGCAAGTCACTTCAAAGATTCTTTTGAATTAATTTCTTTTTGGTGCTTAGTTTAAATTTTGTCTTGCTTATGAGGGATTTAGTTTATGTTGATGTTTTGCTTTCTCTCATTACTCAAGATTAGCATATTCTGATATACGTTTGATATCTTATATATACTATGTACTCTTTCGCCCTAAAAGGATCATAAAGAACCTGTGGGATAACGAAGTTCCCCACCCCACAATGTACAGAATCCTATGCACCTAAGAGATGCAAGGAATCTCCCTCAAAATTGAGTAGACTAGGAAATTTTAGTTTGTTGGGTCGGTTGCATAGTAATGTGCAGCGTCTCAATGGACAGCTCTTTTATTGCAAAGAGTTGCAGAAGAAGTAGAAAAAGATTGGCGGGTACTGTAAAAGCATACACGTATATGAAACCTGTTAACCAATCTCAGGTTCCTCAATGAAGACGCATGCTCAGTGACCCAGATATAAACCCTATCAAACTCAGAACCGCCTAATTTTCTCGTTATTGTGGCCACTCTTCTACTTTAGTACCTACTACATAGAGCCATACTTTTCTACTTATTGGGGCCACTCTTCTACTTTAGTCAGTTAGCGCCTACTACATAGAGCCTTGATGTGATTATACTGCTGATGCAGCAATAAGTAACCCACAAGTCCTAGTAGACAAAGACATTCATACTTTCATAGTCGACAGAACATGATCCCAAACAGGATATACGTAAGGTTTTGGTTTAGATTTTACCACCCCAAGCAAGATTCTGATTTTGATAAGAAAAAAGAAAATCATACCCCATGTATATAAATCATAAAAGAGTACGTAAGAGAAGTATATAAATCATATAGAGAGATTCGAGTCTACAATCTTGCTAAATAAAACATAAACACTGACCAAAAAGAAAACTCTTAACCGATGACCCATCAATCTATAACTTGGTAAGACAAAGCGTAGCCGGTTCTGGCGATCTTTGTAAGACCATAGTTGCACAACGTCGGCGACCTGGAAATTCTCACGATGCGCGACCCTCGACCAGCCACCTCTCAAACAATGCATGTTGTTTCTATCCCTCCCGAGGGTCAAAGTAGTCTGAACAACCCGGGGTGACATGAACAATATTGCAGTAGACTGATTCATCTGGAAATCGACGAATGTGTTACTTATTAGGAACTGTGGTAGATTACCAAGCACAAGGACATCACTGCTTATATTGTTTCAAGCTCCCAATATACTGCATTTGCGTAGGGTGCCTCCTCTCGATTCTCATTATTTGTTCAGCATGCGTTGCAGCTTCCATTATTTTCCACTGTCTGTTAGTTAGTAGTACGTGAAACCTTTAGCCGTGATGGGCTTATATATCGTGATCGACTTATATATTGTGAGCATTCTTGGTTTCCAAGTTGATTTAGTGAAGACTTAAATCTGGAAGTATATTATGTTGAGAAATAAAATCTGGAAATATAGAGCAACATGTCCGATTTAAGTCATACACGCACAAGGAATACTATGCATGTATGAGTTTCCCAAAAAAAAAAAAAAAAAAAACTATATATGCATGTATATATATGAAAGATTTGCTTTCTTGGAGACGCCGTTACGAGTTGAGTCAAAAAAAATTTCAACTACAAGTTTACAATGCGTGTGCCATAGTGTTTTTGTTTTTATCAAGTTTTACAACTTCGTGAGTCGAATTCACAACCTCTTACTTACTAAAGAGAGACTATGCCTCTAGATCAAATAGTATTGGCCGTGTGTTATAGTTAATTACTTGATCATTATATTTTTCGTGAATCAATTATGATTTCCTCATTGTAGGTTGTGTGGTAAAAACACATTTGCATTTCAACTCCAAACTGATGAACAGAATTAAAACAGATAACTAAAGGGATTAAGCTAGCTAGTTGAAAGAGAAAGAAAAAGGGATTTTAGCACTTAAATTTTCTACCAACAAATACCAACACACCCAGGTTGTTCTTATGATTTTCGAAAGCTAGCTGCATCACCTTGGTGGGTCCAATCCTAAATAATGCAAATGTGTTTTAATAAAGTGGGGTTAGATATTTTCGGTGGCAAATACTAATTTATGGCTTAACAACCAAGGAACCCAAATACAATAGGAAGAAACAAACCCTTTACCCAACTTTGATCATTGAAGCAAAGCAAGTGAACATTTATGCAAAAAAGGAGAATGAAATCAAAAGCTAAAGGTGTATCTGCAGGGGAAAAGAAAACAATTTGAAAATCCATATGATCCATATCTGCCAAACATGATTAATTAAACAAATTCCACCATAAGTTAGTGTTTGCTGATCCCTAAACTTAAATCCCACCCATCTTAAAAAAGACCCCAACTTCAAAACCCATTTCAAGCCCCTTGATATATGACCTTCACTAAATTCTCAAGCTTTCTCCCCCCCCCCCCTGCAATGCTATACAAAAATCCTCATATATCTTCATTGACAGCAACCAAATCAGTAGTAGTCTCCATATTTGTTGGCACCACGCTTCTTCATCAAGGACTTGAGAAACATCAGGCATACACATAGAAACCCCACAGCTGCAACACCTCCCACAACAATGGCCACTGTCTTCTGTGTTGTGTGATGGTTAGACCCTACAGTCCCTACACCACTTAAGCGCATCAAAATCATTACCAATATTTGACCAAGTGTTGAAATAGAACACAAAACTAGTAGATGTAGAGGGAAACAAAGAAAGCCATCTGTTCAATCCCCCATACACATCCTTTTCACCCTTCATCATACCATAAGGAAAACCAATAAACAAAAGAATGAGTGACTCTTATTTACTATTTTACTAGTTAATCATAAGATTAATAAAGAGGATCCTGCTGATCCTCTCTCTCATATACCACTTGAAATTTGTTCTTTAGTAGTCCCCAAAACCCTACTTGAAATTGATTATATATCCATAATAATGTGTGTGTGTGTGTGTATATATCATGAGTTATTTGAAACAAAGTCTAAACCTTTTAGACAATGACCCAAAAAGAAAAATACAAACCCTTTTTACTAAAAAACAAAGATGAGATTACTTGCTCTGTGAGTTTACCTGAAGAAGAAGTTAAGTTTGGGACACCTTTAGCATAGTAGCTGTAGCTGATATAGCACTTGTGCTGATAAATCTGCCCAGAAACTGAATCACCACACTCTGAACCAGCTTTTTCAGAAGCACTTTTGACACAATCCACACAATCACTGCTGCTCAAATCTCCCTCACACTGGCCTAAAACATAAACAGACTCATAGCTCCCAGTATAGAACAGCACACTACCATTCTTGATCCCACTCTCCAGTTTCTCAAAAGCAGAGTCCCTTTTCTCTTGAAAATCACTAGACCCACTAGCCTTATTGCAAATCTTGTAGAGCAGCTGTGTCCCTGAAACCTGCTTAAACCCAGAAATTTCATAGCGCAAGTAGCACCCACTGAGCTGGACTCTAGCTGCTATGGTTTCTCCACAGAGTTTTTGGGTTAAAGATGGAAGCTTTGTGACACAGGTGGAGCAATCAGCTGTGGAGAGGTCTCCTCTGCACTGGTAGAAACCTGTGATTGCATTTGGGGAGTCACCAGAGGTGGTGGTGAAGAAGGTCTTTTTCTGCTGGGCTGAAGAGACTAGAGAGTTGAATAGAGATTGGAGGTTTTGGGAGTATATCCCAGTTGAGTCTTGGAATTTTTGATTAGCACAGCCCTTGTAAACCAAGGATGTGTAGTCCACAGCTGTGGCTAGAGAGGAGAAGGAGGCAAGGGTTGTGAGGAAAAGCAGAGCAGAGGAGAACAAAAGGGATGGTTTTGTGGGGAAATCCATTTTGGGAATTGGAATTGAAGCAAAGAGTGAAACAGGGCAGGGAAAAGGGGAGGGTTTTGTAGAGGGAGTAAATGCACAAAGTGTGTGTGTGATTTATTAGAATTTGTTGGATTGCTGACACAGAAAGAGTTTGTTGGTTTTACTTTCACCATGTCTATTACGGTAACAATTATGGTTGTGAATTTGTGATTTGTTTTAGCACTTGCGTAATTTCTCTGTGGCTTTTGAAGTTTTCTGGAGATGGGTTAAGGAAAATCATATCAAGAATTGAAAGAAAAAAGGGGAATATTATCTGATTCGGTTCTGCAGTAATCTGTGAACCTGGACTGGGAAGTTAACTGAGATTGTTTGTATTTTGACACTTTGACTGCAATTTTATAAAGATATACATAAATGGGATGGCACATGCTCTCTGCATGCACAGAGCCGCAGAGAGAGAGACTGATTGACCAACAGGAAGAACAGTGTGATTGGCTGCTTTTTCACCAAGTAAAACGTACCAAAGGTACAATCAGAGCTTTGAACAAGTAAGTAGGGACAATTAAAAGAAATTACTGCAAGGATTTTTTACTGCTGGTGTGGTTCAAGTTGAAAACAAGGATGTGAGCTTGGGTTTAGATCTTGAAGCTAGAAAACACATGCTTTCAGAAAGATAACGATCGATATTCGTATTTTGTTCAAGCACTAGGCCAAGCACTCAAATACTTGAACATAGTGTTGATGGTGCCAGAAAGACCGGCACCTTCGTATTTTTTCAAGTGCTAGTCCTTGGGCATGCTAATTTATATATATATATATATATATATATACACACAGTCTTTCTCAGGTGCGAATGTCCGCACCAATGGTTTTGGTGCAGATTTTCATTTTTGCACCACTTTTTGATCGAATTTCCTCATCTCCACCGTCTAGTATCTAAATAATATTGTGTAAATCATCTCTGCAAAATTTCAGCCAATTTGGTAATCGTTAAGGCCCTCAAACTCAAAAAACAAATTGACGGACTAAATTTTGTTAAACATGAACCGTTCATGTTTATAACAGAAAAACACAATTTTGGGGGCCTTAACGATTACCAAATTGGCTGAAATTTTACAGAGATGATCTATACAATATTATCTAGATAATAGACGGTGAAAATGAAGAAATTCGATCAAAAATGGTGTAAAAATAAAAATTCACACCAAAATTATTGGTGCGGACCTCCGTAACCGAGAAAGAATGTGTATATATATATATATATATATGTTAGTGTCGTACTGTTCACGGGAACAGTATAGAAACAGTACGTTTTCTTGATTTACCCCTGGTTTGGGTTTGTGGAATTCCATAACTATCCTTGACAATATAGTTGTTACTTTATCTTTGGCCTTTCAATGCAGGGACGCAATTATTGTTGATTTGTATATTTTATTCTATTCTATGGTAATCAAAAACCCAGCTCACAGTTTAAAAAGTGAAAAAAATGATGCGGTAAAAGATGAGCGAAGAGGCCATTATCATCAATCTGGTCAAAGGTTCCCTATAATGGTGTGCAAATTTGTATTTCATTTTACCTCACCCAGAAGGTTCCAGAATTGCTTGAAGAGCTGGTAACAAGAGCCCCTTCAACTTTCAAGCAATTGCTTATTGAAATGGTTACTGTATTAACTGAAGGCTAACTATGTATTATATAATTTTGTTGGCAGGTGTTGGTTGTTGTTGGTGTGTCTATTCAAGGCTGATCTCTTAGAGGATATGCATTTCAGGTTTGGTTTTTTTCCTTTTTTTGGATATCATTACATGATACATACGTTGATTTAGTTGCACCGGTAATGGTTGATTAGTTTTTTACTTTGTACAAAAAGGAAAGAAACTGATAACATATGTGGGTAGTTTTACAAATTCATGAGTATGTATAATGTCTTTTAGCATCATTCAAATTTGGTACATATTATTTTGAATCTAAAAAGAAACGCTTCTTCTTTTAACACTGTTTTCTCTTATAACCTGTTTGATTTTTTGGTGTAGAAAGAGACCGAAAGAAGATGTGAATAGATTGAATCTGCAAGCTAGGAGCATAAAATCATTGTTGTAATTTAGAGAAAGACTGATTAGTCTTCATATTACTTCATCTCTCATATATCTCATTTTATGTAAGTAGGTTTAGTTACTTTTTTGTTAATCAAACCATAAAACATTACAATTTTCTATCCCGCAGTAACGCGTGTGTATTTTTCTAGTATATACTATAGGTTGGTCGACTGTTCACAAGTAAGTGAACAATACATTTTTGTGTGCTGACCATTTTATCTCTACTGTTTTTAGAAAACCACAATACTGCCATTAGCTCTATATATATATAATAAGTATGATTTTCATTGTGAATGATCGAGAACAATCTAAGTACCGATGTTGGCACCGTGAGTCTTTTTACCCTACTGATGGGCTGTGTAATGCTGTATTTACCTTTCTTTTCAACTCTAGGTATAAATTTTTTTTTTCACCGCTTCTCGCTTTCTCTCGCCCAACATTTCTCCATATTTCTCACACTCTCTAGATTGTTCTCGAAATAGCTCCAACATTTCTCATAAAACAGAAGAGTCTAGAGATATTAATATATTACCGCGATAATTTATGTGTGATTATATTAATACACTCATTTTTGCTATTAACACACCCTATATATAGTGAGAACCAGTCATCAATTAAATTCAAATGACAAGTTTATAAATAAAATAAAAATGTTTGGATAGGAAAATAGATGAGGTGTGTTAATAGCAAAAATGTGTGTATTAATAGCAATACCCTTTAATCTATTACCTCGCTGTTTAACGGAACTATTTCTGTCATTTTCTCTTCTGTTTTGCATACGTACAAATCAAAACAATTGGAGCATTTATATTTTTAATAGAAATGTATAAAGCAAGAATAGATGTTTTGTTATAAAAATGTTGTTTTTTGTGATAACTCTTATACACATGTGAAATATGCATAATGTGGATGCTATATCAACTCTAGTACATGAACAAATGTAGTTGGTGCCTGAAAGTTGTATACATCTTCTTGGCACCTTCGTATATGCATACATGCAAGTCTATTAAAACCAAATGTCGAACTTCTAGTCATGTTCCTCATATATTTACTGAATGCCAAAGGCAACTTATCCATTACAATTCGAGTGATGTTGACTGATATACCAGAGTTTGGGCAATCAAAAGAAAGGTTTGGTTCTCGATCAGTGGCTGCAAAGCAGATCCGTATCAAATTCCCATAGCCATAAACTTTCTTATTCCTATTGGGAATAGGAACCCGGCCATTACCCCTCAAGAAAGGCCTTGATATGAATCCTGCATATATAGGATTTAGGATTTAATTTGAAAGATATAATCAAATTCCTATTTGAGGTTATTCTTCAATAAGACAGTATCATCACCCTTTCAGAGATCATTACATTCAAGTGATTTAACTAGCTAGCAGGTAGTTTTCTCATTGATGGCTAGTTCTATAGTCCGCACCGAAAGGAAGAGGAAGCTGTGCTTATTCAACCAGTCAGTCTCATCCGACTCCAAGAGGAGAAGATCATATAGTAGTGCAGGAGCAACCTCATCGAACCTCGACACAGTTGTAAGCAATAGTATTGATCTCATCAACAACAGGTGGACTGGAAGGCCTTACTCAGAAAGGTACTATGACATAAGAGGAGAACTTTGCCTGTTTGGCAACATAAACAGAAGTTCTTGCAGGACCTCAAGGCCACACAATGCTTAGTTTTAGTTGGTGAGACCGGCAGTGGTAAAACAACTCAGATTCCTCAATTTGTTTTGGAAGATGTTGCTGATAATCTATATCCAGAACTAACAAGAAGCAAGAAGAAGATGATGATCGCATGTACTCAGCCGTGGCGGGTGGTTGCAATGTCAGTGTCACGCCGTGTTGCCGAAGAGATGGATTTGGCCATTGGGGAAGAGGTTGGTTACAGTATTCGTTTCGAGGAATGCACGAGTGAGAGGACATTGTTGAAGTACTTAACTGATGGTATGCTTTAAAGAGAAGCATTGACAGATCCACTCTTTGGGAGATACAATGTCATAATTCTTGATGAAGATCATGAAAGAACTTTGGCTACTGATCTTCTATTTGGGATTCTGAAAGAAGTGTTGAAAGTTAGAGCTGATCTGAAGCTGGTTGTGATGAGTGCTACTCTTGAAGTCAAGAAGTTTCAACATTATTTCAATGGTGCACCCCTCATAGAAGTTCCTGGCAGACTTTTTCCTGTGGAGATTTTTTGCACTCAGCAACCCGAAAGGAATTACGTGGAGGCAGCAATACGAACTCTTCAGATTCTTACTTGTGAGGCTCCTGGAGATGTTCTTCTTTTCCTAACTGGAGAGGAGGAAATAGAAGAAGCAATGAAGCATGCCGCATAATTAATAGAGAAGTTACTAGAATCAATCACATTGGTCCTGTGAAAGTGATGCTATTGTATTCAACTCTCCCACCTGCTATGCAACAGAAAGTGTATGAGCAAATTCCTGAGAGGAAAATTGTGGTGTCAACAAACACTGCAGAGACTTCTCTCACCATATATGGAGTTGTTTATGTTGTAGACCCGGGATTTTCCAAACAGAAGGTTTATAACCCTCGAGCGCATGTTGAGTCCTTGTTGGTGTCTCCAATTTCCAAGGCAAGTGCACGGCAGAGGTCAGGGCGTGCCGGAAGAACTCAGCCCGGAAAATGCTATAGACTCTACAAACAGAAAAGTATCCAGAATGATATGCAGCAAGAGACATGTCCAGAAATTTTGAGATCAAACCTTGCAAATACAGTACTCACCATGAAAAAACTAGGAGTAGAGGATTTGTGTCATTATGATTTCATGGATCCTCCCGCTCCTGAGACAATGATGGATGTTGTCACGCCCCAACTCTTAAATTTTTACTTTATTTACTAACATAGTGTTAATAAGAGTTTTACCGTTTTCGTCAATGAGTTTATAGTTTAATTGGTCTCCAGAGGAATTTTGGGGGACAATTATTTCAAAGGAATTATTCGTAGGAGAAAATTATGACGACGGTAAAGATGGTAAATTTTACTCAGTAAAAAGGTAAGTTTTGTTAGGGTATTATTTTTTTGGGGTGTTAATTTTGGTGTTGGGTTTGTTTTAGTGTGGGTATTTAGTTTGGACCGGTTGGGAAAAGCCCACACCACTCTCTCCTCACCTCTCTCTCTTCTGTCCCGAGTTCTCTCCCTTGCCAGAACTTCTAGCCTCCCGTTCGCTGTCGTTCGACCACCGTTCGCCGCCGCACCGGTCCCAAACGGTCGGTCGTCGACTCAGCTTCCTTCCTGGACTGGTGAGAGGCTCCCTAAGGCCGCCGTGAGAGAAAAATCAAGCCCGAAAATCCCGACTCCCAAAGTTCTCCGTCGCCGGAACTTCCTCCGGCCACCAATCCGGGCAAGCCTATATGGTTTTGAAGGTCTTCAACGCAGTTGCCTTGCCGTAGAAAGACTCGGTTCAATTTGCTTCAGGTGAGGAGAATCGGTGAGTGGAAGTACTAGCTCTAGGGTTTTTTGTAATGTTTTCGTTCGATTGACATAGTTAGGCTTGAAATTGATATTTGTGCTAGTTAAGAAAGTGGTGGAGGGAGTTGAGAGGAAGACGCTATCAAAATTTGGTAGGCATTTGAGGTCGCCGGAGCCTGCCGCTGGATGCCGCTGTTTGGGGGATTTTTATGGTTTTAAATGTGTGTTGTTAAGGGGAGTCTATTGATGTGAATTATAGAATTTTTGGAGGAGTTTTGGATAGGCTTGGAAATTTTTAAAGTTTGGTAAGTTTGACGGATTAATAGGGTAGAATCCGGCCATTGGTTTAATGTTGTTTAGACTGTGAAAGGTTGCGTTAAGGCTGCTGTTATTTTTTTTGGTGAAGTTTGGATAATATTGAGTTAGAAATGGCGAAGTTGGGCAATGATGAGCGTGGTTAAGGCTCATAGCTAATTTTGCTTTTTTTTGAATAAATATTGGATTTTTAAGTTGGGAAATTAATTATATATTTAGAACAGGACTTGAGGAGGATCGAGCAGGAGAGGCCTCGGACCAACAACTGGTTTAGGCCTAATTTGTGAGTGGACATTTATTTTCAATTAAATGCATGCAATGGGTATTTATTATTTAATGATGATAGAATGTTATACATGCAAATTATAAATGCTTCAATTGTTTTGATTTGTAAGATTTAGGAGGTAGAAGAAAAGTAAAAAATAGAGGGCAAAAAAATCTTTGCCGAGAGAGAGAGCTTATATAGAAAAATATAAATTACATGTTCAAAAAAAAACTTTTCATTGTTGTTAATGAACAATATTTTTATACTATTCATATGCTTATGAACAGTAGATCATCCTTTAGTATATAGTTAAAAATAATAAAAAATAACGAATTACCAATTTTTTTGGACGGTTTCCCTAGTTTGGATACTTATCGCATGGAATTAGCAATTTTCACGAGAAAATAATCGTGAAATTTAGGAGCTTAGAACGTTTAATAAAAAACCCTTACCTTTTTTTTGTTTGGATACGGGTGAATTCCTGGAAATTTATTCAAAAATAAAGAATTTTTAATTTCTTAGGATGTTTTCCCTCGTTTGGATACTTATATTTTGTGGAATTAGCAATTTTCACGGGAAAATAATCGTGAAATTTAGGAGCTTAAATTTCCCTAATAAGCGTCATTTGTCAATTCTTTTAACTAAGGTTATTCTGAATACAAATTTTTGTCATTTTAAAACTTTACATCATGAAATCCAAACAATAGAATTCTCAATTAATAGGATTTAAATTTATAGAATTGTAATTCCCATAATTTTGAAATTTCTATGGAGCTGGTCATCAATGAGTTAATTGATTGATGAAAATATTTCTGATATGTACTTCATAGAATATTATACATGTAAATCATACTCAGCTGTTATACTGATTATATATCTAGCGTTAATGTTCATATTGTGATTTCTTTAAAATAACAAGGGTAAAATGGTCATTATACCCGCGCTTTGGCGCGGTGTAGTATCCACATTATGCATATTCCACATATGTATAAAAGTTATCACAAAAACAATTTTTATACAACAAAACATCTAGTCTTGTTCTCTACCCAAAATATAAATACTCCAATTGTTTTGATTTATACGTATACAAAGCAGAAGATAAAATGACATAAATAATTTTATGAAATAACGGGGTAATAAATTATCGCTGTAATATATTAATATCTCTAGACTCTTCTTCTTTGCGAGAAATGTTGGAGCTATTTCGAGAAAGTCTAGAGAGTGTGAAAAAGATGGAGAAATGTTGGGCGAGAGAGAGAGAGAGAGAGAGAGAGAGAGAGAGAGGTGGTGGAAAAAAATTATACATAGAATTGAAACGAAGGGTAATTATGGAATTACACAACCTATTAACAGAAGAGTAGGGCCGCACACTGTTCACAGTGTTTATGAACAGTTAACCAAGCAATAGTATATAGGCCAAAACCGAACAATAGTGAAAGAGATGAAATAAAACGGCGATATTCTTTAAGATGCAAATATGGAGAGACATGTGAAATAAAAATAAAGAAGGTATGAAGAGGCAAGATCGATCCGGAAGATTCAAGAGGCAAAAGAAAAATAAAAAATAGAGGGCAAAAAAATCTTTGCCGAGATAGAGTTTATCTAGAAAAATCTAAATTACATGTTTCAGACAAAACAAAAAACAAAAAAATTAATAAACATTGTTTTAACACTGTTCATAAGCACTGTCCATATAAGCTTACATTATTTTTGCACTGTTCATAAACACTGTTCATAAGCCTATGAACAATTAACCATTCTTTAGTATATAGATAAATTTCTTCGACTCTTGCTTTAATTTTAAGTGCATGTGTTTGTCTTGTGTCATTGTTTCCAGGACGAATGGGCTTCACTTTTTTGCAATATCGTTCATAGCAGAACTGCTGAAGTGTCATCTGGTGTTATGAGTTATTTAGCGCCCAATACACCACCACCACCACATAGCAGGGACAATTTCAAGTGTGTAAAAACGGTAAACACTATCAGTCTATCACATATGTTTACTGGTGTTTTGTTACTTTATTGCTAACCTATATATATGCTAGTGAGGTATACGATTAATATAGTGTGTAATGACACTAATCTAATATATGGTTTATATCGGCCAGATAAATGCTGAACTTCTCATGCCCATGCCATGTGCGCCAACACGTAAATTCAGTTTCGTTAGGTTTCTGCGGCTAGTGATACCAGATGTATGGGCTATTGTTGATGTTTCGACCGGCTATTTTAATTCTACATTGAATGTCAACTGTAAGAGAAGGCCTTCTGGGGTAATTGTTAGGAGGCGTGATGACCATTCTGAGGTAGATGATATATTATCTGCAAAAGATTCCAATTATATACATGGTAAAATCTTGTGGTTGTATATATGGAACTTTTGATCCAACGTTTGAGTTGCTCTATCCTTGCAGGTTATATGGAAGTACATAAATACAATGTTGAAGATAGTATATACTCTGGTGTCAATTTAAACCTGGCATTCGGTGCAAAGCGCTGGATTAATATGGTAGTGGCGCCATGTTTAGAAGAGATGGCAGAGCCTGAAGAAGTGATAAAATTAGTCACAGATGATGACAGCAACTGTATTACTAAACATGCAAAGAGAGTAATGCAAACCGAGTCTGCAGAACGAGCTAAGCAAACCGAGTCTGCAGAACGAGCTAAGCAAACCGAGTCTGCAGAACCAGCTAAGCAAACCGAGTCTGCAGAACCAGTTATGCAAACCGAGTCTGCAGAACCAGTTATGCAAACTGAGTCTGCTGAACGAGTTATGAAAACCGAGTATCCAGAACTAGTTATGCAAACCGAGTCTACAGCTCCAACTTTTTCATGTTGGTGCTATCTTGACTGACCTACACTTAACATAAAATCTTTTAAATGTGACATAATTTTGAACATGTGTTACAAGAGGCTTCCAGTGATGAGTTTTGCTCTTTCATTATTTCATCACAGATCAACCAATCAGAAGTTAATAGTGCTTCGGGATTTAGGAAAGAATGTTGTTCCTTGAGACCTTTTGGTTTTTCCATAACACCTGATGGGTCTGGGGATTCCTCCATCGTAACCGTGGCATGCCAACAAGAGCTTGATGCTGACCTTGAAACTGGTGAAGTGATTAAAAGAATGAGCAATCTTGTCAGCGGTGTTTTTGAAGAGATAAATGGAGCATGTAAGTTCCTTTTGTACCCTGTGAAATTGACTGATGTTGCAACTGCTCTTTATTTTATTTCGTTCCTTTTGTTTTGTTTTTTGTTTTTCCTTTCTTTTGGCCAATACATATTAGATCACTGTTAAATATAAGTTAAGCACAAATGGAGCATGTTTTAAAGGGGAGTAGGAAAGATTTTTGAACTAAAAAAATTGTTTGTGAATTGACTATATTATCTAAACTGAAGATGTCATAAATTATTGTTGCAGTATATGATACAGAGCAGTGTGGGATGAAAAGTTCATATCATTATTTTTGTCGAGACGCACAAGTTGCTCCTGTGAACTTCTAGTTTCAAAGTTAATATTTTTGTTTTGGTGGTTCTTTCTTATGTTTTTGCAGTTACAGTAGGAGAAGAAGCAATAGAACTGTAAAGATTACAGAATTTGGGAAGCAGCTGATCATAAGGCAGTCCATTAATTCATAAACTACTTTTTACTTGTAATATTGAAACTTTCAACATTTTTACAGTATCGACAAGTTATAGTAGTGAACGAGAGTTGAGGTTCCAGCTTATAAAGCAATAGATTTTTCTCGTTGTGACATTTCTTTTCAACTCTGGTAGTGCCTATACATAAGGCAGCAAGATATTTGTGACCTTATTTTGACGATTTAACAATGGCTGATTTTGAAACTTATTGGTGTCAATTCTGTGAAAACCAATCAAGGGTCGTACTATAACTAACAATTTTGTCAAAACAAGAGTGTGTTAGAGTTTTTTTTTTGGTATTTCTGAATGTTAGAAAGCAGAAAAGATCATGTATATTAGTCAAGTAGTCAACTCCAGTTCAGTTCCTTGAGCCACAAGACATCAATTAAACAAATAACTAAAAATAAGGAAAAATATACCTTTTAATTTCTCACTGCATCAATATATGCTCTCTGTGTATCCAAGTGCGTTCCCAACACCAGTCAAGCTCATCACTAGCATTGAATGTTTGATTATGTGAACGATGAACAATTCAAGAAAAATTGTAGTCTAGAGAGTATGATAGGTACCAATTTATCATCTCTAATGCAGGTTGGGCTGGATTAGTATACATGCAATGAAGAGAATGAGATCAAATGCTAGCAGGGAATAGAATAATTTCAACATAGACATTCTATGAGAGTGATCTCCCAATTCCAAACTCACTAACGATAGGTGTCATCTGAAAAGCCGAACCCTTAAACTTGAGAAGGAGTGCAACAGCTGTTTACATGCATGTTAATATGAAGATTAAATAGGGGTTAGCTTTTGATTGTTCCTCCTTATTTCAATGGTGGCTTTCGTGTTCTTTGGGTGGATTATTCTCGTCATTGAAGATTTTATCGCTCAATTAAAGATATTAAACAAATTAAACTTCACAATCCGCTGATTTAAGTCTCTATGTCATGCCACAATAGTTGCATGCAAGTCCAGGAAGGCATAGCCTGGTTAACTTAGTATCTTGTGAGTTAAATTCACCACCTCATTTATGAAGAGCTCAAAGGTATCTAGCTTGTTTCTCTTTCAAAGTTTCTGCATTGGTTTTTTCAAAGGTATCTAGCTTAGCTCTTAAAGCAAGTTCACCTGTTGGGTTATAATGACCATAGTGACCTGGGTCACTCTAGGTTACTGTGACTGAGTAGCAGTTTCCACCCGTCTGAAATGTGAGATTGCTGCCACGTGGTAGTGACTGTTTATTGAATTTAAAAAAATATTTTTAAATGTGAATAATGGTTTAATTGTAAATAAATAGTGATTAAATAAACAATATGAATTATTAAATTTTTTTTATTCCATGATATTTAATTGATAGGCCAAGCCTAGGAAATTAAAAAAAGATACAATTATTAAAAATTTCCTAATGAAAAACACACAAACATAATAAAAAACAGACAATCTAGACATTCAAGTTGCCCTGAAATTGCCACAAATGCTTAGTCTATGAGATCTGCTTGAAGGTCGGAGTACTCGTACGAACATCTAATTGCATTGTATCGCTCCATGAACCCTTCGAATGTATGACTATCTTTACCAACTTCATCAAAGTCTCGACCGGTTGGCCATCCCAAACTTCGGCTATTCTAGGCCTTATATTGTTTTTCTCTTCTTCATCGGACTCCAAATCATCATCACCATTAGCAGGGCGTTCGTCCTCCACTATCATGTTGTGAAAAAATAATACAAGCGAACATGATGTATTGAAGATCTTTTTTATCCCAACCGCAAGCAGCTCCTCTAATAATACTAAAGCGTGACTGCAAAATACCAAAACACCTCTCCATGCCACATCCTTCCTATACCCCTCTTAGGCCTTGGAAAATGTAATATCTTTAGGACGGGTGGGATGTTGAATAGTTTTGATGAAAGTCGCCCACATACGATATATACAGTTGGCAAGATAGTAGCTCAACTTGTGGACTCTGTTATTCACTCAGAACTCGATCTTAGGCGTTCAACCGGCAGTAAGCTCGTCAAACAACGGGGATTTTGCTAGGACATTGAGGTCGTTGCATGACTCGGGCATTCCAAAGAAGGTGTGCCATATTCAAGCGTCGTATGATGCGATCGCTTCAAGAATGATAGTGGGGATGTGTTTTCTACCACTATATTCACCAGCCCAACCGGATGGACAATTCTTTCATTGTCAATGCATGCAGTCGATGCTCCCAATTATCCCAGGAAACCCTCGCTTTTCACCTTTAGCAAGAAGTCTTTTTAGATCGGCTGGATTAGGAACTCGAAGGTAATCTGCTGAGTAAAGAGCGACAATTCCTCTTGTAAATCGTTGGAGGCACTTGATAGAGGTAGATTTTTGCCATCCGACAATACTCAGCACATTGATCTGAGGATGTGCCATAGGCGAGCATCCGTAAAGAGGATGTCATCTTTTGCTGGGGAAGTAAATCGACCTTCTTGGCAGCATTGATTTTTTGAACAAAATATCGATCGTAGTTGCAAAGGTCACCATATATGCGATTGAAGACACCGTGGCTCATCCTGTAGCGAACTCAGAAGTTCTCATCATTAAAAATAGGACGTTTGACAAAGTAATCTTCAAGCATACCTTTGCCTCTGTCCTCCCTTTCTTGAGGTTGGTTTAGACGATGAACTGGATGAGATCCGCGACCTCGAGGTTGATTTTCAGCTTCAAGGTGAGCAACGGTTGCGATAACAATGTTGTTGGTTGCTAGATCATCTTCGTCGTCTTCTTCTTGAGATTTTCGGATCCTTTCCCACAAATTATTCATTGTGAAGAGAAGGAATGAGAAGAAAGGGAATGAGAAATATAATGTGGAAAGGAAAAACTAGTAATCAAAGTTGGAATTTTTGTGTGTGTGAGATATGTAAAATTGACTATGTATATATAGGAGATTTTTTTATGTTACCGTTAGAAATATTACATTTTTTTTTAAAAAAAATTGGATTTTTTTTTTTGGAATTATTCTCAACCTACCTTTTTTTTGGATTTATTCAAAAGGGTAGGATTTTTTTTTTAGGGTTGCAACGGTCGGATTTTTTTTTAGGGTTGCAACGGTCAGTTTTCAGACATCATTCAGTGTGCGACGCGTGGCGTGGTCCCCGTCTCCCTGTCGTCATCACACGCGCTTCGCTCGTTGCTGCAGTTGGTTTGTGCGCGAAACACACCTTCCAAGCACATGGGTCGGTGCAGGCGTCGTTGCTGACACAAGCCACGAGCGTGGGTTGGGCTGAGATGGCTTCTTCTATCCTGAGTCAATCTTTTCCTCTCACCTGGGTTAGATTTTTCCCCAATAAAGTAACCTGGGCTAGAAAATGAGATAACCCATTTCATCGGTGGAAGCAAAAAAATTTGACCTGTTTTGCTTTGTCTATGTGGATCCAACTTGGGTTGGATTTTTTTTGTCACCGGTGGACATGCTCTTATGTCATAAATTGTTATTTATGCAATTGGAGAGCTTTTGAGTTATATCCATCTGACATGTAAACAGAAAGACTTGTGTGAGTTACAGCACTGGATGTGGAGTATAGTCACAAGTGCTCCACATCCAGGGTCATATATATGTGCTCTGAGAGCTCTTATGACTCTGCTCCACATCCAGACGTATGTCTTGTTGTACCAGAATGTGTTTTGAGTCTTGACATTGTTAGGAGTGCCATACCGTTGCTATCCTTTGTTAGGATTGGTATCATTTTTCAATACTATTGAACTGGCATTTCCTTGCTGGTTTGCTGCAACGGGTGCTAGACTGTTAACACAGTTTCATGTCTGCAATTTGAACCCTTGTAAATAGAACATCTTATTTATTTTTAGCTACTCCTTGGTGGTGTCTGACTGTTTTCCAAGAGATATAATTAGCTAATATAGAAACAGAATAGTGCAGCAACTGATGATATTGAAATATAAAATTGCTGCTAAGGATGTCATCTATATATATACTCTTTCTGTTTCATTCTTGTTGCTAGTTGCTACTGAATTCATTCTGATGCATATAACAGCTTCTTTTTTTTCTTTTTTTTGCCGGATGAAAAGGAAAGAGCTTTATCATTTATCATATTGTAACGTTATACTTTGTGCATATAAATATAACCAGTAAATCACAGTCTTTAAGATAATTTTCAAAGATACAATACCTCTTCAGCAGCTTAAAACTGATCATGCAAAGATAGGAATTCTCATATGACTAGTTTACCAGAAACTCCTTGATTTTCATTTTCAAAATCATCACCATCGTTCTCACTGTGAGTCTGCTTAGGCAACAATGATTCACCCTTTGATGGGGCACTGCTAGGTCCAGTTACGGATTGCTGATAAAAGACACCACCAACGATTGTCATTAGGAGGCAGATCAAACCAAAGGGACTGGCATGCTTATCCCATATCATAACATTGATAGCACCCGTAAGAAACTTGTTAACAACACCAGTCACTGTAAACGCTGTTGCAGACACTGCCTTCCTCGCCGCAAACCCAAAGAAGCTGATGAGCAAACCAAACACACATGACAATGACACTGCAAAGAATGCACCAGGTGCAAAGAAGTTGTCAGTCTTGGATCCCAAAGCAGCAAACACCTCAACATACTCCCCTGTAATGATCCAGAACGGCGGAGCCATCATCAAGGACAGCAAATTGTTATACAACACAAAACCCCAAGTGTTCAACCCAAGATTCGTCACCATATGCTTAATATACACCATCTCAGTCGTAATGGTCACCAAATACGCAAACGCCCATGAATAAGCAGTCAAAGTAAACCCATTATCAGTGGCCACATAGCCAACAGCTCCACCCAAAATCACCAACAAAGACAGAAATGTAAGCTTCGACGGGCACTTCTGCTTCCTAAACACTGTATCAGCCAGCGCAACCAAAATAGGCGTACACGACCGGAACACTATAAAAGTATCCACATTGGCATGTCTAAGCAGATTAGTGTTGGTGAAAATGGCAAGATAAAACACAAGAGCAGCAGGCAAGAACTTCTTAGCTGTTTCCCATGTGAATGCATCATGGTGCAAAAACCCCAACTTGCCCAAAACCCAAACCCCCAAAGCAGAAGTGAGGTATTGCAGAGCGGTCAAAAGACCAGGGTAGTTGAATTTGGTGATGGCAAACTTGTTTATCACAGCTAACAAGCTAGAACATAGTGCATAGCCAATCAGAAGACTACTAGTGGCGTAGTACTGCTTAGGATCAACGCTAATCACAGACATTGTGACTAACTGAAACACCCCAAATCAAAATTCAATACCAAAATGTAGTACAAGATGTTCAACAATCTCAAACAGCTATAGAAACAGTGAAGGACTGAAACCCAGGAAGGCAAATGAGCCAAAATGAAAAGGGTAAAGCTTCATAGCGAAATCTGACATGCGGGTACTGAAGATTCAAGCCGATCTAGTATATTGAATTCATAAAAATTGAATCTTTAAACATATAAACTTGGAGAAGAGATATGGTAGATCACCGACACGTTGAAAAGGTCGGATCTTTTGAGTCCGAATCGAAGCAGAACGACGAGCCTGAGATCCAACAGAGAGCTCGGAGAAGCGAAATGGAGACTCAAAGGCTTTACATTGCAGATTTGCAGAGGAAGAATTGAAATGTCTATGACGTTGATTTGGTGGGGAAGTACAAAACGGCAGCGTTTAGGGTGGAGATATAAAAGGGATGCATATAACAGCTTCTGATTCAGGACAACAGTAAGAATAACAGATGAGATTCCATGACTCACTCCATTGAGGACTATTGCATGCTCGCTTGTGCCTATGATCATTAATTGCTGCAAGTAAAGCTAGAAATTCAGCATCAAGAGCATACCCTAACATTAACTCGTCAAGTAAAAGAACAACAATTCAATCTTCACAATAAATTATGTACCAAAAAGCCAGAGAGCTAAATAAATATTTACCGTAATTTTCACCCCACCAAGCGCGTCACGAATGCCATCCTGAGTCAAACCGGAGCCCTTTCCCTCACGCGCCTGCATCAGAATAGTCAGAGAAGGACCTGACCTCCTCCCTTTCTAAATTCATAAAACCCTATAATTCTCAGTCCTCTCCTCACTCTCTCACAATTCACATTCTCTCTTTCTGGGTCTCCCAATTTTTTCAAAATGCTGGTAATCCTCAAATAACCATCTTCCTAATTTCATCTTCCTTTAACCAATTTCCCATTTTTCACTTCTCCCAAAACGTTTTCTTTTTCTCTGTTTCTTGTAATTTTTTCCCAAAATATTTCAAGCTCTGCGTTTTGGGTTTTGGTTTCCATCGTTTTATGGGTGCATTGTTTGAGCTGGTTGTGATGCTCTGTTCTTAAAGTTTCGTTCTTGAGAATTGTGGATCAAAGTTTGGTTCTTGAGAATTGTGGGTTAAATTTTGGTCGTGATTTTTACTGGTAGGCTCTTACTGTTGTTGTTATGGGTGATTTTCAGGTCTTGATAGCTTGAATCAAGCTCCAGACTTTTGTTTTGGTAAGTTTTTAATTTTTTTTCTTGTGTGTTTTTGTGCTCTATTTTGCATGCATGTATGTCTATGGTTCATGTTCTTCTTTGTAATTTTATTTTCTTTGCAATTCTGAGAGCTCTGGGTGTGATGGCTGGAGAGAGTTTGCCATCTGGTTCTGTGTGTGAAGTTTTTGATAGCTTTTGAAATTACTATTCTATTTGTTGATTTTGTTCATATAATGGATGAACGGTTTGTCTTTTAGAAATTTTGAGTTTTAATGGGCTGTACATGTGGTTCAGTTTTGTGTTGTCCTGGTCGTGGTTTTCGGTAGTATAAAGATGCATTACTTTTCATGGTTTAGAGTCTGGTTATGTAGTTTAGGCTGGCTAGACAGTGACAAGTGAGAATTTGTTTTCTGTGTGGAACTAGGACCCTGTTAGTGAATTTGGTATATATCTGGATTCCTAAGTGTTGCATATGTAGTGTTTTAGACTCATATTGATCATATCCTAAGAAAAATGTTGGAAAATGTAGGCACATTTGGTATTTGGGAAGCTCATAGTTAACTTCAGTGGCGAGTGGACACATTAGACGGTGATGGCGCCACCAAGTCCACAAGTTGCAAAAGCCTTTCAGGCAATGACAGCTATTGGTCTCACTGAACAACAGATTAAACCGGTTTTGAAGAATCTCTTGAAGTTGTATAACAAAGATTGGTCACTGATTGAAGCAGAGGAATATAGAGCTCTTGCTGATGCTATATTTGAGGCAGAAGATGCTAAGGTGTGTGTGTGTGTGTTATGTTTTTCTCGATTGTGAGGCATATTCCATCTCTATCCTTGTGTATTTTGTTATTCTTATGAGTACTTAATTTTTGTTTCATCTGTTAGGTTGCAGCAGAAAAGAAGAAATGCAACAATTTTGATGTACGTAATTTTAACTTTTTTTTTTTTTTTTTTTCTCATTATCCTGCTATACCTTCTCATTTTCGAAAAATTAAAGGCTATAGTTTTTGACACTTCTATGAAATATCAGCAGGAAGATATTGACGCAGAATCACAGCCCAACCTTGAACCTGAACTTCCGTTGACGAGGTTACGTTCAAGAAGTCAAGATGAGAGTTCATCACAGAAGAAGAAATCTGCAGATGAGGAAGTGTGTGCACTTGGCTCCATTACCTGCTGCTTTTGCATTTCCACCCTTCTACATATATATGCTAATGCACCTTTTGCTCTATTGTATAGCTGGTGGATAATATAGAGGAAGATTTCTTGGTTCCCCATCGTCCCTTGAAAAGGTTACGCCTACAAAATCAAGATTGTCAGGTGTCACCTTCCTCAAATACCTGCAATCCTATGTCTGGTGGTACTTTGCTCATAAAGCCAAAAGTGGAGGCAGAGGAACTACTTGATGCTCGTTCTGCACAGCAGCTCCAAAATACTTCACATTCACCCGAGTCAAGGCCACCTGTTTCTCCTCAGTCTGGTATTAAAGATAAGGGCAAGCAACCTCTTATATCTAAACCGTTGGCACTGCAAGGGAAGAGTTTATCACAACATTCATCTAATGGTGTTCGCTTTAAAGAGACAGTGGTTGAACCAGGCATTGTTCTTTTGCCTAAACAGAATGTTAACAGTTTAGCATTAATTGAGCCTAAAGATGAGCCCTTCACTGATGACATGGCCCAAGACGAGGTGCCCATTGCTGTGATCCATCCAGGTACATCTTTGATTCTGTTGTATAACTTGTATTGTGTTGTCATGGGTATTGGGTATTAAAAGATAAGATTGTTCAAACTAGGAACTAAAAATATGTATACAGTACACTCTGTATATCAATGGCTGCCAGTTGTTAACATCAAAGGCCCAATGGCTGAACCTTCTTTTTTCTATTATTAGCGCCTTGAATAATCTTCTCATTGTGATCTTTTTCCTGATCCAACCTGTGCAGATGAATCAAGTCAAGTAAATCCACCTTTATCAACAGAAGGTGCAACTGGAATCCAACATGCTGAACTTGTGGCTTCCCAAGAGAGAGAAAGTAGAAATGATATTCCAGCTTTATCTAATGAGGGGAGTATGAATAATGAGCTTGCAACTATTCCAGAGGGCACTCCTTCTAACTTAGGGGAATCTTCTTGCTTAGAGGTTGCCTCATCACCTTCAGGAGAGGTAAAGCTTTCTCTGAGTTGCAGTTCAGCTATTCGAAGACCAGGTTTTCATATGCCTAATCTAGATGCAATTCTAAAACTCACGGAGGAAAAATGTCTGCACACGTACAGAATCACTGACCCTAACTTCTCTTTGAAAAATCTGTTGGGACATATGTGTGAGAGCTTCTTGGAATTGGCAACTAATTCTAATGATGAATCACAGGATGGACCAGTCAATGTAGTACCAAATCTGGATTTATTGCAAAAATCTCCTGCTTGGGATGCTGTTACTGATCCTGAAGTGCCAAGAGTTCCCTTCCCTTTGAATGGTGATTGTCCACAAGTCTCTGGTACTATTGTTTCTAATGGATTTTCTGAGGATAACGTGGAAGACTCTCAGAGTCTGGTGGTTGTTCAAAACTCTGACCTAACTCTTGATGATCTAAGGACTATTCATGATATAAATGATATAGCTAGAGGAGAAGAAAGAGTCAAAATATCATGGGTAAATGAATGGAGCAGGAGTCGTCCACCGTCCTTCTTCTATATCTCTGAAAACATTGTCTCCAAAGATGCTGATCTTAAAATATGTCTATCTAGCATTGAAAACAAGAATTGTTGTGCAACTTGCTTTGGTGATTGTGTATCAGCGTCTATACCTTGTGCATGTGCACATCTAACTGGGGGTAAGTTTGCTTACACACCAGAAGGCCTCATTAAAGATGATCTCTTGGAAGAGTGTATCTCTATGACACGTAATCCGCAGCCAGACCATCTCTTCTACTGTAAGAACTGCCCGCTTGATAGAATAAAGAATGACGATTGTTTAGAGTCATGCAAAGGCCATTTAAGGAGGAATTTCATCAAAGAATGCTGGATCAAATGTGGCTGCCATGGGCAATGTGGCAACAGGGTAGTCCAGAGAGGCTTAAATTGCAACTTGCAGGTGGAAATCTGTGCAATATTATATTTGTCGTTTATTGGAGTTTTGTGTTTCTTGTTCTGTATTGTCAGTTTTTACAAGTAAATTGTTTTCTAAGTTTTAATGCTATATTCTGTGGAGTTATAGATTTGCTTCTGCACTACTTTAGTTCTCTCACAGTTTCTCTAATTAATTTGCCCCATGTATCCCAGGTCTTTTTTACTCGAGAAGGGAAAGGATGGGGTCTTCGAACCTTAGATGACCTGCCAAAAGGTGTGTTTGTGTGCGAGTTTGTCGGTGAAATATTAACCAACAAAGAGCGGCATCAAAGGAAAATTCAAAGCACCAGAAGTGGGAAACGTCCTTATCCAGTATTACTGGATGCAGACTGGGGTACTAAAGCCAATTTGAAAGATGAAGACGCTCTCTGTTTGGATGCAACAAAATATGGAAATGTTGCTAGGTTTATTAATCACAGGTAAGTTTGAAGTTGACAGACATGTCATTTGCCCTGCAGACATCTCATTTTTGGTTCAGCTATTCATATCCTTAATTCTTTTGATCTGTTATGCTTTGTTTGCAACAATAAATAAATGCTTAAGTAGAAATCATGAAACTTGAGGAATTCTTGATAACTTGTTTTTATATGTGCTTGAACTTATACAGAAATGATATAGTATGAAAAATAGCTCAGAATGGGTCAATGTGGAATGCAACAATAGCCCGGACTTCTGTAAATAAGACCAAAAAAGAAACCTGGGTAATTGAAATTCACAGTACAAAGGCTTGTTGAAACTTACCGGAAATTGGAAAGGTTACATACCTTGTGCAATTTTAGGGATTACATGCCAGAGGGTTGAGCAGAGGATGAGAGAACTTACAGTATTATAGAACTGGACTTGGAGTTTGCCGTAAATGTTTTGCCTGTCATTGAACTTATCTCATGCTTGGATGTAGGCCAAGCTGGATGTTAACTTACATGTTAGATGCTTATTAAGGAGAAATACTCACATTCTAATGTATGAAGTGGCTATAAACCTCTAGAATTAAACACTCGTTAAATAGCAAGGGTCAGTGAATATTTTGCTTGGTAAATGTGAATCTTCTTAAGATCATGTTGGGAAAATGTCTTCAAATACCATCAGAGGTGATATTATCATGTGTGTGTGTCTGTTTCCTTTATCATAATTCTGATTTAAGCTTCCGAATATCTGACATGTTTTGTATTCTACTAGATGTTTGGATGCAAACTTGGTTCTGATCCCAGTTGAAGTCGAGACTCCTGATCGTCGCTTTTATCATGTATGGGAATTGTGATCCTTCATTTGTATGTTTTTTGTTCATCTGAATGTTTAATTATTTCTATTTTTATGATTTACCATATTGTCCAGGTTGCTTTCTTCACAACAAGAAAAGTAGATGCCTTGGAAGAGCTTACATGGGTGAGTAGGTTTAACAGTATGGTTGTTGGTGGTTTACCAACACGCTCTTTCAAAATTTTATCTTTCAAAGTTTTAAGTTATGCATATTTCTGGGGTCCCTGATGAGGACACAGTGAGATTTAATATCATCAATTTCAAACACTTGAATGATTGATGAATGAAACAGTGTGTTGTCCCAAGTTTCAGTAAATTATATGTTGGAAATTCTTATTCAAGTTGAAATGTGCCCACAACTCCACACTAAAGTCTGCTATTCATGCTCTGTCTGCAGGATTATGGCATTGACTTTGACGACCATGATGATCCTGTTAAGGTGTTCAACTGCCAATGTGGTAGTAAATTCTGCAGGAATATGACACGAGCGAATAGTAAGTGTACAGAAAATCTGCCTATGCTGCAACAGTTTTTTAGTTTTTTTTTTTTTTTTTTACCATTTATCACGATACATTTTTGTAATATCTGTTCTAAACCTCAGAGTTGAAGTTTTCGTTAAATTTGGTAATTGATTGAGCCACTCTTTGTTGGTTGTTATAATTACATTTTGATCCTGATGTTAACCTTCATTTTCATTTCGACATTACAGGATCTAGATCTGCCTCACTTGCAAGATGAGTTTCGAGACTATTTTGAGTGCTTCAAGGCAAGGTCTTTCCCTCCCCAAAGAATTATTAACTAAGCAGATTTTACTGGACTAGTTTTGGTTTCAACTGGCTGTCCTAACAGTGCCTGTTCCTCAGTGCATCGATGTTGTTTGCACATGAAGTATAATGCTATGGTGCACATGTTTAGGCCAGTTAACGATCCGATGCTTTTGTGGTAGTTTTAACGTCTGATACCAGAGTACACTGCTCTTGTTGGTCAGAAATTCTGAAGTTATTTGTGTTGAATTGTTTGTGATTAGCTTATGTGATGTTGACGTTATATATGCAATTATGCATCACCAAAATATACAGCTCACATGCCCATCGAAAGAAACACTGTCATTACATATGTACTGCCTCGCTGTATCTCTTAAGAAACTGAAAGTGTGGATGCTGATTCCCTTGCGCCTTTAAGGCACAACGAATCTCTGTTATGTGGTCTCAGTAGTTCTTGATGCTCATATCCAACTGGAATGATAGGCTGAATGCTGCCCGGATTGAGCGGGAAAAGGGTTTTGTAATAGCCCTCCATGATCAGTTGAAAATTGCAAGTTTCTGCGACCTTTGGAATCTGTTGACAATATATCAACAAATCGGATTACTACCAAATTCGAAAACTAAGATGGTTAAAATAGCAGAGGGTGAAGAACAGGGCAGCACTGTACTTTGAATCCCACAGCATCGGCACCGTGGGCCGCCCGTCGTGCCCGCCGGGTCTGGATTTGTAGACCTGCTTCAGGGTTTTGTACCCGTTTGCTTTGTCCCGGGTCGGGGGTGGTTTTGAATTCCCAGGAGCCGTCGTTGCCCGGAGAGGCGATTGAGACGGGGACGGCGGATTCGAGGGCGCGGTGGGCCCAGGGGCAGGGGAGGCCCACGTAGAGGTGGAGGGAGGTGCGGTTTTGGCGGGGGATCTGGGTGGCGCGAAAGCGGGAAGGGGGTCGGGTGTAGGCGAGGGAGGGGGCGAGCTGGGACATCATGAGGCGCCACGTGGTGTTCCAGGCTACGCGGACGGTGGAGATGAGGAGGCCGGGAGGGAGGGATGGGCCCCAGAGGAGGTTGGTGACGGAGGTGAGGAGGGAGGTTGGGTGTGGGGGTTTGTTGAGGGACATTTTGGCGGTGACGTGGCGGAGTACAGGTTTGGGTCGGGGGAGTTTGAAGGAAGAGGAGGAGGTGTTGGTGTTGGGTGGTGGAGTCGGGAGGAAGGCTGCTGAGCACTTCATTTTTGTGTGGGTTAAGAAGGAAAAAAGAGACAAGTGTTGAGCATGTGCACAAACTTAAACTTATATCTTGAATGTTTGGCGTCAGGTAAAAGTAAAACCTATGTAAAACCAAGCTGGGAATCAAGCCGATGACACGTGTCGGAAATCACAATTCTACAAAACGACGTCGTTGCTTGGCGTAACTAAATGGGCAAACCCTAGCTCTATAAATAGCAGATATCAAACGCCCTAGCAAATCAGTTCAAGACTGAGACCGAGCGGCGGTAGAGAAAGAAAATGTCGAAGCGAGGGAGGGGAGGATCGGCCGGGAACAAGTTCCGGATGTCGCTGGGTCTGCCGGTGGCGGCGACTATCAACTGCGCCGACAACACGGGAGCCAAGAACCTCTACATCATCTCCGTCAAGGGGATCAAGGGGCGCCTCAACCGTCTGCCGTCGGCCTGCGTCGGCGACATGGTCATGGCCACCGTGAAGAAAGGAAAGCCGGATCTGAGGAAGAAGGTGCTGCCGGCCGTGGTGGTCCGTCAGCGCAAGCCGTGGCGCCGAAAGGACGGAGTGTTCATGTACTTTGAGGACAACGCCGGCGTGATTGTGAACCCCAAGGGAGAGATGAAGGGATCGGCGATTACTGGGCCGATCGGGAAGGAGTGCGCGGATCTCTGGCCCAGAATCGCCAGCGCTGCCAATGCTGTTGTCTGAGGAGTCATAGTAAGAGTAGTAGGTGTTGATTTTGGTTCTATGTTTTTCGGTGTTGGATTATTATCTAGGAAGACTTGTTATTATTATGTTTCGGATGTTATATTGTGCTGGATAATCTCAGTTATGCTTAATTTTTGAGTTTTTCGGAATTCTTGTGTTGGTTTTTGTTTATGCTTGCTTGGTTAGTCTTATGTCAGAGATGTACTGTGCATAGGTTTGAGTAAATGTGTTGGTGAACATGGTAGAGATTTTGCATCTTTGCTCGATATTGGTCGCAGAGTGTGGCAATGAAGGAGTGAGGAAGAACAATTTGACAATTAGTTGTGGTTTTGTGTATGGCTTGTGTGGAGTACGCAATGTCTAGTGATATAGACAGGAAGGAGCTTTATCTGGTGTTTGGTAGTCACTAGTGTTGTATATGGGATATTAGCAAGAAAGTGTTTCTGTTCTGATATTGTTCATAAAGAGATTGCTATTGCTAAGTCTATTGTGAACATAACCACACTGGGCTTTGGTGAAACGCATTGCATTTCATGCTTATGGTTCGGGACTTCGAGATGATATGTATTTTATAGCCTTGTTGTTTTCAATTCCTCATTATGTGGATGGTGTGAATTGAATGAATTGAAGCTGATGGAATAAATTGTCCTCTAGATGAGGTTGTGTTTAGAATGTTCTGATTGAGATTGAAATTGCATTTTGTATTGACGAGAAAGAGCCCACGTTCGAGTGATTGGCCTGAATTTTTGAGCTTAAAATGCTTATGGACTTCATTGCAACATTTTACCAATTAATTGGAATGGTTCCAGTTAAACTACCTGATTCTATTAGCAAATTGGACCTCATTCCAGTTAGAGGACATTATGATTTTTGTGTGATGTCAGGTTTGTTGTGTTTTATGAGGAGGTTCATTTGAGCCTATTTGATGCCGCCTTCTCCTTGGAATTTCTCAACACATTCAATTCCGTTGTGATAGAACAGAGTTGCAATCACGATTACTTCCCGATTTATGTACGACGTAGAGTTGTAGTTTGTAGGTAAGCGTATACGTTGAGGCTCAAATGCACCACTTGTAGATTCTATTCATTTCAATCTTAGGAACAAGTTTGTAGTTACATAAAGGAGTGAGATCGTAGCTGATATAGGAGAGTCTTATTACCTAAATCTCGAATTCGAAAATGAATCGTCACAGAGTCGAGTCAGTCGACCTTGCTTTATTACAACGGAGATAGAAATAGCTGAATTACCACCCCGGTTCCCATTTAACAACAAATTCATCACGATTTACAGGATTGACTCTCAGGTAAATCCCATCATCTTTTGCAATCCAGAAGCATTTCCTTGTTTTGCAAGGTTCTGGTAAACTGTATGGATGTAGTATGGTATGTTCATTACTGCATTCTAGTCTTCGTTGCATTTGAATCATATCATTTTAGATTCAATGTTTTCCATTTGAGTCCCAGCATTTGACCCAAAAATTATAGTAATAGTCAATTATTTCTTTACCTTAAATCTTGTATTGGCCTAACTAGTCTATAAAAGATTGCAAGTGAATAACGCAGTAGTGAATTTTGGATAAGAATTTTTGCTAAAACGTTTTGCTGGATTTTTGTAACGATCCCAAGCGATCTGATCTTATCATTGTGACTGACTTGGTATATGTTATTGGGAAAAGCTTAAATCGAGTTTCGAGCTTCAACTGTGCTTATGCTAAGATCAAAATCAGATATGGTCTTCATCAAATTGTACCGCTAGCTTTAACATTTTCATGATGCAGAATAAACTCGATTATAACTCATCATTTGAAGAAGTTAGTGGTAACTTGTAAGTGTGGAAGATATATTTTCAAAATAAGCAATCGGAAATAGTAACATCTAGCAAAACACATAATTAGAAACCAACTTGTTACACTTTCTTAACGGTTTATAATGACAAATGAACGAAAACCTACTATGATGCGATGTGCATGAATTTAACAAAAACAAACACATGACGGTAAGATTTTGTACGTAGCTCATAATCAAAAACCCTAAACTGGGGATTATTTTCTGGGGAGCTTTTGTGTGATTAGTTTCTGGGGAGCTTTAGCAGCTCTGATGATTATGTGGACTCTGTGATGGAACTTGATGGGCGATATTTCTGAAATGACATCTGCTGCTTCTTTCCCCTAAGGTTAAGGCTTTTTACAATTTTAATGTTTTGGTTTATGGTGAAGTTTTAAGTCGAGTCTTCTTCGATTAGTCTATTGTGAATATAACTAGCTAGTCTAGTCACTCTAGTGTAATGACGGAGAAATATTCAATTTGGTTGTTAGGACAGAGTTTTTTTTTTTTTTTTTTTTTTTTTCAACCAAACAAGCCTTTGTATTTCATAAAAAGAAAGAAAAAAAGTACAAAAAGAGAGGGGGACAGGAACCAAAACCTCTCCAAGAACCACATCAGGGAAAGTACTCAAAAAGAGCACTAAGGGTTGAAACAAAAGAGTAGAGAGTGAGTGAAAAGAGCAACAGCCTAAACATGACCTATATATATATATGTCTGTAGAAGCAAATGAAGCAACCAAACATACATATGTGAAGACAATGCAACAGCCAAAAAGATGGAACACACCTCCAAAACATCAGCAACCATGAAGCCTATACCATTAAAAACTAATCCCACATCTACTAAAGGTAACCACCAACCCAAAAGAGAATCAAGCATATCGAATTCAGGCAATGCGAAAATTAGGTAAACCCTGCAAATTATGAACAAAAGCAGCTGAAGCACGTGAAGGGCAGGAGTCCCACCAATATTGTCCCTCATGATCCACCCCAAAATTAGCTAAACAATCAGCTACCTGATTCCCTTCACGAAGAATATGAGAAAAACGAACTTGCATGGAAGAGAGAATGGAACAACAATTGATCTAATCAGCTCTTAAGCTCCAAGGGACTGAGCCTTTGTTATTGGCAAGAAAATGAATTGCAATTGCTGAATCACACTCAATCTAAAGTGAACGCCATCCCTTTCTCGAAGCCATAGAAACTGCATGAATTATGGCTTGAAGCTCCGCTTCTAAGGCAATAGCAATGCCCATGGAACCAGCAAAACAACCCATACAATTACCCCAGTGGTCACGGTTTTGTTTGTGATTTCTTTTCTCACAAATTGATGACATTAGGCTTTCTTTGTGATTTGTTTCCCACAAGTTGATGATCAAAGAACATGAACTTGCTAAATTTATACTAAATTACTAATCAACAATTAATTAAAGCCGACCATCATATACGGCAAGTGTTGTAGGTATACATGTACCTTGAAGCTCACACGCAAGAGTAGTATAGATTATCTTCATTTCAATTTTAGGAACAAGTTGTGCAATTTCATAAATAAGACTGATGCGATTGTATATGAAGTACTAAAAGAAGTTGTTTACACCCAAATTAATATTTTACTGGACAGTAATTGTCTATGAGAATATCAGTTAAATTTATGGTCCACGTCATACCGGCGAGCCCGAAATAATGGGTTTACAAGTGATGACCCGCCAGAAAGTCATGCGAGCTGGACCAAGGGACGCGAGGTTGCATGCGAAGAAGTTTGTATGCGAAGGAGTTCGCCTAAGAGATAAATATCAAGGGCCGCGAGCTGATTTGATGTTAATTAAAGGATGGCTCCGTGCATGTCAAGGAGTTTGCATTGGTTAAGAATGTTATCCATTAATCACATATGTTAACTATGCTTACATGCGAAAGCAGTTCGCGTGAAAGAAAGGGAGAGGCGGGTTCCGCTTGGTATATATACAAACATATATCGATTGAGCTAGTAAGAGAAGACCTCGCCTACAATACCTCAAATGGATAAGGAAGAAATATATACTCCTTGATTACTTAAAGGGCTATCATGCATGTGCACACGTCCACGTCCATGCATGATTGCATGAGGAGGGGTTCATTAAGGATCCTTATCTTGGTTTAAGCATGTTTGCATGGGGAGCTTACGTCTACATCTTCTTGAGTTTGGTTGTATTGGTGGTTAAGGACTCTACTCCTTAATTGGATTTGCATGCATCGCCTACATCTATATCTTCATGAGATTGGTTCTACTCCTCTACATAGTAGGCAGTTGGAGACTTCGCCAAAGGATAATCACATCACGAAGTTATTAACATTGCCTACACCACATTTATCGTTGAAGACTCCTACAAGTCTTTGACATGCTTTGGGCCAATGCGTGTGACCCTAAGTAATTCTATATAAAGAAGCTCCACGGCTTACAGAAGCTCTCTACAACAAATCAACAACAATTACTCAAATACAACAACAAAGCAACTTTCAATCTAGTTGAAAACCCTCTCGACCTCGTCGAAACCTTCAGCGCTCCCAGGAGCCTATATCCCTTCGAAGCCTCTTCGAAGCCCTGTTTCTAAGCGCCTCGCCGCCTAGAACCCTTCAGAGCTCTCCGGAACTAGCCCCGACCCTCGGAAACTTCCCTTTTGTTGCTCTGCTCACCCTGCCATGAGTATCGATCGCTTGTGCTGTAAAATTCCTCATCTGAGGTGGCACCTGGAACTCCGCTCGCCTGATCAAGAAGTCAAGCCTGCGCACTCACTCAACCTTTTCCTCGTCCGCGAGGTGGCACGCCCGCAACTCTCCATCCTCTTTGGATCGCTATTTACCTCGGCTCAGCACGTTGAGGATCGTGGCCAAAACAGAAGCTTCGTCTTCTAATATACTACGCACATCTTGCATTTCATAAGTGATTTGCAAGGGAGTTCTATTTCTTCTCTTTTCTTTGTCAATGGCTGCTTCTCCTTCCTCTTACAGATGCCGCTATCATGTCTTCTTGAGTTTTAGGGGTGAAGATACACGCAAGGGATTTACCAATCATCTCTATAGAGCTTTGGAGTTGGCAGGAATTCACACGTTCAGAGACGATGATGAAATTGAGAGAGGAGCAGAGATAGCAGTAGAGCTGCAGAAGGCTATCCAGGAATCATATGTATCACTAATCGTGTTTTCCGAGGATTATGCTTCCTCAAGATGGTGTTTGGACGAGCTTGCCAAGATCATGAAACGTAATAGAGATGATGGACACATGGTCTTGCCAGTTTTTTATAAGGTGGATCCATCCCATGTTAGGAAGCAGACTGGCACTTTCGGATCGAGAAGCGTTTGCCAAACTTGAAGAGCGTTTCAAGGAGGAGATTGGCAAGGTGGAAAAGTGGAAAAGATCTCTGGGAGATGTTGCCGATCTGGGAGGGATGGTCTTAGGAGAGCGCAGTAAGTATTTCTTTTTTTTTTTTTTTTAGAAGAAACGTCAATTATATTAGGAGTACAACCTATGATTTTTTACTCTACTATATCTACAACAATTATACTATATCTTTGTTTTTTTAGATCTAAAAGAAGATCAGTCATGGTAGTTTTAATTCGCTGATCAGACATCTACTGCATCTGTATTTGAGCATTACATAAAATAATTTAATTAATCTTGCACCCATTTTTATTAGCAGAATATATAAATTTTGTTCACGTTATTGCGCTTCCTATTTTGAATATTTTTTTTTATCAATCTTTAATAGGTATGAATCACAGCTGATCGAAAATATTGTTGAGGATATTGGAAATAAACTCGAACCCAAAGTACTAAATGTTGCCTCCCATGCGATTGGAATAGATGATCGTGTGAAAGATATAAACAAGTGGTTAAGAGATGGATCAACTGATGTTGGTGTAGCTGGGATTTATGGAATGGGTGGGATTGGCAAAACCACCATTGCAAAAGCCGCCTATAACATGAACTTCGCTAACTTTCAAGGAAGTAGCTTTCTTGCAGATATTAGAGCAACTTCAAAACACCCTAATGGTTTGGTTCGCTTGCAAATGCAACTTTTATCGGATATCCTTAAGCGGAAGCCAAAAAAGATATACAATGTTGATGAAGGAAAGAGCCGGATCAAGCATTTTGTACGTTCCAAAAGAGTTCTTATTGTTCTTGATGATGTAAACGATTCAGACCAATTCAGTGCAATTCTTGAAATGCGAGAATCTTTTTGTCCCGGAAGTAAGATTATCATAACTACCAGAAATCAACACTTACAAATCACAAATGGGATTTCTGAAATGTTCATGGTTGAAAAGTTACCTGAGGAAGAATCACTTGAGCTTTTCAGTTGGCATGCTTTTAGACAAGCCCATCCTATCAAAAGCTACACGGAGCTTTCTACAGCTGCAGTACAACATTGTGGAGGTCTTCCCTTAGCTATTCAAGTTTTGGGGTCTTCTCTGTTTGGACTGGATGTGGATCTTTGGAAAGAGGCAATTGCAAAATTGGACGTGTTTCTTGATGAAAAAGTTCAGGAAGTTCTAAGAGTAAGCTATTATGATACTCGACTAGATCCTCATGACCAAAGTTTATTCCTTCATATAGCATGTTTTTTCATAGGAAGGGAGAAAGATTTTACAATTACAGTACTGAGCAACCCTAAAGTTTTTACAAGAATTGGAATTCAAAATCTAGTCAATCGATGTTTAGTGCAGATTGATCGTGACAGGTTAATCATGCATCATTTACTTATTGACATGGCAAGGGGAATTGTTCGCGAAGAGTCAAAGGACCCTGGAGAACGTAGTAGAGTGTGGCAGAAGGATGCATCTGATGTCTTGGAGAAAATATCTGTAAGAAACATTCCCGATCTTCATGTGTATGCATATGTGATTATGGCTACGTTTGGCGCAGCTGAACTTTTAACATAAGCTGGCTTCTGCTTATTTTTTAGAATAAGCAGCTGAAAAGCAATAAAGCTGCGTGTTTGGTAATCTGGCTTTTTATAAGTGCTGTGAGTGGTAAAAGCAGTGGTAACGCGTTTGGTAAAATGTGAATGAGCTTGTGCTTTTAATTGCAGAATGACCAATTTGGACATGAAATATTATATTGAGTTTATGATTGATTGTTTGATAATAAAATTTGAGACAATTTCATAAATCATAATGACCATATGATTAATAATAGGAAATTTCAAAAATAACTCATATAAATATATTATTACCAATGGTTCTTAATTAACATAAGATAACTACATAATTTATCATCACTCATTCTACGTTATTACGTGCACTCATTAGACTATGAGCAATTATATCCCTCAATGTTGTCATTTCTTGTGCATCATGACCATGATGTTCTTCTTCTACATCATCTTCAAGCCTGATCTCATTGTTTACCCCCATTATACTCAACATGCGACTCAAGTCTACACCACTCACGGTATCAAACTAATCATATCGAGCATAACTTTAACGCGACAACGTTTTTTGGATTCTTGGGTTTAAACACAAAGGGTTACCAAAATATTACAAAAATAAGACAGGTGAAGGACCAACACTCTACTTCATGGTTAGAAATGGATTGAGTGGAAAATATAACCAGGAAACTACCAATTAGGCAGTGAATCCTCGTGATGAAGCAGACATACAACAGATAACAAAGCCGTATATTTTCTAATACAACTAAGGTGTTTGGACATGTGATCCTCCATTTTTTTTAAGGCTTCCTCATAATATCCAGTAAGAATCTACAGACAAGTATTATAAGGTGTAACTACATTGAATTCCTTTGATAATCTACTAAGAAACTGTTAGGATCCTGCTTTCCTTAAAAATAGTTCTATTGCATAAAGGACAAGGTCATGGTTGCCACAAATTATAAATTCAGAGGCCAGCTCTGAAAAATGGCCCTTTCCATATTGAAGGTACTCTTACTAAACAAAAGTATCATTTCTCTCGACTCCAAACCATCAATGAAACAAAATAGTTTAAAGAGAAAGCATTTAAGATACAAATGAAAGCAAAATTCCAGTAATGCAACTACCTTCGGAAGCTTAGGGAGTCTTCTGGTCTCATTGCTTTCTACTATCTCCTTCACCTTGTTCAACAACCCATCAAACTCAGAGCTCTTTGGGTTGAAAAATGATAAAAGCTCCTTTACCCAATTTTCCAACATCTCTGAACTATCAGCAGCATTTCCTCCCACACCCTGCAGCTTATCTTTAATCAACTGTACCATAACAGTTGTCCCTTTCCCTAAAACCGCTTTCTTCTTCTTCTCACCCTTCTTCCCTGCTTTTACATTCACTTCTCCATTTGCTTCACCACTTTGTTGACCCTTCCCAGTCAACTCTGCTCCCTCTAGCGCCACAAACACTGCTATGGCCTCCCAAGTCACAATCTTCCAAACAAGCTCCATCAACACATTCACTGCATGAGCAAACTTCAAATAATTCTCTTCATCTTCTAAAGCCAACTCCTGAACCAACTTATATCCACTTTTCAAGCTTTCACCACTAGGACATTGCTTCTCAAACAACTCCACCAATCTTAGACGCACACTCTCACTCCCAACTGCCTCCAAATCCAGCTTGGCTCGCCGGAAACTGAAGACCCCCAACCGAAACAGCGCCGACGCCAATGCCAGAAATGTAGTCGTCTCGGAGCTGGCACTCCTGGAACCACCTTTCCCTATTTTGGCTCCAGAATTCAGCTCCTCCCTAGTCTTAGCATGCACCGATTTCACTTGCTCTCTCAGACTCGCGTGGATTTTCGGAATCTCCGATACAGCTTCAATCTCAACTTTGCCGACTAACTTGGACCCGTTCAACAAAACCTTCAAATCACTAGCAACTCCGATCACCTCCTTCGAAGCCAAACCGTCCCCGGCGTCAACCGAATTAAACCCCGCCACGGCTTCCGAAACCGTCGACAGCGCCGCCGATTGGTGGTCGAGTAGCGAAATGACGCCGTACAAAGCAGACGAGTCCCTGAGCTTTTCCAACGCAAAAGCCTCCTCGTCGGTCAAATCGAGAGTCTCCAAGTCTTGAGAAGAATTGAAATTTAGGGCGTCGGCGATTCGAAAAGGGAGAACAGTTCGGATGCCGAAGAGGGAGAGGAGCTTGGCGAGGAGGACGACGTGGGAGGCTCTGGATTCTTCGACGGACGGGAGAGAGAGGAGCCGGTGAGGCTTGGTAGGTAATGTAATATCTTGAAGTGGCTGAGGGTACCCAATGTCATTACAAAAAATTCATTAACATCGCTACAGTGCCGCGCGCTTCCGGTGTCCTGCTTCTGCTTCCAAAAGGAGGGGTACCCCTGCTTCCGCTTTTCCGGCTTTAAAAGCCACGGCTTCTGGAAGCGGCAGGTGGGAAGCTGCCCACCAAACACATATGTCAGCTTATGCTTATAAGCAATGGGGGGATAAGCTCCCCCAAACGCAGCCTATATATGTTGTTCAGTTGCACTATTACTTAATATTCTGATTTGTTGGTAGGGTACAAAAACAATTGAGGGTCTCATGCTCAACCTAATCACTACGGAAACTACGCTTTCCAAGACTATTTTCAAAAGTAAGAACAAACAATATCATGCTGAAGAGTATGATGGGAATCGTTCAAGAAGGCATCATCGGCCTGGTTTCTTCTCATGGATATCAAATAACTTTTCCTCCAGAGAGTTAGATTCATATAAGGCGAACTTCAAAACAGAGGCGTTTAAAAAGATGCACAATCTTCAACTACTTCTGCTCAATAATGTAAATTTCAGTGGTGCCTGTGATGAGTTTCCGAAGAAATTATCATGGTTATCTTGGCAAGGGCTTCTTTGGGAATCTATACCAAAGGAATTTCCTTTGGGAAATCTAGTTGCTCTTGAGTTGCAGAATATATAGCAACCTGAAATTTGTTTGGGAAGGAACTAAGGTACGTCACTAATTACTCTCTCTCTCTCTCTCTCTCTCTCTCCCTCTCACACACAAATAAATATAGATGTTCGAAAGACTACTCCAAATTTTGAGGACCCTCATAATTCATATTGTAGTTTCATATTTCTTTATAAATCCAAAGTAAAAAGGTATGCAAATAGGAAATCATTTGCCCATTTGATTAATTTGATTCCAAGTCCAATTAGAAACACGTACGTATATGCCTGGATTACATTTGTATATGACAATATAACCAGTGTGATTATGTGCGTCCGTGTAATATAAGAAACACAACTAGTTACTAGATAGAATAATGCCAAGTGAGCAACATTTCGGGTAACTACTTGTCAGGCCAACAAATAAAAGAGTATTTAACTACTTGGATCATCATATTTTCAATGAGACTAGCTAATAAAACTCGATCTTCTTTTGGAAACAGCATCTGCCAAAACTAAAAATCCTTGATCTCAGTCATTCACTTGGTCTTGTTACAACTTCAGACTTGTCAGGACTCTCTAACCTCGAGAGATTAATCCTTGAAGGTTGCACGAACATTTCTGAGATTGATGACTCCAATGGTGAACTCGAGAAACTCGTTTTCCTGAATGTCACAGACTGCAAAAATCTCAAGAAGCTCCCGCAAACAATTGACAGGTTGACATCTCTGCAGGAGCTAAACCTCTCTGGTTGTTCAAACCTTTCTCTTCATGCTAATACAGCTACTGATATGAGGAATTTCTTCATCCTGTTATCAAATAAATCTTGGCAATCAATTTGGTCGCGGGTATCACCAAGCAGAAGTGTTGAACCAACAGGCTTCTCATTGGTACAGTTGCCACATTCTTTAGTAAGCTTGAACCTGGCTTATTGCAATCTATCAGAGATTTTCAGCGATCTTAGCATCTTCTCCTCACTAAAGAAGCTGGATCTAAGTGGCAATCTATTTGCGAGTTTACCTGGAAACATGAAGAGTCATACAGCACTCGAGTCTCTTAATCTATTCAGATGCACAAACCTCATGATGATTCCGGAGGTTCCACCAAGTTTAAATTTTTTGTTTGCAAGCGAGTGTACAGCAATGAAAATATATTCACCAAGTATTTTCACTTGGAAACTCCACGGTTGTCGCGAATTAGTTGAAGTAAGAAACCTCTTCAGTATAAAGCCATTGATCAGCGAGCTTGATGTGAAAATGATAAGAAATATGGGGTTGTACAATTTGGAACCCTTTGGAGGCACCGATGAGCTTGAAATGTTCAATTGCATGTCACATACAACCAGGACATGTCCCCTCCAGGTTCTCATTCTAACATTCTTGCTCACACTCATTATATATATATATATATATATATATATATATATATAGAATTATCGTTTTGAATAACTAGGTTTATGTTGTTCAAACATATGAAACAGGGTCTGTATGAATGTGGTATATTCAGCATTTTCCTTCATGGAAACAAGATTCCTAATTGGTACAAGTACAGGGGTGAAACCGCCATGTCTATCATTGTTCCTTCCCATCCTAAACTCAAAGATCACAGGCTTAAATGTCTGTGTCGTATACACAAGAGGTAGAAAGATTGAGGGTATTAGCACCTCACCGATTCTAAAAGTCAGTAACGAAGCGAAAGGTGTTATGTGGTCGTATTGCCCTGTCAGTGTAGGTCTTCCAAAAGAGAATGAAAAGATGTCATGGCTAAGCCATTGGCAGTTTGAGAATGACGAGTTAGAGTGTGGGGAAGAACTGCGTGTTTCTGTGGATACCAACTACATGTCTATTCCGATCTTGATAAAGGAGCTTGCAGTCCAACTTGTGTACGAGCATGAGCATGATGAAAATGAGAGCAAGGCATCTAATGGTATGCAATTATCAGATCATGATGTAGGTGTTGCAACTCAACACGAGGCACCTTATTGGAGCCAGGGTGTTCTCATCGGACATGTATCGGCACCGAAGTATCAAATTTGGCCGGGCACATACTTCCTTTGCAATCATCACAATGTAGCTTATCATATTCCAGTTGAAAGTCTCCAGGCCTGTGAAAGACCCGCCGGAAATATGCCTATATTTGAGCACCATCGTTTTGAGATGCATGTCTTGGGACAACAGAATCTTTCATGAGGAACCACTTTTGCTTAATTCGTCGAATTCATATGTATATTTGTATAATTTCGTGGAAGATTGGAGTACTGCAACGGTGGCTCGTGGCACCATGAAATGCAAGGATGTGCTCTTTCTCCTGAAACCATATATACATTCATGTACTTACCTTATCGGTCGGTATATGAATGTACAAACCAAAACACTAGTCGGTAAAATCTTGTAGCTCAAAATCAAAACCCTAAACCCTAGTTTTGAGCTAGCTATGAGCCTATGATACATAATCTTGAAAATGGGTGATATAAAACACAAAAAAGAAAAGTGCCGGAGGGCGGGAAAATCAGAAAAGCCAAATCAACACAACGCCGCGCTCGATCAAAGGGTTTTACAAATTCTGAGTAGCACCCTCCACTATTCCCGCTCGCTCTTTTCATCAAACACATCTCGGCCTTCCTTTCGGTCCTTGAAAATTTCCAAAAAAAAAACCCAACAGATTGCGCTGGTGAAACTTTTCAGAGGCGAAGAAGACGATGAGTTGGAGCCACCCAGATCTTTCATTGCAGGAATTGATGAAACTGGTTAAAGGGTTCGTCGATATACTTATTCTGCTTTCTGGGTACCAATCCTCTGGTCGTCTCGCTCACTGGGATTCCCAGAATATCAAGAAGGCTTTTCAGTGGGGCCTCTTCTTCGAAAATGTGGGTATTCGCTATTCACCACTCCCCCAATTCTTATTTAGTTTCAATTTCAAGGGTATTTCATATTTCTTGAAGTTTATTTGGTGTAAAGTTTTGATTTTTGGTTTTGTGTGGTTAGTTTCTTGGGAGCTTTAGCTGCTCTGATGATTATGAGGACTCTGTGATGGAACTTGATGGGGCTATTTCTGAAATGACATCTGCTGCTTCTTTCCCTAAGGTTATAGCTTTTTACAATTTAATGTTTTGGTTGGTGTTTACTGGTTTTGGAGAAGTTTTAAGTCTAGTCTTAATAGATTAGTTGTTTTACTTCAGGGTCTTGCACATATGTCAAGTATGACTCTTGGAACAGCACGGCGTTTTGTGTTGGAGCATCTCATCCATAGTTTACCTTTGAGAGATGCACATTTTAGAGCTTTGCTGACGGCAACTGTGGAAATGGATCTTGAGGAGTTATCAGGAAGTGATAGCGATTTTCTGAATGTGTATCTCAACAAGTTGAAGCTGGAGGATGCACCAATTCAGGAAGGCATTGAGCCGGCTAGAAAGTTTGGAGATTGCGGTGGTGATGGTTTGACTAAGTATGCGGTTCATGAGATCTTGAAGAGGTGGTCTGTGGTTTCTTTGATGGAAACGGTTGAAACAGGCTTGGATGCTGTTTCTCAAAGTGTCAGACATAGCAGTTGGAGTGAGTTTGATGATAACTTATTGAAAGAGCAGCGGAAGTGTGAAAATACTCCGGTGTAAGTGGAAGTGTGTGAGTGTGTATTTGTATCTTAGAAAAGTGAGTCATTGAGCTGGTGAAGTGAGTTCTATCCTATGCGTGAGAGTAGTATTAGCAAGTCAGTGTGTTAAAATAGCGAGTGTCTTGTCTCCTTTGTTTTTCTTGGTTGACAGTCTCTAGTCACATTATTGACTTCTCTGGGGTTGCAGTTAATTAAGTCATGAATATTTCTTAGATATCTACAAAACTTCACATGAGAAATCAAAACGTTAAATTTTCATGCTTTCAGGATCTCACTTCTATGGCCTGAACTGAAATATCTTGTGGCTGCTTATTCAGGACTGTTGACTGGTTGGTTGGTTGTCTGACATGGAACCGCTGGAAGTCAGATAGCCTCTCTTACTTTCTTGATAAGAGAACTGTTCAATTGGTCTCTGGTGCCAGCTTGGTATTTTCTACCCCTAAGATTCAGTGGGTACAAATTTTCCAACAGTTGAACATCAATGATTTAGCAGGAGGCAGTGATGATGGTTTGTGTGAAACAATTGTAAGTCAGTCCAATGCCTCAAACAAATTACCTTAAAGTTGTATTGATTCCTTGAAGGCTTGAATCTCTTCAGTAATAATTGTTTTCTAGTTTCATGGTCATGTGCTGCTATAGAGTTGTGTATTATCACACATCTGCACATATGGGCATTATATAGTGTTCTTGAATTTAGTGTACCTTATCATGTAGTCAATTCCGTTGTCTATAATTGTGTTGTGTGCATTACATTTCTTCACCTGATAAAGTCATGATGTTAACTATGAAAGCTGAATAAATTAATTTGTTGTATTTGCACTATGTGTATTGGTTTTCCCCTCTTCAAACAGGAGCTCATGTTACTAGGATGCATTGCAAGCAGATGGACTACTGTAATCCAGCATTTGGTGTCAGTTTCTTATGATTCCCGCACAATTTTGGAGCAATATCACGAAGTATGCAACTTACTCCAGGGAAAATCTACAACTCTTAGATCTAAACAGGAAGCAATCAGCCAGGTTAGTTATTAACTTCCAAGTATGTGTGTACATGCAGATTTTGAAAAGCATGACATGTTTGTTAGTTTATGTGTCCGTTCCTTTCAAGTAAATCTCTCACCACCATTGTCTGCTACTTTGCAGTTTTGTGTTGTGTGAGGTCTTTCTTACATCTTCATAATATTATCTTCCATTGCTCATCATGGTTGGCTTTTGTGTTGGAACTAGGAAACTGACATTCTAGAGTATCTGAGTGGAATGCTGGATGGGCATGTGCATCTGTTATGGAAAATCTGCCCAGCTCTTGGAGCCGTCGCAATTCCATTCTGGTATTTAAACACGATTTTATGCCATGCTTTGGTTTTGAATCAATCATCTTGTTAACGCAGGACCTGAAATGAGTGATTTGGTTTCAAATGATTCTTTTCTCCATTCAATCTGCAATAAAAAATAACACCTTCCTTTATTTGCTATCAAGCTCATTAGAATAGTTTTACCAAATAGTATACAATTCTTAAAAGCACGAGTACATGACTCATTGATGATATATCAGATGAAAGTGGACTGGTTTAGTCTCTATGAGATTCTAAAATCACCCTCTCTCCATGTTTATACTTACGCACTAACACTTGTTTTCAGTCTGTATGTTTTCCAATTTAAGAAGGCAATAATTATGTTGCAGGACACCTTTGTTTAGCCTTTATTTGAGCGAAATTGAGATTCAAGTCAGGGGAGATCTTTCGACAATGAGGTTTTGTGTTTTAACTCCTTTCTCCGAACTGACTATTTGTACAGATTATATGTTTATTGCACAAAGACAATTCTGGGTCAGTTGCAGTTAACACATGGTCATTTCCTTGTTGTAGATGTTGTGACTGTGCTTACAATAGGAAGGAGCACACTGACTGTGAGTATATTGACTTAAATCCATAGTAACTCCATTCCCTGAGTAAAGAAGCATGTTTGTATCCATTGTAGAAACCATATCAGAAAAAATGACAGCAAATAATTACTGCAAAACTCATTTGCAGGTGAACTTGCTCAGAGAATTTGGTACCTTTACGTTTTTCATGTTTATGGCTCTCGTCCAGTTGCCCATAGCAGATGGTTTTGCTAGGCTGTTTTGAACTATCAGGTCAGTCTTCTGATGAGAATATTGATCCTCCATAACAGTGAATAATTGCTACTAGTAGTCAGTTATGTGATTTATGTTCTTAAAAATGTTGGATAAATCATCTCGACGTAAAGTCGGACTTTATATATCTGAATATATAGGTTAAATTTTGAATTAGTGGCTGAAGCTTGAAATTTGGAAGGATGTGATGTTTGTCATGAAGTAATTTATTTTTTCCAAAACTTGTGACTGAAATATCTCAAGTTTAAATGTCTAGATAATGATTTTGGAAACTATATGATACATGGAAGCCTTGCTTTGCCAAAGGGTCTTACAAAACATCATCTTCTTTCCTCCTTACAAGAACGTGGTTTTCATTCATTTCTGGTTTCCCAGGTGCCCAGCTGGGGTTCCTTTCAACTTGCAGGTGGTTTATTCTCACTGCAGAACTGTTTTTCCGGGTAAAATGAACACTTTTGATAGTATCTTTTCATTCATACAGGTGTCGAACACGGTTTCGAAAATCCTCATGATCTTTGTAGGCCAATCTGATATCGTGTACAAAGCGTGATCAACTATGTGTAAAGCTACATAAGGCTAACAGCAGTGTGATTAATTAGGTTACTATCGTTATCTGGGGATGGACGGTGTGATCTTTTGACGTAGGAGTGGACCTCATTCTACGTACAAGCTTCCAGGGAAGTTCACTATCATCAGTCTTTGGTCGAAGCAGAAGCAAAATACAACCCCATAAGCATCAGTGACTGTGCAGAAATCAATCTACTCCAAAAGTGATTGTTCATCTATACCGACATTGCATCAGTAGAGGCAAGTTTCCATACCTTTCTGTAGAATGGGACCTTGGTGACCTGGATATGGTATCAAAGCAAAGCATATTGGACTCTTGATAATAATGTTTATCAACTTCGGCCAATGCGAATGTGACAGCATACAGATAGCCTGCTGGTGGGAATTAATACTTGAAAGCTTCACCTACATGTTCTTTTGTGAGCAATTGACGATTTTGCCTTTACGCTCCTCCTCATATATTCTCTCTATAAAACAACTCAACAGCTGAGGGTAGATAACCAGATCCTAAAAATGAAGGATTCAAGAATGTCTAGCCTTTGGAGAATGCAGTGTTTGAAGTTGGGGAGGAGAATTGCCAGCACCAGGCCAGCAGTCACACTTGGTAGTGTTGAAAGTAGAGCATCATTGGGTTGTTTCCGCGGATCTCATCTTCTGAGGCAGCTGATTCGGAAGTTAAAGTTGCAATGCAGAAAAGCTTCGGGACGGCGAAAGAGCTACAGCCAGTTCAGTTATGACATTCATAGCTATTCTCTCAACTTCGACAATGGTTTCGATGATCATGTCTTACCTCATAGCTTCCGATGATGATTTGTGCTTTCAAAAGAGTAGTTTCCCAGAGACCATAGAAGGCACAGCGTTTTCCTTCAAGATGTATAGATATTTTCGAGTTTACTTGAGTCTGTATGGTCATGCAACTTCCATTTCCATGTAGAATGTTGGCTGTTAGAAGCATGCCAAATTTTGTTTCATGTCAACCTGTTGTCTCTGCAATGGCCTTTTTCATTGGTCATTTTTGTTGATAAGAAGAAGAGAAAACTGACCTTGAAAGTTCTGTTAGTAATGCTTATCTCACTTTCTCCATTTTTCTTTCAGGAGTGGATGAAGTATCTTTCTTCCCTCAATCTTTCTATCACTGACTGTGAAAAAGATAATGAAAGATGAGTCAGCTTTGCATATTGGTTGGTCTTGGGTCCTCCACCATTCATCTCCATGATTCTTTTGTGTTACAAGATCGAACATCCACAAACTTTACCTAAATTGTGTTTCCTCTTTTAAAAATGAGAAAGAATCCAAACTTCACCGCTAACAGTTCAACATGGCAAACATTCCTAATGGATTACTCAATATTACAGTGAACCATCATGCTTCATCTACTTTTTGTTTTTTGTTTCCTGAGGCAGATAGAAAACCAAATAGCTTGCATCAAACTTTCAAACCATGTCATCACTATGTTAATGCAATGAGTTTAGCTTCTCATAAGAAATTCATTGAATAACATATACCATCCATTTCATCACCATGCATCAAAATCCTTTAGAAGTTGTAAAGCTCGATGAGAATCACTGTTTAATTATTCAGTATGGGTGAGCCTTGTGATGGATCAAACACATCTTTGAGACCCATCATGTTCTTCATCAGTATGATGTGAATGCCTGAGCCTGACAATGCTGTATGATATTGAAGTTCCAAAAATGATGAGGCAGAATGGGTGCTACTTAATAGATCAGATAGTCCATACACCATAGCAAACAAATCTCAAAATTATGATTGCCTCTCAATTTCGGTTTTTGTCCATTTGCCCATCATACACATTCATTAATCCCCAAAATTGATTGCAAACCATGTGATCCCCCAGTAAAAGACCATAACATTCATACCCCATTAATCCCCAAAATTGATTGCAAACCATGTGATCCCCAGTAAAAGACCATAACATTCATACCCCACAGCCCATGCCACTGTTTTTAATTTCCCTATCAAATGTTCTAAACTCACCCATTTCCACTCCCTCAGTCCCTCATTTTGCAAATGGGAAAGCTCATAGAGTTCCTGCTTTTGATCTCAAGCCTCTTCATTGTGGTTGCAGCAGATTGGAGCATTTTGAACCAGAAGAAGAAGAGTAACAATGGGGCAGTGGGAGATGTCTTGAAGAAGTACTGTGAGAGTTGGAGGATCAATGTGGAGGTCAACAACATTAGAGGGTTTGATGTGGTGCCTCAAGAATGTGTTGAGCACATAAGGAATTACATGACATCTTCTCAGTACAAAGCTGACTCAGAGAGGGCCTTGGAGGAAGTCATTCTCTACCTGAGCAGTAGTTGCTGTTGCACTTTGGAGGGTGATGGTAAAGATGCTTGGATTTTTGATGTTGATGATACACTCATCTCCACTATTCCTTATTTCAAGAAACATGGTTTTGGGTAAGTACAACTTCAAATTATATTCCACTATCTTATCAGAATGTTTTGTCGCCATTCCGAATCAAATATATTCTTATTGTAACCAAAAAATAAAAATAAATATATTCTTATTAATTTGAATATGCACGTAGTCTTAAATTCTTCATAATCTGACAACATAACATGTCATTTAACATGTCATTTGTAAAATAAAAAAAACATTAGCTATCAACGTACACATTACGTTTATGAATAGTGTTTTCTTGCCAAATGAATGATCAATTTATTTGTGCCTACAACATAGTTAGACTCGATATTGACAAGGAAACATTACAGACTAGATATTATACGGTTGTTGTTGTTCTTCTTCTACTGTGGAATGACTGACTAGGTAATTCTTATTTTGGAAAATTCAAACTAGGGGAGAGAAGCTGAATGCAACGTCTTTGGAAACATGGATGAAAGAGAGCAAGGCACCAGCTCTAGAGCACACTTTAAAGCTCTTCCATGATATTAAAGACCAAGGATTTAAGATCTTTCTCATCTCTACAAGGAGGGAGACCCTTAGATCATCAAGTGTAGATAACCTCATTAAGGTTGGATACCATGGATGGACTAGTCTTGTACTACGGTATGTGGCTACTACAAAGATCTCAAATCCCTCATTTTTAGGATGAACACATAAACAAACAATGACTAGATTCATGATGTATACCTCTAACACGTTACAGGGGTCTGGAAGATGAATTCATGGAAGTGCACAAGTACAAGTCTAAGGCAAGGCATCGACTGATGGATGAAGGTTACCGCATTCGGGGAATTATCGGAGACCAGTGGAGCAGTTTCGAGGGCCTTCCTGCTGCTAAAAGAACATTCAAACTACCCAATTCCATGTACTATATCTAGCTTGCAATTTCAGTCCACAGATCATTGCATGCTGTATTAGGCTAAACAGCATAAACTTTGCCCTTTTGTTCAGTTCAGTGTTTTTGAGTATCAAGGTATATTATCCCATATTGCATTTGCATCCATGCATTGCAAAGTCGACAACTTGGTCATAATCTTGTATGAGTTGTATTGTATCCCTTCATAAAATCCTTTGAATTATTCGGAGGAGCATAAATTATAGGAATTTGATAACTTGTGTAATTGTCTTTCTTTCCCAAACCAAAGAAGAGAATGCTTCCTCTCTCTTAATTTAGCAATTTAGAACAGAGATGGTATAACTTGTTTGAATTGGACTCATAATATAGGGCATGCATAGTTTTGCCTCATCAAGGTGATCAAGAAGTTGCTTGCAACACGTTTACTAAGGTAATTAAAGAAAGCGAAAATGAAAAAGAAAATTGAATTTTCTCATTGATGTTATAATCCTAGAAGCTATTGATGGCGTGAAGCAGTTCTGCAGTTGTCATCGTTTACAGCTTTTTCATGCCAAGACCAGCTCACCCTTTACAAGCTTTCATGCCAAGCAAAACTTTTGCCGATCAGCTACTTTGTTGAGGTTACAACATCGAGTTGAAGGATACCTATGAATAGAATATAGCTTGTTTAGTTGTTTTAGGAGCATGTTTTTGAAAGGAAAAAAGAGGAGCAACTCTAAATATTTTATTGATAAACTCAGACCAAAATAACATCAAAACACTATTATATTAGACAATTAGCTCACTTATTCAAGCGAGTTTAACAGAGGATTAAACTAGATACAAAACAAGATACCAAAGAAACATAAAAATTAGAGCTAACTCAATTACCATACTCCAAATCTCATGAATCCATCTTTTTACATGCTAGGCTGCAAATAAAACAGACGCTGCAAAAATTATCATGTTAATAGGAGATTCTTAGTTCGAACTCCAGCTTCTGAAAATTATCCCTTAAAAAATCATCATACCTACAAAAAAAAAAAAAAAAAACTGATTAGAAAAAATGTCGACATATTGGTCGTTTGGGCAACTCGAAAGACCATTTCAATTAATTCTCAAAAACACAAAAAAAAAAATCTGTGCGACGCTGAAAACCTCGCCCCACGTGCACCCCATCTGAAACTCACCGTACACCTAATCACTAGCCGCCAAATGTGGGCCCAGCCACGTATGCCCGTCTATTTCGAGGAAGACTGGTCAGCACGCACATTGAAGCGCGTATAGTACTGTTTTATTAGAATCAAGGAGAGAGAGATACCCAAAAGGGGGCGCACACACTCGTCGTCCTCTCTCTTTCTCTTAATCGCCGGTGACGGAATTCAAAAACACCCGCCTGTGACCCTAGACACCTCTCTCTCTCTCTCTCTCTCTCGGTTCACGATTCGATTCTTCTCCTGCGCCTTTCTGGTTCGTTTTGGCTTTCTTTTCTCGGTGCAGCTCGCTCTCAAATTTTTAGGTACGAATTTCAATTTCAATTTCAATTTTCAATATTGCTTTATGATAATTCTGCTTCAGGTTAGGGATTCTCAATTGGAATTCGATTCAATTAGGATTATTAGGTTCTGAATTGAATTGGTGCTCTTATCGTTTTGGTGATGAATAATGTGTTCTTTTGTGTTAAATTATTTGATGAAATTCTGATTCTGCGAGCTGGTTTTCAGTAATATAGCTGTAAGTATAGCTTTAGGATACATTTGAGAGGTAGAACTGTGAGATTTTTAATCGGAAAACATGAATTTGTAGCTGTAAGATTATGTAAGCTAATCCAGAATGTGAATATGTGATTGTGTTATGTACCAGTACAACTTACTCGAAAACTGGCTCGGAAATATGTTGAAGAGAAACCTTTGTTTTTGTTTTTGTTTTTTTTATTGGAGAAGTTCTCGTGTTATTGTAAAGGCGGTGTGCGTTCTATTTGTCATTTTTTTTCTTTCCAAAGATATGGGAGAATTTCCGTCATTTTTGTGGCCGTGATGGCCGTGAAATTTGTCATGGTTTGTGTTGGTGTTGACTTGCTTTTATTGATTGTTCACAGGTAAAATTTGATGATTGGTTTCTGTGGTTGAGCAATAAGAACAAGAAATCAGGGCGTGTTCTGTAGGTTTTGAAGTTGGTAAGTGTCACCACTTCCACAAGCTTTGCTATTAGCTAATTAGTAATGAGTATGAGTATTCACTGATGCTCAGTTTTCTGATTTAGAACTAGCAATGGAGGCACGCCCTGCCATTCGGAGATCAACTGCAAATAGTCACATGGGAGTCTCTGGAGCACTATCTTCATCTACACCAGTCCTTCAATCCCCTTCGCAGGAGACATACCCCAAGTTGCAAGACTCACAACAGGTTTCGATGGAAAGACCTGTTGTACATGCAGGTCACTTGACATCTAATAGTGGTGTAATTGGTCACATAATTTCATCACCATCAAGATTCTCAACAGATCTTCACTACTCATCTATTTCGCCTCGTGAGAAGCAGTCAAGAAAGAGTCCTTTCATTTCACAGTCCTCAAGCTCTGCGTCTATGCCATTATCACATTCTTCTCCTTCAGAAGCTTTTCAATCTACCACGTCTTGTGCCTATTCCAAAGAAAACAGTCATTCATGGGGTACAGATTCTCTGCCAGGGTTCCTTGATTTTCCTGTAAATACCCCTGTTCAGAATAGTCAAATAGAGAGCAGTAGTTGTAGTGGCATTATGGCTGCTGCAGATGAGTGGCAGGAGTGGGCAAGCCAGCTAGTTACTGATGATGATGCTTTGACTTCTAACTGGAGTGACCTTCTTGTTGACAACAACGTTACAGATCTGGAACCAAAGGTTAAGACTGTCTCATGTGGCTGTTCATTATATGTATTTGAAATGAATAATGCATGGCCGAAAAACCAATTTGGATCTGATTTTGTTATTTCAGATGACATTCCAGGTTCCCAAACCATCTTTGAATTTTTCAGCTCAGCAGTCCCAAGTTTCTCAGCAAGATCCTGCTTCATCTAGAGAACCATCTTTGAATTTTTCAGCTCAACAGTCCCAAGTCTCTCAGCAACATCCTGCTTCATGTAGAGAAATCATTCCTGCTCCATCTAGAGAAATCCTTCCGGGTCAATCTAAGGATATAATTTCTGTTACTACTCCTTCCTCGGCTAACAGTGCCGCAGCGAAGCCACGTATGCGTTGGACACCAGAACTTCATGAGTCTTTTGTCGAAGCTGTTAACCAACTTGGTGGTAGTGAAAGTGAGTACTTTATCTGGCTTCACAAATTATTAGCCCAAGATAAAATATTCTGCCCGAGTTAAACTTTTCATTTCTTACAGGAGCAACTCCTAAGGGTGTGCTGAAGCTGATGAAAGTGGAAGGCTTGACTATCTATCATGTGAAAAGTCACTTGCAGGTAAAAAAGTCTCCTTTACCAGTGTTTCTTGCTGATATTTTTTCTGGAATATGCATTTTTTAAGAAGGAACTTTGTTTTTAATTGGAGTTATTTAATTTGCAGAAATATAGGACCGCTAGATACAGACCAGACTCATCAGAAGGTATATAGTAATTAACTCTGTGTAATATACATGCATGAATTTTTATCTAAATTCTGTTCGATGTTTTGTATAAATTTGCATTAAAAGATATTTTCTTAACATGTGATTACTTAGTCATGATTGTGGTCTGTTTCTCATTATGCTTTTATCTCTCATCATATTTGAACCTGTAAGTTTGAATTGTTTCTCTCATCAGAAGGTATATAGTAATTGACTTTGTAATGTACATGCATGAATTTATATCTCAGTTCTGTTTGATGTTTTGTATATATTATGCGTTAAAAGATATTTGCTTAGCCTGTATTTACTTAGGCATGATTGTGGTCTGTTTCCCATGATGCTTTGTTTTTCTCTCATCATATATGAACCTGTAATTTTGAACTGTTTTGGACACTGGTTTTTATTCAATTGTCTAGGTGAAATTATGTCAATGTTCCATTTATATAATATAATATTTGTAGTGTGGGGCAGAGGTAAAGGGCTCACACAAACAAGCAGCAATTTGATACAAAATGACAAAGATTTGTTCTTGTTAATTACAAATTCTTCTATGTTTCTTGTTAATAACAAAGTTCTCCGACTTTTTTGTTGTCCTTTATGGACTAGTTCATTTTATTCTCACATTTTATGGACGACACTATCCTATCAAATTATCTCATCATTTCTAAGCAAAGTTATGTTTGCTAGATTTATCTCATTTTGTGTCTCTTTTTAATCTTAGCTATTTCAGTTTTTCTTATTAATCCATCCACCAATACCATATTTATGTTGAAATGCTTGTTTTTGTTTCCTGGAGTTTCATGCTATACTCAATTAAGTGGCATTTGTATATGACCATATTTAACATTGAATTGTGTTTTCAATGTCTTTCTGCAGGGTCATTGGAGAAAAAATTAACTCCTCTCGAAGAAATGACATCTTTAGACTTGAAAACGTAAGCATCTGAAGAACACTTTTAACTGAATTCATTGCAACAGCTGATGAACCCCTTGTGGTTACCCAGTTACTGGGGTGTAGGTTGTTTGTCAGATTACACACGTTACACATTTACAAATCTTAATTTTGCATAACCAGAGGTTCTTCCCCATTTACTGTGTATACTAGTGTATCATAATTTTTTTTTTTTCAAAGCTTTAGGGCTCTGCGTTAAAGGTTTCCTTTAAGTAGCTGTTCACTCACTAAGAGCAGTTGGTGGGGGATGGGAGTAGATCCGAAAAGATGCCTGACATTTGCTTCAATTGCTCAAGTATAACGAGCAATATGAATGCAATTAAGATATGATTAGGGTCTAACAGAATGCCAAATGTCACATATGATAAAACCTTGGACTATTTGTGACTGTCAGTACTGGTTTAATTGTGACATTTCATCTTTCTCTCCCATACTTATCCATTATTTCTTATTTCGGTTATAGGGGTATCGAGATCACTGAAGCTCTGCGACTGCAGATGGAAGTTCAGAAGCGGCTGCATGAACAGCTTGAGGTATGAATTTGCTCGTTCAAACAAAAGAAAAAAGGATTTTCTTGGTAACTTATTTGATCCCTAATTTCTCACTTGCATATAGTAATGAAACTTCACCTTCTCAGTGTCCGTTTGTCTTATCGTGTATTATTGAGCTTTCCTGTGTTTCTCTCTGGGTAATTTTCAGTGTGTTTTTTGTGACTTTCCCCTCTGCAGATTCAGAGAAATCTACAGTTACGAATTGAAGAACAAGGAAAGTACCTTCAAATGATGTTTGAAAAGCAATGCAAATCCAGTATTGACAATCCTTCTGCTCAGCCTTCTGAGGCAATGCAAGTTTCTCCTGATAAAAGTGAATTGGAGACCTCCAAGGTGGAGCATGACAAGACCAAACATGATCCTGCCAAATCCAGAGTCGCGTCAGCAGAATGTGCTGAGGAGCCTAAAGGAAAGCAAAAGTCCCCTGAAACTGAAGCTCCCAAGGAATCTGAGCCGGATGTTTGTATGTCCAGTTCCCAACCTCCTAAGCGTCCCAAAATTAAAGAATAGCAGTATCATCTGTTAAACCAGTATTAGACTGACCAATCATTCTTGATTATAGATGGTTTTAAATTTTAAGATAGGCTTGGTTGCCTAAGAAAAAGAGCTTTTCTGGTCTTTTTTCTTTTTTCATCTTCTGATTTTAATATGATAATATTCATATCAGCATTGAATAATGCCTATGCAGTCAGCAGTCTGTTCTGTGTTGCTGATGGTTTTAAGTTAATTAGCCAGAGTCTTGATCCTAATGCAGTTTAACCTTATGACGAATTAGCTATCTATTGTTAATTCATCATTTCTATCACTTCATGTAATTACTGGAGACCACGATTATGCACAAATAATCTACAGACTTGTGTGGCTATACGAGCATATAAACAGTTGAAGAATTTTGAGAATGGCAGAATCCTTATGAATTTTTGGTTAGATTTTGTGTTATAAATCATAGATGAATGACAAGTTACCTTTCTAGCACAGTAAGGATTGATAACTTTTTTTCTTTTTTTTTTTTGATAAGTTGGGTACATGACGGATAGAGAAGGTCTGTTTTGTTGTCTATTTAATAAAGGAAAAAAAAAATTTGGTGTCCACTTCAGAGACACCTTTGATTCTAAGCTAACTAGCCATGGAGATCTTTAACATACCAAGCAAACAAAGCAAGCAAACCCAAAGACTCTCTCACCTGTGGTTTCATGAATAACGTCTCTTAGACTCAAACCTATGACTTCCCAACTCACAGTAGGTAGAGACAACACACTCAACACTTCAATATTATTCTTTTACAAGCTCCAGACATACCAATATAATGCCCTCCTTCCCTTTCCTCCTCTCTCACCATCCATCTTTGGATCAGCAGTATCTCCTTAGTTTTGGTTGCATTGCTTGCCATGGCCTCAAACTCCATGGCAGGCTTGTATACTGGTTCTCACAACCAAGGTGAAGATGAACTCCATGCGTTGCACGCCACTGAAGAGGTACAACTACTATAGCCTATGAGCCTTCTTGATATCATCATTTGTGTCTGTCGATGTTAACTTGTTGCTTTTGATGCAGAACCGGCCTCCAACGCGGCAGTCAGTGTCGAAAGTGTGCAGAGTTTGTGGAGATGATATAGGATTCAAAGAAGATGGGGAGTTGTTTGTAGCATGTCATGTGTGTGGCTTCCCAGTTTGTAGGCCTTGTTATGATTATGAGAGGAGTGAAGGCACCCAGTGTTGCCCTCAGTGCAATACTCGATATAAGCGTCACAAAGGTACTTAGTGTACAGATAAATCTCATGAGTAAATCACCTATATTTGATTTTCTTATGATTCTATCTAATGACATGTTGCCTTGGACCTTCAATCATATAACTTGTAGGTTGTCCTAGAGTTGCTGGAGACGACGAAGACTTTGATGCAGATGATTTTGATGAGGAGTTTCAGATTGTCAAGAATCACAATGATCATGACTCTTCTGAGGAGAAAAATCATGCCATTGATATTCCTTCGGTAATTAATCTAGTCTAGTTGCTGTTTTCGAAGATATTATAGTTCATTTTGAGCACTAGACGAGATCATAAGGTGCCAGAGTGATCATTTGGTGACTTTTGCAGGAGAATGGAGACCATAATCAACAGAAATGGCAAACCAATAATCAACCCTTCTCTGTTCAAGGAAGTGGTGAGGACATAGAAACTTGTATATTACTATAATCAAAAGGGACTTCAATTCTTCGAGGAAATTACATATTTTAATTTGTGTATTTTCGGTCTCTGTAGTTAAGGATTTTGAAGGCGACAAAGAAGCTTTGGGTAGTGCAGAATGGAAAAACAGAGTGGAGAAGTGGAAAGTGAGGCAAGAAAAGAGAGGCTTGGTGAACAAAGACGATGGAAATGATGATGATCAAGGCCTAGAAGATGACTTCCTGTAAGCTTATTTTGTAAACTTTAGCTATACTTCAGAATTGTTTACCAAATTTTGTTGACCGAGTGATATAGTAGTAGTTCTCATTTATTCAAGTGTAACTTTTGTGCAGAATGGCTGAAGCTCGGCAACCACTATGGCGAAAAGTCCCCATCCCCTCGAGCAAAATCAGCCCTTACCGCATAGTCATTGTCATGCGGCTTGTGATTCTGGCCTTCTTCTTTCATTTCCGTATCTTGACTCCAGCCTATGATGCTTTTCCCCTGTGGCTCATATCTGTGATTTGTGAGATATGGTTTGCACTCTCTTGGATACTTGACCAGTTCCCTAAATGGCAACCTATCAACCGAGAAACTTACTTGGACCGCCTGTCCTTGAGGTTTGAGCGTGAGGGTGAGCCTAACACTCTAGCTCCAGTTGATGTCTATGTGAGTTCAGTGGACCCTCTCAAGGAGCCTCCAATCATTACTGCAAACACAGTTCTATCCATATTAGCCGTTGACTACCCGGTTGACAAGGTGTGCTGCTATGTTTCGGATGATGGCGCTTCAATGCTTCTTTTTGATGCACTATCTGAGACTGCTGAGTTTGCAAGAAGATGGGTGCCATTTTGCAAAAAGCATACCATTGAGCCAAGGGCTCCTGAGTTCTATTTTTCTCAGAAGATTGATTACTTGAAGGACAAGGTTCATCCGAACTTTGTCAAGGAGCGCAGAGCCATGAAGGTGAGCAATAAACAACAGATGAAGAAATTACTTTAGTCTTTTGCTATATTGTTGCAAAATGCTGACAACAAACATGTAAGGTCTAATATAAAAGATCTTTTCTCGTGTGTGGTACTGCAGAGAGAGTATGAAGAATTCAAAGTGAGAATTAATGCATTGGTAGCAAATGCTCTGAAGAAACCTGAAGAAGGATGGGTGATGCAGGATGGTACTCCATGGCCTGGTAACAACACTCGTGATCATCCCGGAATGATTCAGGTATAACAATGTTATCCCGGTTCTCTTTTTTCCCAGCATATCCATGTTGTCCAATGCGGTTTTTAAGTTGGCCTTCAGCTATATCAGTAGAAAATTAGAGAGAGAGGGAAAGGTAGAGAAAATGCATACAAAACGGCTTGCTTTCACTAGTCACTGACAACATTTGGCTTGCTTTGCAGGTTTATCTGGGAAGTGAGGGAGCTCTGGATGTGGATGGTAAGGAACTGCCACGTCTTGTGTATGTTTCTCGTGAGAAGCGTCCTGGATATCAACATCACAAGAAAGCTGGTGCAATGAATGCTATGGTGAGTTGGTGTAAATTTAATTTGGGTAATGCTATTGAGGTGAGACTGGTGCATTCAGCAATGTTTAAAATTTGGAAATGATCAACAGGTTCGAGTTTCTGCAGTGCTATCTAATGCACCTTTCATGTTGAATCTGGATTGTGACCACTACATCAATAACAGCAAGGCTATAAGAGAAGCTATGTGCTTCCTAATGGATCCTCAACTTGGAAAGAAGCTCTGCTATGTCCAATTCCCTCAAAGGTTTGATGGTATTGATCTTCATGACAGATATGCAAATCGGAATATTGTTTTCTTCGATGTAAGCAACACTAAAGCTTCAATTTAAAATTAACATTCTTTATTAGAAAACAGAATTCACTGCCTGCAAATACTTAGCTCAAAGCTTTGACTGTGTTTTGGTGATAGATCAACATGAAAGGGCTAGATGGGATCCAAGGACCGGTATATGTTGGTACGGGGTGTGTCTTCAATAGGCAGGCATTGTACGGTTATGATCCACCAGTGTCAGAAAAGAGACCTAAGATGACATGTGACTGCTGGCCTTCATGGTGCTGCTGTGGCTGCTGTCGTGGGGATTCGAAGAAGTCCAAGTCTAAGAAGGGTGGAGTAAGAAGTTTTCTTGGGGGACTTTACTCAAAAAAGAAGAAGAAAATGATGGGGAAGAACTATGTGAGGAAAGGGAGGGAACCAATGTTTGATCTTGAAGAGATTGAAGAAGGGTTTGAAGGTTATGATGAGTTGGAGAAATCATCTCTCATGTCACAGAAAAACTTCGAGAAACGATTTGGACAATCCCCGGTTTTCATTGCTTCCACACTCATGGAAAATGGTGGGCTTCCTGAAGGGATTAATAGCACAGCACTTGTTAAGGAGGCTATTCATGTTATAAGTTGTGGCTATGAAGAAAAAACTGAATGGGGAAGAGAGGTGACTAGCATTATGATGAACTTTTCTCTATATATACAAATTCAAAATATTTCATGTGGAGACTACATAAACTAAAATGATTAATTTTGTTGGTTTCACCTTTCAGATTGGGTGGATTTATGGTTCAGTTACAGAAGATATTTTGACTGGCTTCAAAATGCATTGTAGAGGATGGAAGTCAGTCTACTGTGTGCCAAAGAGACCAGCTTTCAAGGGTTCTGCTCCTATCAATTTGTCAGATCGTCTGCACCAAGTTCTGAGATGGGCACTTGGCTCTGTGGAAATCTTCCTCAGTCGTCACTGTCCCTTATGGTATGCATGGGGAGGAAAGCTGAAATTGCTGGAGAGGCTTGCTTACACTAACACCATAGTCTACCCTTTCACTTCCATTCCTTTACTTGCCTATTGTACTATTCCAGCTGTTTGTCTATTAACTGGAAAGTTCATCATCCCCACAGTAAGTACTTTTGGACATCAGTTGAGAAAGGCCAACTGGAAATCAAACTAAATCTCGTTATATCTTTTTTGGTTTTCTAATTAACATTTCATTCTTTGCAGCTAAACAACTTTGCCAGTGTATGGTTCCTGGCTCTTTTCATCTCCATCATTGCAACCAGTGTGCTAGAGCTCAGATGGAGCGGTGTTAGCATTGAAGACTTGTGGCGTAATGAGCAGTTTTGGGTGATTGGTGGTGTCTCTGCACATCTCTTTGCCGTCTTCCAAGGCCTCCTCAAAGTCCTTGCTGGTGTCGACACCAACTTTACAGTCACATCAAAAGCAGCAGAAGATGCTGAGTTTGGGGAACTCTACCTGTTCAAATGGACTACGCTTCTTATACCACCAACAACCCTTATCATCTTGAACATGGTGGGAGTTGTGGCTGGAGTTTCTGATGCTATTAACAATGGCTACGGCTCATGGGGTCCGTTGTTTGGAAAGCTCTTCTTTGCCTTCTGGGTCATTGTTCATCTCTACCCTTTCCTCAAAGGTTTGATGGGAAGGCAAAACAGGACTCCCACCATTGTGGTACTTTGGTCAGTTCTACTTGCTTCCATTTTCTCATTGGTTTGGGTAAGAATTGATCCCTTTTTGGCTAAGCAAACTGGACCAATTCTTAAACAATGTGGGGTGGATTGCTGAATCATGAGAATGCTGTTGGTGTCTTGTTTACCTTCTTCATTGATTGTCTTTGAAGTAATGCAAATTTCGCTTGTTTTTTTAAATGTTCTAAGGTTGTGATTTGTAAATTACACTATCCATAGTTCCATACATTCACTAATGTTCAGAGGAATTTCCAAATCAGTGTTCCTCATTTTTTCTTTGATGATATCTTATTTTTATTAGAAGCATGGCTTCTAGAAAATTTACAAGCACTGAGACCAGCCTATAATATAGAAGAATTATTGTCTCTAAAAGTCAACTTTGAACAATAACAAAAGGTTTGACTATGTGCAAAGTATTTGGTTAGTCAAAAAAAAAAAAAGACAGGTATGATGTGATTCCTTAGTATTTACACATTTCTTACTACATTTTTTATGAGAAACAGTGGGAGCAAGCTGTTTGAAAGCCAATTCTTCACCAGAAACCATTTGGAAATAGGATTTTTGCAGAAATGTAGGGGACATGAGGTTTAGCAGGTGAAATGTAGAAGCAACTTGTATATGAAACTATCTCTAAGCTGAGGTTATACACTATACAGTACAAGTACAATACTTAACCTGGGCTAGACCCCAAAGATTATTTTCTCAAGACATCTATAATACAGAGACATAAAGATTATGTTGACAAAAATACAGCTACACTAGTACCATTCCCTTCTATTTTTGAAGTCCAGTTAGTTTGTTGATGGTTAACATACCAAATGGTTCAGAAATGTAAGGCTGTGTGTGAGCTGATAATTCTTGTGCCACAAACCGCATCGTGGGTCTTAACTCTGGACGAGAACGTGTGCAGGCCAAGCCTATGCTCACCACAAACACTACTGCCTCTGCCAATTCACCGGTTGGAGGCTCCAGCCTTTGGTCTATCACATCTTTCAAAAGCATTTCTGTGTTGTCCTGCAATGTTTTTGATGACTCTATTAGAGCTTCTAGCATTTCCCCTGGGTGCCTTCCCATCAGGACTTCTAGTGCTAGCACTCCAAAGCTATATACATCACACTTATCTGTCACCTTCATAGTGTATGCGAGCTCTGTGCATAAAGAAGAAACACAATTAGCCACATTAATATTTTAGTCACATAAAGATGAGTCAATAATAAACAAACTTGAGTGTTACATTACCAGGTGCCATGTAGCCATAAGAACCAGCAACACTGGTCCAGTTGGATGAATCCGGGCTCAACAGTCTTGCTGTTCCGAAATCTGATAGCCGGGGCTCAAAATCCCACTCCAGCAGCACGTTGTTGATTGAAACATCCCGGTGTACAACCGGGGGAGAGCAGTCATTGTGCAGGTAAGAAAGAGCATGAGCTAGTCCTTGCACAATTCTGACCCTTGTTGCCCAGTCAAGTTCTGCATTCCCTTCAACCCCATACAATGCTTTTCCGAGACTGCCTCTCTCTAAATATTCATAAACCAAGAACATGGAACCTCTCCTTGAACAGAATCCAAATAACTTGATGATGTTCCGGTGCCTGACATGTGTCAAAGTTCGAATTTCATTCTCAAAACTTTGTCGATTTATTGCTGGAATGTCACTAGAGTCAGACATGTTAAGCTTCTTGACTGCAACAATTTGACCTGAAAGAAGCTCAGCTTTGTAAACCCTTCCAAACCCTCCTTTTCCAACGCAGTACTTCTCATCAAAGTCCTCTGTGGCCTTCACAATTTCCCCGAATCTAAACTTTACTTCTCTTTCCCATATGTTCGACTCAAAACTCTCTGATTTCTTAGAACTTTTGGTTTCCTCATCATGCAGCTCAGATTTCTTACAGAAAATAAGGATCAGAGCAATAACAGTTACAATCAATATTAAACCACAAATAGGAACAAGGACTCCAATAAGAACTTTCTTGTTGTTATTCTTGGACTTTCCACTAGAGGAATTGCATGCAGTTAGTCCTGCACCTCCACACAAACCAGAATTGCCAACAAAAGCATTTGCCGGTGCTGTTTGGAAAATTCCACCAGTTGGGATTGGACCAGTCAAGTTGTTGTAAGAAAAATCATAGCTGTCTAGACTAAGCATGCCGGAAAATGCTGATGGTATTTCTCCTGACAGATTGTTGTGTGAGACATTGAGAATCACCAACTGTGTGAGCTTGCCCAAGTTTGAAGGTATGTCTCCTGAGAGCAAATTGCTGCTAAGATCCAACAAGTACCTCAATTCCGAGTTACCAATCTCTTCTGGTATTTCACCTGATAACTCGTTGTGGCTCAAGTTTAAGCTTGTTAAGCTCTCAAATGTGCCAGCTTCGACTGGTATTACTCCTGTGAAATTGTTATCAGACAAATCAAGAGTCTGGAGCTTAGTCAACTGGTGGATCTGCAGGATGGTTCCTGTGAAGTGGTTCCTGCTGAGGTTGAGAGTGAACAACAAGCTTAGATTCCCAATACCAACTGGGAACTCCCCACTGAATTCATTAGAACCTAGTGTTAGATACTGCAAGTTTGCCAACTTCAGAAGCTCAGCTGGAATTTGACCAGAAATTCTGTTTCCATCCATACGCATGTCAGTGATTTTTATGCACTCTCCCCAATCTGGTGAGAGTTCACCAACAAACTTGTTGTGACCAAGATAAATTTCTTCAAGACTAGGATGGACACCAAATGCATTGGTAATATTTCCTGTGAATTGGTTCTCATCAAGCCGGACTCTAGTTAATGCAGTACAATTTCTCAAGCACTCGGGTAACGGCCCTGTGAAGTTGTTGATATTCACTGTGAACTGTTGCAAAGAAAATCCACTGCACAACTCTGGTGGCAATTCTCCAGAGAAGCTGTTGTTCGAAAAGCTAAGATATACCAAGCCAGGACTATACTTCCCAAAATCACTAGGAATAGTTCCAGACAACTTATTGGTGAAGACAGAAAAGCTCTGGAGGTTAGTGAGGAGAGAAATGGTCTCTGGCAACTCCCCCTCAAGTTGGTTGGTATTGACATCAAAGAAAGTCAATGAAGTCATGTTCCCAATCTCTGGGGGGATTGTGCCACTGAGGTCATTGGAAAAAAGCTGTACACTCTGAAGATTAGTGAGATTCCAGAATGACTTAGGAATCGGCCCAGATAGCTGGTTTCCTGAAAGATCTAAATTTGTCATAGCTTGCATGTTTCCTGTCTCTGGGGGAATTGGGCCAGTGAAATTATTATTGTACAGAAAGAGGAGATCAAGATTTGTCAATTGGCCAATTTCTGGTGGAATGTTCCCACTGAACTTATTGTTTTGGAATTGAATAGAGACCATTGCAGTCCAATTGGAGAGCAGAGAAGGCAAGATTGGCCCAGTTAATTGATTATCAGATAAACCCAAATCCTCCAAGTTGGTCAGTTGAGACAATGACAGAGGTAATTCCCCACTGAGTTTATTCAAAGCCAATGCCAAGAAAGTGAGGTTGTTACAAGAACCAAGCTCAGAAGGGATTGATGAGTTTAAGGAATTCCCTGAAAGATCAAGGTGCTGAAGCTCCTTGAGTTGGCCTATAGAGGATGGGATTTCTCCTTCAAGGAAATTGGTTATCAGTTCAATATGTTCAAGACTAGATATGGAACCTATACCTTCAGGAATTGGACCTGTAAAGTTGTTCAGTCCCAAATAAAGGTGTTTAAGGTTGGGGAACTTATATGGCATTGGGGATTGAAAATGGTTATTGGTGAGATTGAGATATTCAAGCTTGTCTAGATTGGTAAGTACCACTTCTGATATTTGACCAGTCAAATTATTTTGAGACAAATCCAGGAATGTCAAGTTCCTACATTCAGATATAAATTCTGGGAATTCTGAATCTAAACTGTTGAAAGACATATCAAGAAATGTCAACACTGGAAAGCCTGAAAATTTAGACCAATCAGGAGGCTTTAAGAAGTTACTTCCAAGAAGCAAATATTGTACCTTTTTGAGATTGTCAAGCTGATATGGAATGGCACCGGTGAGAGTGTTGTTGTAGAGACTGAAATACTCAACCTGGTTTAGCTTCCCCATTTCCACAGGAACTTCATTTACAAAAAGATTGTTGCCCAAATCCAAAGTTGTGAGCTTGGTGAGGTTGCCAATGGCAGATGGAATTGGCCCTGTGAAATTGTTGCCATTGAGGTTAAAATGGGTGAGATTCAGAAACTGGGGGAAGTCCAGTCCTGTCAGTGTTGCAGTGAGGTTGAAGTTTGAGAGGTCAATCTGGGAAACTGTTTTGGTTTTGGGGTCACAGACAATGGAGGTCCAGTTGCAAAGGCTGTTGATGTTTGTGAGGGACCATGGACTGAGAGAAGGTGGTGGAGAATCAAAGCTGCTCTTCCAGCTTACCAAAGCCTCTGCTTGTGTTGTGGGGGATGAGGTTACCAGCAACGGTAGCCAGGAAAGCAAGAGAATGTGAAGCAGAGGGAGAAGAGGATGAGGTCTTGGAAAACCTCCCATGGTTTGCAAAGTTTACCAGTTGATGTTACGTTGGATCAAATCTATATAAAGGCTGCAGCTAGCACTGGGTCCATTTTTGGTTCAGTCCTAAATATGTTGTCCAACTACATCAAAGGGGACCCAAGTGTTGTATGTATGGGGAGGAGATTGATCATGATCTCATAGATTAGCTAAATTGCCACTTGTGATAATTAAGATTTTTAAAAAGAGTTTGGTGAATTGACTTTTAGGGAAAGGCATGCTAATGCTGTGGATTTATATGCCCGGCAGTTTCTGTGAAGATTCTTGTGCTAGTAAATGTTGAATATCCACAGCCAACCAACAACCAAGTTGGGTTAAGCTTTTACTACGGTGTGTGTAACTGGATACTGCTTGTTTGAGCCCAGTGGGCATTTTCGGTCTAAGACTTGAGAAAGGCTTGGGTATCATTTGGGCCAACGCCTGTGGCCTTTTTTAGCCCACGAAGGGTGGCGAGGTTTGGCAGCACGTGACGTGGATTTTATCCAGAAGATTCTGATACCTCGCGAGAATCGGTGTTCTTGCGGGATCCTTATCTCCAGTTCGCATGGGGCTCTATAGTTCTTGCGCGGATGGTTTGGAAATGACTAATAACGCCCTCTGGATAAGGTCGCTTAGTGTTTGAGTTCGCTTACTACACGACAAATGAAATGCAGCGAGGCAGGGAACGAAACCTAAGCGAGATAGGGTTGACACGTGTTGCACGGAGCGCATGACTGGCAAGTTAATCGTATCCTTGTGGGATTCTAATTGCAGAGTCCGCATTGGATTGTGAGTGAGTCTCCACGAGTTGCTTACGGATGAGTATATAAAGAAGCTTTACAGCTTACAGAGGACACACAATCAATCAATCAACAAATCTCTCTCAAACAGACGTACACAGTCGAAACCTTCGAGCATCCTCGAAACCCTTACGCTCTAAGCGCACCACGCCTTAGACCCCAGAGCCCGTCAGGACTCGTCTCCGATTTCCCAATTGTTGCTCTGCTCGCTCTCACAGTGAGTATCGATCGACATGTGATTAGAAGAGTAAGCTCGGAAATATTTCCTCATCAGGTGACACCGGAGCCCTCATTCGCCTGGTCAAGAAGTCAGGACGCGCACCGTTCTCTTTCCTCATCCGTGAGGTGGCACGCCCGCACACACCCTTTTTTACATTTGATCACTCATCACCCCCTTTTGCTGAGGACGTTGGGTCAAAACATTGGCACGCCCAGTGGGACCGGGAGTTTATTTTTCCAGCAATCATTGGGAAGTTCGACGACTCCCCATACAGGAGACCTTCGCTTTCTTGTTTGAAACATAAGGCTCCACAATACAAGCCCCATAACAGCGCGGCTTGCAGATCTCTCGCTAAAGAAGAGATTCTCAATCGGTTCGGCAACCCCGACCTTACTAAGTCCACAATGGCAAACTCACAACCAATCCCAGAAGCGGGACCTGCTCTGTCCACAGAGGAGGTCCGCAGAATGTTCGAAGAACTAAGGAACGATTTCAAGAATGAGATCGGCGCGCTCAGGAGAGAGTGCGGCTTAAAGGCTGAAGAAACTCAGCAAGTTGTCTAGGACCTCTCTGCGCAGGTCGCTAAGGACAAGGAGATCTGGCTCGCAAACCAGGAAAACCACGCCAAGCTCAGCGAGGAGTTCAACTATGTGGTTGGCACGATCAGGGAGGACAAAGACATAATGACCGGCTCCCTGCAAAGGATCCAGACTGAACTGGATCAGAGCAAGGTGGCCTTTGCAAAGGCTTTGGAGGTCCAAACCCATCGTCTGAGCGAACATGACACTAAGCTGCAGCAACAGCAGGACGCTTCCTTCTTCGGGAGCAAGAATAGCATGGACAAGCTCGAAGACTACAAAGAGCGCCATGATACCCTGAATACAAGGGTCCTGCAGATGGAAGACTGGATTCGGGCCCAAGCGCCAAAGAATCACGCTGTGAACCATACCAGTTCCAGCGCAGCAGAGGGCTCAAGGTACATCCCACCTAACGAGCGCCCTAGAGCAAATCCGAGGGTCGGGGCCCAGAAGGCTCCCCAATTCTCATTGGGGGCCAGTTCATCAAAGACACCGCCCCGTCTACCCTCGCCATGCAGCCCTGGAGTCACACTCAGGGGCGCCGGTGCTCTCGCGCCGCAAGGAATGGGGACACCAGATGACCCGATCGTGGCTTATTCCAGTTCGACCCATAAGAACGTCGGACAGGCCCCTAGCTTCTCTGCATGGTATGGTCATGACCAGGGGGCAGAATCCGCACTAGTGACGGCGGCCGACTGGCGCCAACTCATCTCAAGCATTGTCAAGGAGCACACCGGGAAAGGTGATGCTACCTTGCACTATCGTGACCCCTATCCAGATAGCGTGGCACAGTACCCCTTCCCCCACGGTTTCAAGAACATCGTCTTCACCACATTTTCTGGGGAAACAAGGGAAGATGCAGCGACTCACATGGCCCGCTTCAAGGTCCAATGCGGCCAGTACGGGAATGATGATATGCTCAAGCTCAAGCTCTTCGGGACTTCTCTGTCCGGAGCCGCTTTCACCTGGTACTCCAGACTGAAGCCGGGGTCAATTCCAGACTGGCCCACCATGGAGCGTCTCTTCCGGGAGACATATGGCACAATTGAGCCCGAAGTCGGCCTCGACTCCCTCACGCAGATGAGCCAGCAGAGCATGGAGTCCGGAGTTTCTTTCCTCCAGCGCTTCAAGATCCAGCAGGCCAAATGCGATTACCTGCTGCCTGAGCAGGAAGCCATTAAGTTGGCTATTCGGGGGCTGGAGCACCGCCAGCGGCTGAAGCACCATGGCGAGCGATTCAGTTCCATGGGTGACCTAATCAATAAGGTTGGCAGCTACGAGCTCATCCTGAACGAGCTGGACGACAAGGCCAACGCTTCCAAGGGAACCTATGTGCCAGGGAAGAACCGGATCGTGGGGGCACTCAGCATGCAAACCCCTGCTCACGACCCCTACTATCAAAGGCCGGAGCCAGCCCATGCAGATCAGGACTTGGACGACATTGGCGCGGTAGAGCTGACCGGTAAGCAAGTGGCTCACAAACTGAAGAACCTGATGATGACCCGCGAGCCGATCACCATCCAGTCCTTTGCTTGGACCAAACCAGAGTACGAGTCGTACACCTACGACGCTAAAAACGCCCATTTGGTCTTCAATGACCTAATCGAGGCGAAGTACGTGCGACTGGACCACAAGATACCGCCTAAGGAGGAGCTAAAGGACAAGAAATACTGTGCCTTCCACAACGTATACAACCATGACACCAAAGATTGTGTCAAGCTCCGAGACCAGCTGCAGACTTGGTTAAACTCAGGCGAGCTGAGGATGAAGGCACCGGGTAGCACGGCCTCATTGGTCGATGTAGACCCTTTTCCGCCCGTAGTGGGCATGGTCGAGGTCAACTGGGCTGATCAGGCCCAGGACGACGAGCGACGTCGCGCGCCTAAAAGGGGCCGCGATGAAGGAGACGATAATACCCACCAGCCGCGTCGCCAGTACACCTACAATGAAAGTCTGGCACACGAGGTCTTAGAAGATCTCAGAGAGGCTGGACTCGTCACACTCCGCTCCTTGCCATACAGCGAGTACAGGGATGGACGCGTCCATTGCAGTTTCCATGACAGTTGGGGGCACAGGACCTGCGAATGTCGCCAGCTCCGAGACCAGATCCAAGACTGGCTTGACCTCGGATACATTTGCTTTAAGGACGAGGGCGGCTTTACAATCGCAACTGCTGGTTTCGCTTGGCCTCGCGTCGGCCAGCGAATGATCACACTAGATCTGTCGCCAAATGCAGGACCATCCGAGCCGCCGGGCCAGAATCGCAAACGGCCGGCGAACAACTACATGCTCCCAGACAATCAGAAGAGGAGCACAGCCGACCCAGCCTGACAGTTGGTCGCAAGACTCGAACCAGACCGCCCCTCCTACAAGGATAAGGGCAAAGCAATCATGAGGGACGATAAGCCGCTCCCCGTAAAAGGCTCCCAGCCTACGAGTCCCAGGACTCGCGAAGAGCTGGAGAAAAGGGTAGCGCGCCTTGAAACGTACGTCGCCGCTCATTGGGCAGCGGCGATACCTCCATCCCCTACCGCAAGCGAGATGGACATGTCAGAATCCAGCAGTGAGAGTCACAGCAGCGGCGCCTCAAACCCTCGTGACGGCGTCTTGACCAACCCTTACATTCCCCCGACGTCCAAATCAGCGATCAAGGAAGGGATCTGGTACACGCAGCAAGGGGGCAAGGCAGTGACCATCAGCAAGTCCAAGAAGCGCAAGCTCCAGAAGCGGTACGGCAGCATCCTACGCGCCTTACGGGCTGTCGACGAGGGCGCTATACGCCCCTCGCAGCTCGCGCAGACGCCTGAGCGGATGTGGCGGGAAGCAGAAGGTCTGCGCGCAGTCCTTCAGATGCCGCCAGTCGCACCTCCAAGAATCTGCGAGCAGTTCAGTGACGATCCTGCGCCCAAGCCAAATGTTTTTTGCCGACTCACGGTTCCACCAAAGCCGGATTCGCAACCTCCCAGGCGCAGGCAATCACCACCACCTGAACAAAGGAGGGACCTGCAGCCTCCTAGACGCAGGCCATCCCCAGCACCTGAAAGGAGAAGAGACCAGCGGCCTTCCAAACGCGGGCCGTCACCCGTGCCTGACAGAAGAAGGGATCCACAACCTGCTAGGCCCAATCCGTCACCAGAGCCTGACAGGAGGAGGGATCAGCAGCGTTCTCGGCGTAGGCCGTCACCGGAGCCCGAACAAAGCAAGGCTCCGCCTACCGGCCCTAGGCGTAAATTGTTCATGACTCCGGACTCGGAGTCTAAACGTGAGCCGTCTCAGCCCTCACGACGACAAGAGCGTCGAGACACAGAGGCTGATACCAAAAGGGAGTCGCCATCGTCACAGCAGCCTCGGCCGCGGCACACTCCGGAACCCGAAGCCAGGATGGTGCCCCGAGTATCTGCCCTGCAGCGGTTGGCGAAAGAAGACAACAGTAAGGCTCCCGCAGCAGCGGATAAGCAGCCAGCTAAGGACCATCAGCCTTCGCCAAAGACAGTATGGCGTCCGCGACAACCTGAGGCGTCAGGGCCACCAACAGAGACACCGGCACCTTCTAGGCCTAACCTCGCCGAGCAAATGGCCCAACGTTTCCGCGAAAATGAGGAAGCCGATGAGGCACACTCAGAACCTCGACTCAACCTAGAGGAAGACCAGGACGAAGAGCAAGCAGAGTCATTCACCTGCAATATGCTAGAGGTCTCTGGTTGGGAAGCTGAGGAAGGGTTCAGCCGAGAAGCAGATGCCTTTGCAGTTCTCGAAGGGGAACACGGGATCATTGACACACCTCTGGTCCCAGTCTCCGAACAATTCTCGTTTCAGGTCGGGATGGTGTTCTTCATTTCGGAATGATACGCCCTTCCACCAAACACAACCTGCAGCGCGGCGGACATCACCGTCATCAGCGAGGATGACAGCATACCCCCGCCATGCAGCAGCGAAATGGGCCCAGTACTGGCCCCAGCCGATGGCACTCCGCAAGAGGAAAGTTCGAATAGCTTCGCACAAAGGCCAACCATGACCTTTTCTACGCCAACCCTGGACATGGCCACCCACATGCGACCACTGTATATCACGGCAGAGGTCCAAGGGAAACTGATCAACAAGGTCATGATCGACACCGGTGCCGCAGTTAATGTTGTCACAACCCGCACCATGGGTCTCCTCGACATTCCGCGCTCGATGATCCAGACCATGTCCTTAACGGTGAAGAACTTTACAGGACAGGTGTCCAGAACCCTAGGTTTGCTGTTCCTACGGGTCAAGGTCGGGCCAGCATCGCGGGTTTACACCTTTTTCGTCGCCGAGTGCGTTTCCTCTTACAGCATGATCCTCGGCCGCGACTGGATCCACATAAGTTTTTGCGTGCCTTCCTCCATGCACCAAGAACTCATGATCTGGGACACCGAGAAACGCGAGTCAGTCATCATCAAGGCCGACCCGCGGCCTTTCTCCATTTCCGCCAACCTCAACGATGCCCGATACTATAATACAGACTTGGGCCCGTTGGATGTTCAAGGCGTCGATCACAAGGGCCGCCCATACGGAGTAACGGCCTCCAATCTCACGCGATGGGGACTTACCCAGGCGAAGGACGATTTGCAGCGTCCTCACACCATCGCGACTCTCACACCCCATTTTGATGGATAGTGCCCTTTCCGAGGAGGTACGTGAGGCTGGCGAGTCCTTGTGCGAGAGACTCCTTTCGTACTGGGCAGAACGCGAAGCCTATGACAAGGTCGCGACTATGGAATATGTCGATGAAGTGGTGGATTATTCCGATACCAAGGAAGAAGTTATTCAGTTAGCTCCTGCTGCCTTGGACGACACTCCACCTCAAGTCCGCGACCCCACTTTACAAGTTGATGTAGGGACTGCAGAAAAGCCCTTACTTATTTCCATCAGTGCAAAGTTGGCGGAGGAAGAAAAGGAAGCCCTCCTTGACCTATTGCGCGAGTACAAGGATTGCTTCGCCGACAAATACGAAGATATGCCCGGCTTGTCCCCGGACTTGGTCTGCCACCGGCTACCAACCTATCCCGACCGGCGTCCAGTCCGGCAGGACGGCCGCTTCATGCGAACTGAAACCCAGATCGTGGTTAAAGAAGAAATCGAAAGCATGCACCGATCGGGTATCATTCGCGTGGCGAAGTATAACGAGTGGTTGTCGAACGTCGTCCCCGTCCGCAAGAAAAATGGCAAGATGCGTGTCTGTGTTGACTACCGAGATCTAAACAACGCAACACCAAAGGACATATACCCCATGCATGTGGCTGACCTACTTATTGATGCCGCCGCAGGGCACGAGGTGTTATCCTTTATGGACGGCACGGCCGGGTACCATCAGATCCCCGTCGCCGAGGAAGATCGACACAAGACCGCCTTCCGTTGCCCTGGTTTTGCTGGCGCGTTCGAGTATGTCGTCATGCCCTTCGGCCTTAAGAACGCGGGGGCAACGTACCAGCGCGCCATGAACCTCATCTTCCACGACATCTTGGGCAAGTTGATCGAAGTCTACATCGACGATGTGGTAGTCAAAACCAAATCACGAGCAACCCACGTGGAAGACCTCCGGCAGGTGTTCACACGGATGCGCAGACATAATCTCAAGATGAATCCCGCCAAGTGCGTTTTCTTCGCGGAGGCCGGTGATTTCCTTGGCTTTCTTGTGCATCAAAGAGGCATCGAAATCCCAAAGGACAAGGCACGAGCGGTAATCACTGCATCTTCCCCCACTACCAAGAAGGAGCTCCAACAGCTACTAGGGCGAATCAACTTTCTCCGCTGCTTCATATCAAACGCGGCAGGGAAGGTCCAACCTTTTTCCCCTCTCCTCAAGCTCCAGGGGGCAACCGAGTTCGTATGGGAACCACAACATCAACAGGCCTTCGATCGAATCAAGGACTACCTTACGAACCCACCAGTCCTGATTCCGCCTCGCGACGGCGCACCGCTTAAACTTTATATCGCCGCGGCCGATCGATCCATCGGTGGACTCCTGGCCCAGGATGATGAGAACGGGGTAGAACATGCCGTCTATTACCTCAGCAGAGTTTTAACGGACTGTGAGACACGCTACTCGCCCATGGAGAAGTTATGTCTCGCCCTTTACTTTGCAGGATGCAAGCTGCGCCATTACATGCTTGCCTTTACCACGGTCGTCATCGCTCAATCCGACCTGGTCAAATACATGCTTTCTCGCCCTATCTTGCGGGGACGCATCGGCAAGTGGATCCTCGCCATGTCCGAATTCTCGTTGCAATATGTTCCGCAAAAGGCAGTAAAAGGACAGGCAATAGCGGATTTTCTTGCCCATCACCCACCATCAGAGCTCACAGCGTTTCGCGAGTTGGACTTCGCCACAGTGACACTCGTTCCCTGGACCCTGTACTTCGATGGTTCACGGACTGATATAGCAGCCGGAGCCGGGATAGCCATCACTAATCCCGCTGGAGATCGCTTCTCCTACTCGTTCCAGCTCGACTTCAAATGCACCAACAACCAGGCCGAGTACGAAGCACTAATCATCGGTTTAGAGATTTTGTTGGACTTAGGAGTCCGCGAGGTCCAGATCTTTGGCGATTCTTTGTTGGTCGTTAACCAGCTTGTGGAAAAGTTCAAATGTTTAAGCTTGTCAATTGAGCCATACCTACGAAAGGCATTCGAGGTGCTGGACCAATTTGACGACGTGTACATCGAGCACATACCACGTGAATTTAACTTCGCTGCCAACGAGCTCGCTCAGATAGCGTCTGGCCTCAGCCTGAGAGACGGAGTGCGCGAACGCCTGCTCAAGGTCGAACGCCGTACTCTTCCCTCTTTCATCGCCAGGGGGCAATTTCGGGACGCTATCCCAGAAGTTGCAGCCTTGGACCCCATCGACGAGGATTGGAGGCTACCGTTCATCGCCTACCTCCAGAACCCTAACGACGCTGCTCATTCCAGGCGAATCCGCTTCCTCGCCTTAAACTTTGTATTACGCAATGGCGAACTCCGGCGGCGTGGGGAAGACGGCAACGACTTCCGCTGTGTATATGGGAACGAAGCTAAACGCCTCATGTGCGAAGTCCATTGCGGCGTTTGCGGCTCGCACCAGGCCGGGCCCAAAATGCGATGGCTGATCCGCCGCCATGGCTACTACTGGCCAACCATTCTGAAAGACTGTATTGCCTTCGCCAGAGGTTGCCAAGACTGCCAGGCTCACGGACCAGTGCAACATATCCCTAACATCCCATTGCAGCCTATCATCAAACCTTGGCCGTGTCGCGGATGGGCAATGGATTTCGTGGGCATCATTCATCCCCATTCCTCTGAGCAGCACAAGTTCATTATCGTTGCCACCGACTTCTTTACCAAATGGGTCGAGGCCGAACCACTCAAGGTCGCCTCTGCTAACTCGGTGCGCAACTTCATTTTCCGCAACATCATCTCACGCTTTGGTATCCCGGAGTGCATCGTTACGGACAGGGGGGCAGCTTTCATGGCCGATTCAGTTGTTACGTACTTAAACGATTACGGCATCAAGCTTCTACACTCCACGCCATACTATGCTCAGTCCAATGGCCAGGCGGAAGCTAGTAATAAGGTCATCCTTGGCATCCTCCGCAAGATGTTGGAGTTGAACCCTCGCGTCTGGCACCAGGAGCTCTACCACACTTTGTGGGCCTACCGCACCTCCAAGCGAGGCCCGACTGATACCACACCGTACGCTCTCATGTACGGTCACGACGCCGTCCTTCCCCTTGAGATCAATATCGCTTCGCTCCGCGTCCAAGAACAGCATCAACTACTTGGCGAGGATTACGTCCAAGCCATGTGGCAGGAGCTTGAAGATCTAGACGAGCACCGTGTCGCCGCCTTCAACAACCTTGTCCTGGAAAAACAGCGCATCGCCCGCTCCTATGATAAAATCACGCGCGGGCAGAGCTATGCTGAGGGCCAGAAAGTGTGGCGAGCAGTCCTCCCGATAGGGGACAAAACAGATGGTCGGGGCAAGTGGTCCGCTCGCTGGGATGGACCATTTATTGTTCACCGAATCCTTCCCAAGGGGGCATACCATTTGCGCGACTTGGACGGTACTATTCATCGCAACCCTATTAATGGCCGCTTCCTCAAGCGCCACATTGCAGGGGTCTGGGAGCGCGAGGATCCCACACCTCCACCAGATCCCGCCACCACGGTCAATAGTGCTACGCGCCATCGCGTACTCGCTCCGCCGCCTAACACTAGGGGGCAACTCGGGACAGAAGACGTATAGAATACATTGTAACGTACCAGCCCCTAAAGGCCTGTATTAGATTGGGGCCTATTCCAGAGGCCCTAAAAAGTTCTATTGTTTTCTTCTTTCTCTGTAAACGTGCAAAGTCTAAACACAAAGACTAGCACAAGATTGGGGCCTATTCCAGAGGCCCTAAAAAATAAATTCATTCAATTTTGCCTTTGCTCAATACATGTTTCGAATTATGGCTTTGCGGCCAAAGCATTTACATTGATCAGAAAAGGTAAATTAGACTATGTTTACATTTCAAAAAGCATAGATCTACAGATACTGGAAGCCTCGTCCTGGCTCGCTTGGCTAGAGAAAAGTCTGCCGCGGCGTCCTTCGCTCAAAGTTGACGGACGCCTCGCATCTTTAGACCAGCCAAAACCCTGACGCCGGCCTGGACCCAAGAGAAAGTGTTGAGGAACTGGAGGTCCAGCGGGTCAGGATCCCTCATGCTACCACCAGTCTTCCGTTTGGAGGGCCGGCAAAGCCTCACGCGCTGATAGGACAGCAGGCGCAAGGCAGAGGGTACCCAACCTTTGGTCAGGCCGAACAAAGGCTTGGCCTGAGAGTAGATTTCCAGAATCACTCTAGGCTTGAGAGTAGATTTTCAGAATCAGCAAAGGAGGGGAATGTATGGTTGGGGGCTTTGCTCTAAGCAGGGACAAAAGGATGAACAGAAGGGAATAAGAAATCATGGTGAGGGGGCGGAGACTTCACTGATACTTCACCCCGGCCAAGCGTTTCTTTTTATAGACGGAAGGGGCGATTGTGCGTTTGACAGTTGTCCCCCATGCAATGTTTGCTCCGAGATACGGGCTTTGGAGATAAGGTCAGACGCGTTTTTCAATAATGATTGCCCGCGTTCCGAGCGAGTAGTTACATTAGAAACCGTCGCTAAATCTCGGAAAATGATTTTTTCCTGACAGTTATCACATAACAGTTGGCAAAGAGCGGGAAAAATTCAATGCGAGATATTATCATTAAAGTTCGTACACAAGGGGGCAAATACAAGTTAAACCTACGCACGCCTACAAACCCTATACAAATCTAAGAGCATGCCTTCTAAGGCTATCTCTTCTTCATAGGCTTGGGCTTGAACTTCTTCAGCAACAGCCACGGCCGAGTCCAAAGCCTCCTGGGCCTCCTCCGCGGCTTACAAACGAGCTTCCACTTCCAAAGCGCGGGCCAAGTCTTGGCGAGCCCGAGCAAGCTGAGCCTGCAGCTCTGCTATCTGAGCCTCCAGGGCTTCCACTCGCCGAGCATGGCCAGCACTTGGATTCTCTGAAGACGCTCCCGGAATGCCAGCTTCACCAAGCTCAGCCAAGAGGTTCGCCATCTGATTGTCTAAGTTGCGGCGAGCTTGCTCACGGGAGGCTGATTGAGCACCGATATCTAAGACTCGGCGAGCCTGCGACTCGACAGCATCGGCCAACTCCAGCGCTTGGTCCAGAACAGGATTGCCGCCAGCGAGATGTCGATCCAGAGCTTCATGGGCCTCGCGAATATGTCCTACCAAGTCAAAAACGTTTGGGCGAGAGCCGTGATGAAACAACCCATGAAGGAAAGACCGAGCTAGGCGGATGGGTTCTGGATCAGTAGGCGGAGTAGTTCGGGCCCAAAGACGAGCGGCCCGGGTACTGAAGGAAGAAGACTCCTCGCCAGGTTTCCTTGTTGGGACCGGAGTGATTGGTTCAACTTCGGCGGCCGCTTCAATCTCTGGAGAGGGTGGCGGAGTGCCACGAGCTGTCTCTGTTTCCACCAAGGGGGCAATAAGATCCTTTGTTGGAGCCACCGGAGGTACTTCGTCGGTACGACCCGCGCGTCCCAATCGCAGAGGAGGAACCCAAAGTATCATTTGTAGGCCTTCGGGCGGAGATGCTAAGGGGGCAGTAGGATCGGAGACTTGGTCGGACTGGCCAAAAGCTACATTTTCGACCGGAGCCAAAGTTGGCTCCGGGATTGGACCGGTTTCACCCAAAGCAGCGATTGGAGAGGACGGTTGCACGATTTCCTCAGTAGCTTTGCCAGCTCCTTCGAGGATCGTGGTGGTCTCCTCCGCGGCTGCTTTGACAGTTTCTTCAAAGATCATGTCCTCGCTGGCCTCAGCATTTTCTTCAAAGGCGACCCCCTCGTTGACCCCACCAACTTCTTCGAGGACTGGCTCCGCAGCAACTTCCTCGAGTGTCAAGGGTACTTCGCCAATGAATGGTTCTGGAGACGGGACTTCCGTCATCACTGGCGCCTCCTCAACAGCAACGAGGCGAGGTCGAGTGCGGCGAACCTGTCAAAAGCAGCAGTTAGCGAGTCGCTCTGACTTGAGAAAATTTAATTTAAAGTGGTCCGCTTACCGGATCGCTTACCAAGCCATACTCTTGCTGGTACCGCACATCCTCCATCAAGTCCTCTTCGTCCTCGATGGGACGCTTCCGCGAGCTCTCGCCGCTCGTTGGCCGAGGAACGGCAGGAGCAGTTTCGCTGTCGTGGCCCGCCATAGTCTCCCTCCGAACAGGTGTCTTTCCTCTGGCAACTTCAGACCGGTCGACGGTTCTCCGGCGGGGGGCAGGCTGAGAAGAAAACAAGAAGGTTAGAGAGAAACATTTTATCAATATGTCAAAGGAAGTTCAAAATCTAAACATTTAGTGACATACCGAGGGTGTGGGATCGCGTTCTCGAATGACGATCCCCGTCGAGCGGCGAGCAGCAGGAACTGGCGGAGACGCGAGCCTAGTTCTTGTCGCGGCCCCTGAAACCCTCTCCGCATGGTCGCGCTGGCCATCGAGGATGGTACGGTCTGATTCACCCAAAGTATCGTGAAGAGGACGAAAGATGGCAGCGAAGACAGCATCGTCTAGGAACCCCCAATGGTTGTCAGACAAGGACCGCCACCAAGCGAGGTAAGCGGGGTCGACACCCTGCGAAGGCTCGATCTCCAGCATATTAGGAGAAAGAGGGTAGACGTTTTGCAGCGGGGTGACCCGATCAGACTCGCCAATTTTCCTCCACGAGGTGTACTTGTTGACTGAATGGAGGAGCGGGTAAGGAATCCCTTGATGGAAGCCAAGTTGCCTCGCGAAGTGGTTGGGGGCATACAGCTCGAAGCCTTGCTCATCCTCAGCGAGCTGGAGGTCGCAACATGAGGTTGCTCTTACGAAGGCAGTCCTCGCATCGTTGTCAGAGTCTTGGCGGGGGAAGAAACCCGTCGATAGGACCTCAGGGTGGCGCCGGCGAACCATCATATCCATAGTCGGCGGTGGCTCGATGTGGTTGTAGAGGATGGACAGGCTAGCGAAGAAGGACAGAGGGGTCCGATTCGCATCATTCCTGCACACCGCGAAGCCAAGCAGCTGATCTTCGGGCAGGAATTCCACCAGGGCTCGCCGGAAGAGCGGAAAGTACAGCTGCGTCCACAGGTCCAGGATCCACAGAGGGCCGCCAGAAAGGTGGAAAGGCCTCAGCGACAGCAGATGCAGAGTCCGGTAGAGTGCGCCTAATACAGGTTGCCCTAACCCGACTTCAACCCCATTGTACAGCGCTTCGGCCAACTTGGTCCATCTCCCGGTTGGTTTGTGAGCGCTGCCGCAGAAGACAAACTTGTCAAGCCAGTACTCCAAGAAAGCGATGCCTCCTTCATGCGGCTCCGCGTGGCCCATGTAAAATTTCCGCCATGCCCCGTATGAAATTCTCAGGGTGCGGCGGGCTCCCAAATTGCAGGCGTATGTGAACTCGGTCGACGCAAAGTCGCCTGGCACATACGGCTTTGCGTGGATCGGCAGCCCAGTGATGGCGAGGATGTCCAGCAGAGTAATGCCCATCTGCCCGAAAGGGAAGTCGAAGGTGTTGGTGGCGCTGTTCCACAAACAAGCCATGGCAGCGATAGGCGCTCGATCGGTGTGAGAGGGCAGCGAGAAACTCAAAGCAATGGCCTCATGAATGCCGGTGGCTTCCCAGATCATCTGATCGGTCTAGAGGCGCTCCTCGTACCACGCTCGATCCTCCGCGGTGGCGCTGGGCCACTCCCCGACCCGGACATTTACATGAGAGCGGGCTTGCCAGGTAGAAAAGTTTCCCGGTTCGCGCCGTTGGGCCAAGATCGGCCGACGCACGGAGGAGTTATAATGGTTGAGATCAGCGTCGGACAGGGGCTTTGAAGGAGTCGGGCCAAGCAGAGCCGCCCCTGTGTCAAGGAAATAGATTGGTGTTCCTTGAGGCGGGTTGGTGGCGAAACGGCGAGCAAGGCTGGTCGACCAAGAGGTCGCCGCCGTAAGGCTCAGGTTCGGGTCATTGGCAAAGGGTTTGGGAGGCATGGTTTCTGGTTAAAGTTTGTTTGGTGCTGGAGTCTGGCTGTTTGCAGAAGGCGGAGATTGTTTTAAAAGCGATGGTGAGATGTGGGGACCCGCGTCGAGGTTTATAAAGGAGACGAACCGTAACGTCCCTTTCAATCAATGGTCGCAACGAAGAGACGCAATGACGACCGAAACGTCAGCGCGTTTCAAAATTCAAAAAGCCGTAATGATGAAGGGAAGTGATAGCGCCGAAGCGTCAGCACCTTTTGAAATACGAGTTCCCATAAAAAGCTTAATTAGGCCTTTTCGCTTATCCGTTGCGAAACGAATTAAGCTCAAGGCCTAGGGGGCAATGTTTGAGCCCAGTGGGCATTTTCGGTCCAAGACTTGAGAAAGGCTTGGGTATCATTTGGGCCAACGCCTGTGGCCTTTTTTAGCCCACGAAGGGTGGCGAGGTTTGGCAGCACGTGACGTGGATTTTATCCAGAAGATTCTGATACCTCGCGAGAATCGGTGTTCTTGCGGGATCCTTATCTCCAGTTCGCATGGGGCTCTATAGTTCTTGCGCGGATGGTTTGGAAATGACTAATAACGCCCTCTGGATAAGGTCGCTTAGTGTTTGAGTTCGCTTACTACACGACAAATGAAATGCAGCGAGGCAGGGAACGAAACCTAAGCGAGATAGGGTTGACACGTGTTGCACGGAGCGCATGACTGGCAAGTTAATCGTATCCTTGTGGGATTCTAATTGCAGAGTCCGCATTGGATTGTGAGTGAGTCTCCACGAGTTGCTTACGGATGAGTATATAAAGAAGCTTTACAGCTTACAGAGGACACACAATCAATCAATCAACAAATCTCTCTCAAACAGACGTACACAGTCGAAACCTTCGAGCATCCTCGAAACCCTTACGCTCTAAGCGCACCACGCCTTAGACCCCAGAGCCCGTCAGGACTCGTCTCCGATTTCCCAATTGTTGCTCTGCTCGCTCTCACAGTGAGTATCGATCGACAGGTGATTAGAAGAGTAAGCTCGGAAATATTTCCTCATCAGGTGACACCGGAGCCCTCATTCGCCTGGTCAAGAAGTCAGGACGCGCACCGTTCTCTTTCCTCATCCGTGAGGTGGCACGCCCGCACACACCCTTTTTTACATTTGATCACTCATCACCCCCTTTTGCTGAGGACGTTGGGCCAAAACACTGCTAAACATGTAATTTGTCCCATGCCATGCACTGTTGTCAGACTGGTTTTCATTTTTTATTTTTACTCTTCATCCTAGTTTCATGCAAGTTGATCAAACTGAGCTTGTGAAATATTTGTTATTAGGATTTAATTTTTACTATACTAATTAAATATATTTTTGTATTTGTTGAATTGAAGTAGCATGCGTTTTGTGTCAGGTGTATATGCAACTCTACTTGATCAAAGTTTAAACAAACGAAGGTTAATTTTATATCAAGGAGTATTAATTTGTCGATATTATTAACGACTACATTTTAAAAATATTTTCCCAAAGTCTTTTCAAATTAGTTTATATAAAATAGAGCCTCTTCATCATCATCAAATTAATTGATGGAGTTGGCTAGGTTTTGCCGGCCTCGATCATTAGTGAAGATACAATAATTAATCTTGCTTCGAATGATTAGTCTGTCAAATGGAAACTCATTTTAAGGATTAGAAATTTGGGGGCACTTGAGTACTTTAACTGAAAAATTATTAATTTCGCCTAATGCATAAGTGAGCACTTATCTACTTTCGAACGAGGAGTACCTTTATAAATGGAAGTATCATATATATATATATATATATATATATATATTATGATGCATTAGTAAACGTTTTGCTTAGTGCTAACATTTGTAACACACTAACACCGATCTATATGATAAAATTGGAGTGTGAATTGCAAAATTATCATCTCTCAAATGATTGACTATGAGATCCGTAAATAGGGAGACGTACGGAATGCTCCGGAGTGTCTGTGCTCCGCGTTTGTTTTCTGACATAAGTAAAAAGTGAATAAACCGTTTAACCCGTCGATTGCAAGCACGCCGTTGCTAGCGCGTCATGCGTGGGTATTAGTTTTAATTGTTTTTCTCCTTTGATAAGTTTTATTCCTCAGATCTGAGGACTTGGGTAGTGCGAAACACAGTTTCGGTCTGGGTATCTCTCCACCATCTGTCATCATTCTTCGTTTTCTGGGTTGGATCCAGCTTTGATAAGTTTTATTCCTCGGTTAAGAATCCCATCCTCATCAGGAGGCCATGGACGTACCTCTCTTCAGCCCATTCTTGTCACAACATGGAGTCCTTCCCATCTCTAGATTTTGATTCCAAGCAGACAAAAAAAGAAAAAAGAGAGAGAAGGAAGTAACAACCACCACCAACACAAAGCACAAACCCACCAACACATTGTCATTCTCTCCCTCAGTCCTGCAACTGAAGAAACAAACAGTGGAAGATATGTGGAAACGACCCAATAGCTTCGCCGAAGAAGCAGCCAAGAAATCAGACCATCACCAGTTCACCACCTCCGCCAAAATCTCAAGCGATCCCGCGAGGTCGCCGCCGATGCCCTCCAAGATAGCCGACGAGATCAAAACGGCCGCTCTTAAGCAAGCTGATCAGATCAAGGAGAGGGAGATAGATCGATCTCATTCATTGATAGGTAAGGCTGATCACATCATGTGTTTTTTCCTACCATTAAACTAACAGGATTGCGGATTAAATACTTACTGAGTTATGCAACTCACGCGCTCAAGGAGACTAACACAGACAAATACACAACCCAATGGAGGATCGACACGTAACCAAGACAAACGCGGAGCACAGACACTACGGAGTATTCCAGAACTCACCCGTAAATAGATACAAAGATGAATGTTCTAACTAATCGATGATTTGATAGACGATATATTTGTTTAATTAGTGGCAGACATATTTTCAGGAAAAAAATAGATTTTATTCCTTACAAGAAAGCATTACAAAGCATGAGACTGAATTTACTCCCAACACCCTGACTAGGCACAACATGGTGTAGGGTACTCAAATCCCTCGAACTATATCATAAAAGATGGTTGACATAAACTAAAGAGACTTATTCTTTACCGGCACGTTCGTTAACTTGGAATAGAAATTATCGTGAATCGGTATCAACAAGAATCAGTATGAGAATATTTCATTCATTTATACTGTTTACTTACCATATAGAATCAAAACAAGAATGAAACTAATTACAATTGGTGTTGTCTGCGTACCATATGAAATCAGAATTAAAACTATTCTAATTACTAAAATGCCCCTATAAGAAAGGAAGCTAGAATGTTTGTAATTTTCAAAGGATGTGAGTAATTTGGAATTATTATAATTATGTTAGTAATTTGGAATTATTATAATTTTGGAGAGAAAAATTTGATTCCATAAGCTTGATTCTGATACTCATCTCGCCCCTTGGGTATCAGATTATGGGGTTCATAAAGAATCGATTTCTGATAAGCAAGTGAAACTCACACTTATTCTAATACCCTAACATGTATTAGTAAATACCGAAATTCACTCATTTCAAAATCATTTTCATCACTTTCAATTTCATTACAGGTTAGTAAACATGTCATAAGGCTATAACCATAAAAGACGCACTCTCCTGTTCTCCCTAGCTGCTACAATTAATGATCGTAATAGCGTGCATATGAGAAACATTATTCCCATCTCGATGTGAATGCTGGCTGTACATATAGAAGATGATCAACATAATATTATCCTTATGTAACTAAATTTTTTATAAATACGTCACTTGAACTCCTGACATGTATGCATATGTGATCACTATTGTAGCATATCCACTGATCCACATGTATGAACTCCATGCATGATCAAGTTTGGTGAAATAGTTTCAGAGAAAAAAGGACGACGATCATGATCATGGTGTGTTAGGACAAATTAATCCATATCCTTGAATTGACTAATTAATTTTAACTCTTTCTTTTCGATCTCTGAGGCCTTTCAAAAGGAAATATATAAATCCAGTAATACCTATGCAGTTCATCATCACCTACTGCATTCCCTCGATATATGGCTCGACAGAACAAAGTATCGTTCACTACAGAAATAACAAAATTCGTTAACAAAATTCGTTACATATATGAAAGCAAGTAAAGGCATCTTGATATTGTCCAAATAGCAAACAAATTTGAAGATGCTGCTGCAAGAAGAGGATGGCCAGACTCGATTGATGAGTGAAACAAACAGTGCTAATATGTAAGACGACAATAATTTTTTTTTTTTTTTTTTTGTGTTTCCTAAAACAATGTCGATATGCATGCTTGGTGACTTGGTGATTTCGATATTTGCAAGTTGCAAGTACATGTACCACGCAATATTTGAACTGATTGCAAAGAAAATAGGGCAAAGGTTGAACTTTGACCTCACCATATAAAGCTCGATTTAAGGTCGTTCATGGCGGCCGGACCTGTCTGTTATTTTGGCGGCGAAAGGGAAACCGTGAAAGCGAGCTAGAGTGGCCAAAATTGAAAGAGGCCTTTTTCCACACAGAACAAAAAAAAAACAAAAAAACAGTAGAGACATATTCATCAGTGCTGTAAATAGAGGCCAAGATCGAGCTCAAGACAATCATAATCAGTAGAACAAGAATTTCATATTCCAACCCAAAACAACCAAACTGCAACCAAAAACCCCAAATATGACACCCTCGATCGGTAGAACAAGTTTTGCTCGCCTCTAGCTCTAACTTCTGAGTTCTGACCCCGCTACTTCTTCGATCAAGAAGGAAAGCTAGCTCGTTACATATTATATTATTAAGGTGTTATCTCTCGTTTTTTTCTTTTCTCTTGTTTGAAAATGGTTATTCTCGCTTTCAAGAAGGGAAATTTGATCGTTACATACAGTGATACAGATGTAGCTTCTTTGCTTGGACAAGCAATGCTAGGATCTGTTTGGACATCACTATTAGGCTTACACATCATCTATAAGCAATCCAATGGACAATAGTGAAAGACGTACTCTATAACACAAATCCTACACCACCGCAACAAATCAGCCGGCCTTTGGCTACCCAATTCTCTTAATTGCGGACAACAACGATTCGGTTGAGATTCATCTATTCCAGACAACCAAAACGTTCTCCGGTTCTCCCTGTAACTCATTTAGCCATCATCACTATATTCAAAATTCTGAAGCAACTCATATCCCAACTATAATTGCATTGAAAGATGAGGGCAAAATGTTACCGGAAAATCGATCCATGCAACCAATCGCACACGCCTCCTTTCCTGAAGAAATCATACACAAGGTTGCCCGTCAAATCTTAATTTTCTCAAATGAAGAGAGCAACGACACTTTCTAATGCAGAACTCTACAGTCATCCACGTACACCCACCTTAACGATCCCGCAGCCAAAACGGCGATGAAAGCATGCAGTTGCGTTTGAACAGCCTTTCATCCGGTGAGTAATGAGTATCCCAGGGATTATAAACCCACTAATTACATTGAATTCTCTAAAATAGGCATAGATCTAGCTCTGCATGTGTGTATATGATCAGAACTTTTACATGGATCCTAAGCCCTAGTGTTGCCTTGGTCAAAATAGATCTTGTAGAGCAAGCTGTGTCTTTGGTTCTGTTCCGAGCGAGTACCGATGACTATAAGTCTTAGAGGGTAATATTATCAATAAGTTCATTTTAATTTCAGACTTGGTACTTAGTGTTGTTGTTATTCCTTTCTTCCTGGTGGTACATTTACTGATTATGCACATGCTCTAGTCAATGGTCTCTGCATTGGGTTCAACGGTTTGGTTTGATCCAGAACAACATCATTGTTTCATTTCGACGTTTCGTATGTCCACTGAATCATTTGTGCGAAATGTGTCCTTTGTGCTCACAAGAAGAAGAGACTTTAACTCATTTCTTTTGTAAGTGTTGCATCTCAGGCCAAGTTTGGGACCTAGCAAATTGCAGAGATATTTGGAATTCTGATAATTTAATTCAAACCTTGCAGGATATGTTTATAAGGGAGTAGTTCTAATGAGGACCACTAAGTTAAGGACTAGTTAAGGACTTTTTCGTTTCACCCATTTTTCGATCGCATATTCACATCTCGACCGTCTAGTTTGTAGATATATATATGAGTGATCATCTCTACAAATTTTGGAATTCTGATAATCTAATTCAAACCTTGCAGGATATGTTTATAAGGGAGTAGTTCTAATGAGGACCACTAAGTTAAGGACTTTTACGTTTCACCCATTTTTCGATCGCATATTCACATCTCGACCGTCTAGTTTGTAAATATATATATGAGTGATCATCTCTACAAATTTTCATCCAAATTGAAAATCGTTAAGGTAATCATAAATATGATTTACCAATTATAAACTTGAACGGCTCTTGTTTGACAGATTTGGATTGTCCATTGATTTGATTTAGTTCGATCCCTTAATGATCACCAATTTTGCTGAAAATTTGTAGAAGTGATCTACTTATATAGACCTAAAATTTGAACGATTGAGATGGAAAAATGTAATTTAAAAGTGGGTGTAATAAACGATTAATGAGAAAGTCTTCAACTAGTCCTTAACTTAGTGGTCCTCATTAGAACCCCTCCCATGTTTATAAATGGGCCGTTTGGAAAAATTCTTACTCTTTGTTGGCAGATTTGGCAAAAGCGCAATGATTGTATCTTCAAAAACAAGAATTGTTCTCCCCATGCAGCTGTTGCCTGCACTGCTTCATACCATTGCAACTCTACTCTCTACAACAATGTTTCGCCAAGTCTAAGACCAAGTCCCAACATCAATATCAAATTAATGGAACCCACCTCCTCTTGGAAGCATAAAGATTAATTTTGATGGTTCGATGTTGCAACAAAGTTCTGATGCTGCTGCTGGTTTCATTTTGAGAGACGACTCTGGCTGCCCTATGTTAGCCTCTGCCCATAAGATTGGGAAGAAAACCGTTACCATTGCAGAAGCTATTGCGCTCAGGGATAGTCTCCTCACTGCTCTAAAGTTAGGGTTCCAGAATGTTTTGGTTAAAGGTGACTCCTCGCTGATTATCAATTGTGTCATTGGAAGGTTCAAGTGCCCCTAGAGACTCATTCAACTTATCCATGATATTAGAAGGCTAGCTAGTTCTTTTTAAAGCATCTCTTTTCGGCATGTTTTCCAAGAGGCGAACTTCGCGGCCAACACGCTTGCCAACTTTGGCCACCAGCTTGCAAGTCCTTGTCATTGGGAGTCAGGCTTTCCTCCTGTTGTAAGGTAGGCCATTAATTTTGACCTCTTTGGAGCTGGGTGCTCCCGAGGTTTTGTTTTGTAATCAGTCTTTTAACATAAAAAAAAAAAAAACAACCACAGAAAAACCACATAATCCATTAAGCCTATGATAGGAAGACTAATTATTAGACTAGCTTGTTGAATGAAATATTGAAAGAATCAACTTGATTACAACAACTATGAGTTCGTCATCATCCAAGAGTCCAGAAATTAATTTGATTACAACAATAATCTTCAAATCCATTGGAAAAATCCAATCTTGAAGACTCTTAAGTCATAACAAAAGGAATTGATTTATACTAGAGAAAAAAACTTGACTATTTTTGATTTCATATTCTATACGAATTACAATAATCAATGACCTGAATTTTAAAGAATCCATCTGCAGTATATTTCTTCTCTGCATATTCTGCAGGCTATATATGCTATTGTGAATAAGTAATCTCATCTAACATTTCAGAAAACAAATAACACCTGTTACTGCTTCTTCATTGATCTGAGAGATATAACAGTAAAGCTGATCAGCACCATGAAAGGAGTTCAGAAGCCTCCTCTTCTTCTTTTCCTTCCTATTTTCTTATTCTCTTTGGTTTCATTGAAGGGCACCACATCACAAAAAGTACAGGCTGAAGCTCTCATAACGTGGAAAAACAGCTTTACTTCATCGCCACCTTCTCTTAATTCATGGTCGTTCACAAATCTGAACAACCTATGCAACTGGACTGCCATTGTCTGCAAGCGCAATACGAAAATAGTTTCTGAAATTCACCTTGCAAACTTCAACCTTACTGGAGCACTAACACAGTTCAACTTCGACAAGTTTCTCAATCTCTCCCATTTCAACCTCAACGGCAACAACTTCACAGGGGTAATACCATCTGCCATTGGCAACCTCACCAGTCTCACGACTTTGGATTTGGGCAACAATTTTTTTGCTCAGGAAGTGCCCGTGGAAATGGGGAAGCTTACCCAGGTTGAGTATTTTAGTCTCTACAACAACAGTTTCAGTGGTGCCATTCCTTATCAGCTGGACAATCTCAAAAAGGTACAATATTTGCTTCTTGGACATAACAACCTAGACAATCCTGACTGGTCTAAATTTTCAGGCTTTCCTTTGTTAACATACCTTGATCTTTATCACAACAATCTTGATTCAGAATTCCCGGAATTTATATCTGAATGTAGGAACTTGACCTTCCTCGATTTGGCTGAAAATCTTTTGAGTGGCCAAGTACCAAAATTGGTAGTTACCAATCTGGTCAAGCTTGAATATCTCAATCTCACCCTCAACCTATTCCAAGGGCCAATGCCATATAACATCCCCAAGCTCAAACACCTTCATTTGGGACATAATAATTAATAACTTCAGTGGTCCAATTCCTGAAGATATTGGCTCAATATCTGGTCTCCGAAGTGTTGACCTGTTTAGAAATTCTCTTGAAGGCAACATTCCATCCTCTTTTGGGAAACAAAGGGAGCTTCAACACCTTAACCTTGGAGAGAATTCCTTGATGTCTTCAATCCCTTCTGAGCTTGGTCTTTGTACCAACCTCACTTTTTTGGCCTTGGCTGTGAATAAACTCAGTGGGGAACTGCCTCTGTCCTTGTCCAATCTCAACAACTTGAAGGAGTTGGGGTTATCTGATAATCTTCTTACTGGGCCAATCTTACCTTCTCTGGTCTCCAATTGGACTGAAATGATCTCTTTCCAACTCCAAAACAATAGATTCAATGGGAATATTCCACCAGAAATTGGCCTGATGACAAAACTCAAAATCCTCTTCCTGTACAACAATAGCTTCTCCGGATCAATTCCCTCAGAGATAGGAAACTTGCAAGTTATGACAAAGTTGGTCCTCTCTGAAAACCAACTTGAGGGGGAGTTGCCAAAGACCAGTTCTTTCCTCAGTTCCATCGTTTTCTTTTCTGTGCACAGAAATAAGTTAACGGGAACCATTCTAAAGGTCCTAGAGGGGGGTGAATAGGCCTTTTTCGGTTTTTATTGCTTCTGCAACTGAGGATAGCAATGACTTGTGCTATCCCAGGTTGACAGGGTGCGAGTTAAAACTAGTAAGAGACAGCAAAGTAAACAATGAACACAGAGAAGTTTTTTTCTCGCAGAAACCCTGAACTCAGGGAGAAAAACTGCGTGCCCCTAACTCTTGAAGGGCAAAGCTTTCCAATATGTAAACCGCTTCTTACACAATAGTTGCTCTAGGGATACAACAACTCACTGCTATCCTACCTAGTCTGAATGCTAGTCTAGACCGACACTACTGGTTTCTAAGCAGCAACAAATGAAAGTTCTTTGAGAAGTCTTGTTCCAGAAACCAACTACAGAGTAGGTGTCTTAACTTTGAACACTTCTTGGGTTGATTGCACTACCAACATCTCATGGTATGCAATGATGCAATGATGCAATGAGTTTATGAAAAGGTTTTTCCGTCCAAGCTCTAAGGTTTATAATCACAAGGAAGACTTAGAGCAGCATGGACTTGCAAGCTGAAGACCTGACTCAAATAAGAAAACGTAAAGCTACTGTTTTCAACAACCATTGAGCATAGCCAAAGCTATAACAATATATAGGCAAAACGAGACATTAGGATGATGTCAGCTCATCCTACAAGTTGTCTCAGAAAGGGTTTTGGACACAAGTGAATAGTTGTCATACTGAAAATGACATAACCAAAGGAGAGTGGACAACAACCAACTCAATGAAACAAAAAACCCTTTCCAAAAGTAACTTCGATTCAAAAAGGAGCAATAAGGTTATAGAACCTCTTACTCAGTCCACTAGTGGACCATGACTTAAGCAACAACGACTGGTCATTGAATGCATTGGTCTATGTATCATAAGAACCAAGTTGGAGCCTTTGGACACAAACCATTTGGTCACGGGTTGGCATAAAGAAGATCTCAACCCTAGACTGGTTTGAGCGCCAAGACAGATGCACAATCTCAGTTGTCAAAAGAGGCTGGTTTGAAAAACCAAAGAGCTTACTAAAATATAATAAAGAACTTCTTCAGAGAATAGGATAGCAAGCGAAGCTGCTATCCTCTGTGTAAAACAGATGAAATGCAGATGCATGAGATACCTAAGACCATGAGAGATGTTCATTGACTTCAAGCTTGTTTCTTGGCAGTAGAGACAGCTCTTCAGGTGTTTTGTTGGGATAGAAGGACTGCCAACTATCCTTATACCTTCAATCTCCCCCTTTGGCATTCCTTAACAAAACACCCCAAAAGAAAACCTGCAGATGAAACCTCAAGAACAAGTGAAGAATCACATAACTAAGCAGTTTATGAACATGGATATCAAACACAACAGATAGCCCACAACATGAAATGTTCTAGATAGGCATGAATATCCAAAGTGCATAAATCAAACCTACAAACTAGTTCTCCCCCTTTTTGACAAGGAATGCAAAAGGGAACCAGAGAAGAGAATCCAGCAGTTCGAGAAAGAACAGAAAAATTACAACCGAGACAATAAGGATAACTATAAACCAGAAAAGCAAAGAGAACAACTATGCCGCATCCTGGACATCCAGAGCTTCAGCAGAAGAGGAGCCTCCCCCTGAGGGAGTAGCCATCGGAGGCACTTGGGGCCGAGAACCACCAGAAACAAAACCACCCATCGGACCCAGGGCCTGAAGTTTTTCAGAGACAGAAGGCTGCCCTGGAACAGAGGTTAGCCAGAGTTCCGTATTCATGAAGGGAATAGGAACAATAGCCTGAATGGGGTTGATATTAAGAGGGTCCGTGAAAGTGGGTTCATCTCCAAGATTAACAAAAACGGGATCAACATGAAATTCTGCCATGGAAGGGACAAGAAGAGAGAACACAGAAGAGAGGAGAGGAAGAAACGGGTTTCGAAAAGGGGAGGAAGAAGGAAATGATGATTAATGAGAAGCGGAAGCAAAAAAAGGTGAGGGGAAAAGACACGATCAAAACGTCTCGTAAACTACCCCAGCCCACTAGCACACTTAAAACCCCACACTAGATTCTAGACAAAAACGAACCGCCTAGAAGAACCAATCCATGCTTCTGAAAGACACACATAAGCACATGAAGACAGAAACAGAGCACAGACCAGTGATAAGTCAAATCTCCCCCTAAGAGCATGCATACTGAAGAAGAAGAGAAAATTCGGTGCTGGGTAAAATAAAACAAGGAAAAGGACAGAACAAACATGAATTGTAGGATGAAGGGTCACTGAAGCCACTTCCTTGGTTTTTGAAATCAGTTTAAGCATAAGCGCACAAGGTCACATAGCCATAACAAGCCAAAACAAACCTTGATTAGAACAAAAACAAATCATATAGGATTGTGATAGTGACAAGTCCTTATGGTCCTTTGCTTGATGTGCAGCACTTTAGTGAGAGATTGTGTAAGTGAGATAACAACACATGGTGCTTTTTAAACTTGAGAACATTAACAGAGCATAAGTCTTTCAACAGGGGATTCCAGAACGTCTTTCCATCCTTTATGTTGCAGAATACGTTTCAGAGTCCAGTGGCTAAAAATAGCCTTAAGTCCAAAAAGTCCAAGTTTTAAGCTCAAAGCCTTAGCCGAGAAATCGTCCTCATAGGTCCATGTAGCAGAAGAAGTGTCAATGTTTACAAAGTCAGTTGACCTTGGACAATATGTGTATCAAGGACACGCTTAAGGACACAAAATCCGAACCCATAGAAGGATAGACTACATCTCAGGGATCCCACTGTGTAATTTTGACAAGTGAAGGACCAGCCATTTTAAACTTGTTATTTTTTTTCATACTTTGTTCATTTCATTTTGCATTTGTTTCAACCATCTTCACACGTCTAAACCAATCTCGTTTCTTCCCACCCTTATATCGTTCACCACGACCAAGGAATGTGTACTTTGAGATTAGCCTAGACCATTGGATTCTTTGAACCACAATCGTCAAACCAATCTCGTTTCTTCCCACCCTCATATCGTTCGTCACGACCGAGGAGTGTATACTTTGAGATTAGCTTGGAACACAAGCTCCCTCTGTGACAGAAGACCCATCTCAAATAAAATACTCAAGCTTGGTGCAACCAACAGTGTAGGTTATGTGAGAAAAAAAAATTTCCAGATTTGCAAACAAGCAGTAGACCACATTAGGAACACCATCTAACATGTGCACACGCATATATGAAATGTAAGACTAAACCAAGGTAGAAAACAGTTCAGGCAGGCACCTAGGCCAAGATCAGAAACTGACTAAGGATATCACAGTGACCAGCCATCCCAAAACACAAACAGAGAAAACAACACAGCAACAATATTTATCTTTTCTTGTTTAAGAGCATATGTACATCAAGATACCACACACCTCCTTAGGGGAAGACCTTACTTATTGTCACAGACACCAATAGCCTTACGAAGACTTATGAATCTAGCATTATCAAGAGGTTTAGTGAACAAATCTGCTAATTGCTTATCAGTGGGAACAAAAGTAAGTTCAAGCAGTTTTTCCTCCACCAGACCACGAATAAAATGATACCGAATCTCTATATGCTTGGTCCTAGAATGCAGCACAGGATTTTTGGAAATGTTAATGGCGGAAGTATTATCACAAAATAGAGATAGAGTACCTTGCTTGAAACCATAATCAGTGAGCATGTGCTTCATCCACATAAGCTGTGTGCAGCAGCTTCCAGCAGCCACATACTTGGCTTGAGCAGTAGAAAGAGAAGTGCAGTTCTGTTTCTTGCTGTGCCATGAAACCAAATTGTTACCAACAAAAAAACATCCATCGGAAGTGCTCTTTCTATCATTTGCATCTCCCGCCCAATCTGAGTCACTATAACCTGCAATCTCAACATTTGTGTCAAACGTATATTTGATACCAAAATCAGAAGTACCAGATACATATTTGATGATACGCTTTACAGCCTTAACATGAGATTGCTTAGGATTAGCTTGATACCGAGCGCACACACCAACACTAAAGGCAATGTCTGGTCTACTAGCAGTTAGGTACAAAAGGCTACCTATCATGCTTCTATAGTGGGTCTGGTCAGCATCAATCCCACTCAGATCAGCACTGATCTTACAGCTAGTTCCCATGGGAGTTGGGAAGGAAGTAGATGTTTCCATCCCAAACTTTTTCACAAGTTCTTGGGCATATTTTGACTGACAAATGAATAACCCGTCTTGACCTTGCACAACTTGGAGGCCTAAGAAGTAACTAAGCTTACCACAAAGACTCATTTCAAATTCCTTTTTCATCAGATCAGTAAATTCTTGCACTAATGAATGAGAAGTAGAGCCGAACACTATGTCATCAACATATACTTGTGCAATGATGATGTGCTTTGAAGTGCATTTAACAAACATGGTTTTGTCCACAGAACCTCGCACATACCCGTGATCAACGAGATGGCTGGATAATCTCTCATACCAAGCCCTAGGGGCCTGTTTAAGACCATAGAGGGCTTTATCTAATCTGAACACATGATTGGGATGGGTAAGACTCAGGAATCCTGGGGGCTGCTCAACATACACTTCCTCTTTGAGGATACCATTTAAGAAAGCACTTTTCACATCCATTTGAAATAATGTGAACTTCAAATAACAAGCAACAGCAAGCAAAAGTCTAACAGACTCAAGTCTAGCAACAGGAGCGAAAGTCTCATCAAAGTCTAGACCCTCTATCTGAGAATACCCTTGAACAACAAGTCTGGCCTTGTTTCGGGTAATGATTCCTTTTTCATCCGTTTTGTTCTTAAACACCCACTTGGTTCCTATGACATTCTTATCACTAGGTCTAGGAACTAAATGCCATACTTTACTTCTCTCAAATTGATTCAACTCCTCTTGCATGGCACTGATCCAGTCAGCATCAAGCAAGGCTTCTTTGACAGACTTTGGTTCTATTGTAGAAACAAAACCATAGAAGGAAATGGTGTTGATGTCATCTTTGTGTAATGCTATGAAACACTTGAGCACAGTAAAGTTACTTACCAAAAGACCAGACTTACTCCTGGTCTTTCTTGGTTCGAACACCTCACCAATTATGTCAGAGGTATCATGATCCTTCTGAACTTGTCTCTTTCCGGCTCTGTGTGGAGGCTGGATAGCAAGTGTAGCATCCCTCCTAGGAGTAGATGAATCTGTCTCATTGTCCAGCTCGGGGCCTTCACTTTCTTGAGAAGATGAATCCTCATTTGGAGAAAGCTCAGGATTAGTTGCCTGTTCAAACACAACACACCCATCATTCATGCAAACAAGTGCATCATTAATAGCAACATTTACAGACTCCATAATTTTACAACTCCTCTTGTTGTACACTCTGTATGCTCGACTATTCAATGCATAACCGAGGAATACACCCTTATCACAGATGGCATCAAACTTGGTAAGGTACTCTCTGTCCCTATATATGAAGCAAGGACTCCCAAAAACTTTAAGATGAGCAATGTTTGGCTTCTTACCTTTCCAAATCTCATAGGGAGTTTTAGTTGTCCCGGGCCTAAAAATCACACGATTCAAAGTGTAGCAAGCATTGTTAACCGCTTCGGCCCAGAAAGAATGATCAAGGCCAGATGCAGCTAACATGACTCTAGACATCTCAACTAAAACCCTATTCTTTCTTTCAACTATACCATTTTGCTGTGGTGTAATAGGAGCTGAGAATTCATGATGCACACCAAATTCCTCACAATAATCATCAAACAAGGAGTTCTCAAATTCAGTACCGTGATCATATCTGATCCTAACAATATGCATGCCTTCATTTAACCTTTCATCTGTGACTTGTTTAACAACACTGTAAAATTTCAAAAACGTTTCACTTTTGTTTGCCAGAAATTTTACCCATGTGAACCTAGAAAAATCATCAACAATCACAAGTGCATGCTTCCCTCCCCCTATGCTTTGAGTTTCAACCGGTCCTACTAAATCTAGATGCAGCAGTTCAAGCACATGAGAAGTAGGTTTAGCATTTAACAGGGGATGAGAAGATCGGGTCATCTTACCAACTTTGCAATCACCACACATACCTCGGGGGATACCAGCAAGCTTTGGTATCCCTCGTACAGCTCCTTTTGAAGAAAGCTTCACAATGTCCTGATGGTTGAGATGACACATCCGTCTGTGCCACAGATCCAAGGGTTCTTCAGAGATCATGGATCGAAAACAAATCTGTGGAGAGAATTTCTGGTTAGCAACAATACAATAACATTGATCTCTTGTCCTTTCTCCCCTCATAATGTTTTTACCTTTCCCATCAAGAACAACACATCTCGATCGATCAAAGATGACTGACTCATGCTCATCTACAATCTGACTCACACTAAGAAGACTGACTTCTAACCCCTTTACAAGTAACACATCTTTCAAACTTGGAAGACCAGGAGCGTTCACTGTTCCACATCCAATGATTGGAGCCTTAGCCCCATCACCGAACCCTACATTACCCTCAGGATGAGTGTCATCCATAGACGTAAACCATTTGGGGTCTCCAGTCATATGCCTCGAGCATCCACTATCCACATACCAAGAATCTGATTGTCTGGCTGTAAGAGCCGTAAGAGCTATGCGACAAACTGCCACAGTCCTAGACTCAGAAGCTGGCTCTAAGCTAAGCATGACTCGAGAAAAGAAACAAGTAATCTCTTCCTCAGAGTCCTGACCACAGATATCAAAAGGTTTGGGATATTTTTGTGAAGCTTTGAGAGCTCGTGAACTAGTGTCTGACTTCTTAACCCAGCTAGGGTATCTATGAGGTTTTTCGGAGGAAGGACCTGACAAGCTCTTAGCTATTCTAGCCAATTCCTGTAAGGACTTTTCTAACGAGGCTTGGAACGCTGTGAACATATCTGCAACAGTTTGATCTCTCTTAGGACTTCCCTCAACTTGGTTTCTTTTAGGATTAGGACGACTGTTCTTTAGCTTCCTACAAAAAGGACGAATATGACCAGGGATGCCACAATGATGACAAATCGGTTTGAACCTTTTTGAAGGCTCAACCTTGTTGGTCAGGGAGCTAACAATGGGTTCCTTACTCTTTACAAACACAGTCCCATTGTTTTTGGACCCTTCGCCAGTCTCAAAACCTAAACCTTGTTTGTTCTTATCTGGTCTACCTAACCCAACCATCTTAGTTAGCTTTTCAGACCCTAGAGAGAACTTCGAAAATTGTTGATGGGACTCTTTAAGAGAGTCTTCAAGAGCTATCTTAGCAGCCCTGAGAGAAGAAATCTCAACAGTGAGATTTTCTATCGTTTCCTCACAAGTCTCAAGAGAATTCTGGAACCTCATCTTTTCAACCTTCCATTTTTCTTGCTGGGATGACAAGTCAGCTTGTATCCCTGCCTTCTGTTCCTCGCTCTTTGTAAGGGCCTTTGTCAGCACATCAATTTTTGACAACATTGACTTTGAAGCACTAACAAGTTCAGTGAACTTTTGCATCCTATCTTCATCATCTTCGTCATCCTCAGGGGGGTCAACGAGGCTAACTGTAGCAACGAACGACACATGTTCCTCCTTTTGAATCAAAGAGGATTCGGGGACATACCGAGCAACGAAAGCCACAGTGTCCTCCTCTTGATCATCAAGGAAATCTTCCTCATCATCACTCCAGGTGGCTACATAAGCCTTTTGAGGCTTCTGAGACCGAACCTTCCTATTTCCACAATCCACGGCCCGATGACCTCTACCCCCACATTCAAAACAAGTCCCGTCACCTTTTTGACTGGTCCTAAAGTTTGAGTTCCTATTCTGGTTTCTATCCTGAGGAAACTCCCCTGATTTAGGATTCCTAGGATACCTATCCTGTGAGGTCTCCCCTGATCTGGGATTTGAGAAGTTTCGACCCGGAGAAAAAAACTTTTTCCTTTTCTTAAGAAGGTTCTCAAATTGCTTTGTGAGAAAGGCACACTCCTCTACGGAATACTCAACATCCTCAGGGATCTTAACTTCCAGTTTGACTTCTTTCTCTTTGATAGCAGAGAGAGCAATGGATTTCTCCTTCTTAAGCCCTTTTTTGTATGATTCATAGGTTTTTAGATTTCCTATCAACTCTTCCAAAGAATACGTCTTCAGATTTTGAGCTTCTTCTATGGCAACCTTTTTGTTTTCATAACTAGGAGGAAGGGCTCTAAGAAATTTCTTAACAACTCTACTTGGAGGCAAGGGATCATCTAGACTTTGACACCCATTCACTATGCTGAGGACACGACTATGAAACTCATCTATTGACTCACTCTTAGACATCTTCAGATCATCAAACTCTAACATGAGATTTTGGAGCTTTTGTTCTCTTACTTGTTCATTACCTTCATATGTTGTTAACAACACCTCCCAGGCATGTTTAGCCGTGAGACAGGTAATGATCCGCTTGCGCTCACCTTCAGACAGAGCTGAGTACAGGCTGTTTAAGGCCTTAATATTCATCCGAGCAGCGGCTTTTTCTGGTTCGGTCCATTCAGCTCTAGGTTTCTGCACTGAGACAGCAGAACCCACAGTTGTGACCATTTCAGGGATTTTCCACCCATCTTCAACTGCAGACCATTGTTTTCCATCATCTTGGGAAACAAGAAACGCAGTCATCATGATTTTCCATTGTGAATAATTCGTTCCATCAAAGTATGGAGGAGTATTCACGGAAGTACCTCTATCACCCATTTCAAAAACCCAAGGATCTCACTAACAAAGACTAGTGACTGCTCTGGTACCACTTAAAGGTCCTAGAGGGGGGTGAATAGGCCTTTTTCGGTTTTTATTGCTTCTGCAACTGAGGATAGCAATGACTTGTGCTATCCCAGGTTGACAGGGTGCGAGTTAAAACTAGTAAGAGACAGCAAAGTAAACAATGAACACAGAGAAGTTTTTTTCTCGCAGAAACCCTGAACTCAGGGAGAAAAACTGCGTGCCCCTAACTCTTGAAGGGCAAAGCTTTCCAATATGTAAACCGCTTCTTACACAATAGTTGCTCTAGGGATACAACAGCTCACTGCTATCCTACCTAGTCTGAATGCTAGTCTAGACCGACACTACTGGTTTCTAAGCAGCAACAAATGAAAGTTCTTTGAGAAGTCTTGTTCCAGAAACCAACTACAGAGTAGGTGTCTTAACTTTGAACACTTCTTGGGTTGATTGCACTACCAACATCTCATGGTATGCAATGATGCAATGATGCAATGAGTTTATGAAAAGGTTTTTCCGTCCAAGCTCTAAGGTTTATAATCACAAGGAAGACTTAGAGCAGCATGGACTTGCAAGCTGAAGACCTGACTCAAATAAGAAAACGTAAAGCTACTGTTTTCAACAACCATTGAGCATAGCCAAAGCTATAACAATATATAGGCAAAACGAGACATTAGGATGATGTCAGCTCATCCAACAAGTTGTCTCAGAAAGGGTTTTGGACACAAGTGAATAGTTGTCATACTGAAAATGACATAACCAAAGGAGAGTGGACAACAACCAACTCAATGAAACAAAAAACCCTTTCCAAAAGTAACTTCGATTCAAAAAGGAGCAATAAGGTTATAGAACCTCTTACTCAGTCCACTAGTGGACCATGACTTAAGCAACAACGACTGGTCATTGAATGCATTGGTCTATGTATCATAAGAACCAAGTTTGAGCCTTTGGACACAAACCATTTGGTCACGGGTTGGCATAAAGAAGATCTCAACCCTAGACTGGTTTGAGCGCCAAGACAGATGCACAATCTCAGTTGTCAAAAGAGGCTGGTTTGAAAAACCAAAGAGCTTACTAAAATATAATAAAGAACTTCTTCAGAGAATAGGATAGCAAGCGAAGCTGCTATCCTCTGTGTAAAACAGATGAAATGCAGATGCATGAGATACCTAAGACCATGAGAGATGTTCATTGACTTCAAGCTTGTTTCTTGGCAGTAGAGACAGCTCTTCAGGTGTTTTGTTGGGATAGAAGGACTGCCAACTATCCTTATACCTTCACATTCCCCATGATTTTGGCATACACTGTCCTAACTTGACAACTGTTAGCCTTACGAATAACACATTCTCTGGCGAATTGCCGCAAGGACTGTGTAGTGGATTTGCTCTGGAAAATTTAGTTGTAAATCAAAACAACTTCACAGGGCCAATTCCTGAGTGTCTGAGAAATTGCTCAGCATTATCTAGAGTCAGGCTTGATGTAAACCAATTCACCGGTGACATTACCAATGCCTTTGGTGTTCATCCCCGTCTTGATATAATTTATCTTAGTCACAACAAGTTTGTTGGTCAGCTTTCACCAAAGTGGGGCGAATGCAAAAACATCACGGATATGCAAATGGATGGAAATAGAATTTCTGGTCAAATCCCACCAGAGCTGGGGCAGCTTACACAGTTGCAACATCTAAGCCTAGGCGCTAATGAATTCAGCGAGGAATTTGCGGCCTTCATTGCAAATCTAAGCTTGTTGTTCTATCTAGATCTAAGAAGGAACGACTTGACAGGAACAATTCCTCAGATTCTAGGCAGACTGAGTACGCTGCAGTTTCTTGATTTGTCTGCTAATAATTTTACAGGGGTATTACCAGTCGAGTCTGGAACGTTCAAGAGCTTAATAAGTTTGAACATAAGCCACAACAAATTATCAGGTGGAATATCAGAGGAGATTGGTAATCTACGCCTTCCGTACTTCTTAGACCTCAGCAGCAATACATTTTCAGGATCAGTACCTTCAAACTTCGCCAAGCTCATAATGCTGGAGTTTCTTAATGTGTCACATAACCAACTCTCAGGGAACATCCCAGCAACATTACCCAGAATGCTTAGCCTTGTCGGCATTGATTTTTCTTACAACAACTTGACAGGTCCAATCCCAACTGGTGGCATTTTCGAAAAGAAGCTTCCGAATGCTTTTGTTGGAAATGATGGTTTGTGTGGAGAAAAAGAGGGACTAACTCCATGCACTTTGGATCAAAAAATATCTTATAAGAGAATTCATAAGAAAATTCTTATTGGTGTCCTTGTTCCCATTTGTGGCGTATTCATGATTGTGACAATAATTTCTGTGACCCTTAATTTTTGCAAGAGATCAAAGCCTAGGGGCATCGGTCATCATAAGGTGTCCAGAAGTTTTGATTCCAACATTTGGAAGAGAGATGAAAATTTTAAATTTTCAGAAATCGTCTCTGCCACTGAGAACTTTGATGAGAAGTACCTCATTGGAAGTGGAGGATTTGGAACTGTCTACAAGGCTGTTTTGGGTACAGGCGAAGTCGTTGCAGTTAAGAAGATGAAGAAGTCAGTAGACTCCAGTGACAACATTCCAGAACTGAATCGCCAGAGTTTTGAGAACGAGATAAGAACCTTGACAGAACTCACAGAAGTGAGGCACAGAAATGTAATAAAACTTTATGGGTTCTGCTCATGGATGGGGTGCTCGTACTTGGTGTATGAATATGCAGAGAGAGGTAGTTTGAAAATGGTGTTGTATGGGGTGGAAGGCGAAGAAGAGATACTTGGCTGGGACACAAGGGTGAAAATTGTGAAAGGAGTAGCACAGGCAGTTTCTTACTTGCACAATGACTGCTCACCACCGATTGTTCACCGGGACATAACTTTGAACAACATACTACTGCAGCATGATTTCATGCCACGGCTATCCGACTTTGGAACTGCAAGGATACTGACCTCGGATTCCTCAAACTGGACTGCTGTAGCGGGGTCTTGTGGCTACATGGCTCCAGGTAATCAGTCATTAGTAAGTAATTAATATATGTATGTCCACTATATAAAGAACTTTGGTGAACTTAGCATTGTTGTTTAATCTATGTGTAGAAGAATCTTGGCTGATTCTTGTATTGTTCTGTGCATGAAGAGCTCGCATTCACAATGCGTGTGACAGATAAGTGTGATGTTTACAGCTTTGGGGTGGTGGCATTAGAAATCATGATGGGAAGGCATCCTGGGGAGCTACTGGATTCTTTAGTATTATTTAGTTAGTATTATAAATAAATCAGAAATCATTACTTTCTAGTTTCCCGGTAAATAAATCAGTTAGTATTATTTTGTTATTCTGGCTCGAACAATGTATGGTACGATAAAGATAATCAAGCTTTCTGTCATAGAGCTGTAACAGTTTGTGCAGTTTCAATGTAGAATTGTAGACGACTAGTTTCTGCGGAGGCTCATCGTATCTTGTGGTATTGAAATGTAGGGTGTACATGCACTATACTCTAGACTGTTAGTTTGTATGGAGGCTCACTATGTGGTGCTCAGTTTCATTGCTGAAGTCCCTGAAAAAGAAAAACGAGTAGATCATTTCAAATAAGAGGGTGTAGCATTTTTTTTTCCTTCTAGTTTTTCATATATGTAATTTTTAATCTGCTAATATTTATGATGAGTAATTTATCAAACTTACAAAGTAATGTATGAAAAAATAGAACCTACACAAATTAATGAAAATGTAAGGTAGCAACAGTGTAAGTTATAATATTTGGATGGGTTGGTTTGCAACTAAAGCAATTGTACAACTATCAGTTAGTTTGGAGACTCATCATCATATGAAAATATAAGGTGTACAGTTTCACTATAGACTATAAGTTGGTTATGGTTAAATTTCCAGAATCAACTTTCCAAGAGAATAACAGAGAGTCGGAAACCTTTCTGTTGATCAAAGTCTGGCTGTCCAAGACAAACAGAAGTAGAAACTGCTAAATGGGAAAACAACTATGTTATGAATTTATGGTAGGAACGTATAACTAGTAGGTAGTAGCTGCTTGTTCATATTCAGCAGTTACGTTCACTGATCATGATCAAGATTAACCATGTACATGATGGCATGATGCTAACCCTCTAGCTAGGCTCTTCTAGTGTCTAGATGCAATAAAACTATGAAAAGGTGAATTCTACGACTAGCTCTGACTTTATTAGTAACTACTCAGTTTGCCTAATACTCTAATGCTGGCTATATTAAACTCAACACTTCAACAAGAATCTCAGTAGTCAATGTGTAAGAACAGCATAAGAGTGATATCCCCTTGCCGATTGCTCCAGAGAGTGATATTCTTATATGGGAAAATTCCTCCTCTGGTCTTTTCTCCTTTTCAGATGGTTATGAGCTAGTTCGCCCCCATTTTGAGAAGTCGGATTGGGCTTCTAGTGTTTGGTGTAGCTTCATCCCTCCTCGTTATTCCATTCTTGCATGGAGACTTTTTCATCTCAAGCTGCCGACTGATGATCAACTTCAGCGACGTGGCATTCCAATGGTCTCAGTTTGTCAGCTTTGCTCTTTTAGTCATATAGAGGATATGCCGCACTTATTTGTTAATTGCTCTTTTGCTCAACATATTTGGCAATGGCTTGCTTGTTGTTTTGGCACTTCCTTGCCGTCTTATGGCTCCCTTAATGATCTTTGGAGCTCTGTCGCAGGTAAATCTTTTTCTCCGCAACTTAAAAATATTTGGCTTGCCAGTTGTTTCTTTGCTCTTATGGCTATATGGAAGTCTCGTAACAAGCTTCGGTTTGATAATAAGCAACTCTCTCTTATGCGAGTTTTTAGATCTGTTAAGGCTTGGGTTCGTTTTATTGCTCCTCATACTCCTGGTTTTGTCCGTGGCATTTTGGATTCCAAAGTTCTTTCTAGCATGGGTGTGATTCCTGTTCTCAACTGTCTAAGTGCTCCTCGTATTGTGTTATGGCATCCTCCTCTCATTCCTTGGCTCAAGCTGAATACTGATGGTTTCTCCAAGGGAAACCCCGGCCTGGCTGGTTGTGGTGGAGTGTTTAGGGACAGCTTCGGTCGTTTTATTGGTGGTTATTGTCAAAGCTTGGGAGCTCAAACTCCTTTCTTTGCGGAACTTATGGCTGTTATTTTAGGTGTTGAGTTTGCTTTTCTCTTTGGCTGGCATCACATTTGGTTGGAGAGTGATTCTACAACGATTCTTCAATGTATTTCTTCTTCCTCCTTTGTTCCTCCTTGGCCATTGCGAATTGCCTGGCACAATTGTTTGGCTCGGATTCGTCATATCTCTTTCACATGCTCACACATCCTTCGCGAAGGGAATTTTGTTGCTGATAGGTTTGCTAATCTGGGGTTGGCTTCCTCATCCTTGTGCTGGCATGCTACTCCTCCTCCTGAGGTTTGTCCTTACTTACGTATGGATGCTTTGGGTTTTCCATATTATAGGCATTCTTAATATGTTGGTCATGAATGTTGGCTGGTATCTTGTGAGCAGCTTCCTTTATTTTTACCAGGCTAAGAAGCTTAGTCTTTTTCAGTTTGGTTTTTTCTTTCTAGTTCTCTTGAATTTGAGAGACTTTCTACGCATTTTTTTGTTGGGGAAGGTTTTGGTTTGGTCCCTCTTCCCTTTTGTTCTTGTTTTTTTTATATTTTATCTTCAATAAATTTAAATGGAGGGACGGGCGGTGGGTTCCCAGATGCGATGGCCCCCTTTCTTTCGGGATTGTGGGAGGGTGCTTGTTGCCCCGAATCGGCTATTGCAGAGGAGCTAATATCGCCTAATCCTCTATTTATTTAAAAAAAAAAAAAAAAAAAAAAAAAAAAAAAAAAAACAGCATAAGAGTTGTAGCGACTTGTTTTCATTTCGTACTATATGTGATGGCATAAGGGTATAGGCTCACAACATTGTTCACCACGAGATAACTTTGAGCTACATATTACTACAGCTGGTTTCAGTGCCACAATTGTCAGGTGAAATTCATTAGGAAAAGCAACTCATCTGCTAAATGTGTTGCCAGTGAGTATTAGGTGGCGTTTGATCTAAAACAGTTTAGTAGAAATTTGTAAGTTAGTCTAGAAGCCATCATGTCTTGTGGCATTAACATGCGGTTTCAACGTTTTTGATTAATATTCAGACATATTGGGGTGGCCATTGCTTTAACTTGCTGTAAGGTTTTGTATAAGCAGAAACTATTGAAATATTGCCTCTTCATAAACAGCGCAGAATTTCTACTTGTAAAATTTCTACAAATTTCATCTTCCTAGAAAAGTAATGGCTACATTCTGGCACGCTGAAGATGAATAATAATGCCATTTCATTTTTCTTCTTCTCATATCTTATAAAATGTTTTTAGGGACTGATACTGATCCAGGAAGTGTAGGTTCATGATACAAGCAGAGTATATTTCATATAAATATTACAGTACCCAAGCAACTATCTCACAACAGCTCATAGCAAGGTCTAGTTCACAAAAAAAAAAATTAAAAAAATGGACACATTGAACAGACAACAACAATCACAAAACAATCTCACAAACCATGAGGCGTATGAGAACATGAGTAAGCATCTGCAGCACCTCTATTCAAAGCTCTTTCCAATCGTGTCTCTAATGGGGTAGAATGCCAGTTGACTCTTCTATCCTGCAAATCCACAAAGCTTTTATCAGAAACCACCAAGATCTAATCTGGAAGAGTGAGTGCTCACAAATCTTACTTCACACTTACCTCTCTGTACTTGCTGGTTGTGTTTGGTATTCCTTTGTAAGACGAGGCGCCAGAACCCTTGGCAGGACCGGTCCGATCATTCCAGTAGCTCCCAACAGTCCCAATTATGGCCATCTCATCAGGGCTTCTGCTGGGTGATTTCCGCGGTGAAGATGAAGCTGAAAACTGTCTCAGCTCTTCAACTGTTAATGCACCTAAAATTGGTCTATCTTCGTGGCTTGTTGCTGAGTGTGGTGATCCGTAAGACATGCTTTTCTCAGGCGTAGAAGCGCCCAGAGATGTTGTGCTAGTCTTTTTAACAGGTGTAGCTTCTGATGAACCCAACCAATTTGACAGGCTAGCATCAACTGCCATTTCATGGTTAGAATTTTTCGCCTGACCAGATTGCCTCTTACATGATTTGAAACTCGACGATACTTCCTTAATACTTGGCTCTGAACTGAATGAAATCCGGGGTTCATCATCCAGGGTGAAATTCTCCTTCTGAGGCTTCATTACTGTTGCCTTTTTTGCTTTGACAGCTTTCCATTGTGTGATATTTTCAACTGGGTTAAGCACAGCATGAACATAACCACTCCTATCACGAGTACTGTAGTTAAGCCCAGTTGGCTTTTTTGGCATTGGACTATCAGCATCCTCAGTCATTACTTGTGTCCCTCTCTTCGAGTCTACAATTTCATCTTCATACTCTAGTTCCCCATCATCATCAGTTTCGTCCTCAAGATCATCATCATCATCATCAAGATCGTTGTCCTCATCATAGTATAATGGTTCATCTTCATCATCACTGTCCCTGCAATTCTGGTACCTATGATTAGGAGGATACGACCCTGAGCTAGAAGTGATGGAACCATCTTCAGACGAAGTCTTCGACTCGCTTGATTCTTTAAAGGTCTCCCCCTGCTCCTTCTGACTCTCTTTAGTATCAAGTAAAACATCCGTGGATTGGTTGATTGCAACATGCTCATAGGTTTGAACATTAGAATCAAAAGTCACCTTCTTTCTAGCAATGCAGCTCAGTTGTTCCACTGGCTTATTCCTACAGAATAAAACTCATAAACTTCAATATAAAAAAAACACCATAGCAAACTACACTCCAAAGCAAACACATACATCAAAGAGATATATAAGGACTTAGTGAAATCAAAACCATGAAGTTTCAATCACTCACCTAACTTCTGGACTGATTACAACTTCCAATTCTGGGCTACTGGGTTTTTCTTCCTTCAATTCCAGGCTGATGGGTTTCCCATCTTTCAATTCTGGGCTGATGGGTTTCTCATCTTTCAATTCTGGACTGATGGGTTTCTCACATTTCAATTCAGGATTGATGGGTTCCTCACATTTCAAATCAGGAGTGATGGGTTTCTCCCAAACAGGCACAGCAGACACAGCAGATTCAACAGGCTCAAAACTTGTGTATCTCTGAGGAAAAAGCAATTACACATAGCTATTAGTCAAGAACAACAGCAATCCAAGCTCTTTAAATTATTAAACTTCAAGACTCTGCCTAAACAGAACAACTCAAAAGCAAAAAACAACACCAAATTCAGCCCAAATTTAACAAAACTAAGTCAAACCCAAAAAAGAAACAGTAGGCAAGATTCAACACTGTACTTGATTCTAAGCAAACACAGAACCCTACACAATTAACAAAGCTTTGGAAACGAGGACTTACTTGTTCCCGGTGCTGAACCCTGTACCTCTGTTGTTGATTCCGGCGGTTCTTATCTTTGGAAGAACCAAAACAAGCAAGAAAGCAACCCATCACAGATCTCACTGCTTCTCTCTCAAAGATTGGGTCTTTCTGTGATTTGGGTTCTGGGTTTCCAGAGCAACCAATGCATCTTTGATCTCTGCCAGTGAGAGAAGAAGAGAGAGAGAGAGCGGTGGCCGTTGGGTTTTGGTGACAAAGAATATAGAAACTTTGAGAAAAAAGGGAAAAGGGGAGGGAAAGGGACAAAACGGTCATGGAAATTTGAAGGCTGGGGGGCTTGATTTGGGGCCAGGGACCCTACCTGTGAGAGCCTCTAGGGTTCTTTTATTCCCAAGGAAGAGGAAGTGACCGTTAGGATGATGAGTGCGTCATCACAGCCTGTAATTACTTGAACATTTTTTTTTTTTGGTGAGATAATTACTTGAACATCTTAGTTGTGTGCTTCTGTGCAGACTGAGGCCTTATCTAGCCAACGTATATAAACCGTTGATCACCTGTGGGTCACTTGTCTTCGTACCTAGTTGTGTGGTGGAACCAGGATTAAAAGTTACGGGTCTAAATATGAAACTCATTTTCTTGTCATCGTAGACATAAAAATTAAATACAAATGAATATTAAAATAAAGACCAAAATTCAATGTTTGATATATATTATACAAAATTGAATATTAATCAAACATCAAAGTTAAGATGAAAGGAATTCATTCGTTCTAATATCATATTAAAAGAGAAATGATCTCCTAATTATCATATTAGAGAAAAAGTCTCCCAGAATTCACTTGGGTGTTCAAATATAGCATAATTGTAATAATTAAGGTAATCAAGTTAACTAATGAAAAACATATTCAAAAACTAGCAGCTATCTAAACTCTCCTATACCCAAGCACAGTTCCGCCATTATTCGTACCTGAATCCAAAAATGAAAATGAAAGATGAGAAACCCATATTTGATATGGATTAGAAGGGATCCCATGCCATATGGATTCAACCTTATTTGATTGCATTTTTGGGTTCAGAATGAAAATGAAAATGAGCCCCAAAGCATACAACTAGTGATAGAGAACTCCTTCATAAAAATCTCTTCGAACATTCCTCGATTGTAACAGATAAATCTCGTTGGTGTATGTAAACATCAAACATGACACTCTTTTAATTTAGCCATAAAGAGGAACTTTGATGTTTAAAAAAAACATGACACTCTTTCAATTTAGCCATGAAGAGGAACTTTGATGTTTAAAAAAAGAATTGGGGTGAGAGAGGCTCGAACTCTCGACCTCAGGATCACTCACGTAATTTCTTTAGCTATGAGACCTACGCGCTAGCCAACTGCGCCACCACCCCGTGCTGTTCACACTGACCAAATAGGTCAATTTATCCAAGGACAATTCGGGGAATCCCTTCAGTAAGTTATATATTCCTTTTGTCACGTGCTCGATCCGGTGTCGTTTTCAAACAAACCCTAGGGCACTAGCCCTTCCCTCCTCATCTCTCCTCACTCTCTCTCTCTCTCTCTCTCTCTCTCTCTCAGTTTCAGAGAGAGCCGCCATGGACTCCGACGAGAGCAAGCTCTTCATAGGCGGACTGGCCTGGGACACCACCGAGGAGAAGCTCACCGACTACTTCAACCAGTACGGTGACGTCAGCGAGGCCGTCATCATGCGCGACAAGACCACCGGCCGCCCCCGCGGGTTCGGCTTCGTCGTCTTCTCTGATCCCGCCGTCCTCGATAGGGTCCTCAACGACAAGCACACCATCGACGGCCGTGTGGTCAGTCCTCTCCTCTCTCTTCTCTCTCTGCTTTCTGTTCTATTTCGCCTGCATTCCCTTGTCGCTTGATTGCTTAGTGCTTTTGATTTTGATTTTGAGAGCTTGTGTTAGTGTTTTGAGATATGGGCTTGGCTACGGTGGATGTTAATTTTGATGTGGAAGCTTTGGTTTGAGTGTTCTTGCATTTTGCATCTGGTGAATGAGGAACTGTAGAATTAGTGAAAGAATTTTTTTTGGAGCTGAAATGTTGTTTGTTTATCTTTGTGGCTTTGGCGTTGATTTTGATTTGCAATTCAAGTTGTTTAGAGATGAATGAAGGAAGGTTGATTTCATTGCATTGCTTTTGTACAAGCGTTATTTCGGATTCTTGATCTGTTAGTTGATGATAAGTTATACACATAGGTTGCTTCAGGGTAATTCCGCAATCAGCACTTGGATAGACAAAAGCTTGAACTTTCAATCCAATGTGTCTGTTGGTGTATTTCGTGAAAAAGTGTGCTACTTTCTTGAAAATCTTTTAATATGCAGATTGTAGATGTAAGACTTTTATAATTCAACGTTTGAACGTTCAGTTTCTGTGTGAGGATTTCTGCTAGCTTGTTGGAAAAAGTAGTTGTTTTGCAAGCTTCTATATTGTCTGAGTTCATTTATGTACAAAACAGTTGTTTGTCATCTGACATATATCAATGACATGCTTTTTATTGGGTTATTTCTCTGTAAAAATAAACATATGCTACTTTCATATATCTCTGCTTTGTCTTGAATAAGCATCAATTTGTCCCTTCAAATGTTTAAAGGTTCCACTTTGACTATGCAGGTGGAAGCAAAGAAGGCTTTGTCAAGAGAAGAACAACAAACATCCAATAGAACTGGAAATTTTAATGTCACTAGAAGCTCCGGAGGTGGAGGAAATTTTAAGACTAAGAAAATATTTGTTGGAGGATTGCCTTCCACACTGACAGAAGATGGATTTCGTGAATTCTTTGAAGAGTACGGTAGTGTTACTGATGTAGTAATAATGTATGACCAGAACACTCAACGCCCACGAGGATTTGGTTTCATAACTTTTGACACTGAAGATGCAGTTGATAGAGTACTACAAAAGAACTTCCATGAGTTGAATGGTAAACTTGTAGAAGTAAAACGAGCACTTCCCAAAGATGCAAATCCTGGTGGTGGAGGTCGTGGTGGGGGCTATCAAGGTTATAGTGCCTCAGGAGCCAGTTCAAATGCATTTGATGGCCGAATGGATGGCAATAGATATATGCAGCCTCAGTCTACGGCAGGTGGTTTCCCTCCATATTCTGGTTATGGTGCTGCAGGTTATGGTTACGGTGGAAATACTAGTGTTGGTTATGGAAGTTATGGAAGTTATGGTGTTGGCGGTTATGGAAGTGCCAATTCTGGTTTTGGTGGTCCTGCAGGATCATATGGAAATCCAAATGCCCCTGCTGGTTATGCTAGTGGGGCACCCGGTGCATTGAAAAATGCTTGGAGCAGCCAAATCTCCTCTGGCTATGGTGCTTCAGGCGGCTATGGGGCTGCAGCTGCCTGGGCTGCTCCAGGTGGAAGTGCTCCTTCTGCTCCCAGAGGTCAATCGCCTAGTGCGGTTTCTGGTTATGGAAATCAAGGTTATGGGTATGGCAATTATGGAGGAAGTTATGGTTCATATCCTGGTGTGTATGTGACTTCTGGTGGGCGTGGTGGAAGCACCCCAACTGGCAACAGTGGTGGTGGAGATCAACAAGGAACACGAGGTGGCTACATGGGAAGTGCATATGGTGACACAAATGGAAATGCAGGATACTCTAACGCAGCATGGAGAGCAGACCCTTCACAAGCCAGTGGTGGTTATGGTAGTTCTCAGTCCAGGCAGACTTAACAGCAGAGGTCCAACAGAGTTAGAATTTCTTTCACAGGAATCCTTACACATACGATCTTTCCCCAACCTAAACTTATGCATGACAAGAGTTGACAATGAATCTTTGGGCTGGTTCGATCGCTCGATTCTTGATGGTAGTTGGCAGCAGTATTTCTGCTAGAAATCACGACTATTACATTCAAGCAGTATTATTTTTTAGTAAAATCAGTTTAATATTAGCTTGCTTAGACTGTGTGTGTGCTTGCTAATTTTGGAGCTACCCTCATCCTCATTCGACTTTCTCTCTTCCCCTTGCTGTTTACACCAGATATTTCTATTCAAGTTATCATTGTGGATAATGATGATAGTTTATTGTTGGTGCTGCATTAATGTCATTTAGTTAGTGTTCTAGATGTTTGATATTTTGATGTTACTGTCTGGGTTTTTCATGCTCATTGAATGTATACATATTGTTGGTAATAGCGATAGTTGCAGTGTGCTAGCAATTTGGTGTTGCTATCTGGGCTAATGCTAAGATTTTATGCTTTATCCTTTCAAGCAACTGTGATGTTGCAATTCTAGTATTGAAGAGAGATAAAGGTATAGTGAGGCACTTAGAAATATATGTGGATATATCGTGCTTAATCACTGATATGGGGCATAGCTAATGGACCTGACATTTTTGTTAAAGGCTTCTGGATTTGCACCTTCTGTGCATGAGTGATTCTATATTCTGACATTGTTAAAGTTGGAATGCAAAGTTCATATATTGTTCAGGTGTCGTGCAGTGCATTTGGTTACCTTCTTGGGTTCAGAATGTTGTTGTAGCAGCTATACTTTTGGTATGCAGACTTGTTATTCTGTACTGTATGTTGCTACCTTCTTAGAAAGGTTCCAGTTTTGATTCAAAATGCGTGAAAATGATAGCTCTACTGTTTCCTTTATGCTTCAAATGTTGTATATGGTTATATGCGTGCAACACCCTAGGACCAGAGCAGTGGACATCAGATTGATTACTAGTACGATAATATCCGATGGCCTTGGTATCCCTTGGCCGTTCATCTGATGCTCAAACATTTTGTAAGGCTCTCAAACTCCATAGCAACCCACATACTTGCCTCAACTCACGACCACCGAGTTTCCCATTGTGGAATAGTTGGAAGCATCAAGTTTTCTCTCATGTTTGCATTTGTATGACGTTGAGCTCATAGGAGACAATGAAGATACTTCCTCCTTCAATATATGGGAAAAGAAAGATACTTCCTCCTTCAAACTTCCTTCTCCAGAGTTAAATAGAACAACAGTTGTAGTTAAATTTAGGTTTTAGAAGCTCTTCAATGAGATATTTTCGTACAACTATGACTACAACTAACTTGCCAAAGGGTCCTCGTTCTTTCAAAATATGGAGTACTCCCACCAATTATTTTGGTGGAAATTAAGTCCTATTTCTGTTCACTCAATTGTATACACTGGTTTGATTAAGGTTTCTGCACTACTGTAACATGTAGTGACAACTTCTGTTCTTCACTGGTTATCAGGAAAACAGGAATATACTTCTATTCTCGAATAAGGATCAACTATACAAACGTAGCCTGCATACGTACAATCTACTCTACAGTCTACATTGCTTCTCAAATAGACATCCCAGTCAGACAATTTTTTTCTGTTCTTATCTTCTTCTAGTCGGACAAATGTAGATTTCGAATTGCTCTGGATGTGAAACTTTGGAGATAAAAAGAAATAAATGAAAAATAGGATATTAGTTAGGCTTCGTTCTAAAAGTGATCGTATATTCATAATTTCATATCCCTTTCAGTAATGGAATTTATGATTGCACGTTCACGTTCGCCAGAGTCATAAACTCTAACACAGCAACCTTTCTTAAACTTGTCATTGTCAGTCCTCTCACAAACCAGCCATGCATGGAATAATTTTTTGAAGATGAAAGGGCAACCTTGGATAATTTATTTATCTGACCAAATCATTTTACAAGTCTCTATATATGCAGCAGATTAATCATATCAATATCCCAACCAGCTAGACTTCAAGTGTCTTTTGCCTCTAACTACAGCTAGCTAGCTAGCTCCAACCTTATGGCAAAAGTAGAGTAGAAAGGTTTTGAAAATGCTGGACTACTGGATGACACAGAAGATGGGACTACAGACCTCATAGGTGATTACAAGATCAAAGTCGACCGGAAGATGGAGAGCTTGCTCTTTCATTGTAGGTAAGTACTTAGCTTCCCAATTTTTTCAATTCGATGAATGAATATTCCTTGAAAATTCTCCTCATTAAGGTTTGATCCTTGACCGAGCTGCAGTGAAAACTCCTAGGCCAAGCACACCATGGACTCTTTGTCCAGTGACCCAAGTAGAAGAAACCGAGCAAATGATGAAGATGATTCCAGTTTTACTCACCACGTACATTCATACCCTCCATTACCATAACTCAATCCCACACACTTTTCATTAAGCAAGGCACCACTCTTGATGATTCCATAGGTCCCCATTTCAAAATCCCACCTGCATCTTTCGGAGCCTTAATAACCATTTTCCGGCTGGTAACCCTCGCAATCTACGACCGCTTCTTGGTTCCAACACTCCGGTGTTACACCCAAAACCCTAGAGGAATCACATTGCTCAAAAGAATGGGAATAGGGTTTGTGATGTAGATAGTGATCACGGTCCTTGCTTGCTTGGTTGAGAAGAAACGACTAGGGAAAACGGCATTGTTGGGAAAGGAGAGAAAGTTCCACTCACAATATTCATTCTGCTGCCTCAGTTTGCTCTGATGGGTGTGGCTGATGCGTTTGGGGAAGTTGCAAAGATAGACACTACCAGAAAAAAGATCTTGGGCGACGAAAAAAAATCGTCTCCCTGTTAAAAAATTTCGTCGCCTAAGCACTTAGGCAACGACATGTCGTCGGCCAAAACGTCGTCGCCAGAACCGTGTCGGTCAAGAACTTGGGCGACGAAAATTCATTCCGTCGTCGCCTAAGAGTAATTCTTAGGCGACGATACTAATTTCGTCGCCTAAAATATACTTCTCGTCGCCCAAAAAATATTCGTCGCCCAAGATTTAACACATTGGCCGACGAAAACATTTTTCGTCGCTTAAGATCTTATAACCTTGGGCGACGAAAATAAATATTTCGTCGCCTAAGATCACTACATCTTAGGCGACGATATTTTTTTTCGTCGCCTAAGATGGTAAGTCCTTGACCGACGATTTAAAAATTTCGTCGCCTAAGATATATTTAAAATTTTTTTTAAAATAATTAAATAATTTTTTTAAATATATAAATCATGTTTTTTAAATTTTTGCTGGAATTTTTTTTTTCGGCATTTCTTTAAATTTTTCTAATACTAAAATTTAATTAAAAATAACACAAATTTATAAATTTATAAATAATTTATTATAAAAATTCAGTCCATCTGCCTATAGATCGAAAAACTCGAAATCTAACTCATCATTCCCGTTCGGAGGGTCCTGAGGCTGAGGCGGCGGCTGGTCAGGCTGAGGAGGCTGCTGCTGAGGCTGGGGCCACTGAGGGTGGGGCCACTGAGGTAATGGTATAGGCGTAGGCATGGGCGGAAACGGCTGTCCGGCCGCATGTGCAGCGATGTAGGCAGTCATCCACTGTCCCATAGCCGCCTGGTTGGCATTGGTGACTTCATTCACCCGCTCCATATGCGCAGCCGTGGAAGCCGCATATGATTCCGCCATCGCCGCCATCTCCCTCGCTCTTTGGGCTTCCAGCTCAGACTCCCTCGCTCTTTGGGCTTCCAGCTCAGACTGTAGACTTGCGAACTGATCTTGTAGCCGAGTGGTCTGGCTGTTGCTGCTTGAGGCTCCGGCGGCTCCCTTGCGCTGAAATCCTGGCGTCGTCTTCAGGATCCCCTTTCCAGCGTCTCCCATACCCCGGCAGTAGTAGGTGTTGGAACGCTGCGCGAAGGCAGTGGCCATAATCCGCGCCCCAACGGTAGGATCTGAAGTGTCGATCCTGGACATGGCCTCTGACATGTCATCCTCTGCCGTGCCCGGAAATGTGTCGTTCACCATGCCTCTCATGACCTCTTGCTCCGCCTCCCTCACCCTCGCCTAATTGGATATATTATAAAAATATATTAATATACATTTAATAAAATGTAATTAAAATTAAAAATTAGAAAATATAAGGAACTTACAAGATCCTCCTCAGAATGAGGATATGCCCTCTGAAAGGTCCCCACATAGGGGTTCTCCTCTGGCCGCTCTCGCCGCACGTCGTCCATGATGGCCGAAAACGGCCTCGAACCGGCACGATGGTTGGTTGTGTTCTGTTGCCGGTTCTCAGCGTTCACCCGGGCGAGGTGCTTCAAAAAAAAATTATCGTTAGTAAATATTTAAAAACATACAATTATAATTAATTCAGTAATTAAATATTCAAATTTGTTTACGAATTACCTGTTTGTGAGGGTCGTTGAACTGCGTGACAAGAAGCCACCGCCACTCGTACTCCCGATACTTGAACTCCTTCGGGGTACCCGAACGGTCGCTCCCGTACTTCTTCCAGTGTTCCCGGAGGTCGTGCTTCCACTCCTTGAACCTACATATACAAAAAAAATATTAAATATATTATTAAAATAAAATTTTTAATAAATTATTAAATAGAGGTACCTCTCCCTATGGGCCTTGTCCGCCCAGTCACGTCCCTCCTCGGGAACCACAAACCATTGCTGCATTACCACTTGTTAGTATTTTTTTCGATAATTAAATAATTTATTAGTTAAAAAAATAGTAATTGATCGAGTAAACTCACCGACATCGACTGATGGAGCATCTCCTTCACTCCATCAGGAACCTGGCTCCAGACTCCCCACAACATTGGGAGTCTGGAGCGGATGGTGCCTCCCGCGGCGCGCGTGTATCGGTTTCCCAACGCGGCGTCCACCGGTTTGCCGTTGGAAAACGGGATGGCGATCCGTCCAGCGGACTCGACCGCCCTATCGAGTCCCTTGTTGCTGACGGTGCCTCTCCTGTTCCGCCTTCTCGTTCCGGCGGCTGTGACATTGTGAATCAAATTTAATATTAATAATACATTTTTACATTAAAAAAATTAAAATCGACAAAAAAGTAATAATAAATTACCTGAGGATGAGGCTGAGCCGGCGGATTCGTCTCCGTCCGCCTGCTCGGAGACCCTCACGGGATGAAGAGGCGTGGGAAACTACCGGTAGATATAGGCCTCGTGCGGTGCCACATGCGGGAGCTGCTCCCGAATCGGTCGACCCTCCTCATCGACGCGAGGTATCGCCGGTATCGTCGGAGGAAGGAAGAGGCCGGACGGCACCATAGGGACCCCGGATGACCCGCCATCACCGTCGGTCGGGGAAGACTGTGTGGGGGCGTCGCTGCGGGATCGCGACCGGCGAAGTATCTCTGGATGACGAGGAGCCGTCGCTGCGGGACCCGACTGCCCAGCAGAACCCGAGCCGCTCGCGCCACCCCTAAGCCCCACATATCGGGACGTCAACTACCACGGAAACCCGATCGACGGTGATTCCGACGGGTTGTTTGAGGTACCGTCCGAGTCGTCTTGGCTCCTCGCACCCGAACGTTGTCCAGAAGTTCTCCGCATGGCCATCCTGTTTAAAATAACCATAAATTTATTAAAAATATTTTACCGTCTTATAATTAAGTTCACAAAAAATAACCATAAATTTCGAAAAAATTTATCAACAATAATAGCACAAATAAAAATTAATAGTTATTATAGGATTTATTATTTTTTTATTCACATAACAAATTATTTACATTAATTCGCAATTATTACATCACAAAAATTAATTTACGAATATTTACATCCGTACTCAAAAATAATCCATTATTTTTTACAAAATGCCCACAATATATTTACAATTATAATTTATATTATTTAATTATTTAATCAAAAATTATTTAATCATTTACAATATATTTACAAATTATTTCCACAAATCCTAAACCCTAAACCGTAAACCCTAATATTTTACAATTATTATTTACATCACAATTTACCATAATTTACATCACAATTTACATTAATTATCACAACAACAACAATTTACAATTATCACAACAACAATTTACAATTATCACAACAACAATTTACAATTTACAATTATCACAACAACAATTTACAATTATCACAACAACAACAACAACAATTTACAATTTACAATTATCACAACAACAACAATTTACATTAATTATCACAACAACAACAACAATTAAAACCAATTTAGGGTTTTAGGGTTATACCTTAAATTGTGGGTCGGCGTCGGGGTCGGGGTCGGGGTCGGGGTCGGAGAGAGGGAGAGAGAGAGGGCAGAGAGAGGATTTTCGGAGAGAGAGAGAGAGAGAGGGCTTGGCGGCTGACGAAATCGTCGCCCTGTTTTTTTAAAAATCGTCGGCCAAGAGTATCTTGGCCGACGAATTCAAAAATTGTCGCCCTGTTTTTTGAAAATCGTCGGCCAAGATAATCTACTTGGGCGACGATGTTCTTCACTATAAATCTCGTCGCCCAAGATGAAGAAAATCGTCGGCCAAGAGTCTACTTGGGCGACGATGTTCTTCACTATAAATATCGTCGGCCAAGATAGTCTACTTGGGCAACGATGTTCTTCACTATAAATCTCGTAGCCCAAGATGAAGAAAATCGTCGGCCAAGATTTCTATCATAAAATTCAGAATATAGTGATTTTGGTGATCGGAGAAGAGGAACTGAAAACCCACCGTCAGATATGACCACCATAACAAATTACGTGGGTGGGAAAAAATTCAGTTCCATCTGACAACGATAAGGGCTCGATCCGTCCGGTCAATCGGCACGGTCAAACCCCTAAACGGACGGAAACGGCTATTCGACCCTCCAAATCACGTAATCTGGCCGGACCTTCAACTGAGAATAGTTTCCAATCGACGAGACTTTTACGGGACCCTAAAAATTTGGTAAAAATTAAATACCCGGGATAGGGCTACCACTAGGTAGAAATAAGAGAATTTCGTTAACCGGAACCCACGGAAACCCGAAATTTTACCGGAATATCTTCATTTTTCATGGGTTGACGTATTTCACCGTTCCGGTCATATCTTATTTCACGACTTTTTTGCGTTTGAGGCTTCTACATATACGTTGTCTTCAAAACGACACTTAAACTCAACACATAAAAAAGTTATACAACATTAGTATATATAACGTGAGTTTGGTGATCGGAGAAGAGGAACTGAAAACCTACCGTCAGATATGACCAGCATAACGAATTACGTAGGTGGGAAAAAATTCAGCTCCATCTGACAAGGATAAGGGCTCGATCCGTCCGGTCAATAGGCGCGGTCAAACCCCTAAACAAACGGAAACGGCGATTCGACCCTCCAAATCACGTAATCTGGCCGGACCTTCAACTGAGAATAGTTTCCAATCGACGAGACTCTTACGGGCCTATAAAAATTTGGTAAAAAATAAATACCCGGGATATTTATTTTAATTATTCAAAAGAAATTTAAATGTGTTTTATTTTATTTTAATTATTCGGATTATCTTGGCCGACGAAAACAGGGTAATTCGTCGGCCAAGATAATACTTGGGCGACGATTTTTATTCAATTCGTCGCCCAAGATTAAAAATAAAAAATTATTAAATGTGTTTTATTTTATTTTAATTATTCGGATTATCTTGGCCGACGAAAACAGGGTAATTCGTCGGCCAAGATAATACTTGAGCGACGATTTTTATTCAATTCGTCGCCCAAGATTAAAAATAAAAAATCATTAAATGTGTTTTATTTTATTTTAATTATTCGGATTATCTTGGCCGACAAAAACAGGGTAATTTTGGGCGACGATTTTTATTCCATTCGTCGCCCAAGAGTAAAAATAAAAATCATCTACAATGAAATTTAAATGTGCTTTATTTATTTTAGTACAAACATATTCTTTTAGTACAAACATATTCTTTTAAGGGGTTTGGACAACAATTTGACCGAATATCTTTATATTAATTTGGACAACAATTACAAAGTTAAGGCTCAATTATAACTAAGCTAATTAAGGCTCGTAATCTGAGTCATCCGATGAGTCTTCTTCGGTATCGGAATTAATATCTGGTAATCTATGCCTTAATTCGTCGTCAGAGTCGTCGTTTGTTTCTTCATTTGGATCAACATCAATAAAGGTTGAATCTTCGTCACGAATTCTGAGCACTCGACCATGTTTAACATTATTTTCGCGAACAGTAGCTACATCATGAATACCTACTGCGTTCGGCTCCTGATACGCATCAGCCTCTGGCCCTGGAATGGTCACTCCAAGTGTAGCCGCCCGGTAAATGTTTCGAGGATGCACAATGTTCGCTATTTTTCACGCGTCACCCTTGGCAAGGTCATCAAGATAAAACACTTGTTTTACCGATGTCGCAAAAACAAACGGGTCATCTTCGTAGGCGCTTGTAGCAGTGTTGACCGATAAATTGCCGTACTGATCCATCTTCATGCTCTGTGCGCCTGTATCAAACCATCTACACTTGAATAGATTCACTTTCATGCCTTCCGCATAAACCAGTTCGACCACTGAATGGAGAACACCGTAATAGTCAAGGCCATGACCTTTCGCCATCACCCCAGAATTCTGTGTTCTTCGTCTGTTGTCTCTCTCTCTTCAGATATAAATTTGACGCCATTCACTGTGCAAGTGGGATAAACTCTAGCCCGTTGCGGTTGCATCGCAAGAAGTAATAGTTCGTGCGACCAGTTTGGATTATCATCAGATTTAATCATGTCCATCTGTAACGGATATTGAACTGTAAATATCCGAAAATCTATGCAATAGAAAATAATTAGATATATATATATATATATATATAACAGGGAAGATTAAATTACGTACCCAGGTGCGAAAATAATTTGCGAACGTCATGTTGTGGTACTCGAGATCACCATCAACTTCCGGAAAAGATAGGTGCAACTCTTTCCAATATTTAACTTCTTCACAATTGATTAGTACCCACCAGTGCGCTATGGCTATCTCTTCATCCGACAATGCATACTCGGCGGACAGTCGTGCTCCACCAACTTCGACATCACTGGAAACTATAGAGAGATTGAACCGCGGCGCATGTTCCTCCATGGCTTGCGGAGCTCCCAACGACGCTCCTAAATACAACTTCATGTAGGTGACGCATTCATGCGCAATATATGCTTCAGCTATACACCCTTCAGGCGCGGATTTATTAGTGACATAATCTTTGTACTCACCAAGTTGCCTGTAAATATAAGATTGCAAACTATACGTTATGGTTATTGAACATGTACGTACATATATGTATTCTGGAGATGTAAGTGAATAAAACATACCTTTCCATAGGATACATCCAAGTGAAGTGTACTGGACCGGTAAGCAACAATTGCTGGGGAAGATGGATCATCAGGTGAGGCATGATATCGAAAAAATTTGGCGGAAAGATCCTCTCGAATTTACACATGATGTATATGATGTCTGCCTGCATTTCCCGGAGATCGGATTTTCTCACTTCCCTTGTGCATAACTTCATGAAGAATCTTGACAGCGCTACTAACGGCTTCACAACCTGGCCAACCACACATCACAAATTTAATATAAAATCCAACAACGGCAGGTTAACCGTAATTTTAACCACAAATTTACTTGACGGTGAAGGAACGGTCGAATGAAAACAGGGAAGAGACGTTGTAGCAGAATATGACAGTCATGACTCTTCAAGCCATATATCTTATTCTCCCGCAAGTTCACACACCGGGCTATATTTCCTGCAACGCCTGAGGGATACGTCACACAACTCATCCACCTGAAGATCTGGGTCTTCTAATCAGGCTTCACGGTGTAAGGAGCCCAAGGCATCTTTTTCTTCCCCTCTTTCAGCCAAAGATGTTTTCTGATTCCCATTTTCTTAAGATCAACGCGTGCCTTAGGACCGTCTTTCGTCTTCCCCTCCAAGTTGAGCACTGTACCTACCACACTGTCGCAGACATTCTTCTCTATGTGCATCACATCTAGGTAGTGCCTGATCAACAGCGTACTCCAGTACGGGAGTTCCCAAAATATGCTCTTATGTGTCCAGAATTTGTACCTGTCTGGTCTTTCAGGTATTCTGGCCACAATATCGGGATGATTGCTGAGCTGCCCAAAATCATACTCATCCAGCACTGCTAAAATCTCTTCCCCCGACCATCTATGCGGCTCCACACCTCTCTCTTCGGTCCCATCAAATGCCCCGGTATCTATCCGCCAGGGGTGATCATGTGGTAGGTAAGCACGGTGACCCATCTGGACTATCTTGTTACAATGATTGCTGCACCCCTGGGAGCTAAGGCACTCAGGACAAGCCTTGTATCCCCTAACAACGTTGCCGGACAACATCCCACGTGCAGGAAAATCACTGATGGTACCAACAATCATGGCATGCATCTGGAACATCTCATTTTTGTGGGAGTCATAAGTGGGATGACCAACCTCCCAAAGCAATTTACACTCTTCAATCAGCGGTCTCATATACACATCGAGACACTTCCCTGGATAACAACAACAACAACAACCACAACAAATTCAGATAACGACTATATATGACCAACAATATAGAACAAAAACAATAAATGGAGAAAAAATTGAACCAACAGCAATATATACAATATGAAGGGAAAGTAGATACCTGGATAACCGGGCCCCGGAATCAACAAGGTCAACATGTTGTATTCCTTCTTCATGCACATCCATGGAGGAAGGTTGTAAGGCACCAAAATGACCGGCCATATACTGTACGAAAGACTCATGGTCCCAAAAGGGTTGAACCCGTCGGATGACAGCCCGAGCCTCACATTCCTCACCTCTGAAGCAAAATGAGGAAACTCCCTGTCTATATGCTTCCACGCCTCCCCGTCAGCAGGGTGTACCATGAGGTCTTCGTCATGCACCTCCCTCACAGCGTGCCATCTCATAGCTTCAGCCGTCTTTGAAGACATGTACAACCGCTCCAGCCTATCCCTCAACGGGAAATAGCGAAGTACCTTAACAGGTTTCCTGTTGCCTGCGGGAGTCCGCTTATACCTGTCAGTCCCACATACCGGACAACGATGAAGGCCTTCAAGGTCATTACCGTCTGCATCTTTACCCCAGAATAGAACGCAGTCATATCTGCATGCATGGATCTTGATGTAGGAAAGCCCGAGATCTCTCAAGATACGACGGACCTTATGATGCGTGGTGGGATGACGATGACCGTCGGGCAGGAGCGAAGCAGCGTACTGTAGATACCTATCAACAGCCGTCACGGTCGATTTTGTGTCAACCTTGATATGCATCACCTCCATCACACACTGAAGAACGGTCTTCTCATGACCTGGGCACAGAGGGGTCTGTTGGAAAGCAATAAGTCTGTTGTACTTGGCTATACCGGCAGTGTTGACACCTCTAGGGACGGCCTGCATCGGCGCCTGCGGAATGTGCTGTCGTTCAGGGCATACACCGCTGTCATGAGGAAACATGTCGTTGATGAAGGCCGTTGTTGGATCGTTGGATGTACTGCCCGTCTGATAAAACTGTCCATGATCATGCGGGCGTGATGAGGTTTCACCGTGATATATCCAACATGTGTAACGTTCCCAGAATCCGTTACTCTTCAGGTGGTCCCATACTGTATCAAACGGAAATCGATGCATATCACTGCGACACTTACACATCTTGCACGGGCAATAGAACATGCCACTCCCGTCAGCATTGGCCTGCGCATATTGCATAAAATCCCAAACTCCTTCAGCATATTTTCTGTGATATCTTGGAAGAGAAATCCAACTCTTATCCATATCCTGAAAATAGCACATATATATCAATATTTAATGAACATATCTTTTATATATATATATATATATATTAATGTAATACAACATACTAATTATTAATTATATATATCTAGTTCGAGCGGATTCCGTGGTTTCAGAAGGCAAGTGTCAATGTCACGGAGGGCGAACCCCCTACAGGAACCAGACAGGACTCGTTTGTGATCACGGAGGCGAACCCCTATCGACCCCTTCACCGAGAAGAGTGGTCAGTTTGTGATCTTGAGATCCAGTTAAACAAACCTGTGAACCATATCTATGACAGAACGGCCCCTTACTCAGCTTGGAACAAACTCTATGCATATATATATATATCATTAATTCAACTCAAATAAAACTGAAAATCAATATATATATATATGCATATACATATATATATATATATATGTGCATATGCATATGTACGTACCTGGGAGTAGCTCCACAAACTATGTATGGACAGATTTCCACAACACCGAACGATTTGAAGAACTAGAGAAATTTATGTTTCAAATTTTCAAAGTTTTCATTCTTCTATCTCGGCTTTCCAATATATAGAAGAATCTTGGGCGACGAAATATTTGAGTTTCGTCGCCTAAGAATTAAAAACTCTTGGGCGACAAAATATTTGAGTTTCGTCGCCTAAGGATAAAAAACTTAGGCGACGATATAAATATCTTAGGCGACGAAATACTGTTTCGTCGCCCTAGTTTATATTTTGGCCGACGAAATTTATTTTTAGGCGACGATTTTTTTTTTCGTCACCTAAGAGTAAACTTAGGCGACGATTTTTTTTCCTTAGGCGACGAAAAAAAAAATCGTCGCCTAAGTTCCCTATTAGGCGACGAAAAAAAAAATCGTCGCCCGGTTTTTTTTGTTTCGTCGCCCAAGACCCATTTTCTGGTAGTGAGAGTTCTTCTACGACCAAGCACCGCAAGGCATGAAGAGCATGAGGACATCATACTACACTAGCAGCTATGCAGTTGGGAGTTTCCTCAGTAGTGTTCTTCTGAAAACAGTTTCTGATGTCACTAAGAGAAATAGCCACAAAGGTTGGGTCTTGAACAATTTGAATGCGTCACACTTAGACTACTACTATGCATTGGTGGCTGGTTTGGTGTTTCTTAATTTCTTGTTCTTTTTGGTTGTAGCAAAGTTTTTTGCTTATAATGTTGACATCTCGGAAGTCAAGATAGCTGTGGAAGCTTGATTTGCCAAAGATATATGGCTATAGCTTCATCTAAAGATGTGAAGACAGATCTGGTTTAGCTGATGAGAACTTTTTGCATGTATCTTAATTAATTCCTTGAATCTTAGTTAAGAACTCAAAATAAAATTATATCTCATTAATTCGATCATGACAACTTTCAGTCAATTTTTGTTGTAAACAAAATTATAGGTAATGAAATTTACACTCCCGGCCCTAAAATCGTGGTCTTGTGACACACATACCTACGGGGAGTCGGTCTTGTGACACAACTTCCGACAATATATACTGCTCACTAGAAAAAGTAGTGTACTTAAGACTCGAATAACTTCCAAGTTCGGAGTTCGTTGTTGAGATCCAAGCATAAGTATCATTTGTGAAGTGTGAGAAGTAATAACGGTAGGGGTTTTCCTGTACTGAGTATTTGAGTGTGTATACATGTGATCTTCACTAGGATTGTTTTCCCATTAAGTGTGAGGTGAGCCTCATTTGTGAGGAAAACACTTTGAGCTTCAACACATCTTATTCTGAAGGTGTTTGAAAGGGTTAGTATTGTTATCGAGAAAAGGAAAGCAAGGCGCCATCACGGCTCTTGCAGTCAAAAATTCTTTTTAATGGAAAAGTGACATCCTTGTAACAGATACAAGCGCAAATTTTTTGAGTTGAAAATTAAAGGAACGCTTTCAATTACAGTATACGTAGCAAGAGGCGAGCAACCTTTAGCCAATTTGAAAATATATCTTTCTTAATTTCCTTCTTTCTTCTTAAAAAACAAACGAGGATCACTTTCGTTTATGTTTGAGCTATCTAGTATTATGAACCGCTTAGACTTAAACTATTGTTTCACTTCAACATTTCATAATCATAAAAACTTAGAATGTTGTTTTTGCACTTTTAGCATCAATATCCCTAACTTTCTTGGGATATCGTTAATTTACCTTGATTTAACTCTAAGTTGGTGTTTCCCGACTCCAGAAGTGTTAATATGCTATATATTTGCGGCATAAAAGTTTGCATCACATAAAAACCGTACCATTGAAGATTATGAATGCTAAAGAAGAAACTCTAGGGATTGATAATGAATAAAAAATTAAGAATGAGGCTTTATGTGGTTTGTATGGTGTAAGAAGGAAAACATTGTTAGTAAAATATTGTAATTTTCAATCTAATGTTGAACTCTCATGAACCCATTCAACATTCTCTCAAATTAATGACAGTAAAAGGACCAAAGAAACAGCATTCAACAATTTTCAGCTAAAAAAGTATGTATGAACTGGACGATGATATGCGAAAATGTATAGCATCAAATAGAAGAAACTATCTAAAAAAGTTTACAAACATTTCTCATATATATTAAAATCGAAGTGTCAGTTATTATTTAAAATTCATATTTCATATATATAACGTGGCGCCATAGTTGTCTTTTCTCTCTCAAATCAATAGAAAACTCATTGGCGCCAAGCGTATATATGCAATTTTGTTCAAGTTTAATTAGCACAATATCTGAAACCGAAACTGATACTGAACAATGGTCACCTACAAACAATGCAACATCACTTGTCACACTCACACATTCGATATTTGTAGTATCTTTATATTAATAATATCTTTGAATCATCAGTACTTGTTTTCTATTTGAAACTATACATGATATTTCTTCTCATTGTTTCATTTGGTTAATGTAGTTCGCCAAACGTCGATGTAGAAAAGCGGGTTTGTTCCACTGATCGAGTAAACAAAAAAGAAGTGATAATCTGACTGAGGTTAGGGTAACTACCCAACACTATGCATGGCTTAACTTTCTTAACGAACCAAAAGACTATGTTCATTTTAATCTATATATACCTTGAACCCAAAGATTAGTTCTGCAGAATTGTATGTTTCCTTTTAAATTTTGTTCATTAATGTTAACATAGCTTATGCTGCCTCACAGAAAATCAAGGTGCTGATAATTCACTCAGAATCTTTCTGCTTTCTGTTTCTTTTGGTACTCACATATCCATGACCGGCTAACTTATACTAATTAGATTCCATAATTTAAGATATATTATTCCATAGATATCAAACACCAATAGTATGCGCGCGCAGTGACAAAGCATGAGAGCTAGCTTTCGAGTTATAAATCTTGTTATGAAAGTATATACAAAGGGCAAAGGTGATGATGATGACCTTTTCTTCCTTCTTCTTAACTTTGTCATTGTAAGTTTGTCACTGCGCAAAGGCGTATCAAGCTTAAAATCCTTTTCCGGACAAGAGAATATATGAGATTGACAAGGAGATCGACCTCTTGAGCCAAGAGAAACGTTCAATGATTTTAGTTCATAGCTTGTCATAGTAGAGGTGTCAACTTCACTCGATCACTGCTCACTTATTAATTAGTATATATCAACCCTACGCATCAAGAAATAATAGTAGATAACAAAAGGCCAAAAGGGAACCTAGAGTTCGGCATTTGGACATAGCTAGTTTGCCAAGATAATTGAAGATCGTATAAGAAGAACAAAAGGATAAAAATAAAAAAATCAGTCTTGAGAGAATTCGTTCCAGCTTCATTTCCTTAAGTAAACTCTACATACGTATTTGAGTAGAGAAATGATAGATCATGATATAATTGAATAGCTTAACATACAAGTTTTGTTTTTGTTAATTTTGGGTTAATTAGCAGAAATGATTCTTGTATGAAGGATCTAAGATAAAATAAAGGGTACTACTACGTAGCCTCAAAAATGCGAAATTTTCTTGATGCTTACCGAATAGAACAAAAACCTTGGATGTAAGTGTTTATGATACCAATACTCCCATACTTCAAATCATCCATAAAAAGCAAGTGAGCAATAAACCAAAAGGAACGTCCTCAAGATTAGAGTTAAAGTTGAATGGTTCTTGGTTAACTAACTTAACCTGTATTACTTCCAACGCCTTATAAAAAGCATTATCAGGCAGGTGATAACATGAGTTTCAACGCCCTAGCTAGGTAGCTAATAGTAAATACTATTCGATCTGTTTCCTAATTGAAAGAGTTATATGGAAAAGGTCGAGGAGAAAGGAGCTGCATATGGAGCAGAGGACTACACACAAGATGGGACTGTCGACCTCCAAGGGAGACCTGTTTTCAGATCAAACACTGGCAGATGGAGAGCTTGTTCCTTCATTGTAGGTACGTAATGCATCGATATCCTCCGATCTGTCCCAAGTTCCAACTCCATTTCAGTTATTCGATCTCATGCGTAAACGATGTTGTTATGATGTTCAATGTAATATGTATACATGGATGTGTAGGGTATGAAGTGTTTGAGAGGATGGCATATTACGGAATTGCGTCGAATCTGGTAGTGTATCTGACGACGAAGCTGCATGAAGGCACAGTGACATCTTCAAACAATGTCACAAACTGGGTTGGGACTGTGTGGATGACACCCCTTTTGGGAGCTTATATTGCAGATGCTCATCTCGGCCGATACTGGACTTTTGTCATTGCCTCCGCCATATATCTTGTGGTACGTATTATTAATTTGTAAATCTCGTCAAACAATTATGTGTTTATTTGCACGTATAATTAAGTTGTTCTGTGCAAATGGTATCTTCATCTAATAATCTTTCTAACGACCTTCACTAATTTGTTCTTTCAAAGTTGGCCACCCACCCACATCCGAAGAGTTCTTGTTTGATCATACATTGCAAGCCTTTGTAATTCATATATATATCTATACAACATAAAAATACGAAAGTTCATCATGCATGCACTGTTTGCTGCCTCTTAAAATTCGTACTTCAGTGGTGTCCAAGAGATGAGAGTTTTCTAGACCACCTATGGAACTACTTGTTTTAATTTTGTAAAATTCTAGGTTATATGATATGATAATGTATAGGACATATGCTTGGTAGATCTTCTTGGCTGAGATTTAATATATAGTTAAAACTTGTAATTAATTTTGTAAAATTCTAGGTTATAAAATATGATAAAATATAGGACATATGCTTGGTAGATCTTCTTCACTGAGATTTAATATATAGTTAAAACTCGTAACTAGCTAAAAAAAAAAATCGAAATTCTAGAAAATAAGCTTAATCTTAATTCATATAGAAAGAAAAATGAATCAAAAGTTATATACGATATGTTAAAATGGTTTTATACAATTTCTTGAGGTCGATCTGTGTTGAGTAAGTATGTTAATTATAGCTAGCTAGAATTAATAGCAGATGGATCTTTTGGCATGGAAACATAACGAATTATGTTGTGAGATCCAAAATCAACCTATGTTTTTCTTTGTAAACTGCATCTGTATGATCATACAATAGACTAATTGGACGGAATGCGTATACATTAATCTGTGCCCTATAATTGAAATGATCGACCGAGAGCTTTGTTTTAGGGAATGTCCCTACTCACGCTAGCAGTTTCCCTCCCTGCCCTAAGGCCACCATCATGCGACCATGGAATCAAACTTGAAGATTGTGAGAGAAGAGCCTCCCCATTCCAAGTGGCGATATTCTACTGTGGACTGTACATCATTGCACTCGGAACTGGCGGCACCAAGCCAAACATCTCGACCATGGGTGCCGACCAATTCGATGAGTTTGAGCCTAAAGAGAAGATCCAAAAGCTCTCCTTCTTCAACTGGTGGATGTTCAGCATTTTCTTTGGCACACTTTTCTCAAACACCATCTTGATTTACATTCAAGACAATGTGGGGTGGGCACTTGGCTATGGTCTTCCAACAATTGGCCTTGCATTTTCCATTTTGGTGTTTTTGACAGGTACCAAGTTTTATAGGCACAAATTGCCTTCAGGGAGTCCCTTCAGTAGGATTGCTCATGTTCTTGTGGCATTTATAAGAAAATGGAGGGTTCCTATCCCAGATGACCCAAAGGAGCTTTATGAGCTGAGCTTGGAGGAGTACACAAACTCTGAGAAAGTCAGAATTGATCACTCCACTTCATTAGGGTAAATTCCCATGAGCCCTAAAATTATAACCCGAGATTTCCATGTACAAATAATTTGATAATTGAAACTAATATAAACCCTAAACCCTAAACCTTAATCAAACTAGCACTGAATTACCTGCAGGTTTCTTGACAAAGCAGCAGTAAAGAGTGGACCAACTTCACCATGGATGCTATGTTCAGTGACCCAAGTCGAAGAAACCAAGCAAATGATCAAAATGGTTCCAATTTTGATTGCAACATTTTTACCAAGCATGATGTTAGCTCAAGGAGGAACACTCTTTGTCAAACAAGGAACTACGCTAGATAGAAGCATCGGACCACATTTTGATATCCCTCCGGCATGTCTCTCAGCATTTGTAACAATCTTCATGCTGATAAGCCTTGTGCTCTATGATCGCTACTTTGTTCCTGTTATGCGCAAATATACGAAAAACCCTAGAGGGATCACACTGCTGCAGCGACTAGGAATTGGCCTTGTGTTGCACATCATTATCTTGATGACTGCCTTCTTCGCTGAAAGACGAAGGTTAAGTGTTATACAAGAACATAAACTGTTTGGAAAAAGGGACACAGTTCCTCTCACAATTTTCATTCTCTTGCCTCAATTTGCTTTGGCTGGCATAGCTGACACCTTTGTGGAAGTTGCAAAGATAGAGTTTTTCTATGACCAAGCACCACAAGGTATGAAGAGCTTGGGGACCTCGTACTTCACTACTAGCTTGGGAATTGGGAGTTTTCTCAGTAGCTTTCTTCTCAAAACAGTTGCAGAGTTCACCAAGAAACATGCCAAAAGGGGTTGGATTTTGGATAACCTAAACCTCTCACATCTAGACTACTACTATCTGTTCTTGGCCTGCTTGAGCTTTCTCAACTTGCTCTTCTTTCTCGTGGTTTCCAAGTACTATGTTTATAATGCAGACACGACGGAATCTACGGGAGACTTTGCCGTGGAAACTTTGCCTCGCAAAAATTCAGCTCAAGCTTATAAGGATGCCACAAATAGTCTACTTATGAGCTGATAACATTTAGTCTTCTATATATATGCCTGCCCCTACTTACCTAGAAATAAGTCGCTCTGTTCTGATCAAGATTTTCATGGTGTAAAAATGCATATGGAAGTATGAAACCCTAGGGTTCAAAAATTAATGTTTTTCATGCATGCATGATAAATGCAAAATGAAACCTTCCATATATCACTTATTTTGAGTCACGAACTCACGATTTACTCAAAAGTCGAATCATATGAAACTCGTATATATGTACCCACCGTTACCCACGTACAAATCCTATATATGCAAACAATGAATTAGTAAATATATTTTTTTTTCCGATGAAAATTAGTAAATATATCATTGTGAAGATGCCCTGAGAACTTGTGTAATAACATAATGAGCTTATTCACTATCTTATGCTTTGTGCTGTTGTCCCCATCTTCGAGACAGCAAGTTTTGAACCAAAAGTATATATTGGGGTTCAGTACCCCTAAACCCTAATGAGCTGATAATTAAAATTAACGTCTTCATCATCTGGGGGAAAGTCGATGCTTTCTGCTGGACAAACTAGAACTTTACAATTAAGGGATATATCAATCAGGTTAATTAATTATTTCTCATTATGTTTGTTTTTCTTTAACTTTAAGGGCATGTTTACTAACTTGGAATGAAATTGAGAATGGTGTAATTGATTCTGGAATTAGTGAAATTCTGGCGTTTACTAACATGTCAAGTTATTGAAATTGATGTGGTCCCACTTGCTTATAAGGAATCAATTCCTGACGAAACCAATCAAGGTAATATAATCAATTTTTTTTCTTACCAAAATATCCTTACATAATTATAATATTTCTAAATTACTCAACCCTAAAAATATATATATTGTATTTTAGGGGTATTTTAAATTCATTTCTTGTAGGGTATTTTAGTAATCAAATTACTTTTAATAGTAAACTACATATTATTTACTGACCAAATTTCAGTTTATAAATACATCCTTTACACATTATCTTACACATTTAAGGACAAAAATTAACAAATAAGGACAATCTAATGTCTGCATGTCATCTGTCACTACATATTTTACCAAACTACCCTCCACTACATATGCTACTACTACTGTGGACGTGCTACTGTCATGTCGATGAAAGACATGCTACTGCCGTGTCGACATGAGACATGCTAATGTCGTGTCGACCGGAGACGTGCTACTGCCGTGTCGACGGGAGACGTGTTACTGTCGTGTTGACGAGAGACGTGCTACTGTCTTGTTAACGAGAGACGTGCTACTGCTGTGTTGAGGAGACGTGCTACTGTCGTGTCGACCGGAGACGTGCTACTGTTGTGTTGACTGGAGACGTGCTACTGCTGTGTTGACTGGAGACGTGCTACTGCCGTGTAAGAAGGTGCTACTACCGTGTCGACGAAAGATGTGCTACTGTCGTGTCGATGAGAAACGTGCTACTATCATGTAGGAAGGTGCTACTACCGTGTCGACGAGAGACGTGCTACTGCCGTGTCAACGAGAGATGTGCTACTGCCGTGTCGACGAGAGACGTGCTACTGCCGTGTCGACGAGAGACGTTCTACTGCCGTGTCGACGAGAGACGTGCTACTGCTGTGTCGACGAGAGACGTGCTACTGCCGTGTCGACGAGAGACGTGCTACTGCCGTATCGACGAGAGACGTGCTACTGCCTTGTCGATGAGAGACGTGCTACTGTCATGTCGACCGGAGATGTGCTACTGTCGTGTATGAAGGTGTTATTGCTGAGTAAGAGAGTGATACAAAGTAGTATTGTCGACTTAATTGACCTAAACTGAGCCGAACCTCACTGTCAAGCCCATGCCTCGGCTTTTCTTCACTTTCAAAGATGAAGCTACACAATTGATATATTCCAGTTAGAGATGAGCAATGTTTGGCGAAAAGTTCATATACAACGACAGGAGAGAGAGAGAGAGAGAGAGAGAGAGAGAGAGTAGGTGGAGGAGAAAAATATAACTCCGTGTCATTTTGAGTAAATTTATTTGAAAAAATGGGTATTTTAGTCATTTTACCTATGAAAGTCTAGATCAGATCTAGTACCATTAGTTTGGGCATGGGCTTATGTCCTAATTTGTACAGAACATATTGAAAGTGAGGTTTTTGTGTTTTTAAATTTGATCATGTGCTATTATGTAATTTTCTCATTCTGATTCCATATAGTAAGTAAACAACATCAATCGTAATTAGTTTCATTAATGTTTTAATTTCTTATGGTAAGTAAACAGTAGAATGATATGCAATATTCTCATACCAATTGTTGTTGATACCGATTATTGTTGATACCGATTCATGATAATTTTCATTCCAAGTTAGTAAATGTGCCCTAAGCCTTAATTTGCCAATGTCACCAGTACGTACATAACCAACTTTTGTTTTATTAAATTGTGCTTACTTATTTGTATTTTTGTTTTAGGATCATTCGAGTTGATATAGAATACACTGGAAACAGGATTCAACAGTTTTTGGAAATTTCTATATTCATAACCGGCTAACTTAGATACCCATGAAATTAACTAATATATAGGTTTTGGTTTGGTCCCCCTTCCCCTTTTGTACTTGTTTTTTTTTTCGTTAATAAATATAAATGGAGGGACAGGCGGTGGGTTTCCAGATGTGATGGCTCCCTTTCTTTTGGGATTGTGGGAGTGGGATTGTCGTTTCAGATCTACCGTTGCAGAAGAGTTAATATCGTCTAATCTTTTATTTATTTTAAAAAACAAAAAACAAAAAAACTAATATATAGTGTTTGCATGTAAAACAAAATAGTAATTAGCTAGCAGTAAACATCATGAGGTTAGATCGATAGAGACACATGGCGACTTGAGGTGATTATTTTTTTTTTCGTGTTGTTTTCATGACTCTCGTATCACAGTATAAGTTGTGTGGAGTTTTATATATATATATATATATATATATATATATATATATATATATATATATATATATATCAAGCTTGGCATAATATTCATGAGTAAACAACTAAACAATGACATTGACAAAAAAAAAGGAGGATGTCTTGAGCCAAAGAGAGAGGAACAAATCCTTCGATAATTTGTAGTTTGTAGTTTCATGGCTCATTTGGCTTGTTTTAGCATATTTGTCATCACTCCCTATCACTGCTAGCTCATCAGTTTGTTGAATGATTATCAATGTTTTTTTTTTTTTTTTTGAATGATTATCAATGTTGATTGATTCAGAAAGCAGGAAAACATAGAAGATGCTATGAGGATTCTAGCTCAAGGTCGGCATTATCACATAGGCATTGCCTAAATATGGCGTAAGCATAGGTATATGTATGTATATAAGAAATTAAGTATGTTGTAGTATAGAGTCCGGCCACTATAGCTAGCTATCATGTAATTAGAGAAAAATAAAATTCTACCGGGAGTACTAGAGGCTTTGACACCCTCTTCTCCGATTGATCGCATGTCCCAAAAGTTTTTTAGTCCCAGAAACCAATCCGGGTATGCACATTCGGACAACAAACAGTGCATTGCACCCCTCTAGAAGAACTAGTTAATTTCAAATTATCCTCTATATATGTTTTCCAGACTTCTTAAAACAAACAGAATTATCTAAAAAAATCATGTTATAATTTGTATGAATAGTATCAAGTAAATTCGTAATTATATATACATATTCGGCCTAATTTTGTCGTAATTCTTTGCATTTGTTCACATTGTGTGATGATTCTCTCTTAGTTGCTGCTTAGTTAGTTTCGTATGACGAAACCAAGTAGCTACCTCCAAAACGTTGCCAGCGTATAAAAAGAGCTTGATTAGCTTTCTCATGTTTCACGGTTTTTAGGGTACGGAAGCACGTACTATTTAGCAACAAAAGAAACTATCGACAAAGCAGGTGAACAAGAAAGCGAGAGGAATCTTTAAGTTGAAAACTTCTTGGTTAATCACTTATAAAGCACCATATGTGGTGCTCACATGAACTTCAACTTCCTAGTCATCCCTAGCAAGTAGAATTATTCATTTCATACACATTGACATGGCAAAGGTAGAAGAGAAAGGCTCTGCATATGGAAGTGATGATCAGACACAAGATGGGACTGTGGATCTCAAAGGCAGACCTGTTCTGAGATCAAACACTGGTAGATGGACAGCTTGTTCCTTCATCGTAGGTATGGACGTTCTCATCATCAAATCAATATATAAACCCAAATATATGATTTTTGCTCAAATTTCTCAGAGGCTGCAATTAACATGTGTATAAGTTCTTGTTATGCACAGGGTATGAAGTGTTTGAGAGGATGGCCTACCACGGAATCGCGTCAAATCTGGTGGTGTATCTGACGACGAAGCTGCATGAAGGCACAGTGACATCTTCAAACAATGTCACAAACTGGGTTGGGACGGTGTGGATGGCACCCCTTCTGGGTGCTTATATTGCAGATGCTCATCTCGGCCGATACTGGACTTTTGTCATTGCTTCCGCCATATATCTTGTGGTACTTTACATTTCTGGCTTCATTTTCGACTATATATGTTATCCTTAATTTTTGTAGAAAATCACTGCTTTAAAACCCTTATGTTCAGAATCAAATAAATGGTTAATCCCATGCAGAACGTAGTTTTTTACTTTTCCCAAGTGAACTTTCGTAGCTAGCTAGAACTAGAAGAACAAGAAAAAAAGTTAGTTGTACGTCAGTAGTATGCTTGGTTGTTGAAAGGTCTGGGCTTAGTTTTTCACACTGAATAGAATGTAGCTTTTGGATATGCTGAAATTTAGCAACTCCCTTCGTAACTCAAGCTATAGCTTTCTCTTTTGCTCTTTTGATGAAAATCAGTTTAGAAGGTAAGGTTCATGGTTTGATAACTTGGTCTCTGTTAGGTTGTTAGCCCCTTTCAATCTACACGATGAAAATAACCAGTCTTGACCTGATTTTCACCAACTTTGACATTAGTGCTCTCTTCTTTACTTTTAACTCCAGTCGTTTTTTCCACTTTATCCATTCGTATTAAAACCTTTCCTGAGTTACCTCCATTGACAACAACCCCCAACCTGACTCTATATGAAGAAGCTAGTATCAACGAGGTCGAAGTAAAAATTGGATCGGAAGACTTTTCGAAGAGAGGGATGTTGAAAAACTTGAAACTTCGGAAGGCATCCATGCTAAATCTTCGGTGGATGCAATACTATCAGAACTAGTGAAAGTCTGAAGATTGCTAAACTTTAGCCAGGCATGGATACCTTTCAAAGTTTCAATTTTTTCGCTGAACTTTAGCATGCTGAACTATACTGGTAGTTTGATCATACATGCTAGCTAATTCATAGAAAAGATATGACATGATTCATGCATTTCTTACTTCAAGTAACTGCTCTCAAGTGATGGTGTTGCTCTTTTGTACCATTTAGGGGATGTCTTTATTAACCCTAGCGGTTTCATTACACGCCCTAAGACCACCATCATGCGGCAGTGGAGTTAAACTTGAGGACTGTGACAAAAGAGCCTCATCGTTCCAAGTAGGTATATTCTACTGTGCCTTGTACATAATCGCAGTTGGAACTGGAGGCACCAAGCCTAACATATCAACCATGGGTGCTGACCAATTTGATGATTATGAGCCTAAAGAGAGAATTCAAAAGCTCTCCTTCTTCAACTGGTGGATGTTCAGCATATTCTTTGGCACCCTTTTCTCAAACACATTCCTAGTTTACATACAAGACAGAGTTGGCTGGACCCTTGGCTATGGTCTTCCAACAGTTGGTCTTGCAATCTCTGTCACGGTTTTCTTATTTGGCACCAAGTTTTATAGGCACAAATTGCCATCAGAGAGTCCTTTCAGCAGAATAGCTCATGTGCTTGTGGCTGCTATAAGGAAGTGGAGGGTAACTGTCCCAGATGACCTAAAAGAGCTTCATGAGCTGAGCTTGGAAGAGTACTCAAAACCTGGTAAATACAGAATTGACCACTCCTCTTCCTTAAGGTAAAACCCTAAACCGTAGATGTAAATTCCACCTATAGTAGAGATGTGACTGACAATGTAGTCTATCTGAATGTCGAATTGTGGATCGATCAAATGTTTCACTGTTTTGTAGCATTCTAAAATCACAACTAACTCTGCATTGCTTGCAGATTCCTAGACAAAGCAGCTGTAAAGAGTGGACCAACCTCACCATGGATGCTATGCCCAGTGACACAAGTTGAACAAACCAAGCAAATGGTCAAAATGGTTCCGGTTCTTATTGCATCATTCATACCAAGCACCATGTTAGCTCAAATAGGAACTCTTTTTGTCAAGCAAGGCACAACACTAGACAGAAAGATGGGTCCTGATTTTGAAATCCCTCCGGCATGTCTCTCAGCATTTGTAACAATCTTCATGCTGATAAGCCTTGTGCTCTATGACCGCTACTTCGTTCCAGCAGTCCGGAAATACACCAAAAACCCAAGAGGGATCACACTGCTGCAGAGACTGGGCATTGGTCTTGTTTTGCACACCATTACCATGATCACGGCTTGCTTGGCTGAAAGGAAGAGGTTGAGTGTTATACAAGAAAAGCACCTCTATGGCAAAAAGGACAAAGTTCCACTCACAATTTTCATTCTCTTACCTCAGTTTGCTTTGATGGGTATAGCTGATTCCTTTGTGGAAACAGCCAAGATTGAATTTTTCTATGATCAAGCACCAGAGGGCATGAAAAGCTTGGGGACCTCATATTTCACTACTAGCTTGGGAATTGGGAGCTTCCTCAGTAGTTTTATTCTATCAACAGTTTCAAACTTCACCAAGAAACATACACACAAGGGCTGGATTTTGGATAACCTAAACACCTCTCATTTCGACTACTATTATCTGTTTTTGGCCGTCTTGACCTTTCTCAACTTCTTCTTCTTTCTCGTGGTTGCGAAGTACTATGTTTACAATGCAGACTTAAGGGGGTCCGAGGGAGAATTTGCCATGGAAACTTTGCCAAACAAAAGTATTTCAGCTCTGGATGGCACAGTAGAGTCAAAAACTTCGCTTATAAGCTGATAACTGCTTCCCCTGTATGCTACTTTAAGCTCCAAAGGTACTGAGATGCTAAGGAATTCATAATGTAGCATGAATTAGGTTTTGCTCTGTCAATCACTGTATTGTATATTCGCATATCTACCAGTAATATTTTAGTATGAATTTGAGACCTTGGAAGTGAATTTCAGAATATGCAGAACTATGAACAATATAGAACTGTCAAAGATGCTCAATAGAATTGAAATTTATCGACTACGATTACAACAAAACAACAAAACGAGTGATGATACAAAATATGACATCACAGGTTGTATGGATTTAATGAAGCATACAAAAGGATACAGATTACCATCTTCAACCTATCTTTACTGGATGATTGTTCTGTACTTCAGGAAACAAACAGTGACTGCATCACATTTTGTCAACAGACAATTGGCTGCAACTCATATCTCGCAATTGACTCCAACAACCATGTGTGAAAGACGTACTCGCCTCCGATTTTTGCAGCTATATCTTGTGCCTCATTAGACCTTTGCCAAAGTATCGAAACTTCTTCCCCCAACTTGCATCCTGGTGGGGGGTCAAGGTTGTACACAATTAGTGTCCTTGAAGCACCCGTTTCATAACAACTTGCTTCCAGCAGTTCTTCCTTACTGTTGAAAACAGTACCTCCTGCAGCTTGGACCAATTCTTTGTAGTCTTCCATCCTCTCCAGTATAAAATCACCAGCAAAATAGAAATTCAAACCATTGAAGAGCTTCAGATCCTGCAAAGGAAAATGATCCAATTAGAGGGAAGTTAAATCAGTTAATACCCATAGTTATTTGAGTTCCTATTTGCAGATGAACAAGGTATTCATTAGGGGAACTTACATTGCTTAGTGACCTAAGCCTGCCAGCTTTCGCGCCACTGCGACACCCATAGTTATCAAGATTAACTTCATAAGGCTCTTCATCCACATGATGCTTGGTTTCCATGCATGCTTTTACCCCTGCACCCATTTGCAGTGTAATTAAACACCAAGTATAAAAAGAAGCCAGGTTACTTGTTAAAAAGAGAATATTAAGATTGCCGTGAGAAGAAATGCATGACAAGAATTCTGCAAATTAAGGAGATTTTACTTTCTAAAGTAAAATTGTTTTACCAGAATGCATGTGTATTTGTTTCGTAATCCTGAGGATTGTACATCAATATGCACAATTTAGCTCTGAATAGTAGTACCATACATGCATTTCTCCAACAAATAAGCCAGAAAAGGCTAGAATGCAGTCACCCGTAGAATCCACATACTAATTTAAGACGCGTACTCAAAGACAAAAATCAAGGGGAAGATACCTTAATTGGAAGAATCATTAATAAGGTTTGCCAACATATAAAGTCTCTATACTAAACTAAGGAGCAAAGAATTACACATAAATCCTCTCAGTATCCAGCTCAAACAAATTCACAATTTAATCAAAACGATAGTCCACAGAAAAATGTACTGAAGCAACAAGGTAGAATATCTATGCATCACTTACAGTCAATTGTCACAATCCATTTTCCTGCCAAAATCGCCATGAAAATTTTAAATGTTCGGACATATGCACCATCCCCATCAAGGGCAGCAATCACATGGGTAACATCAGGTGTCCAGCTCTTTGACAAAGTTGCACAGTTCATCTCAGCAAAGTTGATCAGAAGAATCTGCATTATTTAGAAAACTTATATAATTCAGACCAAAAAGAAACTTAAATTAGGTTTCTAATAAAGCAAGGAAAATTTTTAGGTTATGAGCTAAAACATGGCATTGAAAACACTATATGCAAATTAGACTGGCAGATCAAGTACTTCTAGGCCTGAAATCAAGGAGCTTAACAATCTATTCAAGTGTATGCAAGCCTTGCAGTTAAGCACAACCAATTAAGACTCTTATAATATCATTATATTCAAGTTTCTGTCATGCATATAAATTTAGACACTGAAAGTCATATAGTATTTGTACCACAACAAGGTCCTCAAAAGCGAAAGAAAAGAAAAGGTCATTATTTAAGCAAAGAAGCTCAACCAAACTTTGAGAATATCTCAAAGTCCTTCCCATAATTTCTATTAAGAACACAGGACCAAGTGATTTAGAAATAGAGAAATTCTCTTGCACTAACCTTCTCTTCAGAAGACAAACCAGAAGGGCATAAAACCCAGTTGTTCACTCCATTTGAAGCTACTGTACCATCAGAGAGCTGACATTTCCTGTGAGCAGATTGAAAGAATGTAGGGAATTAGATTAACCATTGACAAGCTACTACCATCTGACTACAAAGTAACCGCATGCAAAGAAACATTTTCCTAGCATCTTCCTTTTGTTGAATTAATGTTGCTGTCAACTAAGCAGTAAACACTGCTGAGATAATGATGTCATACTTGTTCTTGTTACGATTCAACTTCTCATTGGGAAATCTATCTGAAGTATGTGCTGGACACAACAGCAGAAAGTTTTCCTGTAACAAGCCAAAACACACAAAATATACTTTAAGGGCTCAGTCTCAAAGAGACTTAAAACTAGCAAAACGACATAGTAAAGCATATAAAGCATGTAACATACATAATCCCAACGGCACTTAGAAATTTCAATTGCACAGGTAACATGGTAGCTTCTTCGGCAGGATTTTACATAGCATCCCAATGCTGCTCCCTTTATCCCACATTTAGTGCATTTTAGTTTTGCACCCCTTGTCACTTCCGCCTTCAAATTTTTTATGGTATCATCTTTATAGTACACTTGAGGTGCCCTGCAGTTCAAAATCCATGATAAATCCATGATATTTTATCTAGTAGCATACAATTTTAAAAGCAATCAGGTAAGCCAGAAATATCAATCTTTCTTAAGTACTCAATTATTGACCCTGAACCAATATTCTCAAACCAGATTTGGACATATTGGTCCATCTTTTCCATTTCAAATAAAATGAAACATAGGATATAGACTTCCAAGGTCAAAAGGATGCAGAACCAAATAATAAACTTATTTCAAAAGGATCCATTTTACATTTAGGAGAAGAAAACATGGAAGCATATCCAATAGAAACTAAAATTCGTAACAGAATAAAAATTAGATCAGGCTTGCATATCTGAAAATATATAGCTACATGTCATATTTGATTGATATTGAATAGAAATAATAAATCATGACAAAGTAACTGAAAAACATACAATATAAAAAAGATCATAATGATAATAGGATTTTAATTTATAACCCTTGCTGAAGAAGCATTTTAGATTATTTATTATAAACACAGCATTATATTTGTGAGACTATTAAATTGAACAAAAGCCCTATTCATAACTATTGTAAACAAACACCAATTATTGCTTGAACATACCAATTAACGCATATTCTGTGAACATGTATGACATCTGAAACAGTTGCCGCATCTCCCTCCACCAATTTCCCCTTGGAATAGTGCAACATTGGCCCAGTGACCTGAATGATTTCACTCATCATAGCGAGTTAAACTTTTTGACATGTATACAAAAAGACACTGAGATTAGCATATGTGTGTGTGTGTATGAGAGAAACTAACCTCTGAGATTGTGGAAGAATGGCAAAAGGCACAAATGGTGTTAATTGTGGAAGACTCGTTAGAAGGTGTTCCAAGTTTCAGCTCAGAATTAGACCCTGAGACTGGTCCATAGTCCAGTTTCTTTTGTCTTTTGAGTTCCCTCAAATGACCATCAGTATCAGATGCCGAACTATCCGGCCTCATCTGCCCTGTTCTATCATCAATTTTCCTAATTGACCCCCTGATCAAAGAACTGTCGGAAATCTGAAAGGAAAAAATAAAACCATGAAAAGGATATAAACAGTATGATTTCAAGACTCACACATTCAAATTCCAACATAAATTTATCAAGAATCTGTCAAGATGAAACTTTCATACTTTTATAGCATTTGGACAAAAACATTACTTCTATATATGATGCAAAGGATTAATGCTGATTTGCACCAACTTATGAAAAGGAAATACAGAAGCTAGACAATTCTTACTTGCTCAGAGCGCTGGTAAAAGCTATTATCATTATCTGAACCTCTGGGATCACCAAACAAAGGAGGACTATCCAGCAACGAATGCACTACAGGATTCATGTCTCGTTCTGCAGTCATACACTCATCCATTGTCACAGATCTTTTTTGAGAACTTGGCAATGGTGACTTGTGATCTACCTCACCATTAAATTTATGTCCTGTACCCAAGTCAAATTCTTCACTGTTACCATCTATCGGCATGCTACAGGTATCTACTTTCTCATTCTTGCCAATTCCAACTGTCACAGAATCTTTCTGACTACATGGAACCCAAACTCGCTTATTACCCCTTGATGAAAAAATTGTCTGGGCACTTTCTGATTTACCCTCTTGGAAATTGTCAAACGGTTCTTTAGTCGTTGTTTTCCCAGTAAAACTGACATCCTGTGAAACTGGGCGAGCCAAATCTGTTCTAACGTCTGCAATGATATATATTCAAAGCTTTAATGATTAGCCCCTGATTAAGTATGAACATTAGCAGGGAGGGTGGGGGAGTTCCAAAGTGTGTTTATTGAGATGTTGTACCTGAAGATATAGGCGGGGAGGAGCTGGTACAGTACGTGGCCTTCATGCCTTTGTAGATTGCTACTATGCTTTCCATGAAAGGCACATGCCTCAGATCTATCATCCCAGAAAATCATTGCATCAGAAAGGAATTATATATTCTTTTTCCTTTTATAAGAGAGATAATTTAAGTTTCCCCCGAACACTTTTTTGGTATATAATAAGGAATATCAGCCATGAAACAAGACCTAACGGCTAACATTGTTTGATGACTTTGATCACAAACCCTGCCCAAACATATAATAACCATTTAAAGCTTCATTAGGGTCATATATCATTTCAGACCTAAAGCTTTCATACCATAAACCCAAGAGATACAGTCTAGGCACACACTGAAAGTAACAACTCTATTTCGAAAACAGGCTTCCCCATTTGCATCAAAAAGAAATTGTCTTCCTCATTTTGTTCACCCATATAAAGAGCTGTCCTAGATAATGCCTTCTGAAAACACATTCCTACAATATCACCTACACTCTCAAAATAACCTTGACTACTTATGTATTCATTGTTACACCCTAAAGCAATCAATCACTTCAATTTTATTATATACCAAAATCAAATGGGGCTCCGTTTCCAGGAATCCCTTCATACTATGCACATATGACGATAAAACTCACTCCATGTGAAACCGGCTTGATGTAAAATCACTATTTCCCACCAATTAGATCAAGATAACAACTCCAAACCCAAATCAATTCACTTTTAGGGAAAAATTACCATTTCCAACCACAAAACCCAAATTGATGGCTAAAACACACATACCTTCGCCAAGAACTTGAATATTACACAGAGGACACTCTGCTCCGAAATTGTTCCGATTAGGCACACAGCCGCTGCAGGTAAATCCAAACACAAGATAAGAACTTGGAGAATCAGATTAATCAAATTAGGTCAAATAAGAAAGAGACGCACTTGCAGAAGATGTGATTGCACGGCAGCAATGTCGGCCGGTTGAAAAACCCCATGCTGCAATTCAACAACGGAAAGATTCAGACTCCGAAAATCAAAGATCTGTTCGATTCTGATGGAATCGGAGACAGAGAGAGAGGAAAGGGGGGATTACGAACCAGAGAGGGCAAGTGAGCTCGAGGCCGAGTTTCTGGAGGTGAAAGGTGAGGGGGTTCTTGTTCGCAGGCGAAACGACGCCGTCGCGGCGGGTACCGGAATCTGAAGCGGACTCGGCCATGGGGAAGTGTGCGGTGAGAGAAGTGTGAAGTGGTGGTGTGGACTGTGGAGTGTGGGGGATTTATATGAAGAGGCGGGTTTCTATTGGTGCGGAGGTGTGAGGAACACGTGTCTGTGGGAAAGAGCGGGGTTGTGGAATTTTTGAACGGAGTGGCGCCATTTTTCCTCTTTTATTTCACAGGCTTTCCCGCCGGGGAGGTAATTGACTACCGTATTTTGTATTTTCACTTGGGTATTCTGGGGTCTTGTCGAGTTTGTGTCGGATCAAGGAATTTCACGTGTTATACAATACAAACTTAAACTCAAACTCAACCTGTTTAATAATTATGTCAAAAATCTAAACTCAAATCCAACATATTTTTTAAACGGGTTATCTATTTAAGCTATTTAATAAATAGGTCGTGTCATGATCGACAAAATAACTCATCACAACTATAACTCATTTAATAAAAAAACATTATTTGATTATATTTATTAAAAACTCCACAAAAGCATAATTTCATCATGAATAATCAAATCCAAATTTCTAATATAAAGTCAAACACTCCCAATCTAAAATTAAAATACATAATCCATAATTAAATTTGAATTTTAACTTTGAATGTAAAAGCCTCAAATCCTAACTTATTCAGCTTCACTTTATTCAACATAAAAGGCAAGAGTTGATTAAGCAAAACTAAGAATCAGTCAAATAATTCTCATATATAAAATTGGCATTGACGTGACCAAAATACATTTGCAAAGAGCTGATGAGCCGCGAACACAGAGAGTTAACGAGTCATGAACCTTAGGGTTTGTGTATTGATACAAGACTAAAACAAGAGAATTTACTGTGTTTCGGTAACCCTAGGCTAAAGTGAAGAAATACATATTAAACCCTTAATTTACACATGTAATATTACTTTTTAAATTAGTCGCGTACGCGAGATATATATTATATAACCTGACTCATCTAATAAACGTGTTATGTGAGTTCATTTTGTGTTGGCGGGTTGACATGGTTATTAAATGGGTCATGACGGGTTGACCTGCCGTTGACCCACTTTTTAATCGTGCAGGTTATACCCGCTTTATTTTGGGTGGGTTTCGAGTCGCGTTGTCGGGTTGTGTCGGAATTGACATCCCTAGGTATTGCTATATGGGTGTACCTTCTTGATATACATTTTAGGCATAATTGCTAAATTGTACCCCAGGGTCTTTAGGTTTCATGTTTGTGTCAATTTGTTACTGTAAGTTTTATTTCAGCCAATGTGTTTTTTAAATTAGTTAATTTGCTAAACCCTAACTAAAATTTTATTTTAGCCAATTTGTTACCTTTCCATAAAATTTGCTGTACTTTAGACGTTTATGCACAAATGGCTCCCTGGGCCAGTACAAGGCCTCCCCACTGATGGGAAGATCCTTCCCATCCTGTATTTTCAAATCTTGATCGACACCAACTTGATCTTACTGAGCCATACTTGCTCCAAATAGGAACCCACTAGTTGGCTCTTGTTTGGGATTCCTGTGTCAATCTTGCTCTTGACCGGTTTCTTCACTTCTGCAAGTTTATCCTCCATGTCGCGGAAGGCGCTGATCATCCAGACTTTAAGGCTCAGATCCTGTCCAGTGGGAGCTATCCGCTTGAAGATGACATAGGTTGTCTCACACATTGCACAGCAGGAGTAATGATGACCAATGGAGGTTCCAACAATACAGAATCAAGTAATTTGGCCAATGACAAGCATGGTCATCTGGCTTGGGAGGAAATAACAATCAAGGAGAACGATAGTATAAAGAAGAGGAAGAGGTACCGAGAGTAGCCTGATTTGGATATGATCAGCTTTCATACAACCAGAGAGCAGTTGGGAATTTCAAGGAATTAGTGGTGTCAATTTTTTCTTTTGGACGTGGAACTAGCTAGTGACGATGATTTTCAAGGGATTATTTTGCTTTGGGAATTATAGTGTGGAACTAGAACGCATAACCGTTAAGTTAACTAGAACAGGCAAACCAGAAGTTTGAGGCTCACTAAACTGAATCTGGCGCTGTGGTTTCCGATTCGGCCTCCTCTTTGCTTCAGGCTACTTGGCCTTCTATCTGAAATTGGAGGAAAGAAAGAGGACGACGACTCACAGTACAGTAACTAAGTCTCGGACAATAACTATATTATCCGTTGCAACCGTCAAAGATGTTATATATAAGAACAAAAGTCATATATGGAACAGGTTTCAAATCTTGGGATGCAAGTTTTCAGTTTTGGACTAGGAATCTTGGTCAGCAAGTTTTCTATCCAAATATCTTTCGGATCTTTCTTCTTTTTACTTACAAGAAACTATTAGACTCAAATCTCCAAAAAATAAAAATAAAATTAAGAGAAAGAACAAAGCCGTCCGATTGACTTTATTGAGTAACTTGGAATTTTAGAAGTCACTATCATCTGACAAAAATGGTTACTACCACAGTTGCTGAATTCTACAGGTTGTACGGTGTCACAGCATACCATGAGAACTGCATCAGTCCTCTTTCTGTTGTATTTTGGTATTGCAGGAAGTCAGGAGTATCTCCAAGCTTTGACAAATCAACCATCGCTCCATCTTATAGATTGTTCAATACCTGCTCGGAGGATTCAGACTGAATGTGAGTCCCTTCCTCATCAGGGACCTTCATCTCGGAGGCCTCATCCATGTTATGCATAGGCAACACTACTGTTGGTACATTTGTTTCTTCAATGGTCTCTAACACATCAACTGGCTTGCTGGATTCACTTCCCACACCATAATTTTGAGACCCTAGGGAGGTATCTGTCACAATTGTGGCAGTTCCGTTACTGGAATTTCCATCCACATCAGAAAAATTGGCAGATACTTCATGATCACAAGATTCTGTACTCGGTGATACTGTTTCTGCATCAAATTGTGGATTGTATCTGGCTGTCACATCCTCCTCTAATTGCATATGATCCTCTAAAGGACTTGCAGCATCATTCTCAGAAGTGTCAGTAGCATACTTTGATTCACTCGGTTCAGCTTCCAGTGACGAGGTTGTTTCAGCATTGAAGTCAACTTGTTGATCATATGAGGCTATTGCACCCTCCTCTAGTTCCACATAATCCTCCTCTAAAGAACTTGTAACATCTTCCTCAAAAGAGTGAGATGTATTCAAAGACGCTGATTCAGCATTAATGGAAACTTCTGGGTCATATGAGGCTACTTCATGCTCCTCTGATTTCGCAGAACCCTCTAGACAGCTTCTAGCATCTTCCTGAAAAGAGCCGGTCTCATTCTTTGGTTGGTCAGTACCTTCTTCTGTGTTCAAGATTACGGATTCAGGATTAGAGAAAACTTCTGGCTTGTCTGTGGCTAGTGCATATTCCTCTGAAGAATTAGCATCCTCCTGAAAAGAGTCGGCCACATTATTGGGTTGTTGCTCTGCTTCTTCTACACTGACATGCTCTTGTTCCTTCTCAATCTCCAGCAACTTTTGGATTGTTTCAGCAGCAGCATCTATAGCCCATGCATCGTCGTTGACATCTCTGCATTAAACAAATTGTTAATACTTGAAAAAAACCATCACATTATTTTAAGATCAAATGGCAATAAAACTTCAAGAAATACCTTCTAGGATTTAGTCCAGCTGAAAAAAAGGCTGATTTCATGAGATTCATGAGAAACAAAGGATTGTTGGAGAAGTACCCTCCGTACTTTGTGATTTCCACAAGAAATTGCACATCCAAAACAAACTGCTCTAGGATACACAGACAAAATGGATTAAATATAAAAGCATCATGACAAAAGAAGTGGATAGTAACCAGACTGCTAGCACTTGTCTAACAGTGCATAAGGGACAAGAAAAAGAAAAGAAACCACAAACCTGCTTGAAAGCGAGAGAATGATCATTTGTCATATTATCCTCATTAGTATCCCAGAACTCTTTGTTATTTGAAATCCAAACAAAAACAGCCTCTATAAGATCCCCTATTAGCTCTACCAACCATTCAACTTCAAAAACACTGTCCTCGGAAAGGTTTTCTAGTTTCCTCAGTTCTAGAAACAGTACCTGATCATCAGACATCAATACCAAGACCATATCAGCAGCATATAATGTAAGTCTCCCAGTACAACTTTTCTTATCTAAAGGGATATAATTGACTAATGCTGTAAATTCTGAGGGAATTCAAAGAAAAACTGCAGAAAAGAGAGATGGGATGATGTAGCTTAGTCCAACTAGCTGTATGACTGTGCTGAAGGCATGACATGCTGTGGACATGGATCTTATCATATCACTATTGAAAGAACTCTTCTGATACTTTCAACAATTTCAACAGCTTCTGTTAATTCTAAATTTCAAAACTTTAACATAAGACTGGACAGTTGATGATGTAAATTCTAAAGCAGCTCATTCCACAACACTAAGAAATGAGGAACTATTGAACACCATCATAATTTTATGCACATTTGATTTTTACTTTTCCCTTTCTTGTGGTTGAAACTTGGACTCCATATATTGCTGTTCATTTTATTTATGTGGCAGAGAAAAAGGTTCAGCATAATTATTTAACATTATACCTGAAAGGAAAGGGATGGCATTCCTCCATGTAATATGCAGGACTCGCCATGGCTGTCAATGCGGATTTCTGGAAGTCTGTAGCTAGTTTTGAGGGACATTATTCTATATATGAATTGCTCGCAGAATAGAGATCTGAGCCCAAGAGAGGCTTCTTGAATAAACAATATACAACTGTCAATTTCCTTGTGTTGATAACCATCGGGGTGGCTTTTTCTTATTTCAGAATTGGTGTCGCTAGCACCCTTGAAAATACTCCTGACCAGGTTGGAGAAAAATTGCTCAAGTGCTGATAGATTGGCTAGGATAGATACCTGTTGTTGCACTGACTCGGCCAAATTGATCTTTGAACTGATTTTTTCTGTAACAGTTGTGTCACAGTTGATGGCTATTTCAAGGATGTCTATATACTTTTTGAAGAGGTTCATAAGTCCACCAAGAATTGATCCTTCAATTTCAAGGGCAAGTAATGGGCTGACATCTACAGTTATTGCCTTGAAGCAAACAACAGAAGAGGTTAATAAGAATAGCATCATAACATTACCATTCATCACCTAGAATCATAACACGAACTATTGTGGGTGCATCCTATTTTTTCTCTATATGTCTAATACATACCTGCAGGAGTGTTACAAACTTCCGGCCGCTGTTAGTGAGCAAGCAATATTCTGGCTGTTGCCCAACAACCATGGAAGAGCACCGTTCATTCATAATTCCAGATACAAGATATCTACCCAAAACCCATGTATCAGTTGCTGTAAAGATTCCAATGACTTTTGTAAAATGATCCAGGTGTATATTTAGAACATCTTCCATGCAAGGGCGAATATGCTTTATCAAGTATGGCTGCAACACTAATCTCTGAGTTTCCAGCAAAGAACAAAATGAAATCGCAAACTGCACAGCTTCTACTGCTGTGGACAATCCACCACTTACTTCTGAGATGGACTTGACATACTTATCAAAACAAGCAGCAAAACCTTTGATTTCTTCATGAGTCCACTTAATAACTTCTGGTGCATAAGGAGAAGTTTCTCCATATAACATCACAAAACTTCTTACTGCTTGAGAAATCATAGAAAACACGAACTTTGAAAGTTCCCTGATGTGTACCCTATCCAACAACGATTTCGAAGCCTTCAAATTATTAATCCCAGAAGCAATGCGTGAATGGTAATATTTGAGCAATAAACTAGTTGCAAGATGACTATCACCCAGTCTGCAAAGCCCCATCAGTGCTTTCTGAAGTTCGGCTGCAGATATTCTTGGATTTTCAGCCACCATTGCCAACCGTTGTGTAAGCAAGCCCTTCCTCTCAGAAACTGCAGACTCAAATAATCTCAACTCTTCCACTGGACAATCCTCTTCAAACTGCATCCTTTCAAAATTCACATCCTCCAATTCTAAGATAGCCAGAGCTTCATCTATCCTATTCTCACACAAGAGAACATCCAAAGTTTCCAAAACATCATTTGCATGAGCCTCTAACTCTCCCAACGGAAGCACCTCGTCCCATTCAGATTCTTCAATAACCAAGTCCATACTCTCCTTCGATAAAACCTTCGAACATATGCCATCTACAAGTTCACTCACAAGCCTCTTTTGACTCGAAACATGGTTCTTCAGCTGCATCAGCTCAGTCTCCATGCGCCCTACTTCTTCAAAGACTCTACATACATGACAACATACTCCACTTAATTTCTCAATCAAAGCATCACCTCTACCGCTCTACTCACAATTGAAACCAAATCATACATACGATTAAACATCACACACTAATTGTAAGCAGGATTATACATTTCTCTGATATCATAACCTGAGATTTTCGAGTAATTGTAGAGCAAAAAGAACAATGAACTATCTATATAGCTGAAGAAGAGTTTACCTAACAAAGGAGGAATAATTAGCAAAGATGTGACTGTGGAAATCTTCATTAGATGCAACCTTCAGCTCGAGTAGCTCCGAACAAAGATGCTTAATTCCCTAAATTCAAAGCATATTACATATGAAATGAACCTCAAATTCCAGAAAAGAAGAAAGACTCATGCTTCGATTGGAGGTAATTGACTAACCCTGGCGGTCATGGATTGGAGGTCGGAGTCGTCATCGCGGACACTGGAGACGACGGAGGAAGCGTCGGAGGCGGTGTCGGACTGCGAGGAGTTCTCCATTTCCGGGAGGTCTCGGAAGCGAAAGCGAGAGGTTGAAGTGGAAGACGATTCCATGGGGAATGGCTATCCATTGGTACCGGAGAGACTGATGGGGTACTTATACCAAATCGGAGGCCGCAGGAGGGGGTTGTTGTCGTTTGGCGCGCTTTGGTTTCTTCGTTCATCTTTACCGTTATGCGAAGGGTAGAGGACAGGACAACTTATACGGCGCCGTGTTCTTCGTTTGGCAGTTGGCACCAAATTTATTGAAAATTCAATAATCATAAAAAAAATATGACAATACATTTTGAATTTTTGACGGAGAATTGCTGAACATTTTTTTAAGAACCTTATGTCAAATGCAATATAAGAGAAGAATTTACTACGTGTGGATATGGTTAGTGACTAGAAAAACACAATTTATTACGTAGTGTGCACTTTAAATGGTTTGAAAATTCAAAGAACCGAGTGTCATAATGAATTCATAAATAATATTAACTTAAACAACCACGCATCGTATTTTTCCAACGAGAGTGAATCTTTGTGTGTCAACCGTGAAAGAGATTGAAAACACTCATTCGGTCGAGGCAAAATCTTTTAGCTGAAAGAAAAATAGGAACAACATTTTTTATACTTGAAATTCGATTGCTTATTTTCTGAAATATCAGTATAATGTTTAATTTTGATAAATAAATTTAAATCCTTATGGCGAAACGACGTCGTGGGGGTATAAACAGTCTGAAAGCGAAACGGAACCAATAAGCAAACAGAGGCTTCCCAGCTCCCCCAACTGTGCTAGCATTACTACCACCACCACCTGCAAAATCAAATAATGAATTGACCGAAACCAAGAATCGCAGAGAGTGAGAGCAATGCGAGCAACGTGGAAGCTCCACCTGCTCACGGTGTTCCTCCTCCTCTTCCATGGAGCCGGAGGCGACGACTGGAGCGGCGACTACTCCAAGCTCTCCGGCATCATCATCCCCGGCTTGGCCTCCACTCAGCTCCGCGCCTGGTCCATCCTCGATTGCCCTTACTCTCCTCTCGATTTCAACCCTCTCGATTTGGTCTGGCTCGACACCACCAAAGTATGCTTCCTCCTCTCTCTTCTCTTCGCTTTTGAATTCTCTTCCAATTTTTTGTGACGGTGACGGCGATTCTGTGCCGCAGCTTCTCTCCGCCGTGAACTGCTGGCTCAAGTGTATGCTTCTTGACCCGCACAACCAAACGGATCATCCGGACTGCAAGTCCCGCCCCGATAGCGGCCTCTCCGCCATCACCGAGCTCGATCCTGGTTATATAACCGGTACTCGTTTTTTTGCATTTCTGCCTCTTTCGGCGTTTCGCATTCGATTTTCGCTTAGTTTGCTTATTGTGAGCTTTGCTGCTTGGTTTTTGGAAGGTCCTCTGTCTTCTGTGTGGAAGGAGTGGGTGAAATGGTGTATTGAATTCGGAATTGAAGCTAATGCGATCATTGCTGTTCCTTATGATTGGAGGCTTTCACCTTCCATGCTGGAGGAGCGAGACCTTTACTTTCACAAGCTCAAGTTAGTACCTGTATTCGTAGCTTCTTTTAAGATAATGATGAAACAATATGTCGATGATGATAAGCTAAATGGATAGTAATGATGTGATTTAGAGTAACTATGTTCATCTATTAATCGGGAAATAAAATGTTACAGATTGACATTTGAGACGGCACTGAAGCTTCGTGGAGGCCCCTCAGTAGTGTTTGCACATTCACTCGGTAATCATGTGTTCCGTTACTTTTTGGAGTGGCTAAAGCTGGAGATCGCACCAAAACATTATGTCAAATGGCTGGATGACCACATTCATGCCTATTTTGCCGTTGGTAAGCTTTATATGCATCAGAATTCAACTACTGTAAAAATTTAGTCGATTCTGTTAGTTTCATGTCATTTTCTGGACTTACTTTGGTGAATTGATTCCAGGAGCTCCACTTCTTGGTGCAACCGAGACTGTCAAAGGAACACTTTCTGGACTGACATTCGGCCTTCCTATTTCTGAGGTTGTGACCTATAGTTTTCATATTTTTGTTTTCTATTATATTATAACCAACAAAGTGCTGCAAGATGTAAGATATCAGCTTTTCTTCTCATTATTCCACTTATGTAAAACTGAAAATGAAAATTGGGATAGGCAAGATACTCGGTTATTTTTAAACAGGTATCTAGATGCACCTAGAAATTTCCGAAACATAATGTTGTCTACATCAGGCTCAGAAAACTGTAAAGCGTATAAGTATTAATGATGCAAACTGATGTAGTGCATTATGAATGTTTGTGATGATCAGGGGACAGCTCGGTTGATGGTCAATTCATTTGCTTCTACATTATGGATGCTGCCATTTTCGCAGTATTGTAAGGGAGAAAATAAATACTGGAACCACTTCTCTGGTGGGAATGAGAGAGGTCATCAAACATATCACTGTGAGAACCGGGAATTTCAGTTAAACTTCTCTGGATGGCCGACCAATATTGTCAATATTGAAATTCCTGCAACCCGTGGTAAAATTTTGACCCGTGCAAGTTTTCTGGTTTGCAATGTTGATGTATTCTAATACATATATGTACTCTTTTCACGTGGTGTATTTACAGGCTATGAGGCCTATCCATCTGTTAACGACATGACCACGACTAACTTTTCTAGCGTAGAATGTGGATTACCTACCCAGTTGTCTTTCTCTGCCCGTGAAATAGCAGATGGGACATTGTTCAAAGCAATAGAGGATTATGACCCAGATATGAAGAGGATTTTGTATCAATTAAAGAAGTGGGTAATTTGTCAGTAATTATGAAGAATATCATATTACTTTTCTTCTTCTTCTTCTTCTCTAGTATATATTGTACGTTATTAGATTAGTTGTAGCATGTGCTCCAGTCATGTAGTATTCTTCTTCATTCTGCTAGTTTAGGACGTGCTCTGCTTACAGTTCTTCTCTAGTATATATTGTACGTTATTAGTTTAGTTGTAGCATGTGCTCCAGTCATGTAGTGCCAGTGGTAACTGACACTTTCTTCTATTAAATGTGCTTCTGTCCTTCCTACATTTTGAAGTTTGTTTAAGCATGTTAATGTTGATTTCTGGGTCAGAGTTCCAACTCGACATTTTTTTGCAATGCTTTGTATTTCAGGCTATATCTTGATGATCCAGTTTTAAATCCACTCTCACCATGGGAAAGACCACCTTTAAAAAATATATTTTGCATCTATGGAACAGGCTTGAAAACTGAGGTATAATTGCAGTGTCATTAATGGATATGTTATTTTTCTGTCATGACTAAAGCAACTTCTCATGTGTGGCATTCTTGTTGATCATCTGTTACTTGGTTTGTTGATTTAGTTTTGGTATCACAAGGATTATTGGAAAAATTTGTGCTTGCTTTCAGATTAATTTTCTTGCTTGAAAACAATTTTAGTTTATGTTACTCAAATGTTTTGCTTACAAAATGATGCACTTAGTTTGAGATTGTCTGAAACTCGTTGTTGTTACGATTTGATCATTGTAAGCATAACTAGAATGGGTAATTTCAGAATCAGACATGGTTTTTTGTTCATATAAGCAACTGTTACAAGTTCAGTATATTTTTTGTTCACAATTATGTTAGATTCTCTATGATTTGATTGCCAATAAGAATTAGTTTATATTCATCCTAAGATATCTCTTTCTTATGACTATGTATTTGTCCGTGCCTGTTCTACATTTAGATGGTATGAGTGTTGTGGTGAATGATTGGTTTGGTGTCTTGGCAATGGGAAACAGGTTGGTTACTATTTTGCACCAAGCGGAAAGCCGTACCCCGATAACTGGATCATTACCGATGTGATATATGAGATTGAAGGTTCCTTGTTCTCAAGGTGAATTTCCTAATAGTTACATACTACATCAGTACGCAGAATGCATGCACAAGTGGGTGTGCGCATGCATCCACGTGCCACTTGAATAGAGTTACTGCAGAATATGTATAAGCTTATGTCACTTGAATATAGTAATTGCATTCTTATTCATGAGTGAACTGCTTTGGTAAGTTTCTTGCTCTCCATGTATGGGTTTGGAATAAATAAATCATTTTTAGAAAAAAAACATGAGGTGGTGACTTTTTGCACTAATCATTTTTAGAAATGATGTGTTTCTGTATAAACCTAATGTTTTCAAGTACACACCATGTTTTCAGGCTATTGTTTTTTTGTTTTTGTTTTTTTTTTTTTCAGAAATTTGACAGTATAATTTCTCCGTAGGTCAGGAAATCTTGTTAAAGGAAATCCAGGAGCAGCGAGTGGGGATGAGACTGTGAGTTACAACATTCAAGCATGTTTCCCTTTATTGAATATGTTTAAATCTTCTCCTTCAGTATTACTATTTCGTGGTCCTACTATGAACAACATTCATGGCACTTAATAACTCATTACTTAACAGGTACCATACCATTCTCTATCCTGGTGCAAGAATTGGCTGGGACCAAAAGTTAACATAACTAGGTCTCCACAGGTACTTTTTCATTTGGTTACATAACATATTTATGTTCAATAATTTAGTGCAGTCATCTCTTCTGAGAAAGAAAAGAAGAATATCCATGGAACATGTGCTTCCTACTCACATGTATATGTTTATGTGTGAGGAGATGCCGTCAAGAATCTTTGTCACATTGAGAACACTGTTCTTTTGTTTATGTTTGTTTATCAGTAAAGTGGCCTTCTTTGAGACTCATATTTTTGTTTCTCTTGAAATTGTAGTCTGAGCATGATGGTTCTCATTTACAAGAGGAATTGAACGTAGAACATCGTCATGAAGAAGATATTTTGCCAAACATGATAAGGTTGCCCAGGGTCAAGTACATAACTTACTTTGAAGATTCTGAAAGTATACCAGGAAGGAGGACGGCAGTTTGGGAGATAGATAAAGGTGTGAATCTTAACCGGTGGTCATAGAATCACAAAATGAAGCATAACTATTGTGTATGGTTCTTACTTTATAGTAAGTATCTAATTTGCATGAGGACTATTAAACAATTTAATGTAGCTGAGCACCATGGGATGTCCCATACAAATTCCAATCACCATCTGTGACAAACATTTTCTGCACTTGATTTTTCACATATCACATCCGCTAGGTTTTGAAAGAGTTTAAAAAGATGGAACGTATGAAAAATTACCGTTTTCTAAGTCTCAATTGCATAGATATTGGTAAAAGGATATCATCATTTTCTAAGCTTTCATTATTTTCAGTTTCGGATCTTCCAAATCATTCCCAAAACCATTTTTTTGATGCACGGTTTTGAATGAGAGAAAGAAGTGAGTTTCGACTATGATTTTTAACTAGTAGTCTTTTTCCAGCACGTATACATAAGAACTCTTTTCCGTGTCTTGTAGTTTTATATATGTGCGTGTGTGTAAATTCTTGTTACAAAACGTCAGGTGCCCTTCTGTAATACCATCATCAGCAGCTTTGTATATATCACCGATTAATATATATATATATATATTCTGATCCAGCAAATAGAACTTGTACTGACAGTGATTTAATGTAGCGAATCATAGGAACATTGTTAGATCCCCCGTTCTAATGAGAGAGTTGTGGCTTCAAATGTGGCATGATATCCATCCCGATGCTAAGTCAAAGTTTGTTACTAAAGGTGATTGCTGATATATTTTCACCATCTTGTTCTCCTTCTTCCCGTCCTCCACCTTCAAGTAATTCGCTAACTGTAATTTGCAACAGCCAAACGAGGACCTTTGAGGAATGAGGACTGCTATTGGGATTATGGAAAAGCTCGATGTGCATGGGCTGAATACTGTGAATATAGGTTTGTTCTGTTTCAAAGTATTAGATATTTGTTAGAAAGCTAAAGCTTCCTTTCTGCCTCCCTTTCTTTTTAATCTATTTATGTCTGGTGATGTAGGTATGTCTTTGGAGATGTTCATTTAGGACAGAGCTGTAGGTTGAAGAATTCTAGAGCAGATCTTCTTTTGAATTACTTGTAGATTGAAAGGTATCATTTCTTCTTCATTGCCTTACTCACGCTTAATATCACTACTTCTACTTGAATCTTCTTTTGCATTTGTTTGTAGATTGAAAGTATCTTTTTTTCTTCATCGTCCTAATCTGAAAAGTCTGATACCGTCACTTGTGCGTAAATCTGAATGCACACAATTTCTATGACTTGGAAATAGTGTCAGTTGTAGTTACTTGATTCCCATTTACCAGTAACTAAATTTGCTTTGTTATCTGCCTGTTCTTAGGACCATGCTTTGCCATTTCACAAGTCAAACATTTGAAAAAGAAAAACCCCTTTTTGAATATTTTTGGTATAACTGCACTCTCCGCAGTTTTATATCAGCCATCTCACTCATTTGCATGAATTATGATTTGTTGCACATGCGATGTGATTTTGTGGAGACTATTTAATGCTGAGAGATACAAATTGTTGTGTCATTTCAACATTCTAATATCATTGCTGTTATTCTACTACTGATAAGAAATGGATAATCTACTCCAGTTGATGTTTCTTTTGATTATATTTCTGTTTCATCACCTCACGGATTCTAGCATCCAACTAAACAGGTACGTTGCCAATATTTGCGCTAATCGGAGGGCACATTACAATTAACATGCAAGACATGTCACTTGTATTGTGTAACAGTTTAGCAGTCGAGTACTTTTTGTATCAAGCACAATCGGCGAGTCTTGATTCTTGTTTTACGACTTTGTCGTCAGTAGATATCTAACTTAGCAGCTCAGCTTCCTCTGATCAGCTTCCTCTTCAAGCAATTATCGCAACTGGAGGACACCAATGCTAGATTTGCTTTGGCCAACTCAGCACCCCCAAATTCTCTCCATACAAGTCTAGTTTTTCTGGTAATTTCTACAAGCACCAGAGTTGCTGAATCATTGCACCACCACAGTACTTCTTGAATATGTTAACAATGAGGTTTGGTATCAAATTCTTATTCACCTGAAAAGTGTAACTATATATGTTGTCTTGGAATCGAGCAGTGACTGCCATCCGAGACAACGCAGTAATACGATACGAGGATAATTGTGTATTGAACTTAGTGAATAGCTGCTACAGTAATGCTATTCTTGCAGATTTTGTATATTAGATTGGGGCGAAGACAGTTTGCTCCCTTTTCTTTCGCTAATTAATATAATGAAGTTACTCCTAAATTATTATCTTTTATACTTCCCAAGTTTGTTATCTAATCCTGAAGCCCTTTCCATAAGCAATGTTGAAAATGCCTGATGAGTGAATGGTTGATTGACATAAGTCCAGTGAGCTGAAAAGCACTTGGGTTTGCCTAATACATTTGAGTACAAGCGACTTGCCTTCACCAAACAAAGAGTTCAGATGAAGAAAATAAAAATAAAGTGAATGACTGCCTAGCTGAAATAAACAGTTATGATAGTCCGAACTTCAAATTTGAATCACAAGCCATGAAAACAGTCATGAGATTTCCATTGTTCATTTGTATCACAAGTACGAGTAAAGAATGTGGTTCATGGATACAAGAAGAACAAGGAGGAAACAGCAAGCAGTTTCTTCCAGAAAAAGTTGGCTAACTCCGCCTTTTGATCTCAAAGGAGTATTTCAGTTCCATATAACATCTCTTGTCATCGTCTTCAAACTGCGGGAAAAAAAATCCAGATGAAGAAACCTCAATATATAGTTTATGTACACATGAAGAATGACTGCAGAAATGGAAAATATTTGGGAAATGACAGCTTTGCAAGCGTCAAGAAAAGACTGCTGATTTACTATACAAACACTAGCATTAGTGTTGACTAGAGATGTAGCCTTAAGATCTATAACCTGGTATGGTTTCAAATACTCATAAGACGCATAGCTTCCGCTTATACGACCACAAGAGGTATACATGCACCTTTGATATAAAATAAGCTTGCTGCATACAAATGCCGACTTGGACAAACCACAACGTACCTTAAGCCTCGCCGAGTAAAGTCCCCTTGCAAGCACCCCAGATGGAGTGGTCTCCTCTTCCAAGGTGTGCTCATACGGTTCTCTGTTTGGAGCAAATGTACCCAACATGCCTTTGCTTTGATCAACTGGCACCCAAAACACAAAATTAAACATTAGGGTAACGAAAATAATCAGACAAAATTTGAACTTCAAAAGAATATGCCAAAAGGATTGAGCTTTATGGATTTTCAATCCAGTGGGCTATTTTCAGGAGTTTTAGCATGTGAAAAAGAGTATTAGATATTATTAAGCTCACCTCCAGGAACATTAACAAATAACAACTTGTCAACATATTTCAATAATACAGTATCTTAGCATTTGTTGGTTTAACTAAAACTTCAATAAGCTTTCAATCATTTCTATTGCATATTCTGTACATCTAGAGGCAACAATAAAAATGTAATATGCACCTTGGAGTCCTCCTTTCCACACTGTGTTGGAGTAGGTAAGGCCAGAAACAATGTTGTGCAGAACACTAAATGTGAGCTTAAGCCGATATTCAGATCCTTCTTTGAGTGTAAACAGCACACGGCCAATCTGATTTTCATCAACGGGCAATGGAGTATTTATTTCCCCGAAATCATCAGAGATGATACTGATGGAGTGGAATTTGACTTCAGGTTCCATCTGGCCTGATTAATGAAACATTCTTAGCAAATTAAAACAAATGGATTCATAAAACCAGAACACACCGATGTGTATAAAGTGGAACAAAAAACAAGGTTCAATGGAGTATAAACAATTCACAAAGACAAATCGCTTTCCAAGCAACCAAGCAGCTTCTGTTTCCACCTCCGCAAGCTGTCATCATCCTATAGCATAGGTGAGTTCAAAATTAGATTGGTACAGAACAAACACTTGATTGTCTATTCCACACAATTACACAAATGGATCAATCAGAACAGTTGCATTTGGATCACAACAGGAATTAGATCAATAAATAAGACTAGCATCCCCACATTGAAGATAACAGAGATAAAAACATTCATATTACCAGTTTAACACATGGTTTTGAATTCCTTGTATATGGTAAAGTTCAGACTTCAATTGAAGTTTTGGGTTCAAGAAGAAACCCTTGATCTTTATCTTATCTTTTCCTAAATATTGTAACAGAACAAAGACAAAATTCAAACGTTCAAGCAAAACCTGAATAATCCCTCCCATGTATTCAACCAAACAAAAACACCACTCAAGGAAAACTAAAACAACTCCGAATTCAACATAGATGAAAAGAGAGAGTCATTAGAGAAGAAGAGAAAACCTTGTCTTTCTCAATTTGCTCCTTGAGAGAGACCAAAGGCCCAGGAACAAAGCCAGCAGCAACCCCATTACTCCTGTGATCTTCATCATCTTCTTCTTCATCTTCTCCAACATGACAGACCTCATTTAGCTTTTCACTCAGTTCCCCTAGATTTTCTGATGATGGGCCTGCTTCATCTCCTCTCTTCCCACCCTCCATCTCTCTCTACTCTCTTTCTTTCAGACACACTCACAGAGTGAAGCATGAGACAAGACAACAACCCTTTTGAGAATTGTCTGAAGTGTCAACCCAAATAAAGGAAAAAGAAGTTTGATTCAAACAGTGGCAAAGACTACGTATAAAGTACCGTATGGTACTACAGTTCTACAGTAATGTTTGTTTGTCAGTGCTGTGTCGGCCTACTTGACTAACTTGAGTATTAGGTTTTCATTTGAATTTTTTACTAATTAATCGTTAATGTTGAAAGAAAATTTGATTGAGGTGAGAATCATATGATTATATGTAATTGAGCAATTAAACATTATTAGTTTTTATTATATTATAATTATCATTTGTAATTGTTGAATTCATCCTCTATATAAAAGAGTTATCTAATGAGAATGAGTAAACGAGTTTCAATTATCATATTTTTTGTAACATGTTATCGGCACGTAGTTTTAGCCTTGATTTAAAATATTATTTCTTTCATTATCTGATGGAAAAATGGTCCAAACAATATCTTATTTTTTAGATAAGCAAATTTTTGATATTTCAACTTTAGAAAACTTCATAACGGTATCTCACATTCTTACCCTAACCGAAGTTGGATATTTGGAACTGTTAGCTCTAAAAAAGTATATGTTGTGTCAGCCGCTCTCACATTCTGATACGTTCATTCAACATCTCAACTCAAGCTTTGTTTTGTTACATTCATTCACCTCAAGCTAGAATGACATGAATATGTATTTTTCGTAACATTAAAATGTAAGAAAACTAACATCCTAACACCACTCATTAGTGTATGCTCACTTATTAATAGATTAAAAAAAACATAGTAAATTAGGAAAATTTTAAGAACCGTATACGAAGTATTGCTCACTGATAATTAAAGTTAACATACTTCATAAAATATCACATTAGTACATGAAGTTGAAAACCCGACTCAATATAGATACATTTTGTCAACTACTCCGTTAGTTTGATTGTTACCATCTTATTTTTAAGGGTAAACTTGTCTCTTAATGGATAATGAAAAACAAAACCAAAAGAACAAAAAAATGAGCACACAACCAGAATGCCACGACCCGATCAGTTCTTTCTCTCTTATATTTTCCAAAAATCAGAGCCTTTGTTGTTTTTGCATGTTCATGGTCTGAAGATGCACACGAAAACCATACCCAACAAAAACCATGAAAAAGATAGCTCACCACCAAATGCATCGATCAAGTCGATCATGTCAAGACCCGCCCTGAATTTCACCCTGAAACCCGAGATGAGTCATGCGGGGACCACCTCCAAGGAAAATTTACCGAAGACTCGGTAAATCTCCCTCAAAAATGGACAACCCTAACTAAAGAATTTAATAATCACATTTTTATTCTAAAATAAATCTTCAGCTACAATCCAAAAGTAGCCAGACTACAAATTACACCGAAGAATTTCAAAAGTATTCAGAGCTACTAAAAATAAAATAAAATACAGCGAAAGCTAACAAACCCCTAGTAGATTAAACAAGTAACCTACTGGCGAAATGTAGCTGATAGATAGGTCACTATGCCTCGGCTTCTCCTGCTAGACCTCACGCGAACTCTGCAGACTGGGCATTTTTAAAAGCGAAGAGCCCAGGGGAAAATATTCAACACGTCAGAGTGAGTGGACGAAATGCTTCCGACAACAAATAAATATTTCCCCAAAAGAAATGTTTTCATCAGCGGTAAAAACAAAAGCTTAACTGGAAAGACTCTGAACTGGGGTCCAGTCTGGCTAGACTCCCAAACTTTAAGACATTGCCTCTCAGGCCTGGATATTATATATATATATATATATATATATGCACACTCGCCTGACCCTTGGTACGATATCTATGAACAACTTGAATAAACTAGATATCATACGAAGCTACTATGCTTGCGTCTAACGCTCACATCATCTCACACAGGAATTGTACCTCGCATATGGGGGAAAGCGGCCGAGTGGTAATATATACGTGCTTACTCCTTGTACGAAATCTTTAAATAAATAAATGCAAAATTAGAAAGTCGCACAGGGCTATGACACTCGCGTCTAACGCTCATGTCACCCATACCGGAATTGTGCCTCGCGTATGGGGGAAATCACGTATAGCTAGCTAGCATTTAATCATATACATACTATTCTCGGAATTGTACCTCGAGTATAATCACCGAAATTTTTAATTTCGGGAAACATCCAACAACAGAAAATCATTCAAATGATAAAGCATTTCGAACACAATATTTAAAAACAAAGGTCCACTCACAGGTTAGGCCTAAGCCTGATGTCGGTCGGGAGTCTCTTCCGCTCGAGCCTCCTCACGTCCTATTCCATATAAATAAAACCTTAAATAAAACACCGACAAAAGATGCATAATTAAATATGCTTCGCGTTCAACCAAGCCTAACACTCCAAAATCTTAAATCCACTGCCAACCTCAAAACTCCACAAATTTTACCAACATCCTCAAAATCACTTTCCACCAAATAAAATCCAATGGCCGGATTATAAATTAATAATCCGTCAAAAATATCAAACATTAACAATTCTCAAACCTATCCAAAACTCCTACAAAAATTCTAAAACTTATTCCATTAAACTCCTCACATTTTTTTTCCACCAAAAACATTTTCTCGGCGGCGGCTCCGCCGGCAGCGGCGGCCGGCGACCAACTCCGGCGACCTCCGATGGTCACCAAAATTTGGTAGCATCTTCCTCTCAATCTCCTCTACAACATTCCTAACTACCACAAACTCCAATTCTAAGCCTAACCAAGCCAATCGGACACAAACACACAATAAAGCCCTAGAAATTCAAATTCTGATTTCTCCTTACATAGCTCAAGACGGAACGAGCCCTTTGGAGGGATTGAAGCACGGGAGGAGGGCTTCCTTTTGAGCTAAGGCTCGCCGGCTATGGCGGCCGGAGGAAGGAGTTCCGGCGAAATGAAGATTTCGGCAGTCGGGGCTCTCGGCGTCGATTCCTCCTTCACGGCGACGCTAGGGAGGCTGCCACCGGTCTAGAACTGCAGCTGGGATGGAGACCGACCGAACAGGACCGGTGCGGCGGGCTGGGGTGGCCGGACGACGGCGAACGGAGGCCGGGAAATTTCTGGTCGGGAGGGAGAAGGAGAGCGGATCGGGAGGAAGGAGAGAGAAAGAAAAGAGGAGAAACGGGTTGGGCTCGGCCCAGCCGACCCAACACTACTTTTAACCCATTTTCCAAAATTCAACACCCCTAAATAATACCCCAATAAAATTACCTTTTACTAGCAAAAATTACCATTTTTTACCGTCGTCAAAATTTATTCCTTAGAATAATCTCACAAAACAATCGTTCCCTACACCTCTCTGGGGATCAATTATATTTTACACTTAATGACGATCACGGTAAAATTCTTATTACCACTATGTCAGTAATAAATGTAAAAATTATGAGTCGGGACGTGACAGATCAAATCAAAAGTAAAAAAGACAGTGTTCCACAAATACAAATTCATCTTCATCTTCCCCGAAATGCCTGCAATTTCGAAAGATTCAATAGTGTGTCTTCTCAAAAATATAAAATAAAAGAGCCACTATTGTGAGATCCACCCGAAGCTTCAATTTCTTTTTATACTAATCAGTAAACAAAAAAGAGCTATTGTCAATTCTAATCAAGAATTTTTTTTCTATTTCCACATTTTCTGTAAACCAAGAACAATGCAACCAACTAAACATTGATGAGAGAATCAAGCCCAGAACTTAAATCAATGATGTACTACGATCAAAGTCAAGTTGAGCCACAAATGGTACTAAACTATCAAATTGAAGAACTTCAACCATATGACCAACATTCCAGGCAAACCAGAAGTAAGATATATCCAGAAGCAAAACATATCAAAGAAGTAAACTACATACGACCCCTACAAAAATTGAAACCAGTGTTTTCATACTTAAATCCCAACAACCCAGTATCCCAAAAATAAGCCCTCGACGGTGTTGGAGGCAGTAAAGGAAGTGTCGGCGGCATGAATCTCGGTTGACGGAGGGATGTGGTCGGCGGCAGCGGTGGTGATGAACTAAATTGCTAAGGGCTTATGGTTTGAATCGAGAAGACCAAGCTAAGAGAGAGGGGAAATTGTAAATATACTAAATCACCCTTTGTAAAATCCATAATAACACAAGTTTGACCGTGTTAATCACGGAGTGCATCAAAACTGTATTGAGTTTCCAACTTCGGTATCATTGTGATGTTTTATAAAGTAGGAAAAAAAGACCAAACAGTGTCCCACCTTTTTAAGAAGCATAACTTTAGTATCCCACCTTTTAAAAACTTCAAAACGGTATCTCACGTTTTAAACCCGACACAAGATCAGTATCTGAGGTCGTTATCTCCGTGACGGAGCTTCCAAGCTATCATATTTTGAAGGGTATTTTCGTCTGTTCAGTCCCTCCCGCCAATTCCATATAATAGTTTGGCGCCAGATCAAATATTTGCCTCCAAAACTACATATTCCCGCCAGTGTTTTAAAAAACGCGCCTCGGGCGCGCCTTAAGGCTTAAAAGGCGCGAGGCGCAAGGAAAATTCCTTGTGTTTTGCTGGTTAGGCGCAGAGGCGCAAAAAGCGCGAGGCAAGGCGCAAAAGGCGCACAAAGCGCACCCCAAGGCGCATAAGGCGTGCGCCTAGTTTGATAAGAAAACGGGGTCGTTTTAGTTTGACTGAAATAATAAGGCACACATCTTCGTGCGCCTCCCTCAGTCCCTCCTTCAGTCCTTCCCTCTCCCGATCTCCCTCTCCCTCTCCTTCTCCACCAGTTCGCGACCACCACCAATTCCCGACCTCCCTCTCCCTCTCTTGATCTCCCTCTCCCTCTCCTTCTCCACCAGTTCGCGACCAGTCGACCACCACCAAATCCCGACCTCCCTCTCCCTCTCCTTCTCCACCAGTTCGCGACCAGTCGACCACCACCAAATCCCGACCTCCCTCTCCAGTTCCCGACCACCACCAATTCCCGACCTCCCTCTCCCGTTCCTGACCACCACCACTTCCCGACCTCCCTCTCCCTCTCCTGACCACCATCAGTTCGCTGTCTTCTGCAAGCCGAGGCCTGGCAATCGCCTCAAACCACCACCTCACCTCACCCTCCAAGCCGAGGCCGCACCCTCAAACCACCACCTCCCTCGGTCACTAACTCATCATTGATTTGAGGTACGCACATCATTCCGAATTTCCGATTCAATTGTGTTTTCTTAATGAGAAAGATGAATGTTTGAGCTATGTGTGTGGTTCATTCTGAATTTGTGATAGAGTGATCAATCATCTGGTGTGTAGTTCATTGTGAATTTGTGAATTTGTTTCTGTGATAATGTGTGGTTCATTGTGAATTTGAGAATATGTTATATATAGCAGAAATTTTTTTTTTCAAAAGGCTTACGTCTTACGCCTCAAGGCTTACGCCTTGGTGAGGCTCTCGCTCCATAGCCTCGGCTACGCCTTAGCCTTTTAAAACATTGATTCCCGCCAAGAGAACATATTTACCTCCAAAGTAAAAAAAAATTAAAACTAAAATACAACTTGATAGCTAATTTTGGAACAACTTTTAAGAAAATTATACAATTTTGGTACCTGATATATATATAACTTAACACATCTAACTTTGTGAATTAGACATCATGTTCATCCTTTATCTTGTTCTAAATTGAACAATTCCGTAACAACAAATGAATATATAAAACTTTCAAACACATAATTTTGCATTTCAAATGTCTGAAAAGCCATGAAAATAGGCACATCCAACAAAGTTTAATTTACAAAAGATAGTTAAACAAGCATATTCTACAAAAGCTAGTTAAATATGCATAGTCTACAGCATTTCAATGCATATTTCACAAAAGCAGTCTGCATGTTCCACAAAAGCTAGACTGAACATCATGAGCCAATGATTCTGTCACATTTTGAGCTGTGGCTTAATGTTGAATACCCTCCTCGGGATTCACTAGTTATCCTTCATTATTTGAATTTAATCTGTCACCGTAACGGAGATGACGACCGCAGATACTGATCTTGTGTCGGGTTTAAAACGTGAGATACCGTTTTGAAGTTTTTAAAAGGTGGGATACTAAAGTTATGCTTCTTAAAAAGGTGGGACACTGTTTGGTCTTTTTTTCCTATAAAGTATGTTAACCTTAATTCCCGATGAGTAATATTTTATGTATTGTTCTTAAAATTTTTCTTAGTAAATATGCAAAGTCAAGAAAGGAAAAAATAACTTCAATATTCTCCTTGCACTTCTCGCTTGGCCAGATTAGGGGGTTTAGTAAGATAAGCAAGGTAGATATCGTGTGCTTTAGTTACTTTCTTTGATTTTTGGGTTTTTTTTTTTTAATTTCTTCCCAATGGTGAAAAATAGCAACAACAAAAAACAGATCATGTCCTTTAATATGAAAGATCGTTTCGAAGAAGAAATGTCATTTTATTTAAAGATTACAACCATATCTTCTCCTCCAGCATATGTATACATTTCCTATTTGAGGAGATGGCACATTAATTGTCTAGTAAATTTTGTTTTTGTGGATAGTGATAACATCATAGCCATAGCTCAAACAAGCCCTAGAATCTCAAGTTTTGCTAAAATGGAAGAAAGAAACGAGAGAGAACCTTGTGGAACCTTTAAGAAATTTTCCAAATAAAAAATGCAAAGCTTACCAGAATACAAGCATGAAGAAGTATTTATAGTTAGAGATACTCTAACAATTATTACAGCACAGAATAAAAGAAAGAGAAAGATAAGAAAGTCTCCAACTAGATTATTACAGCTGTCCTCCACTAGGGTCAACTATAAAAGTCAACAGTGCACCTTTTCTACAACTGATCTTCGTTTTCACCTCCCCTCAATCTCAGCAGGGGTTACCATGCTAAGATTGGTACAATGAGTATTGAAAGCAGGACTGTCTAACCCTTTAGTAAAAACATCTGCAGTTTGTTATTCTTGTTTACTCCCAAATTAATATTTTATTGGACAATAATTGTCTATGTAAATATTAATTAAATTCTCAGTCTATATCAGCCGGCGAGCCTAAGTTCTTTAAAGTTTATAATAACGGCCGGCCAGCAAGACCACGCGAGATGATTGCAAAGTCCGCGTGCAGAGTGGCTCCGCGCGGACTAACGGATCTCGCACGTTTTCAGACAAAAACAGAGCTCGCACGCGAAATGACTTCGCGCGGAGTGAGGATCTCGCGCGGAACACACAGTTCGCGCGGAATGCCTTCGCGCGGGGTGAATTACTTGTTGACTTCGCTTAGGCGAGGCGGAATGCATCTAGGCACGCTGACGAACTAATTCGCTAATTTGCGAGGTAGACATACGCGAAGTCATCGCGAATGTTTATAATCGTTTCTGATTTTTTATAGTCTTTGACACGCTTTAGGCCAATCCATGTGGCCCTTATTAATTAAAAAAGCCTTTTGTTAGCCCGCAAGCTGCAATAGCTCGCGAGATGAAATTGAGCTACAGAGTCCGCGGTTCGCGTAAGTTAGTTTTCTACTTGGACTGTGGTACCTCGCAGGATAAGATTGCTCCTAATTTCAGTCCGCATAGGACTCTATAGTTGAGAGGCGCGCCGGAAGCAGTGTCCTATTCTAAATGGACTGTGCGAGTTGGATATGTGTCACATGCAGATTGGTCTGCATGGGAGGAATAGTGTCCTTATGCTTCACGTTGCATAATCCAACATGGATTCTGATTGTCTTTCTCTCGCGGAAAGGATTTCTCCCACTATATAAAGAACACAAAAGCTTACAGACAAACTCTCTCACAATTCAAACAAAATACAAAAACCCTTCAACCTAGTTGAAACCCTCGACCCAGTCGAATCACCAACGCTCCCAGGAGCTTTATTTCTGCTTCCCCGTTGAAGTGAGCTCTCTCACACACAACTCATTCAAACAAAATACAAAACAACCTTCAACCTTGTTGAAACCCTCGACCCAGTCGAATCTCCAACGCTCCCAGGAGTTTTGTTTCCGCTTCCCCGTTGAAGCAAAACACACACAACCCCGATTCTAAGCGCGCCGCCGTTTAGATTCTTCAGAGCTCTCCGGACTCTACCCCGATTTCTCGGAATCTTCCCTATAGTTGCTCTGCTCACGCCGCCGTGAGTATCGACCGCCTTGTGCTCGTAAATTCCTCATCTGAGGTGGCACGTACTTGGAACTCCTTTCGCCTGATCAAGAAGTCAAGCGCACGCAATCAACCTTTTCCTCGTCCGCGAGGTGGCACGTCCGCAACACTCCCTCTTTCTCTTTGTTCGCTATTCACCTCCGCTCCGCACGTAGAGGATCGTGGCCAAAACACTTCTGTTGGGACATATTCCAGTAATAATTCCTGCTTTTGAACTTTCTCTCTCACAAAGTGAAAATCATTATCTAGGTGCTTGATTCTTGAGTGAAACACTGGATTGGAACTCAAGGCTAGAGCAAATAGATTGTCAAATTTTAGACTAGGAGGAGCTGGAATTCTTACATGAAGATCACATAAGACATGTCTGATCCAAGATATTTATGCAGCTGTGTTTGCCAGAGCTCTATATTCTGCTTCTATTGAGCTTCTTGAAACTGATCCTTGCTTCTTTGACTGCCATGAAATTGGACAATGTCCCAAAAATAGAACAAAACCAGTAGTAGATCTTCTGGTATTTATCTCACCTGCCCAGTCTGCATCACAGTAAGCTCTAATAAAAGGAATATATACGTACTGTAACCATATTTGTAAAAGAGACCTTTTGAGAGAGTGCCTTGTAAATATCTCAGAATTCTTTTAACTGAAAAGAAATGCACATCTATAGGAGAAGACATGAATTGACACACTGTATTCATAGAATAAGCTATGTCTGGCCTTGTAAAAGTTAAATACTGCAAAGATCCAACTATACTTCTATACAAAGTAGGATTAGGTAGAAGAGTACCTTCATCCTTTAGAAGCTGCATATGAGGAATGCAAGGAGTTTTGCTATGATTTCTGCATGTAGACAAACCAGCTTTAGCAATCAGTTATTTAGCATACTTTTCTTGAGACAAGAAAATACCATTATTCTTGTACTGCACATTTATCCCAAGAAAATATGATAGCGTTCCAAGATCTTTCATGTCAAAAACTGCACTGAGTTCTGTAACTACAAATCTGATTCCATCTTTGTCTGATCCTTGTCTGATCCTGTGATAACAATATCATCAACATATAATAAGAGTGCTATGACACCAGCACCAGAATTCTTAATGAACAAGCTTGGATCAGAGTGAGAATAGGCAAATCCAAGAGCTGGAAGGTAACTGGTAAATTTCTCATTCCAAGCTCTTGGTGCCTGTTTAAGTCCATAAAGAGATTTCCTCAAGAGACAAACATTATCTGGAAAGTTTGGATCCTCATACCCCTGAGGTTGCTGTATATATACTTCTTTTAAATCTCCATGCAGAAATGCATTTTTCACATCAAGTTGTTTCAGTTCCCATTTATTCATTGCTGCAAGAGCAAGAATAATTCTCACAGTACTATGTCTAACAACTGGACTGAATGTCTATTCATAATCTAAACCCTTCTCCTGACTGAAGCCTTGAGCAACAAGCCTAGCTTTAAATCTAGACACTGAACCATTAGGATTCTTCTTGATCTTATAAATCCACTTATTTCCCACCACATTCTTATTTGAAGGCAAAGGAACCAAAATCCAAGTTCTTTGATTCTTTAAAGCAGCTATCTCTTCATTCATTGCCTCATCCCATTCTGGTTTTCCTGTTGCATGTTTGAAGCAGCTAGGTTTTACTAGTTCATTTAGATGCAAAACAGATGAAAACCCACTAAAGTATGCTAGTTCATCAACCTGGTTTTGCTGAACTATACAAGGAAAAGCACAGTAATACTCAAAGGTCTTTTTCTTAACAATTCCATTCTTTGCTCTAGTTAGCATTGAATGATTGTTATAGCATTGAGCTGGATCATTCACAAAAGACAACTCATAAGGAAGAATTTCGCCATTTGTATCAATACCATTAAACAAACTGGTAACATCAATACTCCCATTCACATTCACATTCACAGTTTCAACTCCACCTTGAGCAACAAAATCTTCAGAACTTAGAGCTTCAGTATTAATATTCTCATTGCTGTCAACAGCCTCAGAAACACTTGCATCACAGATATTCTCATTACCACTCACTGTAGCACCAGTAGTAGTGACTTCATTATCTTCACCATTAACATCACCTCTAGACTCACCACTACCCCTCTGATCAGCCTGTCCAGTGGAAACGCTGGAAGGCTGAGAAGTAGAAACAAAAAGATGATGAAGATAAGGCTTAGGAGAGGAAGTAGAGGATGAACCAGATCCTGACTGAGTAGACAAGTGATAGGGAAAAACAGTTTCATCGTGAATGACATGGCGACACATCCACAGTTTATTTAAAGAGATATTATAGCAGAAAACACCTTTAAATCCAAGATCATATCCTAGAAAAATACACTGAGTTGATCTAGAATCAAGCTTATCCTTAGCATAAGGCCGAATAAGCAGATAACAAGCTAAGCCAAAAATATTTAGAGATGAAATGTCAGGATGAGTACCAAAAAATCTGAAGTATAGAGATTGCATCTGCAAAGACTGACATGGCATTCTGTTGATAAGGTAAGTGACATGAGCAACTGAATGATACCAGAAAGGTTTTGGTAATTTGGCTGCAGTCCTAAGAGTAATACAGGTTTCCACAATATGCAAAGCTTACCAGAATACAAGCATGAAGAAGTATTTATAGTTATTATTACAGCACAGAATAAAAGAAACAGAAAGATAAGAAAGTCTCCGATTAGATTATTGCAGCTGTCCTCCACTAGGGTCAACTATAAAAGTCAACATTGCACCTCTTCTACAACTGATCTTCGTTTTCAGATAGTAGCATACGTACTCTGCCTCTTCATGTTTTTTTTTTTAAATTTTATTTTGATCGGAAGTAAGGTAACAAGCTACTTGATATTTATATATTTCCTGTCGTTCCTTTTTTTTTTTCTTTGAAAATGTTCATTTTTCTTCTATATACAATCCAACTTCCTCAATCATCTATATGCTTCAGCGTTCGCACGTCCGTTTAAATCAATTTTCATGGTGTTAAGATAGCAACTGAGACACCACCAACGTACTACTATAGTTACAATTCCTTGAAACAAACAAAATGACTCGATAAAATGTATTTGCAACAACTAGCTAGCTTATAATCTTGAACACACATACTACTAAGGATTGTCCTCAAATACTGCTAGGTTAGTTATCAAGTGCTAGCATTTTGAATCTGGGTTGTTTATTTAGGTTGGACTTGATCAACGGAAATTATAAGTGAATCTATTGCTTAATTGCATGGAATAAATGATCGATCCCATCAAGCCAGCTCTAGTATAAAAGGATCACCTAGTGCTAGAAACTAATTAACAATCAATAGCTATATATATATATATATATATATATATATATATATATATATATATATATATATATATATCTATATATATATCTTCTTTAGTGAAAGGAAGTACTAGACTAGTTTGGCTCTCTCAGTTAAGATTCTGAAAATGAAAGCTAATAACATCAGTCTGATCTGATCTTATTGGTCTGTATACTTGTTTGCATTATAGTCTAGGGGGGTTGCTTAATTAGGTGGTAGCCTGAGGAAAAATTTCTACAAGCATACATGGAGGAGATGTGGTATCTGGGTACGTAAATCTAAAGCAAACAAGCATCTGGGTACGTATTTCTTGTTAATTTGTACATTTTGGCATGCCATGCCACTTACGATCGCCATGTGTGTTTCTATTAGCCAACTATTAATCATTCGTATTAGAGCCGTACGTACTAGAATGGTTTAATAAAGTTTAGTCTCCTTAGCCACACAATATGGTATATATGGAGCAAATTGAAGATTTGTGTTTAACTGCCTTATTTCAGCACTTAAAGATAAGAATGAAAATGTGCACGTAGGGTGATTGACGATTATGGTTAATCAAGCACGCACTGGCTATGCTTCTTCATAAGTAATCATCCAAACAAGTTCGGCCTTAATTTGTATGAACACTGCAACTGTGAAAGATCTAGAACAACATATAAGAAAGGAAGATGCGTATAAACTTGATTCAAAAAGGCCTTTCCTGTCCAAACATTCGACAAGTCTTGTACAACACCATCCCCAATCATCAAAACAGCATATATATACAAACCTCACAGCGCTGGGAGCTACTGTTGAATTGGTTATAATTAACTAGCAACCTAGGAATTAACTAGCAATATCATCGATCTTTCGATATGAAGTTCATGTTCTATTTCTCATATGTTAAAATAGAAAAACTGATCAACATAACACTAATGTCATGTTAATTTGTTAATTCATGGTGCATATCATTTCACCGCCACCTCTTTAGGTAAAAGCGCTAGCCATCACGAGCATATATGTACGTACGTAGAATAGAATTGGAAAAAATCAAATACATTTGATCAACCATAGGTTATAGATCGATGGCATCAACTAATTGGTAAATCCTATAGCCGGCCTATACCATGATACTACATCTCTTATATTTACACTAACAATATTTTGGTTAGTCAAACTGTTACATATGGAGCACCAACTAATTTTCTTTGTTTGTGAGAATGAAATCTCTATTAATTAAGGCAATTTGCCTTATGAAACCGTCAATGGTTAAATTTTCAAAAATCCCTTAAATTGTCCTTTTTTATCAAACTGTTTTAACAAGAAAATTTTATGTTGCATGAACAAAATGGTAAAATCAAACAGAAATAAATAGAGATAACTGTTCCGGGTAAAAGTGGATAACTCCACAGTATGACAAAACAGTTTAAGGATTATATATAAAACAGTTTCAGTTTCCTTCAAAAACTGATTTACAGTCACTGTGTATTACTCTCCCACGTTTTCTATTTCATTACAATCTAAAGGACGACATATCGTCCACATCATTTTGTATATGACTCATCATTTTGTTTCGGAAACGAAATAATCAAAAAATAGATTTTTTTTATTACAAAAAACATAAAATAAAAAGATTAGTTTGGGAGAGGTTAAGGATTCGGGTTTGGGAGTTCTCAAATCTGTAGTAGGGTGGTGGTCTGTGATTAGATTAGTTTGGTTTTGGGCGACTCAAAAAAAAAAAAAAAGCAAAGAAAAAAGAAATTTTATTCACATATATCACCAAATTTCTTAATACATACTCTTAATTTTGGACATATTTTGTTTGAGCCCAGTGGGTATTTTTCGGTCCAAGACTCGAGGTACGTTTTGGATAACATTAATTTGGGCCAGTACCTGTGGCCTTTTTAGCCCACGAAGGGTGGTGAAGTCTGACAACACACGAGTTGGAGTTGTCCAAAGATTCCGATACCTCGCGAGATTCGATGTCCTCGCGGGATCCCTTGTTCCAGTTCGTGTAGGATTCTACAGTGCATGACGAGGTAGAGTTAGAAATGGACGATAGTACCCGCGGGATAGGATCGCTTGGTGTTCGAGTTCGCGTACGACGCTATAGTGAGATGATGCGGGGCGGTGAGCAAGACCTAAGCGAGGTGTGTTTTGGACACGTGTTGCATGGATCGCGCAGCTCGCGAGTTGATCGTATCATGGGATTCTAATTGCTGAGTCCGAAGCTGATTGTGATTAGGTCTCTGCGAGTTGCTTGCGGATCGCTATATAAAGAAGATCCATGGCTTACAGTTCTCTCTCTCAACAAACAAACACACAGTCAATCGTACACAGTACAACTGCAAATCTTCGAGCGTCCTCGAAACCTAAAGTTCTAAGTGCACCTCGCCTTAGATCTTAGAGCCCGTCTGGATTCATCTTTCTTTCCAATTGTTGCTCTGCTCACCCTAGCCGTGAGTATCGATTCACATATGTCTAGATAGCTAGTTTGCTCGTAATTCCTCGCCCGCGAGGTGGCACCGGAGCTCTACTTCGCCTGGTTAGAAGTCAAGAACGCGCACCGTTCTCTTTCCGCGTCCGCGCGGTGGCACGCCCTGCAAACCTTAATTTACTTTTGGTAGCACAATTACCTCTCTACCCCAGCTGAGGACGTGGACCAAAACATTGGCACGCCCAGTGGGACCGGGAGTATAACATTCTCGTCATCATTGGGAAATCAGACGGATCCCCATACGGGAGACCCTCGATTTCTTGTTTGAAACACAAGTCTCCGCAATACAAGCCCCATAACAGCGCGGCTTGCCGATCTCTCACCCAAGAAGAGGTTTTCGCTCGGTTTGGCAACCCCGACCATACCGAAACTACAATGACAGGTTCACGACCAACCCCAGACGCAGAACCTACTCTGCCCGCGGATGAAGTCCGCCGGATGTTTGAGGAACTAAAGAGCGATTTCGGCTCGCTCAAGAATGAGTTCGGCTCGCTCAAGAATGAGTTCGGCTCGCTCAGGAGTGAGCTCGGCTCGAAAGTCGACACCACCCAGCAAAACTTCCAAGACCTCTCTGCACAGGTCGCTAAGGATAGGGATATCTGGCTCGCGAACAAAGAGAACCATGCTACGCTCAACGAGGAGTTTAACTACGTTGCTGGTAAAGTCAGCGAGGAGTTTAACTAAGTTTGGGTATGTTTTCTCAAAGAAAAATCAGAAGCATTCCAAGCTTTCAAAGATTTTAAAGCAGAAGCTGAGAACATTGTTGGCCGGTCTATCAAAGTTTTGAGAACTGATCGTGGAGGAGAATATTTGTCCAAGGACTTTTGAGAAGTTTTGCAAAGATAGTGGAATAAAGCATCAGCTGACAACTCGCTATACACCTCAACAAAATGGTGTAAGTGAGAGGAAAAATCAAACTATAATGGAGATGGTGAGGTGCATGCACAGAAGGAAGAAATTGCAGAAAGAGTTGTGGGCAGAAGCAGTGTCATGTGCAGTCTACTTAATCAACAGATCACCAACAAAATGCTTGAAAGATTGTACGCCTCATGAAGCATGGTACGGAGTGAAACCAAATGTGCAGCACTTGAGAGTATTCGGATCTGTTGCATATGCCCATGTTCCAAAAGAAATTAGAAACAAGCTTGAAGACAAGTCAGAGAAGTGTATTTTCATTGGATATAGCGACCGGAGCAAGGCCTACAAGCTGTACAATCCAGAGACAAAGAGGATCATTATAAGCCGAGATGTTTTGTTTGATGAATATGCTATTTTTGATGAAGAAAAGAAGACACAGCCGGCTTTCCAGCCCTTGGAGATGAGTGTGGAACATCCAATACTCATGAATCAGATGAAGATGACTCACATGAAAGTCCTCCCCGAAAATTCAGAAGCCTGCGAGATCTTTATGACTCCACAGAACAAGTAAGCTTGCAAGATGATGTGGTTTATTTTTCATTCTTTGCTGGAGAGGATCCAGTTTGCTTTAATGAAGCTTGTAGAGATGAAAAGTGGAAGAGAGCCATGGAAGAAGAAGTAAAAGCCATTGAAAAGAATCAAACCTGGGAACTCACAGATTTGCTGCCACACAAGAAACCCATCGGTGTAAAATGGGTGTGCAAGACAAAGATGAATCCAGATGGATATATCAACAAGCACAAGGCGAGGCTTGTGGCAAAAGGGTACAAACAAAAAGAAGGAGAAGACTACACAGATGTATTTGCTCCCGTTTCCAGAGTTGACACCATTCGCTTAGTGATTTCTCTTGCTGCTCAAAACAAATGGAAGCTGTTCCAAATGGATGTCAAGTCTGCGTTCTTGAATGGGTCTCTCCAAGAAGAAGTTTATGTTGAGCAGCCCCCAGGTTTTGAGAAGGAAGGAGAAGAAGTTAACCCAACCATGCGTCTGGCTATTAAAATTCAGAGTAGGGCAAAGCTACAACTACACAAGGTAATGTGATTGTTACTTCAATTTGTTTAGGGTTTGATGTGTAGGCTATTGATCCAATTTGTTTTCGGTTTCATGTGTAGGTTATTGATACTTCTTCTCTGGATAACTATGCCTTGGTCAAAGCTCTGGTGTTTGGTAAGTTTCTAATTGATGATTTCTGTTTCATTTATGCTTTGGTGTTCTTGATTGAGTTGTTGGCTAATTAAACCAAATTTGCCGGTTTGTTTTCCTAGAATAAGGCTGCTGTCAGTTTTTAATCTTTTAGTTTCCAGTATTTTCAGTTTCAACTGTTATGAGTCTTTTCATCTTCATTAGCATGAAGTGGGTGTTTAATGTCTTGATAAGTTAAGAAGTTTTAGAGTCAAGTCTTGTTCCTATATAAGTCTATGTAATCTTGCTGTTTGAGATAAGAGAGAGTAGAAGTATTCAATAAGAACTCATTTCCAAAACACTTGCTCTGTTCTCTTCCTTATACATGAGTTTATTTATTTATTTTATTTTTTATTATGTAGACAAGAAGATTGATAAGGGGAAAATGACCCTGGGTAAAGCTAAAATTGTCTGCAAGGTAGTGGGAGAAACAAACAAAAAGGAGGTTGCTGACAATCTTTTAAGGGTGAGTTTATCTCTCTGAATTTGGATCGTGTTCAACTCCGGTTCAATTATAGTCATTTGTTTATATATTTCTGAATTTGGATTGTTGCAGATCATCTTCAACTCCAGTTCAGTCGTAGACACTGATTTGGGACACTTGGGTAAAGGATTGTACCTTCTTATTTCATTGATGAACCACAGGTAAATATTTAAGTTTATGTGGGATTTATATCAAACATTAATCAATGGTCTTCTTAGTTTTTTTTTTCTGTCTTGTTGTAGCTGCTTGCCCAATTGCATTGTGGTATTTGAGGGAAATAGAGCTTTTGTTCGTGCAGTTGAACCCATAGCCGAGGGAGCCGAGGTAGTTTTCTTTGTTTGGTGTGAAGAATATAGTTCAGTACTTTGTATCAATTTTATACATGTGTTCTCTGTTTGGTGAAATTTCTGAAGATATGTCAAAGTTACATAAACCTTTCTGGAAGCACTATGTCTCGGAAAATGACACTGGAGGGAGAATACCTGTTTACTTGCACATGTCCCCGTTGCATCGAGGTAATACTCACCCATGAGTATTCTTGTTTCTGTTTTTTTGTTGTGTTAATGGTTTCTGCCCTTGAGTGTTTAGGTTTATGTTTTTATTGTGGTCTGGTTTATATTGAAGGGTGAGCATCATGATATTCTCGAAAGGGCATATGTAGAAGGCTACCGATGTTCTGCTAATGGATGCGATGGCGCTTTACTTTCCAACTCTGGTATAGACTTGTCAGTGGTGAACTAGTTGGATAATAGCAGGTACCTAGTTCAGACGAGTCAATCTAACATCTTGCAATTTGGATGTGCAGATGGTAATGAATTCATAATGCCAAAAATGCAAATGTCTGAGGAGCAAAGAAGAGATAACAAAGCTGGAAACTGAAATTGAATTGCAGATGAATGCTCTTGAGGCTGCACAGACTGTAGGCTCTCATATCAGTATCCATTTTTTCTGGCTTAACTCATAAGCATTACTGATCGGAGGTTTTGAATATTGACTATATTTTATATGATTGCAAATACCGGGATACAAAGTGGTTGCTTGACATAGATTTCATACTTTGGAAAGAGAATGCATTGCATATTTTGGTATTGAACATCGTGATCTTTGACCAGAAAGTAATAGCTATCCTTAAGCAAATTGAGACACTCCAGAGGGAAGTGTTCAATCGTCGCAGCACCTATTTTGTCCTCACTTGGCAGAGAATCATGGAGGTAGCTTATTGAGTTTATTGTTTTTTGTGATGATAAAAGTAGTTACCGTATAGTATTAGTAATGGAAAGAAGGATAGGAGAGTGGTCAGGATTGTGAGTTTGGAAAAGAAACCAGTCTTTATGTAGTTGATATGGCAAATTTATCTTTGTCTTCAGAATGCAATGAAACTGAAAGACTGACAAATTTATCTGTCTTCAGATTGCAATGAACCTGAAAGACTGGAAGGAAGCTCTAGCATATTGCAAATTGATCATTGAACAGTACCAAGGTACATGTGTATTTTTTTCTTCTCCGAGGTAAAAGATTACTTCAAGTTGTAGTTTACTTCAAGATAAAAGATTACTTCATGTATGTAGTTTGGTGCACGCCAAAGTTCTGGCTTCTTCTAGTTGGTGCCTTCGCGGTATAAGTGATATTCCGTTTACTTTCTTTGTTTTGGCTAATATATTGTGTTTTAGTTTAGAGGTCGAATTAGCGTTGTCGGTTCTTAGTACCTAGAGTACGATTGCTAAAGTTGCTAACATGGAAAACTACTCTATTTCATTGTAGGCTTATGTCCAGGCTATAATGTTTTACTTGGATTGGAATACTATAGATGTGGCAAGTTTCAAGGGTTAGTTTTTTCGCAGCTTAAATTATTGCAGAGGCTTGTATTCAACATTTAAAAAGATGATCACTTGTCACAGGGCACTCAGAGATGCCGAGAACGCTGTCATATCTCTGAACAAGGCAATCGACATTCTGCAGATTGCTTATGGGAGAGATACAGCATTCATGAAGGATCTGTTCAAAAGACTGGAGGTGCAACAGAAACTGTGTTCAAGCTCTCAGAAATGAGTAAATTTACTGGTCTGCTACTTGTCAATATGCTAACTCTGTTTAGGAACTGAAGTTCAATATTGCACTTATACAGTTACTTCGACATATCATATATCAGTTAAATGCCTCCAGGACTATGCTTTACTGAATCATTGGGTAATCTACCTGAAGAGAACCTACCAGTATATTCAAAGATTACTAGCCTTATTGCTGGTCCGGTTGTATGCATATTTCTATCTAATCTTCTCTTTTGGTGTAGCTAATTCTGCATTTACAACTCTTGATTTTTCATGTACGTTTTAAGTAATCATGTTTCATTCAAAACTCTTTGAATCACTTTTAAACTAGAATGAAGTTTGTGTTCAAAATTGATGAAGGAAATTGCAACAACATTAGTTTTTCAAAGCTTTGAACAAGTATAACTCATATATGAAGGTGAATGTTGTGATCTATAATTTAGGGTTAAACGAACTATAATATAGGGTTAACTGAACTTTTGTTACCCTTTAGTAATTGGGTACACACTAGGCCACAGTCTTACCCTGTTTTCTCTGACTTTTTTCTAGCTGAGGTTAAAGGGTTTTCACCGATATTATATGATCTACTTTCAGTAACTGATAATGATATGTATCTGTTGATATATTGGCTATTACTATTCAACTCCAAGAACTCCTAATGACACTAGGAAAGGAAGCAATCATGACAGCAGCTTGATCAGAGGTATTTTTGCCTGCTGTATAGATATTTGGTAAGTTAAGGTAATGATCTTCAATCTTCTCATATATGGTAAGTTAATCTCTTTTTAACTTATTTATTTGCTTACTGATTTTCTGGTAAAAATCTTATGTCTAGCATTTTCCATATCAGTACTTTTTACAGTGAACAAATCAGGAATTTTATAATTCTTTTCTGCACTAATCTTGTGCTGTTAAAATCATATCTTTTCAGTTAATTATATGGACTTAATCATTGCTCTCAGCAATGATGAAATCAATCTGTTGTTATATGATTTCTGTGTTATAGCATGAAACTGTTTTCTTAAGTTTTGGAAAGTGCAAAATGATAGAGGACTGACTGCATCTTTCCAGAAACGATAATTAATCTCATCATTGAATCACATTAGTTGAGGGGGAGTGTCAACCTCTATAAAATGCTCCTGATGTGGTCTGTGTAAGCTAAGCTTTTTGTGATTGATCAGTTCTTATTTGCAGAGTTAATCTTGTGTATGATCAACTTGCAAACTGCTTGAGGGTGTTATCCCAAAGACTAAGACTTCCTTTCTGACTTGCATACAGGTTGCATTTGAGATTGGGAGAACTAAGATCTTGTGGTGAGAAGGAGAGGCTGACTGCATTGCATGACTTAGTCAACTGGTTGTGTCAAAGAACCAAGGATCACTGATTGTGTTAAGAATCAGCTGATAGTAAACCAAGAGTGTTTAAGTCTTAGGTTTATGTTCTGAAATCTAGTTGTGCTTAAGAACTAGAGGAAGCTGAGTTTGTTGTAAGCCTCAGTGTGTTTGTTCAGTTTCTCTTTGTAGAGTTACATGAATCACTTGTGTGAGAAGTGAGGGTCAAAAACAGATACAAGAATTTGTAATTGTGTGAGAATTACTTCTTGTAAAGTTTGTGAAGGTTAATGAAATAATCTTGCTTGGTGCTTTTTCCCTCTTTGAGGTTTTGCACCAAGCTGCTGAATTAAATTGTTCTTATCTGTACTTCATTTGGTTGTTAATCCGTTTCAATACTTTCAGTATCAACTATCAAGAATTAACCCTAAGTTTTTACATTATAGTAGTTTCTTTTTCTTTTCTTTTTTAACTGAAAGAACATAACCCTATCTTGATTTACAAGTAGGTGGCAGCTGGAAGATGGCCATCATACAATGCACCGCCCCACTCTTGTATTTGTGTGATTGATTAAGATAACCTAACTGGACAGAGGTATTCAGCATCATATAAATAAATGAAAAAAGTTGTCAACCTAGACGTTATGCGATAGTTTAAGGATGATCAGCTAGCACCATCCCTTCTGGTCCGCTTTCTGGGACTTGCTCCGCTCTCTTGATTAGAAACGGAACTAACACCAGAACATAGGGTTATGATATAATTGGTACTAAAGAGTAGCAATCTTTTGGAAACACTTGCTATTGATGTTCTAGATCTTTCTAGACTTGAATATGCCTAGACTAGGACATTGGAAAGTTTAACTTTCATGGAGTTTTCAGATGTAATTTTTCCGATTCTGGCTTTTATATACTTGTTAAAAACAAATTCATTTATGTGGACTTAACCTTCATGAAAGTTTTACCTTCATGGAGTTTCCAATGCAGGCCCGTACATGAGGGGAAGCCTCAGGCACCACAAATTCGAGGTCACCAATTTTTTTTTAATATATATGTATATATATATATATATACGAAAACGATATGAAACGGACGTCCGCACTGTCCTTAAAGTGCAGACGTCTCTCCGTTCGCCACCGTCCGGCGCGCCTCCACCCGAGCGGACTCCAGCAGCGCCCCCGATCACTTTCCCTCCTCGGCGAGTCCGCCGAATTCCAGTTTTTTGGCGAGATCGATCTTGTTTGAAGTTTTGGGTGATCTCGCCGGAAAACTAGAATTCGGCGAACTCGCTGAGGAGGGAAAGTAGTCGGGGACGCTGCTGGAGTCCGCTCAAGTGGAGGCGCACCGTCGTTGGTGCCGGACGGTGGCGAACGGAGGGACGTCTGTACTTTAAGGACAGTGCGGACGTCCGCTCCACATCCGGCCTGTGTGTATATATATATATAATTTTCATAAAAACCTCAAAAATTATCTACTTTCTCGGTTTCTCATGTTATATTCTACTCGGCCAATGTTAGAAAAATGCATAGATTCATATTCAAGATTGCACATTTACTGTGTTTATATGTATCTTGTAATTTACGAAACTTATTTCTATAACGACCATCGTTTTTTCTTCTGTAGTATGATCATTAAAAGGCATTATTCTTCGAATACGCCTTAGCTCTTCAAATCTCAGGTCTGGCCCTGGTTGTGCCTGTATATGCTGTTGGAGATGAGAACCGGCTTATGCAAACTAGTTTAAATATTGCTGGTAATACTGTCAAGTTTACAAAGGAGGGTTATGTTTCAGTTATAGCATCTATTGCAAGACCAGAATATTCAAGAGATTGGCGACCACGTGAGTTTTATCCAGCGCCAATTGACGGACAATTTTTTACGTACGAGTTCAGGTCAGATCATTCAATATTTTGTACACTACTGGATTCCATCTCTCTGCCTTTTGACACTGTGCTTTGAGCATCTTTTAGTCTTCTGTATTCTATGGACAAGTGCATTCTTGTGGTTGCAGGGTGTAGTATTTTTAGCTCGACAAACACAATCATGTATCGTGATACCATGATTTCCCGAAATCTTAAGCGGATAGAGCCACCACGTCGCCTGCATGTTGCATGCTAAGAGTATTTCCTTCTATGACTTGTTCATATTTTCCAAATATTTTCCTAGGGCTGCAGGTTAAGGATTCTGGCAGTGGTATTCTTCCACAAGATATTCATCGTATTCACCAAATTTACTCATCCCAGAAATGGATCCAGTCGAGTAAATGATGGTGCAGGACTAGGACTTGCCATCTGTAAAACGGTATGATTCAAACTTTCTCCACTTTTCACAATTTCTACTACTGTCTGCAGAAAGTATTTGGTTCTTGAACTATTGTTGGAGCTATGAAGTTGGGTGGTAGCCTCTCGTATGTTGCCTGTTCATTGACATTACACTGTTGTATTTATCGTCAAACTCGTGATGTGCGATAGTTGCAGTATAACAATAGCACATTAAACAGAGTACCCAAAGGAGAGGCAAATAACCGAAGTGCAGATCTCATTGGATACAAACCAGCTTTTAAAGATGGTTATGGTTTAGCTTCAACAAATGCACGTTATCAGAGAAGTCTATGATTGAACTGTAAATGTTGTGCTGAAAAAACACAAATTTTCCTACAGTATGGAATGGAGATTTAGAATTTAGTTTTTTGCTAGAAGAAATTTATCATTTGACTGGATGCATTCTTGCATAAATCTATGTTTACAGATTTGTTTCAGTATAAGATATCAATGTTCAGTAACTGAATTAAAAAGCAAGGCAAGAATCACTTAAAAAAACAATTATTAAACCTGTGATTTCGGGGGCATCACGCCAACACCTAACCAAGCTGCTCATTTAAAGTCTAATAGATTTCTTTCAGGCTTCTATATCTAAAGATAATTATTTTCTTTAAGGTTGGTGAGTTCGGAAACATTTACAGTTCAATCACTTAAAAAACAAATTGTTATTAAAAAGATTGGTGAGTTCGGAAACATTCAACACCTAGATGTAAATCTCTAAGAATATAGCTAATTTGAATACAACATTTCAAAGTAGGGAACTCATAATATAGCAGGTCAAGTGCAAAAAAAAAAAAAAAAAAAAAAAAAACCAAATATAGAGGCTTTATTGCCAATTTGCTACCTTAGGAATCACTAAAGTGTCAATTTGCTACCCTAATTTTTATTTCTGTCAATTTACTACCCTAGCTTATCAAAATTAACCGATTTGTTACCTTGGCTTTTATTTATACCAATTTGCTACTCTAGGTTCTTACAATTAGCCAATTTGCAACCTTTTGCCATATCAATTGACTCATTACTCCGTTCAAACATTGATACATTTTGAAAATGTCGGATAACAATTGGCTAAATTTGAATATGTAGGTAAGTAAATTGGTTAATATTGAAAGTCTAAAGTTATAAATTTGATGCAAGGGTAACAAATGACTAAAATAAAACATAGGGTAGCAAATTGACTAATTTTAGAAAGCATTAACACTAAGGTGAATCTCATGTCTCGTTTGTTTCGTGGAAAATAAGCATCAGGAAAAGAAAGTTGTTCTTTTCATGCGTTTGGGAAAACAAAAAGAAACGAAACACTTTCCTGATGGAAAGGAAGATGTGGGGGAAAGTGGTTCATTTCAAAATCAAAAGGAACTACTTCCTTTCTACTTACCCTGCATTAATTACTCACACCATAATATTCTAATATTTTTTTAACAACTTTCTTAATGACTTTCCTTGCGTTACCAAACGTTGGAATAGAAAATTCAAAATTTTATTTCCGTTCTCTTTCCCTTACCATGGGAAAGAGGAAGAAACCACTTTCATTTCCACGAACCAAACGAGGCCTAGCAAATTGGCAATTACGCCAAATATAGATAACAAAACGTACGAAACTTCATACATAGTACAAAGATTCTGAAACTTCTTTCAACTACAAAGGAAAGTAATTGGTCCAAAACAAACAAAGATACTGGTTTTTTAAAACTAGTCTATCAAAACAACTTGGAAGTACATGGACCATCAACAGCAATCCATCTATATCTTCATACGAAGATTTGGTTCCTGGTTGCTTAGTTGTACTGCAGGCAAGTAAAATAGAATGTTTGGTAAGATTAATAAGACTAAATAAAAAAAATCGAGAAAAACAAGCCCGTTAAAAACAAATTGTAAGACAGAAAAAGGTGTAAACTTACTGTCCGGGTTCAGCAGGGGTAGCAACTGGTGCTCTCTCTCCAGGTCCCTAAAAACAATATATATATAGAAGTAAAGGCAATGTAAGAACGTAAATTGTATTATTACAGTTGTGAAAGGACAATACTGTGAGTTCGGTGAATTAGTCCTTCTTTAGGACAAATTTATTATTAAGTCTAGTAAAGTAAATGCAAATGTAACTGAATGATTATTTCAACAATACCTGAGCCAAACGTTCCTCTCTCCCTGCTAGCCTTGTTCTTTGCTCTCTTAGCTTCAAATCGGTCAGATTCTCTCTTGCCTTCTTGGCCTTAGACTTGTGGATGCTCTACATGAGCACTCTTGTTTTTGAAAACATTACCCTTGACCTTCATGTACATGTCATGGTACATGTGCTTGTCTATCTTCTTTGCCTCTCAGTACTTGCGAAGCAACCTCCTGAGGACACGCATCCAAAGGATTTTGGTTGGAAGCATTGCCTCCCTGGTACCCTTACGCACTACAATGTTCAGAAACCACACATTCAAATGTCACTTACTACAGCCCCAAGTCACAGCAGAAATGCAAAGAACAAAACTTCACAGACCAAAGACTAAAACAATGTCCAATTCTCATTCAATCAACATACAGTATCCAGAGTGACGCCCCCTTCCTCTTGGCCTCCTTCATACGACATGCACGGGAGCAAGAGTGAGTCTTGGTGGGATTTCTCATGATGAACCCATCCTTGACCAACTTCCTTATGTTTTAGGCCTGCAATTGACAATCCAAACCATCATTAAGCAAGCAAGATCAAAAAAATATTTCTAACTAAACTTCCACCTAAACTACAAATTTCTGAAACTCACAAGTAGCTCGATCATGAGCCGCAATTGCACAAACATAAATACACATGAACAGTTCAATACAACTACAACATCAAAGCTCTATAATATCGAAAACACTTGTTTAGCTAAACATATACTTCAGAGGTCAGAGTTTTCCACAAACACAGGAGACGCAACTCGGTACTAATTAAAGAGCACACAGAGTCTAAGCATCAAAATAAAACTTCGATATAGATTACCAGAGCTCGTATAATCAAAACAAATCGAGTTTACTGTAAACACATACAGATCCTAACCCTAGCCACAACGAAACAGCCAGAGATGCTTTACAGTCCACAGCACAACAATCAAAACCCACAGCCTTATCTCAGCAAGAAATCAACATCAAAACCTAAAAAGTTCACAGAATCAAATGCAGTACGAAGCAAACAGATTCTGAAGAAATCAGGAGAATGAGAATCGAACAGAGAAAGAGAGGGGTGAGAGCTTACGAGAGCTGGCCATGGAGATGTCGCTGACTTCATTGGGGTCAAGCCAGACCGTACCCTAGACCACACTTGGGAACGCTGGTGGCGAGCCGCTTCTGGAGCTTGACTTCATCGGGTTTCGATTGGCCGGGTTGCACAGCCCAATATAAATTGGTCTCCTGTCCGGTCGAGTAACCTATTATTAATTTAATTCTAAAGAAGTAATTTTAGTAGGATGAATTGAAATGAGATGATTTTTTTGTCATTTGAACCTTTAAAAGTTATTTTAGTGTTTTTTGTTGTTATATATTGGATCATGACCTATTGGAATGACAAAATTGCCCATTACAATATTTTAGTAGAATAATAGAATTTGAAAGTTGGGTATGAAATTGAAAAAATATTTATAATTCAGGGTCTTATGTAATTAATCTGAAAAATAACACAAAAGAAATTCATAATCACTGAAGTTGTGACAAATTCTAATAAAATTATAAGATACAATAAAACTGTCCAAACAGAGGAAATGAAATGCTCTCGTTTGCTTGCAATTGCTACTCCTTCAGTCATGGTGCGGCTACCAGTCACTGATCCATAAGTGATTCTTTGAGAACTCAAGCAAGTTTGGAGATTGAACCCAATCTCCATAATTTTTCAGGGAAAGCAAGCTCCTATTAACACTCAAAATGCGCCAACACATCCACCACGCGGTGGCATCAGGCCTCTTCGGAAGTTGTATAACTTGCATAGAATTGCATCTCAAGTCCACAAAGAATAACCTTGACCTATAGGTCTTTTTATCTTGGAAAAATATACCATTTTCCCATTCCCCACAACGAGCAAACATGTCATTCAAATCAAGCAATGATTCATGCATATTTATGGTGAGCAATGATTCATGCACATTTATGGTGTAATCTCGCTCCCACTCTTTTGTATGGTAATCTTTCATCACCCATATATCAATTCTTTTTTCATCTGCTGATACGTCCCATAACTCAGTGTCGACTATAACTAGAGCCATAGATCCTCTTAAAGCAATCAAGTGTGTGTACTCAAGCTTCAAGCATGGTATCCCCAAAGTGGGAGTCCGATAGAACTCTTCTTTCGTGAAATCAAAAGAAATGATGCCTTCTTCTTTTTTGGTCATCAATGTTTCTGATGACCTGTCTTGTAGAATCAACCAATGCATGTCTCCGAAAGCACATATGCTCCTATTTGAATTTAAATCCTCAAGATATTTACAAGAATTTGGAGTTTGCGGGGGTAAATCTCGCCATGACTTTGTGCCCAGTTCAAGAATTTGAGCTACACAGCTGTAGTAATCAGAGTCGTCAATATTTCTGGTGCTACCAATTTGGGACAAGCGAAGAATCTTGTGGGTGCTAGTTATACTATCAAATCCCATGCCGAAAACGTCGTGGAAAATATAGGTGTGGGCACCATTCTTTTTATAGTGAATGCCACTCCTCGGGAGCCTTAGAACTTCTGCGGTGAAAGCATCGATCAAGTAGCAAGCCTTTTTTTCTCTAGTCAAGAGAAAGAGGTTGCAGTAAGAGAAATATACAAAATAACGGGCGTCGTCGGTGGTGGACAGAATATCCGAGACAATAAGGCTACCTTTGCTGCCATCGTAATGCTGGCATTCCAAGGCATGCTCCAAGCATTTTAAGGGCATATATGACGGCATTGTATATTGGGACGGCTTACAAACTTCGCGGAAACTCTCTCCCACAAATCGCAACGTAAGGGGAGGATCAGAAGCATGAGCGTTGGTGAGAATGGAGAAACGGGAATGTAGTGAAACGAAAAAGGGAGACCGGACTATGTCCAACAAGGTTTTGGAGACGCATCGGAGGCAGCAGACTGAGTTTACAGGAAGCCTCTTAAAAATTTCATACATGATTTCCACCGGTAAATCCAACAACGTCCTCATCTTTGCCTTGTCTCGCTTCCTCTTATCAAAGTTTGTTTTGTTTTGTTTCTCATGGCTCGGGTGCTTAATTTTTATATATAATGCGATACGTACACACTTCTCTTTGGATTGGGAAACTGAAGCCTAGAGGAAATCCTAGAGGAAATAGGAAACAACAAGATGATCCAGTTTGAGTAGGAGACGTGGATCCCAATCGTAAATTGTAATGACCTCCGGCCAACTCAGTTGGAGGAGTACTGGACTCACTAGCTAACTTCAACACCACATCGACGAACCTAGGTCTTCGTCATGGCTAACCACGCAACTAAGTACCACCACCTTCAGATCCAAAGAATTCGAGGACATTTTCATCTAGCTCAGTAGGAACATATATACTCGTGCTAAAATTTGATCATGAAACAAGGTTTTTCTTCAAAGTTAAAATAGAAGTTAAGAAATAAAACGATGTTAGCGGTAGCCGTGGACAGTTGGACACATGCATGATCAATAAAGATTGATAATCGATCTTGAAACAAGACTTTTAATTTCTTATAAGGAGAAAAAACAAATGTTATTCATGCATGCTCCCCAAAAATGCTCATATATATATATATATATATATATATATATACAGATTCTCAGCTGTGGATGTCCGTATTTATTTTTACGGTGTGGATTTCCACTTTACACTCACTTTTCAATCGAATTTTCACATCTCTACCGTCTAATATTTAGATACTAATGTATATGTCATCTCTGTAAAATTTCAGTCAATTTGATTATTATTAAGGCACTCAAAATTGCGTTTTTTTTGTTATAAACATGAACGGTTCAAGTTCGACAGAATTATGTTTATCCATTGTTTTTTCTGCGATCATAATACCTCTTATTTCTCATAGGTCAAAGCAGAAAAACTGATCAACATGACACTGATTTCGTATTTGTTATAAACTACTTATAATCTACCACAACCTCATTATTCATGGTGCATATCATTTTACCCTCTATCGCACGTAGGCTAACGTACGCCATCGATCACGAGCATATATATACGTAGAATAGAATTGGAAAACAAAAACCCAAATACATCTGATCAACCATATATAGGTTATAACTTTCAAAAACCATATATAGGTTATAGATCGATCGCATCAATCCTAGCTAATTAAATGGAAAATCCTAGCCGGCCTATGTAGTGCACCATTTGAGCTGAAAAGGATATATAGTCTTGATCTTTCTATAATCAATGTCTTGATCCTGAGGTTTGTCTCAGTGCTGTGACTTCTTTGTATCTTGATGATTGGGGATGGTGTTGTACAAGACTTCTTCTCCAATATCTGGACAGGAAAGACCTTTTTGCAGGATTTGATTCAAGTTTATACGTATCTTTCTTTCTTATTTGTTGTTCTTTCACAGTTGCAGTGTTCATTAACGACAAGTAATTTAATCTTAAAGATACAGAGGCCGAACTTATTTTGGTGATTACTTATGAATAAACATAACCAGTGCTTGATTAACCATAATAGTCAATCACCCTACGTACACATTTTCATTCTTGTCTTTGCTAATTAAGTTGCCAAGTGAAACAAGGCAGTTAAATACCTAATCAAAAAATCTTCAACTTGCTCCATACCATAATATGTGGCTAAGGAGATTAAACTTTAAACCATTCTAGTACGGCTCTAATAGTCTTTACGAATGCTTAATAGTTGGCTAATAGAAATGCACATGGCGATCGTAAGTGGCATGGCATGCCTAAATGTACAAACAAGAAATACCCAGATCGCCCAGATTTACCTATATGCTCCCCAAGCCATGACACTTATTGTTCTATATATCAGAATTCAGATGACTAAGGATATGGTTAATCATGCAACTCTAGCTACAATGATGCATTGGGTTGGCACCAAGATAGTTCATTTGATAACTAACGACTTAACTAGTAGGGGAGTCGGATAAAGAAGAGAAAACTCCAGCTCTGGTCTTACATGTGGATGTACGCATTGAAAGTCCGATCATGAAAATGAAATTATTGAGCAGGCCGGCCGGATCATCGAAAGATGTCCCTGACCTTGCCTGTTGTCAACCCTTAGCCTTTTAGCAAATAATGCACTGCTCGATCATATCTTCAAGATGCATAAGCCCCCAAGGGTACTTGTTGTCATTAAATCTATTGATGTCGATTATTAGCGGTAAACCGATATTTCTTACGCCAAACTAATTTAAAACGCGCTTGGAGCCGACAAAAGATTTAACTATCAGTTTTTGGTTCTCTAATCAACCCAATTAAGGAAACGGGAGACTGTTAATTGAGGCATTTAGAGATGAAAAGGAAGTAAAGTCCAAATTTGTGGGAGAAATATATTTTGTATTACACCACACCCATCCTTTCCAATCCAAATGTCTCATAATCTTTCGTATACTAAGAAGCTGTATGTGCAGCATACTTGATCCACACGCTTCCAATAAGAGGTGCCCATCCAACCACAGAACGACACGTTTGGAGACAAGCTAGATTGCCCTAATCTCTTTAAACCTCATACATGGATAATAACCTAAAAGCTTAGTGTGCAAAAATCCCTAACGTACTACGTACAATGAACCACCCTCTTATTTTGTATGTCATCAAATATAATACACATTTTACATGTTATATGTGTATTAATTTAATTTAACCCCATTCATGTCTATATGTCTGTTCATCTATATTTTAATAAATTAGTATTGTGTATAAACTCGTATATCTTGTAAATATATATGTACGTAGGTCGAGACCATCAAGCTCTAGAATGATCAATACGTACTTTAATATTTTGTATGACACAGGAAACATATTATAGTATTGTAGTTTCTAAACAGATCTTAAGAGTTCAAGAACATACGCAAGATCATGAAGTACGTATATGCATGAGAATATATGAACCCAGTTAACAAGAATATACAATGTCTGCACGGGCAGTCCCTCGCTTCTTCTGATTTCCAATACCATGTCGAGCTAACATCCCATGATGTTCATATAATATTTCGATCGAGTTTGAATCCAATAAGCTAAATTGTACTTCCATTATTACATACATGCCTTAATCTACATACTAAATTCTAAACAGTGTATATATCGAACAATGTATCAATAATGCATGCTCTAAGATTAACAAGATGATGAAATTTACAGCATCATAATCAATTACGCTCTCATTTTTATGCTAAGCATGCATGTAGCTAGGTTAATTTGAACATGAGCAAGCATACTATGCGTGGAGCAGAAAGTCGTCATTGCATAGTAAAACATTTCGTCTCAATCTCTCAATGTGCCATGAGACCATACCTGAAAAAACCAGATAGCAGACGACAGTATTGCCACTCAACTTAACCGCCGCCATTACAACTCTCTCTATCTCTCTCTCTCTCTCTCTCTCTCTCTCTCTCTCTCTCTCTCTCTCTCTCTCTCTCTCTCTCTCTCTCTCTCTCTCTCTCTCTCTCTCTCATCATGAGCTCGATCCAGCGTTGTCTATAAATACTCAACCCTCCGCCTCATTTTCTCCTCATCCCAAACTGCTTGAATCTCAATCCAATTCAAACATTAACCAGCAATATCCCATCAGCTTTTGAACTACAATTGCTATATCATTCTTCCCGCGCGCTGTCGATCTTTTCCTCTTTCGTTACGAAACAGAGAAAGAAACAATGGCTGTAATGAGCTCTTCATTGCTGTTATTTGTTCTTCTTGTTCTCTCTTCGAGTTCTTCATGCTATAGTAGCAGCTTCCAAGAGAACTCGTTACTTCATAGCTACGTTGATGATGCTAACCGTGAAGCAACTGGTTTTGCTCATCCTTCGTACATGAGCATCCTTGAGAATCCCAAGTTCTCGGAATCGAACAATCTCCGAACTCGGCTCTTCAGCACATCAGCTTCCGTTAAAAAGGTTAGCGTCGACGATTTTGGCGCTAAAGGAAATGGTGCTGCTGATGACACACAGGTACGAGCTTGTAGTAATTAATGTGATCAATAATTATGAGTACAAAATAGTTTATGTTTCCCACAACAGTTTCCATGCATGTATTAAGGATTTTGTATTTAATTTAATTTGTTTCAAACTTTGATGCATTATTATTATTATTTTTACTTGTGAATAAGAGAATTGATGATATGTCATTATTTCTCTATATGGATTTGTTTCAGGCATTTCTAAAGGCATGGAAGACTGCTTGTGGTTCCACTGGGGCACCTGTTCTTTTGGTGCCAAAGAAGAACTATCTTGTTAAGCCAATCACGTTTTCAGGGCCATGCAAATCTCAGCTTACAATGCAGGTGATTAATGAAAATTCAATTAATCATGTAACTTTAGTCCATACTAAATTTAAATATCCCTTTTTTCAATCTTGTTTAGAATATATATACACTTTTAACCATCAAATTATGTATAACTTGCAGTAATTCAGGATATATTAATGAATTGTTTGGGTATATACCATGCAGATATATGGAACCATAGAAGCATCTGGTGACAGGTCAGTCTACAGCAAAGATCTAAATCACTGGATCATGTTTCACAAAGTTCAAAATCTGTTGGTTCAAGGTCCTGGAACCATCAATGGTAACGGTCAAGTCTGGTGGAAAAACTCTTGCAAAAGAAAAGAAACTAAGGTATACGTATATTGATTTTCATCAAGCATGATCTTCATGAATCATGATACTGATGTCTTATATTTTTGCTTCTCTTAAACTGATGCCCTTTATTATTTTCAATGATTTACAGCCCTGCGGTACGCACGCACCTACGGTACGTATACATATCTAGGTTTTCCTACTGTGCATTTTTTCCCAATTTAACAAGTACATTAAGTTTGAATTAAAGCCGGTTTACGACTTGTTAATTTGCAGGCTGTGACATTCTACAAGTGCAATAACTTGGTCGTGAAGAATCTTAAGTTTCAAGACGCACAGCAGATGCACGTCAGTTTCGAAGGGTGCACTAACGTTCAAGCTTCGTATCTAACAGTAACTGCGCCGGAGACTAGTCCCAACACTGACGGCATTCATATTACCAGTACCAAGAACATGACAATCTCGAACAGTAATATCGGAACAGGTACTAGAGGATTCTCAGTCAAAATTACTAGAGAAATGACACATACAAATGTCCTGATATGGAAACAATTCTGTGTGTTTTCTAGGTGATGATTGCATTTCTATTGTAAGTGGATCCCAAAATGTGCAAGCCTCCAGCATCACCTGTGGACCTGGCCATGGAATCAGTATCGGTAGCTTGGGGAAAGATGGGTCTGAAGACTATGTTTCAAAAGTAACGGTGAACGGAGCTAAGTTTTCCGGAACCACGAACGGAGTCAGGATCAAGACATGGCAAGGAGGCTCAGGAATGGCAAGCAACATTGCATTTCAAAACATAGAAATGAAAAATGTGTATAACCCCATAATCATAGACCAAAACTACTGCGACACCAGTGACGGAAAATGCAAACGACAGGTAAGTAATCAACTGACCTTCCAGAACTAGAACTGATCTCAATTTTAGAGACAGGTTTCGCTAACTAATATTATCAAATATTGCAGAGCAAGGCAGTGAAGGTACGAAATGTGTTGTACCAAAACATCAGAGGGACAAGCGCTTCGCAAGATGCCATAACATTTGACTGCAGCAAGAGCATTCCATGTCAGGGAATTGTGCTGCAAAATGTTCAACTCAACAAAGGAGCAGAATGCAGCAATGTTAATCTGGCCTACAAAGGAAATGTCTCCCCTCGATGTGCTTGAAAATTTATCGAAACTAGGTAGCCACTTGTACATGGGTGTCATACAAAATTGGCTTTAGGGTGTGTATGTATACATACAAATTGTAGATAAATAATCTGTGTAATAATCGTGTGATTACATTAAAAGTATACTAATCAAAACAATAAAATTCAATTTATTGAATTTCAAGACATATACATCTCTCCTTTGGTAGATAGTTTTACATAGGGTGGGGATGAGACGGGATTAGGGTCATCCCACGGCCCGTCCAGGACATTGCACATGGGACGAGATCAGGACGGGCCTTATGTTTTTAAGACTTGATCCCACACAAGTCCCGTCCGGGATGGGACGGGGATGAGACCGAGATGGGACGGGCCCAATCCCGCCATCCCGCCCCAATATCTATTACCTGATTGTGATACCAATATATTCCTACAATATATAAAGACTGCATCATCTGAATCCATAATTCATAACTACAATTAAACAGTAGTGAATCTAATTATCGAAAGCACAACAATACAAGTTTCAAAGCTGCTGCTTCAAATATATACAAGTTTCCTCTTGCCATCGTTTTCGAGTAATTCCCCCTGGATTCAGCCATTCACAATAAACTTATTCATAACAACTACCAAGTAATTGAAACTTCTGCAATCTACAAACAATGAGAAGAAAACTACATGACCGTAAGTCCGTAACCATTTGAACCAAGTCGCAGTTGCAGTAGCTCACCTTTACTCAACAGGGAGGAGGAGACGGGGCGAGGCGAGGAGGAGACGGGCGAGGCGAGGCGAGGAGGAGACGGGCGAGGTGAGGCGAGGAGGAGACTGGCGAGGCAAGGCGAGGAGGAGACGGTGAGGGGAAGCGAGGAGGAGACGGGAGAGGAGGAGGCGAGGAGGATGCGGGCGCCATGGGTAGGAGGAGGTGGGCGGTGAGGTTAGGCGGTGGAGGACTGGCCGAGGCGAGGCGGGTGATGGAGGAGTTCAAGGAGGCTGTTTGGCTGGATTGGGATTTCCGATTTCAAGCATCATCGATTTCAAAGAGCGGTAGTCTGTGACGGAAAAAGTGAGACAAAAAGAGTGAAGACTACGACACTACGTACATAGCAGTTTAATTAGGTTTAAAAATGTAAGGCTGAGATCAAAACATCTAAAAAACCAATGACTCAAATTAGTCTATATTTTTACACGGGACGGGACGAACCTCAACTTTTTAGTCTCGCGTCCCGTCCCGTTGTTTCTCTACGGGACTGAACAAGACGGGCCTTGTGTTTTTAGAATTAGATCCCGTCCCATCCCGTCAAATTTTGGGACGGGATCAGAACGGGACCAAGATTTAGGTTTTTTATGCCCACCCCGAGCTTTACAAGTTGCAGCCAAAGCTCCCAGACACTCTACAACCTTGTATAAAAAAAAAAAAAAAATCATCGAACGAAAAGATACATTTGTTGTTTTATATTACACTAAAAAAGAAAGACCCCTGAAAAAGCTTTGTAAAAAAATGGTGACTATTTTCACTTCTTTTTTTCGTCATTATCTAAGAGGATATGTGGGTGATACTATCAACTTTGAACATGACAGCAAAGAAAGGTTTACATATTAAAATACATGTATGTGTGAGTGTGTGTATATGGTTATCTGAAGGGTTCTACAGGAGCAGACTCTTCAAGAAAGACTGCAGCCTCAAAACATTCAGCAGCTTCAGATAAGGAAGACAGGGTACCCTGGGATTTGTAAAGTAGGCCTAGGTTATACCATGCGGAATGGTTCATCCTATCAAGACTTAACGCATTCATCAAAAAGCTTTTGACAACTACTTCTGAGTTACCAAGTCGATTGAGAACAACAGCATTGGAGACCAAGCTCGGTATATGGGAGGGATCGATAGTCAAAGCCTCTTGAAAAGCTTTCACAGCTTCCTTGTAGAGGCCCTTCTTTTCATACAGTACACCTGCAGAATCGATGAAGTTCTTTATTACTATAATACATGTTATGCACCAGCAACAAAGTCTCCACAAACAGTACTAATATTCACCGATCTTTTATATATTCTTTTCTCCGTGGTTTGGAGCATGAAGAAACTAACTGGATGAACAGAAATTGAAACTAACTATTATTGCGATAATTTACCAGTGGCATGGCATCTAGTTGCAGAGTAGGTACGTATGGCTTTAGATTTGAAAAGACAAATCTCAGCATCACTCCATTGTGAAAGATTGATGTAGACATGTGCCAGGTCATGCCATATTTCCAATTCCAAATTTCTATCAAAATGTCGTCTGGTGCTCTGTCATTAAGAATACAAATGAGTATAATTGCAGTGGAAAAATTATATCTGAAAGTCTTGCAAAGAGAACACACAATTGATGTCTAGGGTAAAATAAACTGTTATTAGAAAATGTCGTCTGGTGCTCTGTCATTAAGAATACAAATGAGTATAATTGCAGTGGAAAAATTATATCTGAAAGTCTTGCAAAGAGAACACACAATTGATGTCTAGGGTAAAAATAAACTGTTATTAAAAAATGCATCCACAATTACCTAATACACATGTACTTAGAGTGAAAGAAGACTATCCATTCTAAACTCAGTAATTACGGATATAATAGTTATTAATATTCTTTAATGATACAATTTCATGACAGAACATGAAATAATGAGCGCTGTATCCCCTCTTTCTTCAAATCAAAACAGAGAACTCCATCAAATTTAGTAACATAGAAATGATATTTCAAAATATGCATAGGCCACTCATCCTGAATACAAACAGGCTAAAAAATTCCTACTACTCAAAGTTTGTCAGAACTTCTTGACTTGTAATGACACAACCTAGGAATCAGGATAATTCTCAAACAGCAGTTTCACGGTCAATGTATAAGTGAACTCATGCATTAAATTCTTAAACATCCCAACTGTCCACAATATTAAATAATAACGATAACCTGTTCCTGAAATAGAATCCTTGGATAAATGGTAAAGTGGATAAAGTAATCAGATAAAGAATAACCTACCTTGAAGCTTCTTTTACCGTAGCCAAGGCTTTTCTTCTGAACTTGAAGAAGAGCAAGAAGCTGAGTGTATGTCTCAATGGCACGTTTAATCTGTCCCTCTGCAAGTTGAAGTTTGGCTTTGGTTCGCAGTATTTCTCCTCGATCCCATTTACCTGTCTGATCAAAAGCACCATCTATGATTGTTTCAGCATCCACAAACCGTCTCTGAGCCGACAATATCCTGGTCAGCAATAACCAACCTTTGACATTAGATCCACCTTCCAGATTTAGCATTTGCTTTGCACAATCAACCGCAGCATCCAAGTTTCTCTGCTCAGCATATTCTAAGCTGAGATGGTAAAGAATAATGGGGTCGCTCATTGCTGTCATTTTCCCTGCAGTTTTCAGGGCCTCAAGGGCCTTGGTCTGTCTTGTCACCCTCTCACTATCAGCAACCGCTGATTTAGAGTGTGCTGAAAGCGATATGCCCAATAAACAAGTGGAAGTACTTTTCAATTTATCACATTTACCATCAACACTTTCAAGGGATCTGAGTGCAAAGCTTACCCCTTCTTCTGCATGACTACGGTTATCCCCACATATCTTTGATGCCATTAACAGAGCTGGAAAGCACGTTGGATCCATACCATTACCCAACAACTTCCTTAGTAAATTTAAAGCAACTGAATCTTCACCTGCTCCATAGTAACAGAGAGCTAGTCTGTAAAATCTATCTTCCCGATTAATAAAACCAGGTAGCAATTCTTCAAATTGAGTAGCTAAAGCCCTGGAATTTCCAGAAACAGATAGAGCAAAAGAAAGATGATCCAAAATTGATGGATCCCACTCAATTCTTTTGAGAGAAACTTTTCGAAGTAGTATCATTAGCAGAAGAATAGCCTCTTCTAAATTGCTTTTCGGTGTAAATCTATCCATTTGGAAGCGGAGGTTTGGGGGGCTTGCTTCATCTCCACAATACAACAGAAAAACGGCAAACTCTTTCTGAATCTTTGCAATAGTTTGTGTATCAAGGTTCCAATGACTGAGTAAAGACCGTCGGTATGAGAGGATAGCTTCATGTTGACAATCAGCAAACTTCCACAATTCCGGGAGCAACTCAACACTCTGACTTACAATATCATGCAATTTACAGTCAGCGCCAAAGCTTTGAGGTAAACCGCCTGGTAAGGAAGATTCTACAGTGTCCAGAATAACTTTGCAGGATCGAGCAGCTTCTGCAAGAACAAAGGAAGGAGATAAATAAGTCATCTAATTGTGTCTAATTATCATGTAGGAAACTCAAAAGTTCCCCCCTTTCTTAAATTTTTCCCGATCTAATCTAATACAACTCAAGATCATGGCATAATAAAACACTATTTTCAGTTCATATGATCTGGCACTGCCATTTTTACTAAATTTCATGGAAACTGGTTATATTTATACAAAGCTAATACCTATTAGCTTTTTATCACTAAAATAAAATGACCAGAAAGTAAACACTTTCATAGAAGAAATGGGTTTCAAATTATGTACAATTTAATAAGATCCAAGATTCTACAAAGAAGAGTGAAAGTATGCAAATCAGCATATTTTGGTACCTTCAAGCTTCCCAAGACTCTGCAGTGATTTTGCTTTAAGAAATATTGCTTCCAGAAGTAAACTGACAGAATTTATAGACAAAGGTTGAGTATCATTACTGTGAGAACGTCTCCTACGATGTTCGCCAGCTCTAGCAAGGGTGACTTTAATCTTTGGAGTCACTGCAGCAATATCTATTCCTTCAAATACATGTAAAGCAAGTTCTATGTTTCCTTTACGATATTCACATCTTCCTAATAATGCTCTAGCTTCCTGCAAATTACAGATTTCGCAGCTTTAGATTACCCAAAAAAAAATTTGAAATCATCAAGACAGATACTGCACTGCTGCACAGGGGTTCCTAAGAAGCAATCTGTTTTCATTCTAGTTTTTTATGAATGATAAGTTATGGCTTATGAACTTTTAACTTGTTTTCAGCAAGACAAGTTCTTTGAATGAGATAGAAGATTTTTTGTTGTGGTATTTTATTTTATTGTCTCCCAGGCTATCTAGTTTTTCCCTAGAAGGATAGGACTACCTAACAGTAGTTAAGGAACTAAACAAGGCCTCTATTATGAACCCAACAGCATTAATCTATGCAGATTGACCATTCCAGATAAATTCTTCATCGCTCCATACATGATGGAGACTAAACATGGTTACAGGTGTACAATTTGACTGCAAATCCATATAGGATTTGTATAAGGCAACAGAAGCTGGATTCGGCAAAAACGCATCATAACATCCAATAATCAAAATCCATTACTAAACAAGTTTGTCAAAGTAAGTAAGCAAACCTCGTAGTTCAAACCACCAGTCTCCCGCAGAGATGATTCAGCTTCCAAAATATTGGTATGTGATCTGTGGGTAACAGCAGCAACACGCGACGAAAGCTCACTCTTACGATCCCTGGTTGCAAGCGATTCACTATCCGAAAAAATCAAATCATCCGGTCCACTCAGCTGCTCTCCGGAGCATAAACAGTTCATAATCATTCCGAAGCTCCCCGAGCTTCTGCTCCTGCTACCCTTCTCACTTCTAATCCTCGTCATGCTTCACTGTGCTCCAAAATCTTCCACCGCCAACACCACTAACCTTTATATCCAAAATTGAAAACAGCCCATCACACAAGTCAACTACACCATCATCATCATCATCATCAAATCAAGAATAGGGTCAGGCAATGAAGCATTAGCTCAAGCTTTTGCATAAACAAAGATTATGATATATTGAAAACCACAATGACAAACTCAATTCCCTAAACAAAACCAAAACTATGATTCTGGGCAAGACCCTAAACCAAAAACACAATTCAATTACACAGAAAGATACAATCTTTAACAACGAATTCCCAAAACTAGAGCCAATTGAAAATCAAAAACCCTAGAAACCGACAGGACAATCACGAATTGCATAAATAACGAATCAAAGCGATCACCTTTGGTTTCGGCAACGTGCAAAAGCGACGCCCATCAACTTAAATTCGAATCTTTCTTTTACCCTTTTTAGGGTTTCAAGAATAAGGACGACGTCGTATTGCGGTGAAAACCATGGCTGCAAAATTGGAGCGTAAGCTGGAAGATTGTCCAGGGGTTGAGCAGAATTGAATTGACGATGATTTTTTGGGAATATGTCTGGGGTTTTCGGGAACTGGGAAGTTCCTTTACGCCTGGTCCCACGTGTATGCTATTAAGTTCTTGGATGAGGCTCATTGCTCGCCACGTGGAATGGATTTTCACCCTGCTTCGTTGGCGTGTAACGGTTTTAACCGCACACTTGTTTGGATTCTTTCTCTGCTTCTATATTCTTTGACTGATATCAGTTAATAGTTAATACTCGTGTACAAATTGATAGATCATTATTTACGGCAAAGGCTAGAATATATAATGAGAAGGGAACTAGCATCAGTGACGTCCGAGACAGTACTGCTTCTGATCGGGATTCGGAAGATGACGATCGAAGATCGAACTCATCGGAGGCCGGTTCGCTGCAATTACTTGTAGCAATGTAGCGCTCTCTTAATTAGTACGTAGATGACTTTGGAAACATGTTTTCGATCGACCACTACTGTGTCTGTGTGCCTGCAGGGAGCCTGGGATTCGATCTGCCGTACGCACTCTTGTTCCATCCCCGTGTGGTACGTGTTTCAACGTATATAATTAAATCAGTCAAACCTAATTTAGTGACGGGTCTACTTAAATTGCCCAACTAAGCCAGCTCTACCAAATTCCGATACTCGAAATATTTTGACCGTTCTTATGTTTAGTTGATGGAAGGCATTATCGTAAATGTTGGCAAAAGTTTTTTTTTTTTTTTTTTTTTTTTTTACATATATAGAAGATCCATCACAGACGTACACGTACTGGTGGAAGAGGAAGGCTTTGGAAATAATAACTCCCCTTGGATCATCGTATGCAACTCCATAGCTTTTTTGCTGATGTGCTTAAGTATATACTTAGGGTTTTTTTTTTTTGAAAGAAAAAAAAAAGTATTTTGAACAAACATAGAGTGATACAATTGGAGCCTTGGAGGAGGCAAAAGAAACTAACAAATAAAGAAATAAAAGAATATTAGCTATTATCTTGAATGATGACAAAAAATATTATGATAACTTTTCTTTTTTTGATTAAAAATATTATGATAACTTATAAAATCAGGTTATATGAAATAGCGTTTTCTCATGAAATGTGACGTGAAGTAGGTGTTATACTAATCCAAACAAACATACACATACATTGAAGAAATGGCTATGAACCAAGATTTTCATAGTCAAATCATAGCAGTATCCTTTACGGGGTTTCCAACAGTAATTAAATTAAATTAAAATCTTGGATTGGACATTAATTGGGCTAAACAGGCTACGCTTTCATTGTTTCTCTTTACGGCCTGCCAACCCCCTACTCCAATAGACCCACAGGGACACAACCGTCCTTTCCTCCCCTCTGGTATTCCCGTGATTTCTCAAATATCCAAGGGCATTATCTCACGCTCTCTTCTATAAATAAAGAGACCCCAACCCCACCGCCCTCTACACCATCATTTTTCTCATTATCTCATCCCCTCTCTCTCTCTTTCTCTCCCTCTCTATTTCTCTCTCTCTCGCCGATTTCACTTTCTCCAGATTCCGGCCGCCGTCCGGCCAAATCCGCCTCCTCCCAAACCCTAGCCAATTTTTCTTCTCTTTTTTCAAATTTTAAATTTTGAAAATTTGTTGTTTGGTGGGTCCTGGTTCTCTCAACCCCTTGTTATTTTCACTGTTTTACTGTCAATTATTTTTTACCCCTTTGGATTCTGACGTTTTGTTTTCTACTTACCAAACAAGTTTTCTCTCACCGGAAATTTTATCTTTTTTTTTTTTTCCTTCTGGGCTGGGTTTGTGTTTGAGATTTAATGAGCTGCTGCTGCCGACGTGGCATGCACCCCAACAGCCATGAACACCAAAACGATGCGTTTGCCTCCACGTCGGATTTCGACGACTATTGCGTCATCAAATAACAACGCTCCCAAGCGCAAGGAGCGGGAGAGTTCACTCGACGCGCCCCACAACCCTGCCAAGACGCTCAAGCTTTCCCATCAAGCGGAGCCGCCGGGTTCTTCGGCTCTGGCCTCCGGTCACCTCCTGGCTGGCTATTTGGCCCACGAGTTTCTCACCAAGGGCACCCTCCTCGGGCAGCTCTGGGACCCGATGGCCCGATCCCCCGCCGAGGAACCACCGGTTGAGAAATCCCCAGATCGGCGCGAAGCCGAAGCCGAAGCCGAGCCGCAGTACGAGAAGCTGGAGAGGTACGTGGAGATTGCTGATTTGCTGAAGACGGATGGGGCTCAGTTGGCTGGCATTGTCAACCCTACTCAGCTTGCACGCTTTTTACAGTTGTGAAGAGGCGAAGGTGGGGGCGTGTGTGGGCACGCGCCGGAAGGAGTAGGTGTGGATCAGATTTGGCGTTTGCTTCCAGGAATGGAAATTACAATTTTGTACAATGTAGGGGAGGGGGGCAGGTATTGTGTGTATGACGGGACATGCATTATGAATGTTGTATCTGATGATTCGAATGAAATATATACACAATTTCCTTAAATATTTACTCTTGTGAGTTATGAATATTCAAGCTATGATGTATGTGTAATTTTATGTTTGGATAATTATTGTAACTGCCTGCTAGTTCGTTAGGGTTTGTGGATTGTGTTCCTTGGTATTAAAATTGAAAAATGGAAACTTAATTTAGAAATTGTATACAGTGCAACGTTTAATTAGCTTATTTATGAAATATCAACATGTAACTATTTTTAGCACTGAATACATGAGAGTAGATTTGACGCCATACTCTAGTTTGCCCCACCCTAATACATTTTTTTATTATAAATTAATGTCATATGTTACACAATTACATTATTTCTGAATTGACAAATCATCAACAATTTAAATCCGTCAAATGACAACTCTCGTTCTCATTTCTCTGCAGCAGTCTTTTTAGGGTTTCGTCGTCCAATTTTTGTAGCTTGCGTGGATAGCCTTTGTGTATCTTGGTTGACAAATCTATTGGACTCGACCATCAAAGTGTTGCATCTCGATTTCGTTATTTTAGCGATGAAATTCTTATACTCAAGAATTGGTATCTGTATTCTTGATTTTCTTGATATACTTTCACGTAGGGTTTGAACCCTTTTTATACAGGAGGATCACCTCTAATGATGCTATTCCCTAATTACAGGGATTACTACAGATCCTTTCCTAATTACAATGATGCTGTTCTAATTACAATCTACATTAAATATAGACAGATGCTCATTAATCTTCTGTGATCTTCTTCCTTTTCTCAAGACTCCCCCTCAAGTTGGAGTGTATGTTTACTACACCCAGCTTGCTTAGGAGAATGTTGAATTGCCTTGAACCTAAAGGTTTTGTAAAGATGTCAGCAGGTTGTTCCTTTGTTCCAACATGTATGGCTTTCACTAATCCCCTTTGCACTTTCTCACGAACCACATGACAGTCAATCTCAATGTGTTTTGTTCGTTCGTGAAAAACTGGGTTTGATGCAATGTATATCGCAGCCTTATTATCACATAAGAGTTTTACAGCTTCTCTCTGCTCAACATTCAAGTCATTGAGAATATTCTGCAACCAGGTGATCTCACAACATGTTGAAGCCATAGACCTGTACTCGGCTTCCGCACTGGACCTAGAAACAGTCCCTTGTTTCTTTGTTTTCCAGGAGATAGGAGCTCTGCCAAGGAAGACACAGTAGCCTGTAACAGATCTCCTTGTATCCTTGCAACGAGCCCAGTCTGCATCACAATATGCTTTAAGTTCCAAGTTTCCTGTTGAGGGCAGCAGAATTCCTTGCCCTGGTGTGTGCTTGATGTACCTAAGAACCCTGTAGGCTGCATCCAGATGTGGCTCTCGGGGTTTGTCCATGTATTGACTAAGAATATGAACTGCATAAACCAAATCAGGTCGAGTAATGGTCAAGTATATGAGCCTTCCAATCAGTCTTCGATATTGTGAAGCATCTCTGAGCAATGCACCATCTCCTTTGGTCAAAACAACATTTTGTTCGACTGGAAACTTGCTTGGTTTTGCACCGAGAAATCCAGCATCATCCAAGATCTCAAGTGCATACTTTCTTTGGCATAGGACTATACCTGCCTTTGATCGAGCCACTTCCAGACCAAGAAAGTACTTAAGTTTCCCCATATCCTTCAACTTAAACTGAGAAGCCAAGAACTGTTTTGTTCTCTCTATTTCATGTAAACTGTTTCCAGCAAGAATTATGTCATCAACATAAACAAGAAGGGCAGTGAATGTACCATTGGAGTTGCGGACGAAAAGAGAGTAATCTGACCAACTCTGTCGAAAGCCAGCAGCCTTGAGTGCAGTGGAGAATTTCAGGAACCATTGCCTTGAGGCCTGTTTCAATCCATACAGAGACTTATGCAATTTGCAAACCCTAGTCTCCCCCTTTCGTCCGTAACCAGGAGGGAGCTGCATGTATACATCTTCAAACAAATCTCCATTGAGGAAGGCGTTGTTAACATCAAGCTGGTGCAGATGCCATCCCCGAAGAGAGGCGATGCTCAAAAGAACACGCACAATGGTGAGTTTAGCCACTGGAGCAAAAGTCTCCCTATAATCGACTCCTTCAATCTGGCTATAGCCCTTGGCAACCAGGCGTGCCTTGAAACGGTCAACAGTGCCATCGGGATGGTATTTGATCCGATAGACCCATTTGCAGCCGACTGGCTTCTTGTGAACTGGTAGAGGGACCAAGCTCCAGGTGCGGTTGGACTGAAGAGCTTGGATCTCTGCATTCATAGCGTGACACCAGCGAGGGTCCTGTACTGCCTGAGAGAAAGTTCTGGGTTCCTTTTCAAGTGTGAGCTGAATAGAAAAAGCCCTATGCTGGGGGGAAAGTCTATCATAAGTTAAGACAGTAGAGAGAGAGTGGGTAGTACCTGAGGGACTGACCTCCGCCATGGAAGAGGCTGGGACGTGCCGAGAAGGGAGGGCCACCTCAATATGAAAGTCCTGCAATTTCTTAGGAATGGTGGTGGCTCGGCGAAATGGACGTTGTGGTGGCGGAAGGGGTGAGTTCCTAGGTGGAGTAGGAAAAGTATTATCAGGTGGAGTGTCTGAGGGAGTGGGATCAAGACAAGGTGAAGTGTCTGAGGTAGTGGGATCCTCATCATGAGGTATAGTGTGTTCGAGTGCGGCAGGAGTGTGAGCAGCGGAATGCATGGAAGAGTGGGGATCCTCATCATGAGAAGGAGGCTGTGTGAGTGGAGGAAAAATAGTTGAAGAAGTAGGAGTAGGGTTGTGAGCAGATGAAGAAGATTTAGGTTGAAAAGGAAACTCAGTTTCAAAGAAAATCACATCCCTGGAGTAAATGACCTGTTTGTTGTTAATATCATATAACTTGTAACCCTTCTTCCAGGAGGGATATCCCAAAAAAATACACTCCAAAGAGCGGGGATCAAGTTTGGAAGGTTTGGAAGGATGAGTTGACACAAAACTTCGACATCCAAAAACTCGCAAGTGTGTGTAGGTTGGTGCCTTTGAAAAGAGTTTTTCAAATGGAGTTTTCCCCCCAAGGGTAGGAGTTGGGGTCCGATTGATCAAGTATGCAGCAGTGAGAATGGCATCACCCCAAAAATCCTTTGTTAAATGAGATTGGAAAAGCAAGGCTCGTGCCACATTTAATAAATGTCTATGCTTACGTTCTGCAACCCCGTTTTGTTGGGGAGTGTTAATACAAGTTGTTTGATGCAGAATTCCTTTGGAAGCATAAAATTGTGTACATTTAAATTCAGGACCATTATCACTTCGGACAACCCGAACCTTTGTGTCAAACTGAGTTTCAACAAAATGAATAAAATTGATGAGTAAATCTCGTGCTTCCGATTTGTGTTTCATGAGATAAATCCATGTGCATCGTGAACAATCATCAACAATAGTCAAGAAATACTTTGCACCACAAATTGAAGGAATAGGGTAGCCTCCCCAAATATCAACATGAATTAAATCAAAACAAAAGTCACTTGAAGTTGTGCTTAATGGAAATGGCTGCCTAGTGAGCTTAGCTAAGGGACAAACATGGCAATTGTTTGCATTGCAAGCTTTATTTGCAAAGAAGGGAAAAGATGATAATACTTTGCGAGATGGATGGCCAAGGCGTTGGTGCCAAAGCTCTTGTGATGTGGTGGTAACGAAATTGCATGTTCCTTTCGATGATGTGTTGAGGCAGTAAAGTCCCTCACTCTCCGATCCCGTCCCAATCATCTTCCCCGAACGAAGGTCCTGTATGAAACAAATGCGGTGAAGAAAGATTGTGGCATAAAAGGAATCAAAGTTGAGCTTACTAATGGATATAAGATTCAAGTGAAAACTTGGAACATAAAGAACGTTGAGCAGTGTAAAATCAGAGGTGAATATGGCAGTCCCTATGTGTGTTACTTGTATGGAAGTGTTGTCTGGCAACCTAACAAAGCGGTTATGGACAGTTTGAAAAGATGTGAGCAATGCAGGGTTACAGACTATGTGGTCACTTGCACCACTATCAAGGATCCAAACATCCTTGGCATGATCACCAAGTAATGCTAGAGCTGTACCTGTAAGTTCTTCAAAAGTAGGAGCATTACCAACAACATTCACAGAGGATGATTTGGCTGTGTTCAATAGTTCCAGCATTTGGTTGTTGTCAGTTGGATCAGCAGCCCCTGACTTGATTCTTTGAAGTAGGTCAATCATTTGACCACATTGGGTTTGGGACAACGGAAAGCTTTTGATGTTATCATTGGATGCAGCAATGTTAACTCTAGTTCGGTTTTGATTGTTCTCTGAACGCCCCTGATTCTGGTTCCTTTCATTCCTGCCCTTCCCTTTATCACCTTTCAGAATCCCTGCTTCTAGATCATTCTTTCTTCTTCGACAATAGCCATAGCTGTGCCCTTTGCCTTCACAGTATGAGCATGTGATGTGTGCTCGACAGTTCTTCGTACTGTGATTGGTCATGGAGCATATATCACACTTCAGGTTTTCTTCACCATTGTTCTGGCTTCTACCCTGTCCTCCGATACTATTGCCTTTTCCAAACTTTCTCACAGCAAAGGCTGAAGCATCTGTGTGTACTCCGGCCTTGCTCATGCTGCCAGCTTGCTTCTCATGTCTTAGAGCCATAGCATAGGCTTTATTGAGAGCAGGTAACGGATCGATACTAATGATGTTGCTCCGTACAGTGCTGAATTCTTCATTTAGTCCCATGAGAAACTTCATGGTCTTCTGATTCTCTAAGTAGGCTTTGATCTCAGCGGCAGTTTCTGATGTGCAAGCAGGAAAAGCACACAAGGAATCTTTCTCATCCCACAGTGCTTTCAATTTGGTGAAGAAGGCAGTAACAGATCCTGAACCTTGCTCGCAATTATGAATGGAGCTTTCAATCTGAAACAGTTGCACAGTATTAGTGTGAGAAAACCTTTCTTTCAGTTCTATCCACATACCGTTTGCAGTGCTGCAATGCATCACACTTCTCGAGATCTCTTTGGACATAGATCCGAGAAGCCAGGTTTTGACAAGTGTGTCACATCGATCCCACTGTTCTTGTTCGTCTTCATCGTGCTCAGGTCTCTTCACTTTGCCATCGACAAAGCCTTTCTTGTTCTTGATAGTGAGGGCCATGATCATTGCCTGCGCCCAGTGTGTGTAGTTGTCATCCTCCAATGTCTGTGCAACCAGCACAGCTCCGGGTTGATCCGTGTGGTGAAGGTAAAGCGGGTGATTAGATTTCTCCCATGGTGATGCAGTGTTTTGCTGCGACTGGCCGCCACCGTCAAGCTTGAGGACAGTCTCTCCCATGAGGTAAGTGTACGAGGGTTTTGTGTTTAGGGTTGATATTTGTGTTTCCTCAGAGTCGATGCTCTGATACCATCAAGAATTGGTATCTGTATTCTTGATTTTCTTGATATACTTTCACGTAGGGTTTGAACCCTTTTTATACAGGAGGATCACCTCTAATGATGCTATTCCCTAATTACAGGGATTACTACAGATCCTTTCCTAATTACAATGATGCTGTTCTAATTACAATCTACATTAAATATAGACAGATGCTCATTAATCTTCTGTGATCTTCTTCCTTTTCTCAAGATATACTTGTTTCTACGTCGACGACGACGGTGGTGGACAACAATTTAGAGTTTTTGTGAATCTGAACGGTTAATGAACGTTTTAAATTTCACTTGATGATCTCGAATTTTAATGCGAATGTCATGTAGCTGTTGATATAAAATCCTCACTAAGTCGGGTAGTAATAAAAGGATGAAGATGAAGAAAAGGCGCTATTTTAAGAAGAAAAAGGATGAAGATGAAGAACAGACCCTGATTTTAGTTCCCAGAAAGACCTCTGTGTGCTCACTCACACTGGTTCTTCAAAAGCCACCACAAAAATGCTGAGCCTTCAACTTCGCCTCCCTCCCATATTCCACTGCCCTTCTCTACTCTCTACCCGCGCTCCGAAGTCTCTCTCTTGCCGCGCCGTTTCAATAAAACCCGACCCGGAGCCCGACCCGGAGCGAGCCAAGCCAAAACCCCGGCGCCGGAAAACCTCATCCGGCGGAAATGAAGCCAAACAAAAAGACCAGCCGTTTATAATTCCGAGGAAGCAACGCCACGGGCGGAGGAGCGAGGCGGCGGCGGTGGAGGATTACGTGAGGGACACACTCAACCGGACCTTCGCCACAATCCGGGAGCAGAACCCGGAGATTTTCGAGGCCAAGGGAGAGCTGATGAAGGAGAAAGCCGCCGCCGTTGACGGCGGCGACGACGAGGAGGAGAGTGAGAGGGAGGAGGAGGAGGCGGTGGTGGTGGAGGAGGAGACGGATAATTGGCCGGTGGATGCGGAGGTGGGATGGGGGATTAGGGCGTCGGAGTATTTCGAGAAGCATGGGATTCGAAACGTGGTGGATGAAAATGGAGATGAGATTGATTGGGAGGGAGAGGTTGATGATAATTGGGTCAAGGAGATTAACTGTTTGGAGTGGGAAAGCTTTGCTTTTCATCCCAGTCCGCTTATTGTGTTTGTGTTTGAGAGATATAACAGAGCTGGTGAGAACTGGAAGGCTTTGAAGGAGCTTGAGAAGGCTGTCAAGGTGTATTGGAATGCCAAGGATCGGCTGCCTCCAAGGGTATGAACTGTTTCGGATTACTTTTGATGCGAATGTTGTTTGAAGATGTTAACTTTGTTGTGTTTTTGATTGAATAGTCTGTGAAGATTGATATCAATATAGAGAGGGATTTGGCGTATGCTTTGAAGGTTAGAGAATGTCCTCAGGTTTTGTTTTTGAGAGGAAACCGGATATTGTACCGGGAGAAAGGTGAGATTTGGTGATTTTGGGTTGGTATTAGTTGTTTGAAGCAATGCTTGGATGTCTGCAAGTTTGCTTATTTATGCAAGTTTCTCTTTGAATTTTTGGATGTCTGCAAGTGTGCTTATTTATGCAAGTTTCTCTTTGAATTTTTGTAGAGATTCGGACTGCAGATGAATTGGTTGCCATGATTGCGCATTTTTATTACAATGCAAAGAGGCCGTCCTGGATTGATGTGAAGGAGCTAACTCTTCCGTACTAGTGGCATTCTGGTACTAAATAGGGGTAGCCACTATGATTTTTTTGTTTTTGTTTTGTTTTGCTTCTGCATTGTTCAGTATGAGCTTTGCTTTTGACTTTTGACGTGTCTTAATGCGTTTTGGCTACGCAGGCTTCGGAATTATATGCTGATGCGACGGTGAGAGAGCAATGGTTTGCTCAGATGTTGGCAGCATGGAGCACTGGAGGGTAAGTTGCATTTGCAGGTAAAATCTGCTGATTCCTGGATCTTGAATTTGAATGAATGTTAAATGACGTAAATCCAACGTATAACCTGAACTAGTTTATGGGATAGGCTGTTTCATCCCTTGTTGGTATTGGCTTTTGATGATGTATATTGTTTGTCAATCCTGAACCTAATGGAGCCGACTCCTATAAAGTTAATGCTTAAACAAGAATCTTGCATTATTTTTTCTGTAAGGGACTAAGGGCTAGCATTTATTTATTCAAGAAAGGAAATTTGGTATTCCAGTTTGAATCAATTGGCACTGTCAAATTTATGTAGAATATGGACCACATACAGAAGAAGCTAATATCATACATCAATACTAGCAGGTATTTGATATATAGGCTTTGCAGTTACAGAATGACAGCACCCTACAAATTAGAGTTGAAAAGTTGAATGTATTTAAAGGAGTGACTTCTTCATTGCCTCCTCCTGTCATCTGTAGGTCCATTTTCTAATTCCACCATTGCCTCATATAGTTATAGTGTAGTTAATGTATGATTAACAACAAAATGTGCTGAAACACGTTAGCGTTCTAATATGATTTGTATAGGCTCCAAGAAAAACTCTTTCAATTCAGATTTTATGCTCTCTCTCCTCCCCTCTTCAAATTTGATTGTCGTTCTTGCTGCTATCAAATTCTAGTCCCTTGGTTACTTGCTTAGCTCATTACTCTCATGTATATGTGATGTTGATTATTGCTCGGTACTTGTTTGTTTTCGTTGTTGCAGTGCAAAACTGGGTACGTGAATCATCCGGTAAAGACCTGCCTGTATGTGTAGCATCATGGGACTGTACTAATGATCAAGAGTGCAATGGTGCAAGAACACGTATGTTTTGAAATCTGCAATCTTGAGGCACCTAACAAGCTAGTTTACCGGTGTGGCTATGATTGCTAGGTATGAGATATAAAGCATGGACTGGAACTAGTGTATAAGATGCATCATAAAACGTAATAAGATCAGTCCCCCTTTCTGTAACTCTTCATTTCGCTCCCACCATTTTCCAACTGTCATGGATTTTGCACGATAATGATCTAATGATAATATATTATGTTATATTAGAAAGCAAGCAACCCAACAGCAACTGCCAACCATATAATAATGCCGCCCCAACTTGAAAGTATGTTTAGATTCTTCCCATAGTTATTTCGATTACAGATTCTTCTCATAGTTTATAGTTCTTCTTGAGGTAGATGCTTATAGTTCTTCTTAAAGCAGATTCTTATAGTTCTTGAGGCAGATTCTAAGCTAGCGATTGACTCAAGAATTGTTGGGAGGAATTCTTATCCCTCCATAGTTCATCCTTAAGATAGCTAATTCCACTGCTGTTTGGTTGGTTAACAATCAGGTTGTGGGGGAAGAAATAGGTCTGTCCAGAAATTTGCTGGTACTGGGCTTTGAACTTTCAGTTACAGATCAATTAGCTAACCAATTATGTGCGATCTTGTATTATCGAATAATTGGAGCAAAAGGTCTAAAAAAAGATATGATTTTGCCTCTCTACGGAGGCGAATCATATGTTTGATCGATAATATCATATACGATAGACTTCCCAGTAGTTAAAATCGTGCATACGATAGACTTCTTTTTTCCGATAACAGTGTATACGATAGACTTGGAAATTAGTCTCAACAGATCGTTATCACGAGGTAATTACCTACATTTTGTGAGGGGATATGGCAAATATATAGGCTTCTTCATATCAGCTCTTTCTAGCTTCTTCCTCTGATCCTTTTCCTCCTGGCAACAGGTACATATATCGAATTCCCCTACCAATATTTCCCCCCTGTCTGTTTGATTGCTTTCAATAAACATACTAGTTACTAGTTCTGTTACGCAGAGAGAGAAAGGGTTACGTAGAGAGACTCTTCTTACATTGATCTGGAATGCTCATCTCTTCTTTTAAAATGTGCCACCTATAACCTATGGATCAAAAAAGTTTAACCACAGGTAAATGCTTTGAGTCACCGGGCGGATATGGCCGGCAACTAACGGCGATGAGATGATAGTCTCAAGTCTGACCTCCGAAGGCAAACAAGCTAGGATCGGAATACGAGTAGGGTTGAGTGTACGACTCAATATTGAAGTCCGATTTAGTGAAATAAGATATGGGTGTCTATTAGAAATGACGGGTGTGATTTAGACATTTAGTTCGAAAATCAGAAAGCAAGGGTATGCATAATTATGATGCGATTACACAACGTAAAATGCTTATCTAACTCATCATGGTCTTATTAATAGTCACAACAGTATTAGTTAATGTACGCTTTCACTGATTTGTGCTAGCTAATCGATCAATTTCTTTCTTCAATTTGGCGCCATTATCATTCTCTGCAAACTTGTAAGCATATTTTTATGCTAATAGCTAAACTAAGCATGCCTTGAATGAGAGAGCAGTTGCATGCGTTACAATTCAATTCTTTCCTAGTCTGGCTATTACAATACATGGAAGCAGATCAAAATTAATACGAGGTATTTGATACGTGTAGAACTGGCTGAACTGGTCACTCATACAAAGCATGCACTACTAGTTATAAGCCTATAAATTAGCTTTAACCTAGAGAACAATGGCACCCCAAAAACCTGATCACTAAGTAGGTCTATAGCAGAAGTATATTTTTGTGAAAATATGATCAGAAAGCTTCATCCCACCTCTTTCCTCATCCTCCTCATCATTACTATTCTACTCTTCGCATCAGGTCCATGCCATATTTGAATTTGCACTTGATTAATTAAGATATAGTAGTTCGGTTAATTATATCAGTGGCTAGGTTGGTTACAGATTGATATGCTTACCAACTATATTGTGTGTTTGTTTTACTGATACAGTTCATGAAAATGGAGTAGTGGTGTGTGAAGATGAGGATCCATATGTAGGGGATCCTAATATAGGAGAGCCTTATCGGTGCATTACATCGTGGGACTGCACAACTATTGAAGCTTGCAAGCGAGACTGCTCCCAGAAATATCCCCAAGGTCGTGGTTACTGCAAATCCGAGCCCCCTTTCAAGGCTTGCTTGTGCTCCTACAATTGCCCCCCCCCCCCCCCCCCCCCCTACTTAGCTATCTCTCTCTCTTACCTCTATATAGAGCTAGAATCAAAAAATTGCACGCACAATCATATCGGATCGACTAGAGAAAATTTGCATTATATAAGAGGATGTTCTCAAGTTTAATCACTATTGTACATAAATCAAATTACAGGGTATGTTGAAGGTTCAAATTCTAAAGCCAGCCAACAAACATAGACACACACACACACGGTATGTTCCAACTTTTTAGTATTAGTTAGGGCATCGATTGAGAAGCAAATCGACTCTGCTGTAAGTCGGTTTGACGTTGCTGCATACTGCAGCTCCTCCTTTCTCAAGTCTAATATCTTCCAGATCAATCAACTCACATGCACCAGGAACGCTGCTGCAATTGAATACTATGGCTTTGCCATCCTTAGAAACTGTCCCCTTTATGTTCCGATACATAACATTACGCACTTGAACTGCTGTATTTTTCTGCAGTAATAATGTTAACCAAAATTAATCACTTAATGCATTAATGGGGTCTCAATGAAGCACGTATATACCTGCACTGGTGGTGGTTTGCATTCTCCCTTTGTGACTTTGGTTGCAGCGTCGCAGTAGTTTTGGTCGATTATTATGGGGTTGGCCACATTCTCCATCTGTATGTTCTGAAATATGATTATGTTTGCATACCCTGACCCTCCCGGCCATGTTTTGATCCTCACTCCATACATGGTTCCAGTTAGCTTAGCTCTGTCCACTGTTACGTCGGAAACATGGTCTTCTGATCCGCCTTTTCCCAAGCTACCAATGCTGATAGACAGCGTATAATCAATTTAGATGAATTATCAAGATCAGTATGATACATTAATTCTTTGTGGTGAGAACTGGGAGAAAGGTTTGAGATCAAGTTGAAAACCAGATTCCATGGCCTGGTCCGCAAGTGATGTTTGTGGCTTGAACAGCCCGGGATCCTCCTATAATGGATATATAATCATCACCTACGTACAACACAAGAAATTAAGGTGACATAGTGGAAGATTAGACATACAGACTTACAATACATGTGGTTTCTTTATACGATAAGATATGTACCTGTGCTTATACGACAGTCTGAAAAGTGGATCTTGTTGGTTTCTGCAATGTGAATTCCATCAGTGTTGGGACTAGCCTCTGATGTGTCTATACTCAGTCCGGAAGCTTTAACATTCGTGCAATTTTTGAATGTAACATGCATTCGCTGTGCCTTTTGGATATTCAGATTATTCACCGTCAAGTTATTGCACTTCTTGAACGTCACAGCCTGCATTATTTAACGAATGCATTCATAATTTCTAAACGAACAATGGTATATTACATCAAGGGTATATCCCATATACCACTGCAAGTAGCGTACTTTACTACATTACATTATGGAGGCTCTTGACTCAAGTTCGATTCACAAAGCTGTCAAAGTGGCCATCCACCATGTTGGAAAAAGTGTGGCTTAGATTAGAGCCATTTGAAATCCCACATCAGAAACGTGAAGAGTTATCATTGGGTTATAAGGAATGGTACTACACACACTAATGTCGAGGCCTTTTGTGTAAAACCTCATACCCGTTTCTTCACTAGGTGGCTAATTAAAGTGGGGGGATGTTAGTACATAGCCAAAATACTTGGCTAAGCCGAGAATACGGTACAATTACCCGGTCGAGATAGCCCTGGTGGGCCCTTCACAAACATCCAAAGAGTGAAGGGCCGGTAACAAACCGCTTGCCAAAGTCACTCTAGCGGCAAAACACCCCTAGAAGGAGAGACACTCCAAAGGAGGGCAAGGAGTCCCACATTGGAGACTAAGACAAAGGTACCCATACTTGCCTTATAAAACAAGCTCAACCTATCATAAAAGGTACACACATATACTCACATATATTATCTCCCTCTTTCATTCCTCTACCCGTACAAGTGCTCAAAGCTAACTTAAGCATCGGAGAGTCGAAGACTGGGCCACCACAGTCCCGACCCCGTGACATTGTCATTTGTGCAAGTACCGAGTGAAAGACTCCAAGAATTCTACTTCGTTCCGCCTCGCGACCACTTCCCGGCTCGGGATGAAACAGGTAGAAACAGGGGAGTATCGACATTTCTGGATCTATGTGTGTGGGACTTTCGGGGCCCGTCGGCCGCTTCTGCATAACAAGTGGTATCAGAGCCCAGACGACGCTTGGGACTTGGTGTCTCATACGATCAAGTTGCAATCTGGTGGAGCTCCCGTTTGGATTGGGATCACAAGATTCAGATGGTTGTGATCAAGGTGGAGCTATTGAAATTTGGATCGTGAGATAGTTTGGGATGACTCGAATCACACTAGGTGGAGATTGTTGGAAAAAATATGGCTTAGATTAGAGCCATTTGAAATCTCACATCATAAACGTGAAGAGTTATCATTGGGTTATAAGGAATGGTACCACACACACTAATGTCGAGGCCTTTTGTGTAAAACCTCATACCCGTTTCTTCACTAGGTGGCTAAAGTGGGGGGAGTATCGACATTTTTGAATCTATGTGTGTGGGACTTTCGGGGCCCGTCGGCCGCTTCCGCATAACACCCCATATTGTCGGGCACAGTTGGAGCACGACATCCATGAACATGTTTCACACACGTATATATCCAATAGACTTGATTCTTACGCTTAATTCATATATATATATACACACACTATCCTTACTTGAGTTAACTTCTATACTTTGTTTACATATAATTTGTCTATATATAATTTGAGACTTCATAAGAAAATGAAGACACATACAGTTGGTGCGTCCTTATTGCAATGGGGCTGCAAATAAATGAAAAGATATCTCAGAAACAAGTATTTAACATAACGCATTTGAGATACATCAATACTAAATTAGGTGGAAATATATATTAATTGGCAATTTGGCATACCACCCGCGTTTGAGTTTTACTGTTTTGTTTGCATGAGCTTTGCCACCATTTTTCTCCGTTGCCATTGATGGTTCCAGGACCTTCAACCACCAAGCTCTCAACGCTCTCAAAGGTAAGCCAGTCCTGCACCTTATTTTCATTTGGAAAATGGAAGGTTTTCGGATCCTCAAATGCCATTATCGTTCCTTGGATCTGAAATTTCATTTCCCTTACTTGTTAGGAAGCTAGGTTTTTTATACACATCCAAAACAAAACAAAACAATTTTGCTTCTACTATACCTGCATTGTAAGATGGTGGGCTTTGCATTTGGCGCCGGAGAATGTGACTGGCTTAACGAAATAGCTCCGGCGGGGCGGCACCAGAAGAACCGCCTCTCTGTTGGAGGAACAAGCCTCCGCCCACGCCTTCTCAAATGCCTGAAGCATATAATATTACAGAAACGAAATGAAACACCATGTCGAGGTTGCACAAACATTCAGTAGTACGATTGTACATATGTACGTACATGTACATATGTGCATGACTGCTAGTTGATTAATGTATATACTACGAGTACCTCTGCGTCATCTGTATGATCAATCCCTTTAGCTCCAAACTTATCAACGCTAATCGGAGCTGGTGTCGATGGTCGTGCGCCACTCACATTGTTAAAGTGAAACCAAGGTAGAATGCCACCATGACATGAAGTTTTAGTAATAAAGGAGAGGACAATAACAATGCAGAACGAGAATGATCGTCTTTCTGGAGCCATTTTTTCTTGTTTGTTTCTCGTATATATTTAGGGTACGTACGATAGAATTGTTCAAACTCCAAAAGGCTATGTAATATGGGAATCGATGGACTAATTAAGTACTGCAGATGATCGTTGGAGAGGGAGATTTGTATGTGTTTATATATAGTGATGGAGTGGGAGAGAAAGATTGGCAGGACTGTGACTTTTTGCATGACGAATTTGAAGATTGTTATCAGATTCATTTTCATAACCACATATAATGGTATGGAGCACAGGCTGATTAGGTATTTACCTGCCTTATCATATAGTACATACCATGTATTCAATTGACCAGGAGGAGTGCGATACGTATGTGTATACGGTACGTATGTCGTGATTGATTCTTATGGCTACACACGTACGTACGGGCACATTGCCATTGCGACTTTGTGAGCTAGCTGCTAGTTCGACCTTCATGTCAGGCCATATATGTCTGAAATACCCTGAACATTGCAGCTGCTATGTTATATTAGCATCCTTGCAGCCAAGAACACAGATGTCGGATTGCTCCTATAAATTGTTCAAAACTAGATTTAGGTTTGATCGAGTACCAGAAATTAGATTTGTTGACATCTGATCCCGTTTTACTTTGTCCATTTACTTGTAATAACCAAGTCATGGTGGAACTAATTAAGACGTACAAGTTAGCTATCCCTAATTTAAAATAGCTATTGTTTCCACTTCTGTTATCTTTGTACAAAAATTGTATGTCAAGACTTCGCTAGAGGACCTAAACCACACACACATCCTCCATCAACCATGTTATATTTTCTTCAAACATCTAGCTGATCGAATTTCCCAATATTCAAAGTTTGGCTACACATCAAGAAGGAAACCAATTTCCCTTTTTCTTTAGCCAAGACTGGTCACCATTAATTCCAGCTCTGCCAACAATGCTCTTCTTCTTCTTTAGGTGGTTTTAAGCAGTGACGTAGTCAGAAATCTTCTTCTTCTTTAGATGGTTTTAAGTAGTGAGGTAGTTAGAAGTCTTAACTAAAAGGTCATAATTTAAATAAGCAAATATAAACTATTTTGAAATCTTTTTTATAGTTGTGTCAACTGATCCATACGTTGCTAACCTTTTATATGATATATTTTGCAGAAAAGCTTTTTATAATTGTAAATGTTCAATTTGTTTTCAGGATAGTACCATTTGATGTTCGTAGACCTAAACATAGACGAAGACGTACGGTTCCTGATTTTTTGAGTGTGTCAATTGTCCTAAGCATTTGAAGACGATTCTTCTTTCTTTCATTTTAGAATGACAGTGTAGAAGGTTCAAATATTATACAATATACATGCATATCAACCAATCATGCCTCAATTTGAAAAACTCATAGGGTTCAATTGACTTCCTTCGCCCCATTGTAGCTACGCCACTGGTTTTAAGAGCAGTGTACATGTTGTAATTTCTTTAAGAACTAATTTCAGTTTACCCCTATCAACTTTAGGTCGATTATCATGTTAGTCATTCTTCATTCAATTTAATCAAAAACACCTCTCGACTCCCAATTTTTATCAGCCATGTTCAAACCTCCGTTCTCTATTCAATTCCCCCGTCAAGTGAAGACAACATTTAAGTCACTAAAAGACAAAATTCAAGTTACAAAAAATGATAAAGGGTGTGTGAATTTCAATTTGGGGTGTGTGGATTTCACATCTCTTACGGTGTGTTTGGATACGGGTGAATTCCCGGGAATTTAATAAAAAATAAGGAATTCTCAATTTTCTTTTTACTGTCTTTCCTGTTTAGATTCTTATCCTATGGAATTCGTAATTTCTACAGAAAAATAATCGTGAAATTTGAAAGCTTAAATTCCCTACTTGAATTCCTCACAAAACATGTGTCATTTGTCAATTCCTTTAACTGAGCTTGGTCTATATATAAATTCTTGTCATTTCAAAACTCTACATCATGAAATCTAAACAATAAAATTCTCAATTAATGAATTTAAAATAATGAAATTGTAATTCCTATAATTTTAAAATTTTTATAAAAATTAAAATTAATTTATCCAAATATAACGTTAAATAATTGCTTCTCAGATGAGAAGAAAAAGAAAAGTACCAAATACGGCTCGTGCTCGATAATGAAATACTTGAAACGGAGGGGGTCGAAAGAGAAATAAAACAGAAAAGGGAGCACACGCTAGGGATCCATTAGGCTTTTACTTTTTCTTTCTGAATTTCTCTCAGGCCCAAAATCACCTCTGCTTCCGGCAAACGCAGTCTCTCTCTCTCTCTCTCTCTCTCTCTCTCTCTCTCTCTCTATATATATATATATATATATCAGTGGCTGCCGTTGGTCAACAACAATGGTGAGAGGACTACTCAAGCAGCTCTCTTCTCGCTCTCTCTCATTCGCCGGAAAATGGCAGCAGCAACAGCTCCGCCGCCTCAACATCCACGAATACCAGGTCTCCCTCACTGGCGCTTTGACTCTCATATCTATCCGATCTGATTCTGTTTCAATCCTCCATAATTTGCGGAAAATATAGAAGCCAATCGTTTTCAATTTTTGAGATTTCGCTTAGTATTTGTTTCGATGATGTAGAACCGAGTAGGCTTTGTTCGATTAGTTGTGCAGAGTTAGCTGTAGCAGTGATCAGTGAAAATTTTCTGTTCTTCTAGGACAAGGAAACTGTAATTTGTGTCAAAGTTGTGGCATTTTTGTTATTATTCTTTGGCGTGGTATCAAGTGTCTCTGTGAGATTGTTGGAATTTGGTGGATGATTGTAGTTTAGTTGTTGTTGAATTCAGGGGGCGGAGTTGATGAGCAAATATGGGGTCAATGTTCCCAAAGGTGTGGCCGTCGGTACCATTGATGAGGTCAAGAAGGTGATTGAGAGTATTTTCCCCAATCAAAGCGAGGTAATCATTCGAAAGTTTTATGTTTCTTGTTATTACAGTATAAAGATTTGTGTTTGATTGCTGGTGAATTGAGAAAAGAACTTGCATTTTTCTTCAGCTTTGATGGTGGAACTGTGGAAGTTTGTGGTAATTTTTCTTAAGAAAGTAGATTTTAGTGATAAACAGAAGCAATGCTAACTTGGATTTTGATGCAGTTGGTGGTTAAGAGCCAAGTTTTGGCTGGTGGAAGAGGTTTGGGAACATTTAAGAATGGTCTCAAGGGCGGTGTTCACATTGTCAAGGCTGACCAGGTTGAAGACCTCGCTGGTACTAAAAGCTGTCTTTGTTATATTATAATGCAATCAAAATTTCCTAGCTTATCTTCTTTCTTTCCTTTGGCATTAAAATTGTTTTTCACATTCATTAATTACTCACTGGGGATGCCGATGCATCTATAGACTGACTAGCACTCATCTCCTTTTGATCTCCAATGCCTTGACCAACATGCGTACTTTCCTTTGATGAATACAAACTTTGAAAATAATGACATGTATGAATGATCTTGCTTCATACTTATTGCAGGGAAGATGCTTGGGCAGATACTTGTTACAAAACAAACAGGTGCTGAGGGAAAAATTGTCAGCAAGGTTGGTATTACACTGTATTTCTTGTTGTGCTTGTATTTTTAACTCGCAGGCTATTTACGTATTGAATTTTACATTTTTTTAAGAAAAACATAGCAAAATCTTTCTATATTCTCTTAATAAATTTATCTCTTATTGTCTTGCTAGTAACGGCATATTTTATTGCTAGACTTGTGAACTTGTGCATTTATGAATGGATAGAAAAACTATACTGTTAATTCATCATGAAGAATAGTAACGAAGAACTTTGAAATTGAAAGTTTACATATTCTTTTCCTTCAGATATATGTTCAAATATTGATGTCTAATATAGTTAAAAAGTTGGAATAACATCATTGATGTTTCTTCCCAGTATTGAAGGCATACATCACCACTGCAATCTTTAGTTTCTGAATAATGTGTTTTCTTTGCAGGTTTATTTGTGTGAAAAATTGTCACTTGTCAACGAGATGTATTTTGCTATTACTTTGGATCGCAAAAGTGCTGGTCCTGTATGTTCTCGTACCGACTTCATTATCTCTTTTATCTTCGGAAAAGTACTCTTTTTTGTTTCCTTTTGCTAGATATTTGTCATATATCAGGAGTGTGAATGTTATGCTGTTTTCCAGCTTATAATTGCATGTGCAAAGGGAGGAACGAGCATTGAGGACCTTGCCGAGAAATTCCCTGATTCAATAGTAAAGGTTGTCATATTATCATCTTTTAAACAAATACACGATAATTTAGCAACTGTTTCTACCTTACGTATACTGTAAATTTTATTGTAATTTATAGTTTTTCCTTCTAATTTGTTTTAATTTTTTGGTTCTGTTGTTGATAGGTACCTATTGATGTTTTCAAAGGAATTACAGATGAAGACGCTGCAAAGGTTGTTGATGGTTTATCTCCCAAAGGAGCTGATAGAAATAGTTCAATTGAACAAGTGAAGAAATTATATAAGCTATTCAGTGAGACTGACTGCACACTGTTGGAAGTGAGTTTAAACTTCTAGGTTGCAGTTGTGACCGGTTTAGGATAGATCAACAATCAACTTAATCTCTTAACCTTTTTTTTTTTCGGACAGATCAATCCACTTGCAGAGACTGCTGATAACCAGCTAGTAGCTGCTGATGCGAAGTTGAACTTTGATGACAATGCCGCTTTTCGTCAGAAAGAAATTTTTGCTCTTCGTGATCCTACACAGGAAGATCCCCGAGAGGTATGTATAAGTTCTTTTCTGCAGACATCTTCCTTGAATGCTTTCAGTTTTGAAGAGGATCAATTTTACCATCCTTTGCATTTCTTTTTCTGCTTACCAAACCCATCGTCCTTGGTTTACTTCTAAACCTTATTCATGTTTTTAAACTGTTTTTTGTTTTTTGCTTCTCTTTGTTGGTTTTTTCAGTACCTTTGGCTTATATGCATTTGCATTTCTAATATAGTGAACATTTGTGTTTTCAGCACTGTTCGCACACACATCTTATGTTTTGAGCATTGTTCATATGCAACTCATTTTCATTTTCTTGTTAATATGACATGTGTTGGGCAGTTCCAGAAATGTGCCTTCTTCAATCTGGTCAACTTATAATATGCATCCATGATCTCCACTATTATGAATAATGGTGTTTGGCTCCATTTATCAATCCCAATTGCAGTGTCCCTTTAATTTCTCTATTGACTACCATATTCGTAGGTCTTTATAATACTAAAATGCTAGAAAACAATATTATGTTCTATATACTCATTTTTATGGTGCTTTTACTTTCTGACAGGTGGCTGCTGCTAAAGCAGATTTAAACTATATTGGATTAGATGGTGAAATCGGTTGCATGGTTAATGGTGCTGGTTTAGCTATGTCTACTATGGATATTATTAAACTCCGTGGGGGAACTCCAGCCAATTTTCTAGATGTAGGTGGGAATGCTTCCGAAGGCCAGGTAATGATAGTACTGTATGATTTGTTAATAGAGTTGTTGATATCTAGCTTTGTTTTCTTATTCAGTAGCCAAGAATGTGTGATTTTTTTTTTAATTTTTTTTATTCTTGTCCAAATGTGACTTTGGGTTAGTGGTTTAGTAATTTGTTTAATAGGTTGAAGGTTCCATCTTTTTCTGATGCTCATGCTTACCTGTTGGGACTTTGTTTTACATTTTTCCTCTATAGAAAATGAAAGCGAGTTAAAATCCTTAAAAAAATTGACATTCCTTCGTTAATTTTTATTTATGTGCAACAGGTTGTCGAGGCATTTAAGATTTTGACTTCAGATGACAAGGTTAAAGCCATTTTGGTGAACATCTTTGGTGGAATAATGAAATGTGATGTGATTGCAAGTGGAATTGTTAATGCAGCTAAACAGGTGAGAACTGTATCCGGCTGTTTGAGTTTGTTCTTATTTTAATTGTCAGCAGTTTCCTGCTTGTTTAATGCTCTTTTCGCCAGTTCATTTCAATAGAAGATGGAGAGTTATCAATTTTGAAATTCGGTATACAAGGACAATGAATAAGTTTGTTAGTTTCCTCTGAAAGATGAATATTGGCTTAGTTTCTGTGAATTACTTTATTAAAGAAAGAATTGAACTTTCCTCTTAATTGAACTCGTAACATTAATCCGTTGGATCTTTTAAACAGTTCTAAATAAGTTTGTTACCTCAAGCACTAACATCTGTTCCCTTTGTTGAAGGTTCAACTAAAAGTACCAGTGGTTGTCCGTCTTGAGGGTACCAATGTTGACCAAGGGAAGAGAATTTTGAAGGTATTTAGTTTGACACTTGTATAGTTACATGAATATATATTCTGAAGGCAAATGACAAACTTTATTGTTTGTTAATGGCTGTGCAGGAAAGTGGGCTGGCGTTAATCACAGCAGAAGATCTCGATGATGCTGCCAAGAAAGCTGTTGAAGCAATATCTAAGTGAGGATCCTTCACCAATATATCTGAATATGATTCTCATTTTTTGTTGGTGGCACTGATGTGCTCCCTTTGTGTTTTATGTATGACATTACATAAAACGGATCCTGAATCTGCATGGTTCAAACGAAATTGAAGTTGCTTTTAACAGTAGTTTTTGAGGCTGTATCGGTTGTCAGCGAAATTTCAATAATACTTCTTTCCCTGAAATGATATTGTCTATTATCTTCCCTTTGTGTTTTATTGTCTATCCCTAAACCGTACGAGATAACACTTCATACTATATCATTGCCGGTTTTCTAATCAAGAACAAACTTCCTTCTGCCACTACTACATATCACTAATTATCTTATGATACATACTAATCAACCACTAGCCTTTTCTTTCTTCAATGAATCTGCAATCTTCTTGGCGAGGCAATAAGCTGTGGATTGGATAGTAATCATGGGATTGACTCCAATTGCAGTTGGAAGCAAACTTCCATCACACACAAACAACCCCTTTGCCTCCCAACTCTCACCATTCTCATCAACCCCGCCTTCTTTCTCAGTAGCCCCCATTTTACAACTCCCCATCTGATGTGCAGTAGAGTACATTGTCCAGTACTCACCTCTTGTGCTCGGTCCTTCTACCGCGATTACACTGTCCAAGAACTCTTCCAAATCCTCCTTTTTAGTCCCCTGGCACACTATTCTCTGCCCATCATTTCTGTATGTACCCACTTCAACCGCCCCTGCAGCAATCAAGATTCTCAGAGCCTGCCTTAGCCCAGCTTGTATGTTTTCTTTGTCCAATCTGTCCAATCTGTACTCGATCTTGTTCTCTGCCCTGACCTCTCCTGAACCCTTATCCCTCACCAGTGCAAACAGATGAGCTGTTCTTGCGTACTTGGCCACTCTGTCCTTCATGTCAAGTCCCGAAACCCATGGAACTAAAGTGGCAAATGAGGCAGGTCCTAATGCTGCAGTTTCTACAATGGCCCTGACATTTTGGTTGTCCTCAGAAACAACCTTATGGAGTGAAGTGATGATTCCACCCTCGAAAGTCTTCCCTTTAAACTCTGACGAATCTTCCGGGAAGTACCCCCAAGCCAGCAGAACAGGGTGAAGATGGAGGTTTCTGCCAATGTTTGGGTTCTTGAGTCCACTGGTGATCATTAGAGGAGGTGTCAAGAGAGACCCGCATGCTGAAATCGTCACCTTGGCCTCAATTTGAAGTTTCTTTGTTATGTTCTTGCACAAAGATACTGCTTGCACTCCAAGGCATCTTTTCCTGCTCGTACCTCCTTGATGGTCATTTTCCATTATGAACCTCTCAGCTTTGCAACCTGTTAAAATCACAGCACCACACTTCACAGCATCAACTAGCCAAGTCGAATCCGTTCCTTGTTTATCTCCAGTTGGGCAACCATAATTGCAAGAACCACAGTAGTGATCTGCTGAGGAGTTTCTTGGGACTGAATCAACTTTCAAACCAAGTTTCTCACACCCTTTTCTTAAAATCTGATTCTGCATGTTTTCCTCAGTACAACTATCTGTCACACCAATCCTCTTACAAACAGCATCCATTGCAGATTGATAATCAGGGCTACCGAAAAGTGGAATCTTATGATCCACAGACCACTCTTCGAGAACAGAATTCGGGGTTCTGATAGATGCAGACCAGTTCACAGCAGAGCCTCCCCCAACTGTTGAGCCAGCCAATATCATCATCTTCCCATCTTTTGAAGCCATGATCCCACCTGATTCATATAGCTCATTCATGGAAGGACCCTCTAGAAGAGAATAGTCTTTGGGCACAAAGTAGTTCCCTTTTTCAAGGACAACTACTTTTTGGCCTGACTGTGCTAGTACTGCAGCTGCAACTCCTCCACCACAACCAGAACCAACAATGACAACATCACATTTGATCTTGTGGATTTGGGGATGAGCTGCACCGTCCGTGACTTCAATGCCTTTCTTGGTGAGAGAGTCCATGAGAGTAGAATCAGTGTTGTTCATGGTTTCTATAATTCCCTTCTCAAGAGGTCTCTCCTTGGGTGTCTTGATCAACTTTTCTCTTTTGTTTACATTGTATCCTATTGCTTTCCATGACGGGTTCTGTGAATCTCCAACAATCTGCAACCGATTGGCAAGAAGAATGCACCTCAATTAATTTCGAAAAGGATAAAATAACACTACATGATAAACTATACGGATCACATTCTTATTAACTCTGTTTCTCAAAAACATTACCATACCAAATGATTTAGATGAACCATCTAAATCAGATTTAACTAAATTCTCGTAACTACCAATCTAGTGCTTGAATAAAGGCTTACCAAGAAGAGAACTATAAGGATCCCAAGCACCTAACATTAAATTTAAAACTCATTGTTTTAGTGGTTACGATCATTTATTTCTATACTGAAATGATAGAACACCTAATTTCGGTCAGGTCCCCCTTTCCCTAACTAAGTAAATATCTTTGAATCTTAACTTGAAAAGAAAAATCCGTTTATGAACTCCAATACAACTTTTTGTTTTTGTTTAGCTAGATGACGTCTCAATCATTGAAAATCATTGTTGTCATAGAGAAAGAAACATAAAGAAAGCTCCTATCAAGTCCCTGTCAATCTAAAAACAAATTCAATTGAAAAAACAATTTAGCAGGTTGAAGAATAATTAACCTTCAATAAACTAGGTTACACTTGCCCAAACAAGAAAGATTTAAAACATGAAAAACTAGAGGAAAATAATTAAAGAGTGGCCAACTGAAACCAATCAAAGTGAACAACATCTACATCAAACAGAACGCCAAGATTGTCCTTATGCTAACCTTATCATCAACCCCATCAAGTTTTGAAACCATGAAACCAAGATAACATAGACTATTACTTATTAACAAAGAGAAATAAGTACATTACTCTTACCCTGGAGAAGAAGCAGAAGAAGCAGAAGATCTTGACCACCACAAATAACAGTCTCAGAGGTATCAGACGCTTTTCCCTCGACCATCTCTGAAGAGCTTCTTCTCTCTTTTCCAAAGACATTTCAGCAAAATTGTGGATGAAAGGCCAGTTCTTATCAAGGCAAGGATACCCGCAAACCAGTAAAGTCCCTAATCGGTAGGACAAGACCTTGAGGAAAAAGGACAGTACCCCGACAGCTTCTGGTGCACCTCTCTTCCTTATCAAATCTGCTACCTGTTTTTCTTTTTTAGTTCATCATCACCAAACCAGTTAGAATAAACAAATAAATAAAGAAGTGAAATAAGTTGGCCAGTTGCATGAGTGTGAAGTGATTCAGAAGTGACCTCATCTGGTATAGGAGGCTCAGACCCAGAAGCTTTGTAGAAGGAGTGGAGGGCTTGGTCAGATGTGTCGTCCAGTGACAGAGGAGGTATGAGAGCTCCACACATGGCAGCAAGGGATTGGATTTGAGCTGCGGAGAAGCCATGGCTGAACTTGCTACTCCTGACACCGCCCAACAGAGGATGATAGCTGTTCTCTCCATCCTCCATCTCTCTCTCTCTCTCTCTCAGAAGAAGATAGAAGACGAAGAAGAAGTAGAAGATATATAGTAACTAGTTCTTGTGAGTTGTCAAAGAGTTGTTCTGGCAGGTGTGAGCTTGGGTTCGACCTCTACAAGGAAAACAGGGTACGTTATATAAGGCAGGTTCAAGAGAAGAGAGAGAGAGAGAGAGGACTTGGCATGTGTATTCTGGAACTGACTAAGCATTATATAAAGTCCTTATTGTTTTACCGTATAAGAATACGAGAGACAAAATTTATACTCATACATTGATAGATTGACTTTTATAAAGGCATTACATAGAAAATCTCTGTAAATAAGGGTTTGATATCTAATAGATATTCTAGTCTAATAAGGAGAAGATTCGGTCAAGACACATCATCAATGATATGAATGTAAATTCCTTCAACACTTCTCCTTGTGTCGCGTAACAGAATCACATGACGCATGAACGTTACCTCGGTAAAAACTTTTCAAGTAAAATAAAAACCTCTTGGGTAAAAACAAAAGACTTGGTCGTAGGAAAAAAGAGCACAACGCGCCAACTACATGTAAAACATGTGTCGTAGACTCCCCTTGATGTCTACATAATCAACTCCCCCTGATAATCAATCAATCATGGAGTTCAGATAAGCAACGCATACCAATACTTCGCACATGCTTCTCAAGAGTAGATTTGGGTAGAGACTTGGTAAACAAATCTGCTACATTATCCTCGGAACTCACTTGGTTCACATGGATATTCAAAAGCTGTTACTGTTGCTGATTGTAGAAGAACTTAGGCGAGATATATTTAGTATTATCACCCTTGATGAATCCCAACTTCATTTGTTCAATACATGTCGCATTGTCTTCATAGATATAAGTTGGTGCTTCAGTGGTAGATGTCAATCCACTGGACTCTCGAATATGAGTTATTACAGAGCGAAGCCAAACACATTCTTTAACTGCTTCATGTAGTACAATAATCTCTGAATGATTCGAGGAAGTAGCAACAAAGGTTTGCTTGGTAGATCTCCAAGAAATCGCCGTAGTTCCCATGTTAAACACATAACCAGTTTGGGAATGTCTTTTACGTGGGTCTGACAAATACCCAGCATCAGTAAAACCGACTAACATAACATTCGGTGTCTCAGCATAGGGGTTGCGTCAATTTTGAGCTAGAAGGAGCTTTAGAAGCTTGATTTTGGTTGGGAGCCAAAATCTGCTCAATTGAGGCATTAGAAGCCCTCGAGGACGAGTAAGGGCCCTGTAGGGGCTCAGTTGCAGCGCTGCACGCTACCCGTGTAGGTAGACTGCTATAGGGGCTTGGCAAAGGCGAGCAGGGCGCTGCCAAGCTGCTGCCCAACATGGCGGGGGCCTTTAGGGGCTCGGCCAAACTGCCTGCAATGCAATCTTGAATTGAAACATCAACATTCATGTTCTCAACTGCGATTTTGTAAGGGAAAAAGAAGCCCAAATCAATTGAACCCTTCAAGTACCTGAAGATGTGTTTAACACCAATCCAATGACGTTGCGTTGGCGCAGAGCTAAACCTAGCTAACAAGTTTACTGAGAATGCAATGTCTGGTCTTGTGCATTGTACCAAGTATAAGAGAGCTCCGATAGTGCTTAGGTACGGAATTTTTGCTCCAAGGACTTCATCATCGTCCTCTTTAGGACGGAATGAGTCCTTTTTGATATCCAGACTTCGCGTGACCATAGGAATCCCAAGTGGGTGAGCTTTGTCCATATTAAAGCACCTGAGCATCTTTTGGACATAAGCTAACTGATGAATCAATATTCTAGTCTCTCGATGCTCTAGTTCTAAGCCTAGGTAAAATCGAGTTTTCCCAAGATCCTTTATCTCAAACTTGGATTTCAAGTAGGTCACGGTCTCATCAATTTCCTTGAGATTACCGATGATATTCATGTCATCAACATAGACAGCTACTATAGCAAATCTGGTACTTGTTCTTTTAATGAACACACATGGGCAAAGATTGTCATTCTAATATCTCTTCCCAATCAAGTAGTCACTAAGACGATTATACCACATTCGTCCGGATTGTTTCAATCCATATAGTGAACTCTGCAACTTTATTGCATAGGCACTCCGTGGTTTAGAGTCACTTGATTTAGGTAGTGAAAGTTCATCAGGCACTTTCATATATATATATATATATACAGTCCCTATCCAGAGCGAAGCTTCGCTCTGGAATTAACGTGCGAAGGTCCTTATTTGACTCACTTTTCGGTCATATTTTTCGATCATACCCGGTCAGTGTCTAGATACATATCGTATGATCATCCTTACAAAGTTTCATCCAATTTAGTGACCGTTTAAGCCTCCATAATCATGATTTACTCCAACGGTTCTACTTGGACATATTTTGTTCTATTGATTTATTTTATCTGATTCGGTGTGCAAACGATCACTAAATTGGATGAAACTTTGTAAGGATGATCATACGATATGTATCTAGACACTGACCGGGTATGATCGAAAAATATGACCGAAAAGTGAGTCAAATAAGGACCTTCGCATGTTAATTCCAGAGCGAAGCTTCGCTCTGGATATGGACTGTATATATATATATATATATATATATATATATATATATATATATATATATATAAATCAAGATCCTCATAGAGATATGCAGTCACCACATCCATAAGCTCTATGCTCAGTTTTTTGGACATTACCAAGCTGACTAAGTAGTGAAAGGTAATAACGTCCATTACAGGAGAATATGTCTCCTCGTTGTCAACTCCAGGGCGTTGAGAAAATCCTTGCGCCACGAGTCGCCCTTTATAGCGCATGACTTCATGTTTCTCATTCCGCTTTTGAACAAAGACCCATTTATGTCCAACAGGGTTCACATTCGGTGGGCATACCACTACCGGACCGAAAATAAGCCTTTTTGCTAGAGAGTCTAGTTCAGTCTGGATTGCTTCCTTCCATTTTGGCCAATCTACTCGACGTTGACATTCTGCAACAGAGCATGGTTCAATCTCATCGTCGTCAATAATCACTTGAGCGACGGAATAAACAAAAGCATCATCAATAGTCATGGAACTTTTTTCCATCATACCGTGCGCATCAGTATAGTTTAGTGAGATTTCTTTGTTCTCCAACATCAACATTGGATCCCAGATACGCTAACATTGATTTTTGGACATAACTATAGTCAGAGACAATTTCATGTGAATGATTCATAGTGTTGATGATGAGTGGATCATTTTGTGTCTTACTGTCATGCCTTTTGCGTGGCACAATATCTACTGAACCAACAGGTCTCCCCCTCTTCCTGGTGGGAGCCGAGGCCGCGGCCATACCGCCACCATGAGCGTCCGGCGCGTCCAAGATGCCATTGCCGAGCCCGGGTGCGGCCGGCAAAGTCCCTCTTGTGGGGACTTCTAACCTTGCAGGAACATTTGCAGCAGGTATAATTGATCTTGCCACTTTCACGATATCGGTAAATGAGTTAGGCATCGAATCTGCAACTCTACCAAGATCGAGAATACGCTGAACTTCTAAATTACTGTCAGAAGTGCGCGGATCATAACGAGACATAGTGGGGTCAGACCATGTTAATTCTCAACGTTAAATTAGAACAGAAACGGTCATTTCTCCCCCTAACGGCGGGAAGAATGTCTCGTCAAAGCGACAATCTGCGAATCTCGCAGTAAATAGATCTCTTGTCAAATGTTCTAAATAGCGGACAATCGTAGGATGTTGATAGCCAACATAAATACCTAATCGTCTTTGAAGACTCATCTTAGTACACAGTGGAGGCGTAATAGGCATATAAACTACACAACCAAATATGCGAAAGTGTGAAATATCAGGCTCATATCCAGTTACCAACTGGTACGCACTAAATGGTTGGGTTGCAATAGGTTTAAAACAAATAAGTGCAGCTGCATGCCGTGCCCAGCAGTGCCTCGGCAGTACCAGGCAGCGTACATCATGCCCCCAGCGCGCCCCTGCCGCAATCTGCCTCGGCCGGCAGCATGCAGCGCGCCCCTGCCGATGCTACAGCTCCCATGCCGATGTGTAGTGCCCCTACGTGTCCTCGAGAGCTTCCAATGCCGCAAACAAGCAGATTTTGTTCCCTAACCAAAATCAAGCTTCTGAAGCTCCTTCTAGGTCAAAATTGACACAATGCGGTATTGTCCCTTATTCCGAAACACGAATAATGTGTCAGTTGGATTTGCTGATGCTAGGTATCTTTTGGATCCACACAAAAGACGTTCCCAAACTGGTCATGTGTTCACTATTGGGACTACGGCGATTTCTTGGAGATCTACCAAGCAAACCCTGTTGCTACTTTCTCGAATCATTCAGAGATTATTGCACTACATGAAGCAGTCAAAGAAAGTGTTTAGCTTCGCTCTGTGGTAGTAGCTCATATTCGAGAGTCAAGTGAGTTGACATCTACCACTGATGCACCAACTTGTATCTATGAAGACAATGCGGCATGCATTGAACAAATAAAGTTGGGATTCATCAAGTGTGATAATACTAAGCATATCTCGCCTGATTTCTTCTACAATCAGCAACAACAATAGTTTTTCAATATCCAAGGGAACCAAGTGAGTTCCGAGGATAATGTAGCATATTTGTTTACCAAGTCTCTACCCAAATCTACTCTTGAGAAGCATGTGCGAAGTATTGGTATTTGTCGCTTATCTGAACTCCATAATTGATTTAATTATCAGGGGGAGTTGATTGTGTAGACATCAGGGGGAGTCTACGTCACATGTTTTACATTCAAGTTGTAATTGGCGCGTTGTGCTCTTTTTCCCTTCGACCAAGTCTTTTGTTTTTACCCAAGAGATTTTTGGTTTACTTGACAAAGTTTTTACCGAGGCAACGTTCATGTGCCATGTGATTCTGGGAGTGTTGAAGGAATTTACATTTTTATCCTTGATGATATGTCTTGACCGAATCTTCTCCTTATTAGACTATAATATCTCTTAGATATCTATTCCTGATTTATAAGGATTCTCTATGTAATGTCTATATAAAGACCAATCTATCAATAAATGAGTATACCATTTTTCTCTCGTATTCTCATACTCTACAACAATATCATAATTTTCAAAAAAAAAAAATATCATAAAGTCATTATTTAAGGAAATTATTTCAAAATGATTGGGTGTTCAAATTGGTGAGACGTGGATATCCATTGATCTTGAATTGGTGTTCAAATTATTAAGTTCTAGAAATGAAAGTTTATTTAGCATTTACGTTTAAAGTACTAATCTTGATTACGATATACAACATGTTCATAACTTGTAACCATTATTTCGAATCTAAAAGTTAGCTATAGATAATAGATGAAATTAGGCTCGTTTAATTAAAACCTTAGATGATTACACATAACGACTAAAGAATTGCCATTTTATATATTTGAAGAGGAAAATGATTCTGGGCCTTAATAAGGCCTAAGAATTTTGACCTTAATCCTAAGTGGCATGATATGTTACCTTGACACGTCACCAATTGAATATATCTTGCCATATCATTTTTAAGCAAAATGACCATCTTATCATTCCAAATCAAATGGCTCTAAATCATACTTTTTTAATATGAAAAATATATATTTCTAGCCTTTTCTTTCTCTACTTTTTCATTACTATTATGCTTAGATCAAACACTAATAATAATGTAAAAATACATATATTTTTTAAAATATACTTGTTCAAAAGTGCCACTTCTTATGAATATGTATATATACGTACCTATATATCTATATACATATATAAATATTTGCCTAAGAGAAAACAAGTTAATCCAAGAAAAAATTACATATATATATATATATATATATATTTTGTCCAAATAAAATTTTATATATATGAAACTCATTCAAAATAGGATTTTTTTTTTATTTGTTATTTTATCTTTAGAATACTAAATTTGACTTAAATATAGATATCAAATATTTTAACCCGAAAAAATTAAAATATAAGTTAAAAGTCTAAAATTAAATTTAGATTCACAAAGATTTAGAAAAATTTAATAAATTTACGAAATTAATTTATGGTATATAAGCTTAATTTGGTATGACTATAAACTTGGTCATTGAAAAGGTTAGAAAATATTACATATTAGTATGTAGCACTCATTTATTGGTAGGGTTAAATTTGTATTTTGATCTAAATATGAAATAACATGATTTATGAAATTAATGATGTGTCTAGGTGACATGGTATGCCACATAGGATTAAGGCCACAAATCTTAGACCTTATTAAGGCCCCCTAGCACTACCCATTTGAAGAATGCAACTATTAGAGTTGAATACATCTTCAAAACCCCATTCAAGTTGAATAAACAAATTTGTACAAGTCTCAATTTGTGAAAGTCCTTCTACTAGTACAATTGCGAACTATGAAGTAAATCTGTAATTTATGCTCACCTACGTACAGTCTTTTTCGTAGTGTTAAAGAAACTTGTTATTTTGTGTATGTATTACTACGGTGTTTGATTGACACTGTCATTCGAAAATCTAGTTTACCGGTACTTGTCCAATTCACTCTCTTTCTTTTTCTTTAGGCGAAAACAAAAGGGCCAATTAACACAAGACTTGATACACAAGTTTTAGAAAAAGAGACTTAGGATACAAGTTTTCAGGCTAGGTGAAGCAGTAGTTGATACTTTTTTCAAACAATTGGCACAGAAAATTCCAAGTCATAGAATACAAGTTTGGTATGATCGATCTGTCTCTCTCCCAAGGTTTCCAACTCCCTATTCATTTGCCGGTTTATAATTCTCCCGCTAAATTGCTGGACCTACTTTCTCCCCATAGCTTCTTTCTATTTAGCTTTCAGAGTTTATATATGACAAACTGGGTTCAATTTCATCTTCAGTTTCACCTTACTGGTTTTCTGGGTTGTATGATTGTATCCAATGACCTACCACACCAATGAGAATCCAATCGATCTTATTGCTTCTTACACATTTACAGGGCACTGCCAATTCCACCCATCCACCTGATCTCTTCTGTTTAGTTTGGCAAAATATTAAGTGATCCAAACTTACTACTCGAGTGGTATGAAGTTATTGTTGCACCTTTACAGTTGGGTTAGAAGTTATTACAACTTGGAGGTACATGTATGATTTCTATGCATGACTCCAGTATGAGATTCATTATTATTGATAGTTGAAATAGTTCTGCATACATTGAGAGATCGCTATCATATGCAGTTGTAGATCCGGGAACTGTGAATGATCTTCAGTTCAGGATTCGATGATTGGGGTAGGTGTGTGTTTTTCAATAACCCATCTGTGCCCTCTGCTACCAAGTGTTTTCTCTCAGTCTCTTTGAGGCATTCTATTGAACAAAAAACACATAGGCGAATATTAAGTTTGTGTCGAACATAAACACACAAGCAAATGGTGGCAAATTTCACATCACCGATTCACAACAACCTAACAAGTCTTTCAATATTAGTGCCACGTTGTGTTGTGTAATCGACATCTAACATGTCTCGATTACTCTCCTAAGTCCTAAATACTCCATTATTTGATCGAGTCATGGTTATCATTTCTCAATAAGACTATCTCCATCTCAATACCTACAAGTCATAAGAATTTAATGAACATGCATGGACACTTCAAATCATGGAAATTTCTACCATACCGTCCTGCAAAATTTAAAATCCACTACAATAATTCCTCCAGTACCATACCTTTTAATGGATTTAAATTTTAACCAACGACTTTGACGAGCTGAATATGTCATAACTCAAATTTAGCTTATTTTTTTAGCTTAATATTGAGCTCAGATCGATGAAGCAGAAATAGTACTGAAACAAATTAGATCTTCATTTCAACCATCAAACTTCGACGGGAGGGAATGCTATACCTCCTGGTTATTAATCATGTCCCGTCATCTTGTTCAACACAACATCCTGCATATACTGGCAATGAACTCATGGCAATATTTGCACGCTTCGGACCATGCAGCCAATCATGACTTACAAAACCATAAGGTTGTTTATCGATGACATTGAACACAAACACATATATATATAAACAGAATATATCTAAAAAAGTTGTTAGCTAGTAACAACACATCGTATTTTTTTTTTGTGTGGTAAAAGTAAATTCTTCAATTAAGAAAAACAAACCATTACATACCCATACTTGAGCCATATACGACACCAAGTATAGCTAGGGAAAATTACATAAACAGAGCTCACAACTACCAGGCCCAAATAAGTTAAACCAGATTGGAAACCCTAGCTCTAGAGTAAGGACTACAGCAGTCATGTCGCCGACACTAGGCAGACCACCACGAGCAGAAGCCGTCCATTTTGCCATCATCTGGAGAAACAAGCAAACCAGATCTCGTCCACAAACACGAAAGATCCCCAGGATCCCACCTCCGAAGCCATTGAAAGGTCCATCTACCACAACCAGGTAAATCTCAAGCAAAGAAATGCCTGAGAACAAGGTAACCAAATAAAAAGAAAAAGAGAAGGGGTGTGAAGGTATAGCCAGCGACGCAAGCGAAGACATGCCCAGAAGAGATCTTAGCGAAAAATTGCTTAACACCATGGCTGGGCAAGGATGAGATCTTCCAGTGGGTGGAGATGAGGTAACTTGGGGGAAACAAAGGGAAGCTTGAGATGCAGAAGAAAGATCAGGAGGAGTGAACATTGATGAAGGGGTAGAGAAGGATGGGAGTGATGAGAGGGTGAGATCTGGGATGCAGAGATTTTGGTTAGGAGCAGAACATAAGGGAAAAGCAGAAAATCTACTAGCAAGACTACCACCACTGGGACAGGAAAATACTACCGAGGGTAGGGGACGAGGTTCTCCCCCCAAACTCACATCGGAGATCGGGAAAGTCCAGATCTGGCGGAAGGGGAGGAGAACTGAGAGGCTGAAATTGGAAACTTTCAGGAGAGAGAAGTGGGAGAGAAACGCGTATTTTCTTGATGGTTTTACTTTTTTAACAACACATCATATTAGATAGTAAATATTTACCCAAAAGCTTCATATGACTAAGGACCCGAAACGCGAAAACACTAGTGTTTCACGTTTTGGAAACGAAACGCTCTGAAACACGTTTCGGCAGAAACAATATTCTGAAATGCCACTGAAACGCATTTCATGCTTAACGGAAATGTTTTTTTTGCAATTACCCCCGAAACGTAGGGGCAATTTTGACATTTATCATGACAGAAAGGGATTAGGTCAACTTCTCTTCCTCTCTTCTCTGCTTTCTCTTCTCTTCTCCGCTTTCAGCTTTCTGGGTGGAAGTCTTCGTCTTCGTCTTCACGATCAACTTCGTCTTCGTCTTCCGGTGGCCTTCATGATTAACTTCGTTCAAGTAAGCGACAGAGCTCATATTAGAACAGGTCTCCTCCTCCGTCTTCGTCTTCGTATTCCTCCACTGCATAGTCCTCTTCAGCATCAAGAATTTCAAGAGCACCACATCAGTCCCCTATGACCGATCCTATTGTTCTTATCCTCAACCAATTCTGGTGCGTTTTCTCCTTCCTTTGCGCGTAATCAGTTGTTCATTTAGTGTTTTGGTAACCTTGTTTGGTGAATTGGTGTTTTGGTAAACTTGTTTGGTGTGTTGATAATCAAAATTTTGAGTAAGAATGCATGCTTCTGCAAGTTGTTCTAGGTAATCCAAATTCTGTCTGCAACATGTATTGACATTAGATTGTTGGTTTCAAGAATACGATGCCAATAGGGAGACCTCCTGTTAGTGGAAGTGCAAGTGCAAGTGCAAGTGCAAGTGTTAATGTTGGTACTAGCAATGATTCCAATGAAGCTCCTAATCCCGAAAGTGAGATAATAGATGACAGAGCACCATTGTGGAAATATGTTAAGAAGATTGAAAGGTATGAGACTGCTGGAGGAAGTTGGAGGTGACAGTGCAACTTCTACGAGTTGTTTTATAATGGGTCTCACACTAGAGCGCGACAACATCTATTGAAGGAAGGAGGAGTGGGTTACGGTTTGTAAAAAAGTTAACCCCCATGCATTTGCTCAGATTACTAAATTGGTGAAGGATTGCAAGGAGAGAATAGCAAATAGAGGAGCAAGACAAGTTTCTTTGCCATCATCAACAAGCCTAAGGAGTTCAGCAACTCGTGGCAGCTTTTCTGTGAGTTATGGTGACTACACAAGTGCACCAACAACAACCTTTGAAGGGAAGAAAAGAAGGGCAGCAGGTGGTCCTATTGAAAAGGCATTCCAAAACGAATTAAGGGGAGAATGTAATGGTGAGATTGCTAGGATGTCTTACACCGGTGGTTTATCCTTCAATCTAACAAGAAATACACACTACTAGAACTCTTATTTTAGAGTTTCTACTCTTCCAGGCTATATTCCACCGGGTTATAATGCTATAAGAACAATACTCCTTGCTAATGAAAGGAAGAATCTTGAGAATCAGTTGATGACATTGAAGCTTGCATGGAGAGATAAGGGTGTGAGCATTTGTAGTGATGGTTGGTCCGATGCACAAAGAAGACCCTTGATTAATGTGATAATTGTTTGTGAGAATGGTCCAATGATGTTGAAAGCTGAAAATTGTGAAGGAGAATACAAGGATCATCAATTGATTGCCAACTTGCTTATTGATTCTATCAAACAAGTTGGTTATGAAAATGTAGTACAAGTGGTGACCGACAATGCTCCTGTTTGTTCAAAGACCGGTGCTTTGATAGCAAGTATCCTACTATCTTTTGGACTCCATGTATTGTTCATACTTTGAATCTTGCTCTCAAGAATATTTGCACACCTTCTCAAGCTTTGAACAATGTGGATGTGTATGATGCATGTTGTTGGATACAACCGGTTGTGGAGGATGTTATGTTTAATTAGAACTTCATTATGAATCATGAAATGAGATTAGTTATGTTTAGTGATCATTGTAATTTGAAGTTGCTTTCGGTTGCTCCCACAAGGTTTGCATATACATTTATTATGCTTAAGAGGTTTACGACAATCAAGAATAGTTTACAACAAATGGTGATTAGTAGAAAATGAGATGATTACAAAGAACTGAAGAAGATGATTCTAGGAAAGCGGGTAGGGTGAAGGAAATGTTGTTGGATGACTTTATGTGAGACAATATTGATTAATTATATAATTTCTTTTGCCTAGCCTATATATGAGATAATTAGGCGGACACAGATAAGTCTTGTCTTCATTTGGTGTATGAATGGTGGTATAATATGATGGAGAAAGTGAAGAATGTTATTTATAGGAAATAAATGAAGCAGCTTCATGAAGAATCTTCATTTTGGGATACGGTGCATAAAATCTTATTGTCTCGTTGGAGCAAAGCCAATACACCCCTCCGTTGCTTTGCACATTCTTTGAATCCCAAGTAAGTACAACACTACTTCTAAATTATTTCATTATAATTTGTTTATTTCATAATTATTTGATATCTAGCAAATCTTATAGAAATTAATCAAATTATGCATATTTATATTTAGGTACTATAGTTCGGAATGGCATAATGAAGATTCTCATCAGGTTGCTCCTCACAAGGATTTAGATGTTACAAGGGAAAGGAAAAATTGTTTTATTTGATACTTTGCCAATGAGGATGTGAGAAGAAATGCTAACATAGAGTATGCTAATTTTTCTATGTGTATGCAAAGGGTTTGGAAGTGGAGATGTGATGAAATATAGGTTTATATTAGAGCCACTAACACAATGGGTGATTCATGGATCTTCGGCATCAATTCTCCAAGTTATAGCCTTTAAGGTGTTAGGTCAACCTTCTTCTTCCTCATGTCGTGAAAGGAATTGGAGTACTTACAATTTCATTCACTCTTTGAAGAGGAATAAGTTAGCATCACAAAGAACGAAAGATTTGGTATTTGTGCATATCAATCTTCGCCTTTTAGCTAGGCAATCCTCAACTTACAACAAAGGTGCAACTCATATGTCGGATATTGGAGATGATGACTTTGATTCGTTGGAAGACTCTGATGTTGGAAGGCTTGAGATTGCCAACCTTTCACTTGATGAACCTCAATTGGAGGCGGTTTTGTTTGAAGATGATGAGTTTGAGGAGGAAAACATTGAGGAGGATGATGTTGTTGGAGTTTGATGAAGTCATTTGTTGAAGACAATTGTTATGTTACTTATTTTTATTTTAATTTGACTTTGGATATTTTCTCAAATCTTTGTTTAGTTTGGATCTTTGTTTGGTTTGGATTTGGATTGACTATGTGATGAAGTTTTATGTTATTTATATTGTAATTTGATTATGGATGCTTGTTTGGATTTAGATTGATGTTTTTTATTAAGAAACTATTTTGTTGATGTTATTTTTTTAATTATATTTATTATAATAAATATTATATTTATTTTAATTTTGACATTTTTTTCACGTTTCGTATCGGACTATATTTGATTTTGATGTTTTCGCGTATCAGAAACCGAAACTCGTTTTTGTTTCCGTGCAACATAGCTAAGGACTAATCCGTTTAGGGCATGGACACTACCAATGCATTGCAGCTCCTTCTCTAGCTATTTTTACCGAATGGTAAATGACAATAAAACGCAAAACGTTTTGGTTTCACAGTTTGAATATTCTTGTTGTGGCACTCAAAGGATTATATATGTAAGCAGATGGGGATTCCATGTAGCAGTCAGAAGCTTTTTCGTGAAGGGCAGTTGCTTGATCATGAGGCCGTATCGCTAGAGACATTCAACAACAAGATGGAAGCTGAATCTAGTGTTTTTATGTGACTTTCGGGGATGGAGATGATGATCAAGTCCACGAAGCTGAACATATAAGCTTCATATTTGAATTTGAGACAGAAGATATGATGCGGGTTGAATTCAAGGTCAGCATATCTGATGAAAGCAACAATCCTCTAGTCTCTTTGTTCAAAATCAAGTTGAGATCATCGTGAGCAATTTTGGATCTCAAGGCAGCAATCGAGAGCTTAACCAACTGTCGAATTTGTAACCAAAAGCTATGCTGCGATGATCTAATTCTGAAAGATTGGGAAACATTGGTGAACTGCAGCATTACAAAGTGGTACATTGAAGGCCACTTTCAGCTGACACCCTCTGCAGACAAAACCCTTTATGAAGTTTTGGATAGCATGCCAGAAAAGACGCTGGAAAGCATCTATGGGCAGCCAGGTTTCTTGTGCGGAAAAATTTTAAGAACAGCACTTAACAAACGGTATTATGTTTTCTTTTTCTTTTTTTCTATTTATATACTTTTTTTTGTGAATATTTTTTTTCTATTTATATATTTTTTTAATCTCGTAAACTCCGACGATATATTCTCAAATACTTTTTTAATCAAATCATCTTTCAACTTCCTCCTACAGTCCTTCCTCGATTGCCATTTTTTTGTATGCTGGGTTTGAACGGGGACGAAAAAGAGAGACAACAATATTTTTTTCCTTTCTTATTTCCCTCTCATTAATTATTAATTTAATTATTGATTTTAATAATTTATTACTGTTAAATTAAGGAATGACGGATTTGCCCCTCAAAGTTTAACGGAAAACACTTTAGATAACGGAGAATGTAACGGTATGTACATATTTTCGGGTGAGATTACAAGTTCATGTACCGTTATGATTGTTTTGAAACTTGAAACACCAAAATTAAGAGTGGACCATTTGTCATGTACTGTTCTTAAATTTTTTCCTTCTTCTGGTGTTCTACTTGATCCATACACAATGCTCGCTCAGTGTGGTGCAGATAATTGTTACAGGGCCGAATGGCGCAACCACTAAGGTGCATGTGAACCCTTCTTACACATTCAAGGATTTAAAGGAGAAGATTGAACTGGATTGTGAAATCCCATATGGTGTACAAAGACTTACTGAAGATGGTGCTGAACTTAATGATGATCTGATTACAGGGTTATATGAGGAATATTACGGCAGTCTGGAAATTAAGATGGAACTTTTGTGGTACTTCCTGGTCATTCTTCTACACATCGTACAAGGATTGCAGCAGGATTGGCTAGCTTGTCAGATTTGGTACCGTACCTGTGGTTCCTTTTGTGTTACAGTTTAAACTATCTAATGTTCATGTCAGTCTGGTTGATTAGGGTTTTCAAGGTTTGTATTAGATTGATTTGATTTAGGTATACCAGGTTAGAGCTGGCTTTCTGGTTTTCTTCTGTTTACGGATTCTTCTCCAATTTTAATTTCAATCCAAAAATGATTCCATTCTATCTACTTCTTTTATAGTTGCCTATCCCATTCTGAATCTTTCTACATTACTTCCGTCTCAGGTTCTGCAGCATCACAAGTAGTTCTAGAACTTCAGGAAAATAAATGGATTCTTTCATTTATTCATTTTCCTATCCTAGTGTGTGTGTGTGTGTGTGTGTGTGTGTGTGTGTGTGTGTATAATAGCTTGGTTTTCAGTCTTTCAAGTAGGTGCATGCTCTGGATATCGCTAATGAGATTTTTTTTTTATTTTTTTTTATTTTTGACTGAATACTATTCTTTCCTACTAAATGCCAATAATTCAGTACAAATGTTACAATTACGTACACCATGACTCTTTTACCATTTACTTAAACAGACTAGAAAGTAAAACTCCTAATCTTGTACAGTTGCATTATACATTGAAAAATCTCACCAAAACTTTCAAAAAGTGCATTGTCTGGTATTATGAATGGTTTAAGAACAAAAGCAGAAGTCATTGTATAGTTACGAGTGAGAAGATGCTCCACTATCTGTCATGAGAAAGTGAATTTGCCGTCGCAAGAACAGAACCTGCAATTTGGACATGGCACATAAGATAAGAATCTGTCCTTCATAGTGTGCATGTGTGTGTCTTAAGTTTAGTATTTTAAAGATTTCCAGGCTTCTCCATAACTATGCAAGTATTTGTTACAGTACTGTGATGAGGTGGGCAGGATCAAGTCTTAGGTTCTAACCTGATTAAACAATGGAGTGATAGAGAAAGAGAGAGAGAATTCACCTCCCCTTGAAGCAAAGAAGGTAGACAATCAGTTGATACAAGACCATTAATATCCTCCAGTAGCTTTGCTTCTTTAATGCCTGACCATGTGAGTGGAGGCAGCGCCAATAGAAGTACTGTGAGAACATCACCTGTAGATGGATGCATCCCTATGCAGCCACCTTGATAGAAAGAACACAAGCTAGTAGGATCTGTTTTACAAGAGGGAACCAGCACATCAACTCCATGTTCATTGCCATCAGTGGTTACAATTCCTGACACCACTGTTACAGGATTATCACCATTGGACTTCAAGAGTTTAACATCAGTTGGCGTACAGCACGTTCCATTTGATGAACAAACTTTCCCACCCAAAATTTCTGCTCCTTGGCAGTTGACCTTTGCACCAATCTCAGGCAACAAATCTTTACCAACTGGTGGTGTGGTTTCTTTACAAAGTGCACTTTCAGAAGCCAACCATCTGGTTACATGTTTGTAGAGTTCTGTCTCCCTTACTTGTTTCAATACTTCTTCCTGAAATCCCAAATCATAAATTTAATAACACAAATCTCCATCCTTTTTTTCTCATCTTAAGTAACCAAGTAAATGCAGGAATGCATGCATTAAAACAGGAATATGAAAAAATCACAGTGAACCTTAATGGCTAGCCTTCCTTTCTCCTCTTTGCTTAAGATCAAATGCCCATCCTCTTGTCTCCGAACTTCAGCAACCCATTTGACGAACTCTCTCAAATCGGCAGGTGGTGATTTGAATACAACAGAGATTACTTCCTGAACATCTTTTATTTCTTCTAACTTCATAAGTAGAGGAACATCTTCTATCAAGTACTTTGCAACACTGTTCCAACCTTCATGTCTACAACTCTGGGATGATTCAAAGTTACACTTCAGATCTAAATGTTATATGGAATAGTGGAACAAAATTTGCTATCATAGACTACCACTGAGGAAATGAACATTAGTTTAGAATTTGTAGGGGAAACAAAGCCTGCTGACTTTTCAAAATGTCCAAGATTCATGGATATACTACTTATGCTTATAGAATCAACTAATCTGGGTGCCCTGATAATATTCCAGTGTCAATTTATAGGTAATATTCCAATCTTTTGGTCCATGTTCAATCACAAGAACAGATAATTAAATCAAATAAAAAACAAAAAAAAATAATGCAACTTAAAATATAGGATTCAGGAACAAGAAAATTTAGTTACATGATTCAACAGTAATGCTTAAGTTTTTCAAAAAGTAGCTTAGGAATGAAGTAACTTTAGACACACCAGCCAATAAGAGCCATACCACAGTGTATAGGATCGATGGTGTTCTGTTAAGCCTTGAAATAATCATGTACCTGAAAGAGGCAAACTTCAAAATAAAGGGTTTGCAACTGAAGCAGTTACCATCCAAATAAAGAGTCCATAAGTAGACTTTACAAAAATGAGTAGGCTACAGTGAATGACTCATAACAAGAATCAAAGGAGGGCATACCCCCGACGATGTCCAGTTGCTCCATCAACAGTATCCATCGCCTCCCAAAGAAGTGAAAGAGGAACCCAATGGGGAGGGTATTTGAATCGAGCAACATCCAAAATGAGAACCATATCTTTTGCAGCATGATAGCCCCCGACTGGTGAAAAATGACCAGTTCCAGTCTGTAACAACAAACTAGTTATTGCTAGTACATTCACATAGATGAAAATCTGGTACAATAAAAGTAGAGCATGAACCAGAACAATGTTAGCCACTAAGAGTACTCGGATCAAGAACCTGCTTAAAGACACCTCTGTGGTATGAAGTGATGACATGACAATCCTCGGAAGAAGTACACGAAATCACACGCTTGCGAAAATCATCAAGGGAGCTCTCATGTGTCCGAAAAGCTTCCACGTCAGCTCCATTGCAATGCGCCAAGCACGCAACTTTCCCAAATGTAATGCCTTCAGCTTTGATCTTGGCCAAAGGCTCACAGCAATCAAGCATCGAGTCATCAAACCATCTCCACGGCCCTAGAATTCATTTTAATATTGAACAAAACCCCTAATCCGAAATCAGAAATCACACAAATTAAAATTACTAAATTGAAACTGTACCTTTCCATTTTCTGCCAGGATCAATAGCAAGCGCATTGAGAACCACGGCGAGAGTGGCCAAGCCGCAATAGGCAGGCTCCGATTGGGTCTGGTAGTAAGAGATGAGCTTGAAGAACCCTTCCATGGTGCCATTTCCCAAAGCTTCAGCAAACAGTTTCTGCAAAAATTCAGATCACAATCAGAAACAAACCCCAAGAATATGGACAGAATTAAAAAGGGTATTTCCGGAATTTCACCTTGCCTTCCGGGGAAGCAAACTCGATCGCGGGCGGAGAGGGAAGCTCTCTCCGGTAAAGACCGGCCACTGCCATTTTTTGTTTGGGGGGTCAATGAGAGTGAGAAAGTCTTCTTCTTCTTTTTTATTATTATTAAGAGTGAGACGGAAGAATCAGAATCGTCTTTTTCTTTTCTTTTTCTTTTCTCTTTTAATTGTGGCGGGTATGTGTTTGCCGGTGTGGGCCCTTGGCCTTTTTGAATTCAAATACCAAGCGGCGGAGCATATACTATATATTGTGTTTCTATCAGAACAAACGACATGTCGTTGGGGCGTTGGTTGTAATGGCAGATGAACTGCTTGGTGGTCAAACCAATGATTTGAGCTGGCTTAGTCACTAATATTGGATTACAATGGTACTTGATACTGAGGAATAAAATATAGAAAAAATTAAAATTAGCCGAGTCGAGTTTTACAGCTTGTCTCATGCTCAACATCTAACCTATTAGCCGGAACTAATCCGTCCGGCCAGCCTTTCAGATATGGACTCGCTACCTCTTTTTACATTACAACCTACCACGTAAGAAGTACAACCAAAATGATTTGATGTGTGGTTGGCGATAATAGAAACATGGGAGGAAAGGGAGAATCAGTTCTAAGAGAGAGGCTCGCCCAGGTCCTCTTCTATCCGATTTTCTTGGCATCTCTTGAGAAGGTGGAGCTGACGCCGCAAGTGTAAAACCTGCCAAAGCCGGTAAGTTAATGTTATGAAATTAAAGTCTTTGGATCAAAAGCAGCAGCACAATCTGTACTGCAACAATCATAGCTCAACGAGTGTGACAGTCTCATGATTAGCGGTTTATTACAAGTTCAATAACAGAAAGTTTGCAGCATGCTTAAGTTTCTGCAATATTAAAGTATTTTGAAAGAATAGCATGTGGAGAAGAAGTTCTGCTCTCAGAGACTGTAGAAAGCAGAACTATTTAGATTATTTGAAAATGCACTCGGATTAGCAAAACCAAGTGAAAACTGAAAGGTAGCACTGAAGGGATAAGTTGCAAACAAGTATAAGGTTTGAAAGTTACCTCTTCTTGAAGCAAAGTAGGTAGACTTGCAGTGCAAACAAGGCTGTAAATTTCTTTCAAAATCTTCACATCTTTGATCCCAGACCATGTTTTTTGAGGCAAGGCTAGTAGAAGTGCCGTTAGAACATCATTACTAGCTGGGTGAAGCCCAATGTGATTTATTGAGCCAGCACAACAGCAACTCAGATTCATTTGGGAAGATGGAACTAACATGTCCACCCTCTCCTCACTTCCACCATTTACCACCGTACCACACACCACCTTGACTGGCTTGTCACCATTAGCCTTCAAGCATTTCACACATGTTTCTTGACAACAGTATACCAATGGGGAGGCAGAGTTGCCCGATAAGATTTGTGCCCCATGGCAGCAAACACTAGAAGCAATGTCAGGCAAGTCTTCTTCACGACCAGAAGTTAGGTTTCTACAGCATGAATTTTTTGACGATAATAATAATTTTGACACATGTTTAAAAAGCCGTATCTCCTGCACTTGTCTCAATACCTCCTCCTGCATATAATAAATTTAGCATTCAAACTTTTAAGCGCAATTAACTGGAAGATGGTATTGAAGTTCATGATGGTAGATTTTTTGCAAAGTTCAAAAGACACACCTTGACAGCAAGCCTAGCTTTTTCCTCTGTGCTTAAGGTCTGGCCTACATCTTCTCGCCTCCGAACTTCTGCAACCCACTTTATAAAATCTTCAAAGTTTGAAGGGAGTGACATGAAAACAACAGACAAAACTTCCTGAACGTTTTTCAGATCCTCTAACTTTAAGAGAAGAGGAACATCATCCATCAAGTATTTTGCAACGCCAACCCAACTCTCATGTTTACAGCTCTGCAAGAAGTCCGATAAAAAACTAAATAAATTCAACCATGCATTTAACATCATGTAAATCCAATATGTTTGACATTCAGCTAAAGAGAAAGTGCACAGAACATAAGCACACAGAACCTAAGAGAAAGTGCATTAAACGATAACAATCCACAGAATCTGTGGCAAATCCAAAATCAGAATTGAGGCACTCAGATAACTTTTTCCCAAGCTGTTGACATTGGCAAACTTCAAAATTGTTAAAGAGCGAGAATACTCTTGAGAATAGGAAAATATCTAACTTGCTTCAAAGATACCAGTAGGAAAATTAGATTTGAAAATTTCTCTCCACAATATAAGTAGAAGCCATCCTTGTGATGTAGTAAATTGGTTACTCATGCAGAGGGAGGGAGAGACATGTACAGTTAGAAAACCAGAAGACAATGTAGTAAATTGGCTACTAAGATGCAGATGGAGTGAGAGAGACATCTACAGTTAGAAAACCAGAAGACACTGTATGTAGTATGGGAAACTCTTAACTTTAAAGGCATTAAATTGGCAAATTCAATCATACCAGGGTATAAAGCTGTCCTGGCTCCCTGTGAGGCCTAGATATAAGCATAAACCTGACACAAAATGGAGCTTGAGTCAGACTGTAATTTGACATTAATGCAGCACATAAGTTAGCAAAGAGAGGAGAAGAAGAAATACTGATGTAAAAAAATAAAAAATTAAGAGTGAAGTTATAGCCTGATAGTCAACACTACAAAAATGTGACAAACCATCACAACTAAATGCATGCCCAACTAGTGACCCTTACTGGTCCAAAAGAATGACCATCCTTTTCTGGGATATGGGTCATCATTTAAAGCTTCAGCAATAGTAAGTCAAATTCTTCATGAAACGAAACCAATAAGAGACGGAAATTTCTCGAGATGTGCATACCCAATATCACAGTTGTAATGTTCACTATCATACAAGCTTACCCTCTGCGTTGTCCAGTAGATTCATCAACATTACTCATGGCGTCCCAAAGGATATTGAGGGGCACCCAATGAGGAGGATACTTAAAGCGTGCAACATCCAAAATTAGAGCCATGTCCTTATCAGCATGATAGCCACCAACGGGTGAAAAGTGACCAGTACCAGTCTGCAATAAGGTTATTTTCAGAATTATAGAATCAATTAGATATTTGTATTTGATGCTCAATCTTTCAGAGGTTTACAGCATGTAAGGCTGGTGAGTTCTAATCGCATGAAAAGCTAACTAAAAATTAGTTGATTAGTGATACGGCCAAAGGAAATGTAAATAGTACTGTAACTAGTTTTCACCTGTTTAAGGACTGATCTATCATATGATGAGATCACGTGACAATCATCAGAACTGGAACATCTCATGACGTATTTACGAAACTCATCAATATTGCTATGATTAGTACGAAATGCTTCAACTTTTGCTCCAGCACAGTGGGCCAAACTTACTAGCTTCCCAAATGAGATGCCTTTGGACTTGACAGTTTCCAAAGATTCACAGCAGTCTAACATGGACTCATCAAACCATCTCCAGGGTCCTGTGGCGAAAATGGAAATGTTCATAGTGCACTGACATGAAAGAATATTAATGCATAAAAAACCGTGAGCCAGGAATGTTTTGCGGTCAACGCATTTGCAGATTAAATTGGAGTTAGAAATTAGAGACACCATCTAGGCACCTACTAGAATCGGTATACACAACACCAATCGGTATTATACCTTGGCTAACCAAAACGAAATTCTTGAATGTCGAAGCCACACATTCTAAAAGCATGGTCAATAGTTCCAAAAAAAAAGGTTCCCAATGATGATGAGAAGCATATCAATCATATATTGGTCAATAAACCTTAAACTAACATTAACAATGACAGTTGAAAGAAAATTTACATAGCCTTAAGCTATAGATAACAGTATGGGTGCAATTAACAAAAAGGGGAAAGTGCTATGTAGTCTCAACTTGTTCATGAATTTTTAAATTGCCAATCACTACAAGAACAGCAGAATGACATTTAAAATTAGAGTGTACCTTTCCATTTCCTTCCAGGATTAATAGCAAGAGCATTCAAGACCATGGACAGGCTTGCCAATCCACAGTAGGCTGGCTCTGATTGGGTCTGGAAATAAGAAATAAGCCTGTAGAAGTTCTCCATAGTTCCCTTCTGAATGGCTTCAAGAAAAAGTTTCTGCAATTCCCAGAACCATTGAATTAGGGAATCATAAATATCAATGACTGCATAAAAGAAAACCAAAACCAGATAAATCATTGCTTAGGCAAGTACTTATTGACTATCAGTCAACCAAATGTAATTTCTCTAACAAAAGAAAAGCCAGACTGTAACCCATGATCTTCTAAGTTTAAGATAGGTAAGCTAGCACGACACATCATTCACATGCTTATTTTGCTCATAGATACACTTGAGAACCATACGGTCCAGGTTAAGTAACAATCCACTGTATGAAGGTGGACGACTGGACAAGTCCTCTGATCGTAGCAGGTTAACAACGCAGAACATAGAAGCTATGCAATTACTTTATACATAAATTGCACTCAAAATCATTATCAAATCCTTAGCTCAATATATTCACACATCCCCACATCTCCAAATCTAATACCCACAAGTAAATTACAAGTATGATGACCTTCAGTTTCCAGTTATACATCTGATCAACTTAAAAACTCGAAATAATGGAGAACACATAAAAGAAATTCACATTTTACAAAACAAAGAAGCATGATTTAGCACAAAAGCATGAGAATCATAAGTACAGAGATTTTTTTCAATTGAAAAAAAAAAAAGTTAATGGGTGAGGAGGAAACTAACTAAAGGTTGTACCTTTCCCTCTAGAGAAGCAAATTCTACGGCAGGGGGAGAAGGAAGGACTCGCCGGTACAGCCCAGCCATCGCCATTTTTTTTCGATTAATTTTCCTTAAATTAAACCGGAAATGGAACAAAAAGCTGAAATTGAAGCCAGATGGTTGAAATTCCAAGTGGGAATTGGTGGGAGGGAGAGAATTCAAAGAATGGGTCTCTAACTCTATGTGGGTGTGCTAGGGTTTTAGCTCGATTGTCGAATAGGATGGTACACCCCGCCTAAATTTACCGTTTTAAAAAGTTCAGGGTTTTAAGTCCCCGTCAGGGGTGAACTTGTCATTTCGTTGAAACGTAGTAAATGATAATTTTGGGCAAGAAGAAAGGAGGACTGGAGGAGCCTGACAATTTTAAAAGCATTCTTATATGATTAAATAAGGGAAAATGTTCATTTAGTACTAATTTGAACCCCTCATTCTCCGTTCCAATAATAATCTTTTTCATTAGCCCATTCCAATATAAGGTAATTTTTTTATGCCCAAATGCACAAATCTTTATTAAAGTCTTAATAAACCATATTATTTTAAGACTATTTTGCCCTCATCCTTTAAACATGCATAGAGAGAGAAAATAAAAGAGAGAATACTTGGTCGGAATCTCACCGGACTCCGACTCCGGTCACCGGCCGCCGGACTCCGGTCACCGGCCGCCGGACTCCGGTCACCGGAATTTTCCCGACCGCCGGAATTTTCAATTACTGAACCCCAGTAATCGGTTACTGACCAGTTATTGACACCTAGTAACCAGTTACTGACACCCAGTAACCAGATACTGACCAGTTACTGACACCCAGTAACCAATTACTGACCCCTAGTAATCGGTTACTGACCAGTTATTGACACCTAGTAACCAGTTACTGACCCCCAGTAATCATTTTGTTTTCAGTTACTGACACCCAGTAATCACCCAATAATCATTTTGTTTTCAGTTACTAACACCCAGTAATCACCCAATAATCATGTTGTTTTCAGTTACTGACCAGTTACTAACACCCAGTAACCAATTACTGACACCCAGTAACCAATTACTGACCCTCAGTAATCGGTTACTGACCAGTTATTGACACCTAGTAACCAGTTACTGACACCCAGTAACCAATTACTGACCCCCAGTAATCGGTTACTGACCAGTTATTGACACCTAGTAACCAGTTACTGACACCCAGTAACCAGTTACTGACCCCCAGTAACCAGTTACTGACCAGTTATTGACCCCCAGTAACACAAAACTGTATTGGAAAAACGAGTACACAACAACAAACGATCTCTATTGTCACTGGAAAAATTCTCAGGCACCCCGCATCAAATTAAAAAAAAAAAACAAATGCAACTAAGAAAGAGATTCACCAACTAGGCAATAACTGAAACTGAGCATCATCATCCTACACAATGCACATGCCAAACCTGATGAAGCTCCTTCCTTGACTCGATCACCTCCTTCCTCCATATCATTTCTCTGCAACTGATTCGGTCGCACCCCATTGGTTCCCTCAGTCACCATAGAAGTAGCCAGACTGGCCAGAACCTGCATTGCAGCCGGATTCGTTGTCTCCGATTTCGCCTTTTGCTGCTCCACTCTACCGGAATTCATCACACCTTTCTCCTCCTTCTCTTTACTCAACAGAAACGCCAGCACCTCCAGCGCCTCCCTGGCCCACTTCTTCGCCGACACCGCCTCCTTGACGCGGCGCTCGACATCGCTCCTGGCGACGGCGGCGGCCTTCTTCATCGAATTCGCCGCGATTTTCGCGGCTGTCATGAAGGCCATGTATGTACAGGGAGGGACCCAAACGACGCCGCTTCAGGATATTCGACGTCGACGATGCCGCTTCATGGGACCTCCTCCTCCAAAAAAACCTGAGACCTCATCCTCCAATTTCAGTCCGGCATGGACCAGCTCCTCCACCCTAATTTTTTGCCGAAAATCTTGTTGACGGCGACTGCAACGGTGTCGAAGATGGATCTGAGGCTACTTCCCTAAAGGCAGGTCTTTCTCGAGCGAGAGGGAGAGGCCGGCCACCGTCTCCGTTTTTCATCGCCGGCGACGAAGATTGACTTCATGGGGGAGAGAGAGAGATAAAGAGAGAGAGAGAGAGAGAGAGAGAGAGAGAGAGTGAGTGTTTTCAGATCGAAAGAGACAGAAAGAATGGAGTTGAATAAGAGTGAGGGTATAAATGTCTTTTAGTAAAGAATAATTGAAATGGGCTCATGACAGAAAAAATCATTGGATTGGACTATAATCTAAGAGTTTTTGTGCAAATGGGCATTTTCACAACGTGCATCTAATGATACACGCATAACAACGTGTTACAAATCGGACATGCGGAAAAAGATTGTCGTCACTAACCTTGCCCTCGGAAGAGGAAAACTCGATTGATGAAGTAGGAAGAGATCGTTTGTAAAACCCATGATCGTACTCCTCCTCTTTTCCCATCACCCTTAGCTCTGATGAAAAATCCTTTCTATCACTATAAGAAGCTGCTCGAGATGGAAGGGAAGAAAACAGAGACAAAACGAAGAGATCAATGAAGAAGAAGATATGGCTAAACGAACTCCATTTATACTATATATTGTAGATCAAGGAGAACAACACAATAAGCCTTTACTTGCCATATTTGATTTATTCTTCTTTGAACAAAGAAGGAAATAATTGATTATTTACTCCTAATTTGTTCTGCTCTCCTTGTCTCGTAAATTAATTGAACCCAACAAAAAAATCCTAAAAATTATAGCTAAGATACCATTCACTCTTATTATCATTAAGCTTTCCAGATCCCCCATATGAACCCTAGAAATTGGGGAAATCAAAGACAGTATTTCAATTATGGGCAACAAATTGACAATCTCATTCAATTCAAGGCAGCACTTTCTGTTTTTATTGGAAATTTACTGGTTAATGTGAAGGGGTTTAGGGCTTTTCAAGGTTGACTACCGTTATTGCTGTCGGATAAGAAAGGGAAACTATACGTATGTCTAAATATGTGTTTGATTTGATACTAGACTATAAGGCAAGTCAATTTTTAACTTAGTGCTAATCTATTTTTCTAAGTCCAGACTGCACATAGCTTCGTCATGCTCTCGTTGTTATTACCAGTAATGTTGGAGATATTACTTGCAGCTCAATGTTGTTCTTCTTTTGTTTGAGCATCAGGAGAAATAATAAGTATAATTTTAAGAAATTGAATACACAGGGGTTAAAAATGCATGAAACTTTTTGAGTTTAGTCTGATCATTCGCGGTTATTTGAAAAAATGATTAATGTCTGTTAAGGTAAAGATAACACGAAGTCACGAACCCTCCTGTATCTCGTTCACTAAGCTTGCATAGGTGAGGAGCTACCGAAGGGTCAAAGGGAGCCATGACACCCCTGAAGCTTTGGTTGTGTATTTATTCTTTGTAAGTTAGTTCAAATGAATTCATGTTCGGGTTAATAACATATAGTGGTATGTGCCTCACTAATAATCTTGTGTTCTGCCCATGCACTTGCTCTTTTTGCTCGATCCAAAATTTCCGGTCCAAGAAGAAGGTAGAACGAAATAACGAAAATTCTTCTACGCACCAAGGTGCAAGTGAATCGAGCAACTAATATGCAATATTTTGATCTGGTTATTCACGTCGCATTATCATGCATGTATTCAAATACGGTTAAAAAAATTAAAACTCAAAAAAATAGTCCTAAGTGTTTCCAACACATGAGGTGAGAACCTGAGGTCGAATAAGAGACACTATTATTACGGGAGCTTAATTTGATCGGATCAAAAATGAAGATGAAATGAAGGAATTTAGGATTTCTAGTCTTCATTAGATCTTTGCATATGACGATTGAGGACTTGTACATTAATGTTGCAAGTACATCTTGGTGCGTAGACTCCGTTCCACGAAACAAGTACGTATGTGGTATAGTTCTCAACTTCTCATTGAGTTCGAATTTTTGAAGCATATTGAATATATTTGTGAAAAGAACAATACCTGCTACATGAGTGATACGTACTCTAGCATCAACAACAGATGTAGAAGGTAGGGCTGGGCACGGTCCCAGACCGGCACCCCAAAAGTGAAGCCCGAGCCCGGACCGACAAGTGTGCAGACGGGCCAGTCTTAGCCTTAAAAATTTCCGGGACCGGCAAAAGCCCGAACCGGCATAAATCAGGCCGGTCTTGCCGGTTTTCAGTCTTTTTCCGACATAAACTGGACAACGACGTTCTGCCTCTACAAACAGAAACCAAAAGGCTTACCTTTTCACCATCTCAAGTTGACCTTCCTGACTGATCGAAAACTCAACTTCTTCAAATCCAGCCAACTCTTCCATGCATCTACGCCATCTCCAAGTCTGATTCTCCTCCCTCTCCTCCCTCATCTCCCTCTCCTTCCTTCGAAGTCAGCGGCGTCCCCTTCAAGGCTTCAACCCCGATGGCTGGGGCCCATCAGACTGCGCCATCACCACAACTACCACCTCCAACCTCCCCCTCAACATCCCCTTCGCCCCTTTCTCCAGCTCCGAGAAGCTCGGTCACATTGCCGACTGGACCCGCACCTTCAACTACCCCTCCTGCTCCAAAAACCCAGATGATTTTACAACCCATCTTCGTAAAATCAAAAATCCAGAATTCAAACAAACCTGCAAAGGCCATGGAAGTTGAGAGGGAATGAGAGATTAGAATTTGTACTGGAGGCAGTGGGCGACTTGGTGTCTTGGTTTGTGGTCGGAGGCAGACGATGGCGACTGGTGAGGCGTCGATGCGTCTTAGAGTGGCGAGTCGACGGGCGGCGGCAGCGTAGACTAGAGGTCAGCGACAACATATCTAGTTTTGCGTAGGTTTAGGGTCTTTTAGAGTTTTAGTCTTTAAAATCTAGTGCAGTTGAGCCTATAATACTAGTGTAGGGTAGCTATAATTGCCCAATTATTGCATGACACATGTGTAAGTCACTAAGTCGGGCTTTTGGGCCGTAAAGTTTTTCTGAATTTGAGGGCCCGAGACCGGCCCGTGTACAACAAGGCCCGGCCTGAACATCACAAAAACATACAAGGGCCCGGAATAAAGCCCTGACCGACCCGGTCGGGCCCGTCAGTCCGGCTCGGTTTTTTTTCTCTCCCTCAGTTTTTTTGCCCAGCCCTAGTAGAAGGCGGTCCATCTACCCTTCACGAAAAATTCACATATGAATCCCTCATGCAGCCTTTACGGTTTCTTTCTAGTCCCAGACAACCATGTAGCCAATATTTCAAAATCCCTCAACTCCCTCCTTGGAAAAAACAGGCCAGGGTTGATTCTTTCAAAACCCTTCATATGTATAATATTGACTCGTCCACGGATCCACCACAATAATGATCACACACACAAGCCTTGGATTTTGCTTCATTATTGCCCCCCAATCTCAGAGACTAGTGTATCATCAATTCATCATGCAAATGGAAATCACAGACTGTTGCTTTGAATCTTGGGTACCCATTCTACTTTCATTTCTAGCTTAACCCCCCCCCCCCCCCCCCCCCCCCCCCCCCTATGAGGGAAATAGTAATTGCAGTAAACGTAAAATTTACCCTCTAGCTAGTACCAATCACCATCCCCCATATCTTAACTTTTACCAGGTCCCCCAGTACATATCTTACTTGTTATCCCCACCCTGCAAATTTTTAATGCCTGCAGCAGCTGCACTAGTACCAATCTGTGTTTGCTTCTCCTCCAAGAACCATACAAACCGTCAAGGAGTGAAAAGTAAAAACCAGAACCCACTCCTTCTTTCAAGTTAAAATCAGAACCCCTCCCCCCGGCGGGGACCACCACCTCCGTGGCCGGAGTATGGTCCTCGCATGCTCTCTGTGCGTCCACGTGGCGGTGGAAGGTGGTCGTCGTCGATTGGGAATCAGTTGGGCGTCGCTTTCGGGGTTAGGGGTGGTGCGACACTAACTGACAGAGATGACAGATAGCAAGTCGGCGGAAACGGCGCGTCGTTTGTCCCTCTCTCTCTTTCTCTCTCGCACTCGCGCCAGGTTTTGTCTTGTCTGCTTCCTTACCTTTCTTCCAGCTCCGGCGATTGGGCAATGCCTTGCTTTGTCTTTCTGGTTACCCGAGCCGAGCGCCGGAGTGCTTTTGCATCCTAAAGTTCTAACGGATTTTGATGCCGCGGCTGAATTATTTGGCTTGCAAATCAACCTTTTGACATCATTTATGGTTCTCTGAGTCATAATAAATTTTTAAATTTACGACTTTTTAAGTTTTTGTTATCGGTTAAATTAAAGTTCTTTATTACGTTTTGTCGTGCATATTGTAACGAGCACGTGTTATATATCATCTAAAATCTTATTTAAATGAAAGAAATTATGTACATATAACGTCTCAATTTTGAAACGAAATATGAAGTATGGATAAAAATACTATTTCGGTTGAATCGTAGTACTACATGTATTCTTTCAACACCCCTTAATATGCTTGTATTCTTGTACATTAAGCATGCAATAGTTGCAATGTGCATTTACTAAAATTATGCTATTTTTTTATCTCTTCAAAAATCACAAAAAGAATGAAGATGAGAGGATGTTAGTGAATGACGATGAGATGGAGATGAAGATGGAGACTCGGCTCTAGGTTCGATCTATCTCCCACTCTTGCAGCTCGTGTCCTCACCCCCATCTCATCTGTATTCAGAAATTTTTAGAAACAGACCAATATAGAATTAGCTCCTTCAATATGAGGGCAGTGTTATTTGAGGAACAATAATTGATCAATTCTTGCTTAAAGAAACCGATACCACATCTAAGAAGAGGCGACGCCATCCACACAACACCTCAAATTGGTCGGAATGAAAACAAAAAACCCACAACACAAACCCATTAAAATTTGTTAGAAGCAATCCACATCGGGCGTCCCCTTCGATCTTAGATATCATGACAAGAGATGACTGTGCCCCGTATAACGTTGTTGAGACAAGTCAAACCGAGATGGTGGCTACGACAAGTAAGAAATTGTCTTCCAAAATGATCGCCCACACTCTGATAACATTGTTTCACCGTTTGAAACCCTTTAACAACACCAAATTAACGCAAACTTTCACAAATTTTTGATGCCAACTACAAGTGTAAATTTCCTAAAAAAAGAAGAAGAAGAAGCTACAAGTGTAAATCACACGCCAAACCTAACTAGCTGCGTACCGTACCAAAACTTGCAGTATAAAGATTTAATCGAAAGTTACTGGTACTTTTGAAATTTCAATACCTAAAACCATTCCCAAGTTAACCAAAAGAAGAAGAAGAGTAGTAATGCATTCATGGAGAACTGACATGAATGTGTTTATGGAAGATGGACAAATATTTGAAGAGATATGGTTGGGTTGTTCGAGGATTATACGGTTTCCCTTTGAAAATAGTGAGTGGAATCTATGCTTCAGAGGTTTTCTGAGCTCTGACATCTCCGAGTCCGACATCCTGCGGTTTACATAGTTTTGGTGAGGCTAATACGGACCACATTGTAAAAGTCCATTTTACCCCTTGTCAGCTTTCACCTTTTCGACCAAATCATTTTTTCTCCTGTCCCTTGTCAACTGTATCCCATCAAACCATCAACCAAATCTCTTCCCCTTTCATGTTATTTGTCTCCATCATAGGAATCCAGTGCCTTTTTTTTTTTTTCATCAAAATAATATTATCTAGTTTTATGATCTTTACAAAAATGTGAGAAATTGAGAATAAAAATCAATTTTGATTTAGTTGAATCTAGCAAACAAATATAATCGAGCTAAAGAGTATGACTTGTTGTTTATGACTATTTCATTGACAAATATTAGCTCTACGTACTATTCTTCCATAGATTATGTTTTAGGATAATATTTGTTATTCTGAACCCAAACCAAATGCGCGCAGGACCAAGACCACATATGTTCCGTCGCAGTTCTTATAGCCCGAACGGACCACATGCCTAAGTGTTCAATTATGTCTTACACGTTAGATTATCGGATGTACAGACGCACAAGAAAAAATAGAGGTAGAGACCTAAACTCCAAAGCCAAGCTTAATAAAAAATAATAATAATAATAAAGTCGGTCATTGCTTGGTCTTGGCAAGTTGTCACCTCTTGGACTCCTGGTCACTCCGGTCCAAAATCCAATGGCACTTTCGTAATTCTCTGCAAACCTCCTCTGCTTCTCTCCCACTTAAAACACCATGTCCCAACCACTTGGCACACACCGTCACACTTCCAAGTTCACACCTCCACACACAACTCCTCTGCTCTCTGAGAGAGAAGACCTCAATGGCCACATTCACCCTCCTCTTCCTCACCACCCTCCTCTCCTTTTCCGTCATTTCCCACTCCCAGCAGCCCCTCCTCAGCCCCGCCGAGCAGGACTCCGTCTACCGCGTCCTCGACTCCGTCAATCCCCACGTCCCCTGGCGCACCCTCTTCCCCGACGACTTCTGCGCCTACGGCCCTCACGGCGTCGTCTGCGACTTCTTCACAAACGACACTCACCCAAACGTCGTTTCCGTCCACGTCTCCGAGCTCAGCTTCGGCTACGTCTCCGACTTCACCCCCAACCCGCCGTGCTCCTCCTCCGCCGTCCTCAGCCCTCTCCTCTTCTCCGCCTTCCCTTTCCTCCGCAAGCTCTTCTTCTACCGCTGCTTCAACCAAACCACCACCGTCGTTTCCGTCCCGGATGTCGCGGCGAGTTTCACGCCGGGTCTGGAGGAGCTCGTCTTCATTGACAACCCATCTCTTGTTTCACCCCTCAGTGGCGTTCTACGTAATTTCACCAACTTGAGGAGGGCAGTTCTGACTGGGAACGGGTTCTACGGCAACGTACCGGACTCCGTAGCCGATATGGTCAACCTGGAAGAGCTGACTCTCGCCAGAAACAAACTCCGCGGCGAAATTCCGAGGAGCTTTGCCAGACTGAAGAAGCTGAAGGTTCTCGACCTTGGTGGAAACTCCTTCGCCGGAGAAGTGCCGGAGTCGGTGGGGAGCCTCCCGGAGCTGTTGAAGCTGGACCTGAGCTCGAATGGGTTTTCCGGCGAAATCCCGGCGAGCATTAGAAACCTGCGGAGGCTTGAGCTGTTGGACCTGAGCTACAACCGGTTCAACAACTCCGGCGTGCCGGTGTTCTTGTCGGAGATGACACAGCTTAAAACGGTGTCGTTGAGTGGGAACAAGCTGGGAGGGCAGATTCCGGAGATGTGGAGCAAGATGGGGGGTATTTTGGGAATTGGGCTTTCTGGGATGGGACTGGTTGGGAAAATCCCAGGTTCAATGGGGGTGTATTTGAGAAATGTGAGGTACCTGGGGCTTGATAATAACAAGCTGGAAGGGACAGTGCCTCAGGAGTTTGGGCTTTTGGAATCTGTGAATGAGATTAATCTGGAGAACAATAGCTTGAGTGGGAGGGTCTCATTTTCTTCAGCTAAATTTGGGCACAGGATGAAGTTGTATGGAAACCCAGAGCTTTGCGTTGACGATGAGGGTTTAAGGTCTGCAAAGGGTTTAGGGTTTGGGGAGTTGAAGGTGTGCAGCAAACAGCAGAGACCCAATCCTGCCCATTTCACAGTGGATTCTTCCTCTTCAGCAGTGCAGGTTGTTGTTCCATCCCTGGTTATGGTTTCATTGGTTATGATTATGCTTAATTAGGATTAGAGACGTATTAGAGTATGAGGTTTATGAAGAGTAGTAGGCCTTCTAAGTTCTAACAGAGAAAGGAACAGGGTTTTATAGTCATGACTAGCAATGAGTTTTGGGAATTTGGGGGATTTTGTGTAGTGAAAGTGGATGCGGTGAATGATACAAGGAAATTAACCATGTAATTATGCACCTTTTCTCAGTGGAAGTGGATATAAATGATAGAGTTATCTTTTGGTTATGGTAATAGTTTCTTTAACTTTTTACCTTCCTGCTTATGGGGTTTGAGTCTCAAGCAAGAAACTGGTTTCTTTTGGTGCTGTGTTATTTGCATCAGCGTGTGCTTGTGTTCATTACTGATTCTGTGTTTGGTTTAGCTTTTTCACATTTACCCAAAATTTACATGGGTTCTGTCTATAGTGAAAGAAATGGAAATGTATCTGAAGTGAGACTTTTGATGAAACCAGCTTGGCAAGTTAGCATTTTTATGGTAATTAGCATAGTCTAGTAGACTAAAGGGATAGAATCTGTGAAAGTTGCCGTGAAAGGTTGCTCTTTGCAAGTTTTGAGCTTTGGCTTGTTGTGTGATATGAGGCAAAAATTGATCTCAAATCATGAAGACAGAGACAAAAGCAAATCACCCTTGCACAGTTGGACAAGGATGGGCCGGATGATAGCTAGTCGAAAGTGCTTTTTGGATAAGCACTTGCGTCTATCTCCAACCCTTTTGTGTAAACCTAAAAAGCAGAAATGCATTTGCAATTATCTAAGGATAGGAAGGAAAATGCTTTTCAAAATTGAAATGATCTTATTAAACTGAGATCACAGTTGTTTGGCATCTCTTCCCTGATGATGCATTTTATGTAGCTAGCCTGATTGAAGATGCTTCTAGCTGCTACAACATTAATAGTAATCCATTCTTTGAACAACTTCATGTAAAAGCCACATTGTCTTCCCCCTCTTGAAAAGAATTTTGAGGTTCAATGCTGTTGCACTTTGTTGTAGGTGGAGTTTCAGGATCTTTTATTTTTTTTGACCCCCCAGGTGCGGATTCTTTCGACTTCTTCCGCCGTGATTTCTTGGGGATGTCCGGTAGGGAGGATTCGGTACTAGTATCCGTGGCTTCTTGATGGCTGGCTCTACTAGTCTCCGACGAGTCCCTCCTAGAAGGCCTTCTTGTTTGCCTATGTTTATCTGATTTTTCCGTCTTTGGGCTCTTTGGGGAGTCCACACCTCCTTCATGCCCCCGTGATGATTGCCTTCTCGACTGCTTTGGCACTTCCGGGAACTCATGCACCGGAGACATTGAACTCCTTGAACTTCTCCGGCTTGAATCTACATCGAGATAACATACAAAATTGGTCATGATCATGAGCTATTTCGAACAACATTTTGCTATTAATTAACAAAGAGATACTGTCCAGTTTGGTATTGTGGTTTAAAAACTTAATTTTTTAAAAACACAGTTTTAAATAAGCAATCCACAACCTGCTTTTTAAAATCATGGTTATTTAAACAAAAAATTTATAGATAAGCACGTTTTAAGATTTTATCAAACATAAAATTTATCTAAAATAGTAATTATAAGTGATTTTAATCCCCAAAACTCAATACCAAACTGGACCTAAAATGCTTAATAACTTTTTGAGTGCACTAATAACAACTCTATGTTACTATAGGTATACGAAAATGAGGAATTACCTTCCGAAACCCATTTGATCGGATTATCTTCTCTCATTTCTCCATTCTGAGATAAAGGTGCTGATGCAAATCCTGGTGGAGATTGAAACTCATTCATCTGCAATCAGCACCAACTTAAGCATTTGGAAATTGAAAGAGAAAGAAAACATGCAAAGAAGAGGAAGAAGCAAAATCAAGTTAATCAAGTACCCAGCTAGGAGAACTTGTCGCAGTTGCTAAACCATCCCAGCCTATATGAGCCACATGCTTTACATCTGTAGGAAATCCAATCTGAATTTCTTGCTCTTTGTTATCATCTGACAAATGAGTGTGACAATTTCCCTCAGGCCACAAAGTTTGTGTGTAAATAAATATCATCAGTTAGTGCATAGGCTTCAATAGGTAACATACCAAACATTTGAGAAATGTATCTCAAGCCTTTTAAGAGGCCCTTCATCTTACTGCTATTTTCTTTATTCGACATTAGTGATTCTCAATGATAATCGATCTATTCCTTTCAAGTCCCTAGCTAGTAGATATGACATCCAAAATTTGCCCTCCAGTTCTGTCACAATGATAACAAGATGAAAGTGATGAATGGTCGAACCCTAGTATGAGATTTGGCGGTGAAAAACAATCATTTACTCACAAAAAAGAAAACTTGTGGATTAAATTTTTTTGATATAGATACATATGCGATGCACATGGTAGAATTTTCTTGAATAAAGATTGTCAAATTCAGATTTAGAGAACTTTACTAACCTTTGAAGGAAGACCTTGCTGCAAGGCCAAAATTTACAGCCCCATATGAGAGGTTGCAGCATTCAAACTATATCTTCCGAGGAACAAAAAATGCCCAGAAGTTCAACAGGGCATGCATGCATGCAATAGCAATACATACATATTGACCCTTTTTCTTTTCTTCCTTTTCTTTTCAATTTCTATGAATCTTGGCAAAAAGAAGGGGAAGAACACTTCTGGAGAAAAGGAAAGAAAGAAAAGGTGTTCAAAAACTAAAAACAGCTTTTGACAAATGTGTCAAGAGAGGGGAGAGTGATGAGAAAAGGGGAAGAACTGATAAAACAAATCATGCTTAATTAAAGTAAAGCTATCGTTTACCTCGTCAATTCGATGGTAATGCATTGTGTTTTTTCCCTAACCACATTGTTGGTCACCAGAAGTGGATCGAACTTTCCGGTGTGAAAATATAGGAAGAAATGACAATGCAGATCTTTGGCTTTGCTAAATTTAGATGGGAAGGTCTGTGACGGGTCATTTTAGAGGCCGTAATGGCTGGTAGATGCATATGAGTTTTAATGGTTTAATTAGTTGGCTAGATCTTGATGGTTGTATACCTCCCATTGAGGTGACTAAACTGACTATATGTGTCCACCTGATGAGTCTAGTAGTCAGAGACTAAGAGTTAAGTGTAGAAATCAAGTTTACTTTGGTGTAAAACTAATATTTAACGGAGTGGTTAATTGATTTTTCATCAAAACCAATCATTCTTCTGCCGGTTATCCCATACCATTTTCCGATCTGGAAACCCTCATGAATCCCCTCACTGCCTCACAATAGCTCCCATTCATCTATCAAAGTAAGCCATCACTCAAAAGCAGGGCGGAGATAAGAATGCATGTTTAAGGGGGCCATATAAAGAATTAGTATAGAACTTCTTCATCAAAACTTGATAATTAAACTAGATGGCATAGATATATAATTGAAGAAACCATGGCACCCTTTGGTCTAGGTCATAGCTCCGCCCATGCTCAAAAGTGATCGAGATAGATAACTTACATTGCGGTTCATGTGTGCTCACGCGTGGGTGTACAACTCCCCATTCATATTTTTTTTGTTCTTTTCCTTGTTACTGGTTCTTGTCTCAACTCGGCGGCTTTGTTTCCATTCTGGATCGAGTCTTTTCGGTGGAGAAGAGAAGTTATTGTGTGGTATTGGCTCAATTTTTCTATCCCTTTTAAACTTGGTTTTGACAGCATATATCTTGAGGAAGAAGAAAAAGAGTTCTTTTCTTCCTCTTCTTACAGACAATTCCCGAGGAGTCAATCCAAAAGTTACACCATTGCTTCGTCTTTCAATCAAACTACAATGTCGTGCTAAATTACAATCTGGGAAGGTAAATGTAGAAATGTTTTTTCTTTGAGATTTCTGTTACAATTACAATGATGTTAGTCTTTGACACAAGCAATTTTTGAGATCCACTGTTACTCTCTCAACACCAAAGTCACACTTGCTTTCTTCACCTTGAGTGAGTGTTGTTGCAGTCTAGTTAAAACTAACTCCAGGTGTTGCAAATGAGTTCCCATTGAGGTGTTGTTGCGAGAGGTTTGGAGCTAAATAGCCGCTTAGGTACAATATATGTCCGGATTTCGTGAAAGGAGCCTTGGCCAGTTATATTCGAGGGAAGACAACGCTCGGGAAGATGCAAACTGATTCCGAGTCTACTAAATTGAGGGTTCTATAGTTGTACTTATGTTAAACTCTTCAGTAATGAAGAGGTGGTTTGAGGAACTAAAAAGAATTGGTGTCCTCAAACCAAGTATCATTGGAAAGTTTTGTTGTACAAGCACTATATTTTTGTTTCTGCGGCATAATATTGTTTTTGTTCAGCAGCTGGCTAACTAATCTAGAGTTAGTTAGGTTAGGACACTATTCTTTGTTACCACCACAACACTAATTGATCAATATATCAAAATAAAGAAAATGATAACTTGCCAAGACAATTCTTCAATTCATTACACATACCTTCTGGTTCATTGATGAGAACCAAGTTTATGGTGTGGTTCTTGAGCTCTAATTTCAACATCAACTGTGAAAAGTGAATGAGAAATATGAATACAACTTCCTCCTATAATTATTATTCATATGGGAAAGTAAAACTTGCCTACAAAAGAGATTTTCACAATAAACCTCGTTAAATTGGCTACACTTTGTCTTCCCATGGTAGTGGGGATCCGCGGACGTCTTCTTCCCATGGTTTTCCAAACCCATGCGCTTGTCAAACACCTTCCCACATAGACAGCAACAAGGTGAAGTGACTGAAGTCTTTAAGGAGGTGTGGAACAGCCTCATGTGCTGACATCCGACCACACAGTTTTGGTTCCATCGATCCGGTGGTGCCTCATGTGTTGATGATTCCACCACATTCATCAGCGGGATGATTAGGTCATTGATGCAATTTATTTGTGTTTTCCTTTCTTTACAGTGACAGTGCTGTCCTGAGGCAAGACCAAGCATACTGGAGCCTAGAGCCACATATTTAGAGGGGGCCTCAAAAATTTGATTATGGCGTTCAATTTTTTATTGCTTTTTTAAATAAGTGAAGCCTTCTTACTTGTTAGTCTCTCTGTGGATGTAGCTCAATCTCACTGTTTCTTAGGGCTAGTTTGATATTGCTGTGACTTTTAAAAAAAAATTTGTTATTGTTATACTGCGAAAATAATCAGTTGTGAATTAAAACGGTTTTGTGTTTGGTAAATATTAGTTTTAAAAGTGCTGTCAAGTTAAAGTTTATTAATTTCTAGTATTTTTAGTGACAACTGCTTTCAAAAGTAACATTCAGGTTGCTTCTAAAAGCTGTTGTCAGTGACCTGTAATTTTCAAATTTTTTTTTCATTTACCAAACACTATAAAATTTAAAAATTCGGATAAAAACTATTTTTTTTTTTTAAAAAACGAAGCTGTACCAAACTAAGCCTTAGTCAATAACATAAAAACCTTCTCAGTTCATGTTTTCTTCTTTCTCAATCCAATGAATAAAAGGTAAGATTCGAGCAACGAAGCTCTAAATTTTTGTTTTCTAGACATTTTGGTTTTTTCTTCTCTATTAACTTGCGTTTTTTTTTTATATGCATTAACTGTTTCTTTATTTTAGTTTGGAGCATGTAATTAAAATCGTGATAAACTTGTGACTTGAGCTATTAATATGTTGTATGACAATGAACAATGAATTTGTATCATCTTTGTTTTTGGGGATTTCAGTTTAATCACTGAACAATGACGTACATTGACACAAAAAAAAAAAAAAAAAAAAAACCAATGAACAATGACTTTTTACTTTAAGCATTTGTTTTAGGGCCTCAAAATTTCATACGCCATGAGCCTTCATTGACACAGGGTCGCCCCTCCTGCATAGTGAGGGGATGCTTCTTACTTTATTAGTTTCCAAAACTCAAGATTTTTCTTTTAATTTCTTGATTTATTTTATATGTTTTTATTTATTACACATGTCAGTTTTGATAATTTAACTTACACATAAAATCTGATTTCAAATATTAGGAAGTGTATCAAGTAGTTAGGCACTTCTCTATAAAACTAGCTGTCATGATCCTTTTCCTTACAAACCAGGGTGCATCATACCAAATTCCTCAAAATAGTCATATTCATTGCATGATAATTACTTCCACAAGAGGTAAACGTTCAATCGGATTTACTACTAATTATATGATTTAAAGAACCATGCCTGAATCCTCCTGACTGCACCCTTTATAAAGATCAAAATCTAAGCCAAGCATACACACACAAAACCCAAAAGACAGAGGAAACAAAAACCTCATAATTTCACAATTCCCCACTACAAAATGTCATCATCTTCAAGAATCCTTCTTTGCTTGTTCTTGGTGTTGCTCACAACCAGACTCCAGCACACTGAAGCAACCTCGTCTTCCCCGAGTGTTGACAATCAACCTTCGGGTAATGGTATGTAATTTTTGAGTTTTTGTTCAGCATGTTATAGATATTCCTAATTAGTTCATGAAACTGATTGTATCATTTGGGCCACAGGATGTGAGGGTCAATGCCAAACCAAATGTTGCATATGCAGTGTGGTTCGGACTAGGCCGGTCTGTGTAACATGCTGTGCAGCAGATAATGAGATGCAACCAGGATTGCCCTTCTCTCCCAAGGCTGCTCCCATCAAACTTGATGCCTGAAATAATCAAATGATTTTGTTTCGCTGGTCATTGTAGCATAAATTGAATAAATTGGTGCCTTCAAGTCACTGGAAGCATAAAAGCTCGTTTCTATGTATGCAATGTGTAATGCGAAAGAATAAAATGATAGCTCACAGAAGCAATTTGCACACAATCTTGATTACTTTAAAGATAAATGGCACATGCTTCGACTGTGGTTTTTGTCAAGTATGAGGGCTGTAGCCCAAAAACTACACTGGTTCACTGTTTCTTTTTTTTCTTTCTTTTGGGAGAGGTAGAGGAAACTGATTACAGAGAATATGGCAGTACAGAGTAACTAGCAGGATGCTGCTGAAGTCACCATCACCTGGCCCTCGCTGCAAAATTTGGGTAAACAGAGCTGATGTCCGAGGATAAGTTTACGGCTTCACATTCTGCAAGTGCAACTAACCAATAAATTCTTAAGTTCCGAACCATGTCGGATATACCAAGAAAAATGTATGACATAATGCAATACAAGAAAGTGCATATACATACTTTTAGGTACTTTTTGTGAATCTTCAATGCCTCATTACAAGCCTTTCTAGCATCCAGATTCCCAGTTACATCGCCTAAGATCTGGAGATGAGGTTGAACTATGAGATAAACGGAGACATATAAATAACATGCACATAGAGGCCAATATAAATACATAGAGAGACAGAGAGACACTAACATTGACAACATCGTCCAGACCCTTGGCATTTTTCAAAAGTTCCTTGTTTTTGGTCTCAAGAACACTGGCAACAAGAAAAACGGAAAGTGCACCATGTTGTTCTGTGTATCCAGTTTTGACAATGTTTCTCTCAAACTTGCCAAATGCCTTTAGTTCTTTGTCACTTGCATTAGGTGGTGTAGCACCAGCGCTTGACGTTTCGTATGATGAGAAAAGGTTTGGGTTGTATTCCATGGCCCACATCAGCTGAAACCAATCTATATTACTGTCTTAAATCTAACTTATGAAAGAAAAGCAAACAATGAAACTTCCAAATGTTGACTATCTATTAGAAACGAAAAAAGAACCCAGTTGGAAATACAAGTACAGTTTTCCTCCTCACCTCCCAAAGATACAGTGAATCCACAAAGGAAAACTCTCTTCGGAACAGTACCATCAGCATGCGGAATGCAAATAAATACTCACCACCATCTAGTTCCTCTGTTAATTAGGAAATGGAGTTTTAGCTAAGTAATAAGGAGCTGTATTATTGGAATGCATAAAGGAATCCTACCAAGGTGTTGATGAAGTTTAGGATCAATAGTTCTGATTACTTGGGAGAGTGTAGCCAGCTGAGATTGCACCCCCATCGACGAAGAAGTGCTCCTAAAATTTTCTCTCTGTTTTTGAAACAAAAACATCCATCTGAATTATACCCTAACAAAAGCATATCACAAGCACCGATCATGTAACAAATTACTATAAGAAGTTGTTCACTTGTTCTGCAAAAGCAATCAAAAATGAACCAGACGAACTCAAAACACCAGAGGCTGACTTAACAGCTTCTTGTTTCAATCATAATGGAACTGATAGCACCCAACTGATAAAACCAAGTGAACTTCTACTTGATAAATGTAGGACTCCAACCCACTCTGCATACCGTACTCTGAACAACTCCTTTTTGGGTATCTACCGTCTAAGGTCATTCCGCATGTTGAAAGAAAAAACTAGACTACAGGCTTCAAAGTGTATAGACCCTTAATCTTTGACAAAATTCAAGTCAAGTCGAATCACGTATTCCTCATAAGTTGAGACTTTCAGTAATTGATAGCAATGTCTACCACAGAATGTCCGACTGCTGCTAAGCAAGTGGTCACTCATCTTAGAGCTACTGGTGATGCCCCTATACTGAAGCAAGCCAAATTCAAGATACCTGGAACTGACAAGTTTGCTTAAGTGATTGACTTTTTGAGGAGGCAACTTCACCGGGATAGATTGTTTGTGTATATTAATAGTGCATTCTCGCCAAACCCAGATGAACTGGTGATGGATCTGTAGAATAATTTTGGTTTCGATGGTAAACAGGTGGTTAATCATGCTTGTTCCATGTTGTGGGGACAACTATCAGTGTGGGGTTTGCAGGCAAATAACTATTGATAATGAGGACATCAAAAACAAGAACATGGTACATGAGTTGCTGATGGAGACATATTTGAACTCTTTTTGTACATTTTACCATAGACCATTGCTTCTTTTTTATCCTCATCTAGTTCCCCAAGTTAAGTCATTGCCTTACTAAAACAGAGCATGACAGATTCATCTCCACCACACTGATAGTTACTGATGCATCTATCCAGTACTAAACCACCTGCACTGATAGAATCAGTAAGGAATCCCTCTCGAAGATACTTCCTACACTGCAGATCATCCCCCATAACGTCTGCATACATTTTCTACACTGCCCAAATTGTGTACTCTAGTGACCTGAGGTAGGATTCAGACGACCCCCACCTAGATAAATTTCCGAAGGTGCAGGTTTCACTGTGTGAATATATATTTATACGTCTCAATCTGCAGCAATTTTTCTATTATATCCTTGCAAGTAAGACATTGTAACTGTCTTTTCTTACAGGCCTTTCTGTAGTCCTAAATCCTTCTAATACTAATCCAGTTCTCCATCTTGGTGGTTAAGATTTCATTCTAGTTTACATGGCTAGTTTGAGTAGTCACTTTGCATCTTTGGGAAATAAAGAATTCATTGTACAGTGGAAACATGTATTGACAAGTTACCGAAAGAATAAGACAGCCATAATTGCTCATGATGTACTAGTAAAGTAAGAAATAACTATTCCAGTATAGACTAATCATTATAAACTACCAATTAGGAATGGTTATCCTACATGTGGCTCAAAAGTTCATACACAGGAATACAAAAGGCAGGTAGTCAACACAGCTCCATTGTGGAAGCAATCCAAGTATCGAACAATAGTATCACAAAGCTAAGAAATAATACATACCAGCTTTCGCATTGCACGTTCGAAACACCAAAATGCATCTGCGTGATTGTCAATAAGAATGACAATTGGCGAGCATATATCATTCATTCCTGTTCAAAATCTGCCCATTATAAATTTCACTTAATATTGTTAAACTTTTTCAGAACATTACCGAAAATGCAGCAATTCACCTTGAACATAACCAATATCATTGTCCATCCATGCATAAACTGAAAGAATTTCCCAAAGTTTTGCCTGATTAGTTTCACTCTCATAAAATACAAGTGTCCGATCTGTGCGAACAACGTCCAAACCTACAAGCCAAATCCAGCTGAATTAACCACTGTTAATAACAGTTACCATAAAATATTCAATAGACAGGCTTCAATATACTCAAGTACAAAGATTATTAAGAGAAAGTGACAACAATTTTTGTAATTGCGTTGGATATTCATGCATGAACAAAAAAGTGTGATTATATTCCTACAGAAAAGAAAGAAAGAAAAAGTGTCCGTTAATGGTAGTGTTTGTCTTTTGTTATTCTTGCATTTTATGAGATAAAGGGAATTTGTTGATTGTTTACATACAAAGAAGCCAGTCCTAGGTAGTCTTCAAAAAGTTTCCGACTCTTTCCAACCACAAAGACAGAGAGAACACTGCATCCCCAGAGAACCTTAGCTTCCTTACCTTTTCCACAAGATTTCCCATTGCAAATATATCAACCACAAAGGGTAGGCTTGTGTTATAGTTTCACAACTCAACCAAATTATTTAAGTTTAGTGACACTAGGAGAACATAAATATACCAATTTGATGCAAGAACTGCTTCCACTGAATCACTTTCTTGTCTGAAACATCATGCCTTGCTCCATTTGGTGCTCCATCTATTGGATGACCGTCATCCGTGACCAGCGGTGTTGTAATAAATTTTCCACTACCAATAACTGGCACCATCTTATTGCATTCAGCTTTCAATCTGACATACTTCTCCCTATAAGGATCAATGTTTTACATGAAGTCACTATATACAATTAAAGATAAAGGAATGAATCAAGGACACCATGACAAGATAAAAAAGAATGCCACTAGATCTGAAAAGAGAAGACACAGCACAAATGGTGGCAAGGTAATATGTCATCTCAGATATAAGATGATTCAGAACACACGGTTAAACTGGAACAAGAAAGAAATATATAAGATGTATGAGTTAAGGAACACAGTGGTCACGGAGTAAAAAATCTTAAATTTAATCTTATGCACCTTGTTGGCATGCAAATTACTGTTCTATAAAATATAGTTGTAGAAAGAAAAAAGCATGAAGCCAAGTACACTGGAACCTAAAATGCCCTGTAACCGAAGAAAATTAGCTTCTGATTCGATATAGATGAAAACAACAGTCACAAAACACAAATGGATACTCTTAAAAGCCATGAGGCGCAATCTAGAAATACCATCTTAACTAGAAAGGATCTATGCATACCACCTAAAATAAAGCACTTGCTCTCAAGAGCCTCACTACACTCACGATTCATGCATAACACATACCTACTTAACTTCCAAACACAATTACAGCACAGAGTATGGGTGCAACACTTGAGTAAGATTTCAAAACCCCTTTCATAGTTATCTATTACCCCAAATTCTGTTATTCTTGAGCAATTCAAAACTTGAAAAGCCAGGAACTTTTCATGTTTCCAGCAGAATACAATTATAATTAGGTCCACAGAAGATAGCATTACAAGGAGGAAGTAAGTGAAGACTTTCATGGATAAGCTGTTCCTTCTCCATGGTGCCGAAATTTAAAGCCATATTCTACAGAGTCAATCACAATTAAACAAAATGTATTACCTCCGCTGCTGCCTGAGATCATTCCGTTCATCAAAGGTGCTATTTGGATCAAAACAACCTAACAAGAATTCCCAGACTACACCTTTAATTGCAGGATGGACGCCCTAGCATGATAAATGAAATAAAAGATGTAAGTTTAAAATCCTACATATATGGTTCTAACAAAAGTAAACCAAAGGAACAACATATAAGGTGTACTCAACAGCACCGGGGAGAGAGCGATGCATTTGTAAGAAAAAGTGGTGTGTTCTTTTGTCTTTGGGTGGAGGGGGATGACATATTTTTACACACAGGAGCATACATAGAGAAATGCCAACCAGCACCTCCCAAAATCCCCAGAAAAAAAGTTACAATAAGAAGAGCTTACCCCTTGTTGGATTCGTCTAAGCACTGACGCAATATCCAAATGACCATCTGCAGAGAAGGCGGCATGCCATCTTCTCGCACTAAGAGTTCTCCCAGCCTGTGAAAGTTGATAATAAACAAAGATAATGTGCTTGTATCAAGAAATCAAAATTTACTAATAAAGCTGCAGAAGAACACTGGTAAATTTGGTATTGGAAAACTGAAAACTATTTAATGGAAAAATGCTTCCGACATGCAACCTACTCCCAGTAAAAGAAACAGCAACCAACACTTGACTATTATTTAAGCTAAGGCTTCTAAAATGTGGTGATAAATTATATTACAAAGCAACAAAAATGAAATGAGAAGCAAGCTAGCCTCACCCTCAGCCTAAATCGGGTCTTCGGGATATCAACTTGGCATTCCCGTCTAACTGGATAGAAAGCATCCAACTCAGCCGTGGAAGCTTTCTTAAAAAAGAAGGCCATTTTCCCACACAACCAAAGGCCCCAGGAATCAATTCACTCACTTCATGTCCTTCATTGATTGGGGACACACAACAAAACAAACAAGTCAGCAAAACCTCAACCCAAAACAAATCAATGTGCACTTAAAATGAATCCCAATAGATTACCATCACTCCCACACCCAAAATCTAAATCCAAATCTTCACAATTTCATTATCAACATCAATCTATATAAGATGAACTAAAAATGGATCAAACCATATTACAAATTTCACATTCCCAATATGACACAAGCATTAGAACTATCCATCCAATCACAGAACACCCAGAAACAAAGATATCCAGATTCTTCTATCATCCAAAACCATCCACCCCATTGTTTCTAACAAAACACATGCAATCCAAAACATTATAAACATGTAGATTTATGTACCTTCATTTACTGGAAAACCAAGCTAGAATTGTCAATTCTATTAACCCAGTTGAGCTTTCTTCATGAGAAAGAGAGAGAAACACGGGAGAATATCATACACAAAAAGTTCGAACCTTTGTTTTAACGGTTTGTACTTTGTAGGACACAGTCCCTTAATTTCTAGAGTGACCCCCAGCAGTTGGGTCAGTTAAAGAAATAAGTACAAGGAAAAGGACTTAATTGTAAAAATAATTATATATAAGTGGATTACTGTGGTCTCGATTACAGGGGATCCCAGCTCTCAGGGTTAACAAAACCCTCTTATATCTTCCTCACTTTCTCAAACCCTAGCTCTGCCTCTTTTGCCTCACACGCTTCTCCGACGAGTCTTGACTGCTCTCAGATCCCGGAAAAATGCCTTTCAAGAGGTACGTCGAGATCGGACGGGTGGCTCTGGTCAACTACGGTCCGGACTACGGCAGGCTCGTCGTGATTGTCGATGTCATCGACCAGAATCGGGTACGGTTTTCTCTTTATTTACGCAAATGCCTCTGTTCCCAGTTCGATTTAGCTCACAAAGTTTCAAACTTTACCATTTTAGTTTGCAAGATTGGATTTTTAGGGTTTCATGATTTGATGGAATTTTTGGGATGCAAAAAAATCTATTGATTTGGAATAGTGGAATTGGAATGTTGTGTGATGCTGGGTTTATGAAGTCTGAGATATTATGGTTTGTAATTTTTTGATGATAAGTTGTTTTTGTTGCTGTTGGCAGGCTCTGGTTGATGCACCTGATATGGTGAGGACCCAGATGAACTTCAAGAGGCTGTCACTCACTGATATCAAGATTGAGATCCCCAGGGCGCCGAAGAAGAAGACTCTCATTGCTGCCATGGAGGCTGGTGGTCAGTGTAAAGCTATCGATTGTAGTTGTTTACTATTGTGTATGATGGTTATCTGATTTGGGTTTTTTTAATTGATGGTGGCAGATGTTAAGAACAAGTGGGAACAGAGTTCATGGGGGAGGAAGCTGATAGTGCAGAAGAGAAGGGCTTCACTCAATGATTTCGATAGGTTCAAGCTAATGTTGGCCAAGATCAAGGTATGCTGTTAGGTTTTTTTATTTTATTTTCATTGTCTTGCACTATATTTTGAGGGGCAGAGTTATGTTCATGAGTGTTTGACAATAGTCTATGTGGGACTTGGCCTTATGATTTCTGAGGCTAAGTTTGTTTCTTTAATATAAACTGCAATTACACAAGAGAGCTGGTGTTTGTATTTGAGCATGATTTACAACTAGGTTTTGCGTACCATCATAAAGAGCCTCCTCTGAATAATGCTTGTAGAAATGAATAAATTTTGAGAATCTGATCTTAATTTATAGAATCTATGTTTCTACTGTTAGATTTTGTAATTAAACGCTAAATACTTTGTTATTGTGTTGTGCAGAAAGCTGGAATTGTCAGGCAGGAGCTAACAAAGCTGAAGAAATCAAGTGCAGCCTAAAGCTGTTGCAGTCTTGTTATAAGATATTGAGTTGCTTCTGTTTTGATTCATAGTGGTAGCACCATATGGGTATTTTGGTTAGGTCATAGTTGTGAGAGTCACTTTCGTTGAAATGATTGGCAGGTTATCAGTAAAAACTTTGCATGAGTTTTGTTTGAATTGAAATGGAAGCCAACTTTCGGTGAGGAGTTGATATTTCTTTTTATGATATTATTGTTGCATTTTGTGGGTTAATTTGGTGTATTTTGTTGCTCCATATATGCAAAAGCAAAGCAAATACTTGACCTGCTTGAGACTACCAGGACTCCAGGAGACCAAGTATCCAAATTTCACCAAGTCTCAACCATGACATTATCTAACAAAACTAAGAAAATAAAAGATGAATGAGGAACCTAGAACTCCTGATCTTGGAGAAGTAAACCAAACGTATGGTGCAGCAGTCATTTCCAGCCAGGGTATATAAGGTCTGAGCTCTCAACTGAGTTGGTCCACCCCGAAAGAAGCATGGCTGAATACATGCTAGCCAATGCAAATATCAGGTAGAAAAATGTATAGGAATAGATGACAGGTTTTGCTTCTTTTTCGTTCTTTTCTTTCCCTTCCAACTCTTTCCCCTCAAGAAGAGGTTTCTTTTCGGCTTCCCTGGGTGACTACGGTGGTGACAGAAAAGTTGTTGAAAATCGAGCACGTAATGCCGAGTACAGAACTGAAAGAATGGTCGTCACAGAAAAGTTGTTGAAGATCGAGCACGTAATGCAGAGTACAGAACTGAAAGAATAGTCGTCGCCATCCCAAGAAGAGGTACTTACAGAGACTGCACTGGAGTGGCGAAGACCATTGCAAGCATAGCCACGAGGCTCACTGGAAAGAGCCGTGTAGCACATAAAAGCCCCATAAATTGGTATTACAGAAGCAGGAAGGAGGCTGCCAATCACTGCAAATCCAAATGCAAGAACCATGGTCATGACAATGAAGACATTAAGGCCACAGTCATTGCCAAGAGGGGTTGAACAAAATGAACAGAAGGCCTGAGAATGCAAATGCTGCAATATAACATCCAATTGATACAGCAAGCAAAGCGATATACCATTTTCGTTCATCTTTCTCTACCCATGCATCATTCCAGGAGTGAGTAAAGTCTAAACTTGAACTAGTACCCCAAATTTTGATAGATCTCCGTAGATTGTGATGACAATGTCAGGAAGGGAAAACATGAGAACGATAAGTAAAAGCCAGATGTACCATCTTTACAATCCATCGACCATGATGCCACCCATCTTGTCAGTCATTTATCCTTCACACCATTCATAAGTATATTATCCAAAAAAGAAAACCATTCATAAGTATGGCCAAAAACAAGAAATTTCCCATACTGACCCGAAGAACTGCTTGTGTTTGATATCATGCCTGGTGCGAGTCTCCGAAGAGCTTATACAAGGGATTTTCTCCAACCCAAAATGTGTGTTGCTCTTAGCTGCATTTTCAATCTAATATGTTTCTTCCTTAAACAATGACCAGACTGAATGTTCTCCGACTTGGGACATTCAGTATCTGAAATTTTGGTACACTGGTTAGCTTGGTCGATGCAACAGGCTGTGGATAACCACATCTACAGATTCAAACCGTGCACAATGTTCTGTTGAGCGTTAGAGAGAGTAATATTGTTCAACTGAACAGAACAGTGAGAATGCATTTAGGTACTGTGTAAAACACTCCATAGACATCCACTTATACCTCTTAATCACAAATCCAATAAAAGAACCTATAAACAAGATGCAATGATGGAGAAGACAGCATCTGTGCAATATTACAAGCCATTTGACGTTCGCAACTTACAAGAGATAACTTGCCAGTGGTCACCTTGACCAGACAAGAAAAGAAGCAAGCAGCTTATCCAACTCCCATGATAACAACATAGACCACGGAGCCAGATGCGCTGTGGAGCATTATATCTTCCATTCCAAAGGCGAGATTCACAGTAGTTTTTCATGGTGGACCTCCAATTTGATCAAAGGCGCAACTACATTTCCTATTGTGTAAACTTTGAGTGCCAAGGTAGATGGCAAAGCTTGAAATATATCATTGATGAAGACTGACCAAGCTTCAGATTCAATGTTAAGAGGACTCTAATGACTGATGGCCAATGAGTTCCATGGAGCTCCTTGATTTAGCAAACATTTCATCGTTGAATAAGCATGCCTCAACTCTCAAGCTATTTCATAGGCAGCTGCAGAAAACAGAAAAAGATACAGTTAAGGCACACTTGGTATTGCGTGTGAAAAATCTGAAGCGAGGTAACAACTTCAATCATTGCAGCCATTTTGAAAAAAGGAATAGCAAATTGATTGCAGACACCAGTTTACTCCATGTTTTGGTTTAGAAAGTTTTGCTACCAGTACTCATTCTGCTATGATCTTAGATAAAAGAAATAAAATCATACAGCAGCTACAATGGAAGCGTGAGCATTATCACAACATCCAAAGCTGGGGTCTAACCTTCCCCCTCTTTTGCCTCATATGTTTCCAGTCTTTCCTTCTTCTTTTTTGTGTGAAAGGGTTGGAATTACCCAAAAACAAAGGGCCAGTTAAGCTTCCTGATGAAATCGCTGGCAGGAATGAGGCCCATTTAGTACTAGTTTTCCTATATATATATACAGGTACATACCCATTTAGTACTAGTCTTCTGGCGCGCCTCCACCCCAGAAGACTCCAGCAGCGTCCCCGACCACTTTCCCTCCCCGGCGAGTCCGTTCTTTTCCGGTGAGATCAACTTTATTTGAAGTTTTGGGTGATCTCACCGGAAAAGAATGGACTCGCCGGGGAGGGAAAGTGGTCGGGGACGCTGCTGGAGTCCGCTGGGGTGGAGGCGCGCCGTCGGCCGGTGGTCAACGGAGAGACGTGTGCACTTTAAGAAAAGTGCGCACGTGCACTTCAGAACGTTTCTGTATATAGGCCCGTTCTGAAGCGCACGTGCGCATTTTCCTTAAAGTGCGCACGTCTCTCCGTTGACCACCGGCCGACGACGGCGCGCCTCCACCCCAGCGGACTCCAGCAGCGTCCCCGACCACTTTCCCTCCCCGGCGAGTCCATTCTTTTCCGGTGAGATCACCCAAAACTTCAAATAAAGTCGATCTTGGGTGATCTCGCTGGAAAAGAATGGACTCGCCGGGGAGGGAAAGTGGTCGGGGACGCTGCTGGAGTCCGCTGGGGTGGAGGCGCGCTGTCGTCGGCGCCGGACGGTGGCCAACGGAGAGACGTGCGCACTTTAAGAAAAGTGTGCACATGCACTTCAGAACGTTTATGTGTGTGTGTGTGTATATATATATATATATATATATATTAGAGCAAGAAACATATTTCTTTAGAACTGACATGTACACCTTGAACAGACCAGTGAAGTTCAATGTAAAAGTCACCTCATTTTACTTAGAAAGGAGCCTCCAGTGATTCATCCCAAACTTCTACACTTCCATTAGAGGCATTCTCACCATCTTCTTCCATTGACAGCCTTATATACTCTCTGTGTGCAAAACGATCCCACTCTGTCAAACTTGGATCCTCACGTTCCTGCGTACACCAAAGTATTGTGCATCAGTTATTATGCAATTTTTCAATTTTATATATGCACAACACCTCAAAACACCAGCTTATAGGAAAATACCTGACGAATAAGAAATGGATCACGACTTTCAAACGCTATAAACTTATTAAGGTTGAAAAGGATGTTGAAGAAATTTCCAGAAAGTTTGCAACCTTTCAAGTCTTTTAGTGTGAAATAATCTTCCTTCTGCAAGTAAGATGTCAAAAGTCGTCATTCCCAAAGAGTAAGATCTCATGTCAGTAAGATAACAATAACAAAGACCATGCTGTTTTACCTCGGGTCCAATCATGTCTACTATTTGGCATAATATATCCTCAAATAGAACAGGTTCTTGGGCCATGCACTCCATACGATGCAACTGCTCCTCATAAAAGAACTGCAACTCATTCCGTGTAAGGACTCCATTTCCATCCAAATCTATACATTTGAACCTACCAAAATACTATTGAATAAGTTAACTGGAAAACAACTCCCACAGCAGCTTCAGAGAATAAGGCTTGTCTTCACAACATTGTTTAAGGTAACTACTCACTAGTATATGAAAAACATCTCTAGCATTTAATAGAATATTAACGAATGACTCTGTCTAATGGAAGTATCCCATGAATGAATCACAAATCAGGGAAGCCAACACATGAAAAAACATAGCTTCAGAGAACAGGCTTGTCATCACAACCGTGTTCATGGTAGCTACTCACTAGTATATGAAAAACATCTCTAGCATTTAATGAATATTTCTGTCTAATGGAAATATCCCATGAATGTTTCTCTAGCAATATGTATAATCATGACTTCTACTGCTTAAGATTATAAAGATTGATCCCTATTCTAAAATACTACAAATTCCACACATCATGAAAATAACAAATGCCAAAGTGGAGAAAGAACAGAGAAACAAAGAGATATTACCAATACTCAAGGCTAGGTTCACATGATTTATCCTCCTCGGAAAGCATGAAGTACACAAAATCTTCGTAACCCATCTTCCCTTCAACCTTGCCAGTAAACTTTCGTGGAACCTGAAAATGCATGGAACAGATACAATCAATATAGGACCCCTATTTAGGTAATAATTTATCAATCATTTGTTTTAGAAGTTAGATGACCTTTAATAAAACACAAACCAACCTGTGAAAATATTCTATCAACAATCCTGTAGGTAAGGGCATGGTTACCATATCTAATGAGATTCTCTTTGTCGATGAAGAAGTCATGATCTGTATCCAGCTCCCAAAATTTGCAGTATATTACATAAAAATGTTCATAAGAGAAGTACCTGAAATTTAGCATCAAGAATATCAATAACAGAACTCAGATTTCAATAAAATACTTTAAAAAAAAAATCAGATTTCCTTCCATGTCCTCATTAGCACTCTAAGAAGTAAGCGAAAATGCCTTGATTTCAATAAGTTGTTTCATGTAAAGTTAAATAGTTGAACTATTAGAACCCTTAATTAAAAGTCAGAGTTATCACTTATCAGTGTAATCACTAAACACACACATGTAAAGGTTGGAGCTTATACAATGAAAGCATAGGCAACAAACAACTCTAATTGTACTGAAAGAGCAATAATTTGCATAAGCGAACCTCAGAACTTTATTAATATCCTCTTCCTCATCAGCATGTTGCATAGCAGCAATTAGATTTCCTCGTTTCAGCTCCCTGAGGGTAAGACGGCCAGTTCCTGATCTACTGATGTAGTAAAATATTCTGTAAATGACAGTTTCAGCTGGTCCATTGAAAATAAGTTTATGTGAGCAACTGTAAGTATGGAACATAAAAGGTTTTAGAGTTGGGAAAGAAAACATCATATTATCAAACAAACAGAGTGAGCATAATGTGACAATATATTATTTTCTGTTGTCGCATTATCTTCCCTTGCTAGTTCATTATGTACCAAACCTAACATTTAAACTTGTAACAATTTTGTGTGTTAATTCATTCAAAACCAGCTAGCGTCTTTCCATTGTTAACATAAAGTTCAGTCATTTTTACGATAAATTCGGTGAAACTGTGTATCATCCAAACTCCACATTGTACACAACTATTACAATGGAAATATCGATTACTAGCATTCTGCCCTAGATCTGAAACCATTATAAACCATTACAATGGAAACAATATTGTTTTTTTTACTAGGAAGTATAAGTACACATACCATATCTTTCTTGAAATTCAGGAGTTCCATGTAAAAATTCCAATCCTGGATGGATTGCCACAAGCTCTAGAAGCACAGGTTTGAAGTCTACCTGAATTGCATAATGCGAATCAACAATTACAATTTGGCATGCAGAACAAGAAAGGGTAATTCAAAATACAAATTAGTGATATATGATTAAATTCTTAGCACAAAGTGAATCAATTAAGATGCAAGCTGAGGCAGAAGAAATAAAGAAGTTCCGCTCAAACCTGAGAAAGGTAATTGCAATGAGGCTGCTTTAAAATTTTAAATACTTGAGTTGCTGTATCCATTGTCATCATATTGCCATCAACCCAATATCTGATGAATGCATCCCTACAAAAAGAAAATGTGAGTCAGCACCATGCCACTAGTTCAAAATTGTACGATGACAAGAATAAAAATTATAAATTGACCGAGAACATAAGAGTCTTATGAGAGTCCAGACCCTGCAAGTAGCAGAGCTACATCTGTTATTGAACAAAGGTTATAAAACAAGAGGCAGAAGTACTGCAAATCATATTTAAATTACACATATCTAGCTGTGTCAGGGTAATCATCCTTTCATTGGCCAAATATTTAGAATGGAAATAAGCTGCAAATATCAGAACCTAATGTTTGTCTACTCCTGTCTCTTAGGAGGCTCTATTAAGTCACTTTACATGATTTTCCTTGTTCAATTATTGAGAGAGAGAGAGAGAGAGAGAGAGATTGCAGTACATAATGGGCATGTATGGAACACATGAGAACAATCATTTCATAAATAAATGTTACTCTCAATTTACGAGTTTAGAACCACAGTAATTAGGTCCTGTATCTAATGTGTTAAAATACATCAATTACTTACCTTGTCACTACCCCACTGCACCCAGTATCTATCTTTCTAAAGATAGCAGAAGATAAAAATGTTGGTAGCTTGCATACTTCCTTTGTAACTGCCTTAAATTCTGCATAACCAAAAAACATAACATAAACCCCTTGCTACAAACAAACTTGTATTCATTAATCTCTAGCAAGTGCATAGCAAAAAATAGAAAGACAGGTTTTGTTTGGCTTATCTGCATAACCAATCAGATAAACATCTTACCCTGCACTTGCAATCCATCCATATGACTGCTGAAAAGCTCATCAATTTTGGAAAGACATTGTTCCTTAAGTCCGTTAGGTGGTGGGCGACCATTTTGAAAATAGAACTGCAAGCACACATAAAACAATTTTGAGAATATATCAGAGGACTGTAACAACATAACACGACCCCATTTCAAGTTACACAGGTAAAATCTAAGTTTCGCAGTAGTATTGAGTTCGACCTGGGGAATGGCTTCTCTCACTGGTTCACTAACCAATTTCAGCGGAGAGCCCAAAGAAGAGGGGCTGGTTTTCGGCTTGGAAAAGCGCGGAGAGCCAGAGGAACTTCGCGGTGAGAGTGGGGGCGTACTTCCAGCCTGAAACATGGACGGCAGTGAGTTGATTCCGGCAGCATTTGCACTAAGAGAGTTCCCATGAGTACCGATAGTAATGCCTGACGATGCCTCATCAATCAGAGACTTCACCTGTCAAATCAAACAGTGAACCACCAAAATCAGCTAAAACAAACTCATTCCACTACACCAAAAACAAACCGTTTTAAATTCTAATGCCGAAAGCTACTATTATCGAAATGAAATGACAGCTCTACTGTAATTCAACTATTGAAGCAACAATTAGAGACAAGCTAGCCTAGATTGACCATGGTAACAAAGAATTTACAGAGAGTTAAGTAATTTTTTACCAGGCGGCCAGTCTGAGGGAGTGAGAGCCACTGAGAAAACAAGTCGTCGGCGATTTGGGGACTGGCTTTGAGAGCAAACGGCGACAATTCCGGGAGCTGAAGAAGCTCAGGATCCAAAGAAGTAATATCTCCTGCTAGTGCGTCTATATCCATCTCAACTTCAATCCGTCAATCCCTAAAATCATCACAATCGCTAATCTCTCAACTCCTTAAAACCCTAGGCTCCAAACACCAGAGAAGAAGAAGAAAGAGTATCAGTCTCCGATGACGCTCTCTTCAATCCACCGATGTTCTGCTTAATCAAGCCAAGCTGAAATCTTTGGAGTCGGAGGTCGGAAAAGGACGGCGGTCTTGAGCGGGTGGAAACCACGCGCCGAGAATCGGTGAAGAGAGAAAAGACTGAGAGAGATATTGGATGATGATGACGACGACGGTGGTGGTGGTGAGAAGTGGTGAAGGGATTTGTTAAATAGATGAGAGAGAAAGATAGAGAAAAAAAAAGGAGAGAGAAAGAGGGACACGTAGGATTAGATAACGGAAACTGCCGCCGGGAGCCGAAGACTTGGCGGCCAGGAGTGGGGAGGAGTGGAGAAGACTATTCTGACTCTATTTTTGTGTGTCTACATAAACTTTGGGGTCATCAAAATCTAAAACCGCCTGTGATATTATCACTCTCACTCTCTCTACTCGTCATGTGAATGTGTGACAATGTTTTTTTTTTTAAAGAAAAAAAAAAATATATATATATATATATATAAATAGATACTTATCATATAAATTTTATTTATAACATACAACGAAAATTGTCTGAAATGTTACGTTAATCTAACACTTACTATATGTATGAGGTAGCATTGGTCTGTAATTTGTAGAGTTAGAAATAGTTATACTATTGTATACACATGAATAAGAAGAGAAAAGTAATTAGTACAAGCTTTTATAATGAGATTATCGAGTCTGAATTTGTGCGACTCAATGAAAAACTGAGACTTTACTTCATAAACTGAACAAACAGTCAACTTTCTTAAAATATGAAAAGCACTTTGTGACATAAATCGAACAAAACAGTCAACTTTCGACAAGTACGTTAAAGAGAATCGGCCACTTTGTGTAGCTTTAAACGCTTCGACTTCTACCAACTTGAATGTAGTTGTGGGAAACTAGAGAGAGGCAGAGTCTCTGCTAGGGTTTGGAGAGAACTCGTCACCGTCTTCGAAGAGATCTCGTTCGGCCGCGAGGCAGCGTTGTCGTGCGTCTTATGCGGTCGGGGCGGGAAGTGTGCTCAAGGATTTGGTTCGGTGATCGGAGGGAAAGGCAAATGAAGCCATGGTTTTTGGATCTCAGTTTAGGGAAATGACTGTAGAAGGATGATGTGCGCCTTGGAGGAGGTTTAGTTGTGTTGCGCCGCTCGTGAATCTAGATCTTGGGGTGGATGATGGTGAGTCTGGGCAGCACGACGGTGGGTTCCCACATTCGGGTGTCTCTCTTCATCAGGAGTTTGGGCACTCGTGTGTTGTGGTGGTGATGGAGGATGGATGTATCAAGGTCTCTATCGGCGGGTTCTGTTCGACGACGGGTGGGATCAATGAGCAGCGGCAGAGCGGCGAGCTGGGAGATGGGAAGGTAGCGGCGGTAGTGCAGCAACTGTCTTGGATTGGACCCAAAAAGTGGTAACTGGGCCTAGGGTCCTATTTCAGGTTCATTAAGGTCTAGTTATTTCTTTAGTGTCATATTTTATTTATGTTTTTTAGTTTGTTCTCGCCTTTTACGAGTAATAATTATCTACACTAGTTGGGTAGAGCGAGTCAGGCTTTATACTTGAGTGTGCACTCCGAGTGCCTTGTCTGCCTTAGGTATGCAGCGAGTTCATTGTTTCGTTAAATGGTCGCTACCGCCTAGTGGGAGGGTGAAGCTAAGTGTTGTTGGATTTATCCTCCGGTGACAACATAGTAGGAAAGTTGTGCTTGTGATAACTATGTTTCGCAATAGTCGAGTTAACTTTCTGTTATGTCATCACTATGTTAAAGCAAATAGAGTACTCTTTGCTAGTCGATGCCTAACTGAGTACATGTTTGTAGAGACTGCTGATATTAGTTCAGGTCTTTGTAATAAGAGGTTTAGGCTCAATGTCCTTCCCTTGTATTTGATAGTTTCATTTATCAAGACTTGAGGACAGCCGCACTAGCCTTTCATTCAAAAAAAAACGCTTCGACTTTTCACTACTATGAAATCCATAAATAGAGTCATTAACAGTGGATTAACTATCGGTCATAATTTGGTATCATCATGTAATGATTCTACAAGCCGTTTACTATGGACTTTCGAGTGCAAATGCAAAAGAAGGACCCCAATGCAAATAAGGGATAAGACTAGTGCAAATAATGGGACTGGATCCTCTCCTCATATTACCTCATAAGACAATCTCGACCGTCAAATCTTTTTCACGGTCAAGATACCTCATAAGACAATCTCGACCGTCAAATCCTCTCCTCATATTACCTCATAAGACAATCTCGACCGTCAAATCTTATTCACGGTCAAGATACCTCCCATTTTCATCTTTCTGGTCTCTCTGCAAAATCTCATCATATCCCATCTCTCTCGCCTCAACTGATATCTTAAGTTCTTACCTAAAAAATGATGAAGCTCCTCTTCTCCTCCTCCTCCTCATGCCTCCCTGCAACAACCCACATTCAGCAGCATATCATCAAAACCCACATAATAAAATTAGTTCCACAATCTCCATCACTGGTTGGAGAAACACATCTCAGTCACTCAACATTTATAAAGGTTGGCATTGCCGGAAGTTATGGCGACTGGCGAGTCTGAGCAGGACCGTGACCTCGAATGGGTATGGGTGTTGATAAAACTTGAACCATGAGATATGGGTCCATCGAAAAATTGAAACTGAAATCAACAGCCAAAAGAGAAAGGGATGAAAGATACAACAAAAGAGATGAAGGGGGAGTAGTTCGCAGAAACAAGACGAAGCTGTGGCAATGAACAGAGATTAGAAAGAAGTCTCGTCGAGATTTTGCGAATAGATGAAAACATCTCAAAAACAAAAATGAGAGCATCTTAGCCGTTGATTAAGATTGGACGGTTAAAATTGATCTTTGAGGAGAGAAATACGAGGAGAGGATCCGAGTCCTGCTCCCCAAGGGCCATGATTGAAATTTCAGAAACCCAGAGGACCAATTTGGATATTTACCTAAAAGCCCCTACACCCCATTACAATAAACACAGGAAAGCTCAAACCTTGATTGGAGCTTGAAGCTTTGGAACAAGTCTCCTCCGAGTCCGCGTGAAATCAAATCCCAGCTGGTACGATCGTTTGCCATGAACATCTTCTCCAAGAAGCCCAACGCCAAAGGTCAGTGCCCTAGCTCTTCCCCCGATCTAATTCTTTTCGCTAACTTGCAATTTGAGCTGAATTTCAAGCTTTTTCTTTGCGAATTGGATCTGAATTGTTGCAGAGGCGCTGCGGGAGAGCAAGAGAGAAATGGCGAATGCTACTAGAGGTAACTAGGCTGTTGATTTTTTCGGGATATGGTGATTTTTTTTATCATGATCGTGAGGTTTCATTCAGACCAATGTCTGTGTTTTGTGTGTTGATTATGATGGTTTATTGTAAAGGTAACTGATTTGTGTGAGTTTTGGAGTGATTGCGGAATTGGGGTTTAGTTTTCGGCTTGCATTACTTGAATTGACTGGATTAGATTTTGTGACTAGGTGGGTTAGAACTATGCAAGTACTCTTACCGGCCAGAACCAGTGTGTTTAAACATGAATAAGGGTATTGTGGATGGAGTATCATCGACTTGTTATGACACATTTGCATGATTCTGCTTATATAGAATGGATCAGATTTGTGGTTAGGTCTGTTATTTATAGCATGTTGATTTGTCCGGCTGACTAGTAGTTTTCACCAGTACATACACATGGATATTCTGGATTGGATAGCATCAGCTTGTTATGACATGTTTCCCTGATTCTACTTTTAGTTCAATCTTTTGTGGTTAAGTGGTATTGCAAATTTTTTAGAAGGTGCCATCATTTTGATCATTTTATTTGCTTTTCATTCCCCATGTTGCTACAGGGATAGAGAAGGAAATTGGAGCGTTGCAATTAGAGGTATGTCAAGAGCTTGCAGTAAACACTCTTACTTGGTTGACATATCTTAGTTTTATTGGCTTTAGATTGAATATATTTTACTGTCCTGTCAGGAGAAGAAGCTCGTTGCTGAGATAAAGAGAACTGCTAAAACAGGAAATGACGTATGTTCTCTGTTGTATTTGACTATTATTTTCAGTACATGAATACTGAATGATATTGTATTTTGTCATAGTCGGTTGGTATATCCTTCAGCCTTTTTTCTTTAAGTTCTTCAGGGAGCAACTAAGATACTGGCCAGGCAGCTAATCAGGCTCAGGCAACAGATAGCTAACTTACAAGGAAGTAGGGCTCAAATGAGAGGAATAGCAACTCATACGCAGGTCGGCTGTCAAATCGCAATCTCTATATGACATTTATCCTGATTCAATTTTTTGTGCTGGTCTGTTGTTGCAGGTCTTAGTAAAATATTATTTTCCTGCAGGCAATGCACGCCCAGTCATCAGTTGCAGTTGGCATGAAAGGTGCTAGTAAGGCGATGGCAGCTATGAATAAGGTTAGTCTGTAACATTCAAGCATTTCTGATATAGTTTGCTGTTAGAACTTTTAAGCAACAATATGTTGCAAGATTTTAAAAGTGGCTCCAATGAGATGCATTAGTATAAAAGCAGCTCCATGATCGGTCAACACTCATGGAGCCAAGTCATCATTTTTTTTCCCAAACAAAATATCTTCCCCGTGTAAATTAAGTCCAAGAGAATGTCCTTTTTCTAGATTGATTCCCATTGTTCTAATGAGTAAATTTTCATGTCATGTTGCAGCAAATGGCTCCTGCAAAGCAAGCAAAGGTTATACGTGAATTTCAGAAGCAGTCTGCACAGATGGATATGACTGTAAGATTTCTGGCACAAAATCATGTTCATATACTTTTGTTTTTTATGCAGATTATAACAGTTTAAACCTCGTTTTGCAGACTGAAATGATGTCCGACGCTATAGATGACGCCTTAGATAGTGATGAGGCAGAAGAGGAAACTGAGGAGCTGACAAACCAGGTGCATCCCCCGCTAATTGCATCTTTTCTTACTTTATTGAGATGAATATCTTTTTACGTAGAAAACCTGAAAAGAAATAAAAGAAGTTATCTTTGAGCGAGACCAAAAACTCTTTGATTAGATTAATTCTTTGAATTGTCAAGGATCAACGATTCAGATTTAGTTATATCCAGTTGAAATAAATAAACCATTCTGAACAAGTTATCAGTTGAAGCAGGGTTCTTGACAAAAATTCTGTTGGGGCCCTAAAGATAGATAAGGGGTTAAGCAGAGCTTTCTTGTATAGCAGTGATTGACAGCCAGCGTAGGATTTTTATTATTCATAGATAATGGTGACTATTGTTCCTTAAAAGCAGGAATTGATGAGATTAACTCTGGTTGAATATCTTTTTAACAGGTGCTGGATGAAATTGGTGTTGATGTTGCCTCACAGGTTCGTGCCAACAATCATTTCTCCTTAGTGTCAGGATGTACTGGATTTCTTGTTTTTAAGCTGACGTACTGTGTTAATGTAATGGCAGTTGTCAGCAGCTCCAAAAGGAAGAATTGCGGCAAAGAACTCTGAGGGTGTTGGCAGGTATGCCCTCCTATCCATTTGTACATAGATTTGTAGTAAATGTCATCTGCACCATGTGGGACTAAACTGCCTGAAGATTTCATAGTAAAATAAAAAAATTGTGATTACCCACCAAAAAGTTGCCGGATTACAGTGATGACATCTTATACTTAGTAGGTTGTGGCACCTCAAAAGAATCAATGTATTTGCAAATAACACGAGTCATTTGCAATTTCTCTTTTTGAAATCTAATAATTTTTGTTGTTTCCCTCCCCTTTTTTTCATTATTTTTAACTATGGAGTTTTCAACTTCTTACAGTTCTGGCGTTGACGAGTTGGAGAAAAGATTGGCAGCTCTCAGGAATCCATGAGTTGAAGATTCGAGGGCAGAATATTCTTTTTATTGTATTGTTCTTCCCAGAGTTTGATATCAAACTTTTGCAATATTGTAAATATGTTGTTACCAATGTTCAACTTAGCACCTCAACATACAGAGAAGCTAAGCTTTTGTATACTCCATAACTTAGAAGGTGAGATACACGAGCTAATTCAATATGCATATGAATTGCTTCTTCAGTTCATCCATCTGAATCAGCCCGCAAGCCTGTTCTTCGTTTCATTTGTTGGTAAGCACCTTTAGCTAAGTAGGTTAATTTCAATTCAACATGCAATCAAAGTAAGAGTTTTATAATTCTAGGTTGTGACTAGTGAGTTTCAACCATCCTCCACAAGTACATGTTCTTGTTCAATCAAAAATGAAAGCTTCTCTTCAGTTGACAACAACCGAGGAAAGATGTGACAACAAAACTGTTTCAACAATTGTATTGGACTTGGTTTACTTTTTGCGGCCAGACCAGTGTGTTGTGTGGATGGAATATCATCGGCTTGTTATGACGCATTTGCATGATTGTGCTTGAATAAGCTTGATCGGATTTATTTGTCCGGCTGCCTAGTAGCTGTTAGGTCACATATGTTCGGGATTGAATAACATCAGCTCGTCACAACGTGTTTCTTACAAAAAAAATAAATAAATAAATAAATTATGACGCTTTTCATTGATTGTGCTTTTAGGTTTGTGGTCGGGTGCTATTGTGAAGATGACATCTTTAGTATAACAGAAACCAGAAGTTTGTGAAAAGAATGCTCAGTTTTGATTATGCGGCAATAATAGAAGGGACATGATCGAGCTCGCATGCTATCCTACATAGAATAGTACAACATAATTTTGAGCATTGCCCTATGGATCATGAAAGTACTGTATCTGTATATGGTCAATCTTTGGAGTCATATACCCGAATATACGTCCATAATCCAAAAGAACTCCAAATGTTTTTGGATTAAAGTGACCGCAGCATATGCACCCGTTTAACTTCATCAAACCATCAATTAAATTGCTTCCATCAATTACTATTCACTGTAAATTGTTTTTCTGGGTATGTTTTTATGCAGCGGTGCAGCTCCGTCAATTTAGCAATCACTATTCATCGATTGAATCTTTTATTTTTTGGATTTCATATATGATAATCAATCAATCACCAGACGACACGTGACATTGTCAGATGTTGTGATTACCCAAATAATGTTATAGGATTTCCGATCAATCAAAAAGTGACACATGTGTGTTTGTCAGCCAAATAATGTCATTGGATTTTCAATAAGATTTTCGATAGGATTTTCGACGAATGAAGATTCGACACGTAACATGATCTACAAGTTGTATAATCTGAAATTGACCATAAATAAGTTTTATCACCCTATCTACTCACACAATCTTCACAGCTCAATTACAAATCTTCAAAAACACATTCCCTCAATTACTTCGTTACATTTCCTCATCATTACGATGAGTTTTTTTCGTAAATTGTTGAAGCAGAGGCAACAACATAGTCAAGAGGACGCTGAGATGATGGATGCCATGATGACTAACGCGACCATGATGATGGTACATCTTGATACTTCAGATGAACCACAAGAACGCGGTTCACGTCCTGGTCGCTCTCCTAATCACCCCAGACATAGGGTAGCTGGGGGAATAAGTTTCATGGCAGAATACTTCATCGAGCGTCTGATCTTTAGGGAGGAAGAATTTCATTGGAGGTACCGAATGCACACCAATTTGTTCAACCGCATCATGACGGCTCTTTGTAACCACGACCCTTATTGGCATAAAAAAACAGATGCCACTGGAAAACTAGGGTTGCTGCCCCAACAGAAGATGACAGGTGCCCTCCGAATGTTAGCTTATGGCGCAGCTGCTGATCAATGTGCTGAGATATGCAGGATGGGGGAATCAACTACACTAGAGTGCATGAAGAAGTTTTGCCAACAAGTGGTAGGTATTTTTGGTCCGCAGTATCTCCGGGCTCCAACAAAGGCTGACCTCCAAAGGCTTCTTGCTAGGGCTGATCATCAGAGATTTCCAGGTATGATCAGAAGCATTGACTGCATGCATTGAGAGTGGAAGAACTGCCTAACCGGGTGGCATGGGGCTTACAGTGGCCAGAAGGGTCATCCCACCATTATTCTAGAGGCGGTGGCCTCACATGACACGTGGGTATGGCACACTTTCTTTGGTGCGTCAGGAGCTCAAAATGATATTAACGTGCTCGACCAATCAACGGTATTTGAAAGGCTCATTGCTGGAAACTACCCGGCTGTGACGTTTCACGCAAACGATATGAGATATAGCAATGCTTATTATCTTGCTGATGAAATTTATCCTGGGTACTCCACATTTGTAAAAACTATTCCAAACCCGGAATCACAAGCACAAAAACTTTTTGCAAAGAAACAAGAAGCATACCGTAAAGATGTAGATAGGTGTTTCGGCATCCTGCAATCCCGTTGGGCAATCATTCGTCATGGAGCTCGGTTGCACAGGAGTTCAACACTGAGAAGCATAATTATAACTTGCATCATATTGCATAACATGATTGTAGAGGATAAATTTGTAGAAGAATTTGTCGAGCCAGAAGAAGAAGATCTATTGAACCCACTGGCGGCAAGAGTTTATGATGGGCCAGTAGATCATGAGGGGGTTCGAATTCCTTTTTTACCAGTGGAAAGAAATGGAAGAAACCAACATGCATTTTGGGACCGTATTGACCACCTTGAGTCAACTTATATCCACACAATTCTTCAGAATGATTTAGTGGAGCACAATTGGGCATTGGAAGCCAACCAACAATAATCAATTTGTGGAGTTTTATTTGGTATTGTAATATTTGGTAAGCTAAATTTTATTTGGTATAATAATTTTATTTGGTATTGTATTTCTATTTGGTATTGTAATTTTAATTGGTATTGTAATTGAGGAACATAAAATTACTAGTATTAAAACATAAAATTATTTTATATAAAAATAATTTGTAATTGAGGAACATAAAATTGAAATTATAACAACAACACAATATTAGTCTTCATCAAAGAGGGGAACATAATAATCATCACTAGTACTAGTACTCTCATTCATTTGCGCCATGATATCTGATTTCCTCTTTTTGTGCCACTTTAAACTTTTCAGGATCATGATGCTTGTATCCATTGTCATAATTTTGGTTTCTTCTTCCAACTCCGCCATAGCATCACGTCGGGTCAACCTTGCTTCCTTTCGTTTCTCAAGTTCTAAGCTCTCCCTAGACAGCCGAAAGGTTTCCTCGTCTCTTCGCATGTTAGCCTGCATAAGTGTTTTTTTATTACATTGCATATTATGAAAAATAGCTAAAGACTTCTCATCTTTCTCCGCCATACCTTTTTTTCCCTTCCTCTTTGCTTCCTTGGCCGCCTTTACTCCCATAGGCCTAACCGGGCTTGGGGGACGAGGTCTTTCTTGGTTGGACGGCGGAGTTGTGAATCATTCATCATCATCCAAGTCAACATGCCCATCCGTGTCATGGAGCTTGGGAGAAATTGGAAAATTCCGCTCAAACGGAGAAGGAGTACTCACAACCGTCAAGAAATGAGGATGATTTATCACCGCTTCATAACATTAATCTTTCTTGTCAAATTTTTTGCTAAAATCTTTGAAATATAATGATTGAGCTTGAGTTTCCTAAATAGAAAAAATTACAAAATTTAGATTTATACGAAAATTTAATCTATGTTAATGGAAATAACAAAAAAAATTACATGAAGAAAAAACGACAAAACAATAACAAAAAATATATTAATGGAAAAATTTAATCCATGAAGAACAAACGGTTAAGCATACCTCATATACCACACTCGTCCCGCTAGCCGTACAGTTTCTTGATTTGTATAGACATGTATGCCACTTCTTGAGCAATTTCTTCAAGCGTGGAAAATGTGATTCGAGCGCAACTTTCGTTTGAGGCTCGGCTAGAGGATTTTCAGGATCGCCACACCAATTTTTGACGTAATCGTCATGAACTTTCTTCCACAAATTGTCTTTGTTTTGATATCGGCCGGTGATGTTGCAAGTGGATTGTCGTACCCAAAAAACACAATTGTAACTCTTCGGAGGGAAGCCAACTAGAACCCATTTTCAAAGAACACTCAAAAAATTGTGAGAGAAGATGGAAGGAGATGAGAGGAGATAAGAGAAAAGTGATGCAAAATGTAAAGAAAAGAATGAGGTATTTATAGAGAAAAATTTAGGGTTTTTTTTTTACAATTTTTGGGGTAAGAAAAAAAAAATTACCGTTGGGCTAAAGAGCCGTTGCACCAGACAGGGTGCCACGTGGCAGCCCATGAATGGCCAATGGCTCTGCAGCTGTCTGGCCTATTTTTTTATTTTTTTTATAAAGGCGCGTGTGTTTTAAAAAAAAAGGAGCTGTTGGCAGAGCCCACGGCTCTGCAACTGTCTGGCCTATTTTTTTTTTATAAAGGCGCGTGTGTTTTAAAAAAAGAAGAAGTTGTTGGCAAGAGCCCAAGTGTGTGGGTCCCTCCAGTTGATGGTCATCACACCGGCAAGCAACATTTGGTTGCATCTCTGATTTTCTGATGGAGTGGACTGGGTCCCACTGTATGCTTTTGGTTCCAACTTTACGTGCTGCATTAAGTCTAGCCATCAAACTAGCAAATCTAATGCATTTTGGTGTGATTCTCTACTCCCGTTGCATATGCTCTCATGGAACTCGTGTGCATCTATACGATATGAGAGTGGGTGAGGTTGACCAATGACATTGACGACAACGGAAAAGGGTTTAGTTCAGCACTAAAGTATAACTTTTTATCTTAATTTTTCCAATATTTCATATGTTGAACAACTATGTTGTTCATAATTATATACAAATAAAAAAGGAAACATAGAGCCTAGATTCCACAATTCGGATTACTAAGTGTAGTCGGTTGTGCGTGAAACAACCTCTCAAGCCCGTAAACCTGCAGGCATTCCACTACAACCGTGGCCGATTTAAGGATCCCGCCCATAAGCTGGATGGTCCGGGTTAATCATGGTCGTAACACTGGTCTCATGACGATTACAGGTACGAGAGAAATCCACCTTCAAACTGGACATAGAATCCCACATCGGTTTCCTGGGAAATGGAGCATCGGTTGGGCTATAAATGCAGCCCAACCACCAGCTTGTCAGGTACAATTACTACCCTTATTGATTACTCTTTGGCCCATCAGAAACTGACTTAACCATCGGAGGAGGAAAAACCGAAGGCTCCCGGTCATCCTTTCACTTGCAGGGTACCAAGAAAGGAGGTAACAGCCTATCAGACCCACCATCAGCTTCGGCATACCCCGTCCGGAATTGTGCAGAAACACTAAGAAAGGTCCATCTCATAATATAGTAAAAAAACCCAAATTTTTGTCATAATTGGTCATTCCCATGTTAAATGTATGCACAAACAAATCAAGCATGTATATATGATAAGAGAGCCCTTCAAATGAGGACCCTTAAGTTGAGAACTTTTCGGCTTATCCCATTTTTCGATCTTATATCCACATCTTGACCGTTCAGTTTATAGGTATTTATGAGTAGATCATTTCTCTAAATTTTTAGCTATGAGAGCCCTTCTTTGCTTTTTGTTGAAAATCTATATATCATCACTTATTTCATTTGTTGAAAGTTATGTATTTTTTCCCTTGCTTGTAGCTTTGTTTGTTCTAACTCTAAAAAACTCGTAATTCATGACGTGTTATTCTATACAACTAGATGTTTACTCTTCAAAGTTCAGACTTAAGCTTGTTGTTTGATTTCCTCGCACCAACTGGTGGCATTTAGTTATGATCGCTTTGATTCTAAATTTTAACCAGATTGAATGGCTTTTTGCAAGGTCCAAGCAAAGAAGGAAAATATCTGCAATCTCAGTGTTCTAACTCTAGAATAACTGTATCATCCAAAATGGATTATCAGCTAAAGCTTCTGCAAATATTTTGTCCTCTTCCTATAACCTCTCTCCCTTTTTCGTGCGTTACAATCAGCTCATGTGACAATTTCATCCTGGCTCTGTCACTGTTCACGATCCAATTAAATAATCATTTTTGGCATTGTTACAATGTAGTTTGGTATCGGGTCGTGAAGTAGAACAATGTTTTTCTTTTAGAATGAAAATTATGTTTTCAATTAATTTTAATTTTCATTGTACACCATTGAAAAATAAAATTACTTGTATGAAATGCCAATCACCTATAATCGTGTATGAAATATTGGAACTGATTACTTATAAAGACGACTGACTCCATATTCCTCTAACTCCAAAAATTGAAAACGTAGTCGGAGACTTCAATGCATGCAACAAATGTATGCAAAGACGGTATTCATACTTAGATATCAAGAAGATGGCATGGCAATTGCTTGTAAAAATAAAGCCAGAGAATATTGGAAAAGGATAAGAAGCTCTTCCTACTCAGATATATAAAGAAGATGGTCATTGATGATTTAAAAAACAAGGGGAAAACTAAAGAGAAATCTTGCGCAGGTTTGCATACTCGAACATTAAGACGATAAACCACCTGAATTCTAACACAGTCAGTCAGCAACTAAGCATGATGGCTACTGGAAAAAGGAAGGATGATGCAGTTGAGGAATTCATGCACTTGGTATTGGGATATATACCTTGATTATGACTTTATGGCTAATGATCCCCAAGTAAAACATATATTTCAAGATGGAGAAAACAATCCTGCTCTAAGTTGGGAGAAAATGCTTCAGATAGCTCTGAGGGTGGCTCGCGCTATTGATTATCTACAACAAGGTGTTGTTACATTTTAATATTTTATTTATTTTGAATTTATTTAGGTGTTACTTTCAGTTTTTATTTAAAAAAAAACCGTTTCATATTTATTTGTGTAACTCATGGTGGTTACTTGATTTATTTTGCTTTTATTTCTTGTAACATATGACTATTGGTTATTGCCTTATTAATCATGGGGAGTGTCCTACAAGCCTATATATATCACCGTTTGTTGCATGAAGATATGTATCACATGTACTAAAACTACGTATTCACTCATCAACTTTCGATCAAAAATTCCCCAAAGTGTCTTGTGTTTTTTATTCGGCCAAAGAAAGGTGCCGATTTGTGCCGATTGGTGTGAGTCATACAACTTGTTGTTGGGTTGTTGTATCCTGGAGGGGACATGTCAAGAGTCTGGTGCGCCGGTGTTATTTTCCGCAGAGGGCTTGAATCTCTTTAAAGAGAGCGAGATACCCTCGCTTCAACATATTGTCAACAAGCTTCGATTATTTGAAATTATAATTTTTATTGTAATTTCACCAACAATTTTAAGGATATTTAAAGAAGATGGGGTGTCCTCACGAGAAGTCGTGCGTTGACAATAAGAGAAACCTCAACTTGAGAAGGATGAGTTTTATCTCTTTGCTTATTTATTATAAAGTGTTTATGATTATAACAGAAAACTCACTTATTATTTTTGGAACTTTGGTAGATCAACTGAAGAGAGGGTTCTAAAATTTCATGCGTCACAAGCAAAAAGAGATATCCTCGGAGACCTTGATCACTTATGAACCATATGTGGCAATGATAACCGATATAAACATGGTTCAAAGTGTTGAAAGATGGTGGGCAGATTGTGGTGTCAATAGGCATGTCTGCTATTATAAAGATTGGTTCAAAAGCTACACTCTTTTTAAGGAGCCCATACCTCTCATGCTTGGAGATTCACATACCACTCATGTGTTTGGAACCGATGAGGTAGAACTTAAATTTACTTTTGGTAACGTGCTAACTTTGAAAGATGTGTTGCATACACCTTTCATGAGTAAAAATTTAATGTCTAGTTATCTTATTAATAAGGCTGGTTTTAAATAGACTATAGAATCTGACGAGTATGTGATCACCAAAAATAGCGTTTTTGTGGGAAAAGGTTTTGCTTGTGATATCATGTTCAGGTTGAATGTTGAAAATAATAATAAAGCATCTATTTCAATTTATATGTTTTTATTCTTTATATTTTTTGTATGCATGTTTATGTTATAATATGTGGGAATCGTGTACTCTTACTGAGGTGAAGCAGTTTTATTTTGAATTTATTTGGGTGTTACTTTCAGTTTTTATTTTGAAAAAACCGTTTTATATTTATTTGTGTAACTCATGGTTACTTGATTTATTTTGCTTTTATGTCTTGTAACTTATGGCTATTGGTTATTGCCCTATTAATCATGTGGAGTGTCCTACAAGCCTATATATAGCACCGTTTGTTGTATGAAGATATGTATCACATGTACTACAACTACATATTCACCCATCAACTTTCAATCAAAAATTCCCCAAAGTGTCTTGTGTTTTTTAGTCGGCCAAAGAAAGGTGTTTTTGTGGTGAAGTTTTGGGTTCCTCCAATTTGTGCCGATTGGTGTGAGTCATACAGCTTGTTGTTGGGCTGTTGTATCCTAGAGGGGACAAGTCAAGAGTTTGATGCACCGATGCTATATTCCGCAGAAGGCTTGAATCTTCTTAAAGAAAGTGTGATACTCGCGCATCAGCCTATTGTCAACAAGTTTATATTATTTGAAATTATAATTTTTATTGTAATTTTTTGTAATTTCACAAACACAAAGTTGTGATAAGCAAATTCTTCATTTTGATATGAAATCCCTCAAAATTCTTCTTGATGAAGATTTCAATTCGAAAACTTGCAAGATTCTACCCAAAAGACCGTAACACAAGATATGTTGCTGCTGTAATTAAAAGGCATAAGGGGTAACACCGTTACTCAGCCCCGGAAATGTTCTACAGAAGTATTGGAGGGGTATATAGCGAGGCGAAATATGGAAGAAGCCGAGAGTGTTGGATAGGTTGCAAGACATGACCGGGTTGCCTAGTTTGTATGATATAAGAAGAACGCAAGCTATGAGACGCATTTGGTTGGGGAGTTGTTGAGGAATGAGGAGGTGAGGAAGGGTTAGGGGGTGTCGAATGAGTCCATGGTTGCATGAGGAAATGATGAAGAGTGTCAAGTACATGGTGGAGGAGTTGGTGAGGAAGAGCAAGGTGGTGTTGTACCAGGGGCAGTTTGACATGAGATGCCGCATGGTTGCGAATGAGGCTTGGGTGAGGACCATGAAATGGGAAGGGATAGAGAGGTTTCTGTCGGCGGATGGGAGAGCGGGTGGAGAGGTTGCTGGTTATGTGCAGAAATGGGGGAGTCTGAGCTTTATTTTGGTCGCAGGCTGGTCATCTTGTGCCTGCTGACCAGCCATTGGGAATTAATACGTTTTCTAGCTAGCCAACTACAGAGCCAAATGCTATGTTCTAGTAAATCTCCAAATAGAGATGGTGGAGCTAGTCAGCCTAAAGCTCCTGTGGAAGGAAACACTGCTATTGATCAAGCATCTACCGATCCAAACTACAGCGAGGTGGTGGATTCAAAGCATTATCAATGGACTGAAAATACAAATTTCCTACAGACAAGCGACAGCACTCTTGATTAAACTCTTAAATAGAGAGGTGCATACAAATAACAAAGAAACGGTCTCAAACTCAAGTAGGTGTATAATGAGGAAATAGTAATTATTACAGCTAAGGAGAGAGAATGTATGTTTCTTCTAATACACAGTTACAGCGGCCCTTCAACTCTTGAAGAGAGAAGTGGGAGGATGTAGAAGGTAATACTGTCATAAGACATGCAATAAGATCTGTAATGATGGAGCATCGGGAATATCCCATGTACAAAGGCGAGTTTTGTGTTTTCTTTCTCAGGTGCTCATCAAATTGATGAGTGATTATCTGATGACTAAGCAGATATCAATAGTGAGCTCCATTACTTCCTGATTGAGAGGAGCTCAAAGCTACGGAGAGGATCATCACGGGTCCCTCTAGTAGCAACAGGGCGCTTTGATTCATGCCCAGAATGAACTCGGTTGTGCCCAGTAGACGGGCGGCTACTATTTGAGAGTAATCGGCTTGTGCGACCTTCACTGGGCTCACCTGAGGAACTTGGCTTACTGCTGGCCACAGCCTTCCTTGAAGTGCTACCATATCGGGAGGAATTGCGTCCCCTCTCAGAATCATGGGGCTGAAAATGTAGCAGAGTGCTCCATAAGAGTTAAAGAAGAAACCAATGGATAACTTCAACTTGAATATGGTGGTAGATAACATGGAATTTTAGAGGTGAATAGCATACAATGCCAGTAAGGACTGAGATGATATAAGAAGACATATTTAGAGTGACTTTACATTAACAAGGATCCCAAATCATAACAGTAGTATTTAACTATGAATCAATATGTTAAAATCCAAAGTTTGCAAATCTTTTATTCTTTGAACATTTTCTCTGATTAGTAAGTTTATCTCTGTTGTCATTGCTTAGACAGCATTATTTGGCTGGCCAGGACTTTGATTTCTGGCAAATTTTAAAAGTTTGCAGGAAAAAAAGGAGAAGATAACAAAGAAAGAAAAAATTAATGTAATACTGGTTTCTGACAATTTTTAAACAAAGAGTTCGCAGGAAAAAAGAAGAAGATAACAAAGAAATTTTTTTATAATATTACCCAACGACAACGAACCAAAACTGTACTGATATGTAATTACCAGCTCATATAAAAACTTCTTTTAAGTTGTATATAAAAATTAACCCAAGGGCCAAACACTTCAGATTGAATATTGTTAAAATTTTAGATGGGTAGGCGTAGTAGGCCTGAAGCTGACTTTTACTTGGCAACTTTGAGAGAATAAATTTACCAAGTACACAGCGCTATCCATGCCCAAAGAAACAGGGGCTGCTTAACATATTACTAGACACACTGCAGTCATTTAAACTTTACCGTGTCTTTGGATGGAGGTCCATCATCAATAGACCTGTTTTTGTAGTGATCTCGTGGACTAGAACCTGAGGTATTTCTCCTCGAAAATGCTTCAACTGCACCTGAGAATTTTTCTCGAATCTCTTTCCCAACTGAAAAAAAAAAAATTGCATAGCAGGAATTAAGCATTGTTTGAAACCAAAGAGAATCATGTTGTTTGTAAGTTCAATAAAGAGCTGATGAATTGGATACCATACTAACTAGACAAAAACCTGGTTTCAGATCCTAAATAGATTTTAAACATAGAGGATTAAGGAATCACATAGTCCAAGACTCGACATTAGGAACCATCAAGCTTTAGGGGGTGTATAGTAATCTAACAGGCCCTTGAGTCAAAAGCATACACCAAGGGGGGTGTGTTGTATTTGGATTCATAGACTTATTTTAATCAACTGACTTTTTAAAAGTCTACAGACTCTTTGAAAAGTTTATAAACTTTCGCTGATTTCTTAAAACCATTGATTTTTAGTCACAGACTTTCACTGATTTCTAAAATCTACAGATTTCATATGAATGACTTATGTAGATTTCTCAATACTTACAGAGTTCCAGGAAAGAAAAAAATCAAAGATGCAATGACAAACATATAATAACACCGATTATAAGTTTAGTGCTCATCTATCTAATTTCGATGCGCATACAGTTGTAATACTTGATTGAGATACATAAACATAGGTAACAAAAAAAATTATATTAACTTAAGTTACCAACACACATACTTGTACGTAAACCAAAGACACATGTTCTAAAGTGGGACATTAGATGTTCACAAGTTTAATTCATGTACGCAAATATAATATAATATATGATCATGTAGTTCTAGTATCAAGAGTTGGTAGATAATATTTAGGTTATCGAGGGTTCTAAGCATTACAATTGAAAGACAACAAAATGTTAACATTAAAAAAACATTGAAAAGAATAGGTAGAATAGAACGTTGTTAGCACAAAATATTATAAAAAAGAAAAAAAAGATGATGTATCGTAGGATCAATCTATTCACATGTAAAGAGAAAGTCTGTCGTAGACTTTTCCAAATCTTTGCTCTAGTGGATGGAAAAATATTGGAGTTTGGTATGTGTAATTTACACTACAAAGTTCACAGTTATCCATGAGTTATTAATTCCATAAGTATGAATGATATTTTGAATACATCTAAACTTCTATTTATTTTAAAAAGTCTTAATTGAATACCCCTGAACTTTGGTGGAATTCATAATTATTTTTTAAAATCTAGTTAAATACACCCAGACTTTGATGGATTTTTATAAGTCTGTATTGAATACACCTAAACTTTCAAATTCCATAGACTTCTTTAAAACTTCCACTAATTCCATATACAATACACCCCCCTAAATCCAAACTTAATTGAATTATCAAGAGCAAATAATCACTGGCAACTTGATTCAAAAGTCTTTTCAATTAAGAACAGTACCTGAGACTCTTTCAGGTCTTTCCCCAGATGGTCCCGCATTTGCACCCGCTTTCCCACTGGCATGCTGAAAACAGAAAAGAACAAAATAAATAATGATCTTATAAAATCAGAAGTTGAACCTAAGATTTTCCAAGGACTTACCCATCCTCTAGAGCTTCCACCAATCTGGGGGTACTTCAGGACAGTCCAGTCAAATACATAGTCAAATTGATAACCTATATGTAATCACAATGACACAATGTCAATATCCCAAATCCCCAATAAGTAAAATGGAAGTGATAGAAGCTATTAAAATTGAATGCAAGAAAACAATAATATGAAAAACGGCCAGAATTGGGCTTACCTTCTCTAATAAATAAGTCTCGAAAGAGCCTCTTCAGGTATGAATAATCTGGCTTGTCTTCAAACCGCAATGCTCGGCAGTAGTGAAAGTAGGATACAAATTCAGATGGATGTGATCTGCAAAGCACCTGTTAAACATATCTGTGGCTATGTTATCCATGTAGCAACAAGAAAAAGAATTCAGAGCACCAAAAGAAAGCCAATCCAATTGCATAAGTTGCGCTAGTGTAATAAGAATGCATGAAAGAAATTGATACCTCTATAGGAGTTGACATTTTTTTTTCACTGATTTTATCGTATTTTTGCTTTTTTGTGCCAGCTTTCAGTCCTTGCCAGGGAAGGCTGATTGAGGGAAAAAAACATATTAGACATAAGAGATAACTCAGATAAGGATGCATCAAATACCTAACATCAGGCAGAAACTGCAGCTAAAATGAACACAAGTGCAAGAAATGTATGTTGTACCTTCCTCGTAAGAAATACATAAGCACATAACCAAGTGATTCCAGATCATCCCTTCTGCTTTGTTCTGTAAGTACAATCAATGAGCATATAAAGTCAGATATGTCAGGTATGCAAGCCCACCTATCATTGGATAGTAACGTATCATTGACAGCTAATATCTCACCAATTCCAAGATGAGTGTTCACGCTTGCATAGCGGGCAGTGCCTGTGAGGTTCTTGTTCTCCCTAAGAAACGAAAAGGGAAGAAATAATGGAAAAGGATGAGCTTTACAGCAACCTTGTCACCAGCAGAATTTGAAAGTAGAAAAACTAGAGCAAAAACAAAAGACGCGAGATGCAGAAAATAGGAAAGAAAAGATTCCAGTCCATGCTATATAATATGTCATGCATGGGTGACCTTTAACCCACAACACAAAAGATATATGATACACTACATAACAACTCACCTATATGCTATGTGCTTGTGAGTCTGGAGATCCCTATACTTCTTTGCAAGGCCATAATCAATAGCATATACCTGTGACAAGTAATTGAAACAAACATTACAGTTAAAAATAAAATAAAAGAGAAACAGTAGGTTTTACTAAGTAATATCCAAATCAACAACCCTAACACCATTTGAGATCTCACATAGAGAGACGGATATTCAATAACCCAAATAACATATGTCTACATATACTATTTTTTTCACAACACTAACTACGACCAAACAACAGTAATATACCTGATTGGCTTTACGCCCTAGGCCCATCAAAAAGTTGTCAGGTTTTATATCACGATGAAGGAAACCTCTTGAGTGCATGTATTCAACTCTGTTAATCTGAAAGGATGACATTTGGAAGAATAAATAACAGTTAAAATCTTGGCCATTTTCAACATATGGTAAAGGATAGCCAAAAGTACTTACTAATTGATCTGCAAGCATCAAAACTGTTTTCAATGTAAACTTCCTATTACAATAGTTGAACAAATCTTCCAAACTTGGTCCAAGAAGATCAATAACCATGACATTGTAGTCACCCTCAACTCCAAACCACTTCAGGTGGGGGATTCCCGCTTCATTAAGAAAAAGAAAACAAACAATTAATCATTTTTATTGAGGTAGAAGGTGAGAGGCAGACACTCACTTACAGATAAAGATAGAGTGACTTACTTCCTCCTTGAAGAAGCATGTACAATTTGGATTCATAGTGAAGCTGGGGATGCTTGGTCTTCACAGGCTCCTGGAATGTAAAAAATTAATTTAGCCAATAAATCATGCACATCATAAGCTATATAATTGTTATAACGAGGGAATAAACAGTTGCACCAGCCTAGAAGTTTAAGAGACCAGAATGCAATCAAACAAACTCAAAAGGGAAAGATGAAGAATATATACATCAAGAAGTATCGGTTGTGACTTCAACCTACTCTTTTAACAAGGATTTCAGAAGAGCCTTAGTGTTCACTTTCCCCTTTGATGTAACCTAGTGATACCAGTATCTTCTGACACATCTTGTATGAAAATGTCTCGATGACCGTAGAATTAAACTTCTACATCCCATTTTATGGTACCTAAAACCTAAAGCCTAAACCAGTACTATCCCTATGAATGTGATGCAACTTGAGCTGAAGCTCTTGGAAAAAAACATAAAAACATCAAACACATTAACAAACAAATAGAACTACACTGCTTTTTCAATAACCAGAACTATTACGAAAAAAATGGCCACCAAAAGGAGAAGCCACCCAATTACAGTTTAGCTACAAAACTAGAAAATGCTTAAAAATCCATTTGACCAAAGACCAAACATCACAACTCAATCAAGCATTTTCAGGACCAATCACATACCAGCTTCACAGCAACCTCCTCCCCGGTTTGTACATTGACACCTACAACCACAACACACAAAATTTCAACGAAAGCAAAAACAAAACCATACAATAACAAAATGCATTAGTAATTAAAATCAAGGGGGCTGTTCATCCCATACCTAGATAGAGCTCTCCGAAAGAACCACTCCCAATCTTCCTCCCAAGCTTAAACTGGCCAGCAATCACATGCTCCATGATTCAACACAATCTCACCAACACAGCTCCAACCCAGAAGCTCAAAAAGGCAAATATATCTCTACCTAATGCAACCCTTTATTGTGTGCATAACCTCACACCCACCAAACAATAACAACCCCCAAATCTCCCAAAATCTTACGTTTACCCAACAACCCAGCCAAAATATCACAATCAACGCATTAAATCACAACCAAATAATCTCCAATTGGAAAAAGATTCGAACTTTTTCCTCGATAATAACAAACCCAATCCTCCAAATCGATGCCCGCCTTATCAAGCTAGATATTCAACCCCAAATCGTCGATCGCAGGCGGCGAATTGGAACCCTAATTCAGAAGATCATTGACCCACATTGACCATCATAGAATCTTTGACCCTAAATCCTCCGAAACCGATAAAGAAAGAAGCTTTACACCAAGATCAATACAGGGTCTTGGAATTGGGATCGGAGAGAGAAAGAAACCCACGAACCGTTTCTTCGGAAAGTAGGGGAAATTGGGCGGAGGAGAAAAATGGGGGTGCATAGAAAGAGAAAAGAGAGAGAGAGATAAAGAGGAGAAGGAGAAGGAGAAAAGGAGGTCGAAGACAGAATGGAGACGATTATGGTTTTTTTCTTTTTCTTTTTTTGTTTGTTTGTTTTGTTTTGTTGGGTTTGGTAATAAAACTAAATAAAAACCAAAAAATATTTAATCTTTTATGAAAGAGATTAAGATTATGAGGGTGAAGCGAGACCTTCTCTGATTCTGAGCTGCAGCCTACCACGTTTGGGCTGTCTTGCGCTTTGCTCTGCTTTGCTTTGCTTGCTCTGAGTATTAGAAAGTGAGAAGATAGAATTTTGGAATTTTAATTTAACAAAAGCGTGTTACTGCAACAGAAAAAAGAAGTGGGAAATTTCCAACCAAAACGTGCAAGCCAGTTTGGTAGGCTTGCACTTGCTGGCTTTGCTGAAATTGGGTAGATATGGGGGGATTTAGTTAGTGATGGGAATGGTGCTAATTCAGGGGGGTTACTATGGTTTTTGGTTGTGGATATTCTTTCTTTCTCTCTTTGGTGGTTCTTGATTGTTTTGGGGGTGATCTGGAAGAGGGGGGACAGACCGTTGGTCAGAGTCAGTACTAGTATTTGTTGTTGTTGTTGTTGTTGTTGTTGTTGTAGGGACTGCTCATTGTCAGAAGAAACTTAACCCCTGTTGGATGCTCCACTTTCTACATCCCCTTGCCTTTTGACCCCCCAAATTTACCCATGTGGTCTACATGCACCAAATGTATTGATTCATGTCGGCTGTGGTCTTGAGGGTTTGTTAAGTAACGTGAACGGTCATTATGGTTGGGGACTAGGGAGGGTGGTCTTGATGTCATCTGTTGTTTATTGACAATAGCTTCCTATATTTTGAATTTTTTTGTTCTTTTTATTTTTAATTTTTTAATGAAAGGCTAATAGTCAATATATTGATCGTAAACCGGAACAACCGTTACATACACTTCCACTACCAACGGATAGAACAAAAAGATGTGTTAGTATCCACAATGATACATAGAAACTTGGCCACTCATCATAATAACATAAATTCACCTACAATAGTACTCCAGAATATTCTCCAGAAGAAGTAGAGAAGAGTGCATAATTTCCTAAAATAACTTAGAAATTATTGAAAGCAAATTAAAGGATATTAAATTACTATCCTTTTTTATCCGGATCCTCTGCTCGTGGTCATCTCCTTATATTGCCTCATGAGGGATAGGTGCACAACATTTAAAAACCTTGTTATTCTCCTTTTCGATTTGGGATTAGTTTCACAACAGTATTGATTGTGGTTGAACTCGCTTATAAACTAGGTACGTATTTTACTTCTCGTTTTCAATGTGGAACTAGTTTAGTTCATCAGCTTCATGGTATCGATCAGATCACCACTGATATTGTCCTCCACTTGGTCACTTATATTGTCCTCCATTTGGTTTTTCAAGTGGGAGGGAAGTGGGGTTTCACCTAAGGCCTCGAGGCCCTCGACAATACTTAATATGGATTATTAGCTAACTTAAGTATAATCTACATATTTTTTGTTTCCCTTCTCGATGTGGGATTAGCTTTCTGCATATTACGGACGCACCTATTCGATGTCATACCATATATTTAGAATTTTAAAGAGCAAGAGCATCGTAGTATTCTTTATAGAGTATATTGTATTTTGGGATCGGTCATACATTTTGGGGAGAAACTGAATCATCACTTATAAAGCTGAATCAATTCAACTAATTAATCAAGTTAAGTGTAACATCCTGGAATTTTAGTTTTCTATTTTTAAAATGAATTAATCGTAGTATTCTTCGGATTCCGGCCACGACGACGAGCATGACCGGTGCCGGTAGTTTTGCCTCAACTCCCTGAACATCGTTGTGCTACTGGTTTTCGAAGAGAAGCTCAGAGGAGGGAGAATCGAAGAGGAGAAGTTTTGGGATTTTCCGGCGAGAGTTTGACAAATTTCGGCGACCTTTGAATTCGATTCAAGCCGAAAGTTGGTCCAATTGTCGAGCTGTACCTGTTTATATGATTGAATTTGAGTTTGGTGAACGTTGGAATAAATTGGGATTTTGGCAGGGAGTGACCGTCGTGAGTGCCACTGTGCACGACAGGTCTGTGGCGGCGGCGGTCATGTTTTGGTGTTTTTTTGGTAATTTCCAATCGAATGAAACTACTGGACATGATTTTGATATTGTTATGCTTGGATTCTAGTTCTGTTAAGGAATGAAGAATCTGACTTTTGGGCTGTGAGTTTAGTTTGTTGTTCATGGTGATGGAATTGTGTTTAGCTACTTAGTTTCAGCCTTGATATGAAGATTTGAGCATGATATTGATTATGTGATGTATTGGAATTGCAGAGATGGAAGAGTTGGTTGATTAGAACAGAATTCATGTTGTTATGTCTCAATTCCATAAATGGAAAAGCTTAGTGATATTGGTATTGTTATGCTATTCGGAATTGAGCTATATGTTATGTCGATATGACAGCTCATCAAAATGCAGTGTTTAGTTCATGTAGTAGAGTTGCCGAAATGCAGTATTGATGCTATGACGTTTATGGAATGTTGGTTAGGCATTTGGAAGTTGATTGAAACTTGAGTTGGAAGGAATTTTTATAATTGTGAGATTGGAAGTAGGATTTGGTCAATAAGGCAATATGAGTGTCCTTATCATATTTTGAGGACTTGATCGTATCAAGTTAAAGTGTTCGTTGACTTCCTTGGAATAAGGCGATACGAGGATCGAGTGCAAGTAGCAGGATTCCAGAAGCAGAAGGATAAGGATTTCAAAAAACTTGTCGCTGAGTTACTGTTTTAGCTAGCGTCGGAAGTAGCGTTTGGATTCCAGGTAGGGTCTCTCGGGGAACCTTTCTTTAAATCGATAATTATCTCATAATTGAAATGGTTGTGTAAACCCGAAAAATCTGCGACAAATAACAGAAAGACACGTGTACAAGATAAAATATTTGTATTGAAGAATTTGCAGGTTACAATCTCTGTTGGTATTCTTTTACAAGAATTTCCTCTGATTCGATCTCCGACATCGATTTTATCCAAGGGTGACGAGCACTTAATCTTGAATTGAATTGTTGTAGTTTGAACTTCTTGTCGTGTTGACGATTTGTAGAAGTTGATTGACCAAGGGCTGCAGAGACTTGTTCTTGATCGGACTTAGGCCACGAACAGTGTCACGTGGTGTGTGTTCTTCGACTTTGACAAGGGATGAATCGGCACGTGTGTTCGGTACTTTTTGATTCTCCACGAGTTTGTTGAAGAACTTGATAGAGGTTTTGATTTGTTGAAGACTTGAAGACGATGGTTGATCAAGGGCCGTGGAGGTTTGATGTTGATCAGGTTTGATTCACGAGCGGTTTCACGTGGTGGTTTGTTCTTTGTCTTGAAGTTGGTGAAGATGTCGGCTATTTGGCAGCTTGGTGACTCTTCGGGATTTGACAACTTCTAGACTTGAGGTTGATGAAGAACCGGCTATTTGGCAGCTTGATGATTCTTCAGAATTTGACAACTTCTAGACTTGAGATTGATGAAGAACCGGCTATTTGGCAGCTTGATGATTCTTCGGGATTTGACAACTTCTAGACTTGAGGTTGATGAAGAATCGGCTATTTGGCAACTTGATGATTCTTCAGGATTTGACAACTTCTAGGCTTGAGGTTGATGAAAAATTGGCTATTTGGCAGCTTGATGATTCTTCAAGGGCTTTGGGAGACTTCTAGGCTCTTGGGAGTGAGTTTTCTCTCTCTCTGGTCCGCTGCCTTCTTTTTGTTTGCTCCTTGGTTCGCTTCTTCCTCCGCCCCCTCCTCTTGGTATGAGAGGGGGTATTTATAGTGTTAACATGCCTTCGCTTTTGGCAAGTAATGAAGATAATGAATCAATGATATTTCCTTAATCGAATCAATGAATCTTGACTGATTGATTTACTTGCCGATTTTAACATAATCAAATCAATCAAATCTTAAGATTTAGATATGCCCAGATCGCTTTGGATTGAATGTCCTGTTTTGATCAAGATCTTTAGTAAGGGGCGAGCCATCTCGCGGATATGGAAGGTATCCCGCGAGGAATCTTGATTTCAAAGCAAGCGGTGATTTCTGATCCATTTCGCGGACGGCTTATCTTGGACGTACATCCTCACATGCATGAGAACTCTGTCGTCTAGCTCCTTCACGAGGTTCCTTACGCGGGGCCATCTCGCATCGCCTTTATGTTAATCTACGCGCGCGGAGCCATCTCGCCTCGCCTTCATGTAAATCTACAAGTGCGGAGCCATCTTGCCTCGCCTTCATGTAAATCTACAAGCGCGAAGTCATTTCGCCTTGCGAAGTCCGGTTCGACTGGCGAATTCTCGTTCGCCTCGCGAAGTCCAGTTCGCCTCACAAAGTCAAGTTCGCCTCACGGAGTCCAATTCTTCTCGCGAAGTCCGGTTCGCTTCGCGGAGTTCGGTTTGCCTCGTGCAATCCGGTTCGTCTCGCGTACTCTACTATCTAGCTCGCCTGACCCCTGGCGAACCATCACCAATTATTATTGGGGATGTCCGACTTCTTTGTTTTGATAATTAATTTAATTTAATTGATATCTGATCATCAATCGACACTTGATAATTGATTTCAATCAGGATTTAAGGTTTTGTTGTCAGCCGACCATCCCCACGTTGCCACGTGTCATTTCTGACGGCTTTCCAATTTTGTCGACTCACGAGCCACATATTTGCTTAGATTATTCAACGACTATTATTATCATTAAATTTTGTATGTCTACAGGTTGTTTTGTGTCATTAAATGATTAACTCTTGGTTGTTATTACTTTCGATAAAAAACATGTGTATTGTTGAAATATATGACTCTTGTTATTGCTTTTCATTAAAAGCATGTGTTAAATATTGTAATACGAGTATTGATGCTCATTGACATGCATAATGCATTGTGTGGAATTGTAAGATTGTTGAGATTGGTGATTCTGGAGAGGAGAATGAGATTGATAGAATAGATACATTTTGTGTAGTTGAGTTTCCTCATGGATTGTCCAAGATCCAAGCTAGCCCACACGTGCACAAGTTTGGGGAAAGTATGCCCCTTCGATGGCGGACATCGATAAAACGATCTTTCGGGTTTCGAGTTTGGAGACCATGAGTATAACAAGATGACTAACAAAAGAGGTACATGTGGTGAGATATTACTGATTGTTAGATCATATATTTGAGACATCTGAGTCACCCCCGGTTGGTAAAATACACGGTATAAGACGTGTAAACTCACTTATCTTTGATGTATGGATTGATAGCCAGTAATTGAGGAAGACATTCATTAGCATATACATGCATCAGATTGTTGTTATTTATATAAAGTATTGTTTGATGTTTGATAACTTGTTTGTGAGATGTAGTTAAGAATAACTTAAGAATGTTTGGCCCTACTGAGCGTAAGCTCACCCCTATAGATTCTTGTTCAAGTTTGATTCATACGAGGACATGTATTTCTAGAAGACTAGCTGACGTGTACAAGAGTAGAAAGAGTTACGGGAGATTATGAGTGAGCTAGATCTCAAGACCTATTTTGTTGTTGTAATTTGTTTTGTTATTTGTAAACGTTTTATTTTTTTTCATTTTTACAATTTTTAGAAAAGTATTTGAAATTGTTTTAGTTTCTTTTACTTTTCCCGCTGACGCCTCAGGTTCGGCGTCAGATGCTTGGAAATCACCGACATCGGGTCCGGGATGTGACACTAAGTGAGGTTGTATAATATCGTATTTAGATTTAGAGATTTTCTGGACGAAGTTGCTCATCTTATTCTTTCATTCTTCGACATACGAGACGTCACTCGTTCCTAGCTGGTTGTTGTGTCAAAAAAAAATGTAGAAACTCTGCATTTCTGCCCCGTCGTTAAAATTCGATATATATTGTTCTTCTTCTTCCAAAGAGAACGAGAACGCCTTCACGTAAATGTGTGATGTTAAATAGCTAGGTCAAAGCTGTTCCATTCTTTTGATATCGGATCCTGATGCATGCTCCAAACTCTTTGTGTACGTTTTTTTTTCTCTATTGGTTTCTCTTATTCGTGATATGAAAGTGCTGATGATCATGATCAGTTTCCCTTCGTGCAATGCCTGGTTTTGTGGTCTATGAGAATTAGTATCAGTCATCAGGTTCAATCCCATGCATAAAACTTGTACAAAGGTAGTGATCGACATAGGGTGTCTCTAAAGACGTAGCTTAACAAATTAGGTTGGATTATAGAATATGAAAGCCCTAATCGATCAATACATACAATTAGCTATGACCAATTCACTCCCAAAAAGAAAAGCACACAATTAATGTACGGACTAACAGATCCCCTATCTTGATGAAGCATGAGAACAAGTCCATGCAGAGGCAACATACAAACTAGTATCCTTCCACCCAAGTCTAATCGTCCCATCTCCTTGCACAAGGCTATATCCATTGCTAGGAGGAAACATGTTCAATATTAACTGTGCCTGAGCCATCGAATTTCCACTCATACCCACCTGCATGAAGCTATTGCTAGCCCCAAGCTCACTCCTCCAGTGCCTGAACTTGTCTTCTCCGCTCCTCGCCGGCCCGCCGATTGCCAATATGTTGTTGATTTCCCGATACATCAAGCAGTGTTCGACTAAGTGCCTGTTAGGGTTATCACTAGGCAAATAAGCTTCAAGAGAATCGAACATGGTGGAATAGTAATGCAAAGACCCGACAAAACGGTCCAAAAATGAGCCTCCATTGTGTGACATATCTTGCTCCACCAATGTGACGATTCTGGGGGATAGTTCTTCTATGAGTTTCATTGTTCTCCAATCTGGTCCGGTTGCATCATAGAGTGAGTGCTGTAGCCAATGCACTGCTACAGTCTCTCCCCTCCGCACTTGCACCATTGAAGTGTCTAGGTGGTCACCGAACTTCCTGGTGATTGGATGAAACTCGAATGACAAACTGAGTCGCCTGGCAAAATTTGAAAGTTGCTTTCCGGTCTCAAGCAATACCTCAGATGAGGTGCCGAAGCCTGTCATTCTCACGTGTGGAGGCCCTTCCATGCGTGTGGCAAGGATGTGAAATAGAGCAGGCCATTGCAAACCCTGCATGCAAGAATTTTGATCAATGTCGATGTTAACAGAAATATTGTCAGCTAGGTATTTGAAATCGATCAGTACCCAATATAATGATCGATTATTACTATCAAGTATTATACGAGAAACATTTCGAAATCAAGATTACTAAGAGAATAGTTTATCATACGCGTATACATGTGAGTAAAAAGATGAAATTTGAAATGCAAGATGGCAGATTGAAAGTGACAACAACGTATTGCCAAAGAAAATGTATATCAAACTATGAAAGAATAATATCGATCCAGTACTTGTAATTTACAATGAAAAATTTGAAACTCTAATTCAAAAACATGAAAAAGAGAATATAGCGATATCGATCAATCGAACTTTGAGGTTATACCTGCATGATATCGAGGTCGATAATGTGCACTGTGTCACGGCGGTGAAAAGCTTCGAGGATGGCTTGGTTGGAAGTGAAGTGAGCAAACTTGATGAAAGGAGAGATGGTGTTAAAGACTTGAAAAGCACTATGAATGCTTTTGTAGTTGACCAAAGGAGAGCAAATGCCTAGCCACGAGTTCAAAACCCTACTCGACATGGCCTTGGCGAAATAGGCCACGACGCGCTCTGCGCATGATGGCCCATACGGTGAGGCCATCTGGGTCAGCTCGAGCAGCATCCGATGCGCCTCGCTGGGGTTCTCCACTGAGATGGCAACCGCACATTCGAACAAAACTGTAATTAGGGTTAAGCCTTGCTGGTCAAGCTTACTCAACCCTCTCGCTCTTCTACTGTTCTCTGCATGGAGTTGCAGCTCATTTCCCCACTGCAGCTCGTAGTCTGCACGATCAGCACTTGTGTCGTCGCCGTAGTTTTTCCTGGGAGCTTTTCTCGGACTGAACTCGCCAGAATGTGACGATGGGATGAAGTACTCAGTTTGCAGTGTCTGCGGTGGTGGTGACTGTTTCCGGCAAGTCATCGATGAGTTGCTTTGTTATGTGCTCTACCCACTGAGAGAGATCGCTTACAGGCTTTGGGAATAATGGATTAACTGAGGTCGAGTTGTTAATCCAGTTGGTTTCATGGGGTTGGATCACATTCAGAGTCCCATGAACCATTTCGAATTCTGCTTTCATTATTTGAAATGATCACAGCTGAATTAAGACAGATAATCTAAACAGAACGATGGTGGTGATAGAGAGAAGAGAGGGCCAGAGAGGAGGTACTTGCTGGTGGAGGTTATTTTTAAAGGTAAGTGATGGCTAAGGAAAACATGACATAGAATTTTGGCATTTGTTTGGGATTAAAGGAAAGAATGGCCGGCATATTCAGGACATACAGAAGAAGTTAACATGCTACAAGCCAAACATACCACGTTGGTAAGGTAGTGATTTTGCGATTGTTAAATGTTAATATTCAAATTTGAGATTTTCTGGATACTGTTCTATATAATTATTTTTAGCTGTAATTCATCTATTCCACACACCAATAACATATATCCAATTGTCATAAGGATGATCGCCACTGATCCCAACCAAGAGAAATGTGTTTCGGTACCCACCCACCAATAGTCTGAGGGATTTTTTAGGAGCATTTCTAGTGCGACTTCATTAAAATAATAAACCAAGGTAACCACACCTTATTAAGCAAAAACTCATTACCGTCCAACAACTTTAATGCCCTGCTTGGTTACAAGTTTCCGCTACAAGACTTGGCGAAAACCAAACACATAAGCAACAACGCTTTAGGAAAATGCAAGCTAGCGAGCTAGGGATGGACAAAATTAAGAAGTCCTTGGTGAGACTAATTAATTCGCCTCGAGGTTTAGAGTATAAGGCGGCCTAGTAAAACCGCAGAGTATTGTAGTAACTTCATTGGTAATAACATCCTTGAAACTATATTTCAAAAAATAACATCCTTGAAACTTAGTACATACATGAATATATCGATATGAGGTGGATGAAATCATGAAATTACAATACTCATGAAGATGAGAAAAGAACAACTAACCCACTAAATACATCATATCGATCATGACGCATGGCTGCTTTGACTATATTAGTGAGATTAATATATACCAACTGCTTCATTTCATTTTCTTAAAAATGCTTATGTATACCAAAAAGAATAGGATCCTCATAACGATGATGTATACTGTAGGTCTGTGAAATTTGGAGTTATGCTTAATAGATTTTGTTTGTTGTTGTTATCATTGACCCATAAGAAAAGACATTTTTGGCGACAAACCAAAGTAAAATACTTCCTCCAAATGTGAAGGGTTTCGTCACCAAGTTACTTCTGATCTAATCAATATCCATCTCTGTACTAATTAATTAATAATCCCAGTGACTTAAATGGACGATTTCTAATTACTTGACTCAGCTTTGGAAGGCACATATATACCTGTGATTTGTTAAGGTCTAGCCAATCATTTAGGTCATGATAATATTATAATGCTGGCCTTCATAATTTGAGCAATTTGGCCAGCAAAGTTGATCTCCCAGGTGCCAGCTTTTGCGGCATAGATTTGGAACTAGAACTGAGCCAACCCACAGGTTCTGGAGGACATCGTTTCTGATGTCAAATCGTCAACCTTGCTTTCCACACACACAACATTAACATTAACAATGGAGGATGATCCCAAACCAAACCGACTTGTTGGACCTTCCTGGTCAATCAACAAGGGTGTTTTTGAAGTTCTTTAGTGCTCTGAAGTATTGATTTTACTTTGATTTTGATTGTTATATCTTATTATCATCGCACTATCAAGTCAATTTAACCTGAATTTTCTCTCAATCTTTCTTGTAAAAGGGTCCTCAATATTTCTATAAAGAGTACCAGTGAAGCTGAAACCTCAAAATAGCGATGAAAAATTTGAGGAGACGTCCAAGGAATGCTTGGTTAAGCAGTTGCTGCACTAAAGAACGAGTCAAAGCTCAAAAAACCACTGGTAAACTTGGTTGAAAAATAACCGAGAACTGAGCTTTCGTTTTAATATATACTTTTCACTTCTCATATCTGATTTTGACAAGACAACAAATTACAAGTCTGAGAGAATTTGAACTTATTTCACCACTAGACAACTAGTTAGAGCGTTTTTGTCCAATTGCTGAAGAACTGGGGACCGGACCAACTGTAGTAGCTTTAGTTTTATTTGCTGACTTCTGAAGGCTTCGTTTGTCTGAACACTTCAACATATGTGCCATTTTTTCCAGTCAATTGAGAATGTATGTAATCACTGGTTCTATATTAAACAAACATAGAAATTTCACACAGAAAATGGTTCCTCAATGATGGGGACTCTAGATTGTCCAAATTTCATGCCATATGGCACTAGTATGGTGAACACAGACCCACATTGGAGAATATTTCTGGGATCATTCGCTATTTCTCTTTGGCTTCAATTAGATTCTTATAAAATCTTTGTTCACTTCTGTTTTTAACTGAGAAAAGAAAAGAAAGAAAAAAAACACACGACACAGTCACAATTTTTGTATTCTGGTGATTTGAGTTTGCTTGATGATGTATTATCTAGAATGATTAATGCATAAATAAAAATCGCGTAAGCATGATGTTTAGCTATCATCATTTACTACAAAGAGATTGAGGAGAGAGTGAACAAATTGTATTGTTTTGATTAATACAGTGAATTAACATCTGTATACAGTGTATGAGTTTGGAAGTTTTTTGTACAGTATTTGGTATTTGACAACAATGGACAACAAGAAAGGAAGGAATAAGATACAAATTAGAGGTAAAAGGAATGGGTATTTACCCTTGAACATGTTGATGACAGAGAAACTTGCAGGCCGCTAGCTTATCTGAGAAGGCTCAATATTAGTTGCTTCTTCAAGATCGGCCACCCTCCTTCAGAATTGGAGACTGAGATTTTCATCAAACCTCGAAGCTCTTCAGCTGAGAGAACCATGAGAAAAAAAATACAGGCACAGAAGGCAGCATCGAGACTTGCATGCAATTACTCGAATATTGAAATACAGTTGGTGGACAAGCTCCAAGTCCATCTATTGGCCAAGTTATGAAGAGTCACTTCGGCGTTGAGGTACTTCTAATTCGGGAGGCAACAAGTTCAAAAAGCTGCCTTTCACAGGTTGTTCACTTCCAGGTGTGTCGGATGCCTCCGATGACTCTGACTCATTATCTGTCTCGAGCAAACAGAAACAGGTTAGAAAGTAGAAGACAATCCATTCATCCATTGTGAAACATTAGCAATATGTGTACAAAGATATATAAAACACTGATAAGAATGAACAAAAAATCTGAAGAGACATAATAGATTATTTAAGAGAGAGATATAAGCCTACCAAAAAGTGTTTTTATGGATGGCCGTTTTGATGTGTTGGTCTTCTTCTTCAACGAGGCTACACACAGAGAAGAGACCAACTCATTTGTTAGACAGGGAAAAAAAGGAAAAAGAAAAGGACGCCATAAGATGGCTAATTAGACATCATCCTTCCTAACAAAACATCAAAATGGATGGGTGATCTATCCATGAAAACAAGACAGGATAATATAACCCCCAAACGATTCAAGATCATCCCTTTGGTAAACACTTCCTCTGTGTGTGTGTGTGTGTGCAGATAAAACCAATTTTGGTGCGCAGATAAAACCAAATTTTGAACCGATACCAGCATGTAACAAAAGATAAAATTCTACAAGTTCATGGGGGGAAAGAGAGAAATATATACCCATGCCAGGTACTTGATAATCATTTACAATTTCAAAGTTTTTATATGTGTAGCCCACAAAATTGATATCCTTGGAGGAGAGCATCTGCAAAAGAACAAGGGAAATATGAGGAGAAAATAACTGCAAAAAGATTTGGGGGTAGGCAGGGTATTTTCTAGATATCTCTCTATCTAATTTTGTAATACTTGAAACTATATCCTAATAAACACTGAAAAGGAAAAGAAACTCTCTGAACCAATTGCCAAAAACTAAATGATCTTAAGCATCCAGGAAGTTTAAGAATGTAATCTCAGTTCTAAAATGTGGAACTTAGACTTTCTTATGACCAACAGATACCTCAATCTCATAATTTTAAGCTTTAAAACTGAATGTATACAATTTATTAAAAAGAGCTCTATTGCATTCAAAAGCTATGTATAATTGCTAGAAAGTCCCCCCCAATTCCTCTCAATGCTAAAGATACACGAGAGAAGAACTATTAGGTCTAAGAATTCAAAAGTTCCTTGCACACTAACGCAAGAAAGTTTAATAACATTAAATGCCCATCAACAAGGTTTCTGTAGTTTGTACTAATGCAAAAATCAAAACCAGTATTATAAGAAAAAATAACATCTCATATGAGCGCTCAGTTGATATACAAAGAGAAAGAAAACTGTAAAGTTGCTTAAAGACTAAGATATAGAATAAGGATTCTTGGTGACTTCTAAATACCAAACCAGCTAAATACAATTAAACAGACTCTTAGCACCAAGAAAGAATGCTTAGATGCTCATCTATAGAAATGACAGTATATCATTAAGAGAGTTGACGAAACAGACTAAACCTTGTAAGTGGAGACAAAGACAGCAGTTCATTTCAATTCTAAATCAAAGTGGAGACAGAAAGTGAAAATAGCTTAGTAGCAATTAAATTCCAAAGCTCACCTTTCTCCAGGGACCTGTTTTTTGGGAAGTCTGAGCTTGGTTGTCAGCCTGCAGACCAAAAGTTAGCCATAAACAAACTCAGGAGAAACATGTTATGCTGAACAAAACTTGCTTCACACAATTTACAAAAACGGAGAAACATCTATACCTCTTCAAACTTTTCAAAATTTTGAGTATCCAGATCATCATTGACTTCAGGAATAAATGCAGCATCCATTTGGTAAAGCTTTTCCCATTCAGTACCATCAAACCAAGGATGAACCTGGAAAAGGAATCAGCAGTAAGGTAATTATCATTACATGCAATAGGTCCATTAACAAATCCAAGCAATTTAGAACAGGACACACCATACAACACCTTAATTTCACTTGCACCATTTGTTCCCAACCTTTGGCTGACATTACACAAGAGTTTACTAATAAGATCTTTTGCCTCTGGAGATAGCTTTGCTTCTTCTGGAAATTTCAAATGAGTTTTCCAGTTTACTATCTGCAACAATCAAGAGAAGCTATGTTATCAAGTAATAAGTACAACTTGTCATCCCTAATGAGGGTTTAGGTGCAGTTAACCCATTAAAGTTTCAGCTTAGACTGAGAGCATAGCATTGTATGTTAATATACAATCATATTGGCATACGGACAACATCAATGTGGGATGCATGCAATGCTGGTCAGTGATTCACTTGTCATGTCAGAGTAATTAATCATGATTATCAACTGTGGAGAAAATCCAGGAATCAGTTCACTAAAATAGAAAAGGACTGACGCAGTGGAATCTACAAGTGGAGGATGCAGGTAGGTTAACTTTCTGAAATATGCACTCGTATACGTTGAAATGAGATGTCACAAGAGACCCAGCACCACAAGAGACTTCCTCAGAAAGATGCTTCGATAAATTTAAAGCAATTCTAAAATTTACCTTCCTGCAGGTTGACATTGGATCATCAGAATAGAAGGGCGGATAACCGACAAGCATTTCATACATAATAGCACCAAGTGACCACCTGTGTATTAATCAAAATCATAACTTTGCTTAGACCAGAAATAAAAGCATAGCATTGCCAAAACAAGGTAGTTTCGCAGTTTATGGCAGATAGTTTCCCCTAGTACTTGCAACAAGGTTCCATTGCAATATGATAGGTGCAAAAATGATGACATATTTTTAGATTCAACACTGAGGCCACAGTAAAGGGATCTTAATTGATGTCGACAGAGCAGTGGAATTATTCATTTGCATTGCACACCAAGCATATTTCACTAAAAGGCATAAGTGCTCACCAATCACATTCCATTCCATATCCTTTTTTCAACAGAACTTCTGGGGCAATATAGTCAGGTGTACCAACAGTTGAATAAGCCTGCCGTACCATATATCAATAGTTAGAGAAACAATAACCCACACCATCCTACCAATAGACCATCAATGAAAATTGCAGGCAACCCAAATGTAACAGTTTATCTTTTCCTTTTTTCTGAAAAGACAGTTCCTCTTTTATCTACCTTGAAAGCTATGTTATGGCACAGGAGAGAGAGAGAGAGAGAGAGAGAGAGAGAGAGAGTATTAACAATAGACTATATAACTCACAAGCATTCTCCTATTCTTCTGCCAATGTTGCAGTTGCTCTTGTTGTGTGCGTTTTGGAGCTGCAGGACGTTCATCATTATGTCCAGAACCATTGGTATTATTTGCTACAGAAAAGTCTTCATGAATTGTACTGCAGTCTAAAGGTTTGCATAATCCAAAATCTGACAGTCTCAAGTGTCCATATCTATCGAGTAGTAAATTATCAGGCTTAATATCCCTGTATTATGAAAAACAAACAAGTTGAACCCTTATTTTGTAGTACAAAGATGCATATGATAATGAAACGGTAACACCAACCTATGAATATAATTGTGTTTATGGATAGACTGAATAGCCAAAACTGTTTCGGCGACATAAAATCTAGCCTCATCTTCAGTCAAAATATCCTTTCTCATAAGTAAAGTCATCATATCTCCTCCAGGTAAATACTCCATTATAAGATAAAGATAGTCATCATCTTGAAAAGAACAATAGAGCTTGACGATGCAATTGCTGTCCACCTCAGCAAGCAGATTCCTTTCAGCTTTTACATGCTCAACCTGATAGGAACATAGGCCAACTGGGAGTAAATACAGTTCAAGTTTCATCCACCTAAGTACATGAACTAGCATACCTGGCCTCTACGAAGCATTTCTGACTTCTTAAGCTTTTTCATGGCATACACAGAACCCGATGTCCTTTCCCTGCAGACACGAACCTGCACCCACGGAGACATATTAATCACTCAAAGCATACAAATACAAATTAAAAACCAAGCATCCCGTACCTCACCGAATGCGCCCTTGCCGATCATAGTCAACAACTCAAAATCATCACACCCCATTTTATGCCTCTGGAGCCGCATGTACTCGGTTTCTTTCTTCTCCAACAACTTAAGAAGGTTGTTCTGATCCTCCTCCGACACATCCGCATCAGCCAGCTTCTTTTCCAGCATATTCCGTCTGTCACAGATACCAACGCATCACTCATTGCACCCCAACAAATTAACCCACAAAAATTTATCACATTTTACCTTTCTCTCCTCTCCTGCAGATTCTTCATCTGCTCCTTGTAATGGTTCTCAATGTACTGCTTGGCCGCGGCGGCCTTCTGCTTGGTGACGTTAGAAAGCGCTTCCTCATCGGTGCCCGAGCCGTCTTCGCCGCCCACGGTGTCCTTCTTCCTCACTTTATCTCGCGGCTGTAGCTTCTGCAACCATTGCCTTGCCGAATCCATTTCCTCCTTCAACCAACGTGCCACCCCAAAACGCCGCCGTATTATATCATCAAAAACTATCAAGCATTGCGGAATCAAAACGGATAGAACAAGATAGAACAGAAAATGTGAATTAGCGGAGCCTAGAAACTCGGACTACCGCGCAAAAATTGGTGTTGGGTCCGCCGTTATCGGTGACCAATTGGGCTTTGGGCTTTCGGGTTCGGAGCTCCGTCCTCTTTGTTCGCTTTAACTGTTGGCGTTGCGCTCAGCTCGACACCACCACCCGCTCCCTCCATTTTCGTTTTTATATATTTCGAATTTTATTTATAAAAAGAAAAAAGGAAATAATGGACCGTTGGATCTCAAGATTCGGGTGGGCGGCGGACTCCACGTTCTAGTGTTCGGCTTTGCGCGCGCACTCCACGTCCGGTTTGTTTTTCAAAGCCAATTCCTGGTGTTTTGTTCAATGTATCTTCAACGTTACAAGGGAGCAAAGAGTTTGATTCCAATCTTGTTGTTCACTGTGTAAGTGACATCGAAGATCTTAGCTTTCGAGATTAGATTGGGGACACTTCATTCCGACACATTTTCGGTGAGACCGACCTTAATTTTACGATTTATGTACGGTGAGAATTTCGTAAACTTTTATTAAAACAACACGTTATATAATTGGTAAATAACTTCTCAATGTTATTCTATGTTCCCAAGCAATTGATAAAGCCTCGATTGGATGTTCTTTTTAGTAGAGGTATGTGATAAACTTGAATTACACGAAATTTATAAACTAGGGATACAACTGAACAACTAGGATGAGTTTTGTTAGTGGTGAACTCTTGTTCCAAAAGTTTAAGAGTACGTAACTGCAAGCATTGTATAATTGTATAAATCTAGAAGATATGAATCAATAGTAATAGTGGGTGTCTGTTTGCGACTAGGATAATTTCTTTCTTTTGCAGAAAGCAATATACAGTACTCTGTGAGAGTCAATAAGCTAGGGAAGATTTCTTGCATTTAGGGCAATCATGGGACCATGATCCCCACTCCCTAGATCCTTTGAGAATACATCTGCTACAAAAAAGGGCAGAAACCAAAACACCTTTGTCTTACAACTTCTCCACCAGGAAAGGGAATTGCATACTAACTTGTTGCAAGTTTTCTTAGATGATCAATGTCAGGCCTGTAAAAGGCGAACAGAATTGCTTCACCGTATAGCCAACAACACATGCTGGACGTGGGGGATCCCATTTCAATGCCATCCTTATTTCTACAGTCTACAAAGGGAAACACTCTATGTGAGTATACCAAGGATTGGTGAAAGATGAATCTAAGAATTTGCCTTGAATTTTGGCTTTTATCTAACTTCATCGAGAGATCAGCGGTAATACGCCATTTGTCTTGACGACATACCAAAAGGAGATGACGTTTGGGCAGGATTTTTGGTTTTCTTTTTCTCCTGCTTGGTTTCAGCACGAAGCCAGGACTCGACAACAGAAAGCAGATTGACAGAATTCTTCAACTCTTCAACCTCCAATAATTTCTGAGCCTTCTTTAGCTCACCATCTTGGATGTAAGCTAAATGGGTTGCCCATGTTTCCAAGCCATCAAAGATATGTGTTGCGTACACAATTGTAGCTCCTCTCTAATATGAAATGCAGGATGAATTATAATTAAGAAGGGTCAAATTAAGAGAGATAGATATGAATTGAGCTGTTTAACCAGAATACAAAAGACTTTGTTGTCAAATGACACATGTTTCATTTCCCCCACTCAAAGCACTTCCAAATCTCAGATCTGGAGTGTGTGTGTGTGTGCGTGTGATAACTAACAAAAGATAAATTCTACTATGCCATACCTGCTCACATTCTTCCTTGAAGAATTCTAATAAGTCCATCCTAGCAACAACATCCAAGTCGACTGTTACCTCATCAAGCAAGAGAACCTGAAAGATAATGAGAAAGCTTCCACTTTTTAAAATGCCCAGAGAAAATCTACCACATTTTAGCCTACTTGAGTCCAAGTACATAATTATAGCATCATTCAGTGGAGATTCTATAATGTGCAGGATGCATCACGGAATGAAACAGGGAGCACTCATAACTCAATACCATACACAATCATCATTAGGAATACACAAAATGAAGTTGAAATTTTAAAACCATATTAGAATCTTCTTCATAGTGCATGGCTATTTCCTTTTTCTTTTTTTCCTTTTTTCCTTTTTCGTTATGAACCCATTTATGAGATCCTATGATACCTTGAAAGGATGAAGAAGTCCCATACAGATTTGCACTCGGCGCCGCTGCCCATCAGATACTTTATGCATTCGCCACTTCAGATCTATATCAAGCAGCTCAATCAACTTCTCTCTCCTAATTGGATCAGTTCCTTCAACTGCCACAAATTTAATTTCAAGAACATTTGTCATGAGAATCAAACATGTCCTATTCAATCAAACAAACATGACAAAAAAAGGTTACAAGACAAATAAACATCTGAAAGCTTTAAGAAGTTGCATAGTATATTCCCTTTAAATACAGTATGCTCTACATGGATGGTCACAGATTTACTTGATAAAACAGTGACAGTGTATCATGCTAAAATAACCCACCTCCAAATATCATATGTTCAGCAGAAAAGTCTCCTTGCAGCGGTAACTCTCCCTGAAAGTTTCAAAACACAAGCCTATTCAAATACATTTGCTTCATACCACCTGGATTCCATTATCATTATGAGTATCCTAGCTTGCATTAGTTACAAATTAGATCATTTCAATAATATAAGGAGCCCAATTAGTTAGAGGAACTCACCGCAGAGCCGACGGTTTTGCTCCAGGAGCCTCCCAAATAGGCCAAGTCGCCGCTACAAACCAAATGAGTGTCATGGAAAGCCGAGCAATTCAACACCCGCACCACATCTCTCCCTCCCACCATTTGCTTCCCCGCCAAAATCTTAAGCAGCGTCGTCTTCCCTGCAAGTTAAGCACTCAATTAGCTTTGGAAATGCAATTATTTACAACGCTGAATTAGGGTTAGGGTTTCCGGTTACCTGATCCGTTGGCGCCGACGAGAAGGCACCGCGATCCAGGAGCGACATTGAGGCTGAAGTCGTAGAAGAGCGGCGGCAATGCGTCGTATGCGAATTGCATGCCACTGACTCTGATGCCGCTCGAGGCCTCTGATTCTTGTGGTTCCGCCATTGTTAATGCTCTGCAAAAGTCCGGTCAATTTTTGAGTCCGATTTGGATAGGGATATATAGGGCGCGGGAGGTGACGTGGTCGATGATTAGAAGGCCACGTGAGATGGATCTAGGGGTGGAAATCTGGTGTAGAAGCGGCCACGGGTGTTGGAGTAATGGGCCAACCGATTTCGGTCAATAACTTGTTGGAAAGTCACTCTTAACTGCTTTTTGAGACGTGGCTATAAGATAGTCCACCTGATTTCGGAGAACATGGAAGGAGTGAGCAGGTAATTTTGAGTTTCTTTCTCTTTTTCTTTTTTTGGACAACTATTTCTCCTTGATTTTGGGTTGAAGGAATACACGAGGCCAGTGAACTTTTGAGGCCAGTTCCGAACTGTGATAAATTGTTTGTCTAGCGTATTCAAAGGAAAGTGGGGCAATTTTAGATCTCATAATGAAAATGAATCTTTACCTTGAGAAAATAATCGATGCGGCCAGGGCCGGGGGAAAGATTCAGGGCAGCCCCAGCCTGAGGAGATATTCGGGGGAGACTAGGACGGTCAGGAACTAAGGAAAGAGTCGGAGCGGCCAGGGTTTCAAGAAATATTCAGAACGGTTCATACTTGAGGAAACAATGGCAAGATTAAACGTAGCCAAGGATCTAGAAGGAGACATGCTACTTGAACTTCAAGCCTCTGAATGCAACTTACACAATCTGTACGTGTACTCTTTTCACACACGGATGCTTAATTGGATACAAATATATGTGTAATGCTTATTCCACACGAGATTGTATAAGCCACAAAAGACTCTCATATACAATACATAAAACAACAAAAACAAATAACTTCAAAATAAACTAATATTTTATGCACACATAAATAGTGTGCAAAACATTTTCGCATTGACAACTATTTAAGTTGGTTGATGAAATATTATTTACACACGGAAATGTGTGTGAATTTAGCTTTCACACTAATTTTGTAGTTGTTGTCACTACAAAATTCTAGTAGACCCAATTACACTTAGTTCACATGATTATTTTGTATGAATTTGTCTATCACACATATATCCGTAGCTTTGAATAATATGTGCTTTGCATGATGTGGGAGTTAAAATCTGTGTAATTTGCTAGTAGTGAGCTTTACATGATTTTATTTTTATTTTTTATATGAGCTTAACATGATTTATGCAATGTGTAACTTGTCAGCAGTGTAAACACATATTATATATATATATATATATATATATATATATATAGAAAGAGAGGATCAGAGGCAGACGTCTGCACGGTTCTTAAAGTGCGGATGTCCCTCCGTTCTCCTCTGTCCGGCACCGGCAACGGCACGCCTCCACCCCAGAATACTCTAGCAGCCTCCTCGACCACTTTCTTCCATCGGCGAGTCCATTCTTTTCCAGTTTTCAGGCGAGATCACCCAAGTTTGAAGTTTTGGGTGATCTCGCTGGAAAACTGGAAAAGAACTGATTTGCCGGTGAGGGAAAGTGGTTGAGGAGGTTGTTGGAGTCTTCTGGGATGGAGGCGCGCCATCGCCGGAGGGTGGAGAACGAAGGGACGTCCGCACTTTAAGCCGAGTGCGGACGTCCGCCTCTGATCCGGCCTCTATATATATGTATATATGGACAAAATACTTGTCACTTCTCTTATTTTTGAGGTTTCGATAGTTTAGTCCTCATTTTTTCAATTTCGACAGCTCACTCCCATTACTTTTCAATATCAGACAATTAGGTCCAACCATCTACTTTCCATATAATTTTATCGTTAAGTTGTTGATTTGTCATTTCTCTTATACCAAGTCAGCTGAATGAAAGGTAAAATCACTATAACACCATTTAGTTTATTTTTCCGCTTCTCCAATAAAAGAAGTATGAAAATCCCTCCAAAACAAAAATTGGATGATGCAATTTTTGTTTTCGGTAAATTAGGTGTTATAGTGATTTGTCATGAGAGAAAATGACAGCTTAACAACTTAACGGTGCAATTGGATTGAAAATAGACGTTGGACCTAATTGTGTGACATTGAAAAGTAATAAGATTGAGCTGTCGAAATTGAGAAAAATATAACTAAACTATTGAAACTTTAAAAATAAAAGGAGTGACCAGTATTTTGTTATATATATATATATATACATATATATGCGCATATGATTATTGGTGCACACAGTTAACATGGGAATGAGCAATCATTATAAAAGCTCAGTTTTCTGCTATTCTAAGAGATAGAGCTTGTAGCATTCTGAGCTGTGGAGTCTATGTTCGATCTCTTCATTTTAGTTCTTAGATAACCATTAACAATAAAATAGTTAATATGAAATATTGGTAGAAATTAAAGATATTTGACAATATATATATATATATATATATATATATATTTACAACTACTTAATACATACCGTTTTACTATTAGATGGCATCAGAATCCCATACCTAAAACCGCCATCTAATAAACTTTATTTGAATCTATTCAATATCACACAAACACACAAGCATAAAGATCAAAAACAATACTGTAATATGCAGAAGAGACTTTTCCTGATTGAACCAGGAACATACCCTTGTTTGATCTCCAATCAGCCTCCACATCAACCTTGTTTGAAGCCACCATCTTGTCTTCCTTCTAGTCTTACTGCACATGCACAATAGCTGTTAATAGGGAGATGCAAAGTTGTTAATAGAGAGATGCAAAGTCTTATGCGTTTCTTTATCAAGCACAATTGGGTGCTTCTTAATGCAAGAACGATAAAGAAACACAGAGACTTAGTCTCCTCTATATAGTGATCACAAACCGGATTCAATCTCATAACCAAATCCTTATTGTACTCAATGTTAACATCTACATAAGGCATAATCTTATCACAATACTAATTCGAATGCAATTCAGGTTCAGGTTAAATGCAATGAACCCTTCTATGTAATTCAACTGTCATACAACTCGGATTACTTCTTTGAAACTGAGTTAAAAATTTAAGTTTTTTGTTATTCAATCCATGTTCAATACTGATTTGATCATAATGCTGACAGATGTGTTTAAGTCCAAATCAGTTCCAACATTTACCACAAACATGATGGTCCACATCGTTGGTTGCTACAATTCAATCACATTTGGATTTCAGCGGTCTTGCTGGGTATCCTACCTCGATCATAAATGCATTAGCTGCAAATCGTCTTCTTCAACGAATCAAACAATGAGGATGGTAGAATGATTCAGTTGAAATTTGTGGCGCTTGAACCACTCCTGAGCGGAGTCGCACAATGCAAGGTGAATCGACACCTGTTTTATTACTGTAATAAAATGTAATAGAAATACGATTAAGTTCCATTTGTAATATATCATAACTTGATGTTACTTACATTTTTCACTCAAAATTCGATCGACAAATATAAAGCTTTGCAATTCCTTCAATGTCACCTACCATCCGAGTTAATGACCCATATAGGATCAAGATCAATCTCAAACATGATGTGTGGGTGAAGTTACCAAAGTCGACTTGTTGACCCAAAAGCCTAAAACTCACTTGGTCAATGGTGCGCATGTTAGTAAGCGTGCGCCTCTCGCGCGCCGTAGAAAACCAACATCCCTCACCCTCTCTCTCTCTCTCTCTCTCTCTCTCTCTCTGCAAAACCCTCCACAGAGAGGAAGACTCTCATACACACAACAACTTTCCCACCAAATTTCGATTTCTGAAAACCCCAAATCAGTGAATCCCAAACGGCCAGACGTGAAACCCTCTCTCTCTCTCTCTCTCTCTCTCTCTCTCTCTGCAAAACCCTCCACAGAGAGGAAGACTCTCATACACACAACAACTTTCCCACCAAATTTCGATTTCTGAAAACCCCAAATCAGTGAATCCCAAACGGCCAGACGTGAATCGTAAGGTAAAGTCTTCGGATTTCCCTTGATTGCTTTGGTTTGATTCTATCGGAACCGGATGCCCTAGTCGCCTCTAATTTACAAGATTGAAATTTAATGCAGTAGCATGGAGGAAGATGAAGATAGGATTCTGCTGAGCAGTCTGGGCGTGACGTCGGCAAATCCAGAAGATATAGAGAGGGACATTTTATCTGAGGTATGTGAAATAAAATCGAAATTTGAATTGCATTGCTTTGATAGTTTTGATCAAAACCATGATTTTAAGCTGATAAGTGATAAGAGATAGTAAGTTAATCGGAATTGGTTACGGAAGTTTAGGAATTGACAGTAGTTAGTACTTGACTGTAGGCAAAGAACAATGGCAATGCCGGTGGAATGGGTGAGGTTGGAGGGAGCAATGAGGAGGAGGATGAGGAGGGTGAGAAACCGGAGAGCATTGACCCATCCGCGGCACTGTATAACAAACTGAGGGCGGTTGAGTTTGAAATCGATGCGGTGGCATCCACTGTTGAGCATGAACAAGGCGGTGGTGGTGATGGTGATGATGGCGAGGAACGGGGGAATAAGGAGGATAATGTTGAGGCTTCTGACAGCCTGCAGCATGCTTTGGCCACTGATAGATTACGGAGTTTGAAGAAGACAAAGGCGCAGCTTGAGAAACAGCTTTCGGACTTGGGCAAGCAAAGGCCTCCTAAGCGGATTGAGCATGACAAAGTCTTGTTAAATATTGTTAAGGATAAGTCTGCACCCAAGAGGAAGTCAAAGCAAGTTCAGAAGTGTGGCAAGAAACAAGAAAAGCTTGTTAAAACAGTCTCGTTTGATGAGGATGATGACTTTGATGCCGTGTTGGATGCAGCCTCCACGGGATTTGTTGAAACGGTGAGTTCGATTGAATACAGTTTAATCTTTCTCGCATTATGTGGCTTCAAAGTTTTATTCTGGAAATACGAGTGATTAAGGAATCATCAGTAAGTTTGTAGAAATGATTAGTTCTTAGTTGTTTACTTTGAAATTAAAGGAAGAGTGAACAGGAATAGCTAACGTTAAACTGTTGATATGCCAGGAAAGAGATGAATTAGTTCGAAAAGGAATCTTAACTCCTTTTCATAAACTAAAGGGCTTTGAACGACGCCTTCAAGATGTAGGGCCATCTCAGAGGCATAATGATCCCACAGAAGAAGACAGAAATGATGATTTGTTTTCAGCTAGTGTTGCTAGAGCAGCCCAGTCAATATCAAAGGCTGCACAAGCCCGCCCAACTACGAAGCTGCTTGATTCGGAAGCTCTACCAAAGCTTGAGGCACCAACTTATTCTTTCCAGAGGCTAAGGAAACCTCTGAAAATCCCTCAATCCCTTGAAAATGATGCCCAGAAGAACAAAAACTCAGGAATGAAAAGGAAGCGTCCTTTGCCTGAGAAGCGATGGAGAAAGCGCATTTCTCGTGAGGAAATGAATGTGAATGGAAATGGTATGTTCAGTATTCTCCTTGCTCTTGGTCTATGGTAGTTGTATGATAGAGATGAATGTTTTAACAGAAAGTTGTGGCATTGTTATATCTTTTCTCTACAAGGAAGTTATTTCATAGCATTGCCTACGACCTTGCTTGGTTTCATTAACAGGGTATGACAGGGTTGTGTTTTATGTTTATATCTACAGCTTCGCACTTAACTTTTATAATTTACATTACGATTGAATGGGTTGAATGAGGTTTTAAAGATTAGACATGTTGGGAACTTTGATGATGAGACATGTTGTTTTACTTGCAGAGGTGAGTACCCCCACTTGTGAAGAAGGAAACCAGGAAGATTCTCGAGATGTAGATGACGATGAGTATCCTCATGTTACCCTTGAAGGGGGCTTGAAAATCCCCGAGTACATTTTTGAACAACTTTTTGACTATCAAAAGGTAGGGGTCCAGTGGCTCTGGGAATTGCATTGCCAAAAAGCAGGTGGAATCATTGGAGATGAGATGGGTCTTGGTAAAACCATCCAGGTCTTATCTTTCCTTGGTGCGTTGCATTTCAGTCGTATGTACAAACCAAGCATCATTATATGCCCAGTTACACTTTTGCGACAATGGAGAAGGGAAGCTAAGAAATGGTACCCAAGTTTTCATGTGGAGCTACTTCATGATTCTGCTCAGGATTCGACTAATAGAAAAAAGCAATACAAATCTTCTGGAAGTGATTCTGACAGTGAAGGTTCACTGGATAGTGATTATGAGAGACCTGTGTCATCAAAAGGTGCCAAAAAATGGGATTCCTTGATAAATCGTGTTTTGAGGTCAGAATCTGGGTTACTTATTACAACTTACGAGCAACTCCGTATCGTAGGGGAAAAATTGCTAGACATTGACTGGGGTTATGCAGTTTTAGATGAAGGACACCGAATTCGGAACCCAAATGCAGAAATTACGCTAGTTTGTAAACAGTTACAAACAGTACACCGTATTATTATGACGGGTGCCCCAATTCAGAACAAGCTGACTGAACTGTGGTCCTTGTTTGATTTTGTCTTCCCTGGAAAGTTGGGGGTTTTGCCCATTTTTGAGGCTGAGTTTGCTGTTCCCATATCTGTTGGTGGTTATGCAAATGCTTCACCATTACAAGTATCCACAGCATACAGGTTAACATTTGACATCTTTCACATGTAGAAAGATCAGACAATGGCTAGTTTTCAATGTGCACCTTTCACTGAGCAATATGCATAACCTAAATTATTACTTCTCTGTGAAGATTGAGTTAGTTTGGGTAATTGTTGAAAGTTGGAGAATTCCTTGACTATTTGAGTTATATGGATTTCGGCCATTAAACAAAACTTCTACACAGCATTATGGAAGTCTCTTTTGGTACTCTATTTTACCAAATTGTTCAGAGTTATATACTTGCTCTTTAATTTTTTATTGTGCAGGTGTGCTGTGGTTCTGCGGGATCTAATCATGCCGTATCTCCTCCGGCGCATGAAGGCTGATGTGAATGCACAGCTTCCTAAGAAGACTGAACATGTCATCTTTTGCAGCCTCACCACTGAGCAACGATCTGCGTATAGAGCTTTTCTTGCCAGCTCTGATGTGGAACAGATTTTGGACGGTAATAGGAACTCACTTTATGGAATTGATGTGATGCGTAAAATTTGCAATCACCCTGATCTGCTTGAGAGGGAACACGCTGGCCAGGATCCTGATTATGGGAATCCTGAGCGCAGTGGGAAGATGAAAGTTATTGCTCAAGTTCTTAAAGCTTGGAAGGAGCAAGGTCATCGTGTTCTTCTATTTACGCAAACTCAACAAATGCTTGATATTATTGAAAGCTTTCTCGTCGCTAGCGAGTATAGCTACCGGAGGATGGATGGTCTTACTGCCATCAAACACAGAATGGCCTTAATAGATGAATTTAACAACTCAGATGATGTGTTTATTTTCATCCTTACGACTAAAGTAGGAGGTCTAGGGACAAATTTGACAGGTGCAAATAGGGTGATCATCTTTGACCCTGACTGGAACCCTTCAACTGACATGCAGGTATTTATGTCATTTTTTTGCTCGATTATGATGCACGTGTTAGAATTTCCAAATTGCGAAGGATACTATATTTGGTAGTTTCGATAGATATATTTCATTGTGAGACCTCATCAAGCATTCAGTAGTACGAATTGTTGTGTTGTGTGTCTGATTCAAAATAATATCTACAGCATTCTCTGAATCCTCATTTCATTTGAACAACTTGATATCTTTCTGTACGGTGAAACATAATTTTGTAAGCTGAATAACAGGCCAGGGAGCGTGCTTGGCGTATTGGTCAGAAACGGGATGTGACTATATATAGATTGATTACTCGTGGAACTATAGAAGAGAAGGTGTATCATAGACAGATTTACAAACATTTTCTGACAAATAAGATATTGAAAAACCCCCAGCAGAGAAGGTTCTTTAAAGCTCGAGATATGAAGGATCTCTTCATTCTGAATGAGGAGGGAGATAGTGGTGCTACTGAAACAGCTAATATATTTGGGCAGTTGTCTGAAGATGCCAATGTTGTTTCTGCTCAGAAAGATGACCACAGCAAGCGAAAATCTAAGAAAGTTACTGTACCATGTGCCGATGCTTATACTGGCAAAGGAAAGAACTCTGAGATTGAAACATCAAGGACAAATGGAAAAGAAAAGGATGATCACAGTGAGGGTGATGTTGATGAAGAAACAAATATTCTGAAGTGTCTTTTTGACACACAAGGGATCCATGTAAGTTTCTTTACTTTGTTCTTCTATATACATATTCTTCAGTTATGGTATTTACATATTTGGATTGTTAGCTGTGGTACTTAATGTGAGGTGAGATTTGGTGAAATTCAGACTCCGTCATCCTCACTTGTTGCTATAACTTGGTGTCCATTTTTCACGACAGAGTGCTATGAACCATGATGTGATCATGAACGCCCATGATGAAGAGAAGATGAGGCTTGAGGAGCAAGCTTCCCAAGTTGCACAAAGAGCAGCAGAAGCGTTGCGCCAGTCACGAATGCTTCGAAGCCGCGATAGTGTATCTGTCCCCACATGGACTGGGAAATCAGGAATGGCAGGTGCACCATCAGCTGTCCGTGGGAAATTTGGTTCTACTGTGAATTCCAGGTTGATAAGTAATGCCAAACCCTCCTCTGAGGTTTCCAATAATAGAATAAATGGGTTTGTGGCTGGGGCATCTGCCGGGAAGGCATTATCTTCCGCTGAATTACTAGCAAGGATTCGAGGAAACGAGGAAAAAGCTGTTGAAGCTGGAATTGAGCACCAGTTGGGGATGGCTTCTAGTTCTTCTAGTAGAGCAAGAGCCGTGGATGCGGGGCCTTCTAGGCAGTCACAGAACTTGGGTGGAGTGCAACCTGAAATACTGATTCGTAAGATCTGTACATTCCTCCAAGAAAGAGGTGGAAGTACGAGTTCTGCCACAATTGTGCAGCATTTTAAGGATAGAATACCCTCGAAGGATCTTCCCTTGTTCAAGAATCTTTTGAAGGAAATAGCAAAGCTAGAGAAAACCCCGAGCGGATCAGTTTGGGTTCTAAAGCCAGAGTTTGACCAACAGTAACTGATTCATTATTTGAGTGTTGATCAATTGGTAAGAGTTTGGGTTCTGCAAAGGATATCATCAGTCAAATCTCCCAACTTTGTCACATCTTTTCTTTCTGGAGTTTCCTTGTTCATAAATATTGTGAATAATTTTTGTAGGGCAAAGGAAACTCAGTTTGTTGGTGGGTTTTGACACCATTTGATCATGACACACGGAATAGATGTAGTTTTCTCTGTACATAATGACATGATAAAAGAGTAGAAGGTCATTGGACACGGGTTGTATTTAGGTTTCTTCGTCACTTAATATTAATGCTGTGGTTTCTACAACGTCGGTCACCCGTCAAATTCATTACAAAACGCTGGAGCTCACATGAAGCAAACCAACATCCCTAAACCCAAACCAACATCCCTACATTTGTGATACAAACAAAGATACCGCATTTCATCCTGTGTTGTTTGTAAGGTGCCAGAAGACACCGATACCGCGACCTTAACTAGTGAATAAGCTAAGAAAGTAGTATGAGAGAGAGATGAACAGTCGAGCTAAAATGGTAATCCACCTAAAGCTAACAGACTCGAATTCAACTAGGAATAAATAAACAGGGCAAATAACAACTCTACAGATAAAACACATCTCTCTATTATATACAACTGAAAAGTTCAAATTTGAAGCTGCAGGGGCCGGCAACAGAAAATAGCATTGATAACAGGACAAAAGAAAATACATCGCAGTATAACAATCTCCCAAATACCTTGTTATTCTTTCTCTTCTCACATTTTTCTTTCTCCTCAAGGATACAAAAACAAGAAAATGAACACCTTCATTCATAATTAACAAATGCTCACTCCATCAGAATGCTGCCCATCCTACTGCATTTGTCTTTGTGGATGATCCTGATCCAGTTGCTGGAGGCAGATTCTTCTGAAAATGATAATGAGTACAAATCACAAATGTGCATCAACTGCACTCATTTGTTGAAGTATATGCCATATATGGCAAAAACTATACGGCTATCGAGACCAGCCTTCCAGATTTCAATTCACTCTAGAAAATAGCTGCACCATTCACACTTCCCATGGAAGCAAATGATTGTATCTCACTTAATAGATGCTAAAGCTAAAGATTTCAAAACAATTTCAGTATGAGCTACTGCTATAAATTCAAATTCCATGCTTTAGTCAGTATGAGCTACCAATATCAACAAACTAGCAACCACCTACATTTCCATACCTCAATTTGAGAAAGATCCGATAACGGGTCGGATTTCTTTCTTGATGCATTATCCTGTTTGACACCACCAGAGCTGATCCTAGCAGCAACAGGATCATTTGGTGGCGGTGGCAGAGGTGACCTGAGCTTCCCGGACCCGGGCGGCGGGGCCAGGCTTAAAGCCGGTGATTTCGGCTTTGCCGCCCCGGATAGCCCAGCTGCCGACAGCATCCCGGTCCCACTCGTCGGCTTCGGCTTCACATTTATCCTTATTGTCTCACCTTCCTACAGATCCCAAGCACATTCCTTAACTTCAATGAAAATGTTAAACACTGAATTACTGAAATGAAATGAAGATTTAACCTTTGTTACCTTCAATCTGTGATTCACCACCGGGTCAACCTCAATGTGACTGTCGTCGCCGCTGGCGGTGCTGCCGGCGGCGTCATTATCACTCTCTCTTTTCACGTACTTATCGTGATCGGAGAGCGCGACGTTGAAATCAAACGCCTCGTTGCGCTCGGCGAACCCGAGCCCAACAAAGGCGTGTTTTCCGGTGCCGTCCTCGATCTTGAGGACGAAGTAGCGCGAGGAGTCGAGGACGGTCTCGACGGAGGTCTCGCGCTGGCCCGGCGGGACGAAGCAGGCGGCGAAGAGCTCGCTGGAGTTCGGATCCTCCAACCGGATCTCACACCGGTCCTTGCAGGACACGACCCGGAGCCGGCCGGTCCAGATCTTGTCGGACTGGAGCCACTCGCCGCACTTGTACCCGCCGGACGTCGAACGCGGCGGGATTTTGTAGACGGAGACCTCGCGCACCACCAGCAGCGTGTGCTCGAACGACTCCTCCTCGTCCTCAAACGACATCGTTTCGGTTTGAGCTTATTGGGACTGCAGGAAAGAATGTAGCTTTTGGGAATTGGAGCTGAGAGAATTGAAATTTGAGGCGGATTTGACGTGGATTTGAAGTAAGGAAGAAGAAGAAGAAGGTGAGAGGAAGGTTTCAATGAGGGTGTTGCAGAAACGTGGGTTTGAAGAAGAAAGGAAAACGAGTGCTTCAAATGTCAAAACCAGTCCGGGTGTTATTTACGTTAATGCCCCTTTATTTTGGGCTTTTTTCGGGTCTTTATGTTTGGGCCGATCGGAGGATCCGATAAAGGGGTAATTTTGGAATATCAAATAGGTATTCGGGGAAACGCGTATATAAAGCGCAAAATGCACTCTTCTTAAACCCTAGAGCGAACATCCTCCACCGCCTACATTTGAGCTCTGAGGTATGAATTTAGGGTTTATAAATTTGATGCCTTAAACCTCTGATTATGATTGCAAAGAACCTGGTTCTAAAGAAGTATAATATTTCTGGGTTTCGGGATTTGAGGCTTTTCTGTGTTTCAAATCATCCGTGGTTAGGGTTACTAGTTAATTTGGGTTCGTCGGTTGAGTTAATACGATATTGCTTTGAATTTTCAGCAAAGAGTGACCATGTATCTTCAGTTTTACATCAACGAGAACGGGGACAAAGTCTACACCACTAAGGTTTGTTTCAGGTCTTTGACTGTTATCGGTGTACATATATTATGTGGTGGGTCGTTTGGCTTTGGAATTTTTATCCATTTGTTTCTGTAAGGACTGAGCTTGTATTGCTTTTTTCTGACTGCAGAAAGAATCACCGCTGGGGCTGGCTACTCAATCTGCCCACCCTGGTAAGATATCTGTTTCATTCCACTCAACTGCTTTTGGTACTGATTTAGTAATTGTCTGAATAGGCTTCCGGAATTTTTATTGTGTCCTGCTGTGTTCTGATATAGTAAGGAACATTGTTTGTAACCTTTGTTTTTTTTTTTTTCCTCTTTCTGTTTCTTGGTAATTTGTGTGTTTTTTGTCTGAAAATGGTCTCGTGTTTGGTAAACAATGCAATCTTAGGATCCTGAGTCTGCCAACTTCAAGGCAACTACAGTTCTAAGTTCCTAGCTGATCAATTTTGTTGGAACCATTCAAAATTTTTAGATCCTTGATATGAAATTTTTGAATGGGCATTTTTAGTCTTTGTTACTAGTCTAATTCAAAATATACAATTGCTGGAACTTTGCATTCATTATGGACGTCAATTAATGTAGATATGATCGTGTGACTGTATGCTGTAGACATGTGGTGTAGGTTTTGTAGAAGGAAAATGCTTTTGAGATGAATTCCAGTGCCTGATAGTTTAGTTTACTCTTTTTTTTATTCCCACCAAATAAGGGCCAGAATAGGTGTCTCTGTTTTGTTTGGTCGAAATTTATAGTCTAGTCTCTAATATTGATTCGGTCAGGAAGAAAGTTCTTTAACTGCTGACTGTTTCGTAAAAAAGGTTCCTGTTTCTTTTTGTTTCTAATCTTCGTCAGTCTCCTATATCAACTGCAGCTCGCTTCTCCCCGGATGACAAGTATTCAAGGCAAAGATATCTTTTGAAGAAGCGCTTTGGATTGTTGCCAACCCAGCAGTCTCCTCTCAAATACTGAAGACCTCACAGAGGAAGCTCAGCTGCATTCATGCCCCTTTGGTGTTTCTCGTGGCCAGAAAGTCTTCCTTTGGAAGTGTCTCTGACTTGCTAGGAATGTTATCTTGTTGAACATTTGCTTTTGGGATTGTAATGTAGTAGTGGCACATATCGTTGTAGATCTTTAGGACTTGTGTTTGTTATCAGGGACTCACAAGTAGACTGCTTATTATTAAGAGTACTTGAGAACATTTGCTTATTATTAAGAGCGTACTTGATTTCTATAAGTTTGTCTGCAAAGCACTGGCCCTAGATCTTTAGGACTTGTGTTTGTTATCAGAGACTCACAAGTAGACTGCTTATCACAAAGAAAAGCAGTACCTTCTTGCAAATAGGATGATAATGAAAAAGTTGGGAGGTGCTGATGGGTATTTAGATTTATAGATTGGTAAAATCATAGCTGTCATTTGTAGATTATACAACAGTACTTCCCTGCAAAAAAGGACATGAAAACAGACTTTGCTTTCAATGGCCACATGCTTTTGCAGCAACGATTGAAATATGCGGCGTCCATATAAAGAGTAGAAGACTTTGAACTGATAATCATATGTGCTTGATCCATAGTTACACCTGCTTAGTATGGCTAGACCTGGACATTGCTTTCTGCATAACCTACTGCAAATTTAAAGCTAGCGTCTGTTTCTCCATGCAACTTCCTCAATGTCTCAGTTATAGGATCAAACAAGAACAGATTGTCTGGTTCCTTATCGTGATCACCATATTCATATCCGTTTTTGCTGAAAACAAATTGATCCTTCCAAACTCCTCTCAAGAGCAGCCACCTTCCTTCACATAGCGACGGCCATTTGAATCTCATTTGTTCAATCCAATTACATTCTTGATCAGCAGTGCCATCCACCCAAAGCACTAAGTTGTCACTCTGATCGAAACCTACAACTGCCACTGAGTTTCTCCATGAAAATAAAAGTGGGGCATCGTATTGTCACTGACATTGCGTATTTCTTCGGGTAGTGCTTTACATGTATCCTCGAAGACCTCATCATGTAAACTAAACGAAACGACAGCAAATCCATTGGATGTGTGCTCTACCAACCAATACAGCACTCCATTCAAGGTCATAGACACAGTAGTATAACACATTTTACATGATCCAAGTCCAAGTGTCGACTCAACTACTCTCCAAGAAGGTGTATCCTGGGTGAAGACTTCGGCGTTAAAACAAACTTTTAGGGGATCATCCGGATCATCACTACCATACAGATCAACTGCCACCAATTTGTACACACTACTGCTATGCATGAAATCAAAACCTATCAGAGGATAGTCTGTAGCATTCTCAAGTTCCTCCACCAAAGGAGAAAGAGGACTATAATCAAATTGGTGTGTTGCTGGGTTCCATACTATTGTGGCCAATACATTTCCATGAAGAATCTTATTGCAGCAAACTAACCCATTACTAGATCCCACAATTCCTACATCCCATCTTGCATCGCTGGGGAGAAAATGTATGTTCAAACTTGAAAGTGCTGCTTCTTCGTCGGCAAGTAATGAGACACCAGCTTATTTCTTATCAGCAGGAGAAGAGGAGGAGATGAGGAGAAGGTGGCGAGAGCTGTGAAGACGATGTCTGTCCAGGAAATAAGTTCTAGTGAGAGCATTCCACTCTTTAGACACACCTAAACCTATATATAGACTTGAGAGGCAGTTTTGAGAGAATTTCTACTAGAACACTTCCATCAAAATCAGAGCTTCCAGCTTTTATTCTTTTTAAACAACGAGCTTCCATTCTGTTTAATCAATGAGAGAAGGCAACAAACTCAACATTAATCAAACTTTGATCGGTTATTTAATATTTATAGATATCATATTACCACCCCAATTCTCGGTATAACAAACTCAGAAACCTAATCCACCTAGGACTAGCAAACCTGATCAAAACTTTTGTAATGCTACAAGGAAAAGAAAAAGAAATGCCACAAGGAAAATGAATTCCCAAACTAAGGGGAGGGAGGACTGCAGAGCCTCGGTGGTGTCTATATATAGAGAGATCGCAGACTCTCTCTTACAGTCTTACCATTAATCCAACTTGTTCTCTTTCTCGGTTATCAGAACTCAAAACCAATTGAATTCTCGTGCTTTGATCAAATGGCGAATTACCTCGACGTCTCTCTCTGCGAACACAGGACTAAAGAACTCAGAGAACACAGGACTAAAGAACTCAGAGAAGTGACAGAACTCGTATGCAATCCCAAAATCAAAGAACCCCTTCTATGGATTCAACCGACCCTCTGCTCTTGATCGGAGACCATGGTTCTGGAATATTTCTGGATTCTCATGCTTGTTTTGTGATCTCTTATATTTCTCCTTGCGATATCTGTCGTTAACTCGTTGTGTGTAACTGTTTAATGTAATGCTCCGAATTATTCCATGATGCTTTTCTTGCTATAAATCTAAGTTGATTCGTTATGGAAGCAAATTAATGGTTGATAACTCTGATTGAATATTTAGAACAGTTTTTTTTTTTCTTTCTCAAATTGAGCTTTATAATGCTTCATCTCCGGCCATTTCTCTGCATCTTCAGCATGCAACAAGTATTGCAAAAATCTAATTTGCACAATTGTACTAGTACAGCCCAAGTTTAATTCTCTGCTGTATAATTTGGATGAACTTAACAGGTTCTGCTTAGCGCTATGAACTGTAGTAGTATCCCTAGTATATATGTACACGATCTTAAACAAAAGACATGGCCACAACCATGTTTTCTACATATGTTACATAGTTGTTTTAGTTTAAGATCCACAGCAATATACTCTTAACAGTCTACTCTAATCAAACCTTACATGTTGGAGCTACAATAGTATACTTATTCAAACCTTACTTTTGGAAGGGAAAACCTAATATTTACTCTATACTAAAGTAGGTACAAGGCGGGGTACTGTTCATATGAGACCCTATGAAGATACCTTTCCGTCCCTACTTCCCGTTCAACCACGGATTTGCCATCGTGACTCGCCTCATCCACGGAGCCGCTCTTTTCCTTCACCTTCTCTCTCTCTCACCGCCTCTGTTAATCCTTATCTTACGAATTTGGATGAGATCAAACAAGGCATCATGTTGGGAAGAGGGTTTTCAAAGTCGCCGCATTCCACCCGTTGATCTCTTGAGCGCCCACCTCATTTTTGGTCCGTCGCGTGTCTTTCTCCAAATACTTAATTCGGAGAAAAAAAAGGATAAAGCTAAATGTTATATATAAATGCAAAGTTATACATTTATACAATAATATATGGTAATCTTGATTTCATGAAAAGAAGCCAACTCTTTAACGTCGGTGTTTATCCAAGCGCACGTCTCCCAAAATGTTCTCTTCCACCGCCTGTGTTGATCCTATCCCTTCCATCGTCTGTCCACCGATTGCACCAACCAATCTCAGAAACCAACCAATTTTGTCTCTTTGAGTGTCATAAATATAATATATAAACATCTTATTAGTTTAAAAATGTCTGTGTTTATCCAAGCGCGCGTCTTCCCAAAATGTTCTCTTCCACCGCCTGTGTTGATCCTATCCCTTCCATCCTCTTCTTATGGGTTTCTACTTTGTATTTAAACGTCTTATTAGTTTAACAAAACCTTCCTTCCATCCTTTTCTTTTACCTGTACCACCACACGGTTCTTAGATTCTCGGACAGATATCTCAGCGCTTCGAATCAGGTGAGGTATTCACATGTCCATTTGTAAGATTTGTCTTCCCTTTATATAAAACATGTCGCCGCCCTACTTTGGTGATCTGATTCAACCTTCTCTTTTGTTGGTCTCCGACAGGAAAAAAATCAAACCGGTTGTAAATTCATCGAAGCAAAAGAACAAAGAGGCAACACATCGTTTCAGTTTTAGGTAAACTATCATACACAATTTATGTTTCATGTTCTAACATTGTCCAACCAAGCAGACTATATACAACCCATATTTTCAGGTTATGTGTTCTAAGAATGCTGAATAGAAAAATTAATGTAAGAAAAGTTCATAAATCAATTTTAGTCAACTCGGCTAGGCTCAATTGTCGTGGTTTACTACTACATATATTGTTTTGCTCAACTTACAACACACTATTGCTTTTTTGATAAATTTGCGATAACTTTAGCAAGGACGTGATCTATTTAGGCGTTTATTTGTGCGATCTTTTGAAAGTTAATTCAATGATCTCAGCTCCGAATGAAATATGTTGTGCAAGCTGGTGTTCAAAGCCCTTCCCTGTCACCTTTCACTCCTCTCTGTCCTTTCCTAAGATCTAATCTTAGTTCACTTGCTTTAGATTTCATATTCATAATGTAAGGGTTTCTTTGCTTCTATTTCTCACGTTATCCATCTTCTATTTGTAATATTAATGTGGTTTCATTTAAATGATGAGCGGGAGTCGGCCAAGTATTTATATCTGACTGATACATTCACTTTTACAGAAAACGATGGACATAACACCAGTGAGAGCAATGGTACCCTTCAAGTACACATACAAAATCAGAGTTCGTGTATCGAGGGTCTGGAGGCCTAGGTTTCGTCGGACTGAGAAATATGATGGACTGCACTATGTGTTGGTTGATCAAAATGTAACCTCTGTAATCTATGCTCATTGCTAATTATATTGTCAATTTAATTTTGTTAATCATTTTCTGTATTGGACCAGGGATATTCAGTTCATGCTCTCATCGATGAGGATCAGCACAATGATATGACACAGACGGTGGAACTAGGACAACTATATGATATATACCGTTTCTCTACGCATCAAGATTTTCGTACATTCAGAGTTCTCCAGAATGAAACGGTAGTTCATTTCAATGGATCAACAGTGTTTGTGAAAATAAATGAGGTCTCGCCTCCAGTGCCACAGCACGCATTTCGACTTATCGAATTGGAGGACTTGCAAACAGAAAGAGAAAGCAAGGAAATCATGGCAGGCAAGTTTCAATTCTCTTGCTACTCAATTCATGTGTCTGTATGAGACTAATATTTACTATATGTTGACTACTGTGTTTTTGATTCAAGACGTTTACGGCTGCATTAAAAGCGTCAAAGTACCACATGAACAGCCTCTAAGAAATAAAAATAAAGTGGAGACAAAATGTGAGATCACTGTTCAAAACCTGAGGTATGGTGTATGCTGCTATCTTCACACGGTAATTCTGTTAACATTTGCCCTAGATGGAAAATTAATCTCTTGCTCAATATGCAGAAGGGAGACCCTCAACATCACTCTTTAGGGAGACATCGCCAGGTCATTTGACATTGGAACTGTGCAAAGATCACCTCCTCCTGTTCTTGCTGTATTTACCAGCTTGCTTCTAGCAGAATATAATGGTAATCACTCACCTCAGACTACTAGATATTTTACAACCGCTATTTATACAAATTAATATGCTGCCTCATTTTACAGAACATGTTGTGGCCTCAAACTCAAACCATACATGTGTTTTCTTCAACCCACCCATTCCTGCCAGAGGCGAGTACATGATCGAGTAAGTAATCCGCTTGAAAAAAAAAAATTCGTCAACATAATGTGGTTTGATTTTTGGTTCACGATGATATACTTAACTTGGCAATATACTGTAATTGCATATGAATCTTCCTTAATTTGTTAAATTATATTTTCTGATTATGAACATTTCACTGCTGCAGATCCTGCTTACGAATCCTTCTTTGTGCTTTCAATCCTGTTCTGAAGACTACTTTTCTCTGTTTAAATGCAATACAATATATTAATGAGAAAGTGGAAGACAATCTGTGTTCTGTTTTTTTATTGTTTAAGCCATTCACATTTGTTTAAATTCACATATTCTGATAACTAACTAACTTCCAAATTGCATACATACTGAGGCTGCATATCAGATGTTCATACCTTATATTCAAACTACAAAAGGATTGATCTTTTATGCAGGTTCTCCAAAACAGGAGACAAGGTGCGCATAATCGGTGTCATCTCCAGCCATCAAACAACTAAAGGTGTTGAACAACCAAACCAAGTGACTGTGTCGGAGTTGAATGCACTCAATCCGATAGATTACATGGTATTCATATGAATAATTATCCATAAGTACCCATGATTGTTATGTTCAGATGTTATGTCACAAGCTTATCCACTCAAAGTCTCCGAAATTATCCTACATAATATCTTACTAATAACTGTATGTTTTACAGGAAAAGCCGGTATTCTGCAGTGCTTCGATTCGAAGATTCTCACCAAATGGATGGTGGTATAGAAGCTGCTCAACCACCGGCTGTTACAGGATGCTACAGAAAAATGAGGAGAAGGACAATAAGCACTTTTGTCCGCTGCATGGTCTTCAGAACCCGCAACCATCGTATGTATTTAAATTCAGCAGTAGCGCTTTTAAAATTTAATATCACCTAGAAATATATAGTGGAGTTTGAATAACCTGTAGGAAAAAAAATTTCGGGCTTCCAAAGAAAATGGTGGAAAGAGTGGATTACTAGATAGAACATTATTTCATTTGTTATGAGATAAATAACTCTTTCCATTTGGCTATGCATACAGCTACGTGGTCAGGATGATAATTGAGGACGAAGAGAGCCAGGCCACTTTAACTTTGATGGGGAGGCAGGCTCAGCAACTTTTCAAAAATAGCTGTCAGGAACTGCTGGAGAAGAGGTTCTACCCAACTGAACAATCATTGCCTGAAGAAATTGTAGACACAGTGGGGCAGGCACACCTATTTGAAATCAAGCTAAAGCCTGATCGCGGTTTCACGGTCAGTGGCATCGCTCCAAGCAAAGATGCAGCAACCACAACAGTGGACCTCCCACAAACTGAAAGAAAGAGAACAAATGAGTCAGGCTTGACAACTCTTTCTAAAAAGGAACCGGAGAAGAAGTCCAGGAGGTAAACCTAATAAATCGAGTGAAATATTGATTTAAGTTTATCGTCTTTTTCCACTGCTCATCATTACTAATATGTCAGTCTAATTAAAAACAAGGATTCATGAGAACAGAGAACTCACTCATTTCTTCTATCCATGTCACATTATCAAACAGGGAGACAGCGGAAGAAGCATCGTCTTCTTCAAGCATGACGCCTGATAAAACAAAGATTGATTGCATATCAATCTAACAAACTCATTTTTTTGGTAACTTTTGTTGAAGTAACATCTTCATCAGAGACTGTCACTGCAACTTTTGTTCTTTTGTGACAGCAATCTTTTGACTACCTAAAGTTTTTGTAAAGCAGTGATCCGTGCAAGAGCTTTATTTTTGTAAACGGCTCCGGATCCGACTCCAGCATATGGTATGGTAACTTTTGGCAAATGAAAGGGGCTTCTAAAGCTTTTGTCTACAAACAGAAACATTGCTGCAATGTATATGATGTACATTAATGTGTTGTACTGTATTCTGTTATCAGAAGAAAGCTTATGTGGCTTTCCTTCTGTGATAAACCTTGGCTTTCTTATACTCTGTTCGTTTCAAATCTGTTTGCACTTTCATTTGATCAACATACTTTTCTGTTTTAGTATGTAACTTTTCGCAAATGAAAGGGGCTTCTAAAGCTTTTGTCTACAGACAGAAACATTGCTGCAATGCATATGATGTACATTAATGTGTTGTAATGTATTTTGTTTATCATGCTTTACATCATAGTTAACATGGACAATGTTGTAAAAAACCGCGGCAAGACGTGGATATCCTACCTTGAAAATTGTCAGTTAAGGTAAAAGTATGATGTTCAATATTTGACATATTTATGTACACACAAAATCGTTGTCTATAAAGACGTAGCTGAAATATATGTGACGTTAGTGTGCAGCAATGTGATGTGATGTAAAGTTATCAAAAGGGAGCTTCTGTGGCAGAATATTTTCTGGCTTCTGTTCTACCGGTATTTTTTTTTTCTCTTTGGGGGTCTGATTTTTGTGCCTCTGTTTTGGTTTTGATTTGCAGGTTCTTCTATACTTTTACAACATAACACCTCACCTCTCCCTCATGTGGAAGAGGTGAGTCTTCCATTATCTTCTTTCAGTTTGTGGGAGGTCCACAAATACCTAACAGTTTTAGGTAAACTGTTACCTTCTGCAGGTTATTCCATTATCTTCTTCTCGGAATGTTTTATGAATTTTCTATTCATCTGACCCAAACTATCTCTCTATACTAAGATAATATCTTTTGTTCTTTCTAGAAGTCAACCTAAACCCCAACCTTTATCTCTTCCACCGTTTTCTACCCCATCCACCATTCACTCTGAATTTACATCTCTTCCACCGTTTTGACCCACCAATCTCAAAAGTGTATTTAGTCTACAAGACACATTTTTCACTGTAACCTCAATTCTATCCCTTCCGTTGTCGGCCTAACCTATATTCCTTCCTTTTTTTTTGGAAAATAAATAAATTAATGTTTCTTTCACCGTCTGTGCCAACCTATCTCATTTGCCAGTTCTACTTGCAAAATCTTCCTTCCATCTCCATTTGCCGCATAATCACACAACTTTAGGTATTCAATTGTGCAATCCTCTGAAAGGTAATACAATTATCTCAGCTTGGAATGGAATTTGTTTTGCATGCTGATACAATTATCTCAGCTTGGAATGGAGTAGTCTTCGTTCTCTTGCTTTAAGTTTCATATCCATAGTTTAAGGGTTTGTTTGCTTCTGTTTGTAATATCAATGCGGTTTTGTGTAAATTCCCCAAATAGATCAACTGGAGTGGGCCAAATATTAACCTCCAACTAATGCATTCACTTTTATAGGAAGGAAACAAGATGGTGGTAACACCAGTGATAGCGATGGTCCCCAACCAGTACAAATACACAATCAGAGTACGTGTGTCAAGGCTGTGGAGGCCTAGGTTCAACAACACTGACGCATACGATGACCTGCACTATGTGTTGGTTGATGAAGATGTAACTTTTACAGATCTACTCATTCCCGTTTACCCAATTGTGTTGTGAAATTAATCCTACTAATCATTCAGAACTGAATCAGGGCGACTCGATCCACGCTTTCATCAATGAAGACCAGCATGATGATTATATAAAGAAAGTACAGCAAGGACAGGTATATGAAATCTGCCGTTTTACCACGCACCTAGCAGATCCCCGTGCATCCAGAGTTCTTCACAATGACATGGTGGTGCATTTCTATGGACCGACAGAGTTTGTGCGAATAGATGACGCACCTCCAATCCCACAACAATCATTCCAGCTTATAGAGTTCGAGGACGTAGAAATCGAAAGACAGAACAAGGAAGCCTTGACAGGCAAGTTCCAAATTTCGTATAGCTCAATATTCCTTTATGCATATGTCCCTAAGATCTTCAAAGACTGATTGCTGTGTTCTTCTAATGCAAGACATTTACGGCTGCATCAAAGCTGTCAGGACACCACATGAGCAGCCTCTGCAAACCACAAAAAAAGCGGTGACAAAGTGTGAAGTCATTGTTCATAACCTCAGGTATGATATATGGTGTATTCTTTTTTGGCTGTCAAAATACGTGTTAAATGATAAAAATTTAAACTCTTGCTCAACTTGCAGAAGGGAGACCCTTAAAATCACTCTCTGGGGAGACATCGCGAAACCATTCGATGGGGAAACCCTGCAGAAATTAACTCAACCCGTGCTTGCTGTGTTCACAAGCTTGAACCTCGATACATACAATGGTAATCACTAACCTAAAACAAACCGCTATTGTTTAGGAAGCATTATCTACACATATTTATCCGCTGCTTCATTTTACAGAACATGTTGTGGCCTCAAACTCTGACCATACATGCGTTTTCTTCAATCCAACCGTTCCCATGGAAGACGATTACATTACCGAGTGAGTAACTTCTTCAGGAAATAAATTTTTTAACGTAATGCAGATCGTGTTGCAGCTCATCACATTATGTTGCATTCAACAATATAGTTCACTTACTTCTCTGTCTTCCTTTTCCTGTGACATAGTACCTTCTGATAAAATCTGGTGATTTCATATTCGGTTTATAAACTCTGTTTATGTCTTTCAAATGCAATTGTAACATATCACAACTACACAGTAGAGATTGTTCCTCTTTAGAACAGTGAAAACTAATATGTATTCTGTTTGCTTTTTAGAATTTTATAAGAAACTTTCATATGCATGGCTAACCATAAATGAGTTGTACTTTTTGAAGGTTTTCCAGACCAGGAAACAACGATTGATTCAGCATCAATCTAACGAGCTCAATTTTTTTGTAACTTTTGCTGACCTGATGTCTTCATCGAAGACTTACTGTAGCTTTTCTTCTTTTGTAACGACAGCCTTTTGACTACATGGACTGTCTGTGTAACTTTGATCCATTCCAGAGCGTCATTTTTGTAAACAGCTCCGGATCCGACCCCTACAGCTAGCATGGGTATTTTTGGCAAATGCAACATACTTTTGAGGCTTTTGTGTGCAAACATAAATGTGGCTGTAATGTATGTATAGACGTAAATGCAATGTATATGATGTACAGAGTGCAACAATGTGTTTAGATCTGATATTCACTTATCAAAAGACAGCTGCTGTGGCTTCTGTTCTGGTAGGAAATCTTTTTCTTTTTATCTAATCATTTTACCACTGTTTTTGTTTTGATTTGCAGATTCTCATACTTTTCCAGCATGATATATTATTAAAAAGTACAACTGATGGTAGGTTAGTTTCTCCTCCTATTCTTTGTTTTCATTAAGGTGTGATTTTCTTGGTTGGTTAAGGCTACCTGATTTTTCAACTGTTTTTTGGGACAGACAAACAATTCTCAGGAACATTACAAACATTTACTTCTGCAGAGCAAATGAATCATTTAGAAAGTTTGCCTTGGTATGCAGACCGAAATATCAGTGTTCATAACTAACAATAACGAAGCAATTGGATGGTTCTTCATGTGTCATATTCAGTAGCACAGAGGCTCCGATCAGTGGCTTATAGATGTTACTGCATTATGAACTGTTTTATTCATTTCCACTTCTACAAATAATTAATATTTTGCAGTTTTTTGCTATTTAAACTTTTACCTTGGTATGCAGACTCAAATAGTTTTCGGTATACAATTTTAAATTACGATAGAATTTTAAACAATTTAGAGTGCTGCCTTTGTTACTCTTGCTCTCCACAATGAACCCTTATACTATCCTTCCAAGTGTTAACAAAAACAATAATAAATGAGACTGTCGAATTCAAAGGTGAGCGATGATCAACAAACCGCGGCTAGCCGCGGGCAACAAACCTTGTGTTTTCAAATTGGGTGATAATACAGTGGTGCACTGCCATAGTAGAATATCAAAATCAACCAAGAAGGTATAATAAAATCAACCAAGAATATGCGAAGTTCACCAAAATTTGTTTCTTAAAATGTCTGATTCATATCTATATGTATCGGGTATCGGCAGTATATATAACGATCATATGCAAAAGGGCTACATAGGGTAATGGAATACCTGGAGCCATGTAGACATAAGACCCTGCAAAAGGAGTCCAGTTTGACGAATCCGAGCTCAACAGTTTTGCAGTTCCAAGGTCTGATAGAAGTGGCACCAATTCCGAACTAATCCATGTTGCCATGAATGTTCCTTGTAATGTTTCTTGCTATAAATCTAAGTTGATTCATTATGGAAGCAATGGTTGATGACTCTGATTGAACATTGGATTTAACAAGTGTAACTTAGCAGGAAATTCCCAAAAGCAACCAATTTCAATATCCCAAGTCTTGTGATATTGAACGGATTCTGAAGACACTTGTGGTTATGAAACCTAAACAAAAGCATGTCTAGATATGGCTTTCTCTTGCAACCAAACCAAGTGTATTTATTCTTAATCCTGACAAAACTAGGCTAATGATTCTAGCACTAGGAAACAGTATCAAACTAATACAGAAGTAGCAAAATCAATCTAGGAGAGTACAGCTTAAACTGATATTGTTTTTGGTTCAAAATGATGACAGGTTATCCTCTTCCACATTGGCAAATAACCCTTTGCCCAATACCCAGTCTTGAATCATTGCTTGAGCTCTCAATGGCTGGTCAGCAGGCACAAGATGACCAGCCCCCGAGACGAAAACAAAGCTCAGATTCCCCCATTTCTGCACATAACCAGCAACCTCTCCTCCCAACCTCCAAACTCTCCTATCCGTCAACATAAATCTCTCCATCCCTTCCCATTTCATGGTCTTCACCCAAGCCTCATTCGCAACCACGCCGCATCTCATATCAAACTGCCCTTGGTACAACAACACCTTGCTCTTCCTCACCAACTCCTCCACCATGTACTTGACACTCTTCATCATATCCTCACCCAACACCTCCCCCACCAAACGACTACATTCCTCGAAAGCCCTGGACTCGTTCGACACCCCCAAAGCCTTCCTCACCTCCTCATTCCTCAACAACTCCCCAACCAAATGCGTCTCGTAGCTAGCATTCCTTCTAATATCATACAACGTAGGCAACCCGGTCATTTCTTGCAACCTATCCAATACTCGGCTTCTTGCATTTTTCGCCTCGCTCCATTTCGCAGCTTTAGCCAACTCCACTGCCTCAAATTGAAGCTCCTCCAGCTCCCTCCTCTGCCTCTCATTAATCAAACCCGAAAAGTAAGCACTCGCAGCATGAGTTTTGACTTGTATCACCGGGTCTGTCTCCCCATTTCCTATAGAAACCCCAGCTAAGTTCACACGCCGATCAGACCCATCGACGTTCCTCTGCAAAATGTAGTACCCAATTGCCGGAATGTACTTACCTGCATAGCTCTCACCAGTTATGTACACAGGCCTCGACTTAAACACGTGATCAAGCTCAATGAACTTGGTAATGGCAGCGAACAGGTCACGTGCAACCTCAAGCTGGTTTCTAGGAATCTCTTCAGGTGAGGAAGCAACACTGAACCCGGTTCCGATGGGATTGTCGAGAAAAACCAAGCCGAAGATGTTGTTCCAGGAAGCAGAGTTGGGTTGGAGAGAGATGGGATCAGAGGGGTGTTTGTGGGAATTGACACGCCAGGGACCGAGCTCGAAGAAGTTGCCGATCATGGAAGAGCAGCCGGGGCCGCCCTGGAGCCAAATGAGGAGAGGGGTTTGGGAGAGAGGGGAAGTTGGGTTGTGGGCTTCGTAGAAGGTGTAGAATATGGCAGAGGATGTGGTGGGGTTGACTGGGAGGTAGCCTGACTTGGTGGGGAGGGCCTGTTTGGGGAGGAGAGGTGGCGGGGAGGCGGTGATGGTGTTGAGGATGAAGAAGAAGGGGAGGAAGAAACAGAGGACTGTTGTTGACTCCATTAGAGAAGTTGAGTTGTTTGTCGGATTAGTGATAATGATTATGGTTGCTTTATTCATTATGTAAACATCAAATGCACGATATGAAATTGAAATGAATCGGAAGCAAGGTGTGTATGAGTTAGCTACTTAGCTAGCCATGGAAACCCTTCCATTCCCTAGCAGAAGTATGTTGAAACTAATCATTACTCAGAAGCATAATGAAATCTACTTTGATCTTTTAAGACTACCGTATAAGTTGGCTACCGTTGTTGAGGTGCAATTCCAATTACCATGAACCCTAAATCGTTCATTTCATATATATATATATATATATATATATATATATAGCTTTTCTCAACTGCGGACGTCCGCATTAATAGTTTTGGTACAAATTTTTATTTTTACACCACTTTTCGATCAAATTTCATCATCTCCATCATCTAGTATCTAAATAATATTGTGTAAATCATCTCTGCAAAATTATGAAATTAACCAAAAATCATGCTGGCATATCACACAGGCTTGTGAGCATGGAAGTTGTGTATGAGTTGGCTATCAAATTAAACCCTTAATTTCCCGGAATGTTCAATACTCGTCAGACAGGCAAAGCCGGCTTGTGAGCATGGAAGTTGTGTATGAGTTGGCTATCAAATTAAACCCTTAATTTCCCGGAATGTTCAATACTCGTCAGACAGGCAAAGCCAGTGAGCCACACTCTAATTACGTACAAGTTAAAAGTTTGTGTCCAAGTCTTTCAGTAATTCTCACGAAACACAAGCGAATGTAGGTTGAAATTCATCCCATGTAGCACATAATAGCATAATCTACATCTATCTTTGATGTCACTGTAAAAACTAACTACTTCTTTCAAAACTCGCAGCTCCGGTCATCATCGATCAAACTCACAAACATTCATACTATTATTTTCGTTATGTAATGCCATGATGATCCAAACCGTTCATTTACTCGGTCTTAATTGGTCCATCAAATAGGTTTGGGGCCTCAATTCCACGACGGACTCCGTCAAGCCCATCCCAACCAAAAGAAAAGCCCAAAGCACGAACCAACTGAAGGTCTCGTTCTTCTTCACACTCTTCATTCCCACACCCCTCACAGTAGTCGTCGCTCCCGTAGACTCTGCACCACTGACCAAACTCTCTTTCTCTCTCACTCTCTCTTTCTCTCTCTCGAGTACCGATCTGAAACCCTAGATTTTCACAATCTGTGTCACACACATATAAAATGTGGCGTCTGAATTGAACACGCGCATCTGAAAAAGCTTTTGACTTTGCTGCTCTCTGTTTCAGGAATGGCTGCCCGAACCCTCGGGGCTCTTCTGGCGCTGGTTTTGGCGGTTACGATATGCGAAGCTGCCTCCGTCTTCCACCCGATCTCTGACTCTCACCGATCCGCTGCGACTGAGCTCTTCACGGAGGAATCGTTCGCCAGGTGAATTTAAACCCTAATTAAACCTTGATATGAATTTTCTCTGAAAATGAAAAGATATGAATATTCTCATCCATGATTCATTTGAACAAAATGTCACTGAAAATTATCAGATCTGAAGTTTCGATTTTTGCAGTGTTTTTTCTTTGGTTAATTTGAGTGAAAAAATTAGAGTGATTTGGCTATTTTTGCCTCTGTCGAATTGTGCCTTGATTTGATTGATAATGTGTGGTTGTTATAGTCATTGCTATTTGTGTGGTGGAACTAGCATGAATGACATGCAACTGTTTGATTTGGTTAAATATTACAGCTTAGAAGAGGCCTATGAAGCTCTGAGATCATTTGAGGTTCTCGGGATTGATAAGCCTGATGTACGCAGTGCTACTTGTAACTCTGTTGTGGAAAAGCTTGGATCATCGGCTTCTGCTCCAAAGGACTTGTTCTATGCGTTAAAGGTTAACGGTATTTTGAAGTGCGAGGTTAAGAAGGAAGTATTCGAGGTAGTGTTGAGCCTCTACTACCCATGTCTGTTCTCATCTTGTCTGTGATGGATGTGGTGGAATCCTACAGTTGGAACTAATTCTCTTCTCCTTGTCTAGGGCATTGCTTCAAGGCTTAAAGCTGTGGTAAATGGTGAAAGCTCATTGCTAGACATCTATTACTCCATTGGCAGTTTGGTACTTATTAAGGTAAGTTATTGAACTACTGCTTTCTTTGTAGCACTGCCCAATTGTCAGAATTTATACATCAAGTGTTGGTGGTTCTGGAAAGAAAAAGAAAAGAAAATAGTAGTTCAACTGTGTGCATGGGAAGGAATATATTATTAGTGTTACTATTTTAATTGTTATAATAGTGGAAAAGCTTCTTTTATCAATTTCTAGAGGTTCCACATCTTTTATTTGTCCATTAATTCTTTTTCTTCTTGTGACAGGACCAAACTTCTGAGGTCGATGTACTTCTTGCTGACACTGATGGAATTTTCCGATCTATCAAGGTTGGTTCCCATAGTCAGTACTGGTATTTATTAGTTGGTATTAGGTTGCCTTCTGGTTACCCCCTGCTCCTGGAGATTTATCTAAGTTATATAAGGCCTAAAATCATACCTCTCCTTTTCTTTTGTTGTAATATAGATGTGGTAAATTCTTTTGGTCTAGAGTGGTTGATCCTGATGTCTCAATAGTGATCTGCTTTGGCAATCAACTTTGTGTGTGTCTCTGTGTGGCCAAAAAATTGTGTGTGCTTTTTTCCCCTTTTGATTAATTGTGATAAATCTATGGCAGTCTCTGAGCCAGAGCGATGGAAGGTGGCGCTACAGTTCGGATAATCCCCAGTCTAGTACCTATGCTGCTGGTAATAATTTTTCTGGCATAATTGGATTGCTATGTTCTAGCTCTTATCAAATAGGTAGTCTATTGGCTACAGAACGGTGAATTTTCCTCTCTGCCCCTCGTAATCCTCCAATGAGTTGAATCCTACATCTCAGTTTTTCAGAGAGGGATTAGTAACACTAGGTTATGTTGCCAATAATTCAACAAAGGCTATAGGCTACTTAATATAAATTCTTAATAATTGTTTGTGGTTTACATGTCATACTAACCACTAAAGCTTACCATCCCTATTGCAGGATTAGCGATTGAAGCACTTGCTGGAGTTGTTACGTTGGCGTCCTCAGAAATTGATCAATCTATGGTAATATACATTTGTTTATTTTGCTTGCTCATATATGCACCAACATAAGCTCTAGCTAGTTTTGAATGGTACCAGTCATGATTTTGGTCTGAATTTGGTTATATATTATGACACTGACCAAGTCATCCTCAATTTCTGTGGATCATTTTTTGGACTTCATTTATATGTATGTGTGTGTACTAGCTTTCCTTAGACCTTATTTTAAGACTGCTTTTATTCAGCTACCTCCTGTGTATTAGTTTTCTTTTTTATTGTATGATAATGCTTTCTTTCTCTTGGCAGATTGGGAAATTGAAAAGGGATGTTTCAAAGCTTTTTGACATTGTTGAGAAATATGGTATGTCTAGTTTTTTTGTTTTGTTTTTGTTTTATCAAAGTACAGTTTTTATTTATGTGCTTCATAGCTTGTGTGATGCTACAATTGTTAAGTAAGTTATAGAAGTTTTTATAGGTTTCGGACCCACATATGCAATCTAGATTTGCCTAAGCAGGAGAATAAATAATTCCCGACTTCATATGGTCTTAAATCATTGTTTCGTTGGTCATTGAACCATGACGCCGTGACTATTATGCAAAACTTTTGGGGTTGTTGGTTTGGAAGCTGTTGCTTCTGTCACCATCTGCTTGTCGGGATGGAATGATATCCATTTTTGTTGTGATAACAAGTTTGCCATGATCCATATGAGCTATATAGCCTGGATGCTCTCTGATGTTTATGTGGAGTTGTTTGTTATGCCTTGGCATTGAAGTTTGAATGCACACTGTAACCTCTTCCAACTTTTCCAACATGCTGATTAATAATATTGTCCCACATGTGTCTTGAGTTGGTTTTAGATTTACTTGCCATCTGTTGTATAACTTGTGTTGTATCATTTGGCTAATAAACTACATTTTTTAGATGATGGTGCCTTTTACTTCGACGAAAAAGTTGATCAGAGTCCTCTTTCAACTACTGCCTCAGTTGTTCGAGGGCTGACAGCTTTAGCAGCTGTGACTTCTGAAAACTTAAAGGTGATTGATAGCATGTCTTGCAGGAATAATTTTCCATAGGGTGTGTGCTGTGGGGTTTGGATGCCCTTATGTATTATAATACTTAACATTTGATTGCAGGTTCCAGGGGACAAGATATTGGGTTTGGCAAAATTTTTCCTTGGGATTGGCATTCCAGGCAATAATAAAGACTTCTTCAACCAGATTGACTCTTTAGCTTCTTTGGAAAGCAATAAGTAAGTTCTTTTTTTCCTTATTAAATTAGATCTTGATGATTATTTTGCATTTTGTTACATGGTTTATTGTATATTACTTCCTCATATGAATAAATATTTGTATGTTTAATAATGGTCTTTGTTTTTGAATTTCGGTTTTTAATTTTTTCCTTCTGTATTCGTGATCAAGAGATGCAATTGCATAGCTGATGGCTTTATTATTATTTGCATTTGCTACAGTTTGGGGATTTCGTGCTGTATCTAAAGTTGTACTGTAATCTTATTGTCTCCTATGTTTATATATTTATTTATTTCTCTATGATGCAGGGTCTCTGTCCCCCTGATTTTATCGCTTCCAACTACAGTGCTTTCATTGACTAAAAAAGACCAGCTCAAGGTTTGTCAATCAGTCAACTCATTCTGTGTTCCTTAAATGGTTGCTGAATCATGAATAACTCTTCATGTTCTTGGGGGATGTCAGTCATCGTGAATTGGATATCTCTAAGCACCTATTACGTAGCTGTCCTAATTTAAGCAGTCATAATGCATTTTTGATTATTAAGAGCAGATAAAGTTGAAGCGAAAAAAATGTGGAAAGGAATACAACCATAACAAACTGTAAAGGTTGATGAGACGACAGATGGATGGGAAGGGAAAAATAGTAGAGATATATAGGAAACTTGATATGAGGATGTTATAATCCATGAAACACTGTTTTGTCTTGATTAAAAAAAAAGACAACCCCAAGCTACCTCCTTCACCAGTAACCAAGGAGATGCAACCAGATTTTATTATATATATATGTATATATGTATATATATAAGAACTGGTGTGTTATGCTGTATCATGCTTTACTTTGTTTAACTATGGTATTTTGGTTTGAATCATTATTTTAAACAGGTCAAAGTGAGTACTGTGCTTGGATCAAGTGCCCCTCCTCTGACTGTTAGGTTGGTGCGAGCTTTCAGTTCTGGTTCAAAAGATGCTTCCGTAATTAGCAGCCAGGTAATTTACGACTGTTCTTTTCTGTTTTTGTAGTAAGATCAGTATTTCATTCTTTTGGATTTTCATGGCCTCTGTTTTTGCATGCATTGATATAGGAACTCAAGTTTGATCAAGAAAGTGGGTACCATGTCCTGGATGTTTTGCCAAAGAGCGTTGATGTTGGAAGTTACATATTTGTCTTTGAGGTACTCGTGTGTTTTGTTCTAGTTGAATTTGAATTCATCTCATTAATCTGGCTTGTGATATAGACTGAGCTAGCCAAACTTTTTGTAGGTTGTTCTTCATAATTCTAACCATGAAACAGTTTATACAACTGGAGGTTTGGCCCAAGTAGGTGTATTTGTCACCGGAATTGTCAGTGTAGAGAATGCAGAAATTTCTGTACTCGAAAGCGATAAGAGCGTAGAAACCCAGAAAAAGTACGCTTTTAATAGTATCAACTCTTATAGTTATGTTTCAACATATAGTATAGGTTCCTTCTGAATTTCGTTTTAGCATCATTAACTAATAATTGTTACATGAACAATTTGTGCTTACTCTGATCCGGAACATTTTGAACCGTATGACTAGCTTGATACTTACAAATCATCAATGTACCAGATTAGATTTAGCTGGAGAAAATGCAATTTCGCTATCAGCAAACCACCTCCAAAAGCTGCGCCTATCCTTCCAGTTGACTACTCCTTTGGGTCATGCTTTTAAGCCACATCAGGTTTGTAGTTCTCTATACCCATCACGAGTTAAACTCTCAGTGTTCAGTTTATTTATAAATTTGTTGGGCTGCAGGTGTTTCTCAGATTGACACATGAGAGCAAGATTGAACATATTTTTGTGGTGGGGAGCTCTGGCAAGAAATTCGAGAAAACACTAGTAAGTATTTTTGGTTTTATCCTTTAATTTTTTTTATGTCATTAAGACCGGTCTATTGAAAGCATACATGAACCATACAATGATCATATTGACATACATGTACTTGAGCCAACCTGAACAGTCAATGTGCGTCCCCTCAATGCTCCATAGCCCATAAGGATAGTAAAATTTAGATCTTATAATGCATGATTATTATTTCAAACACTAAAGAAGAAAGATGCAGTTTTCACCCATCTTGGGTCTGGATACCAATGGAGACTTTTTTGCTCAGTTTTGGCTTTTAATTTTGCAGGATTTCCTCGGGTTGGTTGACAAGTTTTACTATCTCTCTGGTAGTTATGACCTTCAATTAACTATTGGAGATGCTGTAATGGTAAGCCAAACTTTACCTCTAGTTTTTTTTAATCTGTTTTACCATTTGATGATCTGAGAAAATTGTTGTTTCTCTTTTCCAGGAAAACTCATTCTTACGGGCTATTGGCCACATTGATTTAGATCTACCAGAAGCACCTGAGAAGGCCACCCGCCCTCCTTCACCGGCTGTTGACCCTTACTTCAAGTATGGGCCCAAAGCAGAGATTAGCCACATTTTTAGGGTTGCAGAGAAACTTCCACCTAACCATCTTTCTTTTGCTTTCTTGGGTCTTCTGTTTTTGCCGTTGATTGGATTTTTGGTTGGGGTGAGTGAAGTGAATCTTCGATCTATTGTTATGCTCATAAAACTTATTTACGTCTCATACTCAAATCTCTTGGCTATTCCAAGATGATCTGAAGAGGTACCTTGATTGGTTGTTATGCACTGACATGTAAACGTACCATAAGAGATGTTAATTTTATTCATTTTTACTTGTGATATTGGGTAATGTTTGTTGACCTTATTTTATGTATTAAACAGCTATTACACTTGGGAGTGAATCTGAAGAACTTCCCTACATCAGCAGTACCAGCCACCTTTGGTATTCTGTTCCATGTTGGCATTGCAGCAGTTCTTTTGCTCTATGTGCTTTTCTGGCTGAAGGTATGCCATTTGTCTGTAGCGGTAACTCACATTTTTGTTCTTGCACATTGATAATCTCCTCGTGTGGCTTGCCTATTTACTTGTTTTTTCCATGTACAGTTGGATCTATTTACGACCCTGAAATGGCTTGGATTGTTGGGAGTTTTCCTGCTGTTTGTGGGACACAGGATCCTTTCCCATCTCGCCTCTACATCATCCAAGTTGAAATCTGCTTGAGAAGAAAAATTCAAGAAATATCCTGTTTTAGAGAGATCAAAGGAAGACAAGGAAATTTCCCTTTGAAGAGAAACAGAGCGTGGGATATTTAGACCAATTTTGTAGGACTCTCATGTCATACCACCCTGTACCTGTTAACTTGAGAATTTTACTACCCACAATCATATTTATTCCAAGAGGAGCAAGATTCACCTAACTCTTACCCGAAACGCAGCCAAAATCGTCGGTTATCCGAAGATACCGCAGCAGCTCCGCTGCTCTGTGGCGGCTTCCAGGCGGCGCGACGGCGAGCGGGACTGCTCCAGAAATGGAGAGGAGTTCCGTGTGGACCGAACGTGACCGGTGACGTCTGGTTTGGTGGCCGGATGAGGGAGAAATCGGCCAGAGAAAAACGGAGAGCGGGAGGTGGTCGGGAGCGTCGGGAGAGGGAGGAGAGAGAAAAAAAAACTGAATTTAGGTTTCCAAAAAATAACTCCCCCATATTTTTCTACTTGTATAGTTTTCAAACCCGGAAACTAACTTCCTCTGATCATAACTTTCTCATACTACTTCCGTTTCAGGTTTGCCGCATGTCTACGAACTTGTATCGACAAACTCTACAATTTTCAAGAAAGAAGTTTTGAAAGATAACTTACGAAAAATAAAATCAACTTTTGGGCCTCTTAAAAGTTAAAGTATCTTAAAAATTACTCTCAAAACTTCAATTTCGCACGAACTAAAGAATTTCTATAAATAATCATTCATTAAATATGAGAATAATACAAGGAAAATAAAATGAAAATCTAGGGTATTACATACCATCTGTGGACATTAAAACAAACAAACTACATATGTAACTACATATGTATCTACCACTGTAACTACACATGTAACTAAAAGATTGGTAGTTACATACAAGTTTTTAGAACAGTGCAAACAGAAACAAAAGCAAAGACCACCTATCATCACAAAAAAACACATGACATATCACTATTTCAAATTCCCAATTATAGTGGTAGTTACACACATAGTTCAACTTTCAAATAATTTCATCGGAGATTAAAACGACTCAAATCCCTCCAAATAAAGCATACATGGATACCTATAAATTCTAGAATCCCAACAACATCAAAAGTTCAAAATCTCAAACCCTTAAATCATAAATACTGAGATATGTATCTATCCATGTAACTAGAGTTTATGTATCATAAATTAAGCAAACAATGACAAACACTGAGACATGTATCTATCAATGTAACCACCCATGTAACTAGAGATTGATAACTACACGAGCAGTTATATGTAAAATGACTAATACAACTCAAATCCCTGCATCACAGATGCATACATATGAATTGTAGAATCCGAACAAAAAATACCCACCAATAGCTATCTTCATAATCCCAAACTAAATAGAACAAAAACAATGAATAACAAACAGTAATCAAACGAAAAAACGAAGCAAACGATCATATTTTTAAGCCCTAAATTGCTCTATGAACCCAAGATATGCAAAAAATTAGCATAAATCTATATAAAACCCTAAATCAGCATAAATCTATAATGAACCTGTAAATTTCCACTCAAAAATTATGAACATACCTATTGAGTGTGCACCGACTAGTAAGATCAAACATGAACAGAATCGCCAATGCATCTTTACAGGCAATCAGAACATGACCAAACGAACTCCTATCGCCTACAACCAATTGATTTCTAAGCCCTAAATTGCTATATGAACCTAAGATATGCAAAAAATCAGCATAAATCTATCTAAACCCTAGATCTGTAGTCCGAGATTTTACCATAAGATATGCAAAAAATCAGCATAAATCTATCTAAACCCTCAGATATGCAAAAAAAACCATAAATCTATCTAAGTGCCTAGTTTTCTAAGCTTTCTCAATGAAATGGACAAACTTTTGGGTGATAGCCGTATTAGACAAGGTATTATGAAAACGTTCCATTTTCATCTTCTTTCTGGCTGTTTAGTTTCATTTGTGTCTATTGGTCCTCTGTAGCCCTCAATTATTTGCGAGTCGGTTTTGTTAGCATGTTTTTTTTTTTTGAATCTAAGGGCTAGAAGGCAGCCCTCACGCCGTTACTATTACTGAAATCACAGAATACAAGGGGGGGGGGACATAAAGCCTAAGGGTTTTGTTAGCATGTTTAGCGAAAGGGATAGTATACTCTTTCTCCAATTATTGGCAGGAAACAACTATCTTACAATTTCCAAATGAATTATAAATTTAATGGAAAACAGTCTGTCATGTAAAGGAATAAAGAAAAAATTACAGACTAAGAGCAGATGCAACAAAATTATAAATTAAACCACATTGTGTGGAATGCCAGGAACATATTATGCTATTCTAACTCCCTAACGCTCTCGCTTGTACGCCAAATCTTTTTCTGGATAATGAACACTGCATCATCCTCATCTTGGTCTGCATCAGCACTAGCCACTGCTTCCCAGTGTAATGCCTTCATGTATTTTTTAATGTACTCCACCACCTTCGGCTTATCGCGGACAATGATGAAACCCTTGGGCCTGAGGATGCGATCCATCTCAATCATCAAGTCAACAGCACTACATCCTTTCCTTTCGACATCAGCGAAAACGGTCCACGCATGAAGTAGATCATAAGTTCTTGGGTAGGTTGAGTAGGCTTCACACCTGTTAGGGTTGCACCAAATGCAGATTATCAATTTCAGATGTTATTATTATACAGTAGAGATCTCATTTCTGTACATTACATATTTTATGATATGAAACGTAATTTAGCAGTCAACTATAGAATCTATTGTTCGATTTGTTCCAGTAATCCGGAAGTAAGCCTGACAAAATTTCAGATATGCGCATAGAAGAATGTAATATCTCAAAGCAATTGCAACACTCTTGTATAGGTTGATATTTTTCTTTGACATTAACATAATGATGGCACCAACTATGATATCACAAGAATCTATGTAAGTTCAGACACTGCGATATGCATATTAAACATAGGGAGCAACAAGAGTAACCCTGTTTAAAATTTTGAAGCTTCTAAATCATTTATAAAACCAACATGGACTATATCATTGCTCTTTATCAAAATGTATGTGGAGCAAGAAAATATTTTAGTTTTCACTTTTCACCCACTCAGTGAGTAAATACTACTAATCAAAATTGTGAAACGTACCAGCTGTGTATTGAGCCTATTAGGCCTCTGTCATATATTATTTTCAGTGTCTTAGGTCCGTCTTCTGCCACCACATTCATAACCCAAACAGGTTTGTTCTTTAAAGAAGCTGCAAATGAACCCATGTTTGCCTTCATGTCCATAACGTTCCTCACTGTGTCAGGATTAATCTTTGAGCTCAAAAGATTCCAGTAATTGTCAACTCTTTGCTGCCATACTTCCTGCACATTACTAATTATGTCATAAACCAAGCCTTTGTACATCTGTATCTTTGCATATGCAGATACTGGTAAAGCACATCAGTTATGCAATGAAATAAAATAAAAGAGAAGGCTTGTGTGGGTTACCATGTCCTTTTCAAATGCATCAGTAGATACGTGCAAGTCAGCAAGACGGGGAGAAGGTGTTGTCAATCTAGCAGGCCAAGGAGCCAAACCACTTCCTCTTGATGTCTGAATTTCTGAACAGAGTAACACAGCAGATATATATTAGTGAAATTTCAACTTTCAATGCTACTTGACACATTGCGGACAGCAGACAGTGCAGCACAAGAAGATACATCAAATAATAATGATAATAATAATTAAAATAAAAATTATAAAGAGAAGACACACATAATTGGTTTCTCTGAGCATGAACATGATAATCTCTACGATAGTACAATTTGGCTTTACATCATGTCAGAAAACAGTCTTGAGCTCTAACCAGAGCGATGAGTATTGGATTGAAAGAAGCTGGGACAACTTTGCTTTCAATCGCACTGGCTAAAAGAGACCTTTTGTTTTGTTTTTGTTTGTAACTGTTTTACAATGTGTTGGCTTTCAACTGAAACCTCTGTTAAAATACAAGGAAAATGCAAAGCACTATGCTCCATCTATTCCAATTGGTCTACTTCCTAGATTAGTAATGCTCAAGTTTAATCATGTTATTGAGTTAACACTTTACAGGTTATGGCATCCTATTTAAAGTGCCCTGACACAGAAATGGTGGTAAATAATAAGAACCAGAGGAAGTTGAACTCACGTTCAGAGTATGGTGTGATGCATGCCTCCATTTTCACATCCCAGGTGGCATCTGGATCAGCATCCGATCTACAAAGGGGAGGTTGAGTTCCAGGCTCTCTTGACATGTAACAATCATTAGTCAGCGGCTTGACCCAAATAACAGTTTGGTTCCTTTTAGCAGCTATTTTCCAACACATCCGTTCCACAAGGGCACTCATCTCCTTCCATATTCTCAGATCCTCCTCATCCTGGGCATAGGCTTCCGGAGATGAGTAGGCAAAATAGCCTCCTGGTCTGAGTACCCTATCTAGCTCAAGGAGAAGTATCCCATCCCTTTGAAGCCAATCAATCCTACAGCGAGAACAATGTGCCAGTTCAAAAGATCGACTTGGGTAAGGGAGTCTCTTTGTCCCTAGAACACCAAGATATGCAGGAATTCCTCTTTCTAAAGCAAACTGGATCTGATTTTGATGGACATCATTAGGTGCCAAGGACATTGTAATGACATCTGAAGACAGCAGGTAACCTCCAAAACTAGCAACACCACAGCCAACATCAAGGAATGTCCGAAGATTTCCCCCATTGTTTATAATGTCATTAGGAAAGTTGAGCATCTGCCGATCCAAACCAAGAATAAATTGTTACTTTTGTCATAAAGCAAAAAAGAAAAACCACAAACATATCTGACTGGGTACTTTTACCCCCACTTTGGAAAGCCACTTGACTTACATTGGCCATTGCTGTGATGTACTTTCCAGCTCCATAATGAAAGTGAGTACCTCCTCCAGGAAATCCAATCTTTTCACCTTTGACAATCATCCACTTTTGGTCAGACTTCTCTTTTGCAAGGTGAGTATGAGGTATATTTGCTTTCCATACCTCATCTCTGCTTTTAGGCCACTTGATGGGGATCTATATCAATGAAAACATCATACATACTCAATTCTCTATTCAAATTACTCAGAATGCAACGTTCCCTCAATTCCATATATATAAACAATGCAGCATCTCACCTTGTATCCAGGTGGGGGAGGAATTAAACAGTTAAACCGCTTTTCAGGAGCAGGGCAGTGTCTCTCATAATGTTCCATCAAAGACAGATCCAACTTCAACCTTGTCTGGTAAATAAGGTTTCTGTCTAAGCAAGGAATTAATTCTGAATGTCTATCATCACAAACCTACATCGTAAATAGAGAAAAAATGGAATTAGTATAGTATACAAGATTACTCAACTAACTCAATGGTAAGTAAAAAGAGTACGTAAATAGAACAAGTTAGACCAGATGGCTCACCGGTATGCTCTTCAGTACAACACCATCATCTTCATCTTCACCAAGTTTGGTAGGTGTCTCATCAACCTCTTCATCCCCACCCAAGTAAGTAGAACCAAATTTTCTTATTTTAGTGCTATACTCCAAAGCGGTGGAACCATTTCTTTTAGTATACATGTACAGCCCACCACAAACAATCACCAAAACTAGAACCAAGGTGACCGATCGTTTCTTTGAGCCCCCATCAGCTCGCCCCCGCGACATGGTTGCGACAAACAAGACAAACCACCTTCTACTTTGACTTCAACATACAGAGTCCAGAATCAAGCTACCAGATGCCAGCTCCAATGTCACTCCAAATGGAAGATCAATCGATGCTTCTCTTCCGAATTGCTTAATCAACAGAAGAAGATCAACAGTCAGTTTAAACTCCTTAACTACGCACCCTAAGAATATACATGTAATGTAAGTACAAGAAGAAAATGATCCATGATGCATCAACAATCCAAGTATGATTACTTCAAATCAGCACTTCAACTCAATTCTAATTTAATCGCAACAACGAATCAAATCAGACATAAGTATTAGCATCAAAACTACAAGATAATCTCAAGCTCATCAATACGTTAAAGCAAACCAGAAAATGATGACAGTGCCACACAATCACAAACCGACACCACCCAGAACAACTCAATCAAGTGCAACAACTACTAAATCCAAATCACAGCTCCATAAACGAAACCAAATCCAACCGAGTTCATCAAAACAAGAATAAATCTGAACAAAAGTACCTGATTTGTATGCACTAGAATAAACATCCGAGATATGAATGGTAACAGTATATAACCAAAGCTACAAAAACAAAAACAAGAGTGAAAATGGAAAGAACCTAAAACCAGAAACATAAAATGTAAACATTTTTCAACACTGAAAATCCACCGAGAGTTGTCAGCTAACAATAAATGTGACACCTTCAACTTCCAACAAACCAAGAAATGACACAGATTGATTAGACCATAAAAACAAAAAAAAGCGTCGGTGATATTAAGCCCCACACGTCAATTCATGCATTGGTGAATCAAAGATGGGATTTTGGGTAGCAAAGTTCAGATCTTTAATGGTTGCAGATGCGCATTGTACATGAACAAAATTGATGGGATTGAATGGAAGGACGTACCTGGTGATTTGGAGCAGATGACGAAGAGAGAGATGGGTCCTTCGAGAGAGGAAGAGGGAATATAAATGTGGGAATTTGGGTCAGAGTGAGATCTATTTTGTAGTTGTATATAAATTTATAGAGACAGAGAGAGAGAGAGAAAGAGAGAATGGGAGATGAGATCTAACACTCTCTGGCTGTGTGAAAGAGAGAAGAGGGAGGGGTGACGGTGTTAAAGACGACAGTTCCAGGTTGTCGTTTTGATTTTGATCAACATAAATCATAGTGATAAACTAGTGGCTATAGGAACAATTGTTCTTAATTTGTTGATTTTTGTGGGTAGGTCCTTGCATCCAATAAGTGCAAGTGGAGTTTAACCAAACCTTTGTGTTTGAATCAGGAGTTTAATTTATATTGGTTTGGTACAACAAGTTGGTTTTCAACTAACATTTACCAATGATAAATTTTATTCTTATCTTCTAGAGTGCATGAGATTGACATAGAAATCATTCTCTTAGGAGATGGTAATGATCTCTAATACTAAGCGGAAGGTAAACACCCGTAAAAAGAAAGATTGGTACTAGTTAATCTAAAAGTTGCATGTATGCTCGATATTTATATCATTTGATTTATATTTTTATTATTATATGGTTCGAGACTATTACGTGTTCATGGATATAATAATGTCGCATTTGATATACATTCAACTGACTATCATCACTATCACCCTACCTTATAATTCTTTGAACCCGACCTAAGATCATCAATTCAACCTGCATTCCTGCAAATGGATGATTATGTACTATCCAATTACCCTCACTCTAATAGTCCATGTCCTTTTCATTTCCAAGATAACATGAAGTTTCTATTTGAGTCGATTGATACCAATGCACTTGTGGTCCATTCAAAACGAAGTGTCGTTTTTTGCCACAGGCGACAGTTTCTTGCCGCGCGGTGAAAACGGTCCAAATACTATATATTTACGACTTTGCCCCCAACCGACATAGCCCATCAACCTCCAAACTTTGCTCAACCCACAATCACAATCAGACAGCCAGAAAAGAAAAAAAGGGAATTCGAATTTAGGGCTTTTGTTAATTTTGCCCTAAAATCCCAATTCGAATTCCAATCCTACCCACAAACATGGCCAGAAATATTTCCGATTCTTTGAAAGGTAAAAAGCGCGCGCGGGAATCCGACGCCGAACCCGAACCGGAATCCGGCGATATCGATCAGATTCTCTCATTAGGTATATAAATTCAATTTCTTCTTTACTCAATCAGTAACCATCGATTGGAAATCACATAACTTTTTGGTGAATTACAGAGGAAAATCTGACCTTCAGTGACACATTGGTGGCGCTTCGCATAATGCGAGAGCAGTTTCCCCAAATTCACAAGGTTATTATTATTTTATTTTATTTTCATTTGTAAAGTTTTGATTTTGATATGATTTTGAAGCTCAGTTTATTTAGTAGTTGTGCATTGTTCGTAGTGTTTTCTGGTTTCGAAGAATTTGATACTTGTTGAACGTAGTGGTTACTAGTTAGTTAGTTGTATTGATTTGTGACCTTTTTGGTGGAATTTGCAGCCAATTCAGCCTTTCATTTTGCGGTCACAGCTGTATAGCAGTGTAGAGGACAGGACACAAGTGGACCGGGACCTGGAGGTATGGCATTTCTGAGATGTTTAATAGAAATGTGTTACTGACCGCCATTTGTAGTCGGCTTTTGATAAGAGTGCTGGTGTCTTGTTTTGTATGGTATTTGTTAGGACAAAAAATGACTACTGATATCAATTAGGTTCAGGATTAGAACAATTGAGGCCAACGATAATCATGAATGCTGCTAATCTTTCATGATCATCAGAGGCTATTTCTTCGCTGATATTTTAGCATTGTCTGAAACAGTTAGAAATTGCTCCATATTTGAAATTTCTGGCCTTAGTTACTGAATCGCTGTAGGATACTTGAAAAGAAATTTGTTTCAAGAAATTTATGTGATAAGTTGTTTGTGAGTAAAAACAGACATCCGAAACTCTGGTGAAGGTAGAATTGGTAATACTTGGTTAAGGCTCAAGGGAACGACGATCCTTGTCTAACTAGGTTAGCATGTTCATTGTTGGCAACTTCAGTCTTCCGGAATCTTTAATTATTCATGTCCGCTACTTTAATTTTGTATTCTCTTGCAGACTCTAAGAAGAGAGAAAGTGTTGCGCATCTTCAAATTAAATACAGGGCAGGATGATCATGCAATAATGTTTTTGGATGACTACCTATGCCAGGTCGGTATGTTTATTTAGAGTTATAATTTTATTGTACCATATAGTCTTTTGCTATACCTTTCTTCATCTGCACTTTTATCTTCTGTAGATAGTATAAGTGGATATCATTTGATTTGATATGTGTTTCATCAACTATTTTAGGCCTCTAGCCCTTGTAGTGATGTTTGCAAGGACTTGACAGTGCTAGATAAACTAATTAATTGTCTGTGTATATGTGTAGGTAGACCGAGTTGTGAAAAGATTGGAAGGAGAAAAGGAAAGAGATATTCTTGAAGTTTTCAAGTGGTTCAGATCACACGTTATTGATTTCAAGCTTGAACCTAGTATTGAACACCAAGAACTTGTGAGTGATTAGAATACATGTCAATTGGAAATTAATTTACTTTAGGCTCTATATAGTGTATTACACCTATCTAAAGGTGCTATATTAGTCAAATCTGCTTGTGTTATTATGGTAATATATTGATATATTATGATTTGCACCTATAATATGGTTAATTGCTTTGTGTTTGTCTGCATATATCTCAGTTCATGAATGTTCTTTTGTAGTGTTGCATGCATACTCTTCAGTGTAGGTAGGTATGTAGATAATTTGTGCGGAAATAATGGATTTGCACTGCTTTCTTGTCAGAATAATGACTCTTTGCTTTACTTTGTTTGGTCATACTATAGATTTCCAAACCATCTGAAATAGTTCACACCCCCCCCCCCCTTTTTCTGACCTGGGGGAGATTCGGACCTGGGGGAAAAACAATTACTAGTTGTCATAATTTGGATGAAGTTTTCTGAGATGAGTTTTCGGTGTGCCAGTTAAATATATGATGCAAAAAAAAGAAAAAGAAGAAGAAGATTGATTAGGTCACTAGGTTGAGCTTCGGGAAGAGTGCCAAATTCTATACCTGGTATTTTTCTGAAAGTCTGGGACTATTTTTGAGTGTTATGACTATGGAGATAACTTAGATCTGTATTATGTATCTTACACAGCATTTTTCGAACCATTTTAATCAGTTAATGGAATAATGGTCGAACTAGTCATACTGTTGATACAATGTACGATGCAATCCAACTGAAAAGTTCTATACTGCAGTGTGCACTATTATCTCTTGGAGGAAAGGTCAAAGAGGAACACATCTCCCTTTTAATGAATTCTGGCCTTCTTGTAAGTAAACTTGAACATTGATCTATTATGTTAAGTAGTGAATTTATTCTGCGTTGCTTTGTTTACATTGTTTGAAACAAACACCAACAGTGAAATGGTTTGGAAGACTTTTTCATCACCAACACTAATCGTGATTTTATTTATGTCAATCTCTTCTTTGTGTTTAGGGATTGCTTCTCTTTGGTTTTGTTTATTGGGTTTCTTCCAAACAATTTTGATGGTCTGAAAGCTTACTAACTGTCACATTTACTTATAGACTCGGCAACTTATTGACCCAAACATTTACTGGTTCGCAATTCCAAATATTGGTTCAGTACTTAAAGGCCTTTCTCAGGTATGCTCAACTTCCCACTATATCTTAGACAGTTGAATTAACATCCACATTCTTCATTTCATACCTTAGAGGTTTTCATCTGACTGGAAGTTTACATTGGATGTCAAGTTGATACTACTCACTAACCACTATCTCTTGGTTGAATTTCTTCTTGTATATTAGCTGTGAGTTTGACATACTAACCATCGACACTTTAATAATTTAGTTCTGCTTGCATTTTGTTAGCTATCATGTCTACAAACTTCGGAATTTCGAAAAGCAACTGTAACTCATTATTTACTCTTTTCCAGGGAAGAAAGGAAGTTCTTTCCCTTTTAAACCGCAGGAGATATAAAGAAATGATGTTGGGACCCTTAGAGAAGAAGCGGCTTAGATTCTCTTCACTTGATATGAGATTTCATCTTCGTGATCTGATAGGCTCAGGTCATCTCAAAACTGCCCAAATACCAACAGGCATAGTTGTACGAGTATCAAAAGAGTGATTTAGCTCTCTATTGATGATGGGATGTTTAACAAATTAAAAGCTCATGGAAACCGAGCTCCAAATACATTCGTGTTTTTGGTTGAAATATTAAAAGCTCCATTAAAAATATTAAATTATTTAAATAATTGACAATTAAGAATAGAGTTTTGACAGTAGGGTGGATCATCTTGTACTCCTAGATGTGACTAAGCTATGCCATTGTGGCAAGGGAATAAAATCAGTTTGGTAATCGCTTGGAGATGACCAGTTACATGTTGGATTCTCTGCATGACTGCATCGTGATGGCTACAAGAGAAGTTTCTTGGTTGCTGAATCAGAAGAAGCCAAAAACACTAAAGCTGAACTACTTAAACTGATGCGCTTTGAGCTCACATTATATACAGTTCCAGAGAATAATATGAAAACAAGGCAACTCGCCCTACACCATAAACCCATTTTCCTTAAAGCACAGTATGAGCCTTGAAGTTTTACTTCAGAGTAAAGGAAAATACTGATTCGGACCCTGAACCCTAAAAATACTTTGCGAAAACGAAGCTACAAATACTATTGCTTAAGAGTTGGAATGTCGGTTTCTCCCGCCAGCAATTGGTTTCCGGCGGTTAGAGCCTCTTATATCAGATAATGTATGGGGGACTACTGATCACTATGTACAGATGATGGGAACTGCGTATGCTGCACTTGTGTTATGTGTATATTGTTCAAAAGAAGCTGTAGTTGTTGGGACTGATTGTCACTCAGCATATATCATAGCACCCCAAATAGTAAAACAGTAATTGAATGAAAACAGCCGCTGAACAACAAGAGTTAAATCAGTAATGCAAGTCCACAAAAAGGATTAATCATATTTATCTGAACTCAATCATGGTTTTTCTAGCAGTGACTGATCACTTGCATGCTATGCTGCATATATCAATACATGACTGGAATGTGGACAAACATGTCTAAGCCGGAATGGAAGGGGTGATCAGACTTTTCTTTGCCAGCTATAGGTTTTGTATAATTCATGATCTTATATCATAATTAGTTTACATCAACAATGTGATCGAACTCTGTGCTTAATTAGTTCAGTTCTTCTGACTTGGTTTGCCTTTGCCAATTTTGCCATCAATTTTAGTACTACTTGATCAAACAATGTGATCGAACTCATGCTTACCGATAATTTTAGTACTACTTGATCGATCAAAGCTGCTGCAGCTTAATTGGTTTGCATCATCTTCCCCACTCTCTGAAGTTAATTATCTAAAACATAACTAGTTAGGAGCTCTTAATTATTCTGCACATCATATATGTGGTAACATTACACACACACGCACAAGCTGCACACGCATATTCAAGAAACTTCAACCTGTCCATTTCTGTATCTGAGTCACTGAGAGAGAATCATCGCATGGTGAAAGCCAGGTTGAGAGAATGAGAGTCCATGCCAGTGTGTGGATCTGGGTGTGTCTGCGTGTGTGTGGATAAAAACAACACCAGCTTCCAATCTCCCATGAAATAATTATGATAGTTGCTTGCAGGTATAGATCATAGATGGTTTCTCTTTTGGATGCAACCAAATTGAAGATTTGAAATGCTGGGGGGTGAAACAACAGTGGAAATGGTGACTGATCGAAAACAACGATATGATGACTCTATCTTTTAGGAAAATGGGTTTGTCAAGTGATTGTGAATGTTAGGTGTGTTTTCTTCCTACGTACATGTTGATAATATTATGGTCTTAGACATGAATCATAACTGTTTGATGGGAAAAGGAAACCTTGTTGTCATGCATTTTAGTTATTAGTACCTATATTCTTGTGAGCTTTCGAGCGCTTCACTTCTCTTGGTGTTGGTTAAGCCGTTAAACCAAATCTTTCTATTCTGATTTTAACACATAACATAAAGAATAGATAATCATATCTAACCCTAAACCCGTTGTTGTTTGTCTCTATGATTAATCATTTGTGACGTAGCCCTAGACACCGGAAGCCAAAACGCCAAACAAGAGTAATCTCTCTAGCTAGCTTGTAAGATCGATCATTCTACATAGAATGAGAATCACCTCCTCAAAAATCTTTTCTCAATTTTTCACAGGCAAACTTATTAGCTCCTGGCTAGATTCAGTAACCTTCTTTGGAATAGACTACCAAGAACCCTAGCTATATATGAAGCTTTGGAACATATATAATGTGCAACTTAAGTCTAAGGTGTTAAGTGGCTCGGAATCTGATTCGTGTGGGGTTATATATAGTTGATGGTTTGTTTATCAATTTTCCACTATTTTTGGGTCTTTTTCTTTTGGAAAACACTATATTTGGGTCTTTTGCTATACATTCTTTCTGATATTTCTAAATCTATGATGGATACTTATCATTTGTTAGGACTTGGTTTGTCTCGAAACCAAAAGACAAACAAGTAGTAATAGTATAGAGATAAGATACCAAACAACGCCTAATCTTCTTCATCTCTTAATTTAATTTTTAGCATGGACAAAACAAATCAAAGTGAGAGTGGACGTCATTATTGAGATATTGTTTGTGTGTGGGGGTGTAATGAAATCATGTAAACTAACTAAATATGGTAGTCACGAGCAGAGAAGAATCATGGATTTCTTGCGGCTAGGCTTGTATAATCCTTCACTTGAAGATTTATATATGTTTGGATTTGGGCCTCATTGGCCAGAATTGATGACATATGGGAAGTTCTTATGGACAGATTTAGTGCTAACCTTGGAGACCACTCTATCATTTTCCTTCGTTGTCATCTCATTTGTTCTCTTCTGGTTAGAAAAGCCTGGGAAAACCAAGTTGAATTGTTTAGACCATTGGTCCACACAGCAGGGTTACTTGCTCTGGTTGGTGATTTGAAGATCCGTTTATTATTATTTTTCTTCCCCTAATGATCGTGATGGTGTTAATTAGAAACTATTGGAATTGAACCCCCAGGACAAGATCAAAATATTCTCCAAGAGAAAATGCAGGCAGTACTTCTCTGATTATTACGTACTACTGGCTAGAGAAAGCAGAGTTTTAACTTTCTCATACACCACTGTCGGGCTTTAGTTTATTTTCTGTTGCTATGAATGAGAAGAAAATTTTGTTAGATATTTGTAGCCGGCATTCATTCATATCTTGATCTAGTCATCTGTTTAATGAAGTATATGGATTACTGCGTTATTTACACCTCGAAGCATGTATATGCGCAAAGAGAGTGACTTGGTGACTACAAAAATATGTTTCGACTAGATGCAAAACAACTAGGCGCAAAAATTAACTTGACTGATTGAAAATTAATCTAACTAATTCGTGATGGATTCTGGCTAGTTTGTTTTGTGACTTTGTTTGTCTTGTGTCTATTTTTTTTCGTGTGTGTAGATAAATTTTGAGCTAAATTCGTATGAATTATGTGGTCCGGTTGTTATTGGATTACTTTAGTTCCGAATTCACTATATATATTCTTCATTTATCAATAAAGTTTCTCTTGATCAAAACTAAGCTCTCAGCTGACGCTTCCACATGGTTTCTGCGGTAGATCAACAAAAATCACTCATGAAACCAGCCAACACAATCCCCCAACAAGTCACATGTGCCAATGCCAAAGCTACCCATCTCTTCCATGTACATGTTCATTTTAACGTATTTTTAACCTCTGAATCAAGGAGTAAAATATCGATGATCATGGAAATTTCGATGGTTCGAAAAAAAGAAATCTCGATGAATATATCGAGATAATATCGAATATCGATGAAAATTTTACCAAATTTTATCTAAAAGTTGTTTATTCGACCTAAAATAGATTAAATATAAAATATTAAAAAGATATGAAAATTAATATCGGTAATTGTAAAAAACGGAAATTTTGAGGATATTTTGGATATTACTCCTTGCTTTGAATTGATAAATGACTAGTATTCGAACTTGCATAGTATCTGTACATATGTTTAAATCAGAATTAAAAGGTATATATGTGGTTTAGCCCAAGAAAATCATATGTTAAATGACAACTGTACTATGTAATATTAATTCAGCATTTCAGCTATATATATATATATATATATATATATATATATATATATACAGGAAGGAACTGTCTGCACCATTATTCATTTTGAACAAAGTATAGTATAGATAGATGGCCGGATATTCCATATACAAAGACTAGAATGACGGAAATAGTAATATGCCAAGTCATTATTTTAGATCATTCCGAATCTCTCAATTAGCAGCAAGCAATTTCAAAGGTGGTGACCAATATTTAAGGGATTAGGAAGTCTTTTTCAACGCATCACAATCAATCAGAATTTGGGTTAATTCAATGGGATATCAAATTTTGCAATCTTACACTTAACCGCGTGTCTAGGTTTAGAGAAATTTTTCAGCGTCAAGGGAGGACCACATGACAGTATGACGTGGTCCTACATTCCAATCAAATATTGACACTTGGATTTTAGTAAGGAAAAATTACATCAGCTATTTTGTCAAAGACAATTTTGGGTTTGTTGTTGTTTTTTTTAAACCCTAAACTACAAACTCTAAACCCTGGACCCTAAACCCTAAACCCTAAACCCTAAACTCTAACTCTAAACTCTAAACCCTAAACCCTAACCCCAAACCCTAAACCCTAGTTCAAACTCAACAAAGACCCATAAAGGTCTTTTCATAAAAAATAGAAAACTTTAGTTTATACTTTAGTTGTAATAAATCCAAGTGTCAATATTTAATTAGAATATAGGATCACGTCATACTGCCACGTGGTCCTCCTTTAGCATCTAAAAATTTCTCATAGTTTTGAAGCACTCCTCACGTTTAAATTATTTAGTTTCTTAATCTCAATCTGTTTTTGTTCTAACTGAAAAATTAGCTAGGCTCACAAGTAAACTACACAACGCGCTTTATCTAATCAGATGCTTAATCGATCTTAATTACGATAGATATATACATATGTCGACATGTTAGTGACAACTTTTGGGATTATTAATCCATGATTATTTCTTATAGATTAAGAATTCCAAAGTACACATATTATATGCATGCATCCATTATTTAAGTACTTACTTAATTTCTAAATTTTGAAATTAATCCGTATACCGTTGCATTCAAATATTACTATATATTGCGTGTAAAAGTTACACAAAAGCATCAAGTTTACTGAAAGCAGAAGCAAAACAAGTTTAATTTACGCAGGAAAATCAGCAAATACGACACTTTTGAAGCTTAACAGTTAGCTTAAGCTAATTATCAGCTTTGCCTTGTTAAACGACAATATAAGATTCATTATGCTAAATTTCTAGTGCATGTACGAGGAAACAAGGGTAGGTTTGGAATCCATTTTTGGTAGAAGCAAACTCCAAATAAGGTCATTAATATATATCCTCCGTCCAAAAAAGATTTGGTACTGGTAGCATGAAGCATACTCGTAGGGTTGGTAAACACGAATAGTTGTCGGACCAGAATTAGGTAAATTGATTGATTCCCTTAGTTTTAAGAAGATACAGAGAAAGATCTTGGATCTGGACTTGGACTTGGACTATTTGCTGTGTTTATTCCAACAGATTTTGGACTTCAGTTCTATGTACTTGAACTTTCGTGAAAGTTTAGAGTTACTCTTAGCTTAGCTAATTGGTAGTCAGCTAGGGAGATAATTAAGCAGCATACATGAACAAGAACGAGAACAAGAACAAGAACAAGAACAATGAACAGTGAACAATGAACAAGAACAATGAACAAACTAGATGCAGCTATAGCTATTCGTAATTCGTTGTTAATTAGCTCTACTGCTTAAAGGAGTGTACTGTTTGGAGATTCCTTATGAAGTTATGCATTCCCAGTTTCCCTCATTTAATCCATCCTATCACATTTCTCCTTACTGGGTAGCTAGTTATCATCAGCCACTAGCTTAGCCTGCTAGAAACAAAGGCATGCTTACATATAAGTACTTTTTGATAAGAATTGGTACTTAATTAATAATCAGAAAAATGTTTAAAGTTAGTAATTCTGTTTCGATTCTATCCAGTCCCTATTATACTGCAATCTATTCATGCATACGGTCATGATATCGATCATTCCATCTTGGCCATTTCGTATATGGTAGTTTTTCCATTGCATGAATAATGGAAACAGAAAAGGGAAACCAGGACCGGATGTTTATTATCCTTTATAATTTAAAAGTCAATACAATTGGACGGCTCACGGCTTGATGTATGCTATACACATATGTATAGTAGAAAAATCCTTCATTTTATACTCTCTTTTTTCTGTAAGTTTATTGATACAATAAAAACTGATTTTATAATGGCTACGTAGGCTACGACTACAACGATCGCCCATCAGGCTCAGTGTATTAGTTCGTATTTCTTGCTCCAATGGATTAATGATATACACATACACACAGATACTTTGTAGTATGTATGTCGATATATGATCCCCCTCTCTAGATGTTTCTCTCTTTTCTTTTTTAATGCATAAGAGTGTTAGGAGGTCATTCATCTCTCACTCATCTTTTAGCCAAAAAAAAGTATGTCGATGATCAGGAATAGAATTGTAACTATCAGTACAATGAGTTCGATCAGTTGTGGATTGGAATGTACCACAATCTAGCTAATATCGATCCATATCACATTTGGAGTCCAATGTAAGATTGGATGTATCATATATATATATATATATATATATATATAGGGCCCTTCCAACGAGGGATCCCTATTTTAAGCCATTTATAGGGATATGACATTACACCAACTTCCCGATTATAATTTTACATCTCCACCGTTCATATCTTAGGTCTATATGAGTAGATCACCTCTACAAAATTTCATATGATTTGGTGATCGTTAAGGCTTTCAAAAGTTCAATTTAGTTTTAATGACCTTCAACGGTTTTAGTTTACATAAGCTGGACCGTTCAAGATCATTAAAACTAAATCAAACTTTTGAAAGCCTTAACGATCACCAAATCATATGAAATTTTATAGAGGTGATCTACTCATATAGACCTAAGATATGAACGGTGGAGATGTAAAAATTCAATTGGGAAGTGGTGTAATACCCTATCCCTAGAAAGTGGTCAAAAATAGGGATCTCTCAATGGAATGGAACTATATATATATATATATATATATATATATATATATATATATATATATATATCACACGATGTTCACGTTGTTATTGTCACGTACTAGTTTGGACTTGATAGCAGACCTACTACGCGATCGATCTGTTCGATCGAAGATCATGCAAACCTAGCTAGCTAGCTAGTTCTCACCACCACACACGCACACAGATACATATAAATCAGTAACAGTCTTATTACTGTAGGGAAATGAATGGCGTATGCAAGCAGCTTGAACTAGCATATATATGATCAAATGATTCAAATTATAAAGATCAGGGGGATGTGGCTCCCCAGCCAACCCTAAACAACCCAATCAAACAAACTGTGTGCCCTCTTACCTGGTTGTGCAAGTACTCAGATTAACTTGCTGCATATTATTTCGAATGATGGGGACGACGGTATAGCCCACACCAATGACACCAAGCATGCATACAATAATCAATATGATTGACAATTAATTATGATGCATAAGTTTGTGTAGATAATCGATCATCGATTATACATTCTCAAAGAATAATGAAAAAAAAAATCGACCATATATTATAAATTGCTTAGCAACTGGCTAAAGATTACACGACACGTCCAAAAACTAAAACTAAGACAATTAGTTCTGTCTCTGCTACTTAACTTGTGAAAATGATCGATCGCTACAATTATAGTTATGTTTCACTCCCACCAAAAATGTACGTACTGGAGGAATCAAGCTCACATATATGCGTACCTGAAGCAATGGATTAAGGGATTGATATATACCTCAGACGACAGTGTTATTACATATAACTTAAAGATCACGGACTCTACGACATGAACCAGCTGAAAGCAACTCGTTTGCTTCACTCGGTCTAAGATCGAACTCTATTATTGGCGAAAAAGAATGAACCAACAATAATAATAATGAGAAACAAACAATGAATCATTATTCAATCAGGCCAAGCTACCCTAGCTCAATATCGAATCTTCCGGACCAGCAAGCTAGCTGCTAGGGTTTTTTTTTCAACGATTTCAACTGAAAGCAACGGCTACTCTTTACAAACTTTCACTCAATTAGTTGAAGCATGCTTTTCAATAGCTATTGGGAGATGACTGGGATCATATGTAGGCTAGGGTTTGAAGTGAGGGCAGGATTCTTATTCCCAGCCTGCAAATCCGGACCGACTATTACATGGAGAAATCTCCCTCCACATAAAACTAATATATGTATCGCTTTTCAATTTGAGTGTAATCGTGTATGGTATGCTTTTGATCTGACGTGAGACTCTGGAATAATGTTGCTGCTGCCTAGCTCCAAATGAAATGTGATAATTGTGCATGAACTTTGTGCTTAATTAAAATCTGAAAGGCTTAAATTGTACATGGCGGCGCAAATTAGGAGCATGCATGGTGGACAAAATCGATAATAATTGAATTTATCGTATGTTTAATTATTCGTATGAATGAACTCGCAAGCTAGTCGAACGATGGATGGATCAACCTCCTCCGACACGCTAGCTAGCAATGCTTGCTCTCCACGTACACAGTCACAAACCCAGGCCGCGGCACCTGTCGGTAAACGACATGTAACACGTCAGGTCGAGTTGTCCGAGTCACCCTCCAAGAATATTAAGCACAATTATTGTGTCAAGAGTCTTGTCTCCATGGTTAAAATACTCCCACGATTGGTAACAATCTAATGATGGTTGATTTATATAGGTTTGACTAGAGTTGATACCGCGCTTTGGGGTCGTATAATATCTACATTATACATATTATATATATATATAAAAATTATTACAAAAATAACATTTATATAACAAAATATCTAGTCTTATGTTATACACTTTTATTTAAAATATAAATGCTTCAATTGTTTTGATTTGTATGTATACAAAACAGAAGAAAAAATGACAGAAATAGTTCCTTGAAACAGCGGGGTAATAGATTAAAGGGTATTGCTATTAATCCATCTATCCACACATTTTTATTTTATTTACAAACTTGTCACTTGAATTTAATAGTTGATTGGTTCTCACTATATATAGGGTGTGTTAATAGCAAAAATAAGTGTGTTAATAGCATCACACATAAATTATCGCGGTAATATATTATTATCTCTAAACTCTTCTGCTTTGTGAGAAATGTTAGAGCTATTTCGAGAAAAGTCTAGAGAGTGAGAAAGATGGAGAAATGTTGGGCGAGAGAGAGCAAGAAGTGGCGAAAAAAATAAAATTTATATCTAGAGTTGAAACTAAGGGTAAATACAAAATTACACAGCCCATCGGCATGGTAAAAAGCTCCGCACACTTTTCACGGTGCTAACATCGGTGCCCAAATCATTCTCGATCCTTCAAAATGAAAATCGTACTGATATATATATATATATATATATATAATGACAGTGTTGTGGTTTTCTAAAACAGTATGGGCAAAATGGTCAGCACACAAAAAAGCCACTGTTCATTTACAATACACAAAATCACTGTTTACTAAACACTGTTCACTTGCTTGTAAACCGTTAATCATCCTTTAATATATAAGTAAATTAGGGAACACCAGTACTACTGCTAATGCTAAGAGTAGCTTAATCTGGATAAAATAATGCTCTTTTGAGAAGAGCCTTTTTCCAATATGAAAATGGTTCTACGCACTTAGTTGTAAGTGAATCAAACATGTTCTACGCAATCTTCGTCTTTCATTTGATGCAGTTATCCACGTGACATTATCGATCATGTATTCATATGCACAGACGCCGATAACAAAATTGAAACCTAAAAAGTAGTTCAAGTGTTTCAAACATAAAATGTGAGGACTCAAGACCAAATAAGTTATGAGCGCTTAATCTGATAGGATTAAAAACGAAAAGGTCATAGAAAGAAATTGAGGGTTTTTAGTCTTCGTTATATTTTCGCATTTTCAATCGGGTAACTTGCACATTGATAGTGCAAGTGTACCCTGATACGTTGAATCCGCTCCCTTGTTGAGATTGTAAAAATCTTGCATATATCTACAAATTATGAGTTTTGATATTTTGCAACTACTGTCAATTAGTTTCGGTTTGTACATCATACCAAAGTTATGGTTTTCACGTATCTTTACGCCACAAAGTGTTATTACTTGATCGATCATTAGGTAATTTTTAGTTAATTATAGAAAATTTGATGTCTTAGGCGACCATCTTACTCTTTTTCAGATCAATTAATAATGGTTAAGATGCTCAAAGTTACTTTGTCGAGTAGCTTTTGTTGAGGAAACTATCATCAATCAAACAAACATATATGCATGTTGAGTCTAGCTAGGCTTCTTAATTTGTTTAGTTGATCATATTATGTGATGAGTTAATTGTTTGAGTAATGAAACAGACACATTTAGTTTCCAATTTACGTGGCAAATTGAAATGGCATGAAACATCAACTACGTACCATATATTACCATTCTTCTTTTAAATCAGGTTTATGTCTCGAGTACTAGCAAATCTCTAATATGTCTTTATAACGTGTAATCCTAAATAAACGAAGTACGTAGACTTAATTAATGGTTGGTAATTTGATTACAGAAATTTGTGAATTTTGATTTCTTTAATCTGTGATTAATTCCCAATCAGTAATCACATCCCATTTTCGGGGTCTAGCTAGGATGCTTATACTTGCAGAAAACAATTTACCGCGGTTTTAAGCTATCAGCAGAATCTTTGTGATATGAGTGCTTTACATTTTTACCACTTTTTTTGTAAATCTTTGTATGAAAAAGACATAAAGTTCTAAAAGGGTGCGTGATCCAGCTTTGAGAGAGCCATTTTAATCCACATAGTTCAACTTCGATCCTTCATATATACTACTCAGGTGTGTAAAGTGAAAGCTCCTTATGTTAATATATATCTCATATAATTAACATATTGTCGAAACTGCCTGATTAAAAGTAATCTTGTAGTTGAAGCTTGCATGTGTTAAATCATTTACATAATGGTATCGTGTAGTCCACACTCTCTTTGAGAGTGAACAATTAACGATAAGGGGTAAAGACATGGCTTTTGGGATTTCAAATGAAATAAAATTTTCCAACTCTAATTGCTATGTACTCGCATTCAATTTGATTGGAAACATTCTCAATATATTCCATCAATGAAGGTGAGGACAACGTTGGCCCTTTCATTATTAATTACACGAATAAACTACAAGAATAACGATAAGTAGTGTATAAGTTACTGCACAAAATGACATGAGTTCGATTATCGTTTTCAATAAAAGGGTCTATATTTTCCATTTCTATTATTTTCCTTGCTTATTGTAAAATCAATTACAAATATTTGCTAGTATTGATATGCATGACAAAGTTTTGATCACTATAGCAGTATCATAAGGTCTCATCACAAAGTGCAAATTTCTAAAGTGAAGTGGGTTCGTATCTTTCTAAATTAATGGTGGTTCTGGAATCTTAGAACAAAAGCTTGGCCAAACTTTAGTTGTCGAGAAGATCTCTTTTTTTCTACTTTGAGCATGACTTTCAGACTTTGGATTGACTATCTTGGCCATTAGACAGCGACTAATTTCTTGCTACAACTATGGAAGCAGCTCCGAAGGTGAAATTTCCTATCTTCGATCTTTTCCGTCTGGTAAATCTGCAAGCCGACTAACCTCAAATTTATAGTATGGCAAAAAAATCATCTCGAATTATTTACAGAAAAGAAATAACTTTCTCGTCTAATAGATATATAGTGTATTAGATGAGTCTTGGGCGACGAAATGATAAAAAAACCGGGCGACGATTTTTTTTTTCGTCGCCTAAGATGAGTCTGCTAATAAAGATGCTCTTATATAATGTATTATGATTTCTTTGGTCACTTGTTATATACTTTTTCTTACTTTATAAAGGAAATTAAGTACGTGTGTTGTTATAGAAAAGAAGTAAGACTATTGGGCTATAGCAGAGATTTAAGATTAACTTATCAATATGCTCGATTGTTTAGTTAAGGTGGGATATCCTGATTCAATTCACATAGAACTACTAGTTGTTGCATAATTTCAGTTCTTGTGTAATATAAAATAATAAAAAAATCGTTGGTACATGAATGATGGTATTATGGTTAAGAAAACAAATGAGTGATGAGGATCATAATCATTTCTTTTATCAACCAACCGTGCTAATCTTAGGATAATCATTGAGATTATATTTTTAAACATTTTGTTAATGTGCCCTTGTGTAGGCCAATGAAATGACATCGAGTGACTAATAATTAGCATATATCCAATTATCCATCACACACCAACATATTTAAGGGGAAGTTGTAAAAGAAAACAATAGATCGCCATGTATATATAGACACTTTCACAGTTCACGGGGATTCTGAAAGGATGTGATTGGCGACTACGCAGCATATAACACTTGCATACAAGCTAGCTCTTATGTATATTGGCCCACTAGTATTATGTCATATTATTTGACAGATTGTTGTAAACATTTAGTTAATTTCTCATAAACACGGGACTGGAGCCGGCTCATAAACTCAAGCTCTCAGTGAGTTTTCGAGGGGATTCGATTTCTTAACGGTCGAGTTGGTAAGAATTTAGACGTGAAATCTTCATATAACGTCGATTATGTCTAGTCTCTCGATATACAAGTCTTATTCATTAATTAAAATGGTTAACTAATACGGTAAAAAAGAAGTTATTTTTAAATTTTCTGTTTCATGTAATAAGTGTGTAATGCTTGCCATAAGGAGCCCCTAACTTCTGGAAGTGAATTTGAATAAAGGAACAGTATGCATATATGAAAGAATCAGGGGGGACCTAGAAGAAAAATGATGCAAGAGAGGAGAGGAATACGAAGCCGTCACTCATTCTCCAACATCATCGATCCTCACCTAACTAAATTCCCTTCTTCCGTCGAAATACATAAACCCTAATTCTGGAATTCACAACATGCAATCATTTGTGTTATCCTTTCGATTTCCATCATTACAATACTGAAAAATAATCTCACACGTACCCTCCTCTTGACGTCTACGTACCTTAATTTGCTCTCTCTTTTCCCATGTCGCCTGCAGGTTAATCCCCTAAATTTAGGTTAATTATTCCGTGATAATTAATTATAAACAAAGTGTGTATTGTAGATTTGTAGAACCCTAGTTACACACAATAGGGGGATATTAATATATTGCAATTTCGTCTCAATCCTTTGCGTTTTGTGCAAGAAATGTTAACAAGTTAATTCATCACCTCATCAATCGATGTACATAGATGTTATTTTCCTTTGGGAAAATGCCCATTTGCACAAAAATAATTAAAAAAGAGCTAAATTATTGAAAATCTTTTTCATATATCCACTCCAATGATTCTTTAGAAAATGACTTTTATACCCACTCCACTTTTTCCTCCACTCCCTCTCCTGATCTAGAACTCTCTCTCTCTCTCTCTCTCTCTCTCTCCTCACCGGATTCAGTACCTCTCGGCCTCGCCTCTCTCTTCTCCAATCCGACACCAGCCTCGCAAGCAGCCACCGCTCCTCGAAAGTAATCGGCAGCGGTGACTCCTACATCGCCAACGTCGCTCTTACCAGCAATCTGCCATGTCTGCCATCAATTCCTACCTCTCCTCTCATGTCCAAGTCTTCCTCAAATTCCCGATCATCGGAGCCCTCAAGTTTATCATCGCTCGCCTCAATTTTTTGTCACTGAAGCTCAAGACTGAATTTTGATTCCGCTTGGCGAAGGTGGAGCAGTCTCAGCCTAGGGGTGGCGCTGGGAGCGGCCGTTGCGGATGGTATCGACAGATCCGACGACAACAACGGTGGTGGCGATCAAGAGGACGAGCGGTATGTTTAAGACATTGTTCGTCTCTATTGTTGGCCTTTCTTGTGTCTCTTTTTGATACTTCGTTTCCCTTGAAAGCAGATTCAGCTCTATAGTGATCTTAGAAGCCAATGTAATCAAGCAGGAAGAATTGGATTTTGTCCTCTTGAATTCATAGCCAAATTGTTGCATTATAGATTTTTTTTTGTCGGTATTGAATTGTAGACTTTGCTTTAGCGTTTCCGTTTTGTTGTTGTTGTTTATACTTTTTTCTGGGGTCATAAACACAGTTACTAGGGTCAGCAACCTGATTACTGAGTATCAGTAATCAAGTTATTGGGGGTCAGTAACTGATTATTGAGGCTCAGTAACTGATTATTAGGGTTCAATAATTGATTATTAGGGACTCGGTAACTGATTATTGGAGGTCAGTAACTGATTACAGAGGGTTAGTAACCGAGTTATTGGTGACCGAAATTTGATGACCGGAAAAAATCCGAATTACTGGGGGTCAGTAACTGAGTTACCGGTGATCGGAATCCGGCGACCGGAGAAAATATGAGTTACTGGGGGTCAATAACGGCGACCGAAGAAATTTCTAGCAACCGGTGACCGAAATCTGACGACCGACAACCGGAGTCTGGCAGCGGGTGATCGGAGTCCGGTGAGGTTCCGGCCAAGTATTATCTCTCTTCCAATTTTTTCTTTTTATACATGTTGAAGTGGTGAGAGTAAAATTGTATTAAAAATATACAATTTTTTTTTTATTATGACATTAATAAAGATTTGTGAATTTGGGCATAAAAAAGTTACCTTAATTTGAATGGGCTTATTAAAAAGATTATCATTACAATGAGAAATGAGAGGTTTAAATTAGTACTAAATGGACATTTTCCGTTCTCTACTTGGATTTATGTTACTTGGTTTTGCTTGGATGACTTCTAACCATTGGATTGAGTACAATCTGGGACCACCATGTCATCCTTATGTCATTCTTACTTCATTTAATGGTTATAAGACATCCAAGCAAATTCAAACAACTTAAATCCAAGCAGAGAATTCGGATCCTGAAATTAAACCCTAATTAGTAATTTATTTATTTAGGATCATGACGAATATGGGAGGGTAAATTAATTAATCACTACTATCTTCCCCGACAGGATAATTAACCTACCAATTTTGGTGAGTGTCAGCATCTTCGATTGCCACAGAGAGAGAATATGACATACCATCCGACGAGGTCCCAGATTCACAGTAATCCCTCCTATGGAAATTGAAAGGCTGTACATGTCCTTTGAAATGCACGAGCACCAGCACTATTAATTGATGAAATGTCTTGTGGTATATATGATCCAGTTACCACACATTTAATTTTGTGAATTTTTGATCAACACAAATGTCTTGTGGTATGTATCGAATTCATTATTGTATCTTCCCTTCTTATTCATCTAATAGGTTTATAGTTTAATGAACCCGTAAGTTCCAGTTGAGCTAGCTCCGTGGTTTAACCCTAACGAAATGCATGGTCTAGCCGACATGCAACACTAACCTAAAAAATGGATACCTGTCAAGTGCAATTCTTTGGTACAGTGAATGTATATATTTCAAATACATAGCACCTGAAATATTACCTTATATATTAGTGACAGCAAATGGTGTTTCATAAAAATTTGACAACCTTAACGAGTTTTGGATTTGAGATCTAGCTAGCTACGCTAGACTCACACCCCAATACGTACATCTGATATACTACCGCATGTTGCCATATAATGTATTCATGTTTGATACACAAAATTGTCTATTAATTAATTTTACATATAATTAAGCCTATATATATATATATATCTGTTTATATATGGTGACCCCAGTGCAGTCATCATCGTCGATATTATTAGCCTCACATAATTATGATTAGGGTGATACATGTTGTGACAAATACACTTTTGTCCGTATTTTAATGATCATTGGCCTTTTATACACAACTCGATGGAATTATTATTAACAAAAAACTTATTTGTGTAGGATAAGTGTATATACGGGGTATGCATGATTAGGGTTTTGTTGTCCTTCGTCGATCATTATTGGGGCCTCAGATCAAAGACAATTCAATAAGCCAGCCCCACAATCACATCCATCCAAAATTATTCTTCTGTGATCTAAAATTGAACAGATGGGAAGGGACTCTTCTAAGTTCGTGATTCATCATCATCGATATCTACCATTTCTTCATATATATTTATGTATAATGTTTCTTGAGTTGTCCATTTTATTAGACAATATGGATGAAATAGTTCACGTGCTCTTGATAATTGGATTGGCTTCTAGCTTAAATTATCAAAGAATGAGGTTGGGATTCGAGTGTTTTTCTCTCATTGTATGTATTATGAAATCTATGGATTTAATCACGGGAGAAAGTTAGGTTTTGAAGAATTTTGATTATAGTAAGCTAGTGATGATATTATACATTCGCTTATGACATTGCAGTAAAGCTTTCATTTTATGATTGTTAACAAAGCATGCAGCAGCCACTATACGCTGTTATGAACTCAAAGACGATTGTGATCGATTAAGAAAAATCTTAGTGCTAGCTAGAGGCTAAATTCACTTGGAAGACCAAGGCATATTCGTCTTCCAATTTCGATTAAGAAAATTCTAAAACTGTATATTAATTTATAGGTTTTACATACAGTGAAAGATGAAAAATCATTCTACATGCAAGTGATAACAATAATTTTAAAGTTTCTACGTTTAGAGATTAAGGTAGATGTATTAGATACATTTCAATATATAGTATCGTCATATTTTTCTGTTACCACTATACAATTTCCAGAGTAAACATTATTAGTTAACCCAATTTTATATACATAAATAAAAAGGGGTACTTTGGAGGGTTTCAAATAAAATTATTTGGATCTTTGTCCATTTGTGTTGCCTGATTGCTATAGTTCCCTTAGCCAGATTTCTTGTAACTTTGGTCTTTCTTGAAACTTCCTACTAATAACTAACTAGTTACACAAGCATGACCAGCTGCTTGCTAGAATGACATTGCAAGTAAATGATCGATCTAGCTAACTGGCATTTAGCAGATCCCAACTATATAAATAATACCCAACCTGCTTTGGCACTCGTATATCCTTCTATCAATTCTATATATCAAAAGCTAGCTTATCCCAAACAAGGATAATCAAAGCCATAAACATAACCAAGATTCGCTTCCAGCGCGCTGGTTCCATTTCTTGATCGATCTGATCATCAAGAAGTTGATCTCTTCTCTACTATACCTCTGTTGCGACCAACCCCAACCAAACCCTAGTTAGTTAGTTAATTAGCCAATTAAGATTGATAATATGGGTCTGAGGGACATTGGAGCCACACTGCCTCCTGGGTTTCGATTCTATCCGAGTGATGAGGAGTTGGTCTGCCACTATCTCTATAAAAAGGTCACAAATGAGGAAGCTTTGAAGGGTACTCTGGTCGAAATTGACTTGCATACTTGTGAGCCATGGCAGCTTCCTGGTATGAATATTAATTTCCATATATACATGTATATTTATAAACATTCCAATATTCTTTTCTTCATTTTCTTGAATATCTTTGTTCTTCCTCTCCCCTTTTACATCATGTATCTTTGAATCATTGAGATGCGCATACCGGACAAGGTTCTCAGACTTCTGTGTTTTTGGGTGGAGGTTCTCAGACAATTTCCAGAAAAGAAAGATCGATGAATATTTACAAATGAAAAATTGAAAAAATACAAATTAAGATTCTAGATACTAACTTGGCTTTTATTTTTGTCCTTGTGTTAATTAATTAAGTTGGTGCTTGATTTTTTTCCGGTGTATATACACCGAATGATTGATCAGCTTCTGGACGAGCATCAAATTAACTTTATTTTCCATCAGATATAAAAAGACAGAAGATGGCCATCTTTTTTTCCTAGTTTCTTTTACCAGATATTCCTTTATTCGTATGTACGTACGTACATACAGATACATACAGCCCACTTCGTATTCTCTGATATTCGATATATTTCAAAACCAGTCACGTAGCTGATCTCAAATGCCTCAGAATATATCCGAGCTGACAGTTTATTATAATGCCAGTTAGTTCGAGTAAATGGGTTTGTTTCAACTATTATTGCTTTTAGATTCTCTGGTTTGATTGCCATCATATATATGCTTGGTGTGTTTTTATTTTTGGGCAAAATATGCTGGTTTATTTGAAGTCTTGGTTTGCCTGAAACAGAAACACGTACTACGCATTTGAATGCGTTTAGTTACTAGAATACAAATACTGATGGCAAATATAGTAGAAATAGAATATACATACGTAAGTTTCGTATCCTAATTCTTCCTGCAGAACATTCCTCTCTCTCTCTCTCTCTCTCTCTCTCTCTCTCTCTCTCTCAGCTGTGTGAACTGATCACAGAATCATGTGGATATGATTTGCTAATCTGCAGCCTGCTGAGGGCTATCATGTGAAAAATTCGTCTTTATAAATATGGGACCGTTTCTTAGTTTATATATGGCCCTGATGTGCAGGACCAGAAATTCTAGTACATAAATGATCGACTACTTCTAGTACTAGATGTGATCGTTCTGCTTAGCTAGTTAGCTTTCTGTATGATATATAGCTAATAATTATCTTCATCTCTATCCTCTCATCATCTGAACTTGGAATCATTTCTCTAATTAATGTGTGAATCCAAACATAAGTTTAGCATAGAGTACGAAGGGATTAAGTTAGGTTAGAAACTCAAATTATCGTACGAAACAAGCATGTTATTTAGACGAGATGATCAATCAATAAATAGTATGAGGAAATAAATAAAGTTGAAAACGGTGGCTTAGTTCACATATTATTACAAAGAATGCATATCACTTTAATTAAAATGATCAACGTCATGAAAACTTCTAAATGTTGGTGTGATGAGCTTAACATTCATATGTTCAATTAATGGTCCTTAATTAGAGTGGCATGCTTCCTTAAACGTCATATTACCTACGACATCCAGTCACATAGTTCATAGGGCTTGTGAGTGACCCTGACATGTGAACTCAAAAAAGGTAATTCAAGAAGGCCAACCACAACTCATCTCATTTTCTTCATCTCCTTTATGTGATTGCTAGGATTGAATGAAAGAAATATGCCAATATCACTATTATATGTCTCTTCACTTTACTTGCTGACCAATTTTGCATGCAAAAACTGACGCTTCTGTGATTATTTTGTTTCTGAATACTGAAGAGGTGGCAAAGCTGAACGCGAACGAGTGGTACTTCTTCAGCTTCCGTGACCGGAAGTACGCCACAGGGTTCAGAACCAACCGGGCGACGACGACCGGGTACTGGAAAGCTACTGGAAAAGACCGGATGGTGGTGGATCCGGGAACAGGGGAGATTGTAGGGATGAGGAAGACGCTGGTGTTCTATAGGAACAGAGCTCCTAATGGAATCAAAACTGGGTGGATCATGCATGAGTTTCGCCTCGAAACCCCACACATGCCTCCTAAGGTATTTTCACAATCATACTTTTGTTCTGTTCCTACTGTGCTAGCTTAGCTATATCAGGCAGACGAGATCTTATTCTTCTCCATCATTAAGGGATAAAGATGCATTTTCTATCTCTCACGTGAGACTGAGAGGTTCTGCGTGTGCAAGTTACCTTAGCTTTCCTACACCATGGATCTTTATTCGTTTTGTTAACAGTGTTTTTCCACTTCAGTCGTCACGTACTGTCATTGAGAGAGACTGATCATTCATGTATTCAAAGAAAGAGTACTAGAGGGAAACTAATTAAGCTATCATGCATGGACTATTTGACATATACTTCGATCTGTTTCAAATATCGTGAACTTTTTTCAAAAAAAGAAAAGAAAAAAAGATCGTGAACTTATCCGTTACGTGAGATTCTATAGTTTTCAAGCGTTAAAGCCAGTAAAAGAGTAAACCCAAACAGTTCATTACCGTGCCTCGCATGTTTGCTAGCTACATGCGGAGAAATTTTTCAGCGCTACGGGAGGACCACGTGGCAGTATGACGTGGTCCTACATTCCAATCAAATATTGACACTTGGATTTTATTAAGGAAAATTTTTGTCAAAGACAATTTTGAGTTTGTTGTTGCTTTTTAAACCCTAAACTATAAACTCTAAACCCTAGACCCAAAACCCTAACCCCTAAACCCTAGCTAACCTCAAACCCTAAACCCTAGACCAAAAACTCTAACCCCTAAACCCTAAACCCTAACCTCAAACCCTAGTTCAAACTCAACAAAGACTTATAAAGGTCTTTTCATAAAAAATAGAAAATCTTAGTTTATATTTTAATTATAATAAATCCAAGTGTTAATATTTAATTGGAATGTAGGACCACGTCATACTGCCACGTGGTCTTCCTGTAACATCTATAAATTTCTCCTGACTACGGTTCTTTTTTTAACTATATTTTGATAATTACTCGAGCTAATTTCGTATTATCCTTGTCACTGCAGGAGGACTGGGTTCTGTGCAGGGTTTTCCACAAAGGGAAAGGAGAGATGAACAGCAACATGAGCCTCAGCCCACATGACCTTATGTTGGAGAGCAACAAATCATGCACTGTTACATTAACATCTCCTCCTTCTCATCATGAGCAAAACATGCACTGTGGATATAGTAACCAGATCACCTCATTTTCCACCACACCAGTACCTCACCAGAGCCATGGCCATAGCCACAATAACCAAAGCAATTCTCTGCTCAACCTCCTTCAGCTTTCTCAAGAAAAATTGACCGACTCCGTCACCGAAATAAGCGCAAAAAATGATGATGATTATGGATTTTTGTGGGACATGAATCTGGAAGAAAGTAGCTTCGAAAATGGAACTTTGGACGACATGAGATTTGAGATGGAGAACAGCATGGTTTTACTCTGAATTAAGAAACATGCATGTCCCACACTCCACACGTCCTAGACACATACCCCATTTATTGATTTGTGATATAAATATATTTGTTGTATATATTTGGCTTGATTGGATATTATTGTTAATTAGGACGTTGTGCTTAATTAGTCTGTATTTAGATTCGTCGACTCTTCTTTTCTTCTAGTATACGACCTTCGTTATTTGTAAAAATATTATCAATTTATATTAATTCTTCATTAGTGTTAGATATTTTCAAAGTTCTCTAGCTAGTTGAACGTACGTAGCAATGATGAAACTTGCTGCAAGAGCACCACTGTTATTCAGAGAATGTCAGCTAGCCAAGGTCCATATATATGCATGCTTCGTTTGTCGATCAGTTTACAATAATTGTTGAAGTTTGGACAACTTGAATCAATATTCTTCTTGATTTTGACGTGACTGATCTCACATATCGACAGTCTTCTACTGTGTGCTCTATGTATATGTAAACGTATGAAAACACACACATATATACAACGTACAACCGATTAATGAGTGTGTGCATGTATCCTTATGTAAATATGGAAGGGCTGTTCTGTAAGCAATACTCCCGGTATTACAGCTGTCGTTTGCCTTTATCAAGCGGTGAAATTATTTTTCATAAGAAGCGCGCGTCAAGCGTTCGTCTCTCGTGGGAACTCTAATTTTGTTTCCCTCAGCAACCCGGATCCACCGATCGAATTCGCAGCGGAAAATTCAGTATAGCTTTCCTTCCCTTGAGCTTGAATGCAGCACAATCATAAGCCTTTGCAGCATCCACATCAGTGTCAAACGTCCCCAGCCAGACCCGGCTGCCTTTCCGGGCCGGGTCACGAATCTCCGCCGCGAACTTTCCCCACGGCCTTCTCCTGACTCCCCTGTAATGCCTGCTCCCCTCCCCTATCGACGAGCTAGAGTTGGAAGATCTGCTTGACTTTCTCTTGGGCTAGCTGCTCATGGGTTCTTCTTCGGTAACGGGTTCGGGTTTCGGGTTGAGGCAGCTTGAAACAGGGGAAGTGGACTTCGATTCAGATATGGAGTACTCGGACTTGATGATGGGTTGGAAGTAAGAGAGTTCTGATGGGGTTTGGTCGAAGTTGAGATTGGTGATGAAGTTGTCTGTGAAGATGAAGTCTCCTAAGAGATGTTGGCGAATGAGCTCTAGAGAGCTCCAGAGTTGACTCATCTTGCTCTTGGGTTGCCCACCTCCACCAGCAGGCAGAATCGTTCGCGGAGGGGAAATAGTTCGCGGAGGGAGAATTGTTCGCGGAGGGAGAATTACCGAGAGTCATGCACAACACGCGCCAAAACTTCTCCACCCGCTACTTGACACGTGGTCCAAACAGCCACAGTACTCAAAGTACTGTGTACATTCCAGAACACACCATGTAAACAATGTACATTTTCATTCACCATTGAGAAGACAATAAACTAGGGCTGGACCCGAAACCGGTCCTGAAGGCCCATCCCGATCATGTCCCTAAAATTCACGGGACGAGACGGGACTTCGTTTCAAAAACTGAAGGCCCGGCTCGTGATCAAGCCATGTTACCTAGATCATGTTTAAGCCCGGTCCGTCCAGAATTTAAAAAACTCTAATTGTGTGAGTTAATCTACATTGTTGAATTGATCTGTGTGGTAAGTTGTTAACCACTTAACTCTAATTCTTTCATACGCTTCACTTCCTCAGCCTCAAAGACGCACTTGTCTCTTCAAAAAGAAAAAAAATAGGAACTCCGGATAAGCACCTCCGCCAATCTTCTCTTTTCTTTGATTCTTAACCCTAATGCTTTCATATTGGGCTCTACTGCTTTTGAAACATGATTATTCATGATTTTGATTTTTTGTAACAGGTTGAACAACGATTTTCTTTTCAAGATCTAATGGCTAGAGGGTTGATCATTTTGTGTTTTCAGCTCTAAGTACTTTAAGACCTTAAGTGTGTATTTATTTTATGTTTAAACTTATGTATTTTAGTTTGTGATTTCATCTTGTTATGTTGTTGTTATTGCTTTGGACTTGTAACTTAAAAATTTCAGAATTTTCAGTATGTGACTTTGATATTACTCTTTATGTTTATTGACTTGGAGTTGGTTTACTTTCTGCCTTATTTTTAATTTTAGATTTTACTCATGTTTAAGTGAGTTGTGAATATGTGATTATGAAGTTGATGATGATGAATTAAGAATGGTTAAATTTAATGAAGTGACTTGCAGGTTGGAACTTGAAGCATATAAGCATCTGTGTTTATATTCTGCTGAGTTTGTTTGCAAAAACAATATTATGCATTTTTGCTGTTTTTTACTTTTATTTTTTGTCTAAAGGCCCGTTTTGGGCCTAGTCCCGGCCCGGTCCCAAACGGGATTCGGGCCTATCGAGATCACTTCTGAAAAACGCTAATCCCGTATCGTCCCGTCCCGTTTCAAAATTTCGGGATCGGGATCCATACTCAGCCCTACAACAAACTCCTATATATGAGAGGACATATTCCTAAGAGCCCATAACACAATTCCCCAAAAACCAAGATTTGGAGATTTGCTACCTCCCAGCCACCTCCGTGCCCTAAGCCCTCGCTGCCGCTCCATCCAGAAAGGATCGATCCAAAGCATTTCCATTGCTCTAGCCTCCCTCTTCCTCGTTGCTAAGCTCGCCACCGTAATAGTCGAACCAACGACGAGACGTTGATCGAGAATTCAGCTTATGCAGACCCGCGCAAGGACTATTAGAAGGGTCATTAAAAACGAATTTATCAAACGCTATAGCTAGAAATTAAAGTGATGTCATTTGTTAGAACTTAATTAGAAGAGTCATTGCGGTATTGTATTATATTTTTAAATAAAAAATTTAACGAATCAACCACTAAGATTATATATGAGTCTCCCTACGCCCTTGCTTGTACTGTGTCATGCATGGATAGTTATAAGTATGTAACACATACAACTGATTAGTGAGTGTGTTTGTATATACTTATGTAAACAATGTACATGTTCATTCACAATTGAGAAGACAATAAACTAAGGGTAAAATTTTGTATAGTCCTTGTGGTTTAAAGTCGACATCTGTTTAGTCTTTATGGTTTTATTTCAATCTGAATAGTCTTTAAAGTCACGATTTTTCATCCAAATAGTCCTTAGGATTTTATTTTAATCTGAATAGTCTTTAAAGTCATGATTTTTCATCCAAATAGTTTTTATGCCTTTTAACTGAGAAAATTGTTTAAAGGACTATTTGGATGAAAAATCATGACTTTAAGGACTATTTAGATTAAAATAAAACTATAAAGACTATTTGGATGAAAAATCGTGACTTTAAAGACTATTCAGATTAAAATAAAACCATAAAGACTAAACAGATACCGACTTCAAATCACAAGAACTAAACAAATTTCAATTCATAAACTATGATATATATATATATATAAACCGTGTTTTGGTATCAGAGCCAAAACGGCCTGATATATTTGTATTTGTTACTCAAAACCCTCTAACCCCAGGTGGCGGACTACCGCCTAGGTGTGGCTCTGGAGTTTATATCTGCTTTGAATTTATATCTTGTTTAAATTCCTTATCTCCTCAAACCCCAAGTGATCGGTCTACCGTCCAAGAGAGGTCTTTGAGATTGATTTACTAAATCTATTTATATTGTGTTGTGATTGTTTGCTGTCCTCTATTTTATTATAGATCTGTTCTTCTATCCTTTCTTCCCATCTATCGTCTTAGTTTTCTCCCAACCAAACAGTAAGGTTCCAGGACCAAACGATAAGTCCCAGGTGAGGCCCGAGCGGTTGCGGCATGAGCGGAGCAGAGAAGACTTAGCCTTTTAGGCTGGTAGTTTGGATAGGATTCTTTTCTATCTTATCATTTAGGCAGTTCACAATTTCTTCCAATATGAGTAGACTTTTTAGATCTCCCTCAGTTACCTCTAATAGCTCTAGATCTTCACTTAATAGGATCCCAAACATAATTAATGAAGAACAATTCGAATATCATTCAAATAATATTGAAATGAACGATTGGAACATTCCAAGAGTTCCAAGTAAAGAAATTTACAAGAAAAAATGGTCTTTGACCGCATTTAATAATGAACATCATATTAAAACAGTTGAGCAAGTTTACGCTCTGAGTAAACAACATGAAACTTGTCAGTTATTCAGTCCCGAATCAATTAAAAAACACAAAAAAGATGGTCACAATTTCTTACATATTGGACTAGTCCAAGTTGGTGTAAAACCTTTAACACGAAAAGGTTTAAATGCCTCAGTTTTATTATGTCTAAGGGATGCTAGATTCACTGATTTCAGTGATAGCACTCTTGGCATTATTGAATCAAGCCTATTCAATGGGCCAATACATTTTGATTGCTATCCTGATTTCACAATCAGCCTTAGTGATCCTCATATTTTAAAAGCTTTAACGTTAAACATTAAAACCTCAGGCTACAATGTCTTAGAGGGAACTCAACCTCTAGCATTGGTCTACAGAATCCACTACAAAGTAACTGGCACAAACATGAATTTCCAAGCTATTAATAAAAGTCCTAAAGATCAAACTTTATTAATACAAAGCAGTCATGAAAATGCAAATATCCAAGTCCCTCAAACAATCAAATGGTCAGATATCCATCTTCCGACAGAATGGTCGCTTTCTTGTGAAAATCACCCCATTAATATACAACACAATATCACTGATTTAAATTTTATTCAACAACTTAATGATGGTACAGTTAAAATCAATTTTCTAAATTCAAGACCAAGTCAACAGCCAAGGATCCAAGAATTAGGTCAATCTTCCAGACAACTGGATCAATCTTCTAAAAATACTTTTGTCTCTGCCAGACATTCCTTTGCTGGTTCCACAGCGGCTGGATCATCCTTCTCTCGCAGGGACGCTGATCTCGATCAAGAAATTAATAAAATAAGAATAAAAGATTTGGAAGAAGAATTACAAAAATTAAAAATTAAGAATACTAAAACTTCTTCACAAGTCAATCATCCTCAATATGAAGTTGAAGTTACGGCAGGAGTACCGGCAGAAGAAGACGACATGTCACCAACTCCCACAGTCGGAGATTTCTTAATCACTCCTCCAATAAACCCCCAGTTAAACACTCTCACAAATCCTTTTATAATTAATTATCCAAAACTGGATGAAGATTTAATTTCAGAACAGAACATCCCACGTCGAAATCTCTATCGACAACAATTTCCTTTAATTGAACAAAGAAAACAACTATTTCAAGAATGGAAAAATCATATGATCCAAACCAAAACTGAAATATATTTTCTAGACTTTATTGATTTAATAAATCAAAACAAAATCCAAACTTTAACTAAATCCAAATGGAAAACCACTGATTCATCAATTACTTCCACACATCCTCCAGTTGAAACTATAATAATTAATCATCTTCAAACACAAATTCCGGCTTCACCTTTTAAAATAATTGATGAAAAACATGACCCAGATCATAAGAAAATTATTGAACAAAATAATTATTCAAATCAAAGTTTAATCACTATTGGAAGTCAATTAGATAAAATTGAAACAAAAGTTGATATAATTTGTACTAAAGTCAGTATTCTACCTCAATCTCAACCTGATTTACCATTAATACATTTTTCTAATCTTAATAAACCAACACTCAAACCTATTTCTACAACACAAAAGATTGAAAAAATGCTTAAAGAATTAAAAACAGAATCAAGTAACCAAATCTCAGTAATTCATAATAATGAAGATTCATCCAACTCATCTGATAGTGATTCAAGCACTATTTCCAAAATAAATAAAACATTTCAAGATTTACATATATCCAGAATAAATTATCCAAGAAAACCAAGATTTAAAAATAGTATTGAGAAACCTTTACCAATTGACATTCAACCAAGTAATTTTAATAATAATCAATTCTCTGTTTCTTCTGATAAAACTTACGAATGGAACATTGATAATTTATCAGAACAAGAAATCCTAAATAAATTACACCATATGTCAATGACAGCCAACAGTTATATAACCAATCACAACTTCACCCAATCTGAAATTGTTGACATTCTGGCTACTGGTTTTACCGGAATGCTTCATTCTTGGTGGGATAAACACCTTACCCAAGAAGCACGACAAGAAATCAAACATTCAGTCAGTCTTGATCAAAATGGAAATGCCATTTTTGATGAACACACTGGCATGCCTATTCCAGACTCAGTAAATACATTATTTTTCACTATAATAAAACATTTTATTGGAACTCCTAGTCACATTACATCCAGAATACATGATCAACTCAGTAATTTAAAATGTCCAACTTTAAGTGATTTTAAATGGTATAAAGACGTATTCATCTCAAGAGTCATGCTTCGAGATGATAGTAATCAACCATTCTGGAAAGAAAAGTTTATCAATGGTTTACCAAAACTATTTGCACATAAAATCAGACAAGTCTTAAGTAGTGACACAGGGTACATTGATTATGACGCCCTTACATACGGAAATATCATTACCACAATCCAAAAGGAAGGATTGAAAATGTGCATTGACATGAAATTAAATGCTCAGAATAAATCTGATAAAAAGACAGCAAAATATGAATTAGGAAATTTCTGCGAACAATATGGTTTGCCTTCTCTTCCCCCATCAAGAAGACGAAAACACAAATATTCTTTTAACAGAAAACACAAATATTCTCACAATAAAAATCATAATTTTGAACCTAACAAGTTTTATTCCAAAAATAAATTTCAGAGAAAACATTCAAAGCCAAATAATCAATTTCATAAAAAGAAAAGTTTTGATAAAAGTCAAACCAAATGTTACAAGTGTAATAAACCAGGTCATTTCGCAAACAACTGTCCAGTAAAAAATACAATTAAACAGTTACAAATCAGTAAAGAAGAACAAGATAAACTTATTCAAATCTTAGAAATCCGAAACACTGATTCTGAGATTGAAGATTTTGATAATCAATTTATAAGTACTGATTCATCATCTTCTTCCACCAATTCTGATGATTCCTCATCACCAGACATTACCTTAGGGTGTGGAGACACCTGTTGCAAAACAAAATCAATAAATATTCTTTCAAAACAAGAAGAACAAGAAGAATTATTAATTGATTTAATCGGAAAAATTGACAACCCAGAACTCAAAACAGAATACCTTAAAAAATTAAAAAAATTAATCACCCAAGAAAATATAATTAAAACTCCCCAAGCAAAAATATCTCTTACTACAACATTTGATAAATTCAAAAACAAAAAACAAGAAATAACAGTTCAAGATCTTCAACATGAAATTAAAATAATAAAAACACAGATTCAAACTCTGCAACAACAACAGTTAAAACTTACTTGTGAAAACAAAGAAATTAAAGACGATTTAAACATAATCAAAATAGACTCTCAATTTAATAAGATACAACAATTTCCTTTAATTGATGAAACAGAAAATAATATTCCTTCCTCACCAATTAATGAAAAAATTTCTGAAAATAATACTATTAATACTATTCAACAAATTAATTTGAAAAAATGGTATGTTACAATTCAATTACAAATAAAAGATTTTCAACTAATCACAACTGCACTCATTGACTCTGGTGCAGACCTCAATTGTATTCAAGAAGGTCTCATCCCTTCTAAATACTTTGAAAAAACAAAAGAATCTCTTCGATCTGCAAATGGATCAAAAATGGATATTAAATATGAGATTTCTAAAGCCCATGTTTGCCAAGATAATATTTGTTTTAAAACCCCATTCGTTTTAGTAAAAAATTTAACCGATAGAGTAATTCTGGGTCTTCCCTTTATTACCCTTCTTTACCCATTTACCACTCAATACGATGGCATTATCACCTACCCTTTTGGTGAGCCAGTTAAATTTCATTTTCTTTCAAATCCTGAAATACACACTCTAAAGGCATTCCAAGAAAATTCTATTTCAAAAACAATAAATTTAATTCAATCAAAACAAAAACAAATTGTTTTTCTTAAAGAAGAAATAAATTTTAAAAGAATTGATGAACAATTACAAAATCCTATACTTCAACAGAAAATTGAGAATTTTGAAGAAAAAATCATTAACGAATTATGTTCAGATATTCCCACTGCCTTTTGGCATAGGAAAAAACATATTGTCAATCTTCCATACATAAAAGAATTTAATGAGAAGAATATACCAACTAAAGCAAGACCAATCCAAATGAATCATGAAATCATGGAATTTTGTAAAAAAGAAATTGAAGATTTACTAAGCAAAGGAATTATCAGACACAGTAAATCCCCTTGGTCCTGTGCTGCCTTTTATGTTCAGAAGAATGCTGAACTTGAAAGAGGTACGCCTAGGTTAGTTATCAATTACAAACCCCTCAATACAGTTTTAGAATGGATTCGTTATCCCATTCCTAACAAAAAAGACCTTATTAATCGATTGGAAAAGTCAGTCATATTCTCAAAATTTGACATGAAATCTGGCTTCTGGCAAATCCAGATACATGAAAATGACAAATATAAAACAGCATTTGTCACCCCTTTCGGTCATTATGAATGGAATGTCATGCCATTTGGTCTCAAAAATGCACCAAGTGAATTCCAAAACATAATGAATGATATATTCAATCCTTACAGTCATTTCTCAATCGTATACATAGATGATGTTCTCATCTATTCCCAATCCATTGAACAACATTGGAAACATTTAAATCAGTTCTTTCATATAATTAAAACCAATGGCCTTGTGGTTTCGGCCTCCAAAATAAAATTATTTCAAACAAAAATCAGATTTTTAGGATTCAACATTCATCAGTTACAAATTACTCCAATTGACAGAGTTATTCATTTTGCTGATAAATTCCCAGATATAATTCTGGACAAAACTCAATTACAAAGATTTCTAGGATCTCTAAATTATATTGCAGATTTTTACCAAAACCTCAGGCAAAGATGCAAACCTTTGTTTGATAGACTACAAAAAAGCCCTCCTCCTTGGACTTCAATTCATACTTCATTAATCAAAGAAATTAAAACTCACGTCAAGACTCTCCCATGCTTAGGAATCCCTCTAGCAGATTCTTTTAAGATAGTCGAAACTGACGCTTCAGATATTGGTTATGGTGGCATCTTAAAACAGCAATTATCTCCTAAAGATCCTGAACAACTAGTTAGATTCCATTCCGGAACTTGGTCACAATCACAACACAATTATAGTACTATTAAAAAAGAAATTTTATCTATTGTTTTGTGTATTACTAAATTTCAAGATGATCTTTTAAATCAAAAATTTTTAGTTCGCGTTGATTGCAAAAGTGCTAAACATGTGCTTGAAAAAGATGTTCAAAATATTGCAAGTAAACAGATTTTTGCTCGTTGGCAAGCAATTTTAAGTATTTTTGATTTTGAAATTGCATTCATCAAAGGTACTGACAATCATATCCCTGATTTTCTAACCAGAGAATTTCTCCAGGGATCTAGACAGCAAGATGCCAAGGTCGACGACAGCAGGGAAGCAATCCCGACTTCCCCGACATAAATCTGAGTCCTCTTCAGTCAAAATTGAGTCACCAATCAAAATTGAGTCAGCCAGTCAACCCTCTTCAAATGTTCCTGCCTCAGGACAATCGATTACCAGGCCCAATTTTTTGGGTTCCACAGTCAGCCCAATCAAACCCAACTACCAGTCAGTTCTAGTCAACCCTTTTGATCCTTTCAAAACTAATGAACCTAGTCAACAATCCAAGCCCAATTTCCGTAAGTCATCTCCTTATGTCCTGCGAACCAGTCATAATATTGTCTTGATTGAACCACATATGAGTCATGTCAAAAATCCAATAACCTTACTTAAACACTATTGTCCACCCAATTTCTTTTACATTCCTCATCATCCCAGTCATACACTTCAATTTTTTAGAGATATCCTATTTAAGACAGGATCAGTCACCATTAAGGGTATTTATGACCCGAATAATTCCTCAAAATTATTATATCACTCTTTGTATATAGTTAACATAATTTCAGGTGCTGATTGGAAGGATCCTCCATTCACCTTCCACAAAATTGGTGATCTGACGTTCAACTATTACGACTATGAAGATGCTTGGTTCAAAATATTCATGCATCAAACTGAAGATTTCAGTCATTCCTGGTTCATCAACTTCGACCACAAGTTCAACCGAAAATTTCCAATGTGGTTTGGCAGTTGGTGGGCAACTCATGGATGCCCAATTAGTCTTCTTCCCCAAAATCTTGAGGATGTAGTCACCAGTTTCTCCACAGCTGAAGAATTTTCTGATTATGACAAACGATTTCCAGTCACTTTGCATTTCATTGCAAGATATAAGGTGCCTTGGATTCTGAAATGGCACGTTGAACTCAGTGACTACGTGCTTGATCGGAAGTACCTTGTCAAATGGTGGGATAAGTTCAAAACTGATCGGATCATCACCGCATTCAACAAAGACTTTCCAGTTCAAGTTACTCCTTCAGTAAACCCAGTAAGCCCAACTACTTTGCCGGCCCAGATTGCTCCTCATCCGGCCCAAATCATTCCTACTTCACCAGTTATTCAGACGACTCCAAAACAGGCCTCCTCTTCCAAATCTAAAGGAAAAGCCAAAGAAGAGTCTTCATCAAAGTCATCAAAGTCCAAGAAGTTATCCTCAACAGAAGTTTTCCAAATGGCCCATCAGCTAATGGCCCAAGCTGTTGATATAGCCCAGTTAGAAGCCCAGTCCAATTCAGAAGATGAACAATCCTCCTGCAGTCATTCTTCGTCTTCCCATAATTCAAGTCATTCCTCAGGCTATTCAAGAAAGTCAACTCAGTCATCTCGCCAGCTGTACTTGCTCCCAGATGATCAGGACCCATACAGCTATTAATGAATAGTAAAATCACTTTTTACTGTTCACTCATGACAAAACACAGCTAATCGTGCTGCTTCCTGTTTTGTCGTGTTATGAGTAAAGCAACAGTCAAAGTAATCCACTCCAGCAAATGCAGATGCGGTCTGTCTGCCACTTTCAGAAGTCCAGACCTCTATATAAGGAGACTCCCTCCTTCATTCACAGCAGGCTCATTTTCAGACACTTCAGACTTCAAGCCTCAATTCTCCCAAGTCTAGTTCCTCTAAAACACTCTCCCTAGTTTTGCAGAGCAACTCATGTGTTGAGAGCTTCTGCCTTAGTCAATAGTTTTCCTTTCCCTGTAAACCTAAACCTCATGCATTATTTTTAAGTAAGTTTGTATAATTTTATTTTTGATGTTTTCAAAGTTTGTATCTATACTCTGAATTAATCAGTCATTTTATAATCTGCTTCCGTGTTTTGGTATCAGAGCCAAAACGGCCTGATATATTTGTATTTGTTACTCAAAACCCTCTAACCCCAGGTGGCGGACTACCGCCTAGGTGTGGCTCTGGAGTTTATATCTGCTTTGAATTTATATCTTGTTTAAATTCCTTATCTCCTCAAACCCCAAGTGATCGGTCTACCGTCCAAGAGAGGTCTTTGAGATTGATTTACTAAATCTATTTATATTGTGTTGTGATTGTTTGCTGTCCTCTATTTTATTATAGATCTGTTCTTCTATCCTTTCTTCCCATCTATCGTCTTAGTTTTCTCCCAACCAAACAGTAAGGTTCCAGGACCAAACGATAAGTCCCAGGTGAGGCCCGAGCGGTTGCGGCATGAGCGGAGCAGAGAAGACTTAGCCTTTTAGGCTGGTAGTTTGGATAGGATTCTTTTCTATCTTATCATTTAGGCAGTTCACAATTTCTTCCAATATGAGTAGACTTTTTAGATCTCCCTCAGTTACCTCTAATAGCTCTAGATCTTCACTTAATAGGATCCCAAACATAATTAATGAAGAACAATTCGAATATCATTCAAATAATATTGAAATGAACGATTGGAACATTCCAAGAGTTCCAAGTAAAGAAATTTACAAGAAAAAATGGTCTTTGACCGCATTTAATAATGAACATCATATTAAAACAGTTGAGCAAGTTTACGCTCTGAGTAAACAACAAGAAACTTGTCAGTTATTCAGTCCCGAATCAATTAAAAAACACAAAAAAGATGGTCACAATTTCTTACATATTGGACTAGTCCAAGTTGGTGTAAAACCTTTAACACGAAAAGGTTTAAATGCCTCAGTTTTATTATGTCTAAGGGATGCTAGATTCACTGATTTCAGTGATAGCACTCTTGGCATTATTGAATCAAGCCTATTCAATGGGCCAATACATTTTGATTGCTATCCTGATTTCACAATCAGCCTTAGTGATCCTCATATTTTAAAAGCTTTAACGTTAAACATTAAAACCTCAGGCTACAATGTCTTAGAAGGAACTCAACCTCTAGCATTGGTCTACAGAATTCATTACAAAGTAACTGGCACAAACATGAATTTCCAAGCTATTAATAAAAGTCCTAAAGATCAAACTTTATTAATACAAAGCAGTCATGAAAATGCAAATATCCAAGTCCCTCAAACAATCAAATGGTCAGATATCCATCTTCCGACAGAATGGTCGCTTTCTTGTGAAAATCACCCCATTAATATACAACACAATATCACTGATTTAAATTTTATTCAACAACTTAATGATGGTACAGTTAAAATCAATTTTCTAAATTCAAGACCAAGTCAACAGCCAAGGATCCAAGAATTAGGTCAATCTTCCAGACAACTGGATCAATCTTCTAAAAATACTTTTGTCTCTGCCAGACATTCCTTTGCTGGTTCCACAGCGGCTGGATCATCCTTCTCTCGCAGGGACGCTGATCTCGATCAAGAAATTAATAAAATAAGAATAAAAGATTTGGAAGAAGAATTACAAAAATTAAAAATTAAGAATACTAAAACTTCTTCACAAGTCAATCATCCTCAATATGAAGTTGAAGTTACGGCAGGAGTACCGGCAGAAGAAGACGACATGTCACCAACTCCCACAGTCGGAGATTTCTTAATCACTCCTCCAATAAACCCCCAGTTAAACACTCTCACAAATCCTTTTATAATTAATTATCCAAAACTGGATGAAGATTTAATTTCAGAACAGAACATCCCACGTCGAAATCTTTATCGACAACAATTTCCTTTAATTGAACAAAGAAAACAACTATTTCAAGAATGGAAAAATCATATGATCCAAACCAAAACTGAAATATATTTTCTAGACTTTATTGATTTAATAAATCAAAACAAAATCCAAACTTTAACTAAATCCAAATGGAAAACCACTGATTCATCAATTACTTCCACACATCCTCCAGTTGAAACTATAATAATTAATCATCTTCAAACACAAATTCCGGCTTCACCTTTTAAAATAATTGATGAAAAACATGACCCAGATCATAAGAAAATTATTGAACAAAATAATTATTCAAATCAAAGTTTAATCACTATTGGAAGTCAATTAGATAAAATTGAAACAAAAGTTGATATAATTTGTACTAAAGTCAGTATTCTACCTCAATCTCAACCTGATTTACCATTAATACATTTTTCTAATCTTAATAAACCAACACTCAAACCTATTTCTACAACACAAAAGATTGAAAAAATGCTTAAAGAATTAAAAACAGAATCAAGTAACCAAATCTCAGTAATTCATAATAATGAAGATTCATCCAACTCATCTGATAGTGATTCAAGCACTATTTCCAAAATAAATAAAACATTTCAAGATTTACATATATCCAGAATAAATTATCCAAGAAAACCAAGATTTAAAAATAGTATTGAAAAACCTTTACCAATTGACATTCAACCAAGTAATTTTAATAATAATCAATTCTCTGTTTCTTCTGATAAAACTTACGAATGGAACATTGATAATTTATCAGAACAAGAAATCCTAAATAAATTACACCATATGTCAATGACAGCCAACAGTTATATAACCAATCACAACTTCACCCAATCTGAAATTGTTGACATTCTGGCTACTGGTTTTACCGGAATGCTTCATTCTTGGTGGGATAAACACCTTACCCAAGAAGCACGACAAGAAATCAAACATTCAGTCAGCCTTGATCAAGATGGACATACTATCTTTGATGAACGCACTGGCACGGCTATACCAGACTCAGTAAATACATTATTTTTCACTATAATAAAACATTTTATTGGAACTCCTAGTCACATTACATCCAGAATACATGATCAACTCAGTAATTTAAAATGTCCAACTTTAAGTGATTTTAAATGGTATAAAGACGTATTCATCTCAAGAGTCATGCTTCGAGATGATAGTAATCAACCATTCTGGAAAGAAAAGTTTATCAATGGTTTACCAAAACTATTTGCACATAAAATCAGACAAGTCTTAAGTAGTGACACAGGGTACATTGATTATGACGCCCTTACTTACGGAAATATCATTACCACAATCCAAAAGGAAGGATTGAAAATGTGTATTGATATGAAATTAAATGCCCAGAATAAATCTGATAAAAAGACAGCAAAATATGAATTAGGAAATTTCTGCGAACAATATGGTTTGCCTTCTCTTCCCCCCTCAAGAAGAAGGAAACACAAATATTCTTTTAACAGAAAACACAAATATTCTCACAATAAAAATCATAATTTTGAACCTAACAAGTTTTATTCCAAAAATAAATTTCATAAAAAACATTTAAAACCAAATAATCAATTTCATAAAAAGAAAAGCTTTGATAAAAGTCAAACTAAATGTTACAAGTGTAATAAACCAGGTCACTTTGCAAACAACTGTCCAGTAAAAAATACAATTAAACAATTAAAAATCAGTAAAGAAGAACAAGATAAACTTATTCAAATCTTAGAAATCCGAAACACTGATTCTGAGATTGAAGATTTTGATGATCAATCTATAAGGACTGATTCATCATCTTCTTCCACCAATTCTGATGATTCCTCATCATCACCAGACATCACCTTAGGGTGTGGAGACACCTGTTGCAAAACAAAATCAATAAATGTTCTTTCAAAACAAGAAGAACAAGAAGAATTATTAATTGATTTAATCGGAAAAATTGACAACCCAGAACTCAAAACAGAATACCTTAAAAAATTAAAGAAATTAATCACCCAAGAAAATATAATTAAAACCCCCCAAGAAAAAATATCTCTTACTACAACATTTGATAAATTTAAAAACAAAAAACAAGAAATAACAGTTCAAGATCTTCAACATGAAATCAAGATAATAAAAACACAGATTCAAACCCTGCAACAACAACAGTTAAAACTTACTTGTGAAAACAAAGAAATTAAAGACGATTTAAACATAATCAAAATAGACTCTCAATTCAGACAATTTCCTTTAATTGATGAAACAGAAAATAATATTCCTTCCCCATCAAATAATGAAGAAATTTCTGAAAACAATACTATTAATACTATTCAACAAATTAATTTGAAAAAATGGTATGTTACAATTCAATTACAGATAAAAGATTTTCAACTAATCACAACTGCACTCATTGACTCTGGTGCAGATCTCAATTGTATTCAAGAAGGTCTCATCCCTTCTAAATATTTTGAGAAAACAAAAGAATCCCTTCGATCCGCAAATGGATCAAAAATGGATATTAAATATGAAATTTCTAAAGCCCATGTTTGCCAGGATAATGTTTGTTTCAAAACCCCATTCGTTCTAGTAAAAAATTTAACTGATAGAGTAATTCTGGGTCTTCCCTTTATTACCCTTCTTTACCCATTCACCACTAAATACGATGGCATTATCACCTACCCTTTTGGCGAGCCAGTTAAATTCAATTTTCTTTCAAATCCTGAAATACACACTCTAAAAGCATTTCAAGAAAATTCTATTTCAAAAACAATAAATTTAATTCAATCAAAACAAAAACAAATTAATTTTCTTAAAGAAGAAATAAATTTTAAAAGAATTGATGAACATTTACAAAATCCTATACTTCAACAAAAAATTAAAAATTTCGAAGAAAAAATCATTAATGAATTATGTTCAGATATTCCTACTGCCTTTTGGCATAGGAAAAAACATATTGTCAATCTTCCATACATAAAAGAATTTAATGAAAAGAATATACCAACTAAAGCAAGACCAATCCAAATGAATCATGAAATCATGGAATTTTGTAAAAAAGAAATTGAAGATTTATTAAGCAAAGGAATTATTAGACACAGTAAATCCCCTTGGTCCTGTGCTGCCTTTTATGTTCAGAAGAATGCTGAACTTGAAAGAGGTACACCTAGGTTAGTTATCAATTACAAACCTCTCAATACAGTTTTAGAATGGATTCGTTATCCCATTCCTAACAAGAGAGACCTTATTAATCGATTAGATAAGTCAGTCATATTCTCAAAATTTGACATGAAATCTGGCTTCTGGCAAATCCAGATACATGAAAATGACAAATATAAAACAGCATTTGTCACTCCTTTCGGTCATTATGAATGGAATGTCATGCCATTTGGTCTCAAAAACGCACCAAGTGAATTCCAAAACATAATGAATGATATATTCAATCCTTATAGTCATTTCTCAATCGTATACATAGATGATGTTCTCATCTATTCCCAATCCATTGAACAACATTGGAAACATTTAAATCAGTTCTTTCATATAATTAAAACCAATGGCCTTGTGGTTTCGGCCTCCAAAATAAAATTATTCCAAACAAAAATCAGATTTTTAGGATTCAACATTCATCAGTTGCAAATTACTCCAATTGACAGAGTTATCCATTTTGCTGATAAATTCCTAGATATAATTCTGGACAAAACCCAATTACAGAGATTTCTAGGATCTCTAAATTATATTGCAGATTTTTACCAAAACCTCAGGCAAAGATGCAAACCTTTGTTTGACAGACTACAAAAAAGTCCTCCTCCTTGGACTTCAATTCATACTTCATTAATCAAAGAAATTAAAACTCACGTCAAGACTCTCCCATGCTTAGGAATCCCTCTAGCAGATTCTTTTAAGATAGTCGAAACTGATGCTTCAGATATTGGTTACGGTGGCATCCTAAAACAGCAGTTATCTCCTAAAGATCCTGAACAACTAGTTAGATTCCATTCCGGAACTTGGTCACAATCACAACACAATTATAGTACTATTAAAAAAGAAATTTTATCTATTGTTTTGTGTATTACTAAATTTCAAGATGATCTTTTAAATCAAAAATTTTTAGTTCGTGTTGATTGCAAAAGTGCTAAACATGTGCTTGAAAAAGATGTTCAAAATATTGCAAGTAAACAGATTTTTGCCCGATGGCAAGCAATTTTAAGTATTTTTGATTTTGAAATTGCATTCATCAAAGGTACTGATAATCATATCCCTGATTTTCTAACCAGAGAATTTCTCCAGGGATCCAAACAGCAAGATGTTTCCACCTTACCGACCAAGGTCGACGACAGGGAAGCAGCCCCGACATAAATCTGAGTCCTCTTCAGTCAAAATTGAGTCACCAATCAAAATTGAGTCAGCTAGTCAACCCTCTTCAAATGTTCCTACCGCAGGACAATCAATTACCAGGCCCAATTCTTTGGGTTCCACAGTCAGCCCAATCAAACCCAATTACCAGTCAGCTCTAGTCAACTCTTTTGATCCTTTCAAAACTAATGAACCTAGTCAACAATCCAAGCCCAATTTCCGTAAGTCATCTCCCTATGTCTTACGAACTAGTCATAATATTGTTATGGTTGAACCACATATGAGTCATGTCAAAAATCCAATAACCTTAGTCAAACACTATTGTCCACCCAATTTCTTTTACATTCCTCATCATGTCAGTCATACACTTCAATTTTTCAGAGATATCCTATTTAAAACAGGATCAGTCACCATTAAGGGTATTTATGACCCGAATGATTCCTCAAAATTATTATATCACTCTTTGTATATAGTTAACATAATTTCAGGTGCTGATTGGAAGGATCCTCCATTCATCTTCCACAAAATTGGTGATCTGACATTCAACTATTACGACTATGAAGATGCTTGGTTCAAAATATTCATGCATCAAACTGAAGATTTCAGTCATTCCTGGTTCATTAACTTTGATCACAAATTCAACCGCAAATTTCCAATGTGGTTTAGCAGTTGGTGGGGAACTCATGGATGCCCAATTAGTCTTCTTCCCCAAAATCTGCAAGATATAGTCACCAGCTTCTCCACAGCTGAAGAATTTTCCGATTATGACAAACTTTTTCCAGTCACTTTGCATTTCATTGCAAGATATAAGGTACCTTGGATTTTGAAATGGCACGTTGAACTCAATGACTACGTGCTTAATCGGAAGTACCTTGTCAAATGGTGGGATAAGTTCAAAACTGATCGGATCATCACCGCATTCAACAAAGACTTTCCAGTTCAAGTTACTCCCCCAGTAAGCCCAACTACTTTGCCGGCCCAGATTACTCCTCATCCGGCCCAAATCATTCCTACTTCACCAATTAATCAGACGACTCCAAATCAGGCTTCCTCTTCCAAGTCTAAGGGAAAAGCCAAAGAAGGGTCTTCATCAAAGTCATCAAAACCTTCATCAAAGTCATCAAAGCCCAAGAAGTTATCTTCAACAGAAGTTTTCCAAATGGCCCATCAACTAATGGCCCAAGCTGTTGATATAGCCCAATTAGAAGCCCAGTCCAATTCAGAAGATGAGCAATCCTCCTGCAGTCATTCTTCATCTTCCCATAATTCAAATCGTTCTTCAAGTCATTCAAGAAAGTCAACTCATTCAGGCCATTCAAGAAAATCAACTCAGTCATCTCGACAGCTGTACTTGCTCCCAGATAGTCAGGATCCATACAGCTATTAATGAATAGTAAAATCACTTTTTACTGTTCACTCATGACAAAACACAGCTAATCGTGCTGCTTCCTGTTTTGTCATCTTATGAGTAAACCAACAGTAAAAGCAGATCACTCCAGTAAAAGCAGATGCAGTCTGTCTGCCACTTTTAGAAGTTCAGACCTCTATATAAGGAGACTCCCTCCTTCATTCAGAGGAGGACGAATTCTCAGACACCTCAAGCTTCAAGCTTCAATTCTCCCAAGTCTAGTTCCTCTAAAACACTCTCCCTAGTTTTGCAGAGCAACTCATGTGTTGAGAGCTTCTGCCTTAGTCAATAGTTTTCCTTTCCCTGTAAACCTAAACCTCATGCATTATTTTTAAGTAAGTTTGTATAATTTTATTTTTGATGTTTTCAAAGTTTGTATCTATACTCTGAATTAATCAGTCATTTTATAATCTGCTTCCGTGTTTTGGTATCAGAGCCAAAACGGCCTGATATATTGGTATCAGAGCCAAAACGGCCTGATATATTCGTGTTTTGGTATCAGAGCCAAAACGGCCTGATATATTTGTATTTGTTACTCAAAACCCTCTAACCCCAGGTGGCGGACTACCGCCTAGGTGTGGCTCTGGAGTTTATATCTGCTTTGAATTTATATCTTGTTTAAATTCCTTATCTCCTCAAACCCCAAGTGATCGGTCTACCGTCCAAGAGAGGTCTTTGAGATTGATTTACTAAATCTATTTATATTGTGTTGTGATTGTTTGCTGTCCTCTATTTTATTATAGATCTGTTCTTCTATCCTTTCTTCCCATCTATCGTCTTAGTTTTCTCCCAACCAAACAGTAAGGTTCCAGGACCAAACGATAAGTCCCAGGTGAGGTCCGAGCGGTTGCGGCATGAGCGGAGCAGAGAAGACTTAGCCTTTTAGGCTGGTAGTTTGGATAGGATTCTTTTCTATCTTATCATTTAGGCAGTTCACAATTTCTTCCAATATGAGTAGACTTTTTAGATCTCCCTCAGTTACCTCTAATAGCTCTAGATCTTCACTTAATAGGATCCCAAACATAATTAATGAAGAACAATTCGAATATCATTCAAATAATATTGAAATGAACGATTGGAACATTCCAAGAGTTCCAAGTAAAGAAATTTACAAGAAAAAATGGTCTTTGACCGCATTTAATAATGAACATCATATTAAAACAGTTGAGCAAGTTTACGCTCTGAGTAAACAACATGAAACTTGTCAGTTATTCAGTCCCGAATCAATTAAAAAACACAAAAAAGATGGTCACAACTTCTTACATATTGGACTAGTCCAAGTTGGTGTAAAACCTTTAACACGAAAAGGTTTAAATGCCTCAGTTTTATTATGTCTAAGGGATGCTAGATTCACTGATTTCAGTGATAGCACTCTTGGCATTATTGAATCAAGCCTATTCAATGGGCCAATACATTTTGATTGCTATCCTGATTTCACAATCAGCCTTAGTGATCCTCATATTTTAAAAGCTTTAACGTTAAACATTAAAACTTCAGGCTACAATGTCTTAGAAGGAACTCAACCTCTAGCATTGGTCTACAGAATTCATTACAAAGTAACTGGCACAAACATGAATTTCCAAGCTATTAATAAAAGTCCCAAAGATCAAACTTTATTAATACAAAGCAGTCATGAAAATGCAAATATTCAAGTTCCTCAATATGAAGTTGAAGTTACGGCAGGAGTACCGGCAGAAGAAGACGACATGTCACCAACTCCCACAGTCGGAGATTTCTTAATCACTCCTCCAATAAACCCCCAGTTAAACACTCTCACAAATCCTTTTATAATTAATTATCCAAAACTGGATGAAGATTTAATTTCAGAACAGAACATCCCACGTCGAAATCTCTATCGACAACAATTTCCTTTAATTGAACAAAGAAAACAACTATTTCAAGAATGGAAAAATCATATGATCCAAACCAAAACTGAAATATATTTTCTAGACTTTATTGATTTAATAAATCAAAACAAAATCCAAACTTTAACTAAATCCAAATGGAAAACCACTGATTCATCAATTACTTCCACACATCCTCCAGTTGAAACTATAATAATTAATCATCTTCAAACACAAATTCCGGCTTCACCTTTTAAAATAATTGATGAAAAACATGACCCAGATCATAAGAAAATTATTGAACAAAATAATTATTCAAATCAAAGTTTAATCACTATTGGAAGTCAATTAGATAAAATTGAAACAAAAGTAGATATAATTTGTACTAAAGTCAGTATTCTACCTCAATCTCAACCTGATTTACCATTAATACATTTTTCTAATCTTAATAAACCAACACTCAAACCTATTTCTACAACACAAAAGATTGAAAAAATGCTTAAAGAATTAAAAACAGAATCAAGTAACCAAATCTCAGTAATTCATAATAATGAAGATTCATCCAACTCATCTGATACTGATTCAAGCACTATTTCCAAAATAAATAAAACATTTCAAGACTTACATATATCCAGAATAAATTATCCAAGAAAACCAAGATTTAAAAATAGTATTGAAAAACCTTTACCAATTGACATTCAACCAAGTAATTTATATATATATATATATATATATATATATATATATATATATATATATATATATATATATATATATATATATATAAGAGGACATACTCCTAAGAGCCCAGAACACATGCAATTCCTTACATCTTGGTCGTCAATACCCATCATGGACTTTGGTTCTCCTTTAGGCCATTGTTTGTGTTGGGAAAATGATGGTTGACCATTAGGTTTTCATCCTTCAGTTCTCGATTCTGATAAAGCTTCATGGGGTGAAGATGTCTACCAATCATATATTGCTTCATAATTTTTCCTTTGATATCTTCATGTTTCATCCGTTAAACCCGGTTATATAGAATATGAGAACAACACATGTCACGCCTCGACTCATAAATTTTACCTTATTTATTGGCTTGAAATTAATAAGAGTTTTACCGTCTTCGTTAATGAATTTATAATTTTTGGTCCCTAGAGAGGTTTTGGGGAACAATTATTTCGAAGAGATTATTCGTAGGAGAAAATTATGACGACGGTAAAAATGTTAAATTTTAGCTAGTAAAAGGTAATTTTTATTAGGGTGTTAAATTTTGGAGTGGGTTAAATGGTGGGTGGACCGGTTGGGCCAAGCCCAAATTCTTCTTCTTCTTCTTCTTCTTCTCTCTCTCTCTCTCTCTCGCTCTCTCTTTTCCGCTCCCCAAGCTCTTTCCCGCTACCGGACTTCCCGTCGCTAGCCCGCCGTCGTCCGGCCACCGTTTGCCGCCGCGCCGGTCCCAAACGGTCGGCCTCCGACCCAGCTCACATCCTAGACCGGTGAGAGGCTCCCTAGCGCCGTCGATCGAGAGGAAAACTCGCCGGAAGTCCCGACTGCCCAAAACTTCCCATTGCCGGAACTTCCTCCTCCGACCACCATAGCCCGAGCTGCTAGGTTCAAAAGGAAGCTCTCCTCCTGTGCGTTCATCTCTCCAAAGGTTTCACTCCCTCTTGAGCTAGGTAAGGAGCACTTGGCCGAGTGTATGCAGATAAGATGATCAGTGTTATCTACCTGACCTTTCTTGATGCAGTTAGTGCAGCCATGGTCATCGAGACCAATGGGACATATAGTGCTCGGCCTCAAGATTTCAGTGGCCCCAGTCAGGGTCCATCGAAGAAGGCCGCTTTCTCATCCGCTTCTGGATCTTCAGCTGGTAGTGGTTATAGCAGCGGATCGAGCTCTGGTGTGCGGGACAGGGCGAGAGGACGTTTCAGGAGTCAGTTGGATAGGCAACATACTAGTTAATTTGGTGCTGGTGGCAGTTTCCAGGATGGGACATCTGGTGGTCAAACTTTTTCTTTTGGTTAGCAACAGACTTCTGGGTGCTTTGAGTGTGGTGCTCAGGATCATTTCAGGAGAGATTGTCCCTTATTGGCTCAGAGGACCACCCCTACTTAGCCAACCGGTCAATCTTCAGCCAGAGGCTCCAGTGGTGGCTCTCAGCAGGGTAGTGGTCAGCGTGGACGTCTCATGACTCGCGCCAGACTTCATGCTATGACCCAGCAGGAGAGTCGTACTTCTCCAGATGTCATCATTGATATGTTTTTAATTTTTGGGCAGCCAACTTTTACTTTAATTGATCCCGGAGCCACGCATTCATTTATGTCTAGTAGATTTTCCCTCCATGCCAATGTGCCATTATCGTCTCGTCCAGGCGAGTGACATGCGTCTCTACCCTCCGGTGAGGTGATGAGAATAAATTGGGTGTTTAGTGGTTGTGAAGTATTGGTGGGAGGAACTAAGTTTAAGGCGAATTTAATCCCTTTAGACATTGTGGAGTTTGATGTGATCTTGAGATTGAACTTTTTAGAGGCTTATAAAGCTATGGTAAATTGTTTCCGAAAAGAAGTGGTACTTCGAAGTCCAGATGGATTTGAGGTTGCTTTTTGAGGGGAAAGAGATGTTATTTCGAGTTCTCTGATATCAGCTGTTGCTGCTAGGAAGTTGTTGAATAAAGGTTGTCAGGCATACTTAGCACACGTTCTAGATACAAGTGTATGAGTGTTGGAAGTAGGGGATATTTCTGTAGTAAGAAAGTTTCCTGATATGTTTTCTGAGGAGTTGCCTGATTTGCCTCCTGTAAGGGAGATAGATTTTTCTATCGTGTTACTTCCTGGAACTATACCTATCTCACAGGCACCTTACAGAATGACTCCAGCAGAATTGAAAGAGTTGAAGACTCAATTGCAAGAATTGGCAGACAAGAGTTTTATTCGGCCTAGCATGTCTCCATGGGGTGCTCCGGTGTTGTTTGTTAAGAAGAAAGATGGCACCATGAGACTATTCATTGATTTTAGGAAGCTAAATCAAGTCACAGTGAAAAATAAATATTTGTTGCCTCGCATTAATGATTTATTTGATCAGTTGAGGGGTGCTTCTGTTTTCTCAAATATTGACTTGAGATCCGGTTATCATCAGTTGTGAATCCGGGAGAGTGACATAGCCAAGACTGCTTTTCGATCACGCTATGGTCATTATGATGCCTTTTGGACTTACTAACACACCCGCTGCCTTCATAGATCTCATAAATAAGGTGTTTCGTCCATATCTTGACCGCTTCATGATCGTATTTATAGATGACATTTTGGTATACTCAAGAAGTGAGAAGGAGCATGTCAAACATCTAAGAATGATATTACAGAAATTGAGAGATACACAATTGTATGCCAAGTTCAGCAAGTGTGAATTTTGGCTGGATAAAGTGGGATTCTTGGGTCATGTAGTTTCAGCATAAGGGGTTAGTGTGGATTCCCAAAAGGTGGAAGTAGTGTCAGATTGGAAAAGACCCGCAAATGTGATGGAGACTCGCAGTTTCTTGGGATTAACAGGTTATTATCGATGATTTGTGCAAGATTTTTCAAAGATTGCTACTCCACTTACAAGATTGACCAGGAAGGGAGTTAAGTTTGAATGGTCAGATCAGTGTGATCAAAGTTTTCAAGAATTAAAGAATCGCTTGACTAGTGCTTCTGTTTTGGCACTGGTATTGGGGAATATATGGTTTATTGTGACGCTTCTAGACGAGGTATAGGTGGAGGGTTGATGCAGCATGATCGAGTTATTGCCTACGCTTCTAAGCAATTGAAACCGCATGAGATGAATTATCCCACTCATGATTTAGAGCCTGCAGCGGTAGTTTTTACTCTCAAGTTGTGGAGATACTATCTTTATGGGGCCAAGTGTCAGATTTTTACTGATCACAAGAGTTTTCAGTATGTGTTCACTCAAAGAGAGTTAAATATGAGGCATAGAATGTGGATGAAGTTAATCAATGATTATGATTACACTATTGAGTATCATCCTGGAAAAGCTAATGTGGTAGCTGATGTTCTTAGTCGAAATCCCACCATATCTTTGTCTCACTTGAGGATGGTTAGAGTTCCACTCCTTTGTGAGTTGCGAGCTTCAGGCTTTAGTAACTAGTTTCTATGTGAGGCCAGTTTTGGTGGATAAAGTGCATGAGGTACGGTGCAGTATAATGATCCTTCCATAACTCAGTTGATAGAGAGAGCATTGAATGGAGCAGCCGTGGATTTTTCGTTAAGAAGAGATGAAACTTTGTTGTTTAAAAATAGACTTTGTGTTCCAAAAAAGAATGAAGAGTTAAAGAAAGAGACAATGAAGGAAGCTCATAGTTCTGCATATACTGCTCATCCGGGTAGTACAAAAATGTATCGGACTTTGAATGATTATTATTTGTGGCCAAACATGAAGAGAGAAATTGCAGCTTTTATGAGTAGGTGTTTAATCTGTCAGCAAGTGAAAGCTGAAAGACAGAAACCTTCTAGGTTGCTTGAGTCGTTGCCTATTCCAGTGTGGAAGTGAGACCACATCACCATGAATTTTGTTTTCAGTTTACCTCGTACCCGTGAGGGGCATGACGGTATTTAGGTGATTGTGGATAGACTCACCAAATCTGCACATTTCTTACCGGTGGGAAAGAAGTATACACTAGATAAATTGGCGGAGCTTTATGTGAATGAGATTGTGAGACTTCATGGTGTACCTGAATCAATAGTGTCGGATTAGGATCCTAGATTTGCTTCTAAATTCTGGGGAGCTCTTCAGGCAGCTTTAGGTACCCGACTCCACTTCAGCACTGCTTTTTATCCTCAGACTAATGGGCAATCAGAGAGGACTATTCAGACTTTGGAAGATATGATGAGATCATGTGCCTTGCAGTTTAGAGGGAGTTGGGATAAGAACCTATCTTTAATGGAGTTTGCCTATAACAACAACTATCATTCGAGTATTAGTATGGCTCCATTTGAGACACTTTATGGGAAGCAGTGTCGTACACCTCTATGTTGGATTGAAGTAGGAAAAAAAGAGCTTTGTGGTCCTGAGTTAATCCATGATACTAATGAGAAGATTAAAGTGATCAGAGATAGAATCAAGGCCGCTCAAAGTAGGCAGAAGAGTTATGCAGATGTCCGCAGGAAAAATCTTGAGTTTCAAGTGGGTGATTGGGTGTTCTTGAAACTATCTCCTTGGAAAGGAGTAGTACGTTTTGGTAAGCGTGTGAAGCTTAGTTCGAGGTATATTGGTCCATATGATATAATAGAGCGAGTTGGTTCACTTTATCAGTTACTTTTGCCTCCAGAATTGTTCAGGATACATAATGTGTTTCATGTATTCATGCTTCGCAAGTATATTGCCGATCCCTATCATGTGTTGCAAGAGCAGCCCATTAGTTTGACGAAAGATTTGACCTATGAAGAGGAACCGGTTCAGATTCTTGACCGAAAGGAGTAAGTGCTGAGAAATAAGACAATTTCACTTGTTAAGGTGCTTTGGAGGAGCCATCAAGTAGAGGAAGCTGTTTTGGCCACGATCCTCAGCGCGCGAAGCAGAGGTAAATAGCGAACAAAGAGAAGAGGGAGTGTTGCGGGCGTGCCACCTCGCGGATGAGGAAAAAGCTTGCGTGCAGGCTTGACTTCTTGATCAGGCGGAAAGGGGTTTCCAGGTGCCACCTCAGAGGAGAAATTTACGAACACAAGGAGATTCAATACTCACGGTGTCGCGAGCAGAGCAACTATAGGGAAATCAGAGTGACCGAAAAAGAGTCCGAGAGGGCTCTGAGAAAAGGCTAGGCGACGGTGCGCTTAGGGTTAAGGTTTTCGTCTGGCTTGAAAGGTAACTGGTGTTTGCAGTTTGTATTTTTGTTGTGTTTGAGAGTTGTGTTTTTCCTGTAAACCTTCAAGCCCTTTATATAACGGTTCGACTTATGGCGGAAGAAAGAAATGATTAGAATCCAAATCGGACTCTGAGACCCTAATAACACAAGGGCACTGGTCAGCCAGCGCGAACCAACAAATTAGTGACACATGTTCAGCTCGCATATTTCACATAGGACACTGCCGCTCAATTATAGACTCCTATGCGAAATGGAATTATAGACTCTTTCTCTCCATCTAGCGGGCTTTAGAAGAGCTTTTTATATTAATAGGGCCACATGGATTTGCCTGAAACATGTCAAAGACTTTAAAAAGTGTTCAACGATTAAAGTGGTGCAAGCGGACTCCGCCTCTTGCTTCCTCGCGAAGTCTCCTACGCGAGTCAGTTCGCCAGCTCGCCTTGATATATTCCGCCTCGCCTTGGGTTTTAACGCGAAGTAAATTCGGCACGCGAACTGTGTAGTCCGCGCAAAGTCATTCCGCGTGCGAGACCATTAAGTGTGCAAGCCCGGTATGTCGGGCAAACCGCCGAGCTCACTACCCCGCGCGGAAGCCATTCCGCACGCAAACTCTGAAGTTAGCTCGCGTGATCTGTTCCGCACGCGAGCTGCGCGAACTCTGTAACTCGGCTCGGGTGGTCTTACTGGCAAGCCATCACTTGTAAATTTATAGAACTTGGGCTCGCCGGTATGACATGGACCAAGAGTTTAATTAATATTCACATGGACATTTACTGTCCAGTAAAATATTAATTTAGGCGTAAACATTGCCCCCAGCCTCGAAGTCATGATTATCAAAAATGACTGAAGAGGTTTATTTTTGTCCACTCACTCTAACGTTTTCAAATGTTTTCCCCTGGGCTCTTCATTTTTAAAATACATAGTCTGCAGAATGCGGGTCAGTAATAATAGGAGGAGACGAGGCATAGTCACCCATCTTTCAGCCACCTTTCACCAATAGATTACATGCTTAACCTATTAGGGTAGTTTCCTGCTTCCGTTGGTTTTGTAGTTTTGAATACTTTTGGGATTATTGTATAACATTCTCGGTGGTGTACTAAGATATATGTTGTGGTAGTTGAATATTTATGGGTTGAAATGGTGAATGGTTAACTGGTTATAAAGGGTTGTTCATTTTTAAGGGAGGTTTGTCGAGTTCTTCGGTAAATTTTCCTTGAAGGTGGACCCCACAAGACTTACCTTGGGTTTCAGGGTGAAATTCGAGGTGGGTCTTGACAACACATCTTTGAATTGAATAAATATAAATTATATCTCAATCCATGGTTTTGATGATTCAAAATAAAATCAAATGATTTGCAGTATTCTACTCCAACTGCTTGAAGGATATACAAATCAAAGAAAGCGTTTGACTATGTCAGGGGTCTTCTTTTGTAGTTTTTGGTTATTGATTTCTTATTTTTGGACTTATTATTGTAAGTAAACACAACGTTTCTAGGGTTTCCATAAAAAAAAATTCATTATGTCCGACTGCGCGTCCGTTAACGTTGTCGTCAGACGAGCGATCGAGGATGGCCAGTTGGTGGTTGTGCCCCTAAATGCCGAAGGTGGTGGATCGAAGGAGGTATCTGCCGAGGTAGGCGAACCAAGAAGCTATTGATGCTGTGATTTGGAGTTGTGCTCCGACAGGGTTTCCGCGAAGGATAAACGTAGACATCCGATTGTGTAGACGGTGAGGCTGACGGGATGGCGGTGCAGGTTGATGGATAAATTGTGGTGGTTATGGTCGCCGAGGCTTGAATTCAATCTGGGTCGTCCACTTACCATGTCTGATTGAAGGATATAAAAGGGTGGTGCCTCCTCTTTGCGCGGCGATGGCGCCAGAACCGTTTGGCTAGTGTCGACTCGGTTGGCGGGGTGGCGGTACGATGAGCAGCTGCAATAGGGATGCTCTTTGGGCTGAGTCTTAGAGTGGATTGCCTTTGAGATCCAGAATGGGGTTGGGCCTGGGCTCTTTCTGGGCCCAGGTTTGGGTCATTGCAGTCTTTTCCTTAGTTTTTTAGTTTGCTTTTGGTTTTGGTTTCTTTGTCATCCCTCCCATTTCGGTGAGAGTGATGAGGTTTTGGTTTTGGTCGGTGTTATTGGTAATTTTGATCAGGCCATGGTTGGTGTCATATCTAGGGACTATCGATGTTAACATCGGTGTTTTCTTGTTATCAATGTAATGGGGAGGTTGTTGTTTCTTCTTAAAGTTGGTTGTAAGGAGGTATAGAGACTTCTGGATGGGGTTAGAAGTAGGTTACATTTGGACTCTTTTCGGTTCACGTACATGCATGTTCATTGTAATCGCTGGTATGTGGGTAGGGAGAAGTGTGGGGACTTGTTGTCCACCACCAAGATCTCTCATGGTTGTAATGGTTGGTTGTTATTATATAAAGTTTTACTCAAAAAAAAAAGTTTTACTTTTCTCAAAAAAATTGTAAGGTTGTAATAGGTTGTCTAAGTTTATCTTTCATATCTTACTTTTGTGGAAGTCATACGTATCTTGGTAGGTCATTTTTACTGTTTCTTTAATTTAATAAAATGGATTGTCAGCCACTCATTTGATAAAAACAAAAGCAATTTCTTTTTGTGTACTTCAAATATGTTCGACGTGTCTTTTCCAAAACCGCTTATTGTTTACCAATTTGAAAATTGCATTTTCCAGACCTCATATAATTTTCGAAAGAGTACATTACTGTTTTTCCCATATGTACACATTCTTTTTTTTTTTGGGTAGGAATATGTACACATTCTTTTTGAACCACAAACAATTCTTTTTTTCAATTAGCATATTGCCTTTCAAAACCGTTTCACATTTTTGAATATCACATTTATTATTTTCTTGAAACCTCCATTCTAGAACCTCCCACCACCCCGCTCAACCTATAAAATGCTTGTAGTTTGATGAGCTTTTTCGTGCTTAAACCATTATATCTATTTTCTTCATATATGAATATGGTTAACTAAGTTCTTGAGGTCTATTGGTCCAGGACGATCAATAGTCTTAGCTTAGTAGCTTGAATTTGCAACTATGTGGGTAAAGACCAAGAGTACATATGATTGTCTGCTTAGTGGAGGCTTTCGTTCTATTCATCATCGAATCAATGATTTTACCAAAAAGGTATATAGAATAATAATTCTTTCTCTCATGTTTATGAATTTTCATGCTATAATAATTTTCTCATAATCACTTACTTCATGTTATTTCAAAATTAATTAAAATATGATTTTTATAAATAATGTATTCTCTTGATTCTCTTATCTTTGGCAGATCTTAGTTATATATCTTGCAACTTGAGAATCCATGGCTGTAAACGCAACTGGAAATGTGAATGACGCGAGCATCTCATTTTTCCTGCAAAATACATGCATGAGCTCCATTTGTAAAAGGACCTATGTTTTGGAGTTTCAGCATACATGGTAAATAATCAAATTGGTGCAAATCAAAGGTGAACAAATCATCGTATTTTTCTTTCCTCCCCCCCCACCCTAGTGGCGCCGCCGCTAAATGTTTTGAGATCAGGCTCGCCTGATCTGGAAAATTGTATAGGATTCCCTTGGTGGCATGGAATCAGAACTTATGGTTGGAGGTGCGAAACGGATGGGGATTTTTCTCTCCCAAGGCGTGGAGCTTTTCTGACCCATTTTTGAACGGGTGGTGAGGCAACGGGTGGGTGGTGGCGGCCCAGCTTGGCGTTTAGGGTCTTTTAATCCAGTAACATTTTATTTTATTAATGATGTAACGGTCAAGGAATTTATTCCTATTTAATAAAATGTTGTCTCTGCTAGCTTCAAAAAAATTATATACCTTGCAGTAACGTCAAATTAGAATCACCTGCATATTTTTTGTTATTGAATCCAAAATAAATTATGGGCATGTTTACTAACCTGGAATGAAATTAAAAGTGGCGGAATTGATTCCGGGATGGATGAATTCCGGTGTTTACTAACCTGTCAAGGTATTGGAATGGGTGTGGGTCCCACTTGCTTATCAGGAATCAATTCCTTATAGGCCCCTTAATCTGATACCCATCTCCCCCCGTGGGTATCAGAATCAAGCTTATGAAATCAACTTTTGCTTTCAAAAATATCCTCTCATAATTATAATATTTCCAAAATATCCAACCCTAGATATATATATATGGAAGAGAAGACGACGGCGCACTCCAAGGTCAGTTTCTCTCTTCTATGGTGATCGATAAGCTTACTTGTTTTTGTTTCTCAAGTCTCCTCTTTTTTTTTCCGGTGGTTACTAATGAATGATATCACAACCTGGTGATTGATGAAGTAGATTGTTAGTTGGTTCAGGTGATTAGTTATGCAAAACTTTGAACACGTGCACTTGAAAAGAAGAATAATAAAATTGCAAACATCTAGCTTCCTTTCTTGTAGGGGTATTTTAGTAATCAAACTAGTTTTAATTCCGATTCCATATGGTAAGTAAACAACATCAATCGTAGTTTAATTTCATTCTTGTTTTGATTTCAGATGGTAAGTAAACAGTAGAATGAAATACAATATTCCGATACCGATTCTAGTTGATACCGATTCTTATTAATACCAATTCTTAATAAGTTCTATTCCAAATTAGTAGACGTGCCCTGTATTTTTCTCCGTCGTTAATTATTCCATCACTCTCACACAGAAGAGTGTCAATTTTTATATTGTTTCACAGGGGAACGTTTCAGCTATCATCTAGATTGTAAGGTGATGTCATACGCTTATTGGCAGGGGCATCATCACATCCAGTGCTAGGACTGCCAGTGTTGTACATCTAGTGGGTCTTTATCGTTTACACAAGCTATAAGCTATGTTTCTTGGCGGGTTGTCCAGTAACTAGAAAATTTGAAGTTGTCTTGAAGTTTGAGATGTACCCTTTGAGTCAGATCGAACATGTTTCAGTTCTTCCGCCCTGCGCTCAGTAACAGTAAAACCAATGCTTGATGGATAAACCCCAAAAGAGAAATTACTTTAAGACATCATACATCACATGATACATCATGTCAACAATATCAATGTAATTCTAACACTCATGAATGTTAAAAACAAAAACTTTACAAGTGTAGTCATCGTTATCTTGAAGGGCATATCACGCACCATCACTCATATTTCCTAAGGTTGTCTCACAGGATTTTCTAAAATGTTTTTATGAATATTAATTAATTATTAATTTTTTAGTATTTAGCCATAAATAGTCTTGAATTGTTTTTGAACTCAAAAACAATTTTGTCATTTATATTCAAGTAAATGGTACAATACGAATCGATATATTGTCATGCGTATAAAGGACAAATAAGATCATAAGATTCGTATGAGGATTGTATCCTTATTTATATTTCGGCTCACAAGCGAGCCTACAATCTAATAGAAAATAGATTATAGGCTAAGATCTCACCTAGAAAACTAGAAAAAGACTAATAGGAAAATATACTCATAACGCCAAGACGCCATGAGACACAAAAAAGTACTTAGGCACAAAAGTGCTTAGAGCCATAATGAAAGGAACTTATTGTAATAGTCTTGATTGTCCCTGAACATTTGAAAAAAAAATGGAAGATAAAATTTACACGCGCAAATATATTCTTTTGGAAGGTTCTTTTACCTTTTTTTTTAAGGGAAAAGAGATAATATCATTATTTATCCATAGTTAGACGATACTTACGTCAATTCTTGACTTACACCAAAATGCTCTAGTAGTAAACACAACAACAAAAAATTGATGGCTACCTTCATTACAATCGGGTTTAGCTCAACTATTGAACCTACATCAAATGAGACTTTACTTAAATATTGTCTAATTCTCTGTTAGTACATAGCTAAAATACTTGGCTAAGCCGAGAATACGGTACAATTACCCGGTCGAGATAGCTCAGGTGGGCCCTTCACAGACATCCAAAGAAGGAAGGGCCGGTAACAAACCGCTTGCCAAAGTCACTCTAGCGGCAAAACACCTCCAAAAAGGGAGACACTCCAAAGGAGGGCAAAGAGTCCCACATTGGAGACTAAGGCAAAGGTACCTATACTTGCCTTATAAAACAAGCTCAAGGTACACACATCTATATACACACATATATTCTCTCCCACTTTCATTCATCTACCCGTACAAGTGCTCAAAGCTAACTTAAGCATCGGAGAGTCGAAGACTGGGCCACCCCAGTCCCGACCCCGTGACATTGTCATTTGTGCAGGTACCGAGTGAAAGACCCCAAGAATTCTACTCCGTTCCGCCCCGCGACCACATCCCGGCTCGGGACGAAACATGTAGAAACAATTGGCGTTAGAAGGAGGGTCGTCCTCAAGTGGAGACCCTCACGTCGCTCGCCATGGTCGTGGCCATCATCTGCCCAGAAATCCCGAGGAGAGAGAAAGTAGATCTGCCTTTCCCTCTCTCCTTCGCTTGGGCGTGTCGCAGCAAGGTAGATCACCTTCACAGCCATCAGGCACACAGTCTTCCGATGAATCCAGCATGGCCACCCCAACCTCCGGCCAAGGACCACGCGCCAGAGAGCAGCGCCTAGAAACTGATCTGGACACCCAACCTCCCTCAGCCGAAGTAGGGATACGCTTTTGGTCTCGCGACCCCAACCTCGGCACCCTCCCCCAGGGACATGCCTTGGCTTTTGGCGCCCGTTTGATATTTCTTTCCCGGGGACGCTCGCCCATGTCCCGGTGCTGCTCTCCCGAAATATTCGCGGACTCCGCTGGTCCCGCCATCCATTCGCGGACTCCCCTGGTCCCACCATCCATATGCGGACTCCGCTGGTCCCGCCATCCATTCGCGGACTCTGCTGACCTCGCAGACTCCCCTCGTCTCGCCTAACCAGCTCCTCGCGGCATTCCCTGGTCTCGCCAGAGTTCTTAAACCTCACGTGGGGACATCCCTAGAAGTTCCCCTGGCGAACTCCCCCCACACAGTTCTCCGTCCTGACTTCCCGGGACTCCTCTATCCCAACAGAAGGATACAAAAAAAAAAAAGAAGAAGAAAAAAAATACCTTCCCGACACGACGTCTGGTCCCGACACAAGATATAGTCCTGCCAAGGATCCCATGACAAGAAACAAGCGGTTCCGCCTAGAGCTCCGGGAGCCCTTCCCACATGGCCCCCGAGTTCCCGAGGCCCCCTCCCTTGCTTACCATGCTCTCGAAACGTGCCAGCACAAGTGACCCGTATCACACATCCGCCTTCCTCTCTTCCTCCCTCCCAGGACCATCCATTTCTCACCGTGGACACCGCTCGCCACGCCAGACTCCACGGACTCCTCTTGTCTCGCCATTCCTCGCGGACTCCGCTGGTCTTGCCAGAGTTCCCGCGCACCGCGTAGCTGCTCTACGCGGCTCTAGATAAGTCTTACTTCACACTATCCAATTAAGTTGTTATCATACAAATAGCATGCCACATGCATCATAATATGTTCTCATGACATGGAGTTAGAAAACATGCACTCTATATCACATGTTACATATACATTTGCTTCACATGATTACAAGCCAAACATTGTTGTACATCTATCTATATCAATATCAGGCTACACACACAACATGTGTAAACAGCCAGCATTCAAACATGCATCCTCTAGCTACACACGCCCTTTGCGTGACCTGTCCCGCCACCCCTTCCCGGCTCGGGACCTCGAGACGAGACAGGAAGACCCCTTATTCCTAACCAACCCGACAGTAAAACCCTTACCCTAGAATTCCTACCAACACCACAAACATGTGAACAATCCCACACCCCAAATAACCCGAAACAACGCCGCCACCACATACAAATCCAAAGACAAAGAACGCCAACAATTCAAACCGTGAAACAGTGGATCCGGGTAGTGGCAATGAAACTGGTTGCAAACAGCCAAGCGCTCGCGCCCACTCGATCGAGGGTGAAGTGGGACGCTCCCCAATCTGAGGTTTGTCAAACCACCGAAACTCTAAAGCACAAATTGCAGCTCACCCAATTTTCAGTTTGCAAAACACGAACTCCCCCCTCCAGCTACTACCAACCCCATACATACATCCCCAATCAAGCGCGGACTGACTGGCCACCTCGCGACAGTCCCCAACCAAGCGCGGACTGACTCGCCACAGTCATAGTCCCCAATCAAGCGCGGAATGACTGACCACCTCGCGACAGTCCCCAACCAAGCGCAGACTGACTCACCACAGCCACAGTCCCCAATCAAGCGCGGCCTGACTGGCCACCTCGTGATAGTCCCCAACCAAGCGCGGACTGACTCGCCACAGCCACAGTCCCCAATCAAGCGCGGACTGACTGGCCACCTTGCGACAGTCCCTAACGAAGCGCGGATTGACTCGCCACAGCCACAGTCCCCAATCAAGCGCGGACTGACTGGCCACCTAGCGACAGTCTCCAACCAAGCGAGGACTGACTCGCCACAGCCACAGTCCCCAATCAAGCGCGGACTGACTGGCCACCTCGCGACAGTCCCCAACCAAGCGTGGACTGCCTTGCCACATAGCCACAATCCCCAATCAAGCGCGGACTGACTGGCCATATCGCGACAGTCCCCACCCAAGCGCGGACTGACTCGCCAGAGTAACATCAAACTTTTCTTCTTGCCAACAGGTTTTCGGAACATCACCCCCGTCACCTCGCGACTCTCGCGTGGGGACTTGGGGACTCGGCACCATGCCTCCTGCACCCGGGTAAAACCTATCCTCGGCATCTCTAGAATAACTCCCCACCCAAGAACTCTCTCGGACTGGGGACTTGTTAGTACATAGCCAAAATACTTGGCTAAGCCGAGAATACGATATAATTACCCGGTCGAAATAGCCCTGGTGGGCCCTTCACAGACATCCAAAGAAGGAAGGGCCGGTAACAAACCGCTTGCCAAAGTCACTCTAGCGGCAAAACACTCCCAAAAGGGGAGACACTCCAAATGAGGGCAAAGAGTCCCACATTGGAGACTAAGGCAAAGGTACCTATACTTGTCTTATAAAACAAGCTCAAGGTACACACATCTATATACACACATATATTCTCTCCCACACCCGTATAAGTGCTCAAAGCTAACTTAAGCATCGGAGAGTCGAAGACTGGGCCACCCCAGTCCTGACCCTGTGACATTGTCATTTGTGCAGGTACCGAGTGAAAGACCCCAAGTCCATCCATTCGCGGACTCCCCTAGTCCCGCCATCCATCCGCGGACTCCGCTGGTCCCGCCATCCATTCACGGACT